>CM059583.1:155781000-157133000 GCA_030407085.1 Trichopria drosophilae
GTGAATTATTTTTAATTTGCCTACATTTATTAAAAATTAACAGGAAAGAACGTAAATAACAAATATTTACCGAAATGGAATTAATTTAAGGTTCTAATTTTGCGTAAAAATAGTAACCAAGGGATCTCCGAGAATTTATAATAACTTTCAATTTTGCCCTTCAGGTCAATGTTCCATGCTTATGTTTGGTCCATCATTTATCACAATATGCCAGTCGGAAAATAGTACGATACCCAACTATAAGTACGACAATCTTTCATTAGGAATATTGAGAAATTATTCAACATACCGGAACCAGATTCTTCGTTTTTGATTCGTATTCGATTACTGGGTTTAGAATTTAGGAAATAAATATTGTGCAGCAATACTATATTCTGGGTAATGGCCAGTAAATCTGACGCATTAAATTCATATCAGATAAAAAATGTTAAATTTACTAAGTTTTACCAGTGTTTTTACATACTTTCCGTTTTATTTCTACCATTCTTCAACTAAGACTGCGCTGTTTGAGAAATATACTTCGTATGGTTCAATATAATGTATTGAAATAGTGTAAATTATACATAGTTTAAATTACATAAATATATAATAATTTTTGGGTATATAACCTGCAAATACATTCGGTTAGTACATCGAGACACGACTATGCATATTCAACACCAACACCCACAGGCGCGAGATTCTGAAAACATTAACAATCAAGGTAGATTACAATTTACATACGAATTGCAAAAAGATCCAACATTGCTATTTTTGAAACTCGATTTCATAATAAACCACACAAAAAGTATCATAATATTTGATTGTAATAAAAACTCCTCGCATTTAACGAGATATTCAAATTACAACTTTCAGCATTTCAAATTACAAATTAACAGATCAGGCACTAAACTACTACAATATAACATTTCACTAACAAAATTGAGAAATTAATTTGACTAAGTCTAAAATTAACTGCGTCAGTTTAATTACATATTTTCGTAAATTAACTAACTAACTATTAACGTAAACAAAAATAGTAGAGTCAAAAACATTAACATCTTTGCCTAACAACAACAAATATTTCCTTTTACTACTTTTCTCCTAACCATCCGGCAGTCGTCGAAGTTGTCCAATAGATTTTATTCAATGATAAAATACTAAAAAAACTGCACAAGTGAAACATACATTTAAATCAGTTCGCCAGAAAATAGAACAACATTACAATATTTAGAAAGTACCGTAAGTAAATAAAACATGAAATAACATTATAACAAAAGAAAAAGACAACGTCCAAAGCCAAGATAATAAGACCAACTCTTTACTGCATCCAAAATGATTCACTAACTTTGTTTCGGGACTAATGGAAACTTTGTAAATTTCTACATGAAACTGAAGGACCCAAACGCCACCCCGAACAATATTTAATTAAAAAGAAATCAGTTAATTAACTTGATGAAAGTTCAAATAATGTATGTTTTCCAATAGAAGATGAGCATTTCGAATATTAACTAAATTAGTAGCATTGGATTTTTAGACATTATTTTTCGGACAGCATATCAAATTTTTTTAAATAACTACACAATGATAGTAAAAGAAGATATCGATATAAAGTATTTTTCAACGGGTCATTATACTTAAGTAGAGAATAATAAATGTTGTAAACAATAACTTTGTAAATAATTGCGTAACTGTGATAACAGTTCACGCGACACTCATAACTATTATTTTAATTTATGTAACCAGAAAAAAGCATTTAACTATTGAGAATATAGAAAAATATCCCAGTATTGTGTGTCATTAAACTTCTTTTTGTTTTAAATCATCTATAAGATATAGATGAATTTCTTGATATAATATAACTACAATGTAACTTATTATTTAAAAGAAATAACCATTAAAACTTGAAAACTACAAATTAATTATGAAAGATTCAGTGGTATTTGGAAGGTATTTTAATTGTCGAATTTTGGATAATGATGTTCTAATACCTGACATCTGTTAGATATTTTAGTTGCATGAAAAATGCAACTAAATTCTCATAATGAAAAATAGAAACTTCATTTGAAACCGCCCATTGTGTTATACAACGAGAAAAGAGTGTTTTTCGCTTTTTCATACATTATTCACTTACTCCTTTTGATGAATTTCATAACATATTAATTGCGCACTATTAAATTACAATCATAGCTATAACTTTTTTACGTAAGTTTATATTTACTTATACATAATAATTGTCACCACGATAAACATGAAAATTTGTTGCATAATTTCAGAATATTGATCAAATAAAATATCCTCAAGTGCCACAATTTGTTATTGTGTTTAGATTATTTGACAATAATATTCCAAATTAAGTATTATAATCAAGTACTAATAAATCCCAAGCAGAACTTTATGAGTAGGCTTTCTCTTAATACAAGTGATGTATAAAGAACGTGTCCGCGGACTGTAATAGAAAATTTATATTATAGAGTCCAAATTTGTTTAAATATTCAAAATAACGAAAAGTTAAGAAAATGATCTTGAGAAACTACGTAAAATTAGCATTTCTATCAGATACAATTTATATGTATACATATGCATACAGGGTATCATTTAAAATTTCAATAATTTTTGTAATTAAATTTATTATTAACTTAATACGTAAATAGTTACTTTTCATTTAAAATATTCTAATATTTGCAATTTACATAAGCTTTAACCAAATTGCTATAAAGTAAGATAATTTTCATTACAGAGACTACATTAATTAAACCGGTACAAAGCATAAAAATAAATAAGACATTAAAATCCGCTTACAGAAATTATGGTATTAAATGTTTAATTCATTACTGTAATGTACAAGATCAAGCTTGCTATATACGTTCTGAACTCAAAGAGTTATTCTGACGAAACGCACATAATCCAAGGGAAGCGCGTTATTTAGAAGATGAAACTCATTATAACTTTTAATGTTGTTAATCAAGTATTTTCTTTGATGTATAGTGTACTTACACATTACTTCTTCAACTGTAATTACTGTAATGCCGTAAATAATTTCTTTTTCCTTGACTACATTCTTGTCTGGTAACAATATTTGTTAATTATATAAAACGTTTTTAAAGATATTCTTCCTTTCATTTATACTAGATTGTCTAACTTGTAAGTTTATCTTGTTTCCGTACAATCTTACTACCAATTGCATTCGGTGGGCATAAACATTTTCCACCTAAAATGAGTGTGGATATATGTGTTGAAGTTTTTATACTTACTATTATAGGTTTCCAGCTTTTAACTTTACAGGGATATATATATTTAAATATTTCAAGTGATAAATAAAAGAATCAATTTTTAAATTTATTTTTTAATTTAATTACAAAATTATTTAAAACATTATATTTGTGCTAAGAAAATTATCTCATTCATAATAATATTGTACATTGCAATGTACAACCATCAGGACTAAACTGTACAATAAAATTTTGTAGTTATTTTACGTATGTTATTTAATATTTCAAAGATGTTTATTTATTATTACTGTTCGTTTTAACATTATTTATATAGGGTTAATATGCCAATTAATGGACGACTACCAATAAATTAACGATTAAAAGATCCACTCTACTTATTAGGAGTACATGATGCACGAATTTTATTAAATACATCTCTTTATTGTCTTTGAATATTTGGAACATTGTATATAATATTATAGATCTTTCTGTGTTTATTACTTTATAGAAACAAAGCATTGTTTTCAGGCTACCCTCAGCCAGTACGAGAAACGTCATTGGCCATTAAGGAACATAGAAAACCTCGCTTCATTAAATTGTTAACTAAATTTATTATATTGTTAAAAGCAATATTCATTTATTTATCCTTCGTACAAAGTCTTATAATTTAAGAGTAAAACATCATCTATTAAATAGGCTTTTTACCCGGCAATTGATTGGCAATGTCTGTTCATTGAGGTTAAAAGTATATTATTTTAAATAAGTACAAATTGAACGTTAATAATTTAAAAAAAATGAAGTTACTAGCCATACAAATAGAAAGTTTAAATCAAATAATTATAAACTTACATACAATCGATTAAAGTGCTAAAATTCCTTAACCGTCCATTTAACGGCATATTTACCTTATTATTCTAAATATTTCGAAATATTTCGTATATAACTCTCAAAGCAGTAAAATCATACAAAGTATCTTTAATTCTCTCCATATAACTAATTGATTACTTGAAGTAAAAAAAAATGTTAACTGGAAAATCATGTAAAAACAAAACGATTTTTACTCAAAGTCTAAAATCCATATCCATTGTGATTAAAACTTGAAATTTTTTCATATGTGATTGCAGAACTTAGAAATGAATTGATGTTTTTTGAAATGGAATATAAGTCCATTATACACTTATTTTGTAAAATAATACAATTAACATGATCAAAGCATGGGTATGGAATAAAATTTGAACTGAATTGAATAGAATTGTTTCGTTTGATATACATATATTACGTAAAAGTACTATGTACAAAGTCCAATATATAAAAAAAACTTGTAGTTGATTGCTACTCTCTTGTTTTTCAATGTCGACTACGGGAATCGGGATTCTTCAATGAACATGCTACCCATATATGTATGCACTTTGCTTCCTGAATTCACTAAATTGAATCATTCTATCAATTTTCCTCGTAGTAGACGTATTGAAAACAAATTTATTTTCGTTTGTGAAAAGTTGTAGCCGTTTATTGGTTCTATTCTATGCTTTCATTTTCATTATTATTTCCCAGGATACATTCACAGATGTGTTGTAATTTACGCGAGTCACATACATTCGTAATGAAAAAAATATACCTCAAACTTCGAAGTTCTTTCATAAAGTTTCAAACACACATGGATATTTAGCACAATTCCATTCATTCGACATGAGTTATAATATTACAGTACTGTTCAATTTATATGGCACGCTGAACCATGTATGCTACTGTATTTTATCTATCTATTTTTCAAATAGAAGATTAATTATTTCATACCTTTTGAACTAGAAGCTATTTTTTAAAAAGTAATTCAATGTTGTAATATTTATGGTAGATCTGGATGCCCCTAAAACGAACAATTTTTTGTGTAAATGGGACAAAGTTAGATTTTATTTAAATTTAGATATGTTGTAGGGCACGAAAAACTGTGGGAAACACATTTTTTTTAACAGCGTAAAAAGTTTTTAGAGACTGAAACACAAACACAATTTGCGGAGTCGAAATGATGATGAACATTTTCAAGTTTTAAGATCTCTCAATTCGAATAAACTCTGACAATAAAATGTGTTAAATTTATACAATTTTTAAGAAATATTATGGCTAATCTATTTTTAGAAAATCCTGCGTCTGTCATACGCTTTTAGAGTCAACAAAACAAAGATTCTGAATTCATCCATTTATTTAGCAAACAAATTTGTAAGAGAAAGAAAAATATGTTTTTGAGAGAATAGAGTTTTTTATTTCTCAAAAAATGCCGTCTATTAAAAACATTTTTCAAAAATTTGAGATAGATTCGTTTGCATAAATTGGAGTAGGGTAATTTCCAGAAAATCAAAAAAAGTAAAGTTGATAATTTTTTGCTTTTACTCTCCTAAAATCACGTAAAGTTCAGTATTTGTATGCAACTGTATTGTGATCATTGATTTACAATAAAACTTAATTAGATCACGTATTTCATAATAATCATGTTTCAGCAGCTTCGCTCACATATCACTAGCTAAGGGTAGAATGTAACCATACTCGTGTGCACCATTAAGTTTCATTTAACTACAGTTTAATCGATGATGTTAATAAAGATAACATTTTAGTAATTTTTCAGTGATAACATTATTTTTATATATTAGGATATGATTTTTTCCTTGTCGTTTATTTTCAATCTGTAAAGAATAGTTAAAATGACAGAATAACTCGGAGATTTTAATCTAAAGAGATTTGTTTCATCATTTTTAATATTAAATAAGAAATTTCGAAAATATAGTTAAAATACACGTCAAATGTGTATTTAAAATTAAATTTAAAAAATTCCTCAAACATTATTTGATTTCACTAAATAAATTAGTATATTTAAGAATTAATTCAGATATTAAATAATTCCAGAATTTTATTTTTGTTGAATAAGATTTTTATACCCTGAACGTGAATGTCATTTCATATCTAGTAAAGCCATCTTGATGTTGAACGGACGGCAGTGGGAAAACAAATTTTAAGTTTTGCGTATTATCATTACGTAGAGAAAGCAGCTTTGCGTTTCTTATAATTCCATTTATTTTAAATTTAAATTCATATTGCATTGCATAGTTAATGGAAATAATTACTTTCGTGCTAAAAGGAAGTTTGTTTTACGCATAGTAAATTAGATGAATAAATAGGATTAATTGCAGATGTAAATAATTTATGCATTAGTCTAAGGTTAAATTATAAATAAAATCAAATATATAATAATTTATCCAAAGTATTTTATTCAAAAAATGTTATTAATGTAAAACAAGAAATGAATTTGGTAAATGAAAATAAACATTTGGATGCAGTTATTTGAAATGTAATGCCGTGTTTTATGCATTGCAAAATATATTTCCACGAAAATCAGGATTTCCAGAAGTGCATGTGAAATTTGAATGCAAATTCTCAATTTTCATAATGCACTGCGCTTTATATAAATAGTCCGAGAATAACAGTTCAAAAAGAATGTACGAGTGCTTGTATTTTTCTAGGCCAAACCATTTCCGCGCCAGAGTCGTTCAAAGGCCGTTTGACCCAAATTACAACAATTTCATATCTGTAGTTGAGAACGTATCATATTTATAGTTCTAAATTTCGGTCATAACAGCAGTGCATTCGCAATGCATTTAGATACATCACCGAGAATTAAATTCAGATGAGCGAATCTTAAGTGCCCTAATTCGGTATTTCTAAACCTCAGATCTTTTCTTGTCTTCCATTATTTTTGAATACGCTTGACGAGCAGCGAAAAATAATTCATCGGACATTTAATCAGTAGGGTGCTTGACTTGACTCTCTAACGACCCCCATAGCGATCCCTTAGATACGCGATTTATAGATAGTCCCAAGGGCTTACCGAACAGATTTCCAAAATCCTTACGTCATATCATGGGCAATACGGGTTGTTTCGGTCCTGTTGGCGGATCAATCATGATTCGCGTACTTATCTCAGTACTCATTGTTCTTTCAAAACATAAAACCGTCCACCCCAGTAAGATTATCGGTCCATCCTGACAAATCCCTGATTTGCTATTTTATATTATTTTACCGCCGCGGTTTTGAATAACCTAAAGTACGTGTCCCTTGTGGATTTTTCAATATGCGGGGAATTCTAACCACCTGCAGCCAAAAGATATCTAGTATACTCGCGAAGCAATCGTTTATAGTTCCAGATGTTAGATAGTAATAATGGGACAACAGTCTGTCCCATTGACTTTATGAACAGGTTTTTGTTTCCAAATGAGAGCCACTGAAGTTCCCAGATGTTCCGTAACCATTAATTTGCTAAATTTAATTTAAAAACCGCAGTATGTTTATGCTTGATGCTACAATAATACATACGGAAATTCTTAGGCGATTGCAACGATAAATGTGGTCGTGTAAGATAACAAATATTTTTCTCCATCAATGTCGGTTGACTCAGCTGTTTTCTACTGTCGCCATACATTTGCGCTGTGACACCCTCCAACGATGCGAAGATTTAGGTAGGATTAGGGAAAGCTAGTATTTTTCGAATAATTCAATTTCGATTAATCTATTGTTATCCGTCATCGTCCTGTCACGTATACTCAACTTGGATCAATTTATATTCAATCATCTTTACTATACGAATTCTAAGTACGTTTTAATCAAATTTGCTTTCGAAAGCTACTTCCACGTGCAATTTAATCATCTTAATACATATTTTTAAAAGTTTGGCTATAAAAGTGTAGCATGAATGTTTCATACGGAAGCACTTATCCAAATTGAACAACACTGGCAGTAAGATATTTCTTTCAACTGCAGATAAAATAAAATAATTCATGAAAGTTTTACTTTACATTCCTACTAAAAGCACAACTATATATTATAACAATTTCACAAATATTAATTAATAATTATTTTGTATTAGAAGTCGCAATATAAGTTGTCATATATGAAATAAATGTTAATTTGTATTTATTAGTATATATTTATTGAATATTCAGTAGAATAATAATTACTGTTTAGAAAAAAAAGTAATTTTTAAATGACGTATATGTAATAATACAATGCAAAAATGGTTTCAATTATAATTCAAAATAAATAGAAAAATGTATAACAATAAATAAAACTACTATTATCTCGCTGAAAAATAAATTTCTGGCTTCAAGCGAATATTTCTTTGCATAGTCGGAAGTAAAGGATTTATTTCCATTAAGATTTCTTTGTTTTTGTAAATGTGATTTACTGTAAGATAATATTATCTTACTTCAAGTAATTATTTCCATGCGTAATAAATATTTATTTGAAGTTCGAAAATTTGTTTTATATGCAATTACACCCTTACTTAAGTTTTTATTAATTACTATTAATTCATATATATCTAATTTATTTCAGTTACAATAATTTATCATTTAACTACGTAAATCGTTATAGTTCAAGTTTGAGTTTTTATTTACTTTTTAAAATGTGTACACAGAAAAAATGTTTACGTGTATATGTTGTACTAACACTGTATTCAAAAAACGTAAAAATAAATAACTTTTATTTAAACTCCGTTAATGTATTCGATTTTCGAGATTTTCTCCGAAATGAAAGCCATATCAAAAATAGATATCTGAAAAAATGATACCAATTTATATTTTCATAAGAAAGTTGAGGCCACATCGTGTTATGCAAGTAACACCCGATATGAATATAGCTTATTTCTTGAAAAATGAAAAATATTTCAACAGTTTTTACAGCTATTTAAAAACTAAAAGCACTTAATGTCCAATAACTAAAATCTTAAAAAATGGACTAAACATCAGTCTCCAAAATTTTAATCATTTTAAATCCAGTTTTTAACAGTCTTTATGCAATTTTCTTATTTTGCATGTTATGGTTTACCAAAACCGGTCATTTTAACGCTAAACTAGATAAAATTCTATCAGGATGTTCTATTCTTCGTGACATAAATGATCAAATATAATATCCAGTATATAAATAAACAATTAAAAATGTAAAGTTCGGATATTCTTTCCAAATATTTCAAAGCTCTCAATAATTACAATTGATTAATAATAACTTGCACTTATTACAAAATAGTAAACATAAAATTATAAAATCATATTTATAAAATAACAATAAATTAATGAGAATAAAAATTGAATAAAATAATGACAAGATGTAATTGCAACATTACATTACAATATAGTTAAAAGAAAATGTTCGTGTTCCAATCAGTCGTTAACTTCAAAGTACGAATATAATATGTCCTTAATTAAATTAATGAAAATGCATTAATAATTAAAAACATTTATATTATATTTACTTAAAATGTATGAATAGTAATTGGACGTGACATCCATATTTGATATGCAGAAACACAAACATTTAGTGAAATATTTTAGTTTAATAATTGCAAAAAATAGAAATGCAAATAATCTCTTTTATAAAACAATCGTATTTTATAAATCATTGTACATCTCCGTGTATTATGAATGTATACTTTTTCAGCAAACGTAAATATAATTTCGCGTATTGTGCAGGATATTAATTTGCAAAATAATGCATCTATTTGCAGATTACCTTTGATCTTTTCATCCTATTATATAAGAAAGAGTTTCTTCCCCTATAGAAGTTAAATTGAATATTCTCTCTTTTCATAATTTAAATCCTCCAATTACTCAGCCCCGTTTTTACTCTTTCTCTATGTACTATTATTTAATTTGCTTCGCCTAAAAGGTTCATTGACCAGCAATGAATTATTCAAGTAATTTATTCTTGAACCATTCGTTGGAATACATTATTATCATCTCTTGACGTGTATATAGCTTCATTGAAAAGGATTCATTATTTTTAAAATATAATACATATTCCATCAAGAGCACAAACGTATTTGAGTTATGAAACTTCTCTCTCTTGCTCCCTCTGTCTGGATGTATGCTTTTTTACCATTTTATAAAATTAAAGTAAGTCAGTGAGTATTATGTGGTTGACTACCATATTTTTTAGTGGATCTCGTGGAAAAAGACTACGAGTCTCGGAATGAACGCATAATATTCTATAGAAATGTTTTTACATACACAAAAAATGTATTAAACTTTCTAAAAAAAATTATCAATAAAGCAATAAATAAAAAATAGTTGGCGTAATAAACTGCGCTGAAAAAAGATTAAGTTTTCCCAATAGAGTGAATGTGGCTGGTAAGTTTTGAAAATCTTAGTTTAATAATACAAAATTGTGGTAACAGTTACCGAATATTATGTTGGTTTATGTACTTTATGTATATACAGAAAAGAGAATAATTATTAATAGAACCTCGGAAAAAAAGATGAAAATGGTTAACATATAATACTAGAAACAACGTAAAAAGTTGTCGTTGATTAAACTTATATTTAGAAGATTGTAGAATATATATCATACAATAATAATTATTAGTATTACTATGACAAAAAATTGTATTATTTGAATCAATATTCTAAAATGTATTTTATTACTCAGGAATATTTAAAGAGAGTATTCGATTGTAAATCTACCATTTGAGGATTATGCAAGGTGCTGGATATATAAATATTGCGAAATAGTAAACGGAACAAGTTATGGTCTTGTTTACTACCTAATAGTTAATTTAACTATTTTTGGTAATTCCACTTTTGTAAAATGGTTCCATCAACTACTTTTTTCTGAGTAGATCTTATGCAGTTGTAACAGTTATGGGGGATAATTTATGTTTAAAATAATAGTTTAAATATATATCATAGTTTAAAATTTCGTAACACATATTTGTTATAATTCTCGAAATTTTTTACATAAGGAAACTATAGTAAACGTAGACAGCAAGTATTGAAAGCATACGATACGTCATTTAGTTTTAATTATACAAATAGAGTTTGCACTTATTATATTTTTGTAAAAACATTCTACATTAATTAATACTTGATCCTTTCATGTAATTAAATTCTATTACCTACACATTAATAACAACAATATATTGGATTGGAAAGTTAGTCCTGAATTTGACAGTTTAACATCTAATTTGTGTTTAAATTTAACCTGTCACGAGAAAAATTAATTTTTATATGCATCCTCTTAACTTATTTTATATTTCACACAATATTATATTTATTTAAAATAATCTGTAACTTATACTATTTCATGTTCTTCCAGTTAACGAAACGTATGATCATAAAATCGACTTGGGTGAAGGAAATAAGCAGAACATCAAATGAATATTCATAAAGAATTGTCAAATGTTATCATCTATATTTGAGAAAACTGTGTACAAAATGATGAGTTTGAAAATTTATAAATTAAGATCATTCTTTTTCTCAGTTTGAGGTTAGAAAATTCATATCTGTTAGGTACAACGAATGTAATCAAATAACAGTATTAGAGAACTTTGCTGTTTGGTAGCGGATGTTCTCAGTATTTTAGCGTAATATAAATAACTGTATGCATTTCTAGTAAAGATGGCAGTAGTTGAGCGAAGCAAATATTGCCAGAGCTGAGTTGGATTAAATGCAGACACAGTTAATTCAACTAAATATTCATGTTTCTGTTGATCGTACTGAAAAGTAATTCAGTATTACGTATATTGACATGACCATGTTTGTTTGCATTATTGTGCATAATTGTGAAATTAGTTTTTTGAGCTCATAGAATATACTGACCGCACTTCATATTACGAATTGATTCGTCTAGAACTACATTTAGAATAAAAAGTACCACATGGGGAAAAGAATTTGTTGCTTTGACAAAGGAACCAATAATTCCAGGTTTGTCTTCGTTAAAATTAATTTGTTGATATTACAATTCTTTTGTTGACAATGTAAATCAGGTTTTATTGTATACACTATGTTGTATTTGTTAACTTAAACCTGTAAATTAACTATTCAACCTTGAGATAAGGAAAATTAAGATCACATTGAGTGAAAAATCGTACATAGAAGATTTTGAGTTGTGCTCTTGAACTTAATTCAAACATAAGAATGTTTCTATTTCTTTTATATTTAAATAATATACATGTATAATGAGCATGATACATTACAATGTTTTAAAATAATTGTCAACTTTTTAATTATTTATATCAATGCACGAGAAAACGATTTGTTGGGGAAAATGTTGACGAGTAAATCAATATAAATTATAAAAGAAACGAATACATATCTTTTGTTATAAAATAATACTTGTCTGAATTAGATCTATGGGACATGGTAAATTCATGCACGGAGAATAAGGGATTGTCACGGTTTCAAACGTTTGCTATCCTAACAATCTGGATTGTTGATATCAAAATATTTGCCATGGTGAGGAGCAAATCAAATGAATGAAACTTAATATTACGAAATTTAGTATACGCTATACTCAGTTATGATAAAATTGTACCTAACATGTTTAAAACATATGAATGTACATATTTAGGCTTCTTTTCCTACCTAATGTCCATTTTAAAACACTACATCCTGAAAACTTCCTCTATACCATGTCATTGAAAGAATCCAAAGAAGACATGAAAATATAAAACTTGTGTCAAATCCAGTATATAAAACCTATCAAATATTAGGGCATATAAAGATAAGCTTTATTAAAAAAGAGCCATGCAGTTTATTTAATTGCTTGCCTACATTGTAACAAATTTGACATTGTGCAGACCGAAAGAAGATTAAAAACGAGGTTATATGAACAAATGGAGACTTGACATTTTCATTGAATTTCCTACATATTATGAATTGGCCTTTTCTGAAAATTGAAAATGTCATCTTGATACAACGTCGAGATTAAGGAATGTAAAAATATATAATACCTTTTGAAAAATATAGAAATGATAGTTGATTCAGATGAAACTCTGTACTCGCGATATTTTGAAGTTGCTAGTTCCGAAAATGGATCTCGAAATTCAAAATTGCTGATCCGATCCCAATTAAATACAGAAATATCGCTTGTTTTATATAAAAACGGAAATCAAATTCCTTTGACATGCTTTAATATCCCCTTGCCTTTCGCTGCCTAGTGGCATTTCAACTTCATTCGAATCAAGTGTAATATCTGTATTTTTTATAAGGATATGTATGTCATTTTAAAATATTTCACCATTCTGAATTTTCTCAAACGCCACATGATATTAAAATGTAGAAACATCAACGAAAATTTAAAGGCTTAGTAACCTGAATAGCGTATACAAAAATGAAATTTTGAAGGAACAACGACAGGCAAAGCATTCTCTTAAATTTTTTTACAATATTATTGAATTTTTTAAGAAATGTTTAATTTCTGATGTTGCTCACCAAATTTGATACTCTAATTATTCATCTAAATCAGTAATGACGGAGAATCTTTGTCGGCTTTATCGGATCCGCCATTTGAATTTCGCAAATTTTACGACAAATTTGTAATCAACGACCTCTAAGCCCCCGAAATACCAATCTTACGAAATTTAATATTAATCATACGAAATTGCGATATTTTAGGATATATTATCTGGAGATCTCAAATTTTTTATCTCAAAGGGAGATTTTTTTATCACTGATTTGGAAGTAAATTGAAATATAAAGAACGTAATTTCTAAAGCTAAATAAAATTAACCACTTTTTTACTTCGTAATTGTGTATAATAACAGATTATTTCGATGAATACTGTTCGAGATCACGACGAAATATTGAGAAGGTAACAATACTCCGCTTTTCTTTTAAAAAACATTTAAATGTTAACAAATCTCATAATTAATTGCTAATTACATATAACGAGTTTTCCAAAAATAAAAATTTCTCACTTTCAGAGCCTCGTGACTAAAAAAAACTTTGGTTCATGTTCTATGTTGTATAAAGAGTTTTTTACATATTTATTTTTTGCATGAAAATAATTTGTCATTGTCGCTACCGGATGAGCTGCTGTGGGAAATAAGTTACAATAAATAACAAAGTAATTAAATAAATAGTAATCTACGATAGAGGAAACTCTTGTTTTGCACAAGCTGTTGTTTTTCGGAAAGTAAATTGAAGTTATCTAAATTCCATTAGTTTTATTTCATGAATAAGTAAAATATTAGTATTATAATTATTTTACATTACCTCATTATTAACTTTTACATTCTTGGTATTTCCGTACACAAAGTTATATCTGTAATATTACCACCCACGTTCCAGAAAATTCGATTTCCGGCTGAAACAAACGCCTCAAATCTTCTGACCTTTTCTTCGTAAACTGTTTTTCTATATCGCTGAAAGTATGTGTAATACTTACTGCTAATTAATAAAATAGCGTTGCTTATGCTCGACTAAACATTTGTTATACCCGAATTCAATTATATATGCAGGTTATGAAATCAGAAAACAAGGTAACATATTGTTAATAATAACATGAAATAGATGACAAGTAATAACATGACAATCCATTCAATAATCGTTATTTCCTAGTGGTTATTCCTCGTCAGCAAAGCCATCTAATGAGGATGCATTCATTTTCGTAGTTTCTTAGGGTGAAGTAATATTTGCATATAAATCGTTGCTATACAACAAAAAGTAGCCACAAAAGTAGTTCGTCCCGGAGCCAAATCGAGTAGGGAACCACGTACATTCGCTGGAGGATAAAGAAAATTATATTTTAGAATTTATGCTAAGTCAAATTTTTGTAATAATTAAATACAACCGTGAGTATATATGAAAACTGAATAATTACTTATGATTACTACTTTTTTACTTAGTGCACGAATATCATTTCACTAATAGAAATAGGATTGATGTCTGTATGTAATGAAAAGAAATTTATAAATAGTGAAAATTATGTTCAATTGTTTCTAGATCAATAAATTAACACAGTCACAGTCCGATGCATGCAATCAGGATACGAATAACTTATTTTCATTTGTATACAATTGAGTCATTTTTCGTACTAAGTCTCGCTTATAGTGGTGGGTAGATATCCGTACTTCGGATGTGTAAATCCGACAGCAATAGAAACATTCTTCACGAATATCGTAAAATTGATCAAAAAAAGATGTAATCGTTACACATAACCTTAGAAATTGAGACGTAACTTACGTTCGTAAAAATAGGAACGAAATAGACTATATACGAAACGGATCTACAGAAAATATAGGGATTAATAATCGTAAAATTCTGTGTCCTCCAAGAGTCATAAAACTGCAGGCAATATTCCCCGTGCAGCATCCGCCCTCTTCTTCCCGACTCATCCTTCCCATCGTCTTCACATCTCTCCTTTCTTCGCTTTTACCTCATCCTCCACCCATTCCCGATGCATAACGTTTACCCCTTTTCGTGATTTCATTCTGCGCACCCTGGTGCTCCGACCTGCTGCGAGCGATCTCTTCTTCTGGGTTTTCAAGTGTACTCGCGAATGGATCACGAAGATAAGAGCGATTTCAATTTCATCCTACCTACCTAGCGCTGTAACATTTCTGCAAAAATTGATATTTAAATCAAGTCATTATACTAGTACGTAGACGAGAGTGATATGCTGAGTTCACTTTTCTCCCTTATAATTCTACATTTTTCTTTTCCTTACTTTTGAAAATTCAATATATTGTACAACAATAAAGTGCGGTAAACACACTTTTCATATTTTAAAAATAAATGTTTTTCTAATTCTCGATGTTATCTTCAATAACAAAATTAATTGTGACAAATGTAGTCAAAGATTAACTAAATGACAGAGACCCCAAGAACATCTCATCGAAAACATATAAATGAATATGTATTGGTAACTTTTCATTTATAATACTCAATAATATACTATTCGAGTCAACTCAAACAAGTTCAAATCCATTCAAAACATTTAATCAGAGACGATGCTCTGCCATACATCTGTCGAAGTTCGTTAGCAACACATCATGAGGTGATATACTAATATCTATCAATATACAATATTCTTACGTTCATCTAATCAAAGTGAATATTTTTCCAGACTTCAAATTAAAATTGATTTTCATCCAAACAATTACAGAAGCATGCCAGAAGCAAATCTGAAGGAGATAGTTTTCCACATATCTATCTATATCTGATCAATAGCTATGTTCTACTGTAATACACTCTAGAGTTCTTCTTAGTATAACTACTACATTGTAGTACAGCATTTCAAATACTGAAATTTTTAGATATCGTAACCTCTCAGGAGCTCCATAAACATAAACTTATCAGATCCCCATCTCAGTCGACCGAGGCAACCGTCCTTTTTTAAGAAGCGACCTTAAAGGGATGTGCGATGAAGCACAATATGAGATTTCTAAATGATTTGTTCGTGCCATTCAGCCTAATAGATTGTAAAATAAAAAAAAAATAATTGTTAAACTGGATAATTTTTAAAATATTACCTCTTCTACGGACTACTTTACATCCAAAAAATGATTTAGTAATATAAACATGTTTTAGTAAAAACTAAATTTTCTTAGAACTCGATATGTAGATGTTTTTGGGATTTCTGATTTTAAACTCTACCCCAACGTACTAAAATTCAAAATGCCGGATCAAACACGTCGTAGAAAATGTTGACATTTCTTATGAAGGTCCATATAAATTGGTATCTTGAGGTTTTTGAATTACAGAATTGTAAAATTGAAAGTTTTTGAGTTCTGTATTCAGATTCGTAATGAGCGATTCCCATAACTGCCGGATAGCGATTTGGAAGAAAACTCATCAGAAATTACACATTTTCATTCGCCATGTTGGAGCCGCCTTTCTGAATTTTAGAATTTTGACTTTGGATATGAAATCAAAGACCCCAAATAAACATAAACATCAAATTCTTTGAAAAAAAGTGTAACATTTTATTGCAATAACTAGGGACATAAAAAACCTACGAAAAATATTGTGTATTGTACAAATTCAATATCGCGGACAATATATCATAATATGTACTAAAACTTTTTTTTATGCTGCTAGGTAGAAAATCACTCATATTTGATGAAGAATAATCTTTCGTTGTTTCTAAATTTATGACAAACTAATAAAAGTAGCGAAAAACCGAAATGGAGAATGTACCTTGTTAACCAAAATTTTGACGAATTTTCTTTTTCCCTCGTTTCTGGCCTTTGATGTATTCTATATTTCTCGTTTCTTATCCCGAGAAAACAGACGAAAATTTAGAGCAATTTCTTATAAATTGATTTTGTTTTTAGTAAAATTTGTTGTATGTGTTTGTAATGTTTTTTGTGCTTTAGTTTTTTTGTATTATTTGCAAATTTTCTTATTGAATAACAGTTTATAAATAATCGTGTTAAGGTGAAAAATTGCCAAATGTGGTAGAGCATGATTTTTATCCCCAATTTTGTATCTACTTTGTTGACAGGAGTATTTTTGTGCCTAATAATAAAAGAAACCACAAATTACTGCTTCATATTATTTTTTCTTTCATCCAACATCTTGTATATACGCACTGTATTAACGATAATGTCGTAATCTTGATTGTTGCTTCTTACTGCCATGGTATCTTAATGGATCTTTTTGGACGCAATTTTTTGTCAGCTATGTTACCAAAAGTATGCTTTCATCTACTACTGTTTAGTATGATTATCGGTTCCACTTATTACTTGCAGTAGACCTATTGTGAAGCTAGAATAATTCCCGTTGCATTTTCATTACAATTGTGCATTTTTATATCGTAAATTTGATTATTTTAAGCATCGAAATTTTGATATTTTCTTCCAAAAGTATTGGATCTTTACATTAATTGTTACTACTTGTTATGCGGCATCAAACAGTTTTAAATTTGTAGTTATGTTGAAAATAGTTTTTTTTTAGCTACAGTACAATGTGACATCCATTCCTACAAGTAAATCTATCGTAGTAAGTGTAATTTTTGTAAAACATGACAAATTAAGAGACGCATGTTTTCTTTAGTGGCGGAAATACATATTTAGGAAGTGAAATAGAGCCGCAAAAATCGTTTGGGGGTTGTTTACCCCATAATTTCCATCCACTTTTCAAATACTCGATATTCTTTTGCTATTGAAAGATACTTTCTTACAAAAAATCATGAAAATCACGTAACTATCTTCAAGGATATAGTCATTTTTCATTTTGCGCCCCGACTTTGGGAAAGCCGTTATACCTCCAAAATATGTTTTTCCGGTACTAAAACTACTTACTGAGATGCACACTTTGGTAGGTTTCCTTGTTAGTAGATACGCAGATTGTTTAAAATACAAAACTACAAAAACATGTTTGGAAAAAATATCAACATTTGCATAATTTGTATACTTATAAATTGAAGTTGAATTTCTAGACTTCTCTTCGTTAATTGGTTAATATTAATTAGTAATGTATGTTTCATTTTATGTTCGTATGCATTTTTATAATATTATTTTGTAAGGTATATTACTTTAAAATTAAATAACAATGCAATAGAAACTCTCCGCCCTCTATACGATGTAACCAAAGTTTGAACTTTTCACATACATACAGAAAATATACCGTCTCTTTGCGATCACATTTCTTCGAATGAAATAAAAGCAAAGTTTACTAGTTCTCCTGCTGCTATAAAGAATTATTGAAAAGTTTCTGTGCTTATATATCTTGTTTGAATAACGCATTGTAACAATGTAAACAATGAAAAATAGCAGGTTGAAAACTACTGAATTATCTATTATATTATATATTTATATAAATAGGTAGTTTATATGTTTAATAAATTTTGTGTCTCCCTGGTGGAAAAGTTTTATAGAAGTTTTATAACATTTTCATGAAGTTCCTAAATATAAAATGCATAAAAATTATAGAAATAAATGAATGTATAAATACATATGTTTATATAGCGATTTAATAAAATCTATATAAATTTTGAATAAAAATAATATAAAATAGAAGAACTGAAATAAAAATGAAATCATTTTTTTTAAATTAACCTTGAAATATAGTTTCCTTCCAGAAAATGTGTCATTTATTACTAAGCATGTAAAAAAATATAATAAAACAAACAAATTTTATTAACAAGAAGTGGCAAATTACATGAAAAATAAACAAAATCTGGAAACGATTTTTCCTTCTACACCAAAATTTCTGTTATACTACGAAGCTAATGAAATCAAATAAATTATGGAACATTATATATTGAGGTAGAACACCGGTGAAATGTGCCTTGAACTCCGATGGACCACAATCCCTTGATATGGCCAATTTTCTACAAATTCGACGATTCCTGGAACGAATGCAAAAAACAACTGATTATTCCGGGGTAATTTGCGAAAATATCTTTCTTTTTTTTGACAGTTTCCATTTGACTTTTTCAAAGGTACATCATACGGAAAATTACAATTGAATTTAAAACCTTTGCTTATTTTCTCCCGGTGTTTCCGTATCTTAATATATTCTTAGATAGTTTTGGTGTTTTTCGCTCACATAAATAATAGAAATTAAAAATGGTTGAATTAAATAAAAATTTAAAAATTAGAAGAAGAAAAAAAACAAACAAGGGTCAATAATTTGGAGGGTTTTTGTAATATAAATAATAAATAAATATTTAGCAATGTTTCGACTCTGATATGAGTCCTCTTCAAGGCTATATTTCTGTATATCTTCACAGTAGGACCATGCTGTGAATAACCTGAAGTATATTTGATATAAAGAAAGATATTTCCGCAACTTTCGACGGAATAATTAGTTCTATTTCGGACTCTTTCCAGTTATCTTCGAATTTATAGAAAATGCACGATATCAAGGAGTTGTGGCCCATCTTCATTGTCCATCAGTGTTCACAGATACATTCTACTAGCCCATATAGCATATACATATACCTCTTAAAAGAGGTCGTCAAGAACTCAATATAAAGATGTCAATTAAAAATAAAAAAAAAAGGTATAAATTGTGATAATCTATAAAACTAACTCTTAAAGATGTCTTACTTAAGAACTTTTAAACTAGTAATCTAGAAGTAGTCTTATGTTTCAGGTCTTAAATCTATCTTGTTTTGGACCCTCTATTTCTTCTTTTAGTAAAGAGATCCCCATAGTTGAGATCTGTATTTCTTCCAGAGACACTAGGTGGCTATTGAATTCAAAAATGGAATTACGCGATATTTACAGATCGATGGATCATATGGCTTTAAAGAAAGAATAAGTGCTTTTACGATATTTCGCAAATGTTATCACAATTTTGTGTTATTATTGCATGATCTCCATTCTATTCAATGTTATCTCAGTCCAATACATAATTATATAAATGAAATCAGGTAAGAATTTAAATTGACAATTAAGGCCTAAAAATAGAATCTATAATTCTCAGAAATTTGTTTTTTATTTATATTATTTCATTTACATTTACATTATTTTGTCTCTAATAGCTCTCAAATAAGAGCTCTTTTGTGAGACCTTATATTTAAGAGGTCTTGTAGAGTTCTTAAAATCAACGCATAAGGTTTCTTAAAGATGACTTTTAGAGCTCTTTTTGATAATTATTTAAGACCTCGTACAAGTTTTGAGGCTACTTAAGAGAGCTTTTAAGGATGCCTTTTAAATGTTTGGAGGGTGGTTTCTACTGCATTGTATCTATATAGTAAAATAGGGAAATAGTTTAAAAGGCATTCTCTAATTTCGGAAGCTTTCCCATGTTTTAAGAGATGCGTTATTTGTCTTATTACATTTTTTACGTACTCAGTAATAAGTAGTACAATATTTACTTCGAGGTTAGTTTTGAAAAATGGTTTCATTTTCATTTTACAGTTCCCCTATTTTATATTATCTTTAGATAATTTCTATATTGATTTTGTAAAATCGCTATGTAAATATGTGAATTTTGTACTATGTATTGTATTTATAGAACTATTTATTTTTTTATACATTTTTTACATAACCATACATTTTCTATAAAACTTTTCCAGGTGGATTAATGGGACGCTTTTGTCTAAATTTTTTTTAAATTAAAGGACATAAAGTTATTTGTTCGTCTTCTTTAGTTCATCAAAATGAGGATGCAAATAATATTTTATTAAATCAATTTAATAAAACTACTTCATTAATTCCAAAATCAAATGTAATAATTTAATATAATACAATAGTGTTTAAATTTTTATTGCAAATAAAGAACAATAATAGTCACCTTATAACAAATTAGCCAAAAGTGTTAACTATAAATAGTTTTTTCTTTGCTAATGTCAAAATTTCACTCATGAAATACAAAAATTTCCAAGATTTAAAACAGTTTTAACTAACTAAAACAATATACCTTAAGCTCACAGTTTCTGTAGAAGTAACCATCAGTGTCGACCGACGTGTAGCTAGAGAACTTGAAACGTTTTGCTCCAGGTGGCAGCAGCGCACGATACCACAATTCGGTAAATTCTCGGGATTAAATTTTAGAAGTTTATGCGTGATTATTGGCATCAAATTATCCAAAATCTTTATGTACAGTAACACTTTTGAAATTAATTATACTGATATTAATTTATATTGTACCTATTTGCCATTTCCATAATAATCAACATCCAATTGAAGAAAATCAATATTTCATCTGTTTCACTTTAATAACGAATAAGATTAAAATACTTTATGCACATAATGATTATCAATAAATAACCAATAACATTAATGACAAATATTTCAGCTGTTGTGAGATATTGGTAACATATTACCAAAATACATTATAAGTTGAAATATTGTATTGCGAAAATAATGAGGATTCTTTTTGTTTATTAATCTTGCTGAATCTTTCCTAACGAGGCTTGTAAAACTACATGTTCTTAATTACAATAATACATTGATTTCGATATTGCTTTAAATATATTATATAGTTCGAAGATACAAATAATGTCGACACGATTTTAGACAAGCTTCCGCTATCATAATTTCTACCTTTAAAGAAAGTTGATGTTTTAATTTTTCAATGAATACTTTTGTTACGTGAGCAATACTTCCAAATAATCCCCAATAGCACACTTTATTCCATCTATATTCTCGGAATATTGCTTTGGAACATTGGGAATATTCCAAAGTAATATTCCATCCATATTCCAGGAACATTTAATGTCCAACCTTCGGTGTATTCCTTAGGAATATTCCAAGAACATTGAAATATTGTGCATCATAAATATTATTAAGCATTACAGATTGAACATTTTATTCGCATATTTTAAAAACTTAATCAATATTGTAGAAAGAAACTTAATCAATAATCAATTAACATATATTCCGGTTTATAACAATTACCTAATAGATTTTTAGGAAATCATTTAATAATTGTGACACTCAATGAAATATTCGGAAATCAGCTTAAAACATGATGTTCATTTATTTCGCATTATTATTTCGTCTGTATTATTTGATAGTTTTGAAGTATTCTAATAACATTTAAATTCTTTATAATATTTCTAATGCAGAATATTTCAATATTCCTGATATTCCACAGGAATATTTCGAACGTTGGACATTTCAATGTTCCTGGAATATGGATGGAATATTACTTTGGAATATTCCCAATGTTCCAAAGGAATATTCGAGGAATATGGATGGAATAAAGTGTGCTATTATGGATATTATTTTTTATGAATGTTGTTATAGAAACGCTTTGTATCGTTACTTATTCAACATCTTTCTGCTACGATGTAGTATATGCCTATAAAACCAATGATGCTTCTTAA
Organism: Trichopria drosophilae; assembly: GCA_030407085.1. Taxonomy (NCBI): domain Eukaryota; kingdom Metazoa; phylum Arthropoda; class Insecta; order Hymenoptera; family Diapriidae; genus Trichopria; species Trichopria drosophilae. The sequence goes on from CM059583.1 coordinate 155,803,737, forward strand.
TTGTTAACATATTTTATAATAAATTCGATAATAATTTTTGAGAAATGTCCAATTTAAGAAAAGCATTATATCATGTTTACATACTGACAGGAACAAATAAAATCGTAATATTTGATACATATGATGATTACCAATAAATAACTGATAATATTACTAGTAATATATCAATTTCAGGTGCACGTAAATATTTCTGTTATTAAAGTACATTAAGTAAACCCTCGCCTATCAAAACCAGATTTACGGTAATTTTAACCGAAAAGAAATATTAGTTCCATTGCCACTATATTCTAGTCAGTAATAATAGAAGTTCTCCACGGTAAATCTTTGCTTCAGTAAATCCACCGCTTTAATCAACACCGGCTCTGTAGCGAACGACTATTACATCAATTTACCCCACTCTCATTTTCTTTTGTGTCTCCACTTCTCTTTCTGTCTGGTTGATTAGTAATCACTATAGATGCAGAGAAAGAAAAGCATTCAATGGAATGGAGTCGGAGGAAATATTACGGCTACATTCCGGCTTAGCTACATTTACTGCAGGGAGCGTCACGCGTAATAGAACAATTCAATTCCAATCATTATTGATCCGTTCGGACGTAAAATTGATCTTAAAAGTCCGAAATTGACAAGATGAAGGTTTAGCGTTAGATCTCAATTTGATATGCTTAAACCTAGCTCGGAATTTATGGGTGCTTAATTTTAGATCTGTTTTACATACAAAAAAACTAGTCCTTTATTCTAGTAGTTTTGGATCTTTAGGGGGTCAGTTTTTTAATTTAATTTCTCAATTATTTTTGAAATATGTAATAAAATACGTAATAATATTCTAAATATTTATCCAGTTTATTTTCATCCCTCATGAACGAATTTATTTGAAGCTTGTCTGCTTTAATAGAATTTAATGCAAATTATGCTAGAAAAATTAACAATTTTTTTGTGATGGTGAAGATGAAAAGGTTGGATTGTTTTTTAAGATTTTTTTCGAATAAAAATGAGGACCAAAGTAGAAATATTCGATGTTATTGTGTTGTTTCATATATATGTATATACAATAAATAATACTCATTAACGCATGTTAAGTATACTATGTATTTATAAATTCGTGCCTATTAACAGTTCCCTTCCAAATATATTTTAATTTCGAAACCGAAGCGAAATTTCATTTTGTAATCTCACGACAAAAATTGACGTTTGCATATTTAAAAATTGTTTAAAACATAATATTATCTTTCTGCACGGTGATGTATTTGTGATATATGGTTCCGAAAAAATTATTTTCTCAATGTAACGCATAGTGTTTAAGACTTATGATCCAGTAAAACATGTATAATGCTGATGTAAATGTATACGACCTTCTTTAAACATGATCAACTAAATTTCAAATTTTGCTTCCGGTCAATTTTGAACCAACCAATTTTGAGTTCGCACAATATATTTCACACGGAAAGCTCTTACGTGACAAGATATATTACGAATCAAATAAAAAGTAGTGAAGTTGATGTTTTACCAAAACTACTCACAAGTCCCAATCCCGAAAATTTTTCTGTGAAATCAAGCACATGAATTTTGAATAGTTTTAAAACATAGATAATTTTTGCGATATTTCTTTGAGTATAGTTTAGAATCAATTCTGAGACATTTACCTCTTAAGTAGTAACGGTATAGTACATGCAAGACATCAAGGTAGACTTGTGCTAAAATGTTTGAGGATAATTTATAAGCTTTTGAGAATTAATAAGGCATATATATGATATTATGTATATTACATGGAAAAAATTGTTAGTTACAGCAACTATGTAAAAGTAGTACACAAAAATGTAGTGAATGCAACAGAAAAAATAGTAAATCTAATAAACTGAAACGAAACCTAACCTTTTCAACACGCATCAACGGATAATACAAAAACATTTTAATAGTATTGGATGCGGTTTATTATGTATACCTATCTATAGTCAATGAAAACGAATCCGATAGAACATTTGACGTTCAGTTACATTTTGGTTGCCTCCTGAGAAAAACGCTAAATTCTTTAATATTTTAACATTTAGTTAAGTATAAATGTATCACAAATTTCGTTTTACAAAAAGATAGAGCAGTAGATTAGATTCATTTATAATAATAGGGAAGAACTTGGGGGTTGAACCTCTACATAGGTCGCAATGCATTAATTCCAGGAGATCTTTTTCGTCGTAGGTTCGATTATTATACATCATTTTCTGCATACCTTGATTGTAAAAATTATATTTTAATGAATAAATAATGCAACCAACGCAGCTTGAACAAAAAATTTAATACTGATTTTCGATGTCTATCACATATTTGTCTGTTACGTATGAATCTTTGATATTTTTTCAATAATTAATTTATTTCTAGTGTTATGTTATAAATCCTGATAGATATTAGAACTTAGATTTTGTAATGAACTTTTCTAACTAGGAAAATTAAGTGATAAAAATTTGCAAATCAATAAGAATAAAAATTCGAAACTCCAAGTAATAACCGCGGTTGATCTTAGAAAGAAAAGTAGTAAGAATATAAAGTAACTAAAATAGTAATACCAACTAGAAAAATAGTTGATACATGCTTACTATTGTTAGTGGAGCAATAACTTCTCTGGTTGTACTAACGGCGTTATACAAAATTGCGGCTAATATTTATTAGACTAAGTCTACTTATTTATAACATCGGTTTTCTTCCTTTAGCAGCCAAAATCATTATTTGAACAAATCTGAAAATTACTAAGATCTCGCTGACATGTGCCGATCTGTTGCTTTCTTTTATTTTAGGTGACTTTGCTCTGTTTAATGCAAGGTACTCGGCGCCCAAAAAGTCTATATTCACTATACACATTTGGAATTTGCTTTAACAGTCACAAACGTTATTAAAGGGGATTAACTAGGCCAAAAGAAAAAATGGGAGTCTGTGATCATGATTTAAGACACTGATTTTAAAATTTAAGAAATTCAAAATAACTGCAATAAAACATCAATAGTATATTGAGGCAAAATTAGAGTTCAATGTAACCACCCGAATTTTCCTTTCCAAATACATCGAAATTTCATGAAATTCTTCATTAAGGTTTTTTATATACAGTTAAAATTATAAATATTTCAATAGATTTGATAAAAATTTTAGACTCGGCTTTCAAGCAAGTACATTATGAAATTTTTATCATTTTTAAATTAAATTTGTTAATATTCCTTTTTCTGTCTGTCTGTCCTTTCCGTCTTATAAAGCAGCATTTTCAATTTCCTTGTAACGACGATGTGCTAATATGTTTGTAATGAAATTCCTTTCAATTAAACAAAAATTACATAATATTTAATATACTAGATATCTATATACAACTTATATTAATAAACAACGAAAACTAAAACACGCTCTAAAATAGTAACAGCATTACTAAGGTATTGCTTTTAGAATAGATTGATTAAATTCATTGTCCACATTAAAAAAATGTTTAATGAAAAAATGTTTTATGCACCGTCACTATCTAATCGCATGTTAAAATGAGGTGCGTAATGTCGAACTTTACGCACTTGTATCGAAAACTACTATTTTATATTTATGAAAAACCAACGAAAATGATAAAAACTACAAAAACAAAAACAACAACAACAATAATAAATTATTATATGTGATACGAAATATGGTCTTATATAAAAGCTAATGAGATTTCCGACCACATTTCTGTGCTTAGATTGTGCATAATGTATATCACGTAAATTCGAATTTGATGCATGTGCGACTCCCTGGAATAATGTCTGAACGTTCAACACTGCCGGTGAGAAGGTTTCTTGATTATATAGTTGCATTGAGGCTCTTTTTGACTGTCAAGCTCCCTTAAAAACAGTTCGAGTGACCAAACCTCCTGCTCCTTGGGGGACAGCACTGTCAAGATATTTATAAAAAAAGAAATTAAGCACACTTAAAAGCACGAATTTCGAATAAAATCTCAGATTATCATTAATATAGGCAGCTCCGAAGGTATATCACTTGTATGTTGAAAAATAACGAAAAAAACGTTTCTTTCGTCGTATTATTAATAAGCCTGAAGGAAAATTCTAGAAATCGTAAAAATACCTCGATGTAAATGTTAAGAATAAAATGCCTGAGATTGGAATCCTTCATAAAGAACCCTTACATAATTTTAAATTTACATCATATGAGAACCTCGTCGAAAAATTTGTATCGCTCTAATCAATTACGGGACTTCACGTCCTTTTCATTCTTTAAAATTTTGAATAATTTCGAGATTCTTTAAAATTTCTAACTTTGAATATGGCCTATTTCCTCGCGGATTTTCGTTTAAGTAATAATGTATCACAGACATTTTTAAAACCATATGTCGATATCACAGAGAACCTTTAATAATTGGCTGTTACATTAATAGTCATAAGAAACATAAGACATCAATTTTTATATAATATTTTTAAGTAGAAACAGGCTGTCTTAGTTAGACACACAATTAAGTTACTCTGAACGCCATCATTTTTTTCGACAATTTTTTCAAGATCTTCCCACTGTGCTGCTGTCCTGCTGTCCCTTTTCAATTATGTTTTCCATATCTAATGGTAATTCTCCTTTAGTCACTATTCGACATGCAAATAATATTTTCTAAACAATGATTAAAGGCTTTGTACAATTACTTATAAATCATAATATTTTAATACAAGTTTACGCATTAGAACGACAAAAATCTTTTCTGTTTTTATTTGCTAAAGACTAAATATATAAAATCAGCAATAATTGCATGGATCTTACAATAGGTCCATGTCGCATTTAAACACCTCTCCATCTATTAATACTTTCGTCGCAACAGTATTTCGCTCATAAATATTAGCCCCAGCGGAACTAATTGTTTTTCAGGGTGCAATATTTACGGATTGTCTAATAAGAAAAAGATGGAAAGGAGTATTTTATCCGCAGAATATGACACATATCAACTATTCATTTTCGTGGGCGTGCAGGTGCACGAAAACGTAATCGTTTCTGTGCAGGTCGTTGGTTCGAGGTCCTCCACCCCCGATTCGAGAATTCCAAACTCCTTGCCTCCCTCTGGTAAAACGAGAAGGCGAGAGAAGTAGGGAGGAGAGGATGAGGAGCAAATGGGACCGAGAGAGATGGCCAGAGGAAGGACAAATTGCAAAAGAAAGACAGAATTAGGGGAAGAGGGCAGAACAAATAAAGAAAGGGAGAGAATGAGAGAGCACCATGGTGAGGGATCGGGGATGGGGACAGGGGGTTGAATGGTGGTACGGGAATGGGGGAGCTACCCGGGGGAATCAATAACCGACAAGGGTGCTTGGGTCTGGTGGGGATCGACGTGGAATTCGCCGGTAAGGGATGGCCCCGCCTCCGGCACGCGACCAGCACGCGACTACCACCCCCGACGCCGAGCGACCGACGTGCTGCTTCGACTGTACCCGCACCCTCTCCCTCCGGCGACTCCCTCCGAACACTCTCGAAGTAGACGTCTCTTCCTCCAGGTCCTATCCCATCCAGACCCATCCCGTCCCGTACCGTTCCTACCCATCCCGTCCCAGCGAAGACTCCGCTCGTCGTTTCGAAATTTACATTTTTCCGACGCACTCTAAGACTTATCGCGTCCTTGTCATACATCCATTTAAAATATTGGTTACTGCTGAAAAATACATTTAACAAGAACATATTACGTGGAAACTTTTCAAGGAATTTAATATTCCGCAAGAAAATCTACTTTATGAAAAATGCCGAGTCATTTCTTTGAGAGGAGCTCCAAGTTTTGTACCGATATTATTCATTTGAATAATAATATCCTGCAATTTGAATAAGTCACTTCAGCAATTTTACTCAAAGTACTATTTTGAAGAGACTTTTTTTTATAATTTCGCGTTTTTCAATTTCGTACTTTTTCCATTTACTTACACGGCAGGATGATAAGAACTGAACGCTCTTTAAAGTGTTTATGAAGTGTGAAAGAAACGTGCACGGAATGTCAGTTAGTATCGTAATAGGTCAGACAAAAATGTGGTCTGTGCCATTTTTTAAGTTTCATACGATGTCATGAGGTTTTTAATATTTTCAAATTTGCTTAAAGTATTTTGTTAAAAGTTCAATCCATCCAAGAAATTATTTTAGACTCCCTCCGTATTGACCAGGGCCTGATCAGTTATGACACTTATTAAGTAGCTTGATTGCTGTATACACTCTAAAATTATTGGACTTATTGCGGGGTCCAAGAGAGAGTAATCGTTAAAATTTCACTCCTATAGGCTTCAATTTTACTCACTTGGAGTCACATTTGCTCCTTTGGGGTATTTCATGCTAGGTTTGAATCCCTTTACCGGTGTAGTTATATACTGCATCGAAAACTGGCTAGCCGACAAACATGTTTTATTTCAACTCGCTATAACTTATTCAATTCTGAGAATTTTGAAACGAATAAAAAAGAAATTGTTCGTTAGAGTTTTTTGCATCTAATGAAGAATTAACAAATTATACATCTCAATAAACAACGAAGTTTTTGAGGGCCTCAAAGCACATGACACGTTGCTCATCAGCTGCCACCAACTTTAAACATTCATTACTTTCTGACTATTAGACCAATAAAGATAAAACTTTCCAGAAAATTTGTTCATACCTTTATGACCAACTTTCTCGCTGACAGTTTTCGAATACTCAAAATTTGCTCGATAAACGAAGAGCTAGAAGGTATATTTTGCAGTTGCGTAGAAAAAAATTAATAACTTTATTGTTTATTGAGATATATAATTTATTTTTTAACCATTAGATGTGGAAATCTCTAACGAACAATTAATTTTTTTATTCGTTTCAAAATCTTCAAAATTGACTTTGTTATGGGGAGTTGAAATAAAAATGCCGTCCACGTAGTTACTAGTTCTGTCTATATGACATTCAGTCGCCTTTCTCTTTTTCGTTACGTATTGACGGCATTAAACTACATTTTGACTCAAAAGAACTCAAATGTAGTCGAACCCGGCCTACCCCATTTTCTACTCCTTTGGACTGAAATTTCAGTCCAATATTTTTAGAGTGTACGCTTGACTATCTGATCAGGACTAAGATAAGATTCAATAAGACATTTCTTATTAGGAATGAGTGATATTAGGTCCCTAAACCGTCATCCACAGTTATGACCTAATGATGATGACATCACCAGTTTATGATATACTCATTCGTCGAAGTAAACATCGTACAAAAGTAGATTAGGTTGCAAAATTACAATAAAAAAGGAATTACGTTTAACGGCCACATTCTTTTTTGATGTATTTTGCCCAATTCCATTCCAATATCATGTTAAACATTTTTTATACAGATAGCTTTTCAAGATATGACATTTTTTCTGAAGGAGGTATACATCCTATTCCATATCTAGAGTAATAAACGTCCGATTGGGTCGTATAAGACATTACATCAAAAGTAATTACCTACTTGTTTTCAATCGATTCAGTAGTTTATGCGTTACAGGCAATATTAAATGGAAATATCGATTTTCGAACAAAATAAAAATAAATAATGCACTCTAGTACTATGCAAAAATAGAAAACGTCAAGTTATTTCCAGTTTCTTTTGTTTTTACGCATAGGCTACACTTTTGCGAAGTACAATAGGTGATGCTAAATAAAATCGATAGAAAAGTACCATACTTATGAGTATAGTGAAAATACAAAATGTACCTTGTTCTATTTTTGTCCTGATTTGTATAGAAGAAAGTTATTTACTTCGTTTATAAACCAATATCAATGACACAAAATTGTTGGTAAACTTGGGAAAACGGACATCGTAAAGAAGGATGCCCACGAGTATAGGAGGTATTGTCCTCGGAGGTGCAACCTCTGAAACTGCCCAATTCAGATAGAGTATGATGAGATGTAACACCTAATACCAAATTTGATTATTTTATTTGGTGGGAAAGTTCAAAAAGTCATTGGTGAAGTCGAGGACTTTACATAGGCAAATGCAACAATCTAAGTAGTAACAGTCCGCATCATCGTTTGTTTGTAACAAATTCGCTGTTACTACTTACGATACTGAATTTTTCCATGTAAAATCTGCGATTTCAACAACGATTTTTTTAAACTTTCCCACGTGATAAAACAATTGAATTTGGTATGGGTCATTAAATCTCATCATATTCTGTCCAATTTAGTTACACCTCGAGAGATAAAACCACCTATGCTCGTGGGTATCCTCCTTTCTGCCTAATATGTAGGGGAGAGTCGTCTCATACCGACCTCTAAATTGTAACAAATATCACAAATTTTTTTCGTACGTTAAAAGTTAAACGGTACACAGATCACTTTTCTACGTTTCTCATTAATTGATGAAGTTTATGGATGTGGTTCAGTGCGATTCAGAAAGCATTGATAAAATTCGAGGTTTTCGACAATCTCAAAAATGTTGGTCCGAAGCACTACGATCAATCACTACACAACAAGATGATAATCAGTTTCGGTATACCACAGAAAAGGGTCGGTTTCGAAGCACTTTGATTCTTGTCATATGGTGGTTCGTCAGTCATTGATAAGTATGAAGAGGCTACAATTGTAATCGCGGACGTTGAAACCAAGCCTATAGATAATAAAAAAATGTACCTTTCAATTTTTCAAATCAAACATTGATTTCACCGTTGTCAAAATACAATCGGACGTGATAACTTTCGTATAAAATGAGAAGTTGAGATGCAACCTGTGACCAAATTGTCAATATTAGGACTATGTTCCCGCCAAACAGTGGTCAGTATAGGACCACTCTCCCCTATATATTTTTGTCTCCTGTTTACGAATATGTTACTAAAAATTAGCGCTCAGATATATTGAAGCCGCCAACGTGAATTGTAAACTGCTAAAAAATGGCTACGTGTGCAAAAATAAAATATTATAAACAAAAATTATTGAGCATACAATTATCCATCAGAAAGGTCTAATGCACTTCCTATTTATAAAGGTAAATCTGTAAATAAGGTATGGACAATGAATATAACCGAGATTGCATGCCTCTTTCAAGCCTCCTCAATCCATATTCTTAGTTGGAGGTCAGACTGCAGTAAAAAATGGGTGTCTGAGGGGCTGAGTCCACCAAGACATAAGAAACTTTTACACGGAGAGACTTTTATTAACGAAAATTGCAAAACGATTTTCAATTAAGGGATAATTGAAATAAATAACTGGCTTTTGTACTTTTTACTATTGAGATTTATAAAATTTACAACCCAGCATATCAAATTTTATAAACCACGATAGCAAAAGTCCCAGTTATCCCTAAATTAAAAATGTTTTTGCAATTTTCGCAAATAAAAGTTCCTCAGTGCATAGGCTCACACATTTTCTAACTTTAATTAACTAATTATTCCAATTTAAATTCTAGAAATGCATGCAACCAAGGAGTGCTCACATCTGGAGAAGGGAGTGGGATGCTATCCCCACCAGCAGACACCCCTTTCATACTACCCTACGTATTCTACAACAAATACATAATTTTTTCACATATGTTCATTCATCATTTGTTTGGGCTTTTTATACAATTCCTACCAATTTAATTTACATTATTTCTTGATTTCTACGACAGATTTATTATATTCGTTAGATGTGATATACACCTTTGATAATTTACGATTTAAACGATTTAAGCTGAATGTAGAAAAAACTTAACAGAATAATTAAGGATGTATGCAGAAATCCAATGAGAAATAATTACGTTCGTCTGTGTAAGATATATGAGAATGTATCCTATGCGCTAAAACTTCCTTATTTCACCCTTACAATACACATATTTTTTCGTTGACCACTGTAAATAATGAAACACTATAAAGAACAGGGGCCAACTCGGGGTCATTCAAAGCCCAGTGTACCGTTTAAGGGTTAATTTTAAATTACTTGTAGATCTATTATTCCTTGTATAGCATTAAATACATATAATACATTTTTGGTCCGCCATGCTGGATCGGCCATTTTGAATTTGAATAATCTAATCAATCGGTTTATAATGAATTCTGTATATCGTAATCCAGAAAAAAAAGAAAAAAAAAAAGAAAATGCTTTTTTTTTGTACGGGCTGTGTATATTGTGAGACTTGGAGTTATATTAATTTTGAGATCTTATAATTACTTTTTATTCGTCTAGATCATCTTTAATAAATAATAAACGAATAAATGAACTTTTAAGAAACATTCTATATAATTATATTCACATTTCCATAAACTACTAATTTTTTACATTTCATATCCTGCCCAAGTCCAAAGTACACTGTGTGAATACAGAATACAGTAACTGTTTGGTTACAGTTTTAAATTAGTTGATAATTATTGTTAGTAATTTAAAATAATTATAAATTATTATATTTATAGTTGAATAATCCCATCTAAGTGAACAGTTATTAAATATCCACCCTTTATAAATGCAGCCTTGGTTTGTAGTTGGTGTAAGATATGAAGATCCTTTAACAGTGCCTGAGGAGAAAGAGTTGTCCCCGAGGCGTTCAAAGAGGAATCCTAACGTGTGAAATTAATCGATTGCAAGTTGTAATAAGACCGGCCGCCATTTTAATAGAACTGAATCTTCTGATGAGCACCAAATTCTTTAAGTGCAGAGAAGCCGAAAACGTCATTTTTCAATAAAAAATGCTTTTTATAAAGTATGATTGTTTTATACATTATAACATAAAAGTTATAATGGAAGTGATATAAAATTACTTTCTTAATCTTTGAGAAATGTTTTGTTAGATAATATGCTCCACAATCTCCTCAAAAATTGTTTAATTTATTACAATATTTAAAAATGAATTCTATCTCGTGAAAACCGTATTCTTATTGATTGCCATTAACCAGAAACTGAATAATTCCTTAAATACTGTATTTAGGAATAGTTTTGTTTCATACTAGCTTCTAAATAACGTATTTACGACCTCATTAAATATCACAAACAACTATATATTTTATTGTGCAGTTGACATTGCAATAAAATATTGCTTCCCGTCTCTGAAAATTATGACAACAATAAAAGTCGACAAAAAACGTAAGTACAATATTTACGTATTTAACATATTCTGTCATGTTGTAGGTTGATCGAGAGAGAGAGAGAGAGAGAGAGAGAGAGAGAGAGAGAGAGAGAATAAAAAAGAGAGCATATACTCCACCTTTTCGTACAAAAGATGTCGATTATTTGTGAAATTTGAGCATATTGAAATTGTGTTACAATACTCTCTAAATTTCCTGGAGAGAAATTTTCACTTTAAACCTGGAGTTAAAAGATGCTCACTCTAAAAACAATGAAAGACCTCTCCAAATGAAAGAGGGAAGAAATTCACTACAAATGAAAGAGTGAAGAAATTCCCTACAAATGATTAATTTTTATTATTTTTATTATTAACAAAATGGAGTTGAAATTCACTCCAAAGCGAGTGAGGTTTGTCACTGGGCTTCAATGGCAGCTATAAGCAGAGTTATAAAAAGTGCAAATCCCTTAACTTCGAGTATGTCTCATATTTGGAATATAAAGTTTTCTATTTCGTTTAAAAATAAGAACCTGGTGTTAAGATGCATATGAATAAATTTGAAATTAGTAATTTGATTATTATTAAATTATATGCGCCGATAGGTCAAGTAAAGCTCTAAAAAACCACTACAAATATGTTCATCCCATTGAAACAGCACTGTAAAGATCAAAGGTTCAATTTAAATACTCAATCTTGTCAACGACAGGGAATTTATGAAACTTTTGAGCATATTCCAATGGACGTTAAAATTAATATTAACTCGTTAGAAAATATAAAGTTACGTTAATTCGAAGAAAATAAAATTAGAAAATTAGCTTAAAAATATTAAACATAATTTGTTTTTAAAAAAAACGAATTTTTTCTAAAATATCCTTCATGTTATCTCTAATTATTTAGTACATACAAGTAAAACAAAAACATTATAATATAATAATAGAAATTAAAGAAATAAATCATGTATTAAAAATAATAAAATTTTATGTTTGTTTATAAACTTATAATTGTATTATTAGATTATAAATTATTCATTTAGAATTTTAAAATTTTATTCAAATTTCACTGCAATCACTCACTACAGTGTGGCACACCTTTTACTTTTACTTGGAGTGAATTCTCACTCTTTAAGAGTGAAGTTTCACTCCAAGGAATTTACAGACTACAACCCCGTTTTTTCAAGTACGTTACGTAAATGTAAAAACTATTGTTTTATTTTACCATATACGTGTATTTTATACCTAAACAACTATAAACTCCATGCAAAAAATGCACTTTTAAAATATAATGATCATGATTTATAGAGTATTTTAACTTGATTGCAATAATCATTTATTTGGCTTTTGTTTTTTCAGAAAGTGTATGTAAATGACAGGACGTTCCAACCAAAAGTTGTACTAAGAAATCCGTGGTAGCCAGGTGTTAAAACGGAGTTCCAACTTGCTGTGATGAATGCACAATTACATTCCAGCAAACTAGATAGAAGACGGTGCCGTAACTCATTTAATGTAATTCTAGTTCAACACTAATCCAACATTTTGATGAAAAATTTACGGAGCTTGTCTCACAAGTGTGAATTCACTCGTATTAATACTCTGGGAAAAAGTCGACTTATGAATTTAAAGGTGTCCAATATAAAGCACAGACACTAATAATCGATGTTGTTATAAGTAAACGGTATGATAAATAGCTTTTTCGTTTTACAGAGTTCCACTTTTATCGTCATCTTGGCTTCGAATCTGAACAAAATATAAAATTAACACACACATAAAGAAAAATACTGCATCCGTTAAATAGAAGTCAAAATACTTAAAGCATAAAATGTATGTTTAATTTTAATTGTAGTAAAGAACACTTTCTACAAATGATCATTCGTAACATTTAATTTAAATTAATTAATGGCAATTAAATAATATCTTTATTTTCGTATTGATGTCAGTTCTTACATCACACAGTGACAAAAAACTATTTTTTAAATTTAGTGAATAAAATAACAAAAACTTAATGTCTTTCATATTCCAATTGTTATGGATTCCATTTTTCTAAGGTTAACATTTATTTAAATATTGGACGTCCGAAATTACCCCAGTTTCCATAATAAAACAAGAACTATTTGCAAGAATTATTACATTTTTAAACGATTTAAAAATAGTATTTGGTACTTTCGAACAAAAGATGTGCAATAGAAATTTATACTATATTCTGTTATTGGTCGAGTTTTATAAAATCCGTAGTTCGATTAATACGCTTAGAGCTTGCAACCCACTGAACTGAATCGATGTGACAGGAACGTTCTCAGCCAGGCATTGCTTAACACAGCAGATGTTAAAAAAACAACTCTCACGTTCCAATAAAACTACGTGTCCAGTATACTCCTCAATATATTTTCATATCGTCATATGAGGAAGTTGCTTGACACTGTTCAACGAAAAGATAACTTGCAAAATAATACTTTAATGCTCGATTAGCCATCTTTTTGACTGTATGGGTATAATCACAACGTTGGTTCACATTTCATGCAAAGCAAGAATGAAACATATATAAAAACGAGTTCATTATTATCATATTTAATCCTAAGTTTCCGCATCACTTATTTCTAATTTCAAAAGACAGATTTGGAAATAAAAAAAGTATTCTTTTTAATAATTTCAAGTACAAAATTATTTTTGGCAATTACGTGATCTGCATAGCGATATATACATTGTACTACTACATAAGAAATTTTAACAATAAATAATAAATTTTTTGCTGAAATGAATTGCTATTCTCATAATTTAATTTTGAAACATCATAACCACAAAGAGTATAAAGTTCAAACAGGAATTTCGTTTAGTCAGAACTTCAAAGGTTTTAATTTTACTATTACAGTATACCATATTTAAATCAACAATAAATAAAACTAAATAACCGAAAGAGTTATTCATTTAAATACATAACTGCTTTATTATTTCAATTAATTTCGATAAATTTATATAACAACAGTAACAATTGTAACTGAAATAGCATGTACCTCTATTCACTGCACAATACCAGAAATTTTGTGAGTTTTATACATAAAAGTTCATTCTCAACTCAATTCACATACTTTTATTTATACCAAAATGTTATTTGCAAATACTTTCTAATTATGCATTTAATGGAACTGTGAAACGTAGGTATATACTTTGTACACATAGTTTCGTTTGCTATAAATTAATATACTTTGAATTACGTGCGACCAATATAAAAAATCAGTCCTGGTCTCGCTTACTCGTCATGTGCACATTCTGTTCTATTATTTCTCATAATCATACAAATCTACATTAAAAAGTTTGACTTCATCAGAAAAGTTCGAGTATTTGGTAAAATATCATTAGACATTATCATAGCATCATAAATGATTTTAAAACAAAAATAAAAATAGATCAACTTTGAATAATAATAATAATTTTGTAATTATATTGGTTGACGGTTATATTGTAATCCAATTTTTTACAAAGATTTTATATGTCAAATATATTATTATTATCAGATGAGAATCAACCAACAAATAGCAATTATAACTTTCGAATGTGTCATTATTAGTCGATAGATATACAATTTGAATTAATAACCAACAAAAACAAATAATTATTAATTGTAATTAAAAAAAGTCTCTCAAAATGAATATTGGATATTGTTATCTGTAAATTCCGACTAATCTCCTAAAAACTAAATAATCCAGAAGCTATTTTTATTAAAAATTATAATTTAACATTTTCATATTCATTTTTTATTTCTATTCAGTCAGCCTTCAATTTGCGTAAATTAAATCCATCATGCGTGTACGTGTTTCAATTAATTCTGGAAGATAATCTCTGATATTTTGATTGGAAATTAATACAATTATTATACAATCAAATATAAGCGACTTTTTAGCTGTCCAATTATGGATGCAAATGCTTTCATGCAGAAGAAATATATATTTTATTTTCAAATAAAATTATTAAAAAGTGCATGCAAATTCGAACATTTTTAACGTGATAAAAATCAGCAAGAATTTAAATGAACGATATGAATTTTTAACACGTGAGAATCGTTATTATCTCCGGAATTCTAAACGTGATATCTCTTCTATGAGAACTTACTGGCTATGTGATGCGATTTGGGGATTAGGATTACGGCTTTTTGCACTCGCTCGGAAAGCTACTATGCGTACGTATTGCACGCGTATATATTCCGAAATATGAGCTGTTCAAAAATGTGTAAATATTCGAAACGATTTAAACTTGTAAATACAGAATAATTTGCATGAGAAAAACGACAAAACTGGCTTTTTATGTACTCCAATTTAAACAGTTTTCCACATTTTCCTTTTTTAATCCACTTTTACTATATTATTTTATATGACCATACAAAATATTACTTTATATATTAAAAAATAACAATTTTGCATTTTTAGATATAGCCAAACAAAATATTACAATGAAAAGAATGCCATTCTTCTTTCCATATATGGGCAATTCCACATAACTTTTAAACTTAGGTGTAGTCAAGACATGCTTTTTATTCAGACACATGTACGGTGTAAAACAAGTATAGTAGTAAATATAGACGCTAATGAATTATTAGCCTTGTAGTTGGGAATTTGAAGTGATTTCAAGAAGCCAAATGCAGACAAATTGACAAGGTTGACTTGTAAGTTGCCATTTTTCTATTCTTAACTGTTTTTCTGGGACGCCGTAATAATTATCAAACTAGATCCAATTGCATTGTCTGACTATGTCAATTATAAAACGTAGCCTATTAGGAAATTGATGTGCTACTTTTCTGACAAATGTTATGGTACTACCAAAATGTGTAAGAACATTATTGTTTTTTTTTAATTTTGGTAAAATTAACAATTAAAATGTCGTTTTAAATTAAAAACTACCAACATTTGTTTATAGTTAACATGAAACGGACGTTGAGACGTGGCAGAATGATGTGCTGCAAATAGTCTTGAAACAACACTTTAAATATACATTTTCGAAACGTAACTCAGCAAATATCATCTATAGAGGCCTAGTTGCGATTGTAATCATTTTATGATTCTATTAATTTATAAAAAACGTAGTCGCGTTGATAAATCTGTTAAATTTAATAAATGAAAAAACCTATACAGGATTAACTAATTTTTTGAACGCCTTTGCGTTATATAAACTTTATGCCCTATGCATTATTTTTCTACTTTCAGTAAAACAAAGGGTGTCCTTAAAATATCATGCACAAGTCATGTACATACGTCAAAGATAGTAGGCTCGTATTCTTACTACATGCTGCAATATAATATGAATTTATTGGTTCAACAAGTATACGTTATATTTTAAAAGATTAAACGTGTCAACTGTAAACACTGGTCTTTTTTTACAAGAATTTTGATGGTGCCGACTAAAAAAAGTATTTACCAAGTAGTTTATAACACTCCTAGAAAATATCCACTAAAAATTTGATTTTACAGACGCTACGTAAAAATGTAGTAAGCAAATAAATCCCGAATTAGCAATTTTACTCTTGACGACCTTGTAAGTAGGTTTATAACAGGCATGTAATGACTACATAGAGTAATCTGTCATGAATTACCTGTCATGCATTTCGTGAATTTATAATCCCACTTCTGTCCATTAAAATCAACTGACCCTGAAACAAATAATAACAAACCAAAAGGCAACCACACAAGCTACAATATTATTGTTATTTGAAATAAAAATCTAAAATTAAAAAAGTCAAAGTAAAATAAAATAGATACAATAATAGAACAGAATCATTTGAAAAATACATTCAAATTTAATGTTATTGATATTAGTATTAATAATACATTGTATTAGCATCATTATTACAGATAATTATTATTGTTATATCTTTTACAACATGTAGTAAAATATAATAGTACAACTCAAATAAGACATAAGTTACAGGGATGGATTGTCATTCCCAATTATTTACCAATTTAAAACACGTTTTTTTTGTAAATTCCGGGAAATTTAGAGGCTCTTTTTGGGCTCAATTTTTATCCATTCGCCTCGTATTATGAGCCAATTGTTCTCTTTTTCAAGGGCTATGACTTTCTCAGAGTGTTGTTTCATTAGATATTTATCGAAATGAGATAAACGCGAAAAATCGCAAAAGTTGATATTTTTTACCCGTTTCACTACAGCAACAGAAATATTCATTTTAGGTGAAAGAGCCTTGGAGATGACAAAATCGCGAAAAATATAGATGCAAAAATAAAAGGAAGGCGACCGTAGCGATGAAAATCTTGTGTTTAATTCAGGTTTTTTATTATTTGTCCATGTTATTTATTGTTATAATTATATATGGAATTTAATATTAACATAAAACGATTTTATGGCATTGATGCGCTCTCCTCTTTTCGCGAATTTTTATTTTTATTTTTATTTTTTCTTCCGAGATTACTTTTTTTATATTCACGTTATTCATACCAAAATCATCACATACTATCTGGCATCTAAGCAATCTCTGTTATAAAAATATTATTCCATACAGGCTTCACATTTATTACATCGATGCTTTTCGCAGTACAAAATTTATTTTCTTCATCATTGTTTCAGGGAGTTCTATCGGTAACATAATTGACAACCCGATTTTGATCAAATTTTATATACTTCTTCCTATAGGTATACGAAATAAGTAGATAAAATTTTAGAAGGCTAGGATATTTACGAGGAAAGTAATGAATAATTTCATTTTCCTATATTTAACATACACTTCCCTCTTCAGGACTTTAATAAAATATTATGAACCACGTGACAAACAGATATTATTAAAATTTATTTAAATAAAAGTTAAATATGTATTTAACACGATGACTCTATAAAAATGGTGATTCAGTAACTATGAGAGACAAATTTAATTATTGTCCACAAATAGTCACCGTATTTCGTAATTTCTTTGCGATCAGCTGTCATTATTCGCAGCAAGTAGCAACTTTACACTATGTGGTACACTGTATGCATGTAGTGGATGCTATCGAAGTTGTTAAAATGACTTCAATTGGGTGTAGAACGTTGCCAGACGTACTTAGTGTCGAATGAATTAAATCAAATTTCGAGTGGGTTCCTGCTTTTGACTGGCAACGTATGGAGAGAACTCCCTCAACGCTTTGAAGCATACATTTTTAATACACGGTAAACAATTGAAACTGGGTACTGGAGGCTTTTTGGAATCGCTGATCATGAATCCGGTCTCAGGTTTTCAAAATTCAAAATGGATCATTAAATAGCACGGACCCAATTCAGAAAAGTTACTTATTCAAGCTGAAACTGGGTAGGGGGGGAGGGGCATTAAAAATTGAAGATGGCAAATCCAATATGGCGGACAAAATGTAGAAAAAGTTACGCTGATCACAAATTTCAAAATTCAAGATTGATTCAGTAAAAAATCCATTCAGGAAATACCGCTCTCAGTGAAACCTAGAAACACAAACAAGGACATGGTGACTACTATGTTACTTTATTTATCAATTTTATTAAAGTTTTTGATATATTTTACTAATATGCAAAACAGTTACCCTCAAACATCGGTAAAAGAATAAAAAATGTAGACATTTTTATTTATCTATATGACAAAGAGCTATTTGTGGACTGAACATTTTGTAATTCGACCCTTGCAATCAGAATTTTGAATTTTGAAAATGTAAAGTTAGATTCGTGAATAAAAAATCCACTAAAATCGTAGTTTCAAATCCATTTTTATTAATTCAACTCCCATATTATATCCACTATTTTTAATGTTGCAAATCTGACGTATATTTCTTCCAATAGCCAGATTGAAGCTTGAATTTTGAAAATCGAGGCCGGATTCGTGATCAGGGATCCCAAAACCCTCAGAATACCCAATTTTAAATTTATCAAATAATTTTTTCGGATTTAGGTCCGCCATATTTGATCCGCCATTTTAAATTTTCAAAATCTGATTATGAATTCGTAATCTGCGTTCTTGGAAACCTGTGTGTACGGCTTGCATAAATACGTTCAATACTTCTAATAGCAATGAATTTTTTATGAAAAAATTGTTTTTTCTTTTTAGCATTTTTTTATTTATATCAATGAATATTCAGTAACTAAGCATATCATTTTAGATTCTTCGACCTATCACAGTATTGAAATAACAAACAAAAATTAATGAATCGATTCAAAATGGACTTAAAAACGAAACAAATGATGAATAAAAAGGTGATATATATTTCAATGCCGCAAAGGGTTAAAATGCACTCGTGTGTAATGTTATTTTCAAATTCGGATTCCGCATCAAATATAACACAAAAATACGTCATTTTTGTCAAAAAAACAGACCACCGTTTTGGTTCGGGCCTATGTTACTAATAGTTAATATTTTATTTCGAAAGCAGTTTGTATCAATCCTTATAATTAAGGTATCTAACCCTATACGAAACCTTTCCCACTTCGTAAAAAATTCACTCAAGACACCACAACGACGCGAATTGGGGTCGCTTTTTGTGTAAACTTTCTGTAGGCATTTAAATTATGAAAATTAGCATTTTTGAACACATACAGTTTAATTACAGTATAGCTATAACCACAAGCAATAAAAGTAATACTATGTAATATAGTATGTAAAGTGCCATTTGAATGTATTTGCAGACGCCTCATTTAAATATTTTTTATTTTATGCACAAAATTCCTAAAATCATGTATTTGAGATAAGATAAAAATAAATTAAATTTTGAGGCATTACATCAGTTTTCTATCGTGCGTTACACATATCGCCCAAAAGTTTGACGTTGTACATGTAATAGGAAATTTGTTCAGCCGTTTGACTACATGAAAATCAGTGGACCGAATAACATGCAGCCACTGAGCTACCGAAGTTACCAAAGTTTAATGTGAACATTGCGGCGCGTCAGTTCGCATAAGTAGAATATTTGTGATTACGTTAGCGCACAAATTAGTGCGATAAAAAGAAAACAATTTTCCTTAATAATATAGTACTTTGCTGATATTGTAAATTTTTACATTTAAAATAAAAAAACTGATCTTTGACTTCCGCTAGTTATGTCGAGAACATAATCAATGTTTAACCAACTGCGGTACCCAGCGAGGGGTTTTTCCCCACGCGCGCCGTTGCACACTCGACTGGAAGTATCCTCTCAAAATGAAGGTGACCTGTTAGGTAATTGTCTGTAACAAATGAAAAAGTATTCAGATGTATTGAAAATGTCAATTCTTCTGAATGCTATTTCTTAATCCCTGTAAAAGTATTAGAAAGTATAAAAAGTCCCCCATTCATACAAAAAATTTGTTATTTTTGGTTTTCAACTTTTAACTTTTTATTTTATTTAATTTCACCGTTTTTTATATGTCTTTTATTATTATAAATTAATTATATTAAGATAAGCTGTTCTCTTGCGGTCACCTATCCGGTTGGAACCCACAGCGTATGATGCCTAAGTTGAAATTTCTACAAGTGCGGAATGCTGACTTCTGGTCTACCAATGGCAAAGACTATTTTAATTATGGTTTTAAAGTCATACTGCTTTTTTTTTCCTTTTTTCCCCCCCCCCCCCCCATCCATACACAACTTTAGCCATTTTAATGGTACACTTTACATAGGCCGTAGTTCCTGGTTTACCCCAAATGGTAACGTAGTTATATATCCGATATTCCAATTTCTATTTATTCAGTTTAGTTAAAATTATCTCAGGACTATCTCAGAAATACTAAAATTAATGAACTAAAAATATAATTGGTATTACAAGTAGACAAATTTAAAATAACCGTTATTGTTTTTGTATAATCATAATATCGATATTTTTACCGCACAAAAAAAAAATGCCCGACATGCTATCGTGTGTAGTAGGCCTGAAAGTAGTAAATAATAACCATTTTTTAGTTACATAAATTTTGTAATTCATTTAACGATCTTAGGAGAGTTATAGTGCAAGTAATGAAACGCATTCGATGATTATGGACAGAAGTTGAAAAATACTCATATTTACTAAAAACTGTTTCAGTAGACAAAATGAGAATTTTCCATATTGTAACATTTTATGTATACAAAAGTTGTCTTAACTTGCAAAAGTGCACAATGAATATGAAGTGTAAATGCTGCACATAGTATGAAAAATAAGAAAAATATAGAGAAAGAAGTGAAAGGAAATTGGAATGAAGAATAGTGAGGTAGTTCCGATCGATTTCCGTAGCACGTCAACTGCAGCCCAAATCTCGTAATGTATGTTGTTTGCACCCTACAATAAGTTACATAGAAGGGAAGATATTCGTGTTTAACGTTGCATGAGAGCACATTATTTGCATTATGACATGACACGAAGCAACGTAATGCAAATGGACATTTTTAAGATTATCCACGCATATAAAGTAATATGTATTTCAGACAGAAAATTGAAGCGTGAGAATCAAGAGAGCTAGTAAGACACAATTAGCTGCCAATTATTTGTTACGTATGAAATCGTTTTTCCCCTTGATGCATTCCAGGCAAGTGAACATATCTATTAAAATGCATTTCTTGGAACAGTACCTATATCTAAAAAAAGGATTTTAGAGTTTGTATACAGGACCAGCGTAAGGTAACGATTATGGGGATGCTAAAAATAATTTTTTTTACCTATTTTACGTTGACTATTTTCAATGCTTTTTTAATCTTAATTTAATTTAATTTTAATTTTAATTTTAATCTTAATGCATTTACCTAATTGTTGGATTGGTTTCAAATTTTCTTCTGTTGTTTTTATGTTTATTTTACCATTCGTTTTCTTTCTCTTTTTCTGACCTCGGGGCTTTCTTGTTGGTGCTTCCGAGTTTCGCTGATTTTTTTCCTTATATGTTCTTCCTTGGCTATAGAATATACTCATCTAATTGTCGCAAGAAGTCGTTATCAATAACACCTTTCCCCTTAAAAACACATTATGAACAATTACGATGCAAAAACGGGGGGTCGAGTTTTAACCACTACTAGGAGGTCTGTTAGTAGTGAAAGTAATTGAGGCTATATAATGATAATTACTGCGAATTATTTTTTATTTTTTTTTTTTATTTAAGGTCATTTTTAGTCTCAATCAGTTTAGAGACCATTATGCCATACATATGAGATTATAAATACATTTTGCTCTTTCTATACTTCTAAATTACAATTTTGAAAATATTCTTGTAGTGCTTTACATATTGAAACCGTAGGCCTCGCCAACAACGTGCTGTAAGTGGCAAGAAATATTTAAACTTTCGTAGCTTAGCTAGTAACATTGTGCGCTGATTGTCATAGAGCCTACATTGCAACAATATGTGGTCTAGGTCCTATGTGTAGCATCCGCAAGCGCACATAGGATTGTCCGTTATCTTTACCCTAGCGAGGGATGCACCAAGATTATAGTGATTGGTTCGACATCTATTAATAATACTAACTATTTTACGGGAAAGATTTTTCTCCTTGAACCACGGTTTTCTGTTTTTATTGTAATAGTATTTAAAAAATTGTATGTCTTTTTGTTTGTCCATTTTGCTCGATCCAATCATTTGTATTCTTGATTGCCTTTTTTTTGAAGATTCGTTTAGGTCTTTAGACCATAATCAGAGCCCGGTTTTTATAATACATCAAATAGGTACAAAACCAACAAGTGAAATTTTTATCAATCATCGATGTCAAAATAAACATGTTTCTTTTCTACAAAAGAAGACAAATGTTTCATCCCGCAGTTATGTAAAAAAAAATAATGTACCCCACAAATTTGAATGATTTCTTTAAGAATATCCATCTACTTTTATCGTTTCATTGTCTAATTATGTACACTGAAACTGGGAAATATATAATAACTAAAAATAAGTAAATTAAAATATTTTGAAAGGATTAAGATATATCATAACTTGACAATAATGAAGAATAACTTCTAAGCTTTTTGAAAGCGCGAGCAATTTCAAACTATGCACTTCTCTAGATCCCTGAACATAACTAACTTGAGTAATATAATGTAAATAAATACAACAGAACATTATTTCGGGACCTCTATGATTTAAAAAAAAAAGATAAAATAGTAATTGTTGGTATCCATTGTCCTTTTTTTCAAAACATTCGTGCATTATAAGATGGGCCGAAAAATATGAAAAAAGTAAGAGTTCGCGGTATAGCACCCATCAACACGACTGAATTTTAGTTTGATTGTCTGTGTGTAAATCGTTTAAGAAACACCTTAAAGTGGCAACCATGAGTAAAAGATTAAGCAAAATAGTCAGCTTAACCTTCTATCCTGCATTCTTTGTGTTTTTACAATTAACTAGTACAAAATTTAAAAAGTAGACAGCCACGCGCAAAAAAAAATAAAATACCGAGAACAACTATTCCCCCTTAATAACACGACATTGCTGAAACGTCAGGAATTCATACATAAAACAACTGGAATTCCGCTGTTATAAAAATATGAATTTTTCTCCTTGAAAAGTATGTACATTTGTTCAAATAACAAATTTTGTATTCTAATCAACCCAAGCAAAATAAATTATTAAATTAACTAGCTTTCTTAAACGTGGAAGTTAGTTTAGATATAGTTTTTACAGAGGTTGCAAGGATACATTGAGAAAAACTAACAATAGAGAGTAAAAGAGCAAATTAATCTAAATTCAGCTGTTTAGAAGTGTCAAGTCAAGGGGTGTGACTTGAAGTCATCTCCTATTCACCAGAACACTTATTTTTCTGGTTTCGCAACGTTTGGTTCAATATACTTATGACTTTTGACATTTTCCCTTAGAAATTAATGAATTTTAAGTGAACATATGACGTACAAATCTATATTATTCTTTTTACAAAGTATACTCAAATTAAAATTTGAGGTTAGCAGTCAGATAAAAAACCTATACATTTCCCCCTCCTACATTTAGACACCAAATATCTATACTAGTATTTATATCAGATATACATCTAGATATTTAGATATATACAACTATGTAGTTTCGAAGTCTGTAATAGAAAAAGTAAATTTTAAATAAGCAGTCCTATCTCAAGGACCAGTAGTAATTGGGAAGTTAAGCTGAAATGCACGTTTGATACCAATTTTATTCCTAATATGATGCATTGTAGCAAAATGTTAACAAAAATATACTGTATTATATGCATATCTTTCAAGCACTCATGTCACCATTTCATTGATGTTCCTTTTATGTACAGTATTCATAGCTAAAGACGTAAATATATAAAAGCATACAAAGTATTGAGTTATAATTTATTAATTATATTCACTGGGTGGAACTATCCATCTTGCTCTGTACTGATCACTGAATTTTTTTTTTAGTATTTCTTTAGTTGAGTATATTACATAGCAATTAAATTAAATAAATCATAATATTGATACAATTAAACGGTATGTTTAAATGTAATAATTAACTTCTTGACCGCTTTTAATTAATAATAATACATTGTGATTTCTCGGTAAGACGGTCACCAAATAAAAACCCAGCAGGGTTTTCGGCATCCTTACCCTGGACGCAGTGATAATTAATGTTGTAAATGAAAAAATGAGATATTTATTTTTATTATCATGAAGCAAAAGGACATTGCTTTCGATAATGAAAAATAATCATATTCGTTCAAAACTATTATTCTTTTGAACGTTGTAATCCGTGAATAAATCATAATATTGATACAATTAAACGGTATGTTTAAATGTAATAATTAACTTCTTGACCGCTTTTAATTAATAATAATACATTGCGATTTCTCGGTAAGACGGTCACCAAATTAAAACCGAATATACGTTCAATTAAATATGTACATTTTGGGCCGCTGAGTCCAAATTCGGGCACAGAATTAGCCCTATATATGTCTGAGTTTTTTATATTCAGGTTTAAAGTGCAAAAAATTACGTTTTCATAAAAATTTACACATTTACTGGGAGAAAAACGTTAAGTTGTAAAATGGAGCGAGACTAGGTCATTCTTATAGATTTTCGGCCGCTGACTCTGAATTTGCGGACAGCATTGGTCCTATACGTCTGAAGTTTATTAAATAAGAGGTTTATACTGCGATAAATTGTTTTTTTTTCCGAGAAACTTGTATTGATTATTAAATCTTTACACGAGGGCGGAAGAAATTGTTATCTAGTTTCCTAGTTTGTTCTACATTGTCTAAACTTGATATTTTTCCTCCTCCCTATCCACGTAAATATCACCTAAAATATTGATTACAATTTTAAAAAGAGGTTTGTCTGTCACACTTTCACCTCATCGGACAAATCGAAAATTGACGGCGCCAAGGCCATGCTCGACTGTATGTATTACGAGGTACTAACGACACAATCACAGGCAGTCCATATCGAAAACAATTGATGCGTTTGAGCCGAGCACTAAAAGACAAACGGCCGCAGTATAACGATAGAGACGATAAAGTGATTTTGCAATATACCACAATACATACAATCAGCTCCACGTTGCAAAACCGTCAAAACATAGTTGGAAACATTGAAATGGGAAATCCTATCTCAACCGTCGTGTTTTCCTGTTCGAAATTTGTCCCTCTCACTGTCACTTGTTCAAATTAATGATATGTGGCGTAAACGCTCATCATATTCATTCCTAAATTATTATGGTGACCGGAAAATAGGTTTAGAATTGAATATATTTTCAATCTCAAATGTATAATCATCTTTTCACGTCCAGGCCACGAAAGAAAATTTATTGTACACACACAAAATTTGCAAATATTCATATTCCTTAAGTTGAATTCAAATTCTACAATTGAATTTTACAGTAATTCATCGCAATGAAAACATTGCGTGATATGTTGTATAAATAAACGCTTGGGAAATAAAGTATGTCTACAAATGAACCAAAAATTACGAAAAATCAAATGTTGTTTTAATATCGCATAAACATGTTTAATTAATGTTCATAGTACATCTATAGACGATATACAACAAAGGGGCCCGCGAGCATATGTAATTTCCACCTCAGAAATGGAACCTCTAAAATTGAGAAATTCGGTTCGAATATAATAAGAGCTAACACCTAATACCAAATCTGAGTATTTTATCACTTGAGAAAATGTAAAAAATCGTTGTTGAAGTCGCGAATAATATGTAGAAAAATGAAGTAAGCTAAGTAGTAACAGTCTGTTTATACTGCCAACAAAAGACTGCAGACTGTTACTACTTAGATTACTGCACGTTCCTACACGGAAAAAAGTGAGTAGTTATACTAAGGGGAAAACTGGTTATACCAACTACGTACAGTAGCAAATATAGCGCCAGCCAGATTTTGTAGTTGGTGCTACTACCTTCGGTTGGTTAAAGCGCGCGAGTAGTCATACTTACTACTTTTTCTGCCTGGAATAACGACTTTTGTATAGTTTATGTAACTACGAATATAGCGCCACTACCAGGCCCGAGCAGTGTTTAGTGGCTATGCGTACTTTCAGAGGTTCCCCATATGAGAGTGAGGGAGACAGACTTATGCCTGCCTGTATAATCTACTTCCCCAAGTGCGTCTCGTCTCCCCTATCCGCTCCGCGCTTTTATGTACGCGTCTATATTCGTTGTTTAGAATTATTTATTTTCCCCGTTAATATTCGTAGTGTGTAAAATAATAGCATTACAAGCAAATGCCCTTATGCTGTCAAAAAAATGTAACTTTGCATGAAGTTCTCCACTCGTACTCATTGTTAAAGAAACATATAACCGTTAATGTCCTCCGGCTGTCATGCTGACATTATTATAAGTGCTAAGACTTATCTAGCTCCTTTTAGTTAATATATGTTGTATGGATTATTCTACAATATGGAATTAAACTCAAACAAATTAAAAGTAAATATAAAACGAGCACAAATTAAACGGAACAATTGAATTTCATAAATAAAAATGAAATCATAATATACGTTTCAACAATTATTAGAAAGCCGAAGAGAGTTTACGCTATGGTTTTTAGATTATATTGTATATACGTTACTTGCTTTAATGTTAAATAAATGCATATTTTATAAATAAGTTTCATCCAAACTCAAATTTGGTATTAGGTGTTAGTTCTCATTATACTCTAATCTAATTTATCAGCTTCAGAGGTTCCATCTCCGGGGCGGAAAACATTCATTTCGATAATTGAAAAATGTTGGTACAAAACAAAAACCACCATTTTCATTCTAAAAAATTCAGTGAGGTATCTAATCGATATCACATTATACACGCTATGGAATTTCACATATTGCTCATTTCAATCTCTCCGAAAACAAAGTGAAATTTGTAATCAGATATACTAGACAATAAACCCTCTACTTGAAATGTTATTAATCCAATGTACTACAAAGCACGTTAAAGTGGTTCGTCAGTGAAGTACGGGAAGGTAGATGGAATTCGTATAGGGACAGCGCTTCACGTCAATAAGTGGATGCATGTATGATAGCAGACAGATGTAATTGAATTTAACAAAACTTCGAAAGTAACTAATCATATAAACCATCCTCTTTGCAAGTGAAAAATTTGTATTTAACATAAGTCTATACTTGACTGACAAAATATACATCAGATTGCATCAGGCTATGCAATATTTATTAAACAAAATAAGATAAAAAGGAGCATAAAATAACATAAACAATAAAAATATGATGTGCAAATTCAAATCAATCAGTTGCATAAGCATCCTTCTTTATGAAGGTTATTAAGTTATGTATAGTGTATATTTGTGTAATATTAGTACAATTGAGATAGATATGCAATGATCCACTCGTGACTAGACGAATAAATAACTATGCCATTTACTGTCATCAGGTCATCTTCGTGATGTAGGATACCTTGAGGATGTTGGCAGGATCATAAATGCTGACATTTCGACGCCACAGGACGTTCCTAAGAACGTCCATAGGAGGACGTGTTGTTTGGAGTATATTACTAACGTGTGCATGAAATGTTCCAAATATGGTAAGAAATTCAGTTATTACTATGCTATACGAAACAAAGGATTTGATTAGCATAATGAATAAATTAGTTGGGGCAACTATAAGCAATTAGTGCTCCGAGTTGATTCTTCTTGTTTTTTACAGTTGCAATTAAAAAGCAAGACTAGTGCTAAATTAGGTCCAATCATTATATAAACATTAGCATCCGACTTTGCAATTAATTGGTTCCCAAATGTTTGTCTTTTTTTTGTCAAAATCAAATTTCCTATATTCCTAAGCTTTGTAAATATTAATCACATTTACTCACCCTTTTACAGGCCGAAGACTCTAAGGAATTCACCAGAGAATGTACTTTTACAGGTTTTCGTGGTCGCTGATTACTTATCCGAGAACAATTATTTAAGAAATCCAAAATGGCGGCTTCAAAATGACGGCCATCTAATCGAAAATTTACGAAACATGTGGTTATACCATGTTTTCTTTTTTGATAAATAAAATTGTGTTCAGCCATAATATACATCACATTCATGCAAACATTATGGCATTTTTATAATTTCCTTGACGCGTCAGTTTCCAGTTTTAGTTACCAGTAGTAGACGCACACATGCTTACTGACGATTCGTGTCGATATCGTACTGCTTTTCCACCGAGTTCTCATTGCTGACAGCTTCTAGGTTTTGACAGATCTAATATCCAAATGTAAATGAAGGACGTATACTGCAATGAATTCATTTTATTATCTGGTTTCTCTTAATTAGTTACAATTTCAATATAAGCTGGAGGATTATTAAGTAAGATAATAGTAATGAAAATGTCAGCATATATTTGTATAAAGATATTCACCATGTTCATTGTTGTTTCATTTTCATGCGAATGTCTTCTCAATGTCAATAGAAATGAACGTATTACTTTTGAGTACCTTTGATTACATATTTGAATATTACATATTATCTTTTCGTCAGAGATGAAATATATCTCAAATCAAATATCCTTACTAAAGATGTCAAGCGAAATAGAAAATAGAGATCTTTAAGATACCATAGAGACTTCTTAAATACTTTTAAGAAAGAGTCGATTTAACATGTTTATAAACCTTCTGAAATGAGAGGTTTCAACATGGAAGAAAAGATAGTTGTAGGGCTATTACTTCAGTAGTAAGAATCGAAACAAATAACTTAAACAGGTGTGACTAGCAATTTGCGTTTTATTATTAACCTTGGTTTGTACCCTCCTTCGGGGTTTTTAACATCTGCTATAGTATGAAGCACGGATATGGCACATTTTGTGTTTAAGATATGTATTGATCAAAGATATCTTCATGCATAACAATTATATATAATGGGACGTTTCACGTCAACCGGCCCCGAGCTCTACCCACAATTTTAAGCAACTAAAATAAACAAATAATAGGTCAAAATATTCGTAAACTAATACCCTTTCAATTCCAAAGTGGCAAAATTCAAAAATTAAAAACCACCATTTATTACAATTATTAGCCTTTTTCAAACCTAACAAATCCTCCCAGTTCAAAAGTTATATCGATCGGCCTTTTTAAAACAAAACAATTATATTGGATGCTCCATTCTGAATTATGAAATTCTGACTTCAGATTCGTAATCAGTGACCTCGAAAACCCCCGAGTAACAAGTTTCAAGCGAATTCAATGCATTTTTACAAAATTCGTGCGCCATATTGGATCCGCCATTTTAAATTTTAAAAATTTGTCTTCTTGTAATAAGCGACTCCAAAAACAATAAAATATGTCATGACTCATAATTTTTGCACCACTTTTGAAAAGTAATTGATAAATACATTTGCTTATTTTGAATTTAGTGTCTTTTAGGTGACAGAGTAATGACTCCATTTTGAATTTTGAATCTTTGCAATTAAAAGGGTATTAGTTTACGATTAATTGGACCTATTACAGAGTTCTACAAAAAAGAGGGTCTTGGATGTTGTTGCGAAGCTGTGGGTCATTTCCGACGTAATTGTCTACGTAGAATCCAAACTCGAAGTCAGAATAGGTCATCACGTCAGGTGTTTGAGATGTTTGAGGTCATGTATTCGAAAAATTCGTTATTATGCTATGTTTGAGGCTATGTACAGGAGGAAAAAAAAATGTTTGCGTTCTGTATTATTTGCATCTTTTAATACTTCCTTTACCCTTAAAAATGTGGTTTTTTTCGTTCACCTAAGATTTTTTCTTACAAAGTTACAGCCATTTTGAAATTACGAGATATATTCCATTAACGTTATTAAAAAAAACAGTCACAATACTGAAACGTGATTTTAGTTATTAGTATCCATATTTTATATAGTTGTTATATTTATATAGGTTTCATGACATTGAATTTGACCTTGAGCTTGTTCTCCAAGAGCATTTCAAGGTAAATTTGTTTACATGTATATCATAATTTCAAATTAGCGTATCTTGGTGAAGAAAATTCATAATGGAATTCTGCGCATCCCACATTAAAGAAAAAGAGTATTATCACATGATCCAACGAAAGGAAAAACCTCTAAAAATGTTCTGTACATTATCCCAAAAATAAAAAAAAAACGTTTTTCCAGTAAATAACCTCAAATATCTCAAAATCCTGAAGTGATGGGCCACTTCTGACTTCGGATTCTGATTCTACGCACAACTTCCCAACAACAAAACAATGTTGACCTGTGTTATTTGTTTATTTTAGTTGCTTAAAATGTTGGGTAGAGCTCTCGGCCGGATGACGTGAAACGTCCCGTATATAACAGATTATTTTCTATACGGGCGGTTTAAAATGTACATTCCCTTATTTATATTAAGGCACACTAAAATTCAACAATATTACCAGAAAACCATTCTTTAGAACCTATTATAATCTTTAACTAATTCACACAGTGAAACAAAATTACTATTTAAATAGTAAAATGGTTCTACTAATTGCAATAAGTAAGACCTCACTTAAACATGCTACTAATTGAAATAGTAAAATGTAATTGAATAACTAATTCATTAGTCAAAAGTTGTCCTGGTAATTGATTCAGTACAAACATGACTAATTCAAAATTAGCGAGCAGCGATAAGAGTAGCTATTTCGAAAAGCATTCAGCAGCCGATGGGAGGTCGCAAATCTTTAAAGTCAAAAATGTCTGATGTTAATGGAGAACGGCAGTCCAAATTGAGTCGTAAGCAGGTCCATCGAGTGTATCGAAATTCGCGGATATTCACGGTCTGGTTGTCTCTCGGACTCGCGGCTTAACACAATGTCGGTAACGAACTAAAGCACCTGCCATTAGGGAATTCGATTTGTCGGCTCGCGAGCCCAGGATGCTACAGACATTTTATTTATCCGGTGGACCGGAAACTACGCTCGATTCTCTTCCGCATTATTGATCGACCGATGTCGAATGCACTTGTCTTTTTCTTCTTTTTCATTCGCAAGAATCAACAATAAAAGACATACTTTATTGCCTCTGCCGTGGAATATTCCGTCATAAATCGAAACTGAGTCGTCAAGTTCCAACAGTACGGTCGCTAAATAAACATAATAATATCATATCACGGTTTGTTCCCGTATTTTTATTTTCGATATAAAAGATCAAATGGGCACATATGTGCCAAAAAGATGAAGACGGTGATGCTCTGCATAAGTATCATCAAAATGTACGTTTGAAATATAATGGAATTGTGTCACAAACAGTATTACATGTATTTTTATTTTATGTAAGTACGTACCAGGAAACAATAAATATTTTTTTAGTATATACTCCGGGATACGTCCGGAGAGCCGGAAATAGAGGTTATTTTTAATTTTGTGTTCAAGCAGATTAATATAACTATAACCTTTCACTTCGCTTCAAAAGAAAATCCAATATAACTACAATCGTTTACTTTGCTTCTTTTTTGCAATACTTGCCCAATATTTTGCTACTAATTACAAAAACTATGGTATTACTTTTTCATTTTCTAGTATTATTTGATGACTTTCAAGGACAAGACAGCTATAACCTTAGATACATACAATGATAATAATATATTGAATCTGTAAATGGAGTTTTTATGCTAATTTATTACATTACAAGTATAAGTATGATATCGTAAATGCTTTAAGTGAACCCAATAGGAGCCATTTTATGAACATTCTTATTTCAATTTTTACAGCGTTTTCTCTTATGAAGTAGTAAAGTGGTCTGTATAATTCGAAAACGCAGCAAAGCCACTAGGTAATTGAATTAATGTGCTCATGAACAAAATTGAAATTTTTTCAATAATGTTTTGTTTTCGATAAAAAAACAATGAGGCACAATCCCAAGATATTCGATACGCCGGAAAACGAATTGATTGCTGGTCGAATAAATGGATGCTGGAGGAATGGATGGCCACTCTTTTTTTCATCAAATCAAAAATAAGCCAAAAACTCCTCACGACACTTCGGAATTGTCAATGGTTCTCAATGAATTACTGGCGTTTCAAGAAAAGCCGCTGGAAAAGTTGGAATAAAATTTTCATAAAAATACCGTCTAATTAATCGATTCAAAGTACTTTTAATATGATATTTATTTTTTATGCAATAAAATGTAAATAATTAATAATACTCAACGTATTAATATATAAATGCATACTGATAAATTATCAGTGATTAATGCTGTAGATGGCAATTCGTATCTTTCTACGCTTTCTTTACCCTTAAAGTCACAATATCACATTTAGGCATTTTATTGACGCGCATTATTTTTCCGGAAGATCAGTGATTTCGAAATAAATCTCCCAATCCTATAATGTGGGCGTCCCTTTACTAGCTAGTCTGATAATCCAAGGGTGTAGGTAGAAATTAAGTCGGACATGGGGCAAGGGATTATTCATTTTTAATCTACCATAAAAAATTAAATAAAAAACATCTTTTTCTATAATCGTGAATTTAGACCTTTCTTCAACATCACGCACTCGATTTAATGCAGTTTGAAAACCGGAGAAATCGATAGACATCGACAAAGATCGGTAATGATGAAAGCGGATTGAAGAAGATCGCAGAAGGTCGAAAAGTTCAAAGAGATCGACAAATATCGGTCCGTTTAAAATATTTCGTAAATATGTAAAACAATCGAAAATAATCTTAAGAGATCAAAAATAGTAAAAAAAATCGAAAAAATTGAAAAACATCGAATAATTGGAATATATCGAAGTGGTCGGAAAAATCATAAAATATACTGAAAATGGTTTAAAAAATCCTAAGAAAGACAGCTAAAATTCAAACAGTTCAAAGAGTTAAAAAAAGGTTAAAAATGATAGAAGATTCACCTCTCTTGATGGTTTCGGATCTTTTTTTATCGTTTGCGATCTTTTTCGATCTTGCACGATTTTTATCGATCTTTTTCGAATAATGATCGCAAATATAAAGTCCGGAAAAGATTAAAAAAGATGTGAACACATTAAACAAAACTTTAAAAGAACATAAAGAAAAGTCCACGAAAATTAAGAGAGATCGAAAAAGATCGCAAAAGATCGAAGTGATCAGGGAAGATGAATAAGAAAAAGATATAGGTCGATAAAAGAATGAAAGAAAATGATCGAAAGTAATCGGCAAAAAATCGAAATAGGCCAATAAAGATCGAAAAACAGGCAAAAGTGTCAACAAAATCGAAAAAGGTAGAGATAAAAATACATTCATACAAATCTTGCCATGACGGAACGGTAGAACGTG
Source organism: Trichopria drosophilae (assembly GCA_030407085.1). Classification (NCBI taxonomy): domain Eukaryota; kingdom Metazoa; phylum Arthropoda; class Insecta; order Hymenoptera; family Diapriidae; genus Trichopria; species Trichopria drosophilae. The sequence continues at coordinate 155,837,273 of CM059583.1, forward strand.
CGCGATGTGTAAGTGTGTATCTGCAAGAATGCTTGCGTGTACGAATTCAGATGAGTAAGCGCAGTTTGCGCGAGGGTGTCCATATTGAAACGTAAGTAGTAACAAAACATGTCGATGTGGGGCAAAAAACTTCAACAATGATTTTTTCAACTTTCCCATTTGGTAAAAGAATCGAATTTGGTATGAGGTATTTCCTTTCATTCTACTCAATCCGAATTTGATATTTTCAAAAGTTCACGAACCCCCTATATCCGTGAGTATCCTCCTGTGGGTGATAAGCGCTATGGATTTAATTAACCATTTCTATGTGCATTTTATTATAGTGTCAATTAACATGTACATCTTGATTAATTATACTAACGTTTTATACAATACATAATATATTATGGATTATAAAAATAAAACGTTAATGTTTTTGTGTGATATACATTAATTTTGTAACTAAATGTATGGTCCTGCTTTATATTTACATAAAATCGTTTATAATTATAATCGCGGTTTCACATAATCCAGTTTCTTCTAGAACACTGCTCATGCGGAATCAGATTCTGGACACGCGAAATGTTTTATGCTACGCTACGTACGCCCTTATCATATTAAAGATAATGTAATTATACGCAGCCCCGAGCGTAAAAAAATTATATTTTACAGTAACTTTATGTACGACGAATGTAACAGTCATTGATTAATAATTTAGAATCTCCTGAATATGTATTTTAGGTTTTAAAAACTAACTTTACATCTTATGGAAATATTAAGGTGGATCAAATGTTTAATGTCAGTGTTCAGAAAAAAAATATATGATTTATTATTTTATAAAGAGGAAATAAGAATTATTGTTTATACAAAAATAAAATATAAGTTGCAACTGACAGATTGGATATATACATTTTTTGTTCCAAAGTTCTGAATTAGTATATATTTGTATTTAAGTTATAAACAATGCTGAAATATATGTTGAATTTTTTCATGAAATATATCGTAGGGAAAAGTTACCTAGTATCACTCGGGTGGGATACGGTGAAAGGAATGAAAAATGTAGGAGAGATACCAGTAAAGCCGCGCGTAGTTCTTTTAAAACTAAATAAAAAATGACAGACACCTATAAAACAGCTACCACGTCTTACCAACAACAAAGAAATCGTATTTCGTGAACACGTAAGAAGGGACGAGCATAATTGCTTTGAGCTACGAAATCCAGTACACTATTTTGAAAAATTGAAAATCTCGAAAGCGACATTTTTTTGACTATGTAAACATTTCTACAGGTTTCAAATACTCAAGTCAAAACATAAAAATGTTCCTTATTCTTTATTCCCTCTGCCATTTTTAATCTTTCCAATTTGCCGACATCTGGAAGATATTCAACAACCTAACCTGTAACAGATAAACATTGACATTGTTGTTTTTGATAACTTTGGAATAAAACGTATAATACCAACGAGTGTGATTTCGCCCCCGAAATGGACCTCCGAAAATGATGAATTCGGTCACAATATGATGAAAGCCAACTCCATCTATCCTGTTTGCTTTATCACGTGGGAAAGTTTAACATATCGTTATTAAAATCCTCGAAAATGTAGTAATAGATCAATTTAATTTCGATATCATGAGGTTGATTATGCATCGTTTCAGTCGTTTAAGTAGTAATGGATCGCACCATGTTTTTGTCCGCAAAGGGAGCTGACTGTTACTACTTATATTAATAACAATTAAACCGTTATTAACTAACTATTTAAAATAATAATAAAAGTATCCGTAACACCAGGTTGATTAAAATTATTTAAATTTTCAGTTTAAGTGTTTCAAAATTAAATTTCGACATCATGAGATGGGTTACAGATCGATGCAGTAATTTAAGTAGTAATGGATCGCACCAGGTTTTTGTCCGCAATATTAATATAAGTAGTAACAGTCAACTCCTGCTGCGGATAAAAACACGGTGCGATTACTACTTAAATTACTGCCTCGATCTATATAAATTCACTTCAAAATTTAAATAATTTGAATTGACCTCGTCATACACATACTATTATTTTTTTAAAGCATTAATTAATAACAGGTTAATTGTTTTCAATTGTTGCAGATTGCAAGAAAAGGTTTGTTGTTTATAATATGATTATTTTGTCTCTTATTGTAATATTTGTTGTAATTTCGGTGTAGCCTATTATCCGAAAGCATTGTAGATTTCAATATAAAATGGAATTAATAAAGAGCTTTATAATTTGAAACTAAGGAACAATTATGCTCAAATGAAGACAGATTGTCATTGGGCATATATCTTTGCAGAAATTTGACCATAGGATGAGGGCTGGTTGCTGGAATATCCTTCAATATAGAATTTTAATTGATTAATGTGCTTTGTGATTAAAATTCTCAAAATTGAATTGGAATTTGAACCATTACTCAGCAACTGATATTGATAATTAAAAAATAATAAATAAAAATAAATTGCAATGTATTATACATTGATTAATAATATAATTTATAAAATTATACAAATTCCTGTTGTCATCTATAATAACTCGATTTTACACTTGTTTATACGAAAGAATGGAAAATTAGCTTTAAAAAACAGGTTAGTGTTATGTTTGTATTGAAGTGTTATTTAAATAAGAAATATTGTAGTGTAACATAAAGAGAAAAATATTTGCTCATAAAAATTACAGAACCTTTGTGAAGTCGAAGAGAGCAGAAAACTGTACTAAAAAGCATAAAATGAGTGCAGTTTTCAAAAGATAGATTTGGTGCTAATCTTATCATAATCTTATGAAATCGAAAAATAATGTTTGAGTGTGTGCAGTTCATACTGTACCGAAAGTGGAAATTTATTTATAACACCTTCCCTCTGTGCTGTGACTATTATGAATATGTAATACTTGATGTACTAGAATACTACCTACTTTCAACCGCAGATAGTATTACATATTGATTATGACCTCCTGCACATAATATTATCATAATTAAACTGAAACTAAAATTTCTTATTACCTAAAAACTTTCAGTTAACTGCGCTTTATTGATGTCCCATACAATTTTACGTCGAATTTCACTGAAATATTTCAAAATTAAAGGTGAAAGCCTCGCAATAGAATTCCATCTAAAAATATCGATAAAAATGTCCTATCACCGAAGGAGAATTTTCATACAAGCGGAAAATCGTTTCGACTGACAACGATGAATATGTTCGTGATGTCATACCATATATACAACGATGTAGATTTATTTAGATTTTTTTGGTAACGAGATAAAGCAAGCGTTTTGACGAGGGCTTTAACGTTTTGCGCCCGTTCCTCTTTGTCGACTGCACATATAACTCTAATTTAAGCAAACCCAAAGCCATTGTTTTCTGAGAAAAATATAAATTTTAATCCAACTGTCGCATGTCGGTAGGATATTTTCATATATGTTAATCTAACCATATATTTTAGCAATCATTAGTTGTTCGTAGCGTACAAAGCGTTCGGGATTAAACTTATTTTGAAAAGAACATAAAATAATTAAAAATTATATTAAACACAAAAAATGCAAAGGTAATTGTTTCAAGCATCATAACATATTAGCATCATCAGTAGTATAAATTCTAAGCATTTTCATCAAACGGAACTAATTACTATGTAAATAAATATGTTGATTTAAATACTACAGAATAAATTAAAAGATATTTATATTTTACTAGTGTACACAAATATCCAAGCATAAAATTTCTCTCATATATTTCTTTTTTGAACGATTTTTAAATTTACTTTTTCTTATTTCAGTTTAGCATACCTCGAGAGAATGGTTTTAAAAACAGAAAAATATCAACTCTCTGCTTTTAAATTCACACTGTGTGTAAATTTTTCTGTATATAGTTAAAGTACATTATACTTTTCTGCAAAATAATTTTAAATTTGCTATGGACGAGATATCTGAAAATAATATTTGATTGGTAATTACAACACCATTAATTGGTCAAGACTATTCTTAACGCCCTCTTTTATTACTTTTCTAATGTTCAATACCATGGCAAATGTTAATTTACGATTAGATAATATCTCAATGTCGGTCTACTTTTTTTATTTATTTGTGACTAAATGGTTGTTATTTATTGATACCAGTTAAATATGTTCGAATTTGAAAAAAGGAATATATGGTAATATTTTTAAGGTGATTTTAACATATACTATATCGAATTGAAATAGTTTGGAGGTAAATTTGAAGATTCAAAACGTATGTTGACTGCATTTTTGTGTCTTTTTATATAAAAGTTTTCTAATTCTAATCTTTTCCTATAATTGGTTTCTTTGGCTAAAATACTGACATTATTGAAATTAAAGACATGACCTGTTATTTAAGAAGAATGCACAGCGCAGCATTTATTTAATACATATTGTTAAATGATTTCCAGATTTTAATATTTACATAACATAAATAACAAACGTATTCCATTTTACTGCTAGACGTAATCAGTTGTGTAAATAGTATTACATCGCATATTCCTGAATCAACCCCGTTCGGTAATATTTTGGGAAGGTAAAATACATTGTTAAAGCCAATTACAGAATTGCATAAACTGTATAAAAGATTAACGACACATTTATTAAAAATATTTTAAAGAAATTTTTCAAACAAATTTTCATTAAACATGTTGGAAAAATCATTATAATCTGGGATTATTTCCATTACTTTTTAATGCGAAAAAAATTCATTAGAAACATTGGTGTTTTCTTATTTAAAAGCCGCCTTTTTCATTTTAGAAGACATTTAAGGGGTTTCAAAGTAGCCTGCCGACAAGGTAGGAATTTACGCTAAAAAACATAAATTAAAAGAATCTCAATCAATTTCTCAAAATTTAGGCTCTATAAAGGTGATTCGACTTTCAATATACGGACTCTTGCAAGATGCCAAAGAAGATAACTAAGAATTGACCAAAAGTTATTGGAAATAAATAAAAATCAAATATTTCCTATAGGGCTCGTTAAATTCGTAAATAATTTCTTTGGTATTCTATACTTGGCCATATATAGTCATTACACGGAAAGACCCGTGGAGCGATGATCGTATGAGAGGTTCGGCACGCTGATCGTGTGGCAGACTCGATCGATAGTTGCGCCGCGCTCGGGCGACTAGAGTATGAAGTCATCCGATTATATTATGTAGACACCGCATAATCGTGCAAGGCCACCGGAAAATCCTGTGGCTCCGGACGAATTTCATATGGTAGAGGGGATACGTTTAACGTGCAGCACTCACACGATCAGCGTGCCGAACCTCTCATACGATCATCGCTCCACGGGTCTTTCCGTGTAGGCTCATCGTTAAAGAGCCTGAATCTTGACAAATTGGTTCGGACATTTTTAATTTACAATTTCAGCGCAAATTCCAACCTTAACAGCGGAGCACTTGAGAACGGTTTTAAATATTATTTTGATGACTATACCAATTGAACTTACATGCTAGAAAGTAGATACCCTAGTCAGGTACACTAGATCAGTTTAACATATGGGCTGTAGAATAAGCGCAAACATATGAGAGGTCAGTCAGTAATGCAGTTACATGTTTCAAAAAAAAAATGTTACAAAAGAAGTTTTATGTATTTGAGTTCTCAATACATTAATGTGTGGCTAGTGCTCAATAAGTTTTCATTAAGAGTACCACATATAAACTGTAATTCTGAAACTGAAAACATTAAAATGTGCGTTTATCCTAAACATTTAACTTTGTATTATGCACACGTACGCTCATAATGTCAAAATCATGCTTATCAAACATCATTTGCAATGGAGCGTAACTTAAGCATTGTTAGAACGATTGAGTTCCTTGAAACGCACAAATCATCAATTGCTTCCTGAACGCTTTACGTACATTTTAGCGCACGCGTCCATTATTATACACGTGTTACTGTAGCACTTTTTTCCTTGCTACTTTGGTAAGCTGTCATTAGTTGACTGACTAATAGTGGACCTTCTTAATTCGTTGCACACGGATGCAAGAAATTGTTTTTTTTTTTAGCAAATGCGTGAAAATTCGGGCCTTCCGTTAGCCTTGTTACACCGCACGCACTCCCTCACGTGGAAAGAAAAACATGCTCGCAAATCAAACGGAAAACACATTTTCGCTCTTCTTCCATGAGTCTCTTTCATGTAAATATTTGCTCAGGAAATATACGCGCCCGTTTCACTCTATAGAATGTATATTCGCTTTCGTATTTTGTACTAGTACCTAACTGTACCTCACCCCCACCTGCCCACCGCCCACTTTCAACCCTATCCCCATTCCACTAGTCGAATTCACCGTTTTTTCCCAATATATATATATATATATAGACGTGCTCAAACCCTTCGATCTTCCTTCTATATATCTCGGACAGTAATCAATTTTCAACGAGAGTGAAACACGCTCGCCTCACTGCTGCACACTTCCGAAATAAAACACACTCCCCTATTTTTCGGAAGGGGCGGACGGCACACAAGCGCGAAATTTATTATTCTTTGAAAATCGCGTTACGGCCAATGGTATTTGGCAGAAACAAATCTACAATAAATATTCTGCGAGTGAAACCCATTTATTATTTATGATTACGGCATATTGATTTGCATTTTTACCAATTTCAGAGAGAATCCATTTACGATGCAGCTAGAATTAGTCGTATAAATTTACAAATTGCTCAATGTTTGCGATGTAAATTCAGCAGAAATTCACGAGGGACGTTTCAGTTACGATTATATTAAACGTTAAATTTTTTCTATTCATCCGCTCAAAAAAGTACATCGAAAATGAATTTATTATATATATAATTATATTACAATATCCCTGGTAATGTAATATTTAATAATACAATTAGGTTCTTGTTTAAATTTTCTACAATTCATGAACAAAACTATTATTATCAATTAAGATCCGCTGAATCCTTTGAATAAAACGAACTTGGGCGTAAAATGACGTAACGTCAAAAAGTAGTAGCGGATCGCACCGTGTTTTTATCCGCAGCAGTTGACTGTTACTACTTATATTAATATTGCGGACAAAAACCTGGTGCGATCCATTACTACTTAAATTACTGCATTTTTCTATAATCCACCTCACGATATCGAAATTTAATTTTGACACACTTACACTAAAAATTTAAATAATTTTAATTAACCTCGTGTTACAGATACTTGAATATTATTTTTTTAAAGCGTTAATTAATAACAGTTTAATTGTTATTAATATAAGTAGTAACAGTCAGCTCCTGTTACGGACAAAACGTGGTGCAATCTATTACTACTTAAATGATTGCATCGATTTATAATCATGATGTCGAAATTTACTTTATCTATTACGGTATAAGTCACCGCACTTGAATTACAAAATAATCAAAGTTTATGCTGCCAATGCTGCATTTCTGGCGTCATTTTTTTTGTCAGAACAAATAGTAGTTTTTAACTTAAATATAAAATTTAGCGACTTTTTAACGTTTTTTAGCATTTTAATTCTTGTCGAGATAAGGAGCTTACTGGAAAATCTAGAGATTTTAACGCGTAGAGATAGCACCTTACCAATAATTTCTAATTTTTTTTGTTCTATAACCAATCCTCAAATTTAATAGGCAGTTTCTTTGCCCTCATCATTGTTCTGTTATAAAATATAAAATATAGTTCAGATGGTTTAAGAGACATTAGAATTCCCTTGAGAATGTAGATTTTTAATTTCCATAGACTTTCCCAAAACCTGTCAGTAATTTTTTGTATTAAAACACAATGAAACAATTTTTAGAGTGGACGTTTTTTATTTCCCAAACCCCGCTATTTCGAATGGTGTATCGCAAATGGCTGCAAATTAAAAAATAAACAAACTGCGAGCATTTATTTAACAAAAATCACGTTTTTCACTTATCGTAATTTTGTTATCATTACCCCTATCCGAATATCTCAAATAGGTATAAATTTCGCGTCAAAAATGTTTGGGCTAGAAGATCGAAGTAATGAAAAAATAATTTTTTCAAAATGGCGACTCAAAATCGACTAGTAAAGTCGATTTTTGTTCAAAATCACAGTTACATGAACTAAATCGACTGACTAGAATGAAATCACTTTAACTTGGAACACGCGGGTTTTTAGGGTCGCTGATTCCGGATTTGAAGTCAATTATCCAAAATTCAAAATTGCGGATCCAATATGGAGGGCGAATTTATGGAAATCGATCGAAATTGTTGCAAACTTGATACCCGGGAGTTTTTGGGATCGCTGATTCCGATTTTGAAGTTAGTTTTCAAACATTCAAAAAGGCGGAACCAATATCGCGGACAACTTTTTTTAAATTAAATGAAAACGTTTGAAACTATTTACATTGAAACACTTAAAAGTTACGATAAGTGAAAAGAAAACCTGAAAAAATCGTTATGTTTGTTAAATAAATGCTCGTAGTTTGTTTATTTTTTAATTTGCAGCATTTTGCGATATACCTCTAAACATTTTTCATTTCGTTTTAATACAAAAAATTACTGACAAACTTCAGGTTAAATTTATGTACATTTAGTCCTTAATGGGTTAAGAAATCTCTGTATAAGATGCTGACAGAATGACAGGTACCGTACAAAAAAAGCTGACGTACTTTTATGAATTATTACAATATTATATTACATTATAGGAAGAGAATGACGTATTTCATAAGTAGAAGCATTGAATTATATTTAGTATTTGAATTGTATTATTAAATTAATATTTTATGAACCTTTTCTGCTAACCATTTCTCTAGGTATATTTAAAACACATTATATAATCCACATTACTCGATTTTCGGCTGTCCAAAATTAAGTTTAGAATTTTATCTAAAATGAGAAACGTTCTTTTACCGAACACTTCGATTTACTTCAATATTTCGTCTTCTCGTAATCTAATATGTATAAAAAACTCATCAAAAAATAATTAAAAAAACTAGACCGATCGCATTAAATAATACTGGCTGATAAAATGTTAGTTTTTGTTTGGTTTTGATGCAGCAAGTATCATTTTCGAAATATTTTTCAATGCTAAAAATAATAGCGCTGGCAGATTTATATGTTATTATGTTATTATTACTCCATATTTATAGTATGTTGTAGGAAATATTTTCCTTTCACGTCGCTTTGCTGAACAGCTGAGATTAAATGAGTGAAAGTTGAATTTTTTAGCAATATTTTGAGATCTTATACATCTAAAGAGAATTTTGGTTGACAGTCTGTAATGATGTACCAAGAGAATTGTTAACGGCTGTAACAAAGCGCGCGATTATGCGAATAATGTAAGTGTGTAAACTAGATTGTGAGTGTGTTTGGTACGTCTGTGTATTTAGAATACATATCCGAAAACTGTAATGACGTCACAGCGTGCTTGGTTGACAATTGCGCGTCGCCCAGAACGAGATCACGTTGAATATGAGAAGGGGGCAGTCTTCATTAACCCTCCGAAGTCATCAGACGTACTTCTAAAGTGTACCTTGTGAATCTAATCTTTTAACGTATTAGCCACGTGAGATATTGGAATTCTAAGTCCTGCCTGTGATCTTCCGCACAATTACCGAGGAGCGCCTGTTGTGCCAGGTTCAAAGCGTTTTGCCTCCTCGGCATAATGAAAGGTTCGCACTTTCGTCTTTTTTTTTTATAATCATCGACTCGTGTGAGTCAGCCGTTGAATTATTTATTCATATTCAACTTTTTCATTTGCACGAGCATTTCAACGGCCAAACGAAATCAACAATCGGCAATGTTCCATGAGATGGCAGGGGAATTCCACCATATGTACCACTTTTGGAGATTTGTGGCTTACAGGATCTCGTTCGAAGATACATTCAAGAGGGCTATGAAGTAAGATTGTCGGTTTTGCGATAATTTACGTTATTGTGTGAAGCTATTAACTGAAGCTAGGAGTATTTATTAAATGAAAAGTGAACCCGTTCTTATTTTTAAAATTATAATAATATGCGAATTAGTGCGCGCGTGTGAATCTCGATTGTAGTTAGATTTTGTAGATCATTCATAATATATTAATATTTTACTTGACCTTTTTCTTTGACTCGTTCATGTACCCAAATAAGAAATATTAAATATTTAAAATAGTTAATGATAAAAAATTAAGAAAAATTCGTTACAAGTCAAAACATGAAAATACAAGAGAGGTAACGAAGACGACTAAAAATGAAATGGTAAAAAAAAGCCTGGACACATTTAAGCCCGTTGTCTTGGAATCATTATTAGAAAAAACAGCATGCTAATTAAAAAATAATTTGGGATTGATACTTTCATTTTAAAAGGTAAACTCTCTTACATTATATAAATATCGAAATATGTAAAAAAATTCTAATTTCGAACTATTTAACCTCACTCTTCTAAAAAGAAGACATCGTCTTTAAAATAAAAAATACTTTGAATATAATATCTCGCTTGTCAACGTCCAATCAATGTCAATATAGTATAATCAAAATTTAATGGAACACGTAGCGCTTTCGCAATTTATATTTATATTATGCCCATTTCTAGATCTTCAATTATTAAATGAAAATGAAAAAGTTTCTTCTTTGAAGTTCAGTTTAATTTCTCAAATCGAATTTGCAACGACTTCGGAATCTAACTTCAATTTTAAAAGTTTGAATTTTATAAAAAAGTGAAAACATAAACGGAAAGTAATAATTAAAATGGTGCAACGAACACAGATTTTCTTATATGCAAAATGCTTGTAGATGAAAACAAACGTCCGTAAAGGTTGTTATCTCGGGATAGAATTGAATGCTGAAGGCTGTTGAGGCTGTTGAAAGAGTTCGAGGGGAAGAAACGAAGAAAAGTATTCCGGAGTCTAGTTTCCGCCATTCCCCTCAACCCCCGCACTCGCCTTCACGAGCACAGCCTCATTTTAAACTTTCAAAGGGAAAACTAGAAATACTGTAACTCTAAATGAAATTTGCAAAGAAAGTAAGACTGGAGTGGTAGGAACGAAAAGACGTAAAAGTTTTTTTTTTAGTTTCTCAAAGAACTAGCTAGCAATATGTGCTTTTACAAACATTTAGGCAAACAAACGCATTCATTTGTCAAAATCATTTATATAGTTATTACTCAACGACGTTATTGTTTCTAAGTTATTGAAACTTAGTTATAATTACGTTACATTATTGTAGAACTAATTATTTAATGAGTGATTTTAACAAAAATAAAACCCATTAAACAAAAATGAATTGAAGTAAATTGAACATTAATATTTTATTTGATTCGGAATCTTAATTCTATGTAAAGAATTTTAAAAAATGATAGATTCTTAAGGGTTCTATTATTTTCTATTCATACTGAAGAATTCAAACGTATTATTAGCAGGTTGATCGCCATTTGCCCAAGCAGTTTAAATTCCTCTTTATCGATACTGCAAGCCAGGATATAAAATTTCCATTTTTCTTCAAGAAGTAGTGGTTGATCATCACGTGTCAAGATCGAAAAACAAACATTAATTAATTAACGTTAACGTTTCGATGATCCATGTTATCATCTTCAGAACTGTGAATATTGATACCGTTTTATAATCACAAACTACGGTTTTTCACCATTGTTTGTGATAAAAACATAACACAAAGATACATCAAAAATAACAAAGGCCTACAAATGTTCAACTAAGTTGCAACAAAAAATCCAGAGGCGATTCTTGAAGCTTTTTTATCGCAGAATCCGAATCTGACGTCCGAAATGGCCCATCACGTCAGGAATTTTTGTAACATTCGGTTAAATTGACAAAAAACGGTAATTTTAGCCATTTTTGTGAATATACTGTGGCTTACATTTGTTTTTTATTTTTCTGAAATATCGTGCACCACTTAAGCTTAAGCTTCAAATCACAGTTTTTCAAAACTGTTGTACTGTTCAAGAAAAGATTTTCCATTTAGTGAAATATGCATACATAACTACGAAGGCTGAGGTAATGAGAAAAGTGGTCATAACACCACAGTAACACAATTTTAAACGAAGGCACATATAATCATTTCTTATAGTTTTCTATGTTTGACATGAACCAGAAATTTGCATATAAGTTCATATTACAGGGATTTGTTGCCTATATACAGAAACGACGAATATTTTACTACTTTCAGTGCAAGATACGAGATAACTAGATTCCAGTTTGTGTCCAAATTTCATCATGCATCAGCGTGATTATTTATGATCAGCAGTTTTGTGTGTTTTCTATTCTGACGAGAACTTTCTGTTGTGGATGTCTGACAGTGGAGTTTTGGAAAAGAACCATTCCGCTTTTTTTAACTTTTTTCGATCTACAAGTTGCTGCAAGTTCGTTTCCATGTACACAGAAAAAAAATTGTATGTTCAAAATAAATATTTACTTGAATAATAGCAAGTAAATATTTATTTGAATTAAAAAAATATTGTCTTATATTGTAAACCTTACTTAATTTAGGAACATTTTTTTAACTTATGTAAATATTTACTTACTACTATTCAATTAAATATTTATATAAATGTAATGTTTTTTCTCAGTATATACTTATGATTAGATATATTTAATACGTCCAAAAAAGGACGGATTCGAGTCGAATCTGATTTTATAAAAAAGCGATTCGATATCGATTAAATTTTGATAAGAAACCGCGATCCTGTTTTGATTCAGCTGTTTGGTATAAACATAATTCTGATCAAATTTAGACCATATCCTTTTTTTTACTGAAGAATTGGAAATAATTAACTAATTATCATTATTTAGTTCAGAAATGAAATTCAAGAGTTCGGTAGAATTTAAAATCTTAATAATGTTCAACCAATTTCCGTTCACGGTGTTGGAGAGTTTGCCACTATACGATATGTCACCTCCCCAACGAAAATATCTTTTAAGATACTGAAATAATCTATTTAATTACTTCTATATTAAGCATGAACATCACAGTTGTCAGAAAAATTAATATGTACAGATTGTAAATAAATATGCAGTTGGTTTTAATATTCGTTTGATTTATAAATCCAATTTTCACAAACATATCGATGATTCTTCAGTAAAAATAAGTAATAAAATTTAATTAAATATTTTAATTACATTCTATTCAAGTTTCTTTAAAATAAAAGTAATTGGAAACATATGATAATGAATGAAACTCTATTGATTGCTGTTGACGAAGCTACTAACAAATGTAATTTAATTTAATTGGAGGAAATAAAAGAAAAAATTTTAATTTCAATGTAACGAGTTTCCATTGTTTCCCATGTAAAGAGTTCTCAACTTTAACCAACAGTTGAGATTGATTATTTAATTTAAGAATAGGGCGGCAATGCCAATACGAAGTTGCGAGAAATATCAATATTTTAAAAATTAACTGACTGCTTCGAGTTCTTAATCTTAAGATGTATGATAAACATGAATTTCTAATGTTCTATTAGCCCCTTAACTACGTATGACTAAGATCTTAGTAATTTCTGACTTTTCTCAGGCTACGACAAAAACGAAAATCTTAATCAGAACATAAATTAGTGTAATGAATTCAATAATTTAAACAATTTAGAACATTAATTATTTCTAGATAGTCTAAGGTATACTAAACATGTCGTTGGTCGTTTTTAAATCATGATGTCAAGAAAAAGATACAGGCTCATAAAAATAGTTTATTTTTACAACTCTGTCAAAACCTTGATCATGGAATATGACACTGTTTCGGGTCCATTTCTGCATAACAAATTACTAAAAGTGATTCAAAGGATAAATTCTTAGCAAAATGTTTTGAATTTTGATAATGTTGTCGGCAATATTGAATACTCCATTTTCAATTTTTAAAATCTGATTGCAAATTCGTAATCAACGGCCAGAAAACTTCCGAGCAAGAGGTTAGCGAAATGGTTTGAACTTGAAAAATTTGTCGGCCATTTCGACTTCAGATATGTGATCAGCGACCCAAAATCCCATTATACACCAGGTTACAGTTAAACCTAACAAACTGTCCTTCCACGTATTTTGGACACTTTCTGTGAAATTCCCGCCGCAGTTGAGTGGTTAACAATATGTAGAGGAAAGCTATAGAGGTTCATACAGTTTTCGTTATTGCTCTCTAAATTTCTTGGAGTGAGAATTCACTCTTTAGTTAGTGAAAACCTAGCAACTCTCGCGAAAGAGTGAATATTCAACTCTTTTAGAGTGGAAGTTCACTCTTTCCTCCAAAGTTGTCAAATCCACGACTCGGAGGGAAAGAGTGAATTTTCACTCTTTAAGAGTTTTCCAAACATAAAGAATTTTCCAAACATGTTGGTTGAGAAAGTCGCTGTAATTTTTAATATTCAATCATGTTTCTATTGTTTTTTTTTTTATACAAATGGAAGGTCTGGCTTTTTAGTCCAGACGCTGACAACACTTCTGTATGTATTGAAAGGTCCATTCGAAAACCTGAATGATTCTTAGAGATTTTGAACTCCTGAATCCGAATCTATCAGGTGTTTTTCGAAAAAAGCCCATAGGTTAATTGTTATAAACAATTTAATTGTTTAAATCGCTATATCTCAGAAACGATTAGAGATGGGGCAAAAATTCCTGATTAAAAAATGTTCCGCTACTTATTTTAAACAAAAAAGCATCTTACTAATTTTTCCGTGTATCCTATATTTATTGAGATATTTGTCATTACCTAATTCATGCATCGAAAAGCGCGCGTTGCCGCTGCTGCAAGGCAATCAAAGATAAAAATTAACTCGACACTATCATTTCTTATGTAAAATTTGATGCTCTTTCAAATGGCATTCTTACAATTACAAAAAAAAGTCACGCAACAAAGTTACAAGGGGTTTTGTAACGAAAATCGTCAAATTTTCTTCGTTTTTTTCATGTTTGAAGCTTATTTTTGTTGACTTAGTTTGATCAGTGAACTTCAATAGCATAAAGTTATTGTATCATAAATCCAAAATTTCAAGAGGGGCCATATTTCATTTTAAACTTCAATGGCGGTCGAAATATGAAAATCGAAAAGTTGAATGCATATTTGCTAGCACCTGACAGATTCGGATTCAGGTGGTCAAAATCTATAAGAATCATTCCGTTTTTCGAATGGACTTTTCAATGCATACAAAAGTGTTGCCAGCGCCTTAATTATGATTTCTCTGATGAAAATGAAGCGTACGCTAAAGCGTCCTGGGAGCGTCCGTAAAGTGTATTTTAACAGTAGATTACACACCTTACGGAGCGGATTGGACGTTTAGTGCAACTTTCAGTGATGCTTTATTTTATTATAAACGTGTACAAAGCGCGAAATTAAACATATTGTACGTTTGCAAAACTCCCGATGAGATGTTCCTCGGGAGGGTTTTGTGCGTCCATGGGTCTATTTTGAAGCGTACTTTTTTCATAGCTGCGGATCGGATGTTCTCAGGTTCCCAGGGAGGATTTTTGACATTCATGTGACATTTTCAAGACTTCCATTTTTACTTCTACGGGACGCACGATCGGACAATCCTAAGGCGGATATTACTGTTCATGGGACTTTTTGCGTTCTTTCCATATTAGTCATCAAGGGTACCTTATAATCAACTTTGTAGGTTATAATTTAGTCTAATCAAAATTGCAATTGGTAAAGCATGACTATGTTCTCAACACCTGTAGGCTTGTCCAATATCATGCGTTTTTATTTACATTATATACAAAATCCATAATCCTATTTTATAAATCAATCGTTTTCAAAGTTGTCAGTTCTGAAGAACGATGCTTATTTTACACGGTGTATAAAATATCCCTCATTTATGCAGACTTTACTAGACTAAAAATGTTAAAACTATTTCGTGAACACTGATGACAGCACCATCTAAACGTAGTTTTTGTAGTCGACTTGCATACTTCGTGTGTTACAAATTATATAATGACGTTATTGTATACAGGTTATTGTTTTATTTTACCATTTTCAAACTATTTCACAGTTTCAACCTGTATGATGTATGAATTTCCATACCTTTTACCTCTTATGGAAAAATAGACAAAATGAAAACTACTAATAGACAATTCCTTTTCTTATTTTTATTTTTACTGATTCAATATTCATTCAACATTTTTCTCCGGATTCCAGATCCCTTCGTTTTACTTCATTTGTATTACTTCTGTTCTCGACAGGTTGTTGAAATCGATCAACAAATAAGACAGTATAAAAAGTTATTACAAATACAATTATTTTTATAATTAAAGTATCGAAACTACCGTAAACTTATGAAAATAACAATATAAATATTTTGTGTATATACATATGCAATTGAATATCTTTTATATTATTCATTCGTGATCAGCTCTGCAGGATACTCTCTATAAGCTACCCGATTTACATACTTTAAACAATATATGATACACAAAATAAGTACACAAGTTTCGCAGTTGTTCGCAAGAATCTCATCACTTGTCTGAAAAAGTGTCTGTAACTTTGAGATTGGCTCAGCATCAACCTCTGATCTTCACGTCGTTTTTACCAAAATCTCAGTTGGAATCAGACTGCAAAATTTTTCTTTCGCCTTCAGTGTTTCGCTTTCGGAGTTGCTTTCGATCGTCACTCGAGCTTTGTAGTCACTGCAACAAAATATTACCCTTAAATTCTCATTTGTAAAGTATATGCTTTTAGTAACATAAACTCAAGAACCAAAATTATATGAAATTTTAAAAACAAGAAAATATATTTATCGACATGAATGAATTATTTTCTAAACGTTCGGCGTATTTTAAAACTAAAATATAAAATGGTCAATAAGACTCGTTCAAAAAATGGGAATGAACGAAAGAGCTAAACGAATTAATCGAATCCAAAAAATCGGTGCGATAGCTAAACAAATCTTCAAAGACAAGAAAAAAGACTTTTAAAAATGTGAGGGGCATCAACTGTGAGTCAGGCAAATCGAAAACTGTCTTGATGAAGACCTACAAAAGGTCGAAACGTTGGGCGAGGAAAACTTCACAATTTAGTGAGGTTGTTTTATTTTCGAACCGTAATGACCATAGTTTTTGGTCAAATATATTTATGAATACACAGTTCATGTCAACAAAACATGAATGTTACGATTATAAAACAATCTCGACGTCCATACTAGATGAAACCACACTGGGTTTTTCTCTAAAAAAACTCTACAAATCCCAACGATACTCTTACGACTTTTTTACAAGGCAGAATGTGTAGCTCTAAAAGATGCTCTCGAAGTAGAACCCAGCAAACGAAAACGAATAGAAAGTTAAAAATACGAATTGAAATGAATTCAAGTGAATTAAAAAGAGGATTCAATTAATCATTTTCATGCGTTTTAATTCATTTTAATTCACTTCAATTCATTTCAATTCGTATTTTTAACTTTCTATTCGTTTTCGTTTACTGGGAAATCAACAGCAAAAATAGTAAAGTCCTCATTTTTTTTAATTCCTTCAGTTCTCTTCAAAGCCTGCAATCTCGTAATGCGAACGTTACAACTAGCTCACACATACTAGAAATAACAAAAATGCATAACCAATTCAGCGATTCAAATCCTACCAACTATATATAACATTCTATTGGATACCCGCACACATGGGAATCAAAAGAAATAAAATGCAGACCGACTGACGAATTCCGGCTGAATAGATCCCAATTCTGCTTTATAAAAAGGAAGCAAGTGTTATAGCAGTGCATGCTTTAAGAAAATCAACAAAAAAAATTTGTTTCCAACTTGCAAGAAATCAGTCTACATCTTCCATTATAAATTGAATCCATTTTAGCGAAATAGCATATTTAATACAATTATCCAAAAATTTCAATGCGAAAAAACGATATAAAGAAAACAAATACAATTTGAAGTTTTTTTATTTAAATAATCATATATAGTTTTTCACAGTTGAATTTTTTTTAAATCTAACAACAAATTCTGAACGTACAATTCATTTTACGCCAGATATATCTGGTTGGACATATTTTAGAACCTTTTTTTACATAAAATACAAGCATTGAAAACATTAGTGAAAAAATATCCACTCAGGATTTTAAAAGTGGTTATTAAAAAATGAGTCCCTGTGTTTAGTACGATTGCATGCAATACAGGGGCCTTCTATTTTTCATTTTTATCCTTCCGTATCTCGGACAAAAATTAAAGAAAAATCTTTTTTTGTTTCAATTTAAAGAGGAAAACTTAGTGGTATACCTAATCGCATATAAATATACTTCATGTAATTTCCTTTTTAAAATTAAAAAAAAAAAAAAGATTTTTCGTTAATTTTTGACCGAGATAAGGAAGGATGAAAATAAAAAATATAAGGCCCCTGTATTGCATGCACTCGTAATATACTCACGGGACTTATTTTTTAATAACTACTTTTAATGTATTTTTTGCATATATTCTCTTCAGTTGCCACTTTATTCAATATGTTATCATGTTCGTAATAAAATTTTATAATTTTTTTCAGATTTTTAAAAGTACCCAAAATTTTGAAAAATTAACTTTGAAATTTTTAATTGAGATTTATTGGTTGAAGATGAAATTAAAATTAAAAATACATATTTTTATCTTAAAGCTCGTCAAAAAATTTATAAAAAACATGTAAGACAATATTTTTTAATATCATCATTTTGCGTAAAAAAATTAAAATACATACCGTAAACGAGCGCTTTACTCGCGACAGAAACTCGCCGTTAACGCTATAAAGCGCAACGCTATAAACGCTAAGAGAAACATAAAAATTCCTAAGCCTATACTTCACCTAACAAAATTAAATAACATTCTCAACTGTCCTCAACAGACATAGCAATACCGACCAATTTTAACCTTCAATAAAATATCAAAATAATTAACGTTCTCATATTGTGCGTCTACTGCATTCACTTCTAGAGTTGAATAAAAATATGTTGCTAATAATTGATAAAAGTTGACAAAGATACATCATTAAAATATGCTGAGATTTGTCATCAAATAACGACGTTTCAGACCACAAAGAATCCAAAAAGCAACAAAAAATGTTGTCCATGATCTTGTATCGTTTTTGTGTGCGCTCTAACTTGCGATTGGGTATCGAGATAAATTTTTTTTAAATTACGTGTCTTGGTTCAACTTATATCTGATTAGATTTTAGGCCCGATCCATCCATGCGTTAGAAAAAAATAATAAAAACTTTTTTTTTAATATAATCGGGGCAGGGTTAAAATTCCGAAAATACATTTATCCGAAGGTACTATTTTCCGAATTTTGATAATTCCGAATGCCAATCATCCGAAAGTGAATAAATCGGAAAGAAAATTTTCCGAAGGTTTAAAATTCCGAACGTCAATTATCCGTAAGGTACAAAGTTCCGAATGACAAAGTTCCGAATTAATGTAGGCGCCCCGAATCCGATTTTTTTGGGTAGAATGCCTGAAAGTGGTGCAGTTGATTTGTTATTGAATTTCATGGAACCGTCTTTTATCAATAACATGCTGAATATGGCAAAAATGGAATTTTTTTGAAGATCGGCAATTTTTATCTCCGTAAATATGCATTTTTTGAGAAATTCGCAAGAGACATTTCCTGTCCAAAATGGCCCAAAGAATCTAACAAAATTCTTCCGTGTATGATGTGAAAACTTATTAAAAAAAATATATTTGGGTTTTGATTTGAAGAAAACCATTTGATTTGCATTGAAGTACAAAAATTCTGCTCATTATTGATGCCGCTAATTTGTTGTTAATCATTTTCCAATCCTTTAATAGTATTACAGCTTCCTTTCCAAATTGCAATTTAATCCAATTCTAGAAACTCATGTCTTAATACCAATGTATGAATTCGTAATTTTTTTTACTAGTGTTCTGTTTAGGTCCGTTTTTAAGGATTCCAAGAGAGGCGCTAGATTTGATCAATTTCTCATTCAATTATTTTTAAGTTAGACTTCAAGAAATTAACAAAATGCACTTTGGATCATGAAAATCCATCAATCTGTTCAAAAAATATGAATTTTTTTATAATTTACTACCTGTAAAAATTTGCAACCTCTACAGTTAGGCAACCTGTCACTTAAAAAATCTGGAACTCTGGCAAAAATCTTATATCGATATGTACAACCAATGATATATGTGATTGTCGAAAACATGGGAACAAATATTCAGGATGGCTTTTTTTACAGAGAATATCCTAAATATGTTACATAATAATGCTCCGGATGACATGTGCTGGAGGTCGAAGTTTTGAAAATGATCATTTTCACTTTTTTTTTCTATTGTCAATTAAATCGATGGGTTTACCAAAAACCCTGCTATCGAGGAGTTCATGATTTAAAGGCCTCTGGATCGAAGCCGCTAGTTTTTTATTGTAATCTTTTATTTATGTACAGTACAAAGAAATTTAGCAAATAAATATAAAATTACCTAATAATACCTATATGGACACATATTCACATGAAAATGCAATAAAAATCACCCAAAAGTAATGGTTTATTTGCAGAAATAAATTTTTAAAAAGTACAATATCTCAGTTTATATTTATTACTGCAACAATTCATCTGATCCATTCTCATAGCATTGATTAAAGATTTTGACTTTGAAATTTCGAAAATGACATTATCAATATCGCTA
Organism: Trichopria drosophilae; assembly: GCA_030407085.1. Lineage (NCBI taxonomy): Eukaryota > Metazoa > Arthropoda > Insecta > Hymenoptera > Diapriidae > Trichopria > Trichopria drosophilae. Next base: position 155,857,763 of record CM059583.1, read on the forward strand.
TATACATTAATTTAATAAAACATAAAAGACATCTGTATTTTCACCAGTAAATTTCTTAACAGTTTATTTAATTTCGCTACATCTAATATTGCTATTCAAGTACAAAAACTTACCTTTTATCGAACTCAGGATAAGATCCAAATGTTACATGTGGAAAAACTTGTGACACCTCCGTTAAAGCATTTGCAAAAACCTCTTCTCTAGCATTTATAAGCAATTCCATCTTTGCAAAGCTTCGTCCAGTAGCAAACAGTTTCTTTGAAATAAAAAAAAATTAACAATTACATATAACTTCAAAATATAGTAGTTTTATCAATAATTAAGACACAAAGATACCTCGCACAAACTTTCGAATGACCGTTCAAGGAAATAAGGAGACCCAGGGAAAATATATACATTTTTCATATTAATACAAGGATATTCCAACCGCTGTCCGGTTTCCTTAAGTATACCATACTTCAAGGACGCATTCTTTGGAACCTGACAATCAATTTTATTATTAATTATTTTTACCGTGTTAATTATATAAATATACTTACGCAAGCTAATTTGAAAGCAGGAGAGTTCAAATCTTCAATTTTCAAATATTTCTGAACGACTTCGACAAGTTTTGGATGAAAATGAAGAGTATCATCAAAAGCTTTCGCTACAGCTGAAACAAGTACAAAAATTACAAATTATCACACGAATGTGAGGACTATTTTATAGCCATGTTATTTTCTATACCTTCAAACGTAACGTCATCATGAGTTGGACCGATACCTCCTGTCGTAATAACATGAGAGTATGTCTGAGAAAAATGCTTTATTTCACTGACAATTTCATCGACATCATCTCCTATTACTGAAATCTTTGAAGCAAAATGTCCAACATTTGTACTCAATCTATTTATTCTTCGTTTATTTATGCATGCACATTATTATTAACTAACTTTCTCAACTTTTACACCAGAATCGTATAAATACTTGCATATAAAGTACGAATTTGTATCCTGAACTTGAGCTTTCAGAATTTCATTTCCAATAACTGCAAATCAAATTGTTTTTAAATTTCATTTTCTTCTATATTAAATGGTATTTCTTTTTAAATTAAGAGAAAGTTGGGATATATTATGTGTAATTATTGTATATTGTTTTCGATGATTGAATATTGTATGATAGTGATAAAAGCAAATCAAATTGTTTTTAAATTCCATTTTCTTCTATATTAAACGATTTGTACAGAATAAAATTAGAATGTTATATGAGCTTACTTATGATTCCTGCGGTTTTCGGCTCAGCGTTACAAGAAATACCTTGATATATCATCTGAATTAAACGCTGAGTTTGTTTAAGTATACCTTTACGGCACACATGCTGGATCGACTGCATCGTTTAACAGTATACTGCGTTATCTTAAGAACAAGTAAACAAATCAATAGAAATAGAGCTTCGACATTTATTGAAAATGTTAAAATAAATGCTCATGTACGACTTTAATTACATTAAAAAACAAACAATTAAAAACTATTGATCTTGTTTACATACCGTGAATTTCTCATATTTAAGTATTATAATTAGTAGATTTGTAAACTATTGAGATTCAATAGTTTTATATTGTAGAATTTTCAATATTTTTCTTAATATTTGTCTTTCAGTAGTATTTTGATTTTTTTCGCGTGCAAACTTACCGGTAAGGTGTCGATGGTGTGGTAGAGACAAACACTGGTTATGTAAATGAATCCTTTAGATTGAACTATTTTTATCGTATATTATATTATAACTTTTAAAAAATCAGCAAATACAAAAGGAAAATTTCTATTTTGGTGAGATAAACAATTAATCGAACTGAACCGACGGAATGGTGATGGCAAGTGCCATTCTTTTTCAATCTGCAAAATCACCAAAATCACTCTACAAATTTCTTCTTCGAGAATGTCAAAAACTACCGAAAGGTGCCAAAGAATATTATATGCATTCTGTTAAACAGGCAAGTTATATTCAAATTGATTAAAATTTCTTTTTATAAATGTAAATCCAGCACACTGTATCCTAACCTAACCTCTCAGTGATGTAAACAGGTTTTATATTTTTTAATATTATATATATATATATAAGAAATATTAATCTTATTCACAAATTTTTTATGTATAATATCAGAAAGTATATAAACTTATAGTGTTGGCATGATCGAAATGTACATCGGAATGTCTATTGCATGTACGAGACCAAAACATATTTTTGTTTCATTTTTATTAAAATAGCAGGAAATATAAAAAATTAAACAATTTCTCTGTATAAAATATACATTCCATTGTATAGAAGCGAATTCGTAATTATAATCTTAAATTTGGATTCGTCGATGATGTTTAATTAAATTTAAAAATGTGGCAACGAACTAAAAACAAAAATATATCATATTTTAATTAATGCATTCCATCATTTGATTACAACACTAATTATTTATATATATCAATGTCAGTTTTGAATGAAGTAATCCCTGGCGAAAATCGGACACTCCGTTAAGTGTTCACAAAGTGTAAAATTAAGCGCCCCACAAATGTCCCAAAAGTATTCAAAGGGTGCATGAAAATGTAATCGAAGTGTGAATTTGAACATTTGAGGGTTCGTGTACACTTCAACGTAATTGTTTTCTTAAATGTACATAAAGCGTTCGTTAGATGCTTTTACCAATTTTAAAGCATCCGTAAAGTATTCAATAAGTGTAAGATATCATTAATGAGTATAAATCTAAATTAAGGCGTTCTCACTAACTGTACTAGTGCGCACTAAAGACACCTGGACATCGAATTAACATTTATTGGCAACTTTCAACCTAAATAGTCCTTGCAAAAACAAAATTACCCGAAGAAGATGCCCAAAAGACACCTGGAGATAAATAAAAATGTAACGTCCCACGCTGTAATTAGTTTCAGACTTCAATACATTTGAATGTCCGTCAAATTGAAAATTGTGACATTACATACATCAATGGAAATATTACGAGACACTTAAAAATCCGATAACGAACATCATTGTACACTCTCAGGAAAGCTGCAGAATTGACCCTTTATTACAACTGAATGAACACTTCTGTGCACTTGAAAAAAAATTCATCCGAACATTTTTAGGACATTCGATTGTCCAAATTCACGTTTAGGTTACACTTTCGTTCTTTTAAATGTCATTTAAGAGTGCATAAAGTGTTCAAATACATTTTATGAATGTGTAAAACGCTTCTGGGACACTTCATGGCCACTTCAAAGAGTGTCCCATTTTCACCAAGGATGCAACATAAAATAAAACAAATTACGTATAAAATGTTTATACAACAATTTTTAAATCTGCTGATAAATGTAATATTGAAAATTACAGACCAATAGCCATTTTAAGCACAATACCTTAACTACTAGATTTTATTATTTATTTATTTATAAACGGGTGAAAACACCCATCCCAGGAAATGAAAATTCATTCATTGCATCATTTCTGAATAGGCTTTTTCATCGTCTGGAATGAATTTCAATGAGAAAATACTTCAGATATGTTTCGTGTTTTACTTTTTTATAATTCAAATTTATTGAAATTAATTCATTTAAAGCAAAGATAACTATTTTTCTATTGGAATTAATTAAATCTCCAACTGTTCTATTTGCAATTTTTATATTGAAATTCATTAACGATTACACTTTTTCCATTCTACTTTTTTCCCATTCAAAAACATTGAAGCGAACAGCTTTCTACAAATTATTAACCTTTAAATGTAATTGAAATTTATTGTTGCATTGAATTTCAATAAATTTTTGTTTACTAGAATGATACAATATTGAACAGAATTACAATAGATGACAAAATAACAATGAAAATAAAGAAAAGTTTCATAAGATACATAAAAATAAAAACATACTTTGTGGAAAAATATACGACATTTCGCTCATATTCCAACGGTCTTTTAACAAAAGAAAACCAAAAATATATAATTAATCATAATATCGCAGCACTAAACACCTACAATGTTATGCGAATCAAGTATAATTACATGTGGTAACGAATTCCACAGCCTGGTTAAACGGAAAACAGCGGAGTGGAAACAGATTTGTTTTGCAGTACCCAGCAATCGGAAATGCATTGAAATGTATTGAAAATTTTCAATGCATTACAATACGTTTGAATGCTCTATTTGATCTTAAAAGTATTCAAAAGGATTGAAATGCATTAAAAATTGTAATGCATGGCAACATATTTAAATCCAAAAATAATCCCAGTTCATACATTTAATGAAAAAAAAATTGCATCGACCGAGAATCGAACCCTGGTCTCCCGCACAACAACTTCGAGCCGTAATCACTCGACCACCTCCTTGCTGTAAAAGATGATGCGAAACTAACAAATAGTTGAAACATGGAGCATTTATGAATTGTGTACATAAAAATCATCTGCTAAATTTATTACCATATTTTACATTTTTGTAATAATTTGCTTATCGACTTTTGAAAAGAATGAATGCAAGTAGATAGTAGATATTTTTGTTGGTAAAATAAATATTGTAATTTTTTTTTCTAAATTATGCAATATCTTGAAAACGGTACGAGATAAGTGAAATTTGACGACATTGAAAATAAGTGTCAGTTAGGTGTCCAATAAGTGTACAAATATATTTCATTTAAGTGTAAAACACTTTTTGGCCTCTTGTGCATTAAACGCTTAAATAAAGTGTACCATTTCCGACAGAGCACTGCTAAATGTAATTGGAAATTGGTTTAAAATAAACATTTCACATTCCAAATTTTGAATGAAAAGTCATTTGTGGCTTTTATTTTCGAAAATAACTTTTTGTAATTGAAATTAATAATTACGAAAAGAAATTAATTTTAATAGTTTTTCATTTCAAAGCGGAAGTTATCTTTTTTTTTTATAGATTCATTTGTGTTAAAATGAATTCACCACACTTTAATTTTTGTATTGATTTATTTTAAATTCATTTGAATTAAAGCAGGCATTATTTTGCTCAGTCATGTATTGAAATGGATTCATTAATTCTGGTAATTAACTGTTATTATTTATGGATTCGATTCTATTAAAAAATTATCATTTCAATCTTCATTTGTATTCAAATGGATTCACGACTTTTGCCTTTTTCGAGTATTTTTGAGTAGTTTCGGCAACGATATTATTTGTGTATTCATTTGGATTCATATTTTTGTATTAAAATAATAGTGAAGTATTTTTGGATTCGAATGTATTCGAAAATTTCAAATAGCGTATTCAAAAGCGAAAAGCATATTCAATACAATTTCGATTGCTGGGTACCTCTCAAACAATATTCCCAAGTGACTACCCGAATATAAAATTTGTCTATATCAGCACCAGTAATAGTAACAGTCAAAATCTTACGGGTTAGAATAATATCATGGAATGAGTAAATCGGTTGGATGGAATAAATTTTCAATCATAACGATATATCATGATACTCATGGGAGTCATAAGTCATAGGCTGTCCCATCCTGTATGAGAGGTTTCGCATAAACTTTCTGTTAACCGACTCCAGAAATTTTCTAGCATTTGCTTTGTAAGGGGACCAGATTGGAGATGCATACAACAGAATTAGTAGGACCAAGGATTTTTAGATCACTAAGATGGAAAGAGGAGCTTTGAAATTTTTAGTCGAATAAAAGGAAACCGAGTTGCTTTTAAAGTCATCTTTGATCTACAATACCTGAGGACCTTACATTTCTCTAAGTTTAATAATAAGCAATTAGTGAACTTTACAATTATAGCTAATAAGCTTATTATTTCTTCAGTTAAACATAGTTTCGGGAGAACATGGGTTTCTCAAAAAAATATCTACTGTCTCTAACTTATTTATCTATTCTGATTATCAGTTCGATTCCCTGAGGGCTCGGGGTCAGGTGAATTGACAGAGTTAATTATTTACGATTATTAGATAAACTTTTGAATCACGGAATACGGCGGAACTTGTTAACATGGCTAATGTCACATCTATCAGACTGCTCTTCGGTGAGATTAAACGACTGTAAATGGATGTGTATCAGTATGTTCACTGGAATCCCTCAAGGATCTCACGATGGTCCTATTTTGTTTTTGGTTTCCAATGACCTACTTTTAGTTAACTCGAAAATATTAATATTTGCCGATGATGTGAAACTATTCACGAATTTTAAGTCCTATGGACTTATCTAAACTTCAAATGGATCTTGACAATTTAGTCCAGTGGCCATTAGAAAACGGTCTTCAATTGAATTATGCTAATTGGTATGTTATTACGATATATTTTGTATACGGTTTTACGCATGATTATGTGAATCTTTAAGTTTTACAATGTTTGCATTATATTTGTGCTACTATTGCAGCGATGTATATTGAAAAGTTAATTGAAACAAACAAATGAGTATTAAACGAAGCAATCACTACATTTTTTCAAGAAAAAAAAATTATTGTCAGTACCACTTGTAAATAGTGCCCAAGTACAAATTTGTTTAATTGACGCTCCTGACGTGTAAACGTGTAACTTATTTAGAACTTTCATAATGTAATCGGAAAATATTTTAAGAGCATTAATTATTGTATAAAATAATCCTAAACATGAATTGTCAATACCACCAAAATAAAGTAAATTTGTTACAAATGCCTCCGGGTACAAGAAAGTAACGAGATGTAGCGAAACTGAAGAAAAATATAGATAAAGGGAAAAAAAAAAATCTCATACAATAAAGCGAAAAACAAGAAAAGCACGAAATTCGTATGTAAAGATTTTAAAAAGCTATTTTGTACCTAATTTTCAACGATTTTATTTGCAATTTACGACAGATACACAACAAATATTTTTTTGATCCGCTGGCCGTAAAGCTCGATTTCTCGGCCTAGGGCGAAACCTTTGGCCACGAATTGTCGAGTCCTACGACAATCGGATAAAAAAATTCATTATTGGTCACGGGCAAAATAATGATCTCCGACGAATGTGATTGGTACCCTCGAGCGACAAATTTCACAATTGACAATGATCGATAATTGCGCCCTTGACACATAATGTACTATTATTTTGCTATAAATTATTTGAGTATTTATTAAAATCTTAATTTTTTTCATTCAAATTAATGTTATTTAACTTTCAACATTATTTAATTTGTTTTTTCGTATCAAATAAAGAATACATACTTTTATGAATAATTATAATATAATAATACATATAATAATACAGGAAAATACTGTCATAATTAATTAAATTATTATTACACCATTTATTTCAATTGCTTTAGTTTTTCCATTTGGTATGCAGGAAAAAAGTATGCAGTTATTATTTATATTTATAATTATTACTAGATTCAGTTGATATTTTTATATCTGTCTACTTTTCTGCTTATATTTCATGAGAAGCCTATTTTATTGATAACACAAGCTGTTGATGTTGTGTTTGTTTAGAAAGCCATTGAATATCAATACCGCCATATTAAAAAATATTTATTTCTAACATAACTCTATAAATAATTCACTTGTAGTTATTTTACTTTACATATACAATGTGTAACAAGAAAATGGAAAAATATACATTTTTTACTTAATCTGGGAATTCGCCGAATTATCATTAAAAATATCACAGTTTCTTGAAAATCACCCATATGCGTTATTTTATTATTTTTCTATCTGAAGGGCATGGACTGTTTAGCAGTCCTTGTAGTGTCCGAGTAAATTACCAAATAAATAAATAAAAAAATGTGAATAATTTGATTTTACAGAGTTTTAAACAACACGTTTTTGAACCAGATCCTGAACGAGTTGCACAGATTATGGAAAAAGCCTTAATGGATGCAAAATGGGTGATGCAAAAGGTACAAAGTTCACCCCCCCCCCCCCCCACCCCCCCCCCCCCCCACCCCCCCCCCCCCCCACCCCCCCCCCCCCCCACCCCCCCCCCCCCCCACCCCCCCCCCCCCCCACCCCCCCCCCCCCCCACCCCCCCCCCCCCCCACCCCCCCCCCCCCCCACCCCCCCCCCCCCCCACCCCCCCCCCCCCCCACCCCCCCCCCCCCCCACCCCCCCCCCCCCCCACCCCCCCCCCCCCCCACCCCCCCCCCCCCCCACCCCCCCCCCCCCCCACCCCCCCCCCCCCCCACCCCCCCCCCCCCCCACCCCCCCCCCCCCCCACCCCCCCCCCCCCCCACCCCCCCCCCCCCCCACCCCCCCCCCCCCCCACCCCCCCCCCCCCCCACCCCCCCCCCCCCCCACCCCCCCCCCCCCCCACCCCCCCCCCCCCCCACCCCCCCCCCCCCCCACCCCCCCCCCCCCCCACCCCCCCCCCCCCCCACCCCCCCCCCCCCCCACCCCCCCCCCCCCCCACATCATTATATTTATTGCAGCAAAATTGTAATTTCTAGAATGATTAACATTAATTCACACGTTGAAGTAACTAACTGAAATGCTTTTAGTACATTACAAGTCATGGCAAATTTAAAGTTACTTCAACTATGTGCTAATAGCAAAATAATTTTACCACCTTTCATGCAGTTAATGAAACTATAATCATCAGTAACCGTATAGCACCTTCTTTAGACAATTTGACCACTTTTCCCTCGGCGAGGTTCTAATTCTCGTCATAATTTAATTATCAAATGTCGGAAGTAGCCGACGTCATTTCTCGTAGTCAGTAGTCGAATCGAGACCGTGAAATCAGCATTGTAACAGATCGTTACTTTTTCGTTTTCCAGATTTGCAATCCGATGGCGCCGCCTCACATGACGCAGCAGCAACACATGCAGCAACAAGTCTCGCAGCAGCAATACATGCAGCAGGTTAGTGAACCCGCCTTTCTTTTGTATACGACAATCTGCCGTGGTGTTGCACGGCGACCTTAATGCGCGCATGCGTCCACCTCGTAGCGAAACGCATAATGTCGGTTTAGCTCCTGTGCTCCTCTTCGATGCTCTTTTCTTCCCTGAACAAATATTCATAAAGAACACGGGGGTAGGGAGGGCGCTGTAAGCAACGGCGAGGAAAGGGGACGCCGTGAGAGGAGCGGCAGGAGGGGACTAAACGGCCGTTTCGCGAATTAACTACGAGATTGGATCAAATTACGAGCCAAGATGTTCTTTACATCCCAAAGTCCCCGCACCCGCGTCTCTTTGTCCTTTTCGCATTCAAGAGCGTTGTAAAAGGTATATTTCTATTCCCACTAGATGGCGTTTAGTGCATTCGCTCGCTTAATTGCTCTCGTTAGGTAACATAATTAGTCGTTTATTTAAGACCGAGCTGCTCGATATATTAAACGTCAACAGCCTCATAGTCGGTTTGAACTTTATAGCGATCTTCTGCACTTTCCATTTTATTCGTGAAAATGTGCGTGTTTCGGCGTTTTATTGTGTAAAATACGTGTTGTGGTTAAGCGAAATTCGTGACATGGCCTAAAAGTGAAAGTATTTACTGAAACCAATATGTTAAGGCCATTTTAAGGGTCTTTTTGACATATTTTCCACGATTTCAAAAGGTAAAAAGGTGTTTCAAGGCAAAAATGGCATTTATAAAAAAGAGCACGTAAGAAATAGGCTGATTTGATTTTCTGAAGTAACAGGATTTGAAAACTGAAAATGTAGCCTTAAAGGATTTCAATCATCTGCTTTGACTTGATTAGTTTTCAACGACTTACCAAAACAACTTACGAAACATAATATATATTTTTGAACCATAGCCATATTGAACCATCCATTTTGATTTCCATAACTAAAATTTCGAATTCATAAGTAACCCATAAAATCATACATATTTAATTTTAACAAAATCCTTTTTAAAGGTGTTTCAAACTGGAGCTTTTATCATGAAAATTATTTCTACGTTTTCTCCATTTCTGAACCGATTTTATTAAAATTTTGTCAGCCATCTCTGAAATCTACGCTTTTATAGTTACAGAACCAGAATTTCAAAAAACGGTACAAATTATTTCTTTAATTTTACATATTTACCTTATACCGTATGGCTGTTTGACGCTTCACATATATGTGACGCTGTTACTCGCTAACCTCAAAATTGAATCGTAGAAACACGAAGATTTTCATGTAATCGTCACATAAAAACAGAATTCTACTAAAATTATGAAAATTTCGAAATTTGCACGTTCACTTTTCCTGCAGTAATGACATCAAAATTATTGGATAAAATCGCCGTATTTCTTGATGTATTGTTATATTTTCGGTTCCATTAGGGGTATTCCAACCTAAGTGTCCCATATTTCGTTAATCACTTTTTCGGGCTACACAAATCCCCCCTCCCCGGCCCTTAACGTCTAATGACATATTCCTTATTAGCACTAAACGTCAAATAATACTTAACGACTATTTCAAATTGCAGATTAAGATCGAGCCGCAACAGCAAGTGCAGGTTCAACAGCAGCAACAGATGTTACACATGAGCCCACCACGGGGAGAATCTTTGTCGAGTCCGCCACCAGTGACCAATTCGCACGCAGCGATGGCAGCCCAGAGGGCTCCTGCGAACGCTTGCATCCGTCACGGTTGTCCAAATCCGGCGGTTTCGAACAGCGAATGGGAGGATGAGTATTGCAGTAACGAATGCGTGGTTAGCCACTGCAGGTTTGTGTGAGCATATTTTCGAATCTTTATTATTCATCGCTTCTCGCATGCGACATACCGGAGTGTTCGATCCATGGACGAACGATTACCGTTTGCATCGATTCAACCATCCCTTTAAACATAAATTACCCATGTTTCTGTTAAAAGGTGTCTAGAAAAATGCCATGATGTAAAAAATACTACGTTTTAAAATGTTACTTTAGACACCTCTTAAAAGAAAATCCTTTTTTTGTAAACTCGACCGACCAAGGCTCGAACATTCACGAAGATTACGCCACTGATCGGCATACTCGCGACCGACAATTGTCTAATTGGATCATGTTTCGTTTTCCGCAGGGATGTCTTTACAAATTGGGTACCGACGAATCAAAATCCACAGCAGAATTTCTCGACGGTGAAGTAAGGCGTGCGCGAGCGACTTTGGACGAACTGGACGTCCGTCGTCGACTGAGAATAAAATAAGTCTCTACGTGGTATGTATATACGAAGGAAGAACGAAGCGCGGCGGATCGACTTGGGAAACGCAATCAAAACTCGTGCCCCGACTGAATAGATCGTGCAAGCGGATCTACCTTTGTCGTTTTTTAAATAAAAAAAAACAAACAAAAAAAAAAAGAAACAAACAAACAAGAAAATACGGAGGAAGGGAACGGCTCAAGAAGAATTTGATCATCGCGAGAAGAAAGCTCGCTCTTCGTTTTCTATTTATTGTAATATCCGAGAGCGACGGCGAGGTCCCGCGATCGTCGCGATGCGCCAGGACGAAGCACGGGAGCACTCTTGTACGCGTTTCTAATTGAGAGGTTATGGCGACACTGGATGGAATTTTCGATGGTAGATGACGAATCGCATGCGTTTGTATGTACATAAACGGACGAGAATCATCGTTCGACACTTTTTGCCGAAAGCTGGAGCGAGAGACGGGTTCGTGGCGGTTGTTCATCACGCGCTTTCGGCGATTTAGCTAGGAATATTAATTAAAGGATCTGTACACAGCCATACACATGAACACGCCCACACACTCGCATATAATACCTGCACTGTCGGTAAAAACTTTTCTGACGCTGACTATGAAACTTATCAATAGTGACTAGGATAAGAAAGAAACGACAGTGGAAGCGAGTGTGTGTATGAGCATCTATATCGGCAAAACATATATTATACACACATACAATTACACGAGAGATTTCAAGGGACACGTCACAGCGCGTAGTTGGACACTCAAGATCCTTGACTGTCCAACGCTCTCCTCGCGAGGACAACGTAAGACGAAAAAGAAAAAAAAATTGAACGCGTATACCCTGCCAAGGGGACTAAAGACGATCGCCGTGTATAATATTCTAAGCAATCATTTTCACTACGGTTATTTTTGTATCATTTCTATTGAGCGTCGAGAATAAAGACGATAAAAATGAAGAAAAAAAAAAAGAAACGTTGAAAGCGCCACGCGCGGATCGATAAATACTTCGTCCGATTGTCTCGCGACGGAAGCGCCAGCTGCCGACAAGGATAGGAACGCCATCTATCCTCTCCCTTCGTCGCGTCTTCTCGTGTAACGGTGTAAACGTCACGATCTCGAACCCGGAGTCATCATCGTTCCGGGTAAATTGAAAAAAAAGTCGCGGGGTGTCGAAGACTGCGCGCTGGCACGCAAATCGGGCTTTTTTTATTCTCTTCGACGGTCGCTAAATGAAGCGCGTGTTTAAATCAATTACTTTTTATTGATAATAATCGCGAATTTAATTTTAAGTATCGACGCGTTAACGCCCGAGGGAGTCGACGCCGGGCTCCGAGACGATCGCGCGTCTTTTCATCGGCGAGACGGAGGCGAAGAAGAAAGAACGCGTTTCCTCGTCCCCGGGACACGAACCATCCCCATTGTTCCCGCGTACGCACGAACGAACCGCGCGAAGCTTCGACGGGCGACGAGCATTTATTTTTTTCTTCCGACGCGACCGTCGATGTCGAGGAAGCTTCCACGGCGACTTTGCGCATACGCGCGTCCGTTTATTATTTTTTTTTTTTTCATCCACGATTTTTTATGTTTTTCTTTTTCTCTTTACACCACATCCCCCCCTCCCCGCCAACCTTATAAGTTGTTTTTCCTTTTTCATATTCTTATTGTACATACATCAAGATATTTGATAGTTATCTAGGTTAGGTCGTAACCATATAGTCGCTATTGTATTATATACCGATGATTTGTGGTATATTCAAGAAGCACGACATATAAATATTATATATATATATATGAATATATTCTATCTTTGCGCGCGTAGTTTCGTAGGGGAATTCCCTGGAGCGTGCGCGAGGATGCTCGATGGAATTCTCCGAGTTTGGACTTCGCGACTGGCAACCATAGTTATTATTGACTATTAAATAACGATTAAGACGTTGGTTAAGCTCGCCGCGTGGCGAAATAAATTAATGTAGTTGCTCCCGAGCGCTATGGATTAAAAAAAAAAAGAAATACGCGAATCCCACGATACGATCAAGGCTGTACTACCCCCGCCCTGTCGCTGTACCAACATCATCATCGTCGCCACCGACACTTGTATTACCACTCCCAAGATTCCTTGTTCCATTCCTAAATTAGTTTCTTGTCTCGCGACACGGCGGTGAGATGAAATAAAATCGACATGACTACCGATGATACTATATAACCGTATAGTCTGACGTGCGACACTTAAAAGACATCCACAGGTACACGGACACGCACACCCACACGCGCCCCCGAGATGCGTACATCGACACGTACACTTGGACACAGGCTAAAGAGAAATAAATCTAGTAACTATCGAGCGTATAATGTAGCACTAGCACTACACATCAAATGCTAATATATGATGGTGATTTGCAATGAATTTTTTGTTCGTTTCTATTGTTTTCTGTACAAAGACGTCATTAAACGATTTCAGTCCCAATATCGCCGCCTTTATTGCATCCGTGATTTTTGGTAAACTCCTGCGTTGCACTCGTGCTGCGGTTTACGAGGCTAAAGGGAATTTCCGGCTGATCTCGAGATGGATTTCATCAATAACCTAACCTAAAATCATGTAGGTTGTTCAATGTTTTTATCGTTTCTTAACTTGAAATTCAGATTAAGTATAGATTAAAAATAATTGTTGATTGGGAATTGGAACGAATTTTCTCGAAGAGATGTCGGAAATTCCCTGGAACGATATTGCAGTTTCCTTTGAACGAAAACGGAGGGCGTTACGACGTTCGTGGTTACTTCCACCGATCGAGTGAGTAGGGTAGGAAAGGACGCCGTTTCTTGATTTAGAATTAAACGAAAGTTTGACGTTGCGACGATTTCGAATGCTGTGACAGATGAGAGATAAGTGTAAAAATATCACGGAAAATGAGGTTGCGTCTTCTCTCCGTACAACTGCAACGGGCGATCGGGAAGTGTTGACTGTTATTTGTCATTATTTAGAGAATTTATGGAACCATGTATTTTCGTTTCTATATAAGAGAATTTTTACAATGCCTTCTCACTTGACGGCTAAAGTCGATACGTGTAACACGATCTACCTGTAACGAGTTTTGCGTAAAAAAAAACTAGGATGTATAAAAAGTACTGCATACCACTAGAAATTATTACATGAATAAAGAATTCATACAGTTAATCTGACTTTGAAGTTTCGTTGTTATTTCTTCAACTATGGATGCGTTGGTCTATTTGTTTGTCCCTCAAGAAAGAAGAAAATCGAAGAAATAAGAGTAAGTAGGGGAGAGTCGGGTAGTCCTGGCCACTACCTATTGTGAAGTATCTAAATAAGTTACACGAATAGTGCTTCACTTATCTTTTGTACCATTGCCCGAAACAGTAACTTTCAAAATATGAAGATATTCCGCTCTATTTTGAATAGATTAATTAGTATTTCGATTTTACAAACCGAACAAATGAAATCTCTTTCGGCATTTCAGTAATTTTTAATTGAAAATATTTAAAAACCGCACTAAATATTCATAAATCGACTGGCTACGTCGATTCTATGTCTCAAGAGTCTTAATTTCCATTTTTTATATTTTCAATATTTTACTATTAACATTGTATTTTCTTCTCGATTAGTACAGATATGACTTTCGGGTACCCCGGCCAGTTAAAATCGTGTATTAGGGGAAGTAGGGGCAAAGCGGGATTTTGGCGTTTCGCTGTATTAGAACATTTCCTATGTATTTGTTTGCATTGTTTATTTACAAAAGAGTTATCGTAATACAAATTTTGAAACATATTTCAGTTTCCATTCAGTATTTACCAACCGTTCGAACATGACCTAGGAAGTCGAAGTCAATTTGTAAATTCATACATATTTTCAATCGATTAGTAAGTATCAATAAATTAACCGTAATTAAAATCTGAATTGGATGACTTAGTCTTCTCTTACACACAATTTTCATTTTTTATTTGTTTAATTTGAGGTTGAGGATGATTTTTTAAGACATGTTTAAAAAAATTAAATTTTGGAGCAAAGTGGGATGTATTCCATTTTGATTTAGGTTCACAGAGATAAGTAAGAACTCTCTCTCTCTCTCTATATATATATATATATATATATATATATATATATATCTTTCTCTATCTCTGTCAAACCTTTCCAGAAGTAATTTTAACAACTCGCCCACTTTGCCCCTGGATTTTCAGATTTCTCAAAAAAAGTTTTTTCGTAAAATTGAAATTTGGAATATTAAACAGATACTTTTTTTAAATGCGTTTCATAATAAGTTAGTTGAGGACCTAAATAAGGGTTTCTAAACTACACCTGACCATTCTTATGTCACATATTTTTTGTATACAAGTTTTTCCAAAACCATCCCACTTTGCTCCTACTTCCCCTATTTGAGCTATTTCGAATACATTTTCATTACATTCTGATAATAATTCAATTGTCTGAAGTTAATGCTGATATTTGGGTCACATTTTTCAAATATCTGACTTGTTTATGACATAACCTACGTTTATACCGCTTACGCAGATTTCGTTAACGATAATTTCACGGACCTCAGTTTTCAAAACAGTGCAAATTGTTATTGGTGGTAAGTACATATTTTTTTATATTTTATTGAAGAAAAAAACAGACAAGAACACGATGAATTAATAAAAGACACCAATCTTATTTATTGTTTATGATCATAATCATAAAGCTAAAAAAATATTCACTGTAATGTTGGTGTCGGGTAACCATGGGGAGGTGGAAGCGGAGAGGGGGGTTCGGGGCTTCGCCCCCCCCCCCACATGCAAGAAAATGTATATGTATATTCTCATTTATCAGTGCTTCGGCTGACCTGCGGTCGGGGTCGAAGTTTTGAAAATGCCCATTTTCAATTTTAATATAGGGTGATTATGCCAATGAATGGACGATTTTCTACATATTTCTATTTCTTATGAATGTACGATGCACAACATGCAACAAAATACATATTTTTATGTTCTTTGAACATTCAAAACAATATTTACAGTACGATTGATCTTCCAGTGTTTATTATTTTGTAAAATCAAAGCAAAGTTTTAAAGCCATCCAAAACTGGTATTGAAAACGTCCCATTTGATTTAACCCGTCTATTCATTGGGGTTTAGCGGATTTTTTTACAAACGTATGAAGACGAGGTTAATAATTAAATAAAATCAAAGGTTTAACTACACGGTCATAAAGAGCAGAGTCTAACGATTCTAATGGTGGTATCATAATTAAATTTTCATAAAAGAATTCAAAAGTTACAATCGATCAAAGTGTGAAAAATGCTTAATCGTCCATTCATTGGCATATTCAGCCTATTTAAGGAACAAGATATTGTTACAATATGTGTATAGAAACTACTCGAACCTAACGATGCTAGAACTTCCCTCTGCCGCCTTCTTTCCTGGCAGTGTTAGAATGGGAATATTCCCGGAAGCATCAGCCTTTCGTCAGGGAACTGCAATACGAATTTAGCCAAAATTGTAGGCACCCGGGTCGAAAGCATCTAGTTTGTACTTGAATTCGTTATAATAAACCGAGAAACTCTTCGAATAAAGATTTCCAACTGAACTGAAAATGTATACGTTTTATATATCGCTGCATTTTAATCACATTTCAGTGTGTTTCAAATTTTAAGTATGTCATAATTGATCCGTAATTTCAAATTATCAATTCTGGGGGTGCGGCCTGGAATCTGCTACTACTACTACTTGTTATAGCAAGGTAGTATCTACTTTACGACTTCACATGGCATCCAACTGCCTTGAGCATTTTTAACCCTTGATTTTTGAGGTGGCTGATTACGAATCTTACCTCAGAGTTTTAAAATTCAAATGCCGAATTCGATATGCGTAACAAAATTGTTTAAATTTCCATTGAAGCCGCCCATTACACAGGTTAGCATGGTTTTGTTGTTGGGAAACTGTGGATTATTTTCGACGTAATTTTCTGCTTAGAATCCGAATCCGATGTCAAAAATAGCTGAGGTAAAAGTCACGTCAGGATTTTGAGACATTTGAGGTTATGTACTCGAAAAACGCATTTGTTGCTATTTTTTAATTTACGTACAGGATACAATCATTTTTGTTGCCTTCTGTAATGTTGGCATATTTCCTATAGAGATGGATATCCTTAGTCCATTAAAAAAAGAAACATACATGAATAATAAATATGACTAAGAAGTAACACCGACCATGATGTTGTCGTAAACAGGGTTTGTATTTTTTCAACTTATGTTGCTGCCACGTGTGATATAGCTATTATTATTATATATTATTAAAAAATGAAAACAAGGAAATTGGAATTATTTTACTACTCCGAACATTAACTATACACATGGCACCGTAATTTTAACAACAATATTACATTCTTTAATTATAAGTAAAAATCACTTATTGATGACAAAAATCGATTCTGTAATTTTTTTATTGTTTCCAAACGCCTCAAGAATTTTAAACTTTTCCTCTGCATTCCGAAATTATGTGAAAAATGCAGGTTGTCACACAGAAAATAAAAACTCTGGAATTAAGACCAATATTCAAATATGCTCAGAACCATCGTTATAGTTTGCGCCTTTCTTACTAGAAGAAAAATTGGCGCACAAAGCTTCCAACAATCACCATGATCATCTCATTTTAAGTAGAATAATGCTTACTTCGGATTCGTCCCGAACAGTGTTTGATGTAAGCCTCCTAGTCGTGAAAGGAGAAATGATAACGTCTTATGCGTTATTTCTTTCAACACAGCAAGAATTTGTTTTGAGACCATATTCTGACTTAATGGCTAAATTTAAACCAATGTTTAAAACAAGTCGATCCTGGTTGTAGGACTTATTTTTTTTGTGTGATGTACACGAATTCTGACTTTTAATTCAATCTTAATTTACGAACGTGCGCTTTCCGTACGTTTAGTTTTTCGCTTCATGTACACCTCCATTTCTACCCGAGCAGGTGCAAATCACTTGAACATAGAAATTTATTTGTCTCTTCGCATAGGAAAAGTTATCGTGACAACGAGTAATAATTACTATACTTGACCCCGCCCATGTAAATTTTAATAATACCCTTACCCTTACTACATACATCGTTAAGATAAAAACAACATGGATTAACTATTATTGTGCGTTGATGCGTATGCTAAATCCTCAACGCTGAAAGTTCATCTGCAAGTCATTCATAGGGTGTGCAGCTATCAGAGTTGCGTGTTGCAAAATTTTATTGAACGTGTTTTCATATCGTGTCTTTGTACCATGTAACTGTATAATCGTAGAACGATGTCAGGAGTGATAAATAGACCCAAAGGTTTTCCGCGACGTTGACATGTTAGATGCGCAGTAAACTCAGATACAGTTTTAAAAAGCAACTTTAGTTAATTAACGAACGTTATTTTTGTCACATGTTTCATTAAGATGTAAAATATTATATAATATTGTTTAACTGTTTACAGACATGCTTAAAATAGGATATTGAAGAAAAATGTTTGATATAGTAGGGCACTAAATCGAGTATAATTATATTGCAGACATTTTTTTGTCTAATCGACAGATTATTTGTCGAAAAAAAACTTCTTTTCTATAGATTGCCATGATTTTAAAGATACAATTGTTCTATCGACTGCTATAAAGACCTAAAATAAAGATCTATAATCAAAATTACGGCAAACTGAATTTATAATTGAGACGGTTTTATAAGATTTACTTATTTATTAGGTGTAGAGGGGAGTTGTCTAACTAATCTAACTCCCACAGCCGTAACGACAGTAAAAATGCTTACGAGACCTGGAGTCTTTGAAAGAGAATTCATGTTTGATCATTTTGATATAGGTAGGACTGTTCGGAATTGTGCCTAAATATAAACAAAATCACATTCGCCGATTGGTGATTGACTTTTCCAGGATAACTGGAATCTTGTTACAGTAAACAGTGGTTTGAATAAACATACTAAAAGAAGTATTATAAAAGTTTAAGCCCTTATCTTTTGTAAAGGCGTGGTTTTATTTGATTAAATCGTAATAACCAAATAGTGTTCTTTATGGTATTTAAATCAAAGGTGAAAAGCATATCGAATTTTCAATTCTAGGATTTTATAGACCATCTCTTTGTAAACACGTAAAGAAACGTTAGAGCCATTTTCTTTCTATATTCATTGTTTTGAAAAATCAATACATTGAAACAAGGATGTAGCTGACAAACCTTAGTTATTATGACGTTGCATATTTTCTCGGGTAGTGGGTGCTTGTTTTCTACCGGTTTCCCTGCACCATCACTGCAAACGTTCGTGTCTTCTAAACGTCTTATTTGAAGACATTCGAAAATTCAAAAACGTTTTTTCAGAATAAGACATTATTTTCGTCTATCGATCGGAAATAAGACATTTTTAGCTTTATAATCCGAGACATATAATGAAGACGGTAAATGTGTCTATATTTAAATCGTTAATTTAAGACATTTTTATGTGTTGAGACACTTGCAAATCGAATACACATTGCCGATTCGAGTATCTTCGTGAATATTCGGGAACAGCCGACTCGAAGCGACGTCTTAATAAAAGCTACATAACCTATTCTGTTGATGTGCGGTTGTTCGGTTGATGTAATTCCAACGGTTCATTATTGCGTTCGTAAAACCGATATGGGTGAAAAAATGTACTGTTGCAGAAATGAAAGATGCAAAACATCGAATTACCCCGAAAATTGCAAACATAATACGAATGTTGATCCATTTTCACACAAATATCAAACACTTTTAGGTTATGTATCAACTATCGAGCAGTACATTAAGATTGCGTTTGAAAACTCTTCTAGCATCTCAAAAGAAGTAGTATTTTATAACGTTTTATTTTTGTTTTACAAAAGGATGCTTGTGTTCCTTGAAGACACATTTTGACTATATTTGTTGCGTCTCTCTTGGAGACTTTTCATTTGACCTTTGACAGGGATTGATTCTCAATTGCGAAGTCGAACACCTTCCGGAAAACCGATCGGCTGAGGATATCCCTTTTGCTGCGCTCCTAACATTCGTCGTTTGGTTGTCGATATAATTTGGTCGTCTGCAGGAGATGGATTGTGAATATATCTAGAGAACGATGTTCTGGTACCGTAATTCCTGGAAAGCGAATGTGGTCGCCCACCCGAGCCCAAGAGTGCTTTGAGACCGTAGACGAGGGTTACAGGTTGGTACAGAACTACGCGATAATTATTGACCTCAGGATTGTCGTAATGTATGGTTTATTTCATTAGATTTAATATAAAATGAAAACGGCTCTAATGAATTTTTAAATTTTGCAATGAGATGGTCTGTAAGTGTCCTAGAATCGAATAAAAAAGAAAATTCTCTGTGCAATAATATTTTCACCTTTGCATATAAGCACTCCGTGGCATCATTTGTAATAAAAAGTAGTATGGCCTAACTCCGACCTCCAACTAGTGGCCCAACTCCGATCTTCCTTGTTTAACGTTATTTTTATATTGAATGGCATCAGCTGCATTTTTATGGTGTCTAATGCATTATTTACAGTTTTTAATAAGAATGGGATGAAACGTAAAATAGATAGAAGACACACTAAGAATAAATTTGTGTAATATTGACTAAATATGAGGTTATAGGCCAGTATCTAAATATTTCGTCAATACAACTTGTTCTTCTTCCAAATCATGATATCAAATCAACCAACATTTAGTCAATTAAACTAAAATGCAGTCGAAATTACTCAATATTTAGCTGATAACAGGCTACAGTCAATATTATTAAATTTTGTTCCTGAAGCACATATAAAAATATGTAAAGTCGCCTTAAAATATGTGTAATGGCTTAAATGTAGATGTAAAATATGTACTAAAGCGACTAATATACGTATAAAACGTAGGAAAAATGCCGTTTGCAGTGCAAAAAATGGACTGTTCCATGTGGAAAACAGGTAAAAGTTTCAATTAATACATGTGAACATGAGTATAAAAACGGATGTAAAATTATTTAATTGTATTAAATAAATCCTTCCCTATTTTCAGAATTTTAATTAATAATAAAGTATTTATATTTGAACTTTGCTCGCCATTTCGGACCGCCAATGTTGATTAGGGTGTTCGGTAACTTGCAGAGATGAGATGCGAGCAATGATGTACACTGCAAAAATATTACGCTCAAAATTCCAGGAAAAATAAAAAATATAAATTGTCTCTGTCGGCATTTATAAAGTAAAAACATTTGAAACTTATCGACTTATAGCGTTTTCCGCTAGCGGCACTGAGTGCACACTCAAGTAAGTCGATCTTTATTGTAAGCATATCAATTTGTGACAGAAATAAGTGAGTACGCACTCAGTGCCGCTAGTGGAAAACGTTGTAACTTTGCGACATGTTTATACAATTTCGGCATAAAACAATTTCAGCATTTTTAAAAATTATTACTAAGGTCTCACTCACCAGGGTCTTAGTTTGGTGAACACATCAACAATGAGTTCTAGGCTTTATGACAGCATCCTTATCGCGTTTTGGTTATGATGCTATTTTCTAAAATCAATATTGGTGATCCGAATAGGTGCAAAAAACCCAGCAAACGGAAAGGGATTGAAGACTATTATTTTAAATCCTTTTATTGATAAGTATTGGCAATCATAGGAAACGTTCAGAAACTTTTAAAATATGCATGCTGATGTTTCATTCGGAATAATGAAGTATAATTGGCTCTGTAACTTTCGTCCGAAAACGTTGAGAAACATTCAAGAACAAGCCATTCAAAACAAATTATAAAAACATAAATTCTCAGAGGATTTATCATGATTGACAATAAGGAAAGCATTCACGAAGGTCAACAAATAGAATTCAATGTTCAAAAAGCAATACTTTTCAATCATTCTAGGAGCTAGGAACTTAATTGATTTCAATAAATCTCCTATTCATTTTCGGTTTGCTACCCCCGTAAACCCCGAAAATTGCGGTTATATAACTATTCCCATACAGCACAAGTCGTCCTCAGGAGTCAGAACATCCTGTTATCCTATATCGGTCCAGGATGGACAAAAGACGTCCTGCGAAATAGAAATGTTTCTACAGAAACTTTTGTTTATATATTTATGAAATATTCATTTTTAGCACTCCGGGAGTAGAACTCGGTTTTGCGCCCTGCAGTGAAATATTCGGGCGCAAATAATTTAACCCAGTGGTATTAAAAAATATCGTATGGAAAACGGACGAAATATCGATCTCTGATGAGTGTGATTATTACCCTCGTTTCGCTCGCGCGACAAACTTCGCACGCGTCCAAGATCGGTAATTGCGCCCTTGTTACATAATATACTACTCCATGAGATCACCCTTATATCGTATGTACTGTCGTAATGGAAATCTTTTCTGCGTGTTGTGTGTTGTACAACAGTAATTGTGTCTTACTTCCAGATTGTTTAGTATGATTGCGTGGGCAGGTATTAACCTATAAATATAAGTTCCATAAACAAAAGACAACATTATGTGGGTAGCCCGTCTTCTTTTCCCCGACACTTGTTCCCCGACACTTTTTCCTTGTAATATTTTCCTGGTAACATTTTTTCCTTGAACAATTTGTCCTCGTCACTTTTTCCCTAGCACTTTTTCCGCGATACTTTTCCCCGACACTTTATTCCTTGTGATGTGTCAATAAATGTGAATAAAAGTATTCCACGCTTTTAGGCATTATTAGAAGAAGGTGGAGTTCTGACTGGTTAGGTTAGGTTAGTTTCAGGGCACCGATATGCTTTGAGTCATTGATTGGGGTAGGCGGAGTTCTGAATGGTAAGGTTAGGTTAGTTTCAGGACATGCGTATGCTTTTAGGCATTCTTAGAGAAAGGCAGAGTCCTGTCCGGTCATCCTTTATATAAGAGAAAAGAGCCTTGGTACACTTATCCCCTCTGTATTATAAACATTGTTCCGGAAAAAGGGTCGGGGAAGAAAAGACATGGAACCCTTTATGTGGCATCGATGTAATAGAAAATTAATATAAATATTTTGAATCGTATGGTTAATATCTGTAATAAATAATTAATTAGAGAATACACAAATTAAAATTATTAATCTTATTTTCTTGTAGCTTAAGCTACTTGAGGATATCAAAAGGACAGAAGAAATGGTTATCATTACAACCATTCTTCACATTTCAATCCCCTTTTGTCATTAAAAAAAATCTTGAAATTCTAAATGTAAATTTTACGTCGTAGCACTTCAAAACTAAAAGTCTCTCATAATAAAAATATCGACCTTTCAGAGTACAGTAGCTCCGCCCCCCCCTGAGTTATACCGTCCAAAGGTATACGACCATCCAAAGTTATACCACTCTCTTCCTCTTCTTCTCCACCACATTGTTTCCCTGAGCCACACTCGCTTTCGCTGTGCCACCAGCACTCATTGTACGGATATATACAGAGTTACGGAAGTGGGGATAGTGAGGGGCTACTTTGGAGAAACTTCCCCCATTTTTAAAGAACCTACGGTATAACTTAGGACGGGTCCTGCCGTATCGTCATTGCTGAGAAACAAAATAGGCGCTCCGAATTGGGCAAACACAATTGAAATAACGACTAACCGGAACGTTACCGGTAACATTCAGGGTATATTACAGGTTAAATACTGGTTATATACCACAATTTTCGGTGTTAAACAATTAAAACGAATTGCATACATTTTATTTCAGTTTCTTGATCGTTTTCTTTTAAATTTTTTACAATATAATCCGATATAATACGTGCATTGAACGTAAACATAATCTAACAAACAATGACCAATAGTTTTTACATGAAAACTCGAACTAAAATATGTATAATCAATATCAGCGGCACTAAGTAATAATAATATACGTGAAGGTAAACAATGCCTGTAATGGTCGTAATGGTATTTTCTCTTCTTTCTGTTTAAAAACAATACAGCCCCCCCCCCCCCATATTTGCCTCGTCCGTCTTGTCTGTCCTTTTCTAACCCTCTCAATATTTGCCTAGTGAGGAGAAGACATTTTCCCCCACTCCGCCGACATGCAGTTATAGAACGCGCATGCGTCAACCAGAAGAAATCAGTTTAACCTTTCCTACATCGCGCATCCGTGATGTCGCCATAGAATTACCGCTCCGTGAGAAGTGGTGGGGAACAGCAATCGAAGGGTAAGGCAAATATTAGGGGGGGGGGGGCTATACTGTATCTAATAAAACACAACGCATTAAAACGAATTTTTCCGAATTCAAATATATGTATTCGGAAATCCACGTGAATGTATCAGTTGTGAATTTGTGATGTTTCTCAATTCAAAATGTCAAGATACCTGATTGGAAAAGTAATTTCTGAATTCGATCTTATTCTTTTTTTTTTTGTTGGGACATTAACTATTCGTAATTGTTTATGAAGCACTTTACAGAAAATGTTCCGCCATATGCAAAGTCTTCTAAGAATAATTCTTTTTAAATTGTTGATGGCTATTTAAATTCGAATGTAGATTAACATAAATCGACTTTATGTTTTAGCAGTCGACGTAGGTATTCGATTGTCGACGTAACTTTTCTATATCAAACGGTCGACTCTCGACGTATCGATTAAAAAGGCGTCACAGGACGGGCGGTATCATTGCACACTGCAGACGACGAAGACGATATAGATGTCAACAGTGACACTGTCTAGAGACTGGTCTATTTACTGATGTGTTGTGGTTGATCCCATTCATCATTAAGAAACCGATCAGTATTATCCTGACTGATAGTTTTATAACCCTTTCTAATTTTATAAATCAACTCTGTTTCTATCGTCAGTCATCATTTCAAAAAATTCTGCACAAAGAAATACATCCTTACAATCTAGTCTCATGAGAATAAACGCGATTTCGGTCCATTTAATATAATCCATTAAATGCCAAGTAGTTATAATTAAAACACAGAACAATCGTTTTTAAAATTAAAAATCATTCAAGAATTTGTCAAGCCTTATCTTAAGATAACATTATTCAAAGTGATATGTCCGAAAGCTGTTCAACAGAATCCTCAAGTGCTGGAAATCCATATAAAATCGTGGATCACAATCGATCATGCAGGAAGGGAGTGATTGCATCGTCTCTTCAGGATTTAACAAATGTTGCAAGAAGTCGACTTTCCCTACCTTCAGATGCAAATCTTACTGTTGTCTTGGAACAAGATGGTAAGAATAACAAGGGTTGACAGTTTAAACTCATATAATATTATATTTCTTTTCCTTCTTATTAATGAGATAATTAAACCTTAAAGAATTATAGTAAGTTATAAACAAGACTATTTTCTTCATAAAATTAGTATAAGTTATAAATTTCCATTAATTTCTAACTGAAATATGTATTTTAAATTTTACAATTTGAATAATATTTTTAAACTATGTGACAAATAATACACGTTAGATTTTAATAATTAAAATGTCACAACCAAAGATACAATTTTTATTATTTTATTGTTTTTAAAATTACGCCATTTTATTTAAATCTTTTATTTTTTCAGTTTTTTAATAACCTTTCCTTATTTGCAATAGAATTAAATTAAAATTGCAACATGTTTTTTGCTGTTACTTTGAACGGAAAATATTTTTAAATAAATAAAGAAATGTTTATTTGGACATTTCGGATCCATTAATTAATGTTTTGGTCCTCGTTTGTCACCAGATTTGGTGTCTGTTATGGACCTTAACCGTAATTAATAGACATAAGTCTATTTAGACGATTGAAAGAGATTTTATCTATTAAAAATGGAATATATTGAAACAAGAACCAACAAATTAAATAATGGAACCGAAAAAATATCCTAATAAATATTTCTTGATTTACTTATTTGCAATAAAATTTCTAAATTCTTTAAACAAAATCAATGAAACTGTATTAAATTTTAATATCCTACTAAAAAAACTCCATAATAGATTATTCAACATCAAAATTTCATTTTAGTATTTTTTTATCAAATTTCAAATATTAATAAAATTCTTATGTTTACATATGACAGCCAAGTTTTTGCTTGTTATGTAAACAACAATTTCTCATAATTGGTGTACATAACACAATGAAACAAACTGTCCGCATATTCGTAGCTGCTAATTTAGAATTTTAGTACAAATTGTTGTTTATTTCATTACAACGATTTAATTATTGTTACTTATGAGTGAATCGACATCTCAGAGTTGCTACTTTTTCAAAATATTCACTTTTTTAACTGAGAACCAAAAAAAGTCGTACAAAGAATTAATTAATACAACCGAAAAAGTGTCCAAATAAACATTTCGATTTACTTAATTGCAATAACATTTCTAAATTCTTTAAATGTTACAAAATAAATGAAAGTTTGTATTAAATTTCAAATATCCTACAAAAAGGACCTCATATTCAATAGATATAATCTCTTTCAATCATCTGATGATAAATTAATTTTTTTAATTATGATTTGGTGCCTGTTGTGGACCTTAACCTTAATTCATAATTTATTAAATAAATTAAATTATTATATGAAATTTGAATAAATTAAATTAATGAGAAGCATTTTTTTTTTCGAATCTGCAGCTAGAAACGTGTGGTTACTTTCAGTTTCATCGTACAGTAGGACCTCTCTTATTCTAATTGCCTTTCTTATTCTAATTGTCCAGCCTCTCTTATTCTAATCGTTCCCCCACAAGTCTTCTTTCACTATCACACGAAAAGTCAACGAAAAATATTGTCCACGAATCACAAGCTCGCAAGCAAAGTAAGTGGGGGTAAGGGGAAATTAGAATAAGAGAGGTCGGCGCCATCTTTAAAAACTTTACTAATTAGAATAAGAGAGGTCCTACTGTAATACATATATATGAAGCAAAATCATCAATTTAAAACATTGTAAATAATTAAGAATAATCTTTATAAGATAAAGAACCATTTAAATGAAATAAGGTCTTATTTTGTTTAAGTTACAATATGTATTTAAATACAAGAATTGTCTTGATTAGTAGTAACGTATAGTTTAAAATATTATCTTTATTTGTAATAAATCAAGAAAATTTAAGCGTTTTAGTGACATTATATTGAATAATTGTAATAACGTGAGCCGTTTAATTCTTATCTAAATTAAGTAATCCTGCACTTGATAAAAACTATTTTTATTGTAAAATATCACATTTAACAATACTCGTAAAATGAAAAGATAAAACATTTGTTCACCATTTTAAAGTCCAAATATCATTAATTTAATATTAACTAAGCTTATACAGTATTTATAAATAATATAACAGTATTAGTGGTTTTTTAATTCTTGTTTCATTACGTTCATGCCTGAAGATGACTCGAAGCTAATCTATTTTACATTATTCTATTAAAATTAATTCCACTCCGTTTTCTATTTTTTTATATTTGTTTTATAACTTTAATTCCGATATATATACACTGTAAAAAATTAAAATGAAATTTACACCGCACCGGTAAAATTCGGACATAAAATTTGTTTAATAATAATACTTTATTCAAAATTATACAGTGTGTAGTGGGTGTCAGTTTTAATTACAGAAATGACAAAACATCAGTCATTTCTACTCTTTTTTGGGGCTGTCAAAAATGCATCATTCCTAGCCACTAAACGTCACTAATTACATTTCATATCATAAAATGGTGCGAAGACCTTTTCTGCATCAATAACTTTAATAAACTGAAGATGGCACATATCTTGATGCCGAAACGTATTTCAAGAAGAAAATTTTTGTTATTTATTTTGAATCCTGGGACCGACTTAACCAAGAAAAAATTGGAAGGAATTTTTTAAACATTTTTTCCAACATTTATTAATAATACTACATTGAGGAAAGGATATTTTTCTGAATTGAGGTTAAAGTTCAAGACAGCGTTGTAAATTTACAATATTGCGTATCAGAAATATACCAAATTGTGTACTCTTACAACGTTGTTCCTGGGTAATTTGTTTGCCCACATTGGACTGTAATTTTACAAATCGAGGAAAATATACAAGATTATATGAAAAGTAATGTTTCGAAAGTTACAAAGTTACAATGTTTCTCATTGTAAATTTACTATGTTGAAAGTGGGTAAATTTTTTGCCCATGCTCAACGTTGTAAAATTTATTTTGATTTTTTACAGCGTAATCTATAAACCATAAATTACTGTTTTTACTCTAATAGATTATTATTAATACTGATCGATTAATATCAATACCAAATTAAAAGATATAATTTATAAAACAGTCGAGAAAATAATAAAATGAATATTAGTGGTTTTACCACGAACGTTTATTTTCTAACTCAATTAGAAAACAAAAATAAAATATAATTTTATTATGTAACGAAAATCTGATTAACGATGGGAATATGAGTTTTTATACCTAATAACAGAGATATTAATCATTCTACATATCTTTTTCAAGTAGAATAATTTGAAATTGAAATTACAAAATTATGAATTAAATTCGATTGCAGGTACGGAAGTAGATGATGAAGAATACTTCGCAACCCTTGAAAAGAACACAAATTTGATGATCCTGAATGGAAAACAAAAATGGACAGCAGTTGGTAGAGAAAAAGTGGCTACACATTACATTGTCTTAGACGATGTAGATTCTAAAGCTTCAGTAAGCTCTAAAAGTAACAGCAACGAGGAAAATGCCATTTGTCCAATTAGACCGCTAGTTTCGTCGCTTCAAGGAGACCCTTCCCATATTTCTCTGCTTGGTGGGAACGATCTTGAATTACTGAGCGATATGGATCCCGAAAGCTTGGCAGATATTATTCCTGACAGGTACAATTCACAAAATCATAATCTAAACAAAATGAATTTTAAACCAAAATTGAATATACGAAAAAAATTTGTTTCAGGCTATTCTTGGAACAACTGAAAGAAGCCTCCGGCCGATTCCTGGCTGAAAAGCGACAGGCGCAGGAATCGATGGCCCTTCTTCATATGTACGCAAAGAGCGGCGAAATGGAGAGAGCGTAGGCAATGTGGGGGGTTGGCGCTTTAACAATTGCAAAGATGTATGCCTTGCGCCGACATGTAATTTACAGAGGTCGGCGAATACAGCAAACCTTTGTCCTATTCTGGAATTGAAGCCCGCCTTCCAGCATCCCCCCACATTGAATATTGTACACCAACATTTCACACTTATGATATAAAAATGTGGTAAAACATTAGAACAGTAAGTGTTAGTTAAATATTACAAATGTCAAAACTACGAGGATTGCTAAACAATACAATGTAGCATCTTGCACTCCTCTTTAATAAAGTAAATAAACTTTTATAATAGGCATGCAAAAACACAAAGTAATAAAGGTTGTCTACTCAGATTTTGTTTTCCTGAATAACCGTCTTTTCTTCTCCGACCCTAACGGTTATCAAATCAATAGATTTTAAATTACAACATTTATTCTCTTTAATTTACAATAAACAATTTACAAAAAACAAATTAAGCTTTTGTTACTTCCGTTGGTCTACTAGATTTCAACAGAGGGATTGGATCTTTTCTGAATTTTTTTACTGTTTCGAAAACGATAGGATCATCGTAAGATATTACTGTTTCTAAAGCTTGGTCGATTGCTTGGTCAATATTTTCAGAAGTTATAAACGTTGCTGAATCCTCTATGGCTTGTCTAATTTCTTCATCAGCTTCTCTTTGGGATTCTTCTTTAGCAATTCTAAAATTTTCTAAATAATTCGCAACAGTTTTCTTTGTTACTTCCCATTCTTCACTCAAACGAACATTACGAATCTGAAGTATACTCTCATTCCACGTGTCATTTATCTCTGAACAGCGTTTAAAATCTTCTTCTTCGATTTTATCGAGAACTGATTGATCTTCCAAGACCGTTTTCTTTTCAGCATCTTGCTTCAAATACTCCCTAGTGGCAATGAAAATAAATATACTTAAACCTGTTCTTATAATCATGCTTTAACTAAATTATTCACCAACCTTATAGATCGGTAGTATGTTCTATAATTACAATAGAGACGGTGTAGTTCATTATCTTCATCTTCTACTTTAGGACGTCTCTTCGGTACCCTAAACATTTTAGATTTTGCTGGTGGTAACCACATAGGTTTTCTTTTCCAAAACCTAACACTTTGTGCAAATGCTGATTTTAAATCAATTGCACGGCAATAATTGACATAACATGGTGTGATTGACGTTATTGACTGCATACTGGTACTATTAATTTAAAAATAAATGTATTACAGTCAACAAAAATCACTACACGAATAGCTGAAATCATGCATAATACATATTTACTTGAGCACTCTATTATAAACTTTATATATTAATTTATATATAGGTACTACCGGTTCACACTTATTTGTATTGCAATTTTTTGAACCTAACCTATACGTTCATTGCCACTTATTCCATCGAATACAGAAGATTATATAGAAGGGCCAGATGTTTATAAAAATAAGAGTAAGGGGCACTTTACATGGGGCATCCTTAAGTTTTTAAGTTTAAGGGGGTTCTAAAGTGGTCCGCAGGTAAGGTAGGAAATTTCACTAACAAACGTAAATTAAAGATGACTGAATAACATTTTTAAAATTCGCAAACTGTAAGTGCAATTCTAAGCACTATAAACAGTTTCCTAGAAAATACCAAAAAGATTAATTAATTCAGAACTGACCGAGAATGTTCGGAAATAAGCGATTTTTAATTATTTCCGAAAATTCTCGGTCATTTCTCAATTAATTTCTTTGGCATTTTCTAGGATACCATATATAACAATTAGAATTGCCTTTACAGAGCTCGAATTTTGAGAAATCGATTCAGTAATTTTTTATTTACGGTTTTTAATGAAAATTCCAACCTTATCAGCGGAGCCCTTTAGAATCCCCTTAACCTGTAGACTGCCGAGTATTGATAGAATTTATTCGTCTTTAAACATTCGAAAATGATGTGGGTATAACTTAAAAATATCTTATAGAAAGTTCCAATCATACGCAGAGTCTATATATAGACTTCCCGGCGGCTAACGGTTGGAAATGATTCAACATCAATTTTCTCCTTTAAATTTAAACGAATTTGTTTAAAATTTGTTACTCGGGGGTTTTCGGGGTCACGACTCTGCTATTATTTTTCAAAAATAACATTTCCACTTCTTGGTCCGTGCTCATGAGAACGAAAGCACATCTGCTTCCCCCAGTAGTCTGCTGCAGCGTATACTGCGTCGTTTAGCAAAATTCGCCCGCCATATTGGATCCACCATTTTGAATTTTTGAACACGAGATTCGTAATCAGCGACCTAAAAAACCCCAAGGTATTGATTTTTAGCGAATTCAGTGAATTATTCATTGAAATATATATATAGATTTTCCGGCAGTCTACAGGTTAATGAAATGTGTTATGATTGGTTGATATTGATAATCAGTATACTACGTCTTGCAATATTAACTAATCACAACGCATTTCATTAAACGCAGAAACTTAAGGATACCTCATGTAAAGTACCCTCATAAACCCCTAGGGGCCCTAGGACGATTACAACGGATTTGCATGTTTACAAAATTTGAGATTTAGTATGACCAGTCGTGTCCCGGTATATTTATCCACGTGGTTTCTCCCCTTCTCATGCTGCCTCGTTATATTTACTAAAAGTAGGGGAGTGCCGCTTCTCCCATGCACCTCAGTCGCGATATGTTTACGTGACGTCACAGTAGGTCCTTCCGGAGGCCCCAGCCCGCAAGGTGTGAGGAAAAGAGAGCGTCGAAGGTAAATATAACGAGACAGAACCGGAAAATATAGCGAGACGCAATTATACCGAGACTCTACTGAACACCCAATGCCATTGATTCTTATCGGGAATTCCTTCTGTTACCTTTGTCTTTCATGTTAAGTATTATAGGGGGAAATAAGGACAACCGTGGGGTTCCCATTACGAATTAATGGTGTTGGGTATATAAATACATACACTGTAAAATTTATACGTAGAGGTGTGAATTGATTCATTGTTTCACTAACGTTAATGAAAAAGGATAGTGTCTTGGCGGCTTTTTTAGACGTTTCTGACGCATACAATAATGTTGTCCATGAAATAATGCTAGATAAATTAGCTTATATAAACTGTTCCGAGAAATTGGTTAAATTTATAAAATATTTAATTTATGAAAAAATAGCGTATACGTCGGTAAAAGGGCAGGAATGCATACAATTAAATAAAGGACTTCCGCAGGGAGGAGTAATGAGTCCACTGCTTTTTATTATTTACACTGCCAGTATTATAGATAGAATCTCGAAAGAGACTACAATTCTTCAATTTGCCGATGATATAGTTTTAACAACCAGGTCGACAAAACAAACAACGAATCTAGATATACTACAAAAATCAATAACAACTGTAAAACAAAATCTGGTATGTCTAGGTTTAGAATTAGCGCCGAAAAAGACTCAGTTTGTACATTTTAATAAAAATGGTTTTGTACCGGGTACATCCGTACTGAAAATCGATGAAATCCAAATTATGTCAAGTGAATCCGCAAAATTCGTCTTACGTTTGATTATAAACTTTCGTTTGAAACTCATGTAGACAAAATCGTTAAGAAATGTAACTCTTTATTAAATATTATCAAGTTCTTATGTGGTGTGAGTTGGGGAGCGGATCCACAAACTCTTATCACTTTATACAAATCTCTCGTTCGTTCCTCAATAGAATATGGGTGTTTCATATATTACCCGACTCGGATTAAATTAAGTAAGAAATTAGAACAAATACAGTTCGCGGCAATTAGGGGATCACTAGGCTTACGTAAAAGCACACCCACGAACATTCTAATAGCGGAAGCTAAATTACCTATGATACGAGATAGAGTCAAATTTCTAGGACAAAGATATTTTATAAAAGTGTTGGCAAACAAAGACAATATAATGTATGACAAACTAATGTATATAGGAATATCTAATAGGAAGAAGAAAAGGATTTATACAGAATGTGTGGAAAATTCTTTAGAACTAGCACAAAATATAGAGACGTTCGAAAAACATCCTGTATACATACATGACTATGCTACTAGCTTAAATAAAATGCCTGTTAACACGAATATCGGTATAAGCGCGAAAAATTCTTCGAAACCTATAGAAGTAATAACAAACTTTCTAAGCGAAGAAAAGGGACTACACATATATACAGATGGTTGTAAAGTACTAAATCATAAAAATGCAGATGCGGCATGTGTAATTACGGAACTCAATATTAATAGATCAATAAGTATAAATTCAAAGGCCTCGATATTTACAGCGGAAGCCATTGCGATAAGTGAAGCTATGGACTTAGCCTTAGACTACAGCCATAGATATAACTCCGTTCTCATACTCTCGGATTCCAAAAGTGTCCTTATGGGCCTAAATAGCAATAACGGTAAAGCAGTATCCAATTCTCTGTTATTAGACATCAAACGTAAATATAGGATATATCTAAAAAATAATCCAGAAAATAGGTTACAATTAGTGTATATACCAGCACATTGTGGAATAGTAGAGAATGAGAATGCACATATATCAGCTAAACAGGCTACAACTAAGAGATATATTAATTATCCCAAAATTCCGTTTCATGATATGTTCCAAGATCTGAGAAAAAGTAGGTATGACCAAACCTTCCAGACTGTAGAATCACAAGGCCAAATTAAGGGTAAAGACTATTTTGAACATTTTTATAAGCAAAGTAAAAAACCATGGTTTCAGAAGGAAAAGCTGTGTAGAAACCTTATAACATTTGTAAACCGTGCAAGATCAGGACACTATAACTTAGCGGGGTCATTGGCCAAAATAAATATTGTAGATTCCCCTCTGTGTCAATGTGGTCAAAAAGAAAATTTGGACCATGTGATTTGGCAGTGTGGAAGATATGATAATCAGCGAATATCGCTCCTTGAAAATTTGAAAAAAATAAAATTACAATTACCGCTAAATGTAAGAACGATAATTTGTAAACCGAACATAGCAGCGTGTAAATACATATTTAAGTACCTAAATGAGTGTAATGTCAAAATATGAATTAGATTAAATACGCAGTTGTAACATACATCATGTAGTCTGCAAAGCGGAAATAAATCTGTAAAAGATTTAAAATGCTTAAATAAATAAAAAAAAAAAAAAAAAAACGTTAATGAAACAATGAATTCATTCACACCTCTCCGTAAATTTTTTAATGCATTTTAATGCAAACAATATGTTAAATTCACATTAATGCGTAAATTCGGGTAGAAAATACCGTACTGTAATTCATATGAATCTATGAATATATTAACAGCTTAGTAAACTAAAAAGAATTAATGCGTGAAGTAGATGTAACATTTCGTACCAATGGTGACCAGACTATTTCCCGGAAGTAATTTCCCTGTGTAGCCATATTATTTTAGGCATTATTAGGGGTAGGCGGAGTTTTTACTCGTTACTGATCAAATAGTCTGGCGCCAAAACGGCGGAACCAAAACCCTGACACTAAATCGGCCCGGATCCTTCCATGTGTCATTCGAGTTAACTCGAAAAAAATCCTTGAGTCCTTCTAATAAACTTCCCATGCAGATTAGTCTGAACACACTTCTCCTGGATTCGCTTTTTGTAGCCTGCACCAAGGTCGGTTACCCCAGTAGAGACCTCATTGCTGTTTCGCGAGAACTTATCCCTATGGAACAAATGTCCTTTAAGACCGTGACCTCTACTCTATTCAGTCTTTGTTGTACATGTGCCTTTTCCACCCACCGCCACCAGACTAGGGCCGCATAAGTGAATCTTGGTATCACTATACTCTGGTAAATCCAGAGGAGTTGCTTAGGTCCAAGGCCTCAGCTACTGCTTAGTGCTCTCCTGCATTGTCAACACGTGGTAAGTACTTTTTGGCATTTTTGTTCCATGTATCCATTCCAGTTTAACTTTCTCTCTAGTGTTACCCTAAGATTTTCGGTTTCACTTGTATATCGGACATGTCTTCCCTCCAATCACCATTCTTCTAAACTTTTTGATCTTATATCTCCCAGAGAAAATGAGGGCGGCTATTTTCTGCGGTTGCATTGATAATTCATTATCTTTGCATCATCATTCAACATCCTTTGGGGCTTTTTGTATTAGCTCCTGCATAGACTCCACTCTCGTTTACCTTCTTCATCAAGCTGTCCACCACCAGGTTCCACAAAAGCGACAGCACTGCAGTACCCTGACAGTCCGTACAGATATACCTATCGCAGGATCCTTAAAATCCATTTTGCAATTTCATTTGGCATTCCGTGCTCCGCCGCTACTTTCGTACGGTTAAAAGCACCCTCAATGTCTAGGAAGGCACCAATTCATACTCCTTTCGCCTTCAGTTGCTTCGTACCAAACGTGCCACTGATATAAGTTCTATCTCCGTTGATTTGCTAGCGTGCTATGCATACTGCTCACCGGGTGACTGTTTCAAGGAACATTTTACCAGATACTGCTCAACCAATCTTTCCAATATCTTCAAAAGGAAAAAAGTCAGGCTGATTGGTCTGCAGTACTTTGCTTGCACGAAATTTCTATTTCCTACTTTCGGTATAAACGAAATTCATGATTTTTTATATTCTGTTGGTGTGTAACCGAGAGCAACGCACCCTCAAAGAAGTCTCATCAGAGGTCTCAAAATGGTCCCCAGGACTTCTCGTAGGAGGGCTGGGTAAATGGGCCGTCAGCGCCCTTCTCGTGTTTGTTGGATTTACAACTGGGACACCCCAGTTCCTCTTCCACCTCCCTCTGAGTTTCTGCTCTGTCTAAGTTGAATGCTTGAAAAGTTGCTAATAGGAAATATTTCCAAAGTTTCTTTAGGGGATTTAACAAACTGGCCACTTTCCCCTTTAATAACATGAAAACTACCATTCTTTGATATTACTATTGGCAGAGAATAATTACGATAGCTTAGCAGTGGAGGAAGATTTTTCCGTTTCCAAACAAAAGCATCTCCACGCCTTAATTCGAGACTCTCTAATCAGTTTCCTATAAGCGTTCAGTATGTATTTGTATGCTGCCCATGCTTCCATAATGTCTGCCTTTCGCGCTTGATTAAACAGCTTTCTTAACTCATTCCGATTTTTGTCTAAAACTACCCCTTCAAGTTTTTTGCCCCTTTCAGGTTTACTCCCTTTAAAGGGCAGTTGGCTTCATGAGCTTTCATCACGGATCCCCTTAGAAAGGCCTTCGTGTACTCGAGATCTTCCGGTATTCCATACTTCCCTACTGAAAAAATGCAGGTGGTCTTTTCCACGAGGTCTAACTACTTGGTCTCGACCTGGTCGTTTTGGCCCATTTGACCAGGTCGAGACCATGTGAGATTCTCGCGCTTCTACATTATTTTGACCAGGTGGTCATTACGCGGTGGAAAAATTCTACATGGTCTTGACCTGGTGGAAAAATTTTGCATGGTCTTGACCTGGTCGAAAATCGTATTGGGGTAATGACCCCATGGAAATGTCCTTATGCTAATCCTTCGTCAAGCTTCGCAGAATCTTTACGTGGACATGGCCAACTTGAAAGGACGTGGCACGTCTAATGTAGGAAGGGAATGACAAATTTCTTTGTACCTATTTTGCCACCAGGTCATGACCACCTGGTCAAAACCATGAAGCAACGCGAGAATCCCACATGGTCTCGACATGGTCAAATGGGCCAAAACTACCAGGTCGAGACCATGTGGAAAAACCTACCTGGATTTTTTAAGTAGGGTTTCCTTCGAAACCCTCCATCCTGTGACGTAGACTTTCTAAATATCCGCATCAGTGTTGCTATGATTTCTGAACTACTTTTCTGGAGGGCTGAACTTCTCCAGTCTCGCCCGAATCAGTATATGATCCGAGAGTGAATAAGGTGCAATGTATTTTACTCCACCACTTGGAAATTGTTCCGTTATTTTCTGCATTACCGACCTAGGGTGACGTCACGTTAGATGTCCCTATTTTTGCATAGTTGCCAGCCACTTCACAAAAATTGGGAAATTACGTCAAAATGCCATAATTTTGACACTCTGTTTTCATTATGACAGCTCTAAGTTATACGGTTGGTTCTTTCAAAAAGGCGGAAATTTGCCCCTCATTATCCCCACTTCCGTATTGTTGTTTATACATATCCGTGCAATGGGTGATTCTATCGGTCACACGGTGTGTCAGAGCCAACTTTAATTAAAAAGTTCGGGCATATGGATTTTCTCAACGTGGAATAGTTCGTGGACACCGTACGAAGATTTTGAGCCAAAAAAACAAAAATATCGCGGTGGAGTTTTTGAAAAAAAAAATCAATTTTTGTCCAAAAATATAGGGATAAAAGCTCTCCTGGGCTCAATTTTTATGAAATTGAATCGAATAAGGGATAAAATTGTAGGTCTTGCATTTGACATCTTTTTACAACTTTTGTTTACAGTGGTCCCCGCCCTAAGTTATACCGTCGGTTCTTTCAAAATGGCGGAAGTTTCTCCAAAGTTATAGCCCTCACTAGTACTTCTGTAACTCTGTTTATATCCATGCAATCTTCTGTGCGCCAGTGTGGCTCAGCGAAACAATATGTGACGGGGAAGGAGAGGAAGACGGTGATATAACTTTGGAGAAGCCAAATATATAACGTTGGCTGGACATATAAATTTGGACGGTATAACTTAGGATGTGGCCAACTGTATCAGTGGGACTAATATAACTTTGTAGGAGTCGAACTTAGGACGGGCCTTTAACTTTGGACTGTTTAACATAGGGCGGGGACTAAACTTGGTGACTGATTCATTCACTGTTGACGGAAGCGCCACCTTGTAGTCAGTTTGAAATTACATACCCCTAGGGTCTTCATTTAAATATCACAAAACTATGTTCGTACATACTTACGTTAAATTTAAATTCCCTCATTAATTTCATTAATAAAATTCTTACAATACAAATCCCAGAAATATATTGAAGGAGAAACGAATTTAAAGCAAATATTGTAACCGTGCATGTAACTGTCGAAACTATATCATCCAATTATCATGGGTCGTATGAAAATCAGCTACATATGTATACTGCTATGAATGTATGAACACGTGATCATATATCTGAACTTTTATTAAAGTACTGAAGCCGTTGGCACTAAAAATAGTGATAGTTATTAAATTATATATATCTTTAAAAATATGAACCATACACCAAATATTAATCAACAATCCAAAATGTACAAATTAAACCCAATTGTTACAATGCCAAGTAACTTGATTAACATACCAGTTATGTATGAAATGAAAGTTATTCAACATAGATTGGATTTGGATCATAACAAGAATGCCTCTGATACTGTAGATGCTATAGACCAGGTTTCCACAATATTTATAATATTACTGTATATATATTGCTATTCCCTGTTGAATCTTCATTAGCAACAAATCATATACAATATATTTGCTGTCAAAAATCTAATATTAATATATAACAATGATTACATACTTTATGTACAAAATTTATTACGATTATGTTTAATAACTATTGTAAAATTCATTTTTATTTTATAATAAACGAATTTCAGTTTATCACGTTATCTCAAAATTATTGTTTAAGTATGTGAATAAAAAAAAAAACAAAATAATTTGAAAATATGAGCAAAATGTTTATATGTTTTGCACGTCTGTAAAATATATTAATTAAATATTAAATACAATTTGATTAATTTACTGAAGTATTTTATTTCATATAAAACAAAATTATGCTTTAGTATTGTGATTAATTATAGCAAACTTATTTTTTCATTTATCCACCCATTTATGCTTATAAAACCAAGTCATCAACAAATTAAGAAAATTTGATACGAATGAAATGAAATTTTTAATTTTTTTAAATTATTGCTACACATTTCTTTAATATTTTCCTTTGTCATTTAAAAATAATAAAATCATCTCTTATTCAGAACTATCTTAAATGTGGATTCAAGTTT
The DNA here is from genome assembly GCA_030407085.1 of Trichopria drosophilae. NCBI lineage: Eukaryota > Metazoa > Arthropoda > Insecta > Hymenoptera > Diapriidae > Trichopria > Trichopria drosophilae. The sequence goes on from CM059583.1 coordinate 155,896,656, forward strand.
TAAAAATATAAATTAAATTCAAAGTAGAACTTAATTCACATTTATATTTTATCTGAATTTTGGAAAGTAAAAGTTAACGATATAGTACAACAATGCAAATCATGCACATCATTGCCAAATAATATATTTTTCTGTTATGTACCAACGCTATGCTATATTTTATCATACTATTACGGCATTGGTGTTGCAGAATTCACAATTACGACTTTCCGCTTTAAAGAGCAGACAGGAAAAAGTTTTAGAGCTACTAAATGAATTGAAATGCCAAGTTGAAAAACTTTGCGTTTCCGTAAAGCTCGCCCCTGGAACTGATTTGACATATGGTTTCAACGATGTTCCGGTACGATCTTTTACGTTGTTAAAATTGTAATGACAAATAATTTTCCTAATTACTAAATATGTTTTATAGATGGATCAGAGTTTCGAACCTATTAACGTAGAATTAATCGTATATGCAAATCCTGCACGACCTCCATATTCTTTATTGGCTCTTGAATCAATTTGGAAAAATACAATTATTAATATTAAAGCGTACCAACATTCAAGTATTTTGAATCCTGTACTTCTGAATTTCAATAAATCAGGAAATAATGGTACTACGTGTTCTAAAAATACTATTGACATCACATTAATATGGAAAGAAGGTAATTAAATTAATACTTTCAATTAACCCATTAACGCCTGAAATGGCATTTTTTATACTTCATTTTCAATCAAGTATTTCATATCAAAATCGAAGTTGAAAACAATTGAAAGGTACATATCCTATTGTTTTCGAGGTCGCTCTTCAAGATTCCGAGGTCGAAATTGAGTTTCAGCCATCAGGAATTCCAATATGGCTCCGAACTTTTACAAAAATTCAAAAAAATTGGGAATTATTTATTCCTATAAATTTTTTTCGAACTATTAGAATATTGGAATTCTATTGGAACCGTGCATAATGGTGCACAAAACAGTTGAATTTTAAGAAAATATTTTACTTTTATACCCCACATCATTCTAACGACCTCAAAATGGCGTCAACAATGAAAATTTCTTTGAAAAATTTCTGAACATTCTAACTCAAAAATTACATGCTGTTATAAAAAAATGCTGAGAGTGAAAAGTTCTTAGAATTAATCGATAAATATAGTGGAATTTTTTCAGATTTTTGTGTTGACATTTTGAGATTTTTTTTTCAAAACTTTTTTCAAAATTTTTTTTAAAATTATAATTTATTTATGAAAAATTCAGAAAAAAATTTGATGTATTCACTTATGAATTCTACGAGTTTTTTGTTCTTTGCAATTTTTTCAAAAAGTTAATAGTTTTTGGGGGGAAAAAATCCTAAACTATAATATTTGAAATTCATTTCCTCGAAAACTATCAACTTTTCGACAAATTTGCAAAGAACAAATAACTCTTACAATTCATCAGAGAATACACTAAATTTTATTTAGAACTTTTTGTAAATAAATTATAATTTTGAAAAAAATGTTCAAAACAAATTTCTCAAAATGTACTCAAAAAATTTTGAAAAAATTCCACTATATCGCTTGATGAATTTTAAGAACTTTTGATTCTAGTCATTTTTTTTTAAAAGTTGGTAGTTTTTGAGTTACAGCGTCCAGAAATTTCTCAAAGAAATGTTCATTGTTGACGCCATTTTGAGGTCGTTAGAATGATGTAGGGTATAAAAGTAAAAGGTTTTCTTAAAATTCCACTAATTTATGCACCATTTGCAAGGTCTCAATAAAATTCCAATATTCTAATAGCTCGAAAAAAATTGATAAGAATAAAAAATTCCCAATCTTTTGGAAATTTTTTTCATATTCGGCGCCATATTGGAATTTCTGATGGCTGAAACTCAATTTTGACCTCGGAATCTTGAAGAGCGACCTCGAAAACAGTAGGATACGCACCTCTCAATTGTTTTCAACTTTGATTTTGATATGACATACTTGATTGAAAATGAAGTATAGAAATTGTCATTTCAGGCGTTAATGGGTTAATGTCTTTAAAATAAGAAAAATCTAAGTTGTTTATATAATTAAAAATGTTTGTATTCTTTACCAGTGACTGACCTCCAAGTAATCACAGAAATTGGACGACATCGTTTTGAAAATGAAACAAATTTATTAAGATATCTGTTTAGATCGATAAGAGGATGTAATCATGAAAAATCATTTTCAGTGGACAAATTAATAGCTATGGACAATATTCTAGATTTATGTTGTATGTATCAAAACGAATCGGATCATGTATCGTCGTGTACGCTGTTATCGTCTGTATGTGATATTTTAAAGACTCAAAAATGGTTATTTGACAAAAACTTCCCAAGCGAAGTTGATATAGCAGTGTGGTCAACAATAAAAAATAAGATGCCTAAAAAAGTACCTCGTGATATAGACAATTGGTTAAAGAGGTGTAACGAACTATTTTCGTAAGTGTTTTATTTTAAAAATGTATGTGTGTTCACAATTGGGATTTTTCCAAAATTGTTACATATTGTATGAAATAATAAAAGAATTATTTATAATAAAAACATTTATTTAAACGCTTTAACTTCGGTTTGCCCTATTTCCCCAACCGCGACGATGCATATCTTTGTATTCGTCCATTGCACGAGATTGAGCCAGAAGCTCAGGATCGTCTCTTTCGATTCTTCCTTCTTTATCTATTGATTCTATTTCTTCTTTCAATTGCTGATCTTCATCGTTTTGCAATGACGATCCTACTGGATGTTGTCCTGGAGCGGACCACCTGTTTGAATCATTAAATTATGTTATTTATATATTTTAAGTAAATAATAAATAATACTTACTCTCCGTCTCTTATTTTCTTCTCATAAAATTCTTCGACTGTTAAAACGGGAAGACTCGGATAACCAGCTCCATAAACCTGTTTCTGCATTTCATTTCGAGTTATAATTATTGGTTGTAGTTTAGTGGTAGGTTGTCTATGATGTTTATGAGATAAATCATCGGGCCTGATATTTTTCATATGCTCCAATATTGGTATTTCACTAGCAATTGAGCTGAGTTCATCGATTGCTTGGTTTGCAAATATTTTCACAAGATTTAAGAAATATTCACGTTTTGTCTCGTCATCCACAGTAGGGCTATCTATATTTTGCTTTAATACCTCCAACTGGGCTTCAAGTTCCTTTAGTTCTTTATATCGTTGAAGTTTGGTATTTCTTGCGTTTACCTAAAAGGAAGTAAATTGTTTTATTATTGTCAATTATTTTTCAGAATACAAGACTCCCAGTGTCTCGTCCCCTTAAAAAAAAGGAAAAAAGGGAATTTGAACTTAAAAAAGGGACTTGAGGTAGAAAAATGGACAAAAACAGGACTAAAAATAGTTTTGATTTCAACTTTTTAATTGTAAGCCTGATACAATTATTACATTACAATTTATAATAAAATTTTTTTCGTTTGTTATCACAAGGGGAGAGTCCGGGCACAAAATCAGCTATAACAAACAAACGTTCAAAAATTCCCCAGAAATTATTTCTTTAGTGATTTTTGAGGAAGAATTCAATGGTAATAAAATAAAAATCAGAAACGAATTTTTTTACCAAAAAAGAAAAATTGTTTTTTTCGAATAAAATGGAATTTTTAAAAATCCATACGTAATTATTTAGAAAATATGTTTGTCTGTTTTCCAATTATTTTTTTTTTAATTTTTAAAATAGATTAACAAATTTGAATAGCCTTTATTAGGAAAGAAACAAATTTTTTCACGCTAAAACGTTTAATTTTGCTATTGTTGGACATCACCCTTTCAGATTTGGCTGCAAATTTTGTATACGGGTTCTCTACCCAAAAATTGAACCCTGTTTTCTTTTAATTTTTTCGTCGTTTTTAATTTAAACATTCAAAGCAAATTTGGTGAATAAAAAAACATATTTTCTAACTAATTATGGATGGATTTTAAAAAATTTTATTTTTTCGACGAAAAAAAAAATCTTTTTTATCAAACATTTTTATAAAATTGTTATTATATTACCATTAAATTCGTCATTAAAAAAAAAAACATTTTTTTCTTATTTTTCGAAAGATTATTCGTTATAGTTCCTAAAAGTTTCAATAACTTAGTTTTTCCATTTCCCTAAGATGCTTTGCAAACTTTTTCATAAGGGGTCTATGTATACAAGGAACCTATATTTATAAAATCTTAAATATGGCAAATTGTTTTGTTTATTTACAATTTTTTATTTTTACATAATAAAAGTAATCGTTTCTCAAAACATTTTGACAAAGTTTTTAAATTAAATAGAGAAAAAAATAATCATATAATTTTTGTTGCATACTACATACTGTATGTGTATATTATAAAAGAATTTATAGATGGAAAACAATATGGATATAATTTTGAATGGCTTCATACTATTTTTTAGTTTCTCCTAAGTTAAAACGTAAGTGATATTGTCATATTTCTTCGGATTTGAAAAACAAATCACTTTTCTTAATCAAACATTTATTCATACGCAGAAAACAAGACGTAAAAAGCCGCAGAAGGACAATTTAAATTTGAAAGGTTAAAAAACGGATGTAAAAGGGACTTTTGACAAAAAAAGGCAATAAAAGGGACTAAATTCGAAAAAAGAGACTAATTTCCTAAAACGAGACTGACTGGGAGCCCTGAGTATATAACTTACCATTTCAGTTATCAATTGAGCATTTGATTTTGTCCTAGTTTCAGAATCTTCTTCATTCTCTTTATGTTTCAGTACAGAAATGTCGACATTGATTATCCCATATTGATTTAACCGTTTTAAAAAGTCTACAAAATAAATTTCAGCAACATTCACTATATGAAATCTATCCTCGGTTCCACAAACTTTAGTCGTCAGGACACCAAGCAAAGCAGGTAATAGAAAATATTTAATATTTTCCGTAGGTACTTCTTCGAAAGATTCATTTTTGCTGAACATATCATTTAATGAGACTAATCTAGTTGCATTTTCGAACATTGTCAAAGCATGTTTAATATCAGTCTGCAAAAAGAAACGATTGTATAGATTAGGTATAAATTATATGAAACAGTTTTTAAATTCGCAATAATTTATTACTTGAACTGAGGTGCTGTTTGTAGGTTCTTCTGATTTGTTAATATTATTAAACAATTCAAAAGCATTGTTAAATAGTTCAGAAAGTTTTGCTGTATCTCCTTCAACCATAGTGTTAGAACTTTTGTTACTCATTTTCTCAGTTGAATCCATATCTGTAGATTTATTTGTTGTGACAGGGTAGATGCGTCAACTCAGAACTGCCTTTAGAGCTATCTCGTTGGAAAACTTGGCATTAAAAATAGTAATATTGTATACATATAATGTATGTTTACGTAGGATGTTTTCTCAAAATATGTACATTTGTCTTTTTTGACGTAATGGACCGGTGTATATTTATTGGATGTTGCTAAAATGGTATGGTGTATTTGTCGCATCATCCACTTATACGTCGTAGGCGTAGTGCTAGTGATTTCTACTACGTTAAAGCCGCATCTGTCAACAATCCCCCAGTCTCGAAACTTTGCTGTTTCCCCAGTTAACACCGAGACGTCTCAAAGTTGGACGCAAAGCCATCCTGACGATTTCTAGACTGTCTTACTTTTTAGTCTTGAAGACTGTTCTGCGACGTCTTAAAATTATGCACACTCAGAAGGCGGTCCTAAAGGCCGCAAATAAGTTGTCTCACTTAAGACGTCTAAAAAAGAACAATTATGCCGTCTCTGGCAGTGACGCGACTATTATTATCATCCAGCCTTGGTAACCTATTTTTTCATATACAATAATATAGTAATGTTTATATTTAATATTATTAATAATTGGTACACATGCATATTTATTTATTTGTAATGTTCACTTTTATAAGTGTAAAACGTGTTGTTCCATCGATGTTTCATTGTAATTAGAATTAAGTAAACTTGTGCGCGCATTAAAACTGTACCTCGGGAGTGCCGTTTGGACGGGCGCCATTTAAATTCTCGCGGGGATCCGAGTGCCGTGCAACGGTGCAGATTTGCGGTGGACGTGCGCGCGCCGCCGGTCGATCGGCGATGAATCAGTCTCGTTCGGGAATCGTCAAGATACGGATGTCTTTATACGCGTTCCGCGATTTACACGAATCGATACGATTACCGCTGTCTCTTTGATTTACGATTAACGATAATTCGACGCTACACGGTTTCCGGAAACAAAACAAAACGATCGCACCCGCATGGTGCCAGGGTGAAACCCCCCTGCTGTATACAGCCAACTGCACTTACGTGTGCCAGGGTGAAACGCCCCTCACGATGCTATTACCGCGGGGCCCGCGGTACCTAATTCGATACGCCGATCACGTCGGCTAACACATTCGCTTCACACGCTCGTACTCATACAACTGTACACGATTTAAGGGGTTTTTTATGCCTTCGGGCTTTTTCCCCTCTGAGAATTAAAGACACATGTCACGCTTTCTCAAATCGATTAGATTATTGTATCCTACCACGTTTAACAAATCCTAATCCAAACCACGCATTAATTGAACTAACGGAATCAGGCCGGGTTGGACTGGTTTCGTACAATACACGTGTGTCATAACATGAAGGTGTAATAATGCCAAGGCTCAGGTGGTTCGGATTCCACCTTCATAAAATGTAGGTCCCGTCGCGATTTAGTCCCATATGAGTCATTCCAGGTCAACTATATCAAAGTTGTGGTCGGTGTCGCGGAATTCAACGAAAATGAAATATTTGATAGGTATAGGTGTGGGAAATATTGTGGTAAAATATTTTTCGAAAATTTTTTGCCGCCCGCCGGGCTTTTTGTTTGCACGACCGCGAATTTCCATACAGGTGTGACAAAAAATAGTGTACATATCGCGGGCGGAAACGTATGCATACACTCGGGCGATGTTGGGGACTCTCGGCGGTACAGAATCTGCTGCTAATTTAATTAAATTTAATTTGCAAAAATTTGTTGCTTTTTTTTCGAGATTACATCCTACGAGACGAGTCTGTCACAGTCGCACGTCAAATAGCGTGCCGCGGCCGCGCGGCGGATAGTTGAGCACAGTGGTTTGCGCTCTGGCAAAATTCATAACTTACAAACGAGAAAACCCTAAGGCAATTTTTTTTTTTAAATGAAAGCTGAAATGTTTTACTACAAGATGTCATTGCAGAAAACGAAAAAAAAACAGGAGCTCTGAGTCAAAATTGAAGTTAAAAAACATTTTGACCAAAAATCTTGACAAATAAAACAAAAAGTCAAATTGTTTAATTTTTAAATAAAAGTGCTCATTTTTATGAGCAAAATGCACCTAGTCCCATTTCATTCCGATTTTTTGAGAAGTAGATATCGTAATTTAAAGAAATTCAGTTAATATGACGTCACGGCCGCCATTTTGAAAATTTTCGAAAAATATTTTACCACAATATTTCCCACACCTATACCTATCAAATATTTCATTTTCGTTGAATTCCGCGACACCGACCACAACTTTGATATAGTTGACCTGGAATGACTCATATGGGTTCATAAAGTCAACGTAAAATAATATTTAAAAAAAACATAAAGATGATATGTGATTAATCATTCATTAGACATACTGGTCTACATAAAACTTTGCCACTTGCGAGAAAGACAGAATCATGCATCATTTTATAGACGCCTCTAACCTCATAAATAGAGACGGTGCTTATAGACTACCTTTACAAGACGGTCTTCCAATGCTGGCTTTTTGTCAGCTTTTAGACACGACTTTAAGTCGTCTCGAAAGCGACGCCTCTATGATGTCTGTCCGCAGCTTGTGTTAGCTGGAAGGACACCTTAATGTTGCACTATGAGAAGACGGATTTTAGGCGTCTTTAAAATCAGGTTTCTTCGAAGACGTCATTTTGCTGTCCTTTGGACTTGTCTTAATGTCCAACTCAGTAAAGTCGTCTTTATGTCAGCACCTTTAAATGCGCTTTTACGTTGTCTCCAATAAGATGGCTTTTAGGCGTCTTCAAAACGACGTCTTGTCGAAGACGATATTTTGGAGACATTTGGCCTTGTCTTCAAAAATATGCGTTAGGACAGGAGTATGTAATAGGACTGGCTGCATTAGGACAGGGGCAACTGTACAGGAAACGTATCAAAAATCGTTTTCGAAATATTGTTCCCTGGACAGAGATCGAACTCACGACCTACCTACGACTTCGTAGTCTAGTGCGCTACCGCCTTAGCTTATCTAAATATTACTCTTATATACATGCTATTAATGCTCATATTCATAGTATATAATATCTATTTTACCAATTAAATAATGTTACAAAACAATATTTGAAATATATAGGGCCTGTAAATAAGAATAATATTTAGAAAAACGTCTTTGTCCCTGCTAACGGATTTGCCCCGGTTTTCCCTATACAGTAGTCACCCTCTTAAGTCATATGCTCGTGGGCGGGGGGGGGGGGGCATTGTATGAAAATTTATTTGGCGCCCAGAGCTTACCGCCATTCGGGCGCCTCCTCCCACGAGGTTGGGGCCATATTGGAATGATGCACCAAACCGCCGGCTGTGCCATTTATGAAAATGACAACAGGTCCGGCTACCACGTTATTAATAACAAGCTACCTGCCTTGATTATTTCTGTTGGTTCAGAGCCATCTTTCTAGGAAATCCTCGGTCCGCTAGAGGCCAACCCTGATTGCGGTTACTGTCGGACGGACACGGCACGACGCGACGTAGCGCTCCCCCGTGTGGAACCCGCCGACAGGGGCTTGACACCGCACCCTAGCTCCCCAGTACGGTGGGTGTCTCGGGTCGTTTAACGATCAGGCAATCGACGGTACAGACCAACCAAACAATCGGTTCCGTGAGGTCGTCAATTCTCAAAACTTGCTAAGAGAAGCGGATCTTTCAAAAGCATTGCTCCTCTTCGAGTTCGGGCCCTTCGACCCCTCCCTCTTCCTTACGGACGGACTTACCCGCTCCGCTCTCTTTCACAAGTCCCCTGCGGGGGGGGGGGGGTCAGGAAGATGCCGACTGACCCTCTTAAGTCATACTTCCCACTACTGATGCTTTCTGCCACAGACACATACAACATGTGTGTGGGCTTGCGCGAGCAGACCGCACTTTCTTTTAACGTGAACGCGTGATGGGGAAACCGCGGGAGGAAGAATATTACTTACGCGAGGTATGAAATATGACTTAAGAGGGCCATATGACATAAAAGGGTATGGCTTAAGAGGGTAACTACTGTGTTATATTCCAAGAGAGGACAAGTGACCAAATAGGTCGAAAAAACATGTCAAGTTTAAGCTCGGGCAATACAAACGTTCATTTGCCTTATCAACAGCGCTGGATCCGGTTGGATGAGCGTTTCACTTTTGGAGGAAAATTGACAAATGCTAGAAAACAGGATTAGATTACTTGTCCTTTCTTGAAATATGTAATATGGGGAAGAATGTTGCTGACAGAATTAATGTTTTATCGACTGCCGGTACCCGGCGTAGGTTTTTTTCCCACGAAGGTGATGTTTCCTATGCCATTGCACACCCGAAGGTGAAATTTTTAAAATGAAGGTGTCCTGTTATCCTCCTCAATCATACTTATACAGTGATTTTAATATTGATTCGGGAGGAATCACCGGTCAGCATATGATACTTTGCGATATATGCTGTCCGTGCGAGCCAGCTCAACACAGATTTATACTATAGCGTGATATTAAGCATTTCGATACCAATACCTTCAAAAGTGCTGCTGATTATACTCCCTGGGATATGATTCCTTTTCTTAATTCCGTGAATGAAAAAGTCGACTACCTTACTAACACTATTTGCAATATCTTCGATGCCTTTACTCCAGTAGGAAAATTAGAGTGTCCAAACCGATTGCCCTATGGGCTCAGACACGGTCAAAACGTTTATTAGGAAAAGGAATACTGCCGAAACCAAAATGCGTAAAACACGATCGGCCAGTGTATCGCCTATTATAAATTACTCCGCAACCAAACTAAGAATCTTAGAAGCGAAAGAAGAGTGTTCTTCGAGAGATTGAACGCAATTCAAGTCAAAGACTTTTAGAGGAATATAAAACTACTAGATTTATGTAAGAGCAACATTTCTGAGCTGCTTCCATCAATTGCTGATCCTGGCGTTATCAATGACTTTTTCGCATTTCGGCCTGATATTTTACCCAGTCAGTTAACATACAATTTTTTCAACAGGCACCGCTCACCCAAATTGCCTGAAAATATCACATTCGCATTTAAAGAAATTGGCTTCAGTGAGATTAAAATTATTATTGATACAGTTAAGTTCTCAACTCTAGGCTTCGACGGTATCTGGTGGGAAATGCTCATTCACATACAGGAATTCAGTCTCAATGAATTATCAACTCAATTATCCTTTCAGGTAACTTTCCCAATGCGTGGAATCATGCAATAGTCACTCCGCTGCCTAAGACCAAAAACCCGCAATAACGTAAGGATCTTCGACCAATTAGTCTTCCACTATTTTCGAAAATTGCTGAAGCAGTTTTATATGATCAATTACTATCCTTTTTTGACGAATACAACCTTTTCCTCCGCTTCCAATCAGGTTTCAAACGATCACACGGGTATGATACAGCTTTACTTGATCTGTCAGATGACATATTACAATATCAGTGGGGACGTAAGGCAAAACTGGAGTTACGTCAATACCATAGGTGCTGCGGAGATGATAATACAGCACTCGGAGAGCCGCATTGTGACGTTCGATGTATGCTGAAACTGTATATCGTTGACATACTGTCAAAAGATGAATTAGTGTCTGAACATGACATCTACACGATCTACAAAACATACTCGGCACCGACTGGTGTAAGATAGTGTGGCGGTACGCTAAGGTATTGAAGACCCCATCCTGGCATGCGAGGATAAAACCCTCGGTCTCGGGTTTCAAGCCGGCTGATGTTAAAAACGAGAAGGTCATGTCTAGCGACAAGCCAAGTTGTTGGACATTTCGAAAGAATTGTCCATGCAATGGCTTGCCGACATGCTTTCCCTCTAAAATACGGAGTTTTTCCATCCATATGTTATTCCTGAGACGCACTGGGCACAGGTTGATGACTGATTTCGCTTGCTGTGCACCATTACGTCCCACGTTGAAAACCAGACCAAGGTTTCGTGCCGCTTCCCCCGAATTTCAGGCGGATGAACTAGCATTATCAGGGGATCCTCCATTCGATTAATCACATCGCAAGCTGCTTCGATGACTAACTTGTCATGCATACACTCCAGGTTCAAAAGGCCACGACCTCCCAATTTTCGGGGCAAATACAGTCGTTCCGCGGAAGACTTGGATGCAAACTGCGTTGCATACAAATCATCTTCCGCGTGCATCAGTCAAGACCCCTTAGCTCGTCAACGTTCCACTTAAGTGCTCGGTAAGGAGAAGGCGCCGGTATTTCTTAACGATGTTCATTTTAGCAGTCTGCACATCCTGGACGTGCCTCTGAGGCACTCCCAGTTATGTGTAGGCTTCCTCGGCGCTAAGGTGGCGGATGACACTTCCGTTAACGAGCTTCATGGCGTTGTTAATGGAGTCTGACCTTCCTCTGTGCAAATGAACGACTGCACACTTGTCGAATCCGAATTCCATGCTTATATCTCTCGAGTATGTGAGGGCGATGTTCAGAGATCGATACAATTAATCCTTGCCTGATGGGTATAATTTAAGATCATCCATATAGAATAGATGAATTATATTATATACACGTTCAACAAGCGGCCCACACATGTACCCTTAAGATTGTCGGGGAGAAACGGATAGAGGCAAAAGTGAGATGCAGAAGAGCAGAGGACTCAGCGAATCTCCCGGATAGACACCTCTATGGAATTGAACCAGTCTAGACATGGTTATACGCTTGCCCGATGTCATGATAAAGCTCGTTTTCCAAAGAGGCATTAGGTCTTCTACACTTCTCACTATGTTTGGGTAGACATGGAGGCGTTTGAGCAACAAGCTTAAAAGATCGTGCGTTGTTGAGTCATACGCCTTCATGCAATCCAGCCAGGCTATCGACAGGTTACGCTTATATTGTACTGACTCCTGGCAAACACACCTGTCGACAGGCAAGCCCCCCCCCCCCACCCCCCGAAATGTTGCCACCTTGTCGTGGTGGGGGGCCCTGGTTCCACTAATCCGTTCAGGCTATAGTGGTAGGTTCAACCATGCCGGGAAGGGTGAGAAGGCGGGAGAGGGGTGTCCTGTGCATTGAGGGAAGCGCATCCTGCTGGGTGGGTAGACCAATACATGTCTTTGGCCCACAATTCTGCCTATGTGACGGGTGGAGCTGATCCCACCCGGGATCAATCGGGCATGTTCAGAAACCTCCCCTCCCGTACCTCCCCGACTTTTGTCGCCGCTCGGCCGACTCTGTCGACCACAGAGTTGGGAGGGTCCACGGCGGGTGGAGGCGGAGGCCTGGGGGAGACCCGGGGAAAGGTGCGGAGCCGGCGTGGGCGTCTCCAGAGCAGGGACCTGGTTTTTGCCCGGACCCTAGGACAATATCTAAACGTACCCCGCCGCCCGGTACCGCCTGCTTGCAGGCCACTACCGGGCGTCACGTGTGTGTGAGGTCAGAGTAGGGCCGCGGGGACGCTAGGACAAAACATTACGGCCCAGTACGTATGGAGGAAAACCATCCAACCGCAGCCGAAGGAGAAGGGTTCGAGGGAGAAGGCGAGCCGCGTGGACCTGCCCCTGAGCGGGGCAGTAGCCCCCTGCTCAGTGATAGTGAAGTGGGAGGCGGCAGCTTGCTGCGCAGAAGGCGCGGGAACCTGTCCGTGCGATGGGGGTATCACGGAGCGGCGGCAGAGAAGAAGTGCCGCCCGTCAGGGCGAGTTGAATCGGCGGGCCGCGGATGCGGCAATCGCTGCCATCTGGCAGAAGGTGTCGCCGACATTCCGCAAAGTAACTGGGCCCAAGCCGACATCGGCAGGGCCCAGAATCGTAGCATGAGAAAAGGGGGCGGGCCCATCCAGAGCTGTCACCACGAGTGCGGAATATAGGTGAGTTGCTGGTATAGCGCCGAACTGGCGGCCGCCAGGCGGAGATCTTGGCAGCGAGCGCGCTAGCGGCCGACTCCGCCGGACGAGCTGGACCGCCTCCGGAGTGCCTACAGACGGGCCGACAGGCAACTGAAGGTCCGGATCTGTGAAGTGAAGGAGGCGGACTGGTGAAGTTTTGTGGGTTTGGTCGGTAACGAGGACCCTTGGGGATCTACTTACAAGGTCCTCAGGGGAAAGTGGAAAAATGGGAGGAGAGTGCGGAGGGCCTCTTAGGGCCTTCTTCCCTCGACTTCCGGCCGATTGCCCGGAAGCCCTCTCCGAGCCGCTCGAGGAGCCTGAGCCCCCCGAGCCGATCACCATCTGCGAGGTTAACTGAGTGATTGCCAGGATGCAGCTGAGAAGGTCTCCGGGCCCGGATGGCATCACGGTAATGATACTCCGGGCCTTTCCAAGGGTACTCCCGGTCCTTTTGGTAGCACTGCTAAACGGGTGTCTCGAAACTAGGGTGTTCCCTTCCTCCTTCAGTGGAAGAGGGCCCGCGTGGTAGCCATTATGAAGGGCCCTGGCAGGCCGACCGATGAGGTCGGTTCATACCGACCCATCAGCTTGCAGTCCTCGCTGTAGCAGGCCTCTTCACGCTCCCGCTCTAGGCAGACTTCTTCAGGGACAGATGGACCGGCATATGTCCAGCGGGTTTAGCCGAGCGGATTTGTCGGTGAAGCAGGGATATCCGCAGGGATCGATGTCGGGTCCAATTTTTTGGAACCTGGCAATCGATCGACTACTGCGGACATTAGACGGTTGTGGGAGGGAGGTTGTGGCTTTTGCCGACGACCTCCTTCTCATAATGAGCGCGGGGACCCGGCGTGAGATGGAGATCCGTGCGTAGGGGGCAAGGTTGCTAAGGTCCGAAGTAATAGTCGCGGCTCAAGCCGAAGCTTAGCTGCTCGGCTCAAGTACCGGAAGTAGCGTGTTCCAAAAGACATATGAAAAAATACTTATATAAGTGTATCGAACCGAACCAATCCATGTATGCACACGTATGCCGACCTTTAAGTCGTAACAAGTCGCCGCCAGACGATTTAAAAATTCAAAATATTAAATTGGATATTCCGAAAAAATTGTGTTTTAGTAAAATTGTAAACGACAGATATGAGTAAACAAACAGAAGTAAGTGGTAAATATATGTACAAGTTTGTTGATGCATCGTTGTATTGATGTATGGTTATATGTCTTAAATTAATTGCACTTGTCCATGAAAATTACTGTTTTTAATTTTTTTTTTACCAAAGAATCAGAAAAATCACCTAATAATCGATGTCTTTTTTGGCTGTGCATATTACTTTGAACTTTAATTCATGTGTGTAATGCTCTGCCAACAATAAATGAAACCTCTACGTCACAGTAGCATACATATATGTCATCTTATGAAATGGGTTTGTTATAAAGTTTATTTTATTAATATTTTACATTTTTTAAGTTATTTTATGATAAAATTACTATTCATAATAAAATGTTCTGTTTACTGAAGGAATGCATTGAAATCCTTGAAGATTCAAACGTATGAAATGAATGCATTTAAATCTTTTCTGAATGCATTTTCGATTACTGGGTAGATGTGGAATCTAAGATCTTGTATACTTGATAAAACATTGGTCAAAACAAAATTTTATATCTAAAATCTTGTAGAAGTTGTCAATATTTAATCGAAGGAAGGTTTGGATGTGAAACTCTATTGATTGTAAAAGGCATGTTGAAAGAAGGTATTAGATCTTAAATCTTTTATTGGTGGTAAAAGTCTTGTCGAAAGAAGGTTTTAGAACCAAAATATGTCATCGGTGTTAAAATTTTGTTGTAAACAAAGTTTTAGACCTTAAATCTTGTATCGCTGGTACAATTCTCTAGGAAAGAAGGTTTCGGATCTGAAATTGCCTGTCGGTCTTAAAAGTCTTCTCGCAACTAGATTTTGAATCTAAGATCTTGCATATATGGTAAAACATGTGTCGAAGGAAGACATTAGATAAAAAATATACAAGTTGTCAAAATCTATTACAAAAAATTATTTGCGAAATTTCATTAGAAACTATTTTGAAAAAATTTTGTAGAAAAACTGTATCCCAATCATCAAAGTCAAATAGCGAATTTAAAAATGAAAGAATGAATTAAACACTACACATTGTAATGCATTTCTGATTACAGAAATTTATAAGTTAAGGTGACATACGATGGGCTTAAAAATGTGATTACTATAATACCTTACAATAAATCAATGCTGAAGAAAATGTACTTATAACAGTTCGTAACAAAAATATTTAAAAACTTATTTCATAGAAAAATATCAGTCAAACAATTCATTATTAGGGACTAAAATGTTAAATTACATCATTACGTAAGGACATTTTCAGATATTAAATCTTTCGACTGAGAAATAGTAGAAATAAAAATGTTTATTCAAAACAAAAATGCAGGAAGTCTTTCTTTGCACAAATTGATCAGCAACTTAGAAATCGTACAATTAAAAACATTTAGTTGAAACAACAATGCTGAAAACTTCCTTCGCATAAAGTGACCAATAACTGAGAAACCGTAAAATAAAAGTATTTATTTGAAACAAAAATGCTGGAAAACTTTCTTTGCATTATACTATTTAATTTTAACGCCATTGTTGTAATATACGTAAAATGTCACATTTTTAAATTAACATTTTTTAAATTAAAATCAACCTGCACGACTGCATTATCCTCAACATTTTATTACAATTTACTTCAAGGATTTCAATGCATTCCTTCAGTAAACATAACATTTTATTATGAATAATAATTTTATCATAAAATAACTTAAAAAATGTAAAATATTAATAAAATAAACTTTATAACAAACCCATTTCATAAGATGACATATATGTATGCTACTGTGACGCAGAGGTTTAATTTATTGTTGGCAGAGCATTACACACATGAATTAAAGTTCAAAGTAATATGCACAGCCAAAAAAGACATCGATTGTTAGGTGATTTTTCTGATTCTTTGGTAAAAAAAAAATTAAAAACAGTAATTTTCATGGACAAGTGCAATTAATTTAAGACATATAACCATACATCAATACAACGATGCATCAACAAACTTGTACATATATTTACCACTTACTTCTGTTTGTTTACTAATATCTGTCGTTTACAATTTTACTAAAACACAATTTTTTCGGTATATCCAATTTAATATTTTGAATTTTTAAATCGTCTGGCGGCGACTTGTTACGACTTAAAGGTCGGTATACGTGTACATACATGGATTGGTTCGGTTCGATACACTTATGCAAGTATTTTTTCATATGTCTTTTGGAACACGCTACTTCCGATACTTGAGCCGCTCAGCTAAGCTTCGGCTTGATCCGCGACTATTACTTCGGACCTAAGAGTCCAGTAGCCGGATTCTGTAACTCGTTACGTTTATAACGATTCGGTACGTTATGATAACGATAGCGACATTGGTCGTTAAAGAGTAACGACAACGTTAATTGTATCGACAGTGCATAAGATGCATACACACTGACTGTATTACGAGTGAAGTACAATATGTACATAGACGGTAAGTACAAAATATTCAAATCAGCACACTGCCAACTTAAAAACGATTTTCGGTGTGCAGTTCTACCGTTCCGGCGTTTCTACCGATACGATGTTCCGTGCAAGCTATGGATATGTGTATGTACACGTGTACATATGCATACGTGATATGTATACAAGATTTGTCGTCTTTTACTGATGTCTCCATCCAATTTTTGATGGACTGAAATTTTGACGCTGTCATACTCATATCAGAATTACATAAAAAGGGACGTCTCAGAGCCGATGAAATTTTAACTAGGTGTATAATTGGATTTTATACAAGTGAGCTTTCAAAAGTGACGCTCGTAGCCCTGTATAACATTATAATGTTATCTTTCTTAACATTACCTTGATTTCGGGTGCTATACCAGTTCCTCGTTCATTTATCAATAAATGTCTTACTGCATTATGTACAAATAGTACAGTATTCGGTGTTAAACGGAAGCAGTCTATAAATTCATCTTCTGGGAGATCAAATGGATTTTGGGCATCTCTGAGCAACCTCCTTTCAATACGTTGCTCTGTTCGACGCATTCTCTCAAAAAGGAACACAAGATCCCACATCAGATATTCCATTGCACTAAAAACAGTTCAAACACTACATACAGTCCAAATCACAACACTGATGAAGCGTTTCTCAACAAGAGTTCAAAACAGTTTTAGAGGTTATGTCTGTAGTATACATGTATACACGTGCACGTATATATATTATCATGAATCAACACCACCTACAAACTGCTACATATAAATATATATGTATCTATTATATATACATTTACGTTAGATTTATTTACATTGCACTTGCAGATTTCGTAATACAATATATATTTATGCACGTATTTATGCTCACGCCGTTGTAACGATAAGTCGATATTATCTAACATATATAACGAGGGGTATCATACCCCTCAGTATATCTTTGACACATAGCGACATCCAACCGTCATTTATCGGTTTTAATGAGTAACGAAACAACCGTAATTATCGTTATATTGCGATTCCTTGAGATAACGATCGGAAAATAGTTGTTATGAGTCATAACGACAACGTTAAAAGTTACAAAATGCGGAATTTCATCGTTATCGCAAAAAATGATTGTTAAACTGACCGATGCTGACCGACATTGGTCGTTATAAATACCGTAACGACACCTTAACGACATAAAATGAACCATAACGAGTTACAGAATCCGGCTAGGGCCCACCGGCTTTAACAAGCACACATGGAGGTGGGAGTTGGCCATTTGGAAAGATAGGCTAGGGTGCAGCTTTTGCATAGCTGCATTGTATTCCGCATCATTCCCTTTGGGCCCCCCATTATAATTATTATTATTATTATGTGACCCGAAACCTATTACCTATCTAGGGATAAAGTTAAAAAAACATTCTTGGTGATAAACTAAAGCAAAAATTATTACCAATATGGATCCGCCAGCTGTCTTGCATATAGACACACTCGAGGGCTAAAATCTAATGTTACATCCTTGTAGCAAAATTAGTTATTTACATTACGAAGGCGTATAATAAACTCTAAACTAAACCAGTGTATTCGAGGGCAGCAAGACCCTCACGAGACACTTGGATGATCGCGTTAATTATAATATATTATAATTAAATATAATATTTATAAATAAAAATAATTTATTTCCGAAAATTGTTCATTTAGTCACAAATAATTTCTTTTCCATTTTTAGAAGAGGATTGTTGGTTGCAATCCCCCCCCCCCTTTGCCAATAAAAACGGGTCACTATCATATTTGACCACAAACTA
Source organism: Trichopria drosophilae (assembly GCA_030407085.1). Taxonomy (NCBI): domain Eukaryota; kingdom Metazoa; phylum Arthropoda; class Insecta; order Hymenoptera; family Diapriidae; genus Trichopria; species Trichopria drosophilae. The sequence continues at coordinate 155,915,039 of CM059583.1, forward strand.
TCAATATTTTTTAGATTCGATGATGACAACGAAAAAAGCACAGCGAGCAGCGGCAGTAGCAGCCCCGTGGATTCGATCGCAATGGAACCGAAACTAGTAACTTCGAATACTGGAATTTACTAGAATTGGTGTTTATACACATGTATGCACATGTATCATATGTAGGTATACATATGTTGAACTTGGTTGAACTGACATATTGCAATGAAAACATTACAAGTTTAGTTGAGGTTAGTGACTTGTTTTTGACAACTTCGATAGTGGGCAATATCCAATAATCTGTTAAAAAAAATTTGAGGCTAAAGAATCTCCCAACTTCCCTTTATTTTTTATGCACTTTTACTTGATATTTGCAGGTATTATGAAATCTTAAAAAGATATGATTGCAAATACCAATAAAAGATACAGAAATTATTACTCCGAATTTCTGGTTTAAAACAATTAATTCCTTCAGTATAAGAAGAAGGCTACAAATTTCTATATTTGTTGTTCAAATATAAGTAATACTTGTTATTTAATGCCATTTTTGGCAGAAAACTTTGTAGATGGCATCAAAATCCAAAATTACTTTGGAACACTTTTACATCTTTAACAGTACATATGTCAAAAAAGAAGGAGAAGTAAGTTTCCAATTGGATTTTTGTTTATTTTAGGTATTCATCAAAAATAAAAAATGATAACGTTTTATAACTATATATTATATTTCAGGAGAAGAATAAAATCTTATATTATTATCCAAATAAGGTTGATTTAGATTCACAAATTAAAAATATTGGTTTGAGCGAAGCGATAATTAAATTTACATCGTGAGTATTTTGTTACTAATTAATATTACGTTTTCTGTATTTATGAAATGAATGTTAAATAATTCTTTACTTCAGAACCTTCAATCCGAATCAACCATGCGACTTTTGTCACATGAACAAAACTCGACATGTATTTTATGAACCAGAACCAAATTTTTGGATGGTTATGGTAAGTATCTTAAAATCTGTAGTCAGTGCACTAAAAATGTTCATTATTCTTAATCTTGACATGTTTTATGTAATAATTATGCTTCAATGAAGTATTTTCAAAGGCTATTTCTAAACATATTAGTCATAATTTTATATATTTTAGATAGTTGGAGTACCATTTATTACAAAAGTAAAAGATGATAATGAATTTATCGAATATCAAAATGATGAAGTCTCGAGCAGCATATGTCAAGCCATCCTTAAACAAACGTATAGTATATTTCGACTATTTATGGGGTCGTTTGAAACTATACTTAAAGAACCCGACTGTGGGTCTGTTTTGCTATTGAAACATATGCTTGATCATTTTTACTCAAGGGTAATCTAAGATTCATATAACATTAAAACTAGTAATCTGCTATGTTGTCTCTAATTTCCAATTTTATTTTCAGTATTTGTTGTCTTTAAAACTGAACAATAGCGATATTTTAGATGTATTTCAAGGTCTGCAGTTCTTACCATTAGATAAAATATCATTTTTGCGAGTTCAGTGTTTTATGAATTTGATAGAAGCAGCATTCCCTCAAGTTAAGTACACAGCGTTTTTGTATAATGATCAACTCGTATGGTAAGTAAATGATTACTGGTTAATGTTATTACTATGTGGGTTCTTCTAAATCACTATCACTGCATCCTGCTTGAATTAGGAATATGTTACTTTTATTAAGTTTTTTGTGTAAATATGTACAGTGTGGTTTGAAAGACTTTTAACTACTACTTTGAATGTTGATATATTACTTTTTTAACGTAAAACTCATATTAATTGATTTGTCTGATATGTAAGATGTACACAGTGCCAATAATAATTTATATCAATCGGTCCAAAATAAATATCATTTGTTAGAAAACGAGTTTTGAGTTTTTTGTTAATATATTAATATAATAAAAACAGAGTTAACAGTGTAAAAGTATATTTTCCAATAAATTTGGGTATTTTGCATGACTTTGATAAGAATCTCATCACTGGGATTCCCGAAACATGAATAAACTGTATTTTCCCAAACTTTTTTTTTTCTGATTCAAAGAGTAAAATTGAAACTTTTCAAAAATATGATAGCTTTCAATAAAATGTAGCGTGCTTTTTCTGAAAATGATTTTAAAAGTCTTGTATTGTTGTATTAACCTTTTCATCCCGAAATAAGAAAAGCAGATACATAAACTTTAGCTCAGTTTCTCTAAAAAAAAGAATTTTTTTTTAATTTTTGAAAGATATTTTTTCTACCATTTTCAAGTGTGCTTTATTGATTCCCAAAGCAAAAACAAAATAATTATTAACGTAACAATTCTACAAAATAATATAAAAAATAACACGGTTTGTTTTTAAGTTGTTCACGAATTTCTTCACTGAAATGTTGTAATCAATGAAATGGGTACATAAAAAGTGATCCCAATTGTTGAACATAAATTAACGGTGGTAAAATATTTTAGAAGCAATCGGCGATTCAAAATGTCCACGTAACGAAACCGGTCAATAATTCGGTCGAATTAAAGTCGACATGACCGATAAAAAACCAATCGGTCAATTTTCGGTCAATTTTTTGCACAAATCGACCGTCGATGTTCGGTCAATTTTCTAAAATCGACCGATTAAATTTTGGATCGACTTCCGATTAACTTTTACGAAATCAATCGATTATTGACTGAATAAAAAAATCATTATTCGGTCAATTTTCGGTCAACTTCAAAAATGTCAACTGAATATCGACCAATGAAAATTTGGTGTCGACTCACGGTCGACTTTTCCCATATCGACCGATTATCGACTCAATTAAAAAAATACCTCTCGGTAAATTTTCGATCAACTTCGTAAAGGTCAACTGCAAATCAATCAATGACATTTTCGGTTATCTCACTTTTGGTAAAAATCGACCGATTATAGATACTCAATTAAAAAACTATTGTTCGTCCCACATTCGGTCAACTTCGTAAAAGTCAAGTGAAAATCGACTGATGAAAGTTTGGCGTCGACAAAAGTCTACCGGAAGTAAACCAAAAATGTTTCCGGCACTCGGTCAATTTTCGGTCAATTTTGAGTAAATTCTTTGCACAAATCGACCGTCGATTTCGGTCGACTCTGGCCGATAGGGTTGCAATTTCAGAACAACTGCACAAAGACAAATTACACGTAGTGAACCGAGCGAATTCGCTCTTAAGACTGATGACTATATTGATTCGGCCATTTTGAATTTATCGTTTTAGGGTTAATCTAAAATTGTTGTATTTGTGTAATCGTTATAAAGAAGAACGCCACTTTAGAGCGTCGAAAACTAACCTAATTTCAGGATTTTTTGTAGGGTTAGCAAGGAATGAAAATTGTATGTGGGGGACTTTATTAAGTAGACATCGAAGACTGTACAATTTTTTTGGTGACGATTGAAAACAAAATGTCGACTGTGTAGGTGGCTGAGTAAACGCACGACATAAGCGTAGAACCTCGTGCCGGAAACGTTTTTCCTCCAATTTTGACTCTGCAACAAAAATGCAATTTTTGTTGTTTCTATATACCGGAAGCTCGAGAAAGATGCATGGATTTTTTATATCAATTTTTACAAAAATAGTGAACATTTAATAACATCGTGGTTTCTTGCGCCAAAATCTGGTCACTAAATTCCATCATTCTTTAGATAACCTTGTTTGAAAGATACTGTCAAAATTTCTAGTCAAATGACCGCGTCGAAAAAACCAGTTTTGAGAAAAACGCGTTTAAAGAGTCTTATACCTGCTCCAAGCACGCATCAGGTGGCTTCGGTCGAGATCGAAATGCAGCCATTTCAAAAATTTTCCACGGCATAAACAATCTTGAATCTTATTTTTAGGACCCTTACGCATCCTTTAACCGACAACAAATTTTTGTATGTTTTCGAAATTCCAGAGTGGTTTTTCCCCTTAAAAGAATACGTTGATAATTATGTCACAGATCGACGTAGATGAAGTGTGTATGAGATTCCGGCGATCATATTGTATCCGCCATCTTGATTTCTAAATGTCTGAATATAAAAGTATAATATTCGTAACTATCTAACATATATGCTCAACTTTAAAAGAGATTCATGCAACGCCGTTCCGTATAAGAGATAGAATTTGTGTAGAGTGGCTACGGATACATCCGCCATGTTTAATTTATCAACTCAACATTATTATAATCTTAGTATATAATCACCCTGCCAAGAATGAAGCGTAAAGTAAAGCGTCCGGTAAGAGTACCAGAAACCGCACGCTTAGAATAATTTAAAATGAGGCTTAATTGAGAGGAGTTCTGAAGCGTGAATATACACCTTTTAAGCTTTATATCAGCGTCCAGTTATGCGGCTTTTTTTTTGTACTTTGTATGCTGCATGAGAAAACCAAAATTAAAGAGTTCATAAGACGGTCGGCAAGAAGGTGTAAAGCGATTTTTACAATCTTTTACAAGTTTCCTTACGAAACCTTATAATTTTCAGTACTGACAAATTATTTTGCTTCATAATATACTAGAAGAATATCAATCATTATTTATTCATTATCAACGAATATTTTTATTAGAATACGGGTGTAACACGATTATCATATTACGTCTTAGAAATTGATTTACAGTGCTAGTTCAATATGCGTCGCATGTCGTTGATGACGACTTGATAGGTGACCGAATGAGAACACCTTTTAAAAAGGCTTAATGCACTCTTAAAAGCCGTTTATCTCAAAAACTATATATAACATACAATTTGTAAATATTTCCCTACTGCCTGAATTGTGTGACTGAAAGAGTTAGGTATTGTATTGAAATATGTTATAAAAATTATAACATATTTAAATAAAAGTTGTTATGTATGTTGGTAATACAGCATACAGATTCATTAATTTAATTGTTATAAATTTTATTTTTTACACATCACTTGGTTAGCTGATAAATCTATTTGAGCAGGATCGGGGATATTTGATTTAATTGTACCCGCTATGCCCAGTTTAAACTATGTAAATATCATTTTCCATTTATGCAGGAGCGGTTTAGAGTTGGAAGACATTCAAGTAATTTATAGTTATTTAGTAAATACTCTACTTCCATCTCATCTTGAAAAAGAGCTAGACGGAGGGTCGTTACCCAGAAACAGCTCGGCTTCGCCTTTTACAAGTTTACATTATGGCAAGTGAGTATAAAATTAATGTATTATTTTAGTTTGTTACGATCCTTCTATAGGGTGTAAACGGAAAAGAATGAAATAGTAAAAAAACTATTGCTGAAAGTTGTTAGGTTTACTACACACTTTAGGGTAATGTGTTAATTATAATTAAAACATAACCTTTGAGTAATTCCATGACAAGTGATCACAAGATTTTTGGACCATCTTTCTAATCTTAATGAAAATGTGTAAATATATTGTTTTATATGTGTAGAATAAACCCCATAAGACGTTTTTCAACATTTCGAATATTTTTTTTAGTTCTTCCTGATTCAAATTTGTTGTCACTTTTTTTTTAAACATATGTCCTTTTTTTACTTCATGTCCAATCAAAATAATTTCTTTTAAATCGCTTACAATAAGGTGTAGTTTTTATCATTATTATAATTCAAAGCAAACAAAATTTTAGCCAAAAAATAAGTCATGGTATATTTTCAGTAGAACTGCATTTCTACGTAAAATTACGTTTCAACAGAAATTTCATAACTGTTTAATATATAAGTTTTTGTGCCAACAATGTGCGTCCATATACGTACTTCTCAAAATTACTTTAATAGGCCCTTTAAAATATCATTGTTACAGATTTGTGACTGGACCATCAAGCGTGAATGACATTAAAGAATTACCGAAAGTAATCGTGAACTATGCGAATAATAAACCTACTACACTATACTTAATAGTATATCGTTCTTTAAGTGCTACAGTATGCCTGTTCGTTGACTGTAAGTAATTAAAATATCATCTACGCAGAGAGAAATACTTTCCTGGGCTCTTGAGTAATGCTTAATAAATAAGTAATGAACAATATTATTCAATTCACGTATTTTCGAAAATATAATGTAGTTTAGCGTGTGCAGAAAACAACTTTCTAGGGAAATTTAATGCAAATAATCGTTGTTGATTCATAAAATTCACTGTGTGCAATTCAGCTTACATATAGCGAGGGTGGAAAAGGAAAAAATAATACGGTTTCTTATGTATTTTAGTTGATTACTGTGTTGATATTACCCCGAATCTATTTAATAAAACTATTTTTTTGTGTCTAGTTAAACAGTGATAAATATATAGTGTGTATAGAATTTCGATAGTTTAGTTAAGCATGTTACCGCCAGGCACCGTTTCATGAAGTATGTATTATGCGCACGAGTATTATACAGAACTTTTTGATTAATAATTATTTTAGAAATCAAAATTTCATCCCAAATTTGAGAACTTGAAAGGTAACTTCCTATTCTAAAATAGAGTAAATTATTATGCAATTTGCCTTAGTACAGTTTTCCTGGTTTAATGAATACACCTTCATATATAAGAGTTTCTGTACAGTCAAACTATATGGTAATTAATGGACCACATCGTTACCATTTCATATCTCTAACATGATTGAATGGAAAATTATAAGAAATTTTGCAATTTAGCAAAGACTAAATAATATACCACGCGTTAAGTTTTCTTTGAACAAATTTTACTGTACATGTCGAACATTTAATAAACTGTTTTAAAATCAATTAACTGTACTGTACTATCGTTATACCTTTAGCATCCAAAAGAATGTCAGGCATGTTCAGGAATTATTTCTTTCCGTGTGAGAGTAACTTTACAGGAGGAATACAATTTTAAATGCTCGATATGATTTAGGTGCAACTAGTCCAGTATTTTATTCTCGTTTGGATGCTTTCTTCGGAGTGCAATTGACGTCACTGGTGAGTTTCGTAGCAGAACAATGTGCGAAACACGTGACTACTTCATCTGAATCCGTTGCCAAATATTTGTATTTCAATAAACTTAACTTAGCGTATAAAAGTACAATACATTCGGACAATAGACTTTGCAGTAATAGTCTTACAACGCCAGAAGTTTTGAGGATTATCACAGATATCAATAGTGACACTAGCAGGTAAACAATTTTACATCTCTGTAATTTATGATAATCAGACTTTTCGGCCATTTTGTACTCTCTTGAAATGTCTAATTACATTTTATGATTTTAGATTAAACGGAGCCGGTGAAATTATCATAAAAACAATGAACGATTACTGGATAATAGGAAAATTATCGAATTTAAGGAAATTTTTTGTTGTAATGCATCAAAAGAACGCTTGCATAATTGAGATAGATGGTAATACAAATTGAAACTTTCATACAATATTAAATTTATCATTATGCCTTTTCTTGCTATTGTTCCTTTTTTTAGACGAAGTGAAAAAACTATGCGAGAAGCAGTTGCGAAGTATCTTCTTCCATTAAGAAGTGTAAATGAAGAAGATTGAAGAGGACGACAGAAAACATCCCAGCAACATCTTTGACGATATTTTTAACACGAGAAAAGTTGTGAAAGCCTTATTTCTATATATGTATATTGTATAATTCTATTTTTAGGATGTATTTGTAAGTGAACGTTTAATAAGACAACAGAATATATATATATTGTACATAAGAGATTGTTTATTTAATATTTGTATCGTTTGAGACATTCGCGAATGGATATCATTCAATGAAATGCAATAATAAATTTCTTGTGGTCTGACGAGAAGTCTACTGATTTTTTATGTTGACGAGTATTCTTCAAGCGAAGAATAGTACCCAAATAGAGTAGTGCCTATTTATGAATTTGAAACTTTCATGGAGGACACACTTTTTTAGCTTTCTGAATTGCTCACTTACCATTCTTTCAAGCAAAACTGTAGTAATCAAGAAAATTATAACTGCATTTTATTTTATAATGTATAAATTGAAGATACAAAATTTCAAATTTTGCAGCACTATAATTGCGTAGAAATAAAAAATATTTCTTAGTTACATTTAACGGTTGTACTACATTGAATATAGAAACTGAAATGCATCGACTTCAATTCGAATCTATAACTGAGCAAAGAGAAAGGTAAACAAAAAATTGCCGTCCTTCGTTACTACACCTATAATTTGGGTTCCATTGCTAATTCCTTTCAATGCATTTCAATAAATTAAAACTTTTTGATGATTTGGATTCCAGTAAGCTCATCTGTTCAATCAATTCTTTTGTACAATAAAAATAAGTTCATAAGATTCTTTTCAATAGTTTTGAGCAAAATAATTGATTGGTTTAAAAATTATACACATTTTAACTATGAAGCATTAAATGCAAAACAGTAAAACATTAATATATGAATGTATCATTTGTTCAATACACCCGGATACAAAAACTAACCCTGAATTCAAATTTACCTGGATAATCACGATATTTTTATCATCTAAATAACTGACTCGTCAACAATTGAGCAGCCCGAAAGTACAACAGCACATAAAATCTGTTGGAGGATTTCAGTTGTTCCCTGGAGCCTTAAAACTCGATCTTTATATAATCACTTTTAATCGTCACTTCCTTATTGGAAATTTTGTACCGCATCTTTTTTGTATGAACAAAAATTGTTCTCTCTTACCATTTTTTGAAAACAGGAATTTAATTAGATTTTATAATTTAACTCGTTCGCAAACGGAAAGTAATGAATATTTTTGTAATGAAACTTGCAGAAAGTATAGTTTAAACTATTCTAGTGCCACTCCTTGCATGAGAGCAAATTAATTTTTTTAAGGGTACATCCTCGTGAAAGAGGCAAAAAAATGTGTAATTTTCGTGAATTTTTCGCGGGAAATGAATATCATTTAGGAACTCGCGGATTTCTCTAGTGTATTTGTGGTACTTTTAGCTATCTTGTGTAAAAATTAAAGCTCATTTTAACAAAATCACTGTGAGTTACACAATACTTAGTAACGAACTGCGCGCAAGAGGCCGCCTACTTAAGGTATTTCTCGCAGCCGTAAAAATTGTCAGAAACAGATGAATAAGAGTTTTTCCGGTTTAGTAGTAGTATCTTTATGGAATAGATTACGCTAAATTAATTTGAATAAAAAATAATAAAATGGCGGCTTTTCAACAATTTTTGTTCATTTTTACTGATATTTTACGTTATATTTTTGTTAATTAAAAAAAAAAGTATGCAATGTATCGATATGAATTTAGTCTATTCCTCGAAGAAAACATTTACGCGTATTAAACGAAAAAAAGTTTAGATTCGTCAAAAATTGGCTGAGTTATCACTTCCGCAAAGACGAAAAAAGTGGTTTCGAGAAAAACGCCTTTTAATATTATTGACTCCTATTTCTATAAAATTCGTTAAATTTTATTGATGTAAATGTTTCTATTTGAACTTACAGCTAATCGTCTATCTCAGGACCATAGCGCAACAATTCCGTTTTTCATTTTTTCTCGCCGCTCGTTGCTCCACCGATTGAAGTGATGTTAGTTCTGCCTGTTTCAAGCGTTTCTGGTCACGTTGCCTGGCAAATTCGACTCAACTTTTGAACCATAACGATTTTCGATTTGCCCTTTCGACACAATATTCTTCGCGTATATAGCCACCGAAATAAGCAATAAAAAAATCGATTTTCTTACCCGACTGAAGTATCCTTAAGAAGTTACATGGGTCTTGTAACTTAAAATAAGGTCGTTTTTCTCGATTTATTTTTAGTCTACACCATTAGTATTATATTTTTTTCTTGTTACACGTATGTGTATGTAATGTAAACATCATATACAAAAATTTGCTTTAAAAAATATTGTAAATTTAGCCGATGGCAGCACCTGAAGTAACGTCAGCTTCAAAGTCTATCCTCATGATAGTCGCTGTAACTTTGGTAATTTTTATCCGAAATCAAAAACCCAAAGTTTTTCTTTTAGTAGGTGAGTGTACCCAGCTATCGAATTTGGATAGAGTTGTATAGAATTGGATTCAATTATTAAATTCTGAATCCATACTTTGGTCAACGGTGAATCCATTTTAATACGTAAATACAATTCTATTCGTTCATACGAATAAAAAGCTTACTTTCTGAATTCATATTAATCAAAAAAACGTTTTCTTTTTAAAAATTAAATCTTAAATACATCCGTATTCAACATTACGGATTCAAAACTAAGTGTATTCATTTCAATCCAAAAAAAGTTGTATTTCAAAAACGAAACTTTCAATACATCTGTATTCATCATTACGGATTCAAAACTATCCAAGTGTATCCATTTCAATCCAAAAAAAGTTTCCTTCTTCAAAACGAAATTTTGAATGCCTCCGTATTCAACATGACGGATTCAAAACTATCTAAGCGTATTCATTTCTATGCAAAAAAAGTTTTCTTTCAAAAAATAAACTTTGAATAAATCTGTATTCAATATTACGGATTCAAAACTATCTAATTGTGTTCGTAAAATTGAATACAGATGGATTATTTTTTCTGAAATTTAATCCGGCAAATTACGCTACCGATTGTATTCATAAAATTGAATACAAATGGATTCCTTTCTTCGGAATTCAATCCATTTGAATACATATTTACGGAATCAAAGTATGAATTCAAAATGAATTGAAGCTAGTGCTTGAACGAAGGACTTTAAGAAAACTTGAAAATTGAATTGTTGTTTGCGTTTTTCGCAAATCATATGCATTGGCCACTAAATGGGCACTAAATTTGGCCACGTAATTCCCTGGAAACTGAATTGTAAATGATGAAAAAATAATCCTTCGTTCAAGCAGTAGTTAAACATGTTTAAAATATGCATGCAAAGTCGATCGGTTCGTAAGTTTTCGAGAAATTTACAGATATCCAAAAAGCAGTTTTGACAAAAACGCGTTTAAAGTAAAACCGGTCGAGTCGAGTCGACCGTAACTACGAGCGTTGAACGCCATATATATCTGAAAATTTGGCTAGGATCGGCTTGAAATTTTCAAACAATATTCTTAATGAGTTGTACAATTGGGTAAAAAAATAAAGAAGAAATCGATTTCTTTAAGTTACAAGACCCATGTAACCCCTTAAGGGAGGGCTATGGGATAACCGGTCTAAAAAAGCACCCTTTTACGATTTTTTTCACGAAACTACTAAAGTTAACTTGAATAATTTATTTGTATATTATTGTGTAACATTTGAAGTGTCTTCAGCAATTTTCTCATTGAAATGAAATTTGCTAACAAGTCGTAGAATTATCTGAAATACATGCGGTACTTGAATATACACGCTTAAAAGTGTATTTTGTTTTAGAATAAAGTAGTAGAAAAATATTTATTAATTATATTGTTTATTAATAGAAATATATATTGACATTAAAATGTACATAAATAGTGATTCTTGATTTTAATTGATGCTGTAGCGTGTAAATAAACTTTGTAAGCTTTATTAAGTAAATTTCAACTCTTGATTTTAATTGAATTTTAAACGTTACTATTATGTTTATTGACAACAAAATTTTAGATTAAAATAGAAAAAAATGTTTAAACTAGAATAGAATTTAATCTACAATACTAAATTATGACTAGGTTACATAATAAATAATTTCTTATTTTATTGCAAATACATTGCATTTTTTATATTAATAATTAATTAAATTAATTATTGAAATGAAGTTGAACGTAAATGTTTTCGACGTGTCGTTATTATTAACGGTTGCATTGTTGACATTTTCACTGTTGTTTGCGTGCATTGTTTTTTTTTTGTTTTACGGGAATTTCATCCGGATTTCCTATTGATTCTCAAATAAACATATGAGTTATTGTTTACAGTAATAAGGAGAGTCCTGGTTCTCCAAGTGAGAGGGGTATATTTGTTTATTCATAACAAAAGGCACATTTCCCCGGATTTTTCACTTTACACCTAGTGGGTGTAAAGTTCAACTTTACTCTCGCAAAAGTGCGCGTAAAAGCGTACTTTACGCCTACTGTGACGAAAAAAGAGTTTTTTTTTCAGTAAAAATGGCGCCATTTTGTAGTTGTACAATCGATTAAAAGCAAAAAATAAAGAAAAAGCGACCATTGTCTTGTAGAAAAATATATATTAAAGAAGTATGTAATATTTCAGCCTGATCTGTGCACAAGTTTTTGAGTTGTGGCGGGTCCGACTTCAAGAAAGTGAATTTCAATCGACAGGGCGGGGCTCCGTATCCCGTTCAGTTCAACTCGAATTGATCTGGAATTTTAGGACAAGATTCTAAGTTGTACTGTAAGATAAAACATTATTTAAAAATTAGAATTTTTGAACCGTTTATTCTACCACCCACCGTTAAGAATGATATTTGTTGCTCTCTGCTTTGACTGCGTCAAAATTACGATTTTCAATGTTCCATGACTTCGTTTATCAAAAAATTGACAATAAGTGAAAACATTCAGTGCAGGAAATGTTTATTAAGGTATCATAAATATTTGTGTAAAGTAGTTTTAAACTCAACCTAACTGTTAGGCAGGAATAAGCTAAGGAGTAGACAAGGAGTAGGCGTACGCTACTGCTCAGAGTAACCCACACTCGTTTGCAGTTTTTTGAGTCAATTTTGAGTTCATAGGTGGAGGAAATGTGGTGTGTTGACTATGTTGGACTACATTTGAGTTCTTTGGAGTCAAAATATACTCAATGGCATCAATAAACAAGGAAAAAAGAAAAGCGACTAAATGCTGTATAGACAAAATCCTGAGAATTGAATATGTTTGAAAAATTTCTGGGTCCGATGTATGATTTTGATTCTGACACAGAATATCTTCTTTTTTGTCCTAGAAAACATTCCTAAAAGAAAATTTTGATAATAACTTATTTAAGCTCACCGTGAATTGCGTAAGTTGCAATTAATTTATTTGTTTAGATATTTGATTTCATACGTTGCAGACAAACTGATAACTACTTTAAACGAACAAAAAGATTAAAAATAATGCTTTATTTTTTTAACTGGGTGCACTACTGCTTACTTAACCTTGAACCCCCTACTTCGCGCAACATATATCGTAATGTCCTGTTATTTTAATTTATCGATTTGTTCCTAAAGTGAAAAATGTCTGGATGTTATCACCCCCCCCCCCCAATTCTTTGTTATTTACATTTTTACAATACTGCCTAGACACTATGGCAAAGATAGTAACTTGAAGAGTATAAGATAAATGTAAATGTTACTTTAACCTGAACAAATTCAGCATACCTTAAATATAGAACACTTACCGGACTTGCTGATGCGTCTCTGTAACCGACGATGACTATTCTTCAAACGCCCACATACTTATAGAAAGAAAGAAACCTTCCAAAATTGAAATTAGAACGTAACACTGTTTTTATTACACTTAGTATTGTAAAATCATAAATCGCAACATTACGATGTCTCATTATTCTTTACAACATTTTTCTACGAAGATTATAATATTGAGTGTACAGCATTTTTTCGTGAAAAAATTCGTTCCGATTTTATCCGCAATGAAGGTTTCGTATACACACAACCGACTTTTACGTTATTTTTTTCCGGTTTTGTTTTAAACGCGCTAACAACAAAACGTTAAATGAACCAAAAACTCTTTTTCATAAGCTATTTATACTGTATTACATATATATCTTATAAATAACAATCGATATTTAAATAAATTGCCATTGATAAAGTATCAGATCTGACTCGGCCTCTTAAGTATAACACGCATGTTTATATTACTCATATAATAAGTAATACCTATTTATAAATTGGTATCAATTAGTGGGGCGGCACCTTTCGATAACAGTGCGAAGAGTCAGGTGTTTCATACAATAGTATACTTATTTAGGGTCACAGTGCATCCTTATGCGCAACCCAATTTTTATTCGTATGATCAAACTTATGGGCTAACCATTGCTGTTCCAGCAATTGGTATCTTTCCTGACTTAGATATAGGGGCTTCCCTCGCCTAAAATAAAACGAAAAATGTTAAGTACTTCTTTTAAGAACAGTTACAAAAGAATTATAAGTTGTATATTTCAATTGCTAGTACTCACTTGAGATCTTTATCCTCCTCCGCGAAGTAGTCAAGATGCAAAGATCCCCAAGAGCAAGCTTTATTACCCCGAATCACAATAACATACGTGGACGTTACCGCCAAAAACATAGCAGTTCCTGCACCACAATCGATCGAATGCTGGAAATGAGTGTTTATTAAAATGCTGTCATTCGTATGAAGATATAAGATAATGAGTCTTGAATATTTACCTGCACAGCTTCGCAAATACCCCACTGCTTACAACAATTGTCCCGCAAGCATACAATCGTACCGCATAATAAGCATATGCTACTTTGTTTGGGTACTGAATTGCATTGTTGACATTGTCGTTTGTGATAATACTGAAAATAAAATATTCAATATATAAAAATCTCTCATTACCAATTACTGTCATAAAAACACAGATTTGAATTTGGAATAGTTTATTGAAAGAAAATAAATTGACTTTTTTCTTACCGTGAAAATTTTCTCATATTCTCTTGGCAAGCGAAGGAGTTTCGGTGTTTGCCAAGGTATGTGCTGGACTACGAGATTCCGAGCAGCTTTTCCGTTAAACGTAACGAATTCGATGAACTGATCGCACCAAAATTTCGGAGCGGCCACCGCCGCGTCTTCGTTTGGCCAATTAAGCGCTACGGCGGAATTTAAGCATTTCCAGTTCAATCCAGCCAATTCTAAATAATACACTAGTTTCCCGAATTCTCCAACATACGGCGGCTTGTTGTCGAACGGCTTTCCGTAAAGATAAAAGCGAACCAGAGCCGCTATTCGCAAAAACGGCAGGCACAACGTTTGAATCTACATACAAAATGAAAGTTGAAATTTCTTAATCTTGTCTCAGCTTTCGAATAAAATTTCCACAGGCATTATGACACTTACCTTATTTTCTATTTCGTCCATCCTTACTCTCGCAGTGCCGGGGGAGGCCGTCGTCGTATTATCGTCGGAATAAAGTTCCGTTTCGCGGAAATTATTAATTACGTTTCTCAAAATCTCTTCTGAACTTGGCGGATTCGACGCGTCGCCGTGAGTTCTACATAGAATTATTGCGTTCCGTTCGGCGGGCAACAATTCGTAACTAATTTGCACTAATACTTGATAGTAAAGTAAATTAAAAACTACTTTAACTATCGTGGAGAAATACGCTGAAAAAGGCAAAGAACATTTTTAATGTTATAATAAAACTTCATTTAAAAACAAAATCTTAAAACTAATCTCGCTTGAATGCTCACCTTGGTCCATGTCAGACAGCGTCAGAAGAAAGAATTGCAGGAACAGGGCAATCGGATCCTGAAGTAAGATCGGAACATCACATCTGTAGCGATGGTTCGGCAACAAATCAAACTTAGGAGCCAATAATCCCGCAAGCTTCTGCCATTTGACTTGAACGTAGTCATGAGTCAAATTTTTCACGTTTGGGGCCAAAACGTGAAAAAGGGCAACTAGGGAAAAAATAGCAATAGATTAATTAATGTTCACTCCTGAACTATCGAAACCAACACCACAGTTTCGTTCAAAAGTGTATTCAACAATTTTTAATAGATTTTTGTTACTCGGGGCTTTCCGATGTCTCTCATTATGAATCTAGTAGAGAAATTTAAAAACTATATAATAAATATATCTCTACGATATTACAATTGACACCGGGAGAAAGTATCAGGACTCCCAAGCAGCAAAATAGTGCGAAATTACTTATTTTCGACCTTTTATCCGGGCGAGAGATTTTCTCGACTTATTTATCTAAAGTAAAGTCGAATTGCGATAAGTGGAGACAAAAGTGGAAGTAATTTGACGGTCGAAATTTCATAATTCAGTAGAACTTCAGTTTATTGTCCTCGCTTTGTTTAACGAGATTCCCCGCATGTATTTAGCGCAGGTAAGGTTAGTTCTTCTTCTCTTTTTCGTAATTCCAGTGTCGTGTCTATTGTGTTGGCTGGAAGGTGCGCAAGAAACGATACGCATTTGTCGGACAACAAAATGAAATACAAAACCCCGATTAGGACAATAAAGTGAAGTTCTACTTACAAGGCATAATTGGTCTAATTCTGACCAAATTTGTCCTTTTTTTGCAACCTTTTTCTTGGACTTATAAGCCTGTTCAAATACTTATGTGTTTATAAATCCATGTCATGATAGTAACGCAATTCCCTAACGCTTTAATCAAAGTACAATATAACAAATGAAAAAAATGTATAGCAGATGTCTGTTTTGTATAGTAAAACATCACATAATGTATCGTTACGTGCGACGAAAAATTGGTTCATAAAAATGATTTTACATTATTAAAAATTAACTCTTATTTTGATGATTATATTTAACTGTAGTTTACCATAATATAAGTTTTGATATAAAAAAACAACCCGAAACATTCGAGCATTCCACCTAAAAAAATTGCGTTGATGCCAAGAATACATTAAAAAAACATTGTTTCAAGTGGGGAAATATCAAAGGCTACGGCAAAACAGGTAAATCCTAAACTAATATGTTGATAGAAGTGTTCACCGTAGTTGGTATTAACTGATATAGATCTAAATGCAAAATATATTTTTATTTGGTTTAAGGGAAGGGTACACCCAAAAACTCAGCTCTATGAAATAAACTTTAAAAAATTTGAAAAAATAATTTCTTTAGTGTTTTGTCCCATAAAAAACTAATTTTTTTCGAAAAAAAAATTAAATTTTTTAAAATCCATCCGTAATTAGTTAGAAAATGTGTTTTTACGTTCACTCTGATTTTTAAATTAATTTAGAAAAATGTACAAGCATTTTTTCAAAAACGCAAATTTTTCGCCCTAAAATTTTCGGGACAAGCATAACTTTTCCACTTTTTATTTTCATACTACTGTATTCCTCGTCAAAAATTACAAAAGAAATAATTTTTTAAAGGTGTATTTCGTAGAGCTTATTTGGTTGGTGTACCCTCCCCTTAAAATTATGGTAACGTTTGTAAAGTTACTGCACGCTATACAGACCTTTAAAAATAACTTCTAGTAAATTCTTTCATTAATCGGTTTTTGCATTTCGGCTAAAATTACTTCAAATATTGTTAAGAAAATAAACACTCAAATAGTATACTACTATGGATAAGATGTACTTTTTCCGCGAATTATATGCCAAAAGTCATTTCCGATACCAAATTAATCTCGATACGAAAGTGTCGACGAATAAGAAAAATGGGCTCCACGTCTTTATTTCGCGTGACAACTACTCAAGCTACAAAATAGAACAGGGCAATTGATCGCACGACAAAATATCACATGGACAAATAACCATAATAAAAAATATCATTGCGACAAAAACCAGCCCAATAAAAAAATTGAACATTAACGAACATTCAAGAACAAAGAGGTGCTACTAAAAAATGAAGTGTATATATTGTGATTACCTAAAGATTTCAAGATTACTATTAATAAATTATAAAGAATGTTGAATATTAATGTTACTGAAAAAACTTTCCTGCATAACCAGTCTTAAACAAATCTAATGTAATTTTGAAAATTATTCCGTCATTTTGAATTTTCAAATAAATTCTATGAATTTTGAAAACTAATACCAGATTCATAATCAGCGACTCCGAAACTCCCCGAATAACAGGTTTCACCAGTCGTTACCACTTTTGTTTTCGCGACTTTAGCCATGAAGGGGTTAAAATAACAGATAACAAATATGCACTTACTCATACAATGTCGATTCAATTTGAAAGACGCTTCATTGAACGATAAATCCCAAAGCGAACCTTTGAATTGCACAAGTTCGATTTCTAAATTCGTTCGGGCAACAGAATTAACTAAGAGGAAGATGCTTTCTTCCGACGGATGATAAAATTTAATTTCATCCGTTACATCTGCGCAGTACATTACGTCTTTCATCGCTTTCTTCATTGAATCAACGAGATTCGACGTTTCCTAAATTAAAAATTGAATATTTTAAAGAATTACGTTTTTGCAAAAAGAAAATCATTTTAAAATATATTAAACTTACGCAGGTTTGTTGCCGGATTTTCAGACAGTCGTTGACTTCTTCGACTATCATTTCCCTGTCAAAACGTCGCGGCCGTCGATCCGCGTGGTACATGCCCGAATGAGGTGTTAGCGGCAAGATAGAATTCGCCTGTTGTCGACAAACTGGGCAGAGATATTCGGTCCGGTCGCCGAGAACACTCTGCGGTCTTTGACGAATCGGAAGCGACTGCAGATACGATGATAAACAATCGACATGAAGATGATGTCCGCACGCTTGAACGCGTACGCCTCCTTCCAAGCCAATATTCACAGACAAAATCGCCGAAGGCTGCAATTTACAATTATTGTAAAATCATACGAAATCGATTATTACTTGAATAATCCTACATTAATATTACTTACAGTATTAAAGTGTAGATTTAGTTCTTTAAATCTTTTGTCAAAATGATCACTTCGTCTGCCATCTTTTATACAATTTGCCGAATTCTCGTCCGAAACCGGCAGTTCTAACCCTTCGACTTCTTGTCTTTCATGACCAACTACGCTAGTTTCCTAAATATAATATTCCATCATTAGAAATGTAGTTTAATTAAAAAAATAATATACTTAAAAGATAGATAAATAACCTGAATTAAGACAATCAATCCTATGGGCTTATCATCGGTGCTAGGAGTCTTCTGATTACAAATAACGCAGAGATATTCATTTGTCTTCGAATCCCACTCCATATCTGCTTCAACATCTGTTAACGAAAATAACGTTGAATACATCATAAATCTTGTGTTTAGTCCGTAACTTAAAAATAAGAAAAAAACTTACCGGACAGAGATTCGAGCCTGGTGAAATTTGCTTCAGCGAATTGCTGCTGCCGGTTTCTGAATTCAGTCATCAACTTCTGTTGCCTTTCTCGAACGAGTTTCTTTTTCTCTTGTCGTTCCCTCTCTTCTTTCTCGCGCTGTTCGTCTTCGGATTCTTGCATTTGTGGCCAAAGTTTATTTCGGGTCCTTTTAATATTTTCCTTACACGATATGTCTAAATTAGCTATTCTATTTAATAATTTCGCGACGAAGAATGGCCCATCGCCGATCCGAGAATCACAGACTGGATCCAAACTGCTCTCAGTCTCATTTGTCAGCATTTGATCAGTGTTAAAACTATCTGGAGTTCCTGACAGCTGCGAATGAAGCTTCAACAATAACGAAATGATACTCTCTCCCACGATTACAGGATCCGGTTGAGTGGGATTTGACTGTGTAACGAAAAATTCAAATTATTCCACGTACATTAATAGAATAGTAGTATCATTATTTCGCTGTTTGCACAAAACTTACTTGCGGATTTCGTCGACTAATAATTCTATTCGAATTTGAGGTAGATGCTATAATATCGGCAACTCTCAAAATTGGTGGAAAGAGTCGATACGGGGTATTTGAAAAAATTGATTCATTAGCATTCATGACAGCATTACGCGATGGAGGATCTGTAATAACAACATTTATTTAACATTTAATAGTAAGAAACATTTAATGATTAACGCGCAATTTTTTGTAGTATATCTAAAAGGATGAAAATGCTTACCGGTCATCGATGGCACGGTCCGTGCTATCGTAACATTTAGATCAGTATCGACAGCCTCGTTTTCAGGAACTATTGACATGTGAGGAACGACTGTCACTGGATTTTCTGTTACGCTTTCGCTGATCATTGGTGTATCCTCAATCTCACTTATCTCCCATTGAATTTCGCCCGATATCGCTAAAGGTATAAGTAATCCACATGATTTATACATCGGATTTATTTACAAAAATAATGAATAATATAAAATACTTACAGTCCGATGCGCTTGGCTCTACCTCTGATATAATCGTTCTCAAATTTTCCGATATATTGTTCGATTCGTACCAACTGTCCAAGTCCGAGTCGTCAACTACTCTAGATTTTTCATCGAGGTCATATTCGCACAATGGGTTTTTCTAAAAATTGAACATTATGTTATGTTCTATTTTTCTCATCCTAAATTTCAATATTCTAAAACGCTAATAGATGCTCTACAATTCTTAATTGTATTGTTTTTTACGCACATAATTTTACATAATATTGAAAACATTCCGCTTTGTCAATTAAAATCTTATTGTAAGAAATTAAAGTTTCAAAGATTGTTAAAGTTTTACGATTCAAAATAGCAGCAAAGATTTGTCACCATCTCGGGAAATAATCGATATTAACCAATAGAAATTTATTTCCAGAATAAGATTTGGAAATGGGCCTAATATATAAATTCCTTTTGTTAAAAAACAAACCTTACAAGATTTGCACGATAATTCAACATCGATTTTACAAGTAGACCAATAAAATCGTTCTCTAATTTTGGACAATGTTTTATTTATACTGAATAAGTGACTAGTATAAATAATTCATTATTTTCAGAAGTTCTATTTTCAACTCCATTATTAATAAATAATTCGATATATTCATTAGTCTCAATATCATTTTCAACTGTCATTGTTCACAGGCTCGTTATGAACATCATCAGGGAATGATTGAACCTTAACCTTATCATCTGATTGAAAAAAATTAAAAGTTTTATCATCTTTACACATTTTTATAGAATTGACAATATTAGAATGGACAACATCAGATTTCAATTTCCTCCCCCAAAAATTGACTCTATTTAGTTTTCTGACTGAAAAATGGAATAATAAGGACAATTACGTTGTGTATGTCCGTATTCGTTACAAGTGATTTGATTAGTATTATAATTATAGCGGTTTTGAGACTCATTCTGATTATATCCGGTGTTGTTGTAAAATCTTTGGCAATGGAAAGAATTATCCTCTTTTTTTATTGTATTAAATACAGACTCTAAATTTCTGGCTGTGATGACAGCAATTTATAAAGAAGTTGAATTTTTAATGCGTAATGTATTTTTAATTTTACGGTCATAAATTCCCGAAACAAACTGACGGCAACCAATTTTATGGCGAATTGCATCGGTATCGTCGGGATAGGCATAACGAACTGAATGTTCTAGATCATCAAAAAAAATTAAATGATTCTCCCGATTTCGATTATGAAATTTTTGAAAATGAATTTACGAAAAAAGATTGTTAATATCTATTTTTTTTCAAATCCAACTGGTGCTCCTTTGTTATTTCGTAAATAAATCAAATGACTTACAAAACTAAATAAAGAAAACTATCAAAACATGCGAAATGCATTTAAATATTCGTATTGTCTTTCGAAAAATTGATTTCTAGAGTAAAAGACGAAACTCATGCAATGTGTTCATTAATTATATAAATACAGATCAAAAAGTGAGGAACTTACCGATTTGTCAGGGGTGGTTGCACAAATGACAGCCATTTCTAACAAGTAAATCGCCAATGCCATAGTATGTTCCGATATATTATGTCCATTGACAGCTTTATAGAGTATTATGAAACTCGTAGCGTGGAAGATTTTCGAATTCAGAACAATACGCGGATCCTCGTATTCCCGATAGACGGGAGCTGGATGCCTAAACGGAGGCCACGGGGTGGCGCTGCTCTTTAAATGTCCAGAGTTCTTAACGCTAAACAATCGCACAATGGAAATTAAAGTATTTTTAATGACATTATTTAATTATGTAACGTAACAAAACTGACTAAAATAACTTACAATGAGCTGTACCGATCCATGGACGTTTGAAAATCTCGACGGTGAACGGCTCTGAGCAAGGCGTATAGCGGATCGTAAAGTTTTTCCCAAACATAACGCTTAGGACCGTACATGCCTTGCTGCATATTCCCGCTGGCCTCTAAGTTCGGAGCCCGATATTGCGCAACCTGAGTTTTTCAATAAAAAAATAATAAAAATTATTCACAGTCCGAATTTGTTTTTAAATATGTATAGTGTAATGTTATAATTCTCAATAATCAGGACAAGTAGTTACATTAAAAATTTTAATCAGGTTCTATTCGTACTATGAATCCGATAAAATGTATTACAAACAAAAACAAATGCATTAACCTCAATGGAAATGAATTCATACAAAAGAATAGATTAAAGTGTTTTAATAAAAAAATAGCAATTTCATTTTAAATGCATTTGAATGCAAAATTACAAATAAAAATTTTCTGTTTCCAGAATATTACTTTTAGATGAAGATTGATAAAAATACAAAGGTTCTAATTAAAAATTTGGATATTCGCACACTAGTGGCTTACATTTTTAGGAAATATTACTCTTGGATTTGTCTGAATTCCGAATTACAATTCTGAATTCGTAATAACGAATATAAATGCATTTCTATCCTGCTGGAATAAGACACAAATTCGCATAGTTTCAAAATTCAAATTTCCTGCGTATATAATAAATAGACCTGAATTGTGTATAAAAATGGATTCGTTTTTCTCAAAGTACAAATTTAAAATGTTCAAAAATTAATACATTTCAATACTTCTTTATCCGCTTCTGATTATTAGGTGTAATTAGAATTGCAGACAACAATTCGAATAATATCAATCAATTATTTAAAAAAATATACATTATTAAAAAGGAAATGAACAGAAACGTTTTCTGTTCTTTATGTATTTTCTATATATCTATAATATAAATAAAGAACAAACTATAACTAAGTGTTATGAAGTCTCCAATCAATCTAAACATTTTGAAATTCTTAAGAAGAACAGTTACCTCATTCTATATAAGATTAGCTTATGTTACGAGTCACGGCGGATATGGATGTATTCAAAGCTTAAGCTAAGAAATGAGTATATCGAGTTACTGATATTTTAAAAACACACATACCTCAGATAGGACCGATTCCATGTCCCTGTTCTGGGTTGAACCGCAATGCTCCGGCATTAATTCCATTAACTGGCTATGCGTTTTGTCACCAATACACAGAAGAGTCACCATTTCCAAGTGAGACATTTCATAATCGGAAAGTCCTGAAATTTTTACAATGAACTAATATAGATCATGAATTGAATATCAAATTAATTATAATATATTTCGTGGACCAACGATAGTATACGGGTGTAAAGATATATTTTATGAGTACACAATGTACATTTTATCTTCACCCCCTGCAGAAAGTTCGTTTGCATCTATTTTAAATACTAAGAATGGTTCTGATTAAATACGATGTAAAGAAATGTATACCTGGGAATGAATTTCATTCAAACTTACTAATTTTAAACACAAATTATTCTGACTGCATAAATGTATGCCTTATACAGGAAACGTAAAACATAATTATTGTGTCATTATACACATTTTAAAAATATTGACTTCTTTATAAATTTACAAACGTGTCCTTCATCAGCAGACTTTGCAGGATGCAGTTTGTACGTACGAAAATAAATGTTTAACGTATGCACAGAGAGAAAAAAAGGTTAGTGGAACCACGAAATAATGTAGAAATGATCGTAAGATGGAACAATAGAAAAATCAACAACCAAGAATTAATATTAAAAGAAATAGAACTTAAAATATACCATATAATAGCAATTTTTACGACCACAAGAGATTGTTTTCTTGTAAAACTAAAAAAAGGTAATTTTGAGGTTATATGCCCGACTTCGTATATAACGACCCGGATATAGTAAACAGAACAGTACCATTCTCTTGTTTAATATGGAAATAGTTAATTAAACTATTTTTTAAATACTCCATGTTTTACTTTCACAAAATCGCTGGATTAACTATATTTTTTCTCTTCATGAATATAATTGTTTGCCACATAGATTATTCCACATCAGATTTACATCTCGAAATTCAACTTTATATACAAATATTTTGTTTTTATTCTCTATTTTCGAACTTTAACAGTAACCGGGCGATATATGCTAGGTAGACATTTGATTCGAAATATTAAGAATGAACGAGGAAGTATGTTAAAACAAAGATTGAATGAACACTAGAATCTAAGAACTTCGAATAGGAGTGGGAAAATAGATTATTTAAGTAGATATCAGCGTCATAGAATATTTCAAGTTATTGAAATATAATATGCTTTCTCCATTGATTACAAATCGTAACGGAATGTGTTTTTCTATATCACAACAATTCACATCGACCACTTCTGTTCAGATAACCAAAAATACATAAATAAACATATTGATAATATCCGCCATCAAGTTACTTACCAAGATTTGTTCGAATGCTCACGAGAATCGCCAAAAATATAAGGCAGCTCTCCAACATTTGAATATCGTGCTCACTGTCCATGTACTCCGATTGTGACACAGGGGAGGCGCCTATTCTCATCCAGTCTTTAATATTAAATCTATAAAAAATAGTCATGGTTATTGAGAATGTTCATCGTCAAGTAAGTAAGAAAATATGCAGATACTACTAATTATAAATAGTGAATCTTACTTTTCAATAACGGTTTTCAAAAATACATCCGCAGGTATTTTTGTAGCGCATATTTGCAGCAAATACAGATCTGCATCAACCATCGAGTTACAGAAATTGCACTGGACATACGTCATTGCTTGGCCCTTTATTTGCAAACCATTGCGAGACCACATATTATGAAGTATTTCATAAAATGCTACCTGAAATCATAAAAGGTAACACGTAAATAACAAAATAGATTCATTAAACTATCGATGATCTTATTATTACTATGTCTATATCCATAGTTCTGCTCTTACATTTAATTATAGGAGTTTTCGTCAAACCAAAATAGATGTAGTCAAAAGTAATAGTCCAAAAAAATCGAGTATTTATATCTAACTCTAATTAATATATTAAATTTGAAATCATGAAAATACTGCTGAAATCGTTCTTTTCTTTAAAGATGTTGATTAAAATTAATATTAAACAAAATATTTTAATATAATAATTAATAATGCTGAACGAAGTCATTAAAGCGGGGGAAAATTCCAAATCCTTTATCCTTTCTTTTTTAATAATGCTGAACGAAAAATGGAAATTGCAATTTGTACATTTTTTCCAATATATGTACCCATGAAGTAAAATATAGTCTGTACAATTCAGAATTGTATGCAATGTTTTGTTGGAAAAAATTGTCTTGTCATTGACGGAAAAAGATCAAACTTTTTAGAGTGTAGCGTAAGTCGTCAACATTATTAATTATTACTTGTAAAGTAGGATGAACGTTTTAATGTTTTATACTATTATCGGCCTATGATTTATCTAATAATAAATTTGAATTCTGAGTTAATCAGGGGATGTTTTACCATCGACTTAATAATATATACTTTTTTAACGAATATTAAAAACCCATTCCCTTATGGCATAACAATTTTCCATAACCCGTCTGCAAAAAGTCCACGGGTGCAATAAAACTAGAGGTTTAATGACAACGTATTTAAAGAATACAATTCTGATTCTTAATCAAATATAATAAAAAATCGCAAATTTATACATATTATTAGTGTCGTTTATCATTGGGGGTTGAGGGATGTCATTACGTTTTGAATCATGTTCACAAAGGTAACTCCGTTATTTTACTTGCTATTAGAAAATGTTTCGCACGATTAAAAAAAACAGTATCAAAATTAGAGTACTGCTTCAGTTACAGATGTTATTTCAGTCTTTTTTTCGTACAATAAGATGGCAGCTATCGTTTCCGATCGGATTTTTCATGCTGAAAACGTATCTGGATAAAATCTTAGAAGTTAAAATATAGAAAAAGGGGTTGAAGCCCACAAAAACCATGTTTTTGCAATCTTTTGAAACATTATAGAGCTAAAAACTGATGTGGTACAAACTTCGTTAATATTCGAAATTAGAGACTGAACCATGCCCTTTCAAACAAGCCCTCAGCCAAATTGATTGGTTGTGTCCTTATAGCACGGTGTATTTATGTCTGGGGTACTTTTGTGCCCAGATTCGTTTTCACGACAAAAAATCTACTCGGAAGCAATAAATGTCGTCTTATTGAATGCCCTTATTATTTTTTTATACGCACTCGGATCTATTTGTAATTCTAACAATCAGTGGAGATGATTTAACTAAATTCTTAAGCATGTTAAGATATTTAGGTGATTTAATGCTAATGTATTAATCATACAGCGTGAAGATTCGTGGGTATTTCACAAATACTTAATCGCAAATCAGGATTATCATCCTTTTGATATAAGGAAATGAGTTTTTATTAAATGTTAAACAGTTATGTGCATAAAAATGACATCAATTATTTCTGGTCATTTTTAGCCGATAGGAATAGCATTTGGCGGAGTTCACAGAAGGAATACAAATTTCCTCAAATAAAACCAATTTTGAAATAAAGACAAACCAACAATTTTGATCTGACGGCTATTGGTTGCGAGTTGAAACATGGTATTTATCATGCGGAATGCATATGGAGTGACGCAAATGTAACGGGACATTTGGATATTTCCTCAAGTTTCGTTGTGATTTTGAACGAAAACTAGAATTTTATCCTCAAGTTTAAACGGG
Organism: Trichopria drosophilae; assembly: GCA_030407085.1. NCBI lineage: Eukaryota > Metazoa > Arthropoda > Insecta > Hymenoptera > Diapriidae > Trichopria > Trichopria drosophilae. The sequence continues at coordinate 155,941,392 of CM059583.1, forward strand.
ACTTTGATTTCCTGATTATTTTCATACTCTATAAGTATAAATATAAAGTAATTATGGAATTAGTTAAATAATCACCATTCATTGTACTAATTACAAATAGTAATTTGATTTCATCACAGTTATTGTAGCCTTTAGTAGTTTAATTTTGTAATTTAAATTAATAGATGTGGACTATTTGAATTCGTCTGCTCAACTCGGAAGTAAAATCACACCCGCGTCACGCAATACAGTTACTCGAGCGGCCGCTAATGGGCGTCGTGATTGAATTCCTGCCCGTTAAAGAAATGTGTTTCAATGTCAGTGAGCTTTTAATGCAGTGTCAATACTAATACAGCATAGTATCTTTGACATATTACTTCTAGTAATGTAACGTCCATAATGCTTCTTAGCTTTTCAAATTTCGAGAGTGATTATTCCTGTTTGTTTTCGAGATATCTAATGAATTCAGATTTTCAAAACGATAGATCCCTTTCAACTGAAAAAAATACGATACCCCATAGAATTCTACGTCTCAACATTATCGGATGTTTACGAAATCTGCATATACTTAAATATCGTTTCTTAGTAAATGATCTCAAATTCCAACTGAAGCTAGCTCAAAGTATTTACAACTGGAGCGAAATGCCATTTATCGATATGATGCAAGAAAATAATTTGAAAACATTGAATACATTAAATAGAAGTTTTGGATTTTGAATTAAGTTTCTTGACACTTTGTAATTCTTTTCAAGGAATTGAAAAATTAATGGTTGGAATTACTATAAGTATATTTTTATTCAAACAATAATTTTGCACGTTGATATTTTCATTTCTTCTTGAGTTTCAATAATAAAGTCTTTTATTACTATACCGTTAAGAGGTCATCGATTTTACCAATATTTACGGAGAGACGGGAGGAGGTCGAGAGTCCAGTGGACGTATATGTTACTTTTGAAGTAGACGTTTTGTGTTGAATATTAAATATACGAAAGTAAGTTTATCGATGTACTTTATTTAGCCGAAATATATATCACTCTTCTATTTTTGAGTTACATTACGTCTATTGTTTTACTTTTATTTACTTAGGAACTTGACTAAATATTAAAAGTATCGCGGAATTACTCGTATACATATATGACTAGAATATGGTATGATACGTCAAAAAACAAGTGGTTCTATAATATTAAATTCATGATAATTTCAATTATTCTGCAAACGCGATAATTCTAGTCTTCTATTTTATTGAATTACTATTTCGTATTTTATATTGCTTGAAATATTTATCCCATTATAAAAATTTAAATAATTCTTTTTTAAAGTTGTTCAAAAGGGAAAAAGACCGAGCGTACTTGAAAATAGTATAAGAATAGTGTATTACAATACTTAAAAGAAGATCTTTTCATGTCGCTGCGGATTAAACTAGCTTATAGACTTTCAAATTGGCGATTACGTTTAAAAGGAGGGAAGGACGCAAAAATCATAAATTAATTCATATAAAAATGCTTTGCATTCGACTTTTGAAATGTGTACAGGAAGTCGCTGTAGGGTTATGATATAGATGTCAGGCATTCGAATGTTTCAAGAGGAATGTATCTGACGTTCCAAAGTTGATATATATATATATATACAGGGCGATTCTCCATTGAATGACTTCCGGTTAACAGTAGATTCTGTGATAAATTCTAAGAACATTTTTCCTTTGAAAAAATTTGTGCGATGTCTAGTTTTCAAATTATTTAGCATTAAAGTCAGCCAATAAGAACAGGAGTTGCTTGATTGTCGCGACGATTTCGATGTTCGCTGACAGCGTCCATATTAGTGGCAGAAACGTACAAAAGTTTTTTTATAACGATTCCATCTTGATTATTTAGTCAAAGGACCGTAAAACACCAAGACTTATTTTTTAATTTTTTATTTCCAACAAAGCGGTCAAGAAATTGAAATCAAATTTTTCCTAGAAAAATTACATAATGTAAATATTAGTTTTGTTTTATATGGTTATATTTATATTTTTATACGTAGAGCTGATTAAAAATAACTTGTTCAAAACATAACAATTTAGCAGAGGCTGTAATGGCGTGCAATATCTTTAAAAAAATATACATTGCCGCTCAAAAATTTGGAAACACTCACATTAAGATATGTGAGTACAACGCTCCATATCTCAGAAATGTCTGATGGATGGATTTGAAAAAAATCCAATAGCATTTGAAATATCAAATAAAATACTAACTCTATATGTGATAAAAAAATACTTTTTTCCTTTGTTTAAACAATTTGTTACTTTTACGAAATTTTCATTTTGAATCATCAATCCGTCGATTTTTTTTTGGAATTGATAAAATCTAAAAATTTTGACGCTATTGACAAGTAGGTACAAAAGTAACTACACTTTTATTGTTTTTATATTATATGACAAAATTTTCTAAAAAATGTGCCTGGTAAATTTTTTACAACTATTTTCTCCGCGCAATTCTTAGTATTGGAACATATATAACCCAAAGAAGTTGTTTTACAGGTTTTATAATATATACTGACATTTTTCTGAATAACAAATCTACATTGTGATTAAATCAAGCCGTAATTACAGTGATAGATAGTAATCTCGACGAATCAAAACTGTAAATATATATACTAAAGTTTCAAATAAAGGAAAATGTGAATTTATCTGTGAAATAACTTTATAGATCTTCCATGCTGCAAGGCTGAGAAAATGTATAAAAAAAATAGTCAGCCGTATCTTTTAAGAAATTTACTCTACTATTCAATGACATTGGAATTTTTAGTTATTATCAATTTTGTAAAAAGTTGCAGCTGATTGACTATAATTAAAAAATTCATAAAAATTAAAAACTGTTCATTGGTAATACAATTTAGTTAATAAGTGTAAAAAATATGATCTAACACACAGGGAGTTAGTATTTTATCTACTCATTCAAATGCTGTTAGATTTTTCCAAATCCTTTGAGGCGTTTCTGAGATTAAGAGGTTAGGTTGCATATCTAAAAATGAAAATTTCTTCAAATTTGTTAAAGAATATTCAATAAAAATAACTCGAATAATTAAATGATACTTTCCAATCATGGTTCTGATTATTTAAAAATCTTAAAAATTACTTGAAAAATACTGAAAAATTCGGATAAAAGAACGAGGTTTATTTATTTTATATTTTATTGCTGATCATTTTAAACTCTTCAAAAAATAAACAAGATAAGTTATTCAAATAATCATAATTACACATTTTTCAGAGATTTTTATGAAAAGGAATATCTTTAAAATAAAAAAAATCTGTTGTAGCGCATATTGTTAAAGAAATTATATAAAATTTGACAAAATATATAAAATTTCTTTGCGAGTCTTATTTTTTTAAACTCGAGAAAAAAATTATTCCATTTTTTAATAATTTTTGTTTAATATTAAAAATTTATTTCATGAATTGAAAAAATGCCCTCAAATCTAAATTCGATTTATATATATTCCCGAATGTTTTCGAATTAAATTTTCAACTTCAAAACTGAAAATAAAAACATTTTTCAATGTGACTTCTTTATCCTGTTATGCCTTAACATGAATTCAAAATATTATTTTCATAAAAATGTTTTAAAAAAAGTTAAATTTCGAATTCAGTACGATAGAGATTTTTGTATTTTCATTTGTTAGAAGGAAAAATTACTTTCACTTTTTTTTTGACTTCTTAGAAAAACTTTTTTTTTCTCCCGCTTGACATGTCAAACTTTTCTCATTTCTTCGTTACAAACATATTCATGTACACAGTAACTTCCTGTGTCTGTTATACTTAGGACGCGATTGGTTGAGTTGGTGAAAGTGAAACGAGAAGCAAGACGCTATTCGAGTTTCGAGTTGTGGAATCGATGCCTGCTCAGATCGTACAGTACGTATACACACCGACAGGACGGACTTCGCTTCGCATTTCGGAGCTGTGGCAACGTCGATTTACACGTTTACGGATTATATGGTGTTGTGTCCGCTAGGTGGTTAAAAGTTTTTGCCCCCGGGTTTTAGCACCCCTCACCAATCTAAAAGTAATAAAATTAATATTCCCTGAGAAAGTGACGTGAAAGTAGTCAGTGTCGAACCTGAGTAACTAATACGAAACTTTGGCTAAGGTTTGTCTGGTTAATTATACCATTTTATTAAATATGTACACAAAAATTCCGTTCACAAAAATGTCGTACAGGACTGCTCCATTTTTTTTCATGAATTGGTGGCTTGATTCTAATCTCAGTGAAATGTCACCGTCTCCTTTGTCGTGATTTTCTACGCGGATAATTTTTGCAAAAAACAGTACGCAGTTGTGTTACTAACTCGAGAATACCGTTGAAAACAAAGGAAAAATACTTGAGATGAAATTATTCATGATTAAATTTTTATAAATTGGAGCATAAATAATTTACATATGTAAGATAATGAGTTCTACACTATGTAATTTGTGACGTTAGTAAGGACAGAAATCTGAAGGTGATAATTTGTAAATAAGGTGATTTGTATATATATAGAGAGAGAGAGAGAGAGAGTAATATTTGTTATTGGTGCATTGGACTTATATGTAGCAGTAAGTTGACATATGATTGAATCAGCGAGTGTTTAAGTGCTGACTTGTTCAATTTAAGAGTTCAAATGGATTTTATAGCGTTTGCTATAAATTTTTGGTTAGGAATGATGACCTGACATTTTTTAAATGCATATTTTCCTCATTACTTATTCGATACTCAATAACTTAATTTGCTTGTAAGACTTATAAAAGCATAAAATATTTCTCCAAACTGATTTATGCAAATGTACTTTTTTATGGGCAATCATATTTTTTATTTATTCATTTAGTAATATATTTTGCACTTGTGTAGTTTTTCAATTAAGATAGGCTTCGTTGGCATTATATTCCCTGTTCGACTATGTAATGTTGAATTCCAAACTTATCTATTTCTAATAATAATATAAGAATAGAAATTAAATACAAGAAAGGTATCCATGATTCACAGCATGTGAGTCACGTTCATCTCAAGAACAAAGATCACAAAGACAGAACGAGTAACGTAGAAAGAAATTGTCACACGCAAGTTGCAATTATTCAATTATTTGTTTCTTTCTTTTTAATAAATTTAGCTATTGGCCATAGTGTATAATTCAAATAATAAATATTTTATACTTTATATTTTAAGTACAATCAAATCTTTATGGTAAGATACTATTAATTTCTAATATAAGGTTACTCGGAATCATTAACCTTATGCCAAGAAATGCAAATACGAACATATAATTTATATTCAGATAAATGTAAACCGATTTAATATATATTTTTATATTTTCAGAAATATGCGAATTCTATCAAAATCCAATGTGGAGATATATTAATTCAGGTACATTTTAAATCCACCGTACGATAGACTAAGGCAAATTTAAATAAAGTATACGATGTGCATATAAATTTGTATTACAAATTATTGACTATTTTTTATTATTTTCTGATTTTATAAAACTTATGATCCATATGAAATTATTTTACGTAACAGAGATAAATTTACAAATTAAAGTTTTCTGTTAAAAATGTAAGTTTAGATACAACCAGAATAGCACATGCATATGTCACTTTAAATATTTCATGACTTATGTACATAAACATTATTTATTTATGCAAATAATTTTATATCACAGTCTATTTGAATATTAAAACAATAAAGAAAAAACAATTTATCTTACGTCTGATTATCTACAAAATATAGAATATTCCTTAACGTATCCAAGATAATTTTGATGAAAATGTGGGTGTTAGATCTCCTGGATTTCTTTGTTAAATGTAATGAAAAAGTTTACAATTTCATTTAGAAATAAACTTCTTTATCTTTATATAAAATAGAGAATTTAAGGCTATGAAAAAACTAGTTTTTTTTTTATTTAAACATAAAATTCATTTTTAATTACTGACATATACTCATCGAAATTATATATACCGATTTTTAAACAAAGCAATTTAATAAATTATATTTTGGATGAAGGAATTTTCTATTCTAAAATATTTATAGCAAGAAACTGCAATATATTTCTGCCCTGCGGGTATACTGATAATGCCTGTATAATGATAACATTGCTGTATAGTAATACCTGTATTCTGATTCTTCCTGCAGTACATGCAATTTACACTTGATTTTATTATTTAACACATATGCATATCATTTTATATTTATTTATTTATATACCTTCTACCTCCACCTCGATCAATATCGCTAGTATTGCATGAGCACATTTTATTATAACAATAATAATAATATAATTGAATAGAAACGTAATTGTTATTATGAAATATTAAAGTGTTTCTAAATTCCTAATTCTTTTTCTCGATCATTCTAACAGAATTAGAAATTATAGAATGAAAAGTATTTTAAGGTTTATTTTTGCTTCGGAATTTTACGATAAACACGGTAAAAGATGCTGATGTAGAATTGAAACATAAGTATTCACTGTTGACATATGACATTCTTTTATCATTCAATTGCAATGTCTATTAGCGTTTGTTAAAGAGACGTCAATTGTCCAGGTTGTGCTTGGAATTCAATTTTATTTTTCTACATACCAAGAGTACAGTTTTAAATCTTTAATATTTTATCAAGATGTCTATTTAATATTTAATATCTTATTATGTGTAAAAAAACAGTTAAAAGTATATTGACCTGTATCAAATAAATACATTTTGACATCCAATGATATTCAAATTGTATCCGCAATAATTTACTGAATAACATAATCATTTTAAAATTACTTTTTAGTGTTTTCATTTTAAAATACTTCTGTAAGATGAAAAAACAATTTCATATTTTGTATGGTTAAAAATGTTTAAAAATTTTAATGTAAATACTTCAAAAAGTATTCAAGAATGAAACATTATTCTTATAGTATTGAACAAACTTTTGTAAATATTTTAAATTTTTGCAGTTATCAAATAATGTGTCACATCTTTCAATTTTTGGACTATATTGACGTTATTGGAAAAAAAAATGCTTTCAATTGGTAAATCCAATTTTACACCAGCCTTATAAAAAAAAATTACAATTTTTAAACTTTTTTCTTTCGATTTTCAAGGTTGATAAAATCTTTTTAAAGTATTTCTAACAATTGTCAATATTTTTAAACGTGTTTTCACAAAAGTTACTATTTATTATTTATTTTTCACTATTTTTATTATTTATTTATCCATATTTCGCGATTTGGAATACGTTTCTTTTAAAGATAAAAATTTAGAGACAAAATATAGAAATTTATAAACAAAAATATATTTTTTAAATACTGAACTAAAATAATGTAAATAATTGAGATCAGACAATATTTTTATTAATATTAATCTATTAAATTTTATGAGGAACTGAAAAAAAAATATTTGGATTGGATTAAGTTTTATCGAATTCATTCATAATTAACAGGGTTGGGTGGAAGGAAATCAAAAATTTAAAAGTTACGTTAAAAATTAAAAAGTTAAAAAGTTAATTAACATTAATTACTTCTTAGATCGTTAACTTTTAACATAACTTAATAAAGTTTACTTTTTACTTTTAACTTTTAACTTTATTATTAGTTAACTTAACTTCTATTTCAATTAACTAAATTACGAGTTAACTTTTAACTTAACTTAGTTATTATTTTGTACAGTTAACTTTAACTTAACTTAGTTAAAAAAAAAAATCACCCAACCCTGATAATTATTACTGAAAATTCTTCATCTTCAAACAAAACTTAATATTGTGATTTACGAAATAAATAAAGGGTTCACGAAATGTTGACTTTTTCCCAAGATTTTTTCTAATATGTCTGACTACTTGTAAATTTAAGCTTACTACTAAATTGGTGATTACCATAAAAACTTTTTGTCTACTTTGAAAGTCGTAAGAAGAAAGATGCAAAATTCAGAATTTTGAAAATATGATTGCTTAAAAAATGTCGGAAGAGTTTTGCGACAGCATCCAAGAATTCGGTGGTATCATCGAAAATTTCGATGGTTTACAAATTTTTGGTCAGTACTTTGAGGATAAAAAATGTTTTTTATTAAAAAAAGAATTTTTGTCAATATTTTCTGACACCACCGTCCATAAGTTATAAATATTATATACCAATACTTCGTTAACATTTATTTTTTATCACATAACAACTTTGGAACTTACTTTAGAAAAAAAAACGTTAATTTTGTAAATTTGACTACACAGAAGATTTTTGAAGAGGAAGAAACATCAGAAGTCAACAATGAAGTCAACAATTATTGGGGCGTTTTTGCTATTGTCTGTAGCAGGAATATGGGCCCAAGAAGAGCTATCAGACATCGAACTTCTACGTCAAAATCTTTTAAAACTAGACGCGGACCATGTCGACGACTTAAAACGATTCGAATATCACGTGAAGCTAATGAAGCTGTACAAAACGTACGGGGACACTGTGGACAAACAATTCCCGCTTCATGAAATTCTTAAGAATGAAAATGCATTGAACAATTCTTTAAGTTCTTTGTATTATTGGGCAAAAACATGGAACGAGCTGAAAATAATAAACGGCATGTACGGGGAATTCCGTAGAATGCAAATTAAACTAACGGATGAACATTATTCTCCCACTGACAACTCGTGGTTTGAGAACTTTGCTGGGACAGTTATGAATGACGCAACGAACTCCATAACCGGAGCGCTTGACCGGGTGGCTAATTACGTAGAACGTTATAATCTATTTGATTCTGCCTATCAGGTATTCTATCAGTCTTCTCACAATTTTATCCCATTTTCATTCCAGGCTACCAAAAATGAAAAAATCCAGGAAAAACATACGCATTATGTTGGATTTAATCGCGAATATTAATTTCCTTTGCATATGTTTCTCTATTCCCTTTTTTCAAAGATTAGTCTCTTTGAACTAAGTTAAAATCTATATTTAATACATATTAATACGTATAAAACAGGGTCTTCCGTGGTTTTACTGACGAGTCCGCACGGAAAATCAGGAAGAAACGTATCTTTTATTTTAAAAAAAATTAATAAAAATAGCCACTTATTGAATATTTTTGTTTCCGTCAGATTGGAACCTGTTTTTCGAAACTTAAATGTAGTTTTGATTAAACTGTTCCATATATTAAGAAATCAGTGGCGATAACACTAAAAAACGTGACTTATCACATTTTTTAGGAATCTTTTATTTATATTTTCCCTTGTTTACTAGTACACAATACAAACAAACAAACAAAACAAACCTAAACTGTACAAAAAATTTTTACAAAATGTTTTCATAATAAGTTACCAAAATAAATTAATAAAATTGATCATCCTTAGAGATGCTTATGATTGGCGATGACGTTATTGTTCTTTGGACAAATAATTTAATTTTGTTCGTTTGTGAAAGAAATCGTTCGCTTCTAAATTAAAGGACATTTTGATTAAAATTTATTTCTGACATTTTGCTGTGGGCAATGAGGAACGAACAAATCGAAAAGATGATTTTTAAGATTCAACAACGTATTTTAAATATTTTTTTTAGTTCAGTGGGATCTAAAAAAAATACATATATTTTTTCTGGATTTTTTAAAACAAATTTTATACTTATCGACATTTCTAAAATGTTTTCTGAAGTCGTTAGGATAAATTCACGTATCGTCATAATTCTGTCGAAATTCCAAATTAGTTCTTAATTCCGAAATGATATGACATGAAAAAAGAATTTCCGGAAAAAGAAGAAGATTGAATCGCAGATACTGCGCAAACGTACGATTTCGTGAATACCAAATAAAGGTAATATGCACGTTGGACGTATGACATAACTGATGCACGATTCGCGAAAGATGCATAATTCACAGTCGTCACGTGACGAGTCTGGTCATCGGCATATTGTATGACATTATGAGGAATAACATTGTTTCAGAGAGATTAGATCTAACGCACGCGGCGCGGCGCATGGAAGCATTCTTCTTTCAATTCGGATAATTCTCCGTTAATGTGACGTCATTTCACTACACTTCCCTTTGTCTTCTCTAAATAAAAGAATCGTAAACTCGAAGAAAAATATTGATGGTGTCTAATGGCATTATCAGTATAAAAAAGTTTCCTTCCTTCAGACTACTTCTTATTTAACTCGTAAAGTAATCCGTGATAACGGTAATACATTAGTATAACCGGAATTCTAAACAATTTATGCTAGTATAACATATTTTTAGAAATTGAGTACAAATTTTAAAAAAGCGACGTAATTCCGGACTTGTTCAGAAAAATTTCATATCTTTGATAAAAAAGTAAATGATTAATCCTGTAGAAATTTTGTTCTTACACTATCCATTTCCCCTATACCTTTAACACAGTAAATTGTCTAATATTTACCCAAGAAATGGTTTAATTTCGACTAGGGAAATTCCTTAATTATTCACGAGTAAACAATAAAATATTTATTTGCAAAACGGTCCAAATACATTTTTGGTAAAACTTCCCTCAATTGTATGTTTCAGCCTCCATATGATCAATTTTTAGAAACGCGGAAATAAAAAACTATACTTAGTGTTTTAAAGATTAATATAGGCAGAATTAACTTAACCCGTTTCTACCCAAAATGAGAGAAACAGGTACGTCAACATCAGCTCAGTTTCTGCAGTTGAATGCATTTTTTTTTGTAATTTTGGAAAATATATTTCCGACTATTTTGAAGTGTGCTCTATCGACTCCCGTCAAAAAATGGCCAAAAAACGACTATTTCTGAAAAAATTTTGCAAAATAAAAAGAAAATGCCATGTTTTTTTTTTATTTTTTACGATTTTTTCCATCGAAACGGATTATAACCAATAAAATGCACATATAAAAAGTGATCCCGATTGTTGAGCATAAATAATATACTAATAGAATATTTTTTAGAAGCAATGGCAATTCAAAATGTCCGCGGAAAGAAGCAAATTTTTTCAAAATTATTAATTTCGGGTTAGGCTGCAAAGCAGCATTAGTTGTGTCTTGCCCTTTGTACTAGGTTATTTACTAGGCAATAAAATCCTTATTATTAGTATTATTTCTTGAAATAGGGATCATAGAAAGTTTTTTATTACGTTTTATATTGATGACATAAATATTGACTGATTGTGGACGAAAATTACAATAATTTTGAGTTGATAAATCCAAAATGGCGGATCTGTAAAGGCCACCGTATGTAAACTTTGAAACGCATTTAAGGAACAATATATGGATTACAATAATGGTTTTTTGGCCATTTCCTCGACGGGAATCGATATAGCACATTTCAAAATAGTCGGAAATGTATTTTCCAAAAGTTAAATAAAATTCTTTTTACTATAGAAACAGAGCTGATGCTGACGTCCCTGCTTCTCTCATTTTGGGCAAAAAAGGGTTAACGCATTAACGCCTGAAATTACATTATTTTACTTTAATTTAAATATCGTATTTCGTATAAAAAAGTTTAAAACAATTGAAAGATACGCATACTATTTTTGAGATCGCTCTTGAAGATTCTGAGGTCAAAATTAAGTTTGCAAAAATATTGAGACTCTACTAATACTATATTATCATTTAACTTTTACGACATTACCGTTGATTTTACGAAGAAAATGTATTTAACCTTTCTTGTAGATCATCTGTCACTTTGTAGGAAACATTTTTTGTGTCAGTTGTCTTTTTGAAAATAAATGCAATAATCGTGTTCTTTTTTGTATTGTTTAATCGTTCTCTTAATATATCCTCGTTCAACCATAAAAACTAATCAGATCTAAGTTAAGCCATGTCAAATAAGAACTTTCGATCAGTTTTTAATCCGTCTTCCTGTTTTCAAGTTATCGCATTTAAAAAAAAAATGCCACAACAATATCATTAACAAAAACAAATTTCAAAAGTTTAAAATTACTTTTTGAAAAATTATTTCTACGTTTTAAAATCTGTGGTTCTTTTTTTTAAATACCAGCAGATTTGTCTATATCACCAACTAGTATTAAATATTGTTATAGAAGCAATATACTAATATAATGCAAGGTACAATGAAACTAGTAATATCATCAACTTTATAGGCCACATCTTTGGGACACTGCGATGTGGAACAATCGCAGCAACAACTCATCTACAATTTATACATGGCCATTGCCCTCACAGAAATAAAAGGATACGCAATGGTTCAGTTTTCGACCACTCTATACAGAATCTATAGTTTTGGTAAATAATATGACAAATACTTCTAAAAAATATATCTCTAAAGATAGCAATGTTATTTATGTATTCATCATTTTGTTTTCAGGAAATTATTCTGAAGCAAAACTATGGAAAGACCAGTATTCAGAGAAGCCGTCGCTTATAGCGAAAAGAGCAAAGGAAACATTAACCACGGCATCGAGAGATATATGGAAGTGTGATCCACGTGTACATAAAGCAGGTAAGAATAATTTTATTATTTATTTATCTATTTACGTGATAGGTTTAACCCTACAATAATGGTTCGTAATACTGTGATGCCTAAATGTGTGTTATATTAAAAGTAACAAATTTGATTGCATCAGTTTGATAGTAATTTTTGAAGAAAAATACGAGAGTCATGGTATAAAACCATGGTAATGTTCAAATAATTGTGGAGTTACCATTTTGCTCAGTACGTCATTTATTAAAGATTAAAATAATTTATCTAAAGCGGTTCGGATAGTAATTGGCCGATAGTTTCTAACATTCTTTGACCGTGTTATCTTTACAATCTCTTGTAAGTAACTAGTAATAAGATAAAACCATTAATATTTTTAATGTAGAGTCTACATTTACGGAGTTAAAGCAAGTTTTCCAAGGATACATTGTAAACGAAGTGGATTTAAATAGTATGGCCACCTGTCGTGAAAACTGTGGGTTTTACAGTGTTGCTAACGTTTATGGATGTTTCAAAAACCAATTTTGTGCGCGTCAAAAAAGATGCAATGGAAAAATTGTTCACTGTACATATGTTGACGCCGACATGTGGATCTGCCCATCGGTAAGTAAGATCGGCTCAATCAGACACCGTTTTTTAAAGAAAATGCTGTACATATCATAATTAATTTCTGCAGGAGGGGGCTAGCTCTCGCAGATACGAATACATAGAATACGAAGATGGTCAAACTTTTGGACAGAAAGGTACTTGCAAAAGAGGCGAAACCAAGGTCGACAGTTGGTGGAGATGGTTATTCTGGCATTGCAGTTATTGTTTCTGTTACTGCGATGATCATACCACCAATTCTGAGCGGTACTTTAATTTACGAAGTGTCACATCTGACATTGATAAGAACAAGTTAGTTCGTTACTAAGAATTTTTCTATTTCTCCAAATGAATTAAGCGTTTCTTTAATACGTATAACCTATTTTCACAGGGTAGTTACTGGGATTCGATTTAAGAAAGAAAACAAAATTGTCCATATCCAAATACAAGAAGGAAAATTGTTACCGAGGGGAAAAATCGACGCAAGCACAGTCGCATGGAAACCTATCGACAATTACACGATATTGGATGAAAATGTTCGAAATGGCGAGGATTATCATACAATCATGTGGGAAAAACGAGCTCTTGATCTGGATGATTTAACGGCACCATTGGATCATTTACTAACTGGAGTTAAGTTTAAACTTCTCGGTGGTCATCTGAATTTAGAAATTCAAGCTACACCCTTCAATTACACTACTGGCGTGTTAATGAAGGAAAAGAGTCGGTGGTATGCCAATGACAATACTGAAGCTCACGAGGTTTACGATGTTCACGGAGGCATTAGCGAAAGAATGAAGAGGTAAAATTTCATTTTCACGTGATGGATCTTACAAGGTTTTAATATCATATTTAATGATAATATTTCTATATTTCAGGACGGAGTTGAAGCTTCTACATCCGGATATTCCAAATCGTTCGAAATTCACAGCAGTTCCCGACTCTAAGTCCAATCAATATCTGTATTTCGGACCGACAGATCTCCATAAAGACGCAGCTCAAACGACAATACCGTTCATAGATATTCAGCCAGTGGAACCAAATCCACATGTGCCATTGTCCGGAGCTGGCGTTTTTCACAAGGGTACCTCAGGCTACGGCGGATACGTAGCCCTTAAGTTAATAACCTACGATTATACGCCACATACCCACGTAAGCAAGTTTCCAAATTCACCAACCTCAGGGTTCAACAATGAGATTAATTCTATTTAAATAATATTGGAAACATCGGCAGGAAAAATGATGCTGCCTTTTTAGGCGTGTCCTTGCATTTACAAATTCCGATTTTGGCTAGCTTTTTTTCTTCTCGTGTATGGTTTGGTCTGTTTTCTAATTTACATTTCTAAATGTCAATAAACTACGTCAATGAACAAATGAGAGCTTATCAGAGACTCAAACTTGAAGTTATTAAAAATATTTATATTAATTTAAAATTAACACCTTACAATAATTTGTAGGGTATTGTAATGATTTTCAATTACGTTAATTAGAAACATTACTTAAAATGGAACAAAATGCGCAAGAAATTTAAGTTAAACTGTTTGTTTTTTTTTTCAATTTTCCACCATAAGTTGGTATTTATCAATATTTTGATTCTTAGATGTACCAATTAACATGTACATTAATATGTAATTACTTTACGTAAGTGTAGGATATTCGATATACGCATACGTACTAAGTTTATGTACGTTTCATTGCGTGAGATATGAACAAATTATTGAAATTTTCAGCAAGTACAAAATATATTATGAGTAATTTTTATTTTATCGAAATTATATGAAGATTGCGTTACGCAAACTCTAAATGTCTAAAAGTTAGACAAACCCGTAAAACAAAATATAAATTGTATTGTCTGAATGTACTGAAGTTCGATTCAAATAAATTCCACAGTTGTCAGTTTTCAATATTATAGTAAAATTACTGATAAACAAAAATCTCTCAATAGGATTCTATTCATTTAGAATTTCTTCCGTAAATGCACAAAGATTAGTAATATTACGTACGTATATTACATAATAAATATATCGAGCGAATATGCAAAGCCAAAATCGATTATCATAACGGTGTTTACATCTTTATCAAAAAGTAAATATTCGTTATGAAAATGTTTAATGCATAAAATTGGCGTAAATTTGCTGCGACAGTTTCAAGTTTCGATATCTTAACTTTACTTCAAGCATTAAAAAGCTCTCTATTTATTAGTACTTATTGTAACATGCATAAACATGGTATTCGACTAGAAATTTATTTGTGTTAAAATAGCCTCGATTAAATAAAATAAATTATAGTGTGATATTCTTAAATGTGTATATGAGTTACGATAAATATACTGAGAAAAATTCATTAACAAAATGGTTATTTTTCAAAATATAATAGAATAGAATAAAACTAATTCTCCAACAGATTTTAAGTGAGTTATTTAATTCATACTTCCAAATCGTCAATGTTTTAAACTTTAGGTTATCGTACATTATGATCCGTTAAAGATTGTCAAAAAAATGTTGCAACATCATAAATTAATAAACCTTTATGCACTTTAAACATATCGTGTGTTTAATAACGACTACGATAATCTAGAAACAGACAACTGAAAGTGAAACTAGCAAATTTGACATTTTCTTACGGGCAGTCTCTTTGAAAATTTGGCAAAAAGAAAGCAAATTAAAATACTTTGGACCCACACAATATCGAAATTTTAGCCTTTCGGAGTTTCGATTTTCGGAACTTTGTTCCCCGCCATGTGACTTCAAAAGTTAAATTTCCAAACGTAACTCATTACAAAAGACCACATATTTAACCCCTTCGCTGCGGCGAGAATTTCACAAAAAGTGCCCAAAAGCGGGTAAAAAACAAATTTGATTCAATTTTACTGTAACTTGGTGTATAGCAGTTTTTTAGGATGCAGATTACGAATCATAAGTCAGATTTCGAAAATCTAAAATGGCGGATTCAATATGGCGGACAAATGTGATGAAATTCAATTATTAATGGAATAAAACAAAAAGAAGATATAAAAAATATAACAAAATAAATAAATAAAAACTGTACTTTGAAGACCTTTCTCCAATCTCCTTGTGATAATATCTGTAAGTAGATATGTTACATCGAAACTATGGGGAACAGTTAACATTATTTTTTACAAATTCGCCTACCATATTGGATCCGCCATTTTGAATTTTTCAAAAATATCATCAGACTTATAAGCAGCGACGTCGAAAACCCCCGAGTAGCCAGTTTCGTGCAAAATGGTTCGATTTTTGGAAAATTTGTCGGCCATATTGGAACCGCCATTTTGAATTTTCAAAATATATCATTAGATTTGTAATCAGCGACTTCGAAAACCTCGGGGTATCGAGTTTCAATCGATTTCAATTTTTAATGCCGACATTTACTTAATACGATGTTATGACAAAGATTTTTAGAAAATCGTAAAAAAAACATATTTTAGGAACTTGTATCTTTTTTTTGACATCATGTTTTTGAAAAATGGCAACGACATTTGTTCGGTATGCCTTTGACTATCTAGAAATGGTCCAAATTTATATGTGACTATACATAATGCACCATTTATTAGACGTAAATATGAAATTCGTACATTCAAAAGCCAAAAATAGACCAAAAAGGCGAAAAATGAAGTGTCTGATCACTCATTTTACTTTATTATTTCTAGTGTAACGTGTTCAGCGTTTCTTTAATGTGTCTGAAATTTATATACTTAATAATAGACAAACAAGCGAAGAAAACAGGCCGTGACAGAACTATGTGCCCCTTTCCGAAGCACTGAGAAACGTGCCTACAAAATATGCTCGACGTTTAAAAAAAAAAAAAACAATTTTACTTCATTTTTCGCCGATCGGACGTGCATCATATTTCGAATCATTACAGATGACAATTAGTCTTTTTCTGTAAGCAAAAATGAGTAAATCTAGACGTCATGGAAGAATGTGCTTCCAAGAGAAGCTAGTAAAATATTAGTTTTAATTTTTTCAGTAACAGCGTAACTGGTTCAAAAAAAGATAGTTTTTCAATAGCACATCCCCAATTGAACAAGAACATTGTGTATAATACGTGTGCTCATTTCAAAAGTGCTAAATGAAGGTAACCTCAATTCGCTAACATCGAATAATGTTTTTATAGGCCCCTAGAGCCTGTCCAATATTGATAATTCAACCAATATCATGTTCTAAACCCGATAATTTCATATTTCAAAACAATGGAAAGCTATACGAAAATGTTCAGCATTGTTTTAAAAATAAAGCACATAGCATCATTTAATACATATTAACCCATGAAATAATATATCTCAATTTCAAAAATGTGCTTAACGAGGAAGACTTTTGTAATTTTATATCCTAAAATTTAAAGGTTTCAGAGATTTGCCCATATGCCCATATCCATACTTATTCTGTTTTTATATACAAGAAAACTTGATAATACGACAGACTTTTTGTTTTCTATTCGATTTTTCTGGTTTATGAAATATGGACTATAAGGTAACTTATATATAAGTTATCTATCAATGTTTTTTACCAATAAATATACATTTGTCATTCTTTTTAAAAAGTTAGCACAAATACTATGTATAGTTTCTTTTTCTTTCATTAAAAAAAACAGTTGTAGAACTACGTAATCTTAAGAGCTAGAACTCCAAGGATAATTACAATCGAATATCACAGGTAAGTTCCTTTGATTGTGCAATTACATTTAACCTTTTAAGTTCCAAATGTGCATAATTTGCACACGGATTTCGACATCGCTTTATTTATACCATAAAAATTAAAAAAAAATGAAAACATCTATATCCGACTAGTTTTGAGGTCGCTCTTTCGATTGGCGCAAGTGAAATTTTCGAGAAATGACGTTTACCACATTTTTTTTACAAAAATATTGAACAAAAGCGCGATTTTTTATAAATGCATTTTTAACTATGATACCCGTTCCAGATCACCTTCTAACCTATCAGTGTACCCGATTTGCTTCAAAATTAGACATTCACATATTTTTATTGGTGACGCGATTATTCAACACTAAACTTTTGGGTGCATCTCAAAAACCCGACAAATCATAAAACAGACACTTTAAAAACCCGACATTCAAAAACCATACAACATAAAATAATAATCTCGGGTCAGCGTCCTTGAGGTCTCCGGGAAGGTCATTTCAGAGTAAAAAATGCTTGACCGAGAGATTAATTTTGTAGGTCACTTGAAGGTCAAATCAGTTTGACCCCTGGATTATTTTTTGAGCTTACATAGCATTCAATCATTAATTACATTTTGAAATGTCTGGTTTTTAAAGTGTCTGGTTTGTAATTTGTCTAGTTTTTGAGGTGCACACTGATTTTTTAATGTCTGTATTTTGCAATGTCGAGTTTTTGAATGTCTGTATTTTTAAATGTCTGGTTTTTGAGGTGCACCCAACTTTTCAACACAAGTATGTTTGCATCACAAGATAACTTCATCATAAAAATTTCATCGTAAAATTTGTCAACAAATGACCATTTCAACATGATATATTAAACATTTTAACAAAATAGATTGAGTCAGGTTAGATTGGATTATAAGGTTAGGTTAGGTTAAGTCCGGTAAGGTAAGGTTAGGTTAGGTTAGATTTTTGTATTATTTTGCGTGTATAATATATAATTGTTGTTTTCAATTATTTTATTTAAATGCATTGTATTTGGTTCGTGTTGAAATCTTTGTGCTGAAATGATTGTACGTTGAAAAGTCGTATGTTGAATGTGTTTAGGAAGGAATTGATTCTTATTACATCTAAGGAAGAAAATTCTTCTCATAATTGATGCCGAAACTTCGTTGTTTAAATTTTTCCATTCCTTAAGTAGCATAAGAGTCTCCTTTTCATAATTAGATTTAATTCAGTTATAAATATTCATTTCGTCTTATGCTAATATAGTATTAATTATGTGAATGTATAATTTTGAAATAAATAGTATATTACGATACAAGTGCGCGAAGTAGGTAACTCGTTACACTCGTGCGCAAATCACCTGCGGTGCACGTGTATCGTATACTATTTTTTTTTGACTCCGTGAGAGAAATTTTTCGCCCACTGATTTGAGTGTGCAAATGGGTTACTTCGCGCACTAGAAATAGTGCGCGAAATTCTATTTCGCGCACGGAGTTAAAAAAAAAATCATATCATAGTTAAAAATGCATTTAAAAAAATTGTGGCAAAAACATCGCCTCTTTTTTCAATATTTTTATTTAAAAAATGTGGTAAACGTCATTTCTCGAAGATTTTAGTAGCGCCAATCCAAAAAGCGACCTTAAAACTAGCCGGATGTAAATGTTTCCATTTTTCGAAAAGTGTTATTGTATAAATAAAACGATGCTGAAATCCCTGTGCAAATTATGCACATTTGGGATTTACGTGGTTAAAGAAAGACACGTACAAAAAAAGAATACAATTTTTAAAAAATTGAAAAATTTGTATTTTTTATTTGCAACAACTCTCGAAAATGATATTTTTACGTAGCGCAGTGTATTAAATGGTGATTTACGTAACAAGGACAAGAAAACTTGTTTAAAAGTCTTCATAAATAATAAAATATATATAATGTTATTAAAATAAACTGTACTAACTTGGACACGCAGCGGATGCATCATGAGAAGATGAAGCATATCGATAGGAGGCAGCAAGTCATTAAGGCTCTGCCCCTGCTGACGAATAGCTTGGCTCATAAATACAGCAAAGTATCTGTGAAGTGGCAAGTGAAACGACACCTGGAGGCTGTCGCTCTGTAACAAGAAAAGTAAATTACGAGCATTAAATCATGTAATTAATAAACAGGAATATTGCTAGATGTCAGTACCACTAATATTATCGAATTTGAATTTACATAATTATTATACATATATTCATAAATATTAAAAATCTTACCACATTTAGTTCCGTATAATTCACAGCGTCCAGCCAATCTTGTAACGCGGAGAGGCAAACATTTAATACCCGCCGACTAAGTTCTATGCTTTCGGGTCCTCGAAGATGAGAAACGAGTGCCCACATTGGGTAAGCACTTGCTTCGAGTTCTGCACTGAATGCTGCGTAATACGTATTCGGCTCGAATTCGACATGCTGATTCAGTTCTTTTTGATTGACATTCATACCTGCAAGATTCATTAACGCGATAAGTACTGCTTACTGGTTATAATCAAGAAATAAAAATCGAGTAATTACCTTGAAATGTGGATATAAACTCGAACCACATTTCTAAAAGGGTATCGTCGCTCATAAACCGCTCTGCCACGGGTTTATGAGAAAGAACGTTATTCAAATCTGATACAAGAGGCCAATAACAATGTTCTTTCATTACGTTCCGACCGCAATCCACGACGTAATGAAAATTCTTATCTTGATCTAGAAAAAATAAAACATTTTTATCAACTGTCGTAAAATAAACGTTTATTCGCAAATTAAGAAAATACCTACCGTGTAATGTGTTCTGTATCAAAATTTTTGTCATCATGTACTTCAGGCTAATTACCATCACGTGCAATAATTTCAACTCATCCACCATTCGGAGTGCCAACTGTTGGTTACTGAATAACTGCAAAAAATATACATAAAATAATTATCATTTATTAAATTTCACACCCAACATTTCAAGTATTCAGTAAACTGTGTTTTTGTAGTAAAAAATGTAGCGACATGTACTTTTATCGTTTGTTTTTCAAAGTGTTATTTATGTTTTACCTTAATCAAAGTAATTATATATCCTAAATGTAACTATATATGTTTAAAGCTTTAAGGTAAAAGTCCCAAGTGGTTGCACACCATCGCATATATTTTGATTTATAAAATATTCCAAAAACCATTTTGAAATGTTAACACTTAAAAAATAATTGTAAACCTTTAATTGACATTGCAAAGAAATGTTAATTATTAATTTGTATTATTTATAATGTATTTGTATTCATTTATTGAGACGTATGAGTTATGAAGGCTGTTTTAGAAATTTCTTACCAGAAAGCTTAAGGGAAGATGAAAGCTTGTCACGCCATTCATTCTGTTTCGCAATTGTGAGATAAATAAATTAGTTATTTTTTTCAGGAGAATGTCAAGATTCTTTTGCAATATTCTTTTCAAAACAAAAATATTAAATTAAAGTGATAATTTTCATGTTCAGTCACTGGGACGTGAAAATCAATCGTTGTCCCAATGATTGGACGCTCGTCGCACTGTATTACACGCCCCTCGTTCATACTTCGTGAGGAGTAAAAGTGGCAACATTATTATTTATGCAATAAATCTACATAAAATCAATTTACGTTAGTTGATCTATATTGGTAAGTATTCGTCCTTAATTTTCGTGAAATATCGGTTAGGTTAGTTTTATTACTGCATACATATACTATTTGCAGGTACAAAGTTAGGTTATGTTATTCTAAATAGATATTTTTACAATGTGATAATATAGAAATAAAAATATAACTTCACGAGAGTCCATTGGTCTTTCAAAATGCTCTCTTTTGGACACCCGACAAAAAGAAACTAAAAGAAGGAGGACTGTAAAAGTTCCTTCTGTAGTGATCAGTGGCTACTATATGCTACACAAAAAGATGATGACAAACAGAAAACTTTACAAGAAAAAGAAGCAAAGTGTATAAAACGAGAGGAAATGAAAAAACAAAAAGAATTAAAACCAGTGCAAAAATCAAGAACGAGAACATGATAAAAATCCTAGAAGAGAAAAATGACTTGCAAAACAGATCAAAGGCAATAAAGCAAGATGAGAAATTCAACAAAAAGAAACAGAAGCTGACAGAAATATAAAATAAAAAACAATAATTTTGTACATGTAAATATGGTTATAAACTAGTGTATTAATCGTTGAAAAATATATACATTAATTAACGTTAATCTTAACTTAAATTTTAATATAAATATGAATTACCTAATTATAAAAATTCCTGCAATCTACAAATTCCTAAATATTCTTAAAATCCCTTAAAAAGTATGCACTAATAGAGACATTACGTATGCAAAAAATGGCAAATAACCTACAATGAGTGTGCAATTACTGGGGCATTATGTGTGCAAACACTGGGACATTAAATATATAAGTGTGCAATGACTAGGATATTTTAATTTCCCGCTTTATTTGGGACGTAAATAAAACTTACTGAATATAATAATAATAATAAGTGCAGTGACATTTCACGCTGATCTGGTAGAGATTTGAGCAAAAAATTCTCACTTTTCGTACAGATGAGCGACGTAAGAAACCAATGTTGTTGTTAAAGCTATTATTGAAATAATATAGAGATTGGGTAACCAACCCCAGTGGATGGCGAGGTAAGAGACAAACGAGAGAGGCATAATAGGAGCGGGGGGGAGGGGGGTAGGGCCAACCACCCTACTCCCTGTACATGCGGTTACTAGAAATAGAACGCGCAGGGCTCCTAACCATCGGGCTGCTTTGGATGCAGCCCAGTCCCGAGGTGGAGGAGCCGAAACAGGTGTCCCGGGACGACGACCAGCTCATGTCCACGGACGATTTCAGTGGACGGAGGATCTCAGGCAAGATCTAATGCGCTGCTACGAGGAGAGCTGCCCGCAACAGAGAGGATATATGGCGCGAATGCGTAGTCGGTTTGCAGTAATGCATCCCGATCTGGCAGATCGCTTTTCTCAACAACAACTGAGAGATTATGTGGCCTATCTGAGACGGATAGGTTTCGTTGTTCCCAGCTGTCAACCGGTACCGGATGTGCGGGCAATAACAACTGAGCCCGTACGCGGTGCTGAGAGAGATGCTCCACATTATGAAAGCACGACACTCGTGTTTAGGCAAAATTTGACAACGAATATTTTGTCTAAACAACGACAAATATAGATAGAGCAAATAGCCTACTTCCAGATGACTGCGACCTATGGCAAGTCAATTGTGCCGTTTACGAGGCTGCAAGTGATCTGGTGACTCCGCGAAATCTCACACAGATATCGGGGAGTCGGCAGATTACAAAACGCATGTCTCAATTGAACGGCAAGATTCGACTGACACGGAAGCTCGCTTCCCGAGTTCAGTGTGTGATCGACTATTTAACATCTGGCCGTTCATTTACGGCAAAAGTCAAGAAGTTCGCACAACAACTGCGGACGTACTATCACACACTGAACAAGCTGAAGTTGCTCAACATCAAGCAACGTTTGGCGGATAAAATTCGGGTTTTGGCCGATGCCAAAAAGAGGCTGCAAAGACGGGAAGATGGAATTCGACAAAACGCAATATTTTGGACGAATCCTTCCAATCCTTCCAGCACTTATGGTATTGATGCAACCCCAGTTTTGCCGTACGTCCCCACTGATATTGAATCCGTAGTCGGGAATGAGTCGTGCCGAATATACTGGAATTACTCATTCCCGACGAGCAGGCAAATATCAGCTAATAAGCCTGACATCGTCCTTGTTGACTTCGATGACAAATCCATCATCGTCATCGAGTTTTCTGCACCAGCAGAAACAAATATAGTCAGCAAAGAGGACGAAAAACGGATGAAATATCAGGAACTCCTGTTCGAGATTCGCAAGCTGATCGAGGATTCAAAATCAAGCTCGTCGTGCTGATAATTGGAGTGCTGGGAGGAATGAGACCAACTTTCCTCGAAAACATCAAAAGCATTCCGGCCTGTCGAGAACATGCAAATTCCATCGCAGGCCGAATGCAGAAAGCAGTGCTACTGGGATCTCTCCGTCTACTGAGGTCACACGAGATCCTGTAACCACTTACCCAATGGTAGAGGGAGTGGTTACAGTTGCAAACGACATGGCCCGGTGCAGTCTGCAGCGAAGGAGATGGATATGGGAGCCACTTTTCTGCTGCAGACTGCACAAGTGGATTATGGAGGGTCAAGGGAGGTTACGGTTTTAGTCGGTAAACCTTGCCCCGAACACCATGGGCAAGGGAGTCCGACACACGGGGGGTTAACCAACATCTTCAACCCCCTATGGTGCCCAACGCATTTCCCCCCTCCGTTAAAAAAAAAAAAAATAACGTCATTATTGGCGAACGAGGGGTACTATATATTATAATATAATAAGGAAACACTATATTATAATATAAATTCTTCCAGAATGAGAAACTAGAATGATCAAGGTTTCAATATATGCAAACAGTTTGCTCCATAAATAGACTTTTACGTTGTAACATTTTATTTAAAATAAAAAAATGTCTTAAATGTACAACCATTGGGACATTTACCTAACAACGTTATTAAGACTTGTATAATTAAAAAACATATTTTATTTCAAATCCCAAATAAATGCTTACCTGAACACTGACGTGCACCACTCTGTTACTTAATGGCTCTGGATCTAACGAACGTTCCAACATCATAGATATTCTACTATAATGTAAAACAAACGCTCGTATAAGTGCTTCTTTGTAAGAAACATCCGGAAGCATATTCAGCAATAAGCATACTAATTGCTGCGGAAACTCATAAGCCACTGTCCAGAACACAAGCTCCTCCAGAAACGTCGTATGTTCTAGGTGTTCTTGGAGCGATGCACATTCTGAAACAATGGATTAGTTTAATAAATATTAAAAAAAAAAGTAATCTTCAAGGTAACTATATAAAACATTGGTTTTACCTTTGTACTCATCTGGAGGTTCTGGATTTGGTAAGGCTTTAATTGCGTCTAGATAAAACCCGTTACTGAGTTGACAATAACTATCGTATTCTGATGGATTTTCAGATTTCGGTGGATTCATGAGCGCTTGATATTTTTCAGGATCAGTTAAAGCACCCGTAATAACCCGGCGCATCAACGTACCCATTCCGTTTAACTCTAGTAACATCTCTAGAAAAGGATCAGCTTGTTCTATAGCTTGCCTAACGTCTGGGATCCTTCTGCTATAACAATAAAATATAGAGGATACACAGTTAATATTCGCCATAACAATTTAAAATTGCGAGTACTATTACTAACTAGCAAAAATCGTCTATTGATAATCGGAGACTGTAATAAAATAGAGCCAACTATGTCATATTATTGACAGTATTATCAATCAATATTGTCATATAGTACATATTAACCCTTTGAAGTATACATTTTTCTTTACACGGAAAATAGCTGAAATTTGTTACTCATGGGTTTTCAAGGTCGCTGATTACGACCTGATCTTAGACTTGGAAAATTTAAAATAACGGATCCAAGATGACAAATACGGTAAATTTATATAAGCTTTTTTAATAATGTAAATTTGTATAAGCTTTTTTATATTTTGAAAATGTAAGATCGGTTTCATAATCTGCTTCACGGTTTTTTGTAGGCATAAACGGAAAAAAAATTAAACGCCGCGCCGACAAAACAGCGCCAAGCCACAGCGGCCGTGATCCACCATCGAGATGTAAAATAGCGATTAGAATTCGAATTCGTAAAAAAAATTATTATATTTTATATATTCACTCGCAATGTATCGTTAAGCATAATTAAGCACAATTTTTAAATTATGTGGATATTTATATAATTTGTAAAGGTTGTTTAAGGTTAAGAAATCGGGACTTTTTTCATTTCAAGGCTTTCGTATCGAATACAGTACAAGATGCACTAAAAATGCATTAAACTTTTTTGTAGAACACAACATTTCTTACAAAAAAGTCAGTAACAGCCAAGAACAACGTCAGAAGTTGTAGTAGAAATTATTGAGATTTTTGAATGAGCACCTGTAACTTGTAAGATAAAATTCCAGCCCTATTGAGGGCTAAACTATTAACTTTAGAGTAGGACTGTCACTAACATTTTTGTAGGAAATTTTGTGCTCTGTAAAAAAAAGTTCAGGGTATTTTTAGTGTATTCTCTGTATTCGATACGAAAGCATTGAAACGAAAAAAGTGCCGAGTTTTTTAAACTAAACGACCTTTACAAATCATATAAATAACCACATAATTTAAAAATTGTGCTCAAGGATGCTTAACAATACGTCAAGAGTGAATATAACAAAAAAATTTTTTTTTTGTTCCAATTCGAATTTTAATCGCTATTTTAAATTTCGATGGCGGACACCACGCTGTGGCTTGGCGCTGTTTTGTCGGCGCGGCGTTTAATTTTTTTCCGTATACTTTCAGATTTGTCTCGCAGTTATTTTAAGCCGTAAATAATCGATAGAGGGAAACTCGAAATATCTTGATTTTCGCATTTTTTTTTTAAGGTTATCGTAAATATTTTCATCAAAATAACGTTTAAATCTAGTTTTCTTTACATGACCCTTTAGATTTTGACTTCAGAAAGATAATCCCGAAATGTTTTTATCACTTTTATTGGTTAAAACTCAAAATATTTACAAAAATACACAAAAAACGTGTTTATATTTTGTTTACTGTAATTATAATTTGTCCCAGGCATCCTGCGACAAAGCAACTAATGAATAAATTAAAGTATACAAAATTACCTCGAACATACGTTTTAAAGAAAATAGCTAGAACAATGTGTTTCAACTTTCACATATTGTTAATTATATTGATCTACAAATGTCGATGGAAAAATCTGAGAAAACGAGTTCGAGTAGGCGAATTTCTGCACAATTCTTAAAGAAAGAAATCTTTCTATATATTGTATTTACAAATTTATAAAGGTTTGAATTATACGGATTTAACTATGTTTATTCGACGTTCATCGCAGGTTGCACTCCTTAGAAGAATACAATTATCTTGTCGCGGAAATCAACTGGAATTTGTTATTCGGGGGTTTTCGAGGTCGCAGATTACGAACCTGATGTTAGATTTTGAAAATTCAAAATGACGGATTCAAAATGGCCGAACCAAAATAGAAAGTTACGTGATCGAGATAAAATTACGTATTTTGGGTTCTATCTTTCTAGAGTAAAAATCTAAAGGTTCATGTAAAAAAAAAATAGATCTAAACGTTATTTTGATAAAAATATTTACGTCAAGATATTTCGAGTTTCCATCTATTGATGATTTTCATTTACGGCTTAAATAACCGCGAGACAAATCTGAAAATATGCCTACAAAAAACCGCGAGGTGCAAGAACTTTTGTTGTCTTAATGTTGTCGAGAGGCACGTAAAAATTCTTTCTCGCAAGCAAAGTTGACGCGATTTCCTACTATGTAGTGCCAGTATATCAACACGCTTTTATATTGTGTGACATACGAATCGAAATTTACTGTTCCTTAAGTATAACAGACACATATACAGTAGCGCTCAAAAGTATGAGCTCACCCTTGCGGAATTTTGGCTAAATTAAAATGTTGATATCTCATGGCCAAGTCAACGTACGGGAAAAATAAAAAAAGGGAATTAAAGAGGAGACTTTCAGCTTCTCAGTCGTGGTAGTTTGAAATGTTTTCCAGTACTTCTTTTTCCTACAGCAATGAATATTTATTCTTCAAATATGTTTTTTAATTCCCAACATACCTCTTGCGTTTGTAATTAACTCCCCATAAACAACAGTTTATGCAATTTTCACTTTAAAGTTAAAAGAAATAATGGCCAGTGGTTTATTATGCATGCTTGTGCATTAGCTTATACAGATATCTGCACATATATGCCACATGCAATATTAGTCCCTCATGGCAGGATTCCTTTTAAAGAAATTAAAATCCATTTCTATAATGGGAGCCAGGAATGACGACCTGCAACGTAGCGAATATCGTGACGATACCTGACTGAGTCTAACAATGTGACCGGCTGGTCCAAACTACAATTTCTTAAATCGATGAGCCAGATGAGTATCCCGCTCATGTAGGAATCACGATGACCTCACAATGTACTTCATGCGTGAGTTTGATGTGATTCCTACTTCAGCCGCATGCTCACAGAAATTATATCATGAACGTTGCGCATACGACTTCATTTCGTAAATTCACGTCGTGAGATCAAAGTGAATTGCGCTCCGTGTTATCTGGGATATTATTTAGGGTATTTTTAATGTTGATTGCAAATTTGAAGTCAAATTTAGAAATTCGGAAACCAAAATCCAATATGACTGCTAAAATGTGGACTATTTTTTAAGCTCCTTTTATTAGTTTCAAATCTCCGCGATTTGCGGATTTTAAAAATTCAAAATGGCGGGTCATTTTTATCATTTTTCTTACATTATTTTTACTGTGGCATAATTTTTAAACATACAAAAATTAAATTACGTGAAATTTATTGTTCATTTATTATTTGTTTACTTGAATGTATAAATATAACTGACAAGCTTTTGCAGCACAAAATGTATCATAAATGAAATATTGTTAAAATACATAGACTTTTTGTGGTTTACTGCTTGAATCAACTTATTTGGACTTATTGTAGTTTGTTTCTTAAGCTCTCGTTGGAAATGAGTAAATTTTTATTTCATTACTAGAATTTAAATATCTACACCAAACAACAAAACATGTCACTCTTTCAAAACATTCAATTAAATAATTAGATATCTTTTATGTTTAAATTAAATGAACGAAAACAGTTTAAAAACTGCTGTAGGTAAACAAATACTCCAAATTGACCCCCAATTTTGGCCTCTAACTACCTTCAAATATGCCACCTGTGGACCAGCAGTATTTTCTGTAGGTTCTCTACACAGGTGTGCATCTTCACAGTTTGTTTAATGTGCCATAAAATATTATTATGTCGTGTTTACTTTTATATTTATCATACCATACAAAATACATACTTCTATTTAATTTCAAATGACTGACAAACATTGTTAACTTACCTCTTTTCTCGAAGATGATGTATCAATCGTAAAATTATTCTTGGCATCATTATTTCAGAACTGTCCATAAGGTCAGACGGTACTGACGATTTATTTTCGTTCGCTTTAAGCCCATGGCGGTCACAGAAACTACATACAGATAAAACAACATTTGTTCAATAATTTGGTATTAAACAAACATTCTATTGAGCATTTAAAATAAAATAGCAATAGTATCATACCCAGATTCCTTCAGAACTGATGTGTCTCCACAATCACAAGCACCTCCAGCTTGACTAAGGAACATGTTAAAATCGTGTTGATCATGATTCCCCTTTTTGAAACATTCTGTACACAGGGACATGCATGGTGAAATTCCGCAAGTACGGCAGCGATAAGCAACAAAGTTTGGTGTCCATACCAAACCACATTTTGTAGTGCTATCATATGACTTTACTGAAAAATAAATATTTACGTTTCTTCTAATAATCATTGATAAGGAAATGGTGATAAATTAAATGGATTAAATATGTAAGATGTAATTATATAGTGATTAATAAAGACACTAAAATGTCATTAATTGCCTATTAATAAGCAATTCATATTTTTAACAGCCTGTGAAAATCAAAATGGGTTTAATCTGTTATTGTTGCTGTTACACATATAGAATATATATAAAATTTATTGACGCAGATTAAATGACGCAAAGAATATAATTTTAGGTGAAATTTAGAGTTTCTAATTTATATTTCATTCAAAGCTACACATCAAAGTGCCAATATAACACAAAATATTAATATAAATACCAGCTGAACTAATTATAATAAGAAGAATTTGATTTTCTATATAATTGATAAAGACATTAAAATGTAATTGATTGCCTATTAATAAGCAATTCATATTTTTAACAGCCTGTGAAAATTAAAATGGGTTTAATTTGTTATTATTGCTGTAATTACAGCATATGCTTGATCTGGAAAATTAGGACTGATTTTATTCAACCACGTTCACCCTCTGTTTACAAGGTGGATTTACATAGTAAAATGATGCCTCGTATATACCAGCCATCCTGGTGGATAGCAGATGCACAAGGCTATCATGTATTTTATTGCTCTGAAATAAGTCTGGTAAAAAATTTGGAGCACTTAATTACAATGAAAGATTCATTTAAGAAATGGATGCAATATCTTTAGTTGGCATGCTTCTTCTTATTCAAACATGACGTCTCATTAGCAAATTTGTGATTTATGTCTCATGAGTTCTATATCAGAAGCATGGCATTTTTTTTTAAATATGCAGAAGTGACAGAACTGCGTACACTTAAATAATTTTTAATATATATTGACCCGAGATTGTTGTAGTTAATAGGAATTGGACAAACAAGAATCAGTTACTATTAAATAATATATATTTTAAAAACCTCAGAAAGTAATGAAAAATACTTTAAAATATATTTCTGTGTCATTTTCAATTAAAACGTTGTAATAAAAGTTCTATTTAATAAGCCTAGAATCCCAGTCAGCACAGATTTGTCACAGGTATGTAAATATTATGTAACACTGTTCCTTCCTAAGTAAGAGTTATGTAATTTGTAGGGTGCATGGAGAGTACCTGGACTCCAAAATATCTTTCACATTGCAAGTAACAGGTATGTCCCAGTGACAGAACAAGGATGTAACATTTACGTAGCAGATATATAAAAGGCAATTCAAAATTATATGATATGCAATATCTGTTATTAGGGAAATATTCATGTACATCCTTACTCTACTATTACACCATTTAACATACTCACATATAAATATGCAACGCTTGCAACAAATCTGAAAAAAAAAACTTGTCCCGACAGGGAATTGAACCTGGGTCTCTTGCTTACTAGGCTAATGCCACAACTACTAATTGTAAGCTACGCTTGCACTCTACGGTTACTTAATACTTGACTAATATATTATTTGAAATATATATTTGAAACACCCAACGATCAACAAATTTTCATGTTCTTAATGATTTTAATGTTATACAATTTGTCAGATGTACTAATATATTAAACATATGTAATGTTTTATCTATCAATCATAAAATATCATAATTTGTATATCATTGTTTGATTATATCGTTTTTAATTTGTCTAGAACTGTTATATCTGTTGTCTAATATTTTATCGTTGCATTTCATATTACTAAAACATATTTCACTTTTATATAGAAAATTTGTGTATTTATTATTTGAAAAAAAATATATTTTGAAAGTAATTTGACTACAAATTATATCGAATCAAATTTTAAGCTAAACTTTGTTGAACTTTGCTTGGCTTCGTGAGAATATATAATCTTTGCAGTAAAGTCTATCAATTTGTGTTGTATACAAAACGTTACATACCAGTTAAACAGCGTTATTGATGTATAAAATACATTATTTTTAAAGATTGTTCAACGAGAGAACATTTGTTACATAAATGTTACATACAATTGATACATACTGGTTATATAGCGTTCGTAAGGTATCAAATACATAATTTTTAAAGATCATATATTGAAATGCAGAGAGAGAACATTTGTTACATAAATGTTACATAAACTTGTGACAAACCTGATACGTAATGGCATACACGTAAATACTCCGTAATGGTAATGTATTTCTTTTTTTGTTACATAGCAGGTATGTATTCATTGTTTTATAAATACTATGCAACAGTTTCTATGTATCAGTGATATCAATGATCTTTTGTGGTTGACTGGGATATATCCAACGAACCAAGATCTAGGACTTCTAGACTTAAGGAGAGCTTATCATCTTAAAACATTGCTGTTCCAGATTGCATAGAAGGAATTTCATTCAACGCAATCTGTAGGAACCAGACGATCAGCTTCAAGACTAAAAGTTTCAATACCAAACAGGCAGAAGACCAGGTAGAAAATGCTATGTATGCTATGAGTATGTAGCTCTGAAATTACACGACAAAATGCCACAAGACATCAAAATATTCTGAGAACAGGAGCATCAAGGAATTACAGAAAAGAAGTAATTGAGAAGTGGCTGAAAATAGTAGCCAGTATCCTAAGATAGGCTTTGAGTTACTGTGATACGCATTTTGTGTATTGTTATTTGTTTTTGTTTATTATTGTTAAAATATTGTATATATACTATATTTCATTTCATAATATTGAATATTTCATATTTTTTGTATTTTTAACCGCGTATTGAGCCCACCCACTGGCATTTAACTGCCTAATGTAGCACTCAATACACCTCAGAATTTGTAAATATCTTTTCATTTTAAATAATGGAAAGCGGATACTCCTATGAATTTCTTCAATCATGATTATACCCCATTTTTAAAGAAATTTCAGCTGCCCATGTTATCATCCATTCACATGTATCATGACCTATCTTTCATTTTTAAAATTAAAAACAATCTGCTTCCATATCCATTCTATTTAATGACTGCTATATTCTATATGCTTCTTATCAATTTTTTTATCGCTTTCATTCTCCTATACCGCGTCTAATCCCTTTATGGAATCCCTTATCAAGTCCCTGCAAATCTTCGGCCCGTTCCACTAAGTCAATTCAAAAACTATGCAAAATCTGTATAGACACTGTAAACACAAGCTTTCCTATTATCTATATATATTTATTATTTAGAAACTCAGTGTCTTTAGCTTATTACTTTAAATTTTACTATCTTTCATTAATTACGTTACTATATTTTGCATTACTTTTATAAATTGTACTCTCTATCTTCATCTTTATATTTTGTGCGCAACGGGTTCGTCCCGTAAATTTAATAAATAAAATAACATAAAATAAATAGCAACTATCAAATATCTCATTTACAAATCATGTAACAAATTTTTATTTTAATTTTTAAAGCAAATTTCAACTATCAAATAATAAAACATACTTAAATTATTTGATCAAATTATAAAAAACAAATAAAAAAATTAACTTAAAATTTTATAATTGAAAACAAAAAATAAATTTCATAGGTTTTGTATAAAAAGAATCATATGTTTTTCTTACAAAAAATTATGATAAACTAAAAAATTATCCATATATTTATTTATTTGGTTACAAAAATTTTACCAGTCCTTCTACATACATTTACTTGTATAAAACATTAGTTGTTCCATTTTTAATGTACGCTTTTTAAATTTGGACCCCATATACTTCTATTGCTCAAAATGCTTTGGAGGCTGTTAATCACAGACTCTTACAACTAGCCTTTAGATCCAAAACACCTATGTACTGCTTTGATCACAACTACCATCCTATTTTATCAAAATTTAAACTATGGTCCATTCAAACTTCAATCTTATTTTGATATTTTAATTATTTTTAATATATTAAACGATCATTAATTATTTATTCATTATTATGGCCATTATGGTTCGAATCTCGACACCAAAATCTGGTGTCTTCCTAATCCAACGTTTCGACCATGTGTAGGTCCTCGTCAGGGACATAAATTCGGAGTCAATGAGATTGAAGACTGAACAATGTTGCAAATTCATGAATAATCATTTAATAAGTTTAATTAAACTATCATATCTCGTGTGCTTGAAAACGAAATCGAAAAATTGTTCACTAGACGGGGATTGAACTCACGACCTACGACTTCGTAGTCCAGTGTGTTAACCGCCTGAGCCACGAAGCTGTTTTAAAGTTTTTTTCCAAGGAAATATAATTCATATAATGTTAGGTATCCACTATCTCTAGCGATGGACACTAATGGATTGAATTTGATATATTATTCACCAATAACTAGATTACGACGCTCCTGGAATACTTTACCAGATAAGCTCACATCGACACGTGAATTTATTTAAATCAAGCCTTCGTTTGAATATTACAAGCATAAATCTATCCTACTGTTGCCGGTTCAATAAAATTAAATAAATAAATGCGTTGTTAATTTATTTTCATGCATGTTTAATGTTTTCTAGCCCCAGAATTTTTGTTTATTAAACGTTTTCTAAAAGAAGCCTATTGTTATTGAAATCTAATATAACGCCTGAGGTAGTTACCATGAAACTTACGATTATTTGAACTACAGGTATTTTCTAAAGTTTACAGATTTGTTTGATGATATTAATCTAAAATATATAGATGACATTTTCAAAATAAATAGGTTTGTTTGACTACTTTCGTTCGGATATTGCAGAAATTGTTGATACTGTACCATGAGATATTTCGTACAAAAATGTGTAATTTATTTGCAATAAAAAATTAGAAAATCGCTACTCAATGTATATTATAGTATAGGTTAAGAATCAAAAAATAAAAATACATGCGTTTACAATAATTATCAACAATAACAAATTAATAGTAGGCAATAGTATATTAAATTACGTCAACATCTTAAAACGGAGTAAATCGTTTTTGTGAGTGAAATAGAATGACGTATTATTTTATTACCTTTTTCCGCAAACTGCTCTGTGGTGAGTCCACCAGCCATTATCGACATGCACCAGTCGATAGTTTCCAAATCCTCGATGCACATACTGGGATTAAGTAAATCGTCCAGGAATACGTTGAAGTGCTTACGCTTTTCGATGTCTGCGGGATTGGTGCATTCTAACCGCAGCAAACTGGCAGCTCTTTGCTTGGACATGTTTTTAATGTTGACCCAAGCGGTAGATGGTAAAGCCATTGCGAAGGCTGTTAGAAACTCAATTAAAGAAAATTAATTAAATAGAAAAATTCGTTTGGTCGGATGACGAATTTGTTGGGCAGCTGCTTGTATGCTCCAATAATAAATAATAGCTGCCAGCAAATGATCCACGACGTAATGTATGATCCACTCTCCAAATAAGAAAACGTGTGGAAAATGTTGGAAGCATAGACATTTTCCGCGAAGCCGAGGTCCGTCCGCGGAATTCATGTCAACAGGATCAGCTTACATATACTTCACCTTGATCGTCAAATTTGGCGACATTAAGGTCGAGGAGGAAGATAATTCTTTTCCGCACCGAAATACATTCGACGTTCCCGTACACCCCCGCAGCCGTCTGTCGATTTCAATCTACCAAATTGATAACTCCGAGCGTTTACTCCGTTTTAAGACCGACACTTGCCAACGAAAACGATCAGGACAAAAAGCTAAACTGATTTAATACGGCATCCAAGCTTGTGTTCCTCGATTTATGTAAATGTGTGAAGAAATAATTCGTTGCGTTCTTCGTGCATGCACTTTTTGCGCCTTTACTAAAAAGGTACCGTTGTGCTTGTACACGGAATCTCGGAATTGCCAGGATACATGATGCGCGATCTACAGAAGTACATTGTTGCTTACGTTGACGAAGGTTAGCGATTCGACGAATTCGGCCACAGAACACTTGCTGGACAGAAGTGAAAGCTGAGGAATGACAAAGAAGCCGGCGCCATCTACCTGTTCTCAGATATATTACATTCAACGCACCTGAGAGAAAATCCCTATTCCTGCGACAAAAGTACCGTTTTTTCTTCTGCGTCTTGTAAGATCCATTCCAGTGAGTGGCAACTTCACAAAATCAACATACCCAGCAAACAGAAAGGAATAGCGGGCAATTAAAAAATTAATTTCCTTTTTATTCCTGTTTATTTCATTAACCACTTCACTGTTTTCAAATAAAAAGTTCCAAGACTGGTACGAGCCAGTTTTTAAGATATCGAGAAACTGTGAAACAGGGGTTCCATTTTTTCATCAAACATATCATTTGCCATAAAAAACTCACCTACCCTCTCCCCTTCACTCCCCACAGGGTGCATCATTTTTTTTTTAAAGTATCCCAGCAATCGAGATTGGATAGGATTGGATTGAAAATTTCAATTCATTTTGAATTCATACGAAGAAAGGAATCCATTTGCATTCAATTTTACGGATACAATCGGAAGCGTAATTTGCCGGATTAAATTTCAGAAAAAGTAATCCATCTGTATTCAATTTTACGAACACAATTACGAATACAATCCGAAGCAGTATAAAAATACAAATAAATACAGATTTATTCAAAGTTTATTTTTTGGAAGAAAACTTTTCTTGCATTGAAATGAATACGCTTAGGTAGTTTTGAATCCGTAATGTTGAATACGGATGTATTTAAGATGTAATTTTTAAAAAGAAAACTTTTTTTGAATTAATATGAATTCAGAAAGTAACCTTTTTATTCGTATGAACGAATAATATTGTATTTACGTATTAATATGGATTCACCGTTGACCAAAGTATGGATTCAGAATTTAATAATTGAATCCAATTCTATACAACTCTATCCAAATTCGATTGCTGTGGGTATACATTTTTCTTTATCTAATTTCGATGAGAATCCCAATAAACGAAAAAGTATAGGAAAAATCTGTGTACGATTTAATACGAAATAAGTCTGTTTCTATTTCCTACTCTTTCAGTTACGAAGAAACGATTACTTTGCAGTATCGAATGATTTAAACTCAAAACTAGAAAACAGGACATTTCTTCGAAAATTATGAAATACGAAAAACAATATAATCAATTCTGCGATTAAATTAACAGAATTTAAAGCTATTCTAAGTCGCAACAAATCAAATTTTATAATGCGTTAATACGGTATCGTACAAGATCGAATGAATTCAATTCTGGTATTACAGGCCGTATAAAATAGTATAAATTCGAATAAGAATCTCGAATTACGCCACTAGAAAGAAACAGAATGCAAAATATCGATTCCGTATACTTTTTCGTTTATTGGGATGTTAAATATGAGGTTTCCGGGGTCGCGGAATACGAATATGATCTCAGAATTTAAAAATTCCAAATGGAGGATCCAATCTGGCGAACGAAATAAAACAATATTCGAAACATCTCTTTTCACAAGAAATGTGTTTATTTGAACATGATATCAAATGAATTTGAAATGAATATGTCAAGTTTTGCAGGTTAAAGATATATGCTATACGCACTCGGGATCTTTCTTCAAAACTTAACATATTTATTTGTTCGCAGGAAAGTTAGAAGGAAATATTGCGATTAATTTTGAAGGTCGAGGGGTATTCGGTGGATTATTTTTTGTGACCGGTATTGAGGTTACAGCTGAGCAGAGAGGAGAGACGAATATATGAATTTAGAAGTTTTAACAAATGAGTAGCGAGTATGCAATTTTCGAATGCAATTTCCAGGAGCTGCCGTGGAATTTTCAGTTATAATATCCCAAGACCTCCAAAATTATCGGAATATGTCCCGATAGCTTCGTTGCAAATAATCGAATGTGTCAAGTTTTGCAGGTTAAAGATCCCGAGTGCGCAGCACGAACTTGATATACATTAGTTTGTTTGCAGGAAAGCTAGAGGGAAATATTGCGATTAATTTTGGAGGTCGTGGGGTATTCGGCAGATTATTTTCCGGGGCTGGATTTCGGCCAAACGGAGCGCAGGTATTATTTTATATACGCTATAGTGTGCAATTATCGGGTGCATCTTTGAATATCGCGCTCTGATTGGCTGAAATCCAGTCGCGAAAAATAATCATGAGAATCATATGAGAAAAATTCTCATGAGAAATTGAAACAGGATTCCGATGACAATCAAGTGAGATTCTTATGGGAAAAAGAATTAAATATTTCATTTAATATTTACAACAATTTAACTTTATTTCTATATTATTTAAAATTTAATCAATTTTTAGAATTCGCGCATTCCTACGACATTCTCACGAGAATCCTGTTTCAATTTCTCATATGATTCTCATGAGAATCCTACCTAAATTTTTCGCAGGGAATTCACACTTAGGTTACACTTTCGTCCTTTTAAATGTCATTTAAGAGTGCATAAAGTGTTGAAATACATTTTATGAATGTGCAAAACGCTTCTGGGACACTTCATAGCCGCTTAAAAGAGTGTTCGCCAGGGTGCAGTTTGGGACCAACTTAAAAAAGCATATAATGCGAACGAACCCAGGCAGCAAGTCGATCTCACAAAGTGCTCAGAAAGATATCAGAAAAAATTTCTGACGTCGTTAAGGAAACTAAAAATGATATCAGAATTATATCATAATGTGGTCAGTCGACCCACTTAAAGGTGTCATTTTCGTAATGGCACAAAGACCTCTTAAAGAGTTTATATTTTTAAGACATTAATCAAAATGATATCATAATTGTATCATAAAGTGTTCAGATGACTAACTTAAAGATGTAATTTGTTATTTGTCAAAAAATCCCTTAAAGAGATCAAATTGCTTAGAATTTAATGGGTCTGAGCTAATCAACACTTGTAGGCTCGTTTTAACTGGATTTTAAAAAAGTTTGCATTGCAATTTACAGGCCACTGATAAATTCTCATTTATGCAATGTAAACTACGTTGAAAAACAGTTAATAGACACGTATTGCTTAGCTCAGGCTGATTAAGATCTCAGAAATGTGACCCTTTTAATTGTAAACCTTTTTATTTGATTAGACATTTTTTAATAATGTTAATATATAATTATGTATTTCATTTTTACACTACCAAAAGAGCGACTTAAACAATGTTGTTTTTTATTTGTTATTTATATATATATATTTTTTTTTATTATAAAAATATTTTTTTGTATTGTTTTTTTATTTTATATAATAATTAATTCGTAGTAGTTTTCTTCTATCAACCTCTCATTTCGTGTGTGTATGAATATTATACATATACATGGGTGCATATGTATACATAAGTATATTGGCCCCTATGTTAATTTAAATTTAACTAATTATGTTTATTTCTATGTAATTTCATGTCTAGACATTATTTATCGATTTAAAGTGTCTTAATTAGTAGTAATTGTATTCATTTCAAAATTTATTACAAAATTATGACTTCATTATGATAAAAATTGAGTGTCATAAATATGATGTATTTAAGATACCTTTATGATCACGGTTTATCGCATTCTGACATTATGATATCTTAGCAAAACCACAAAGACATAAAAATTAGGATCTCATTTTGAAGATTTTCTGAAAAATTTGCTGTCTAGCAATTTCTTACACAATTAAATATTAAATATTAACCTGCGATTATCAACTTAGTAGGAGATCCCAGTGCAAAATTTAAGGTAAAAGTACCAATAATGGATCACTGTCCCCATATCGGAAGTGGTTCCGCAAATTTATATTACTGTCGTAATTTTACCTCAAATCAATTTGAAAAAATTAAGAATTAACTTAAAATATTTTTGAATGAATATCTGCAATAATTTTATAATAGAAATTGTAGAAATGATTTATAACTAAATTTAAAGTAAGTGCCACGGGACTTGAATTTGTAGTGACAGTGCACGAAAAGTAAAGTGAAAAAATGAAGAATGTGATCCGTATTTTAAAAAGTAATTAACATTTTTAATGATTAACGGATTCCAGTCAATGATAATATTATTTTATGACATATATTATATTTATGGTTAAAAACAGTGTTTGCGGAAGATCTTATTATCGAATATCGACTCTTCTTAAGTTAAATTAATATTCAGTTTTTATCATAACCGACAATTATTATCCACGTTAGGGACAACTATCATGGAACAGAGATGCACATGATTTCCAGGCCTATTACAATTTTATTCATTATCAAATCGAACTGTGCTTAAGCGCATTTTGTTTACGAAACTATAAGCTTTCGTATAAAATGATCAGTTTTCAATAAAAAATAATAACACATTGAAAACAACGAAAACGAGGGTAAAAAATGTTCTGCTATTAGTACATTTACCTTTTACACTCATAAGTTTTACTGATAAAATTTCTTGTTTCTCTTAGTTCAACCTTTTATAGTCCATTTCATTGATAAACAAAACTGTGA
The DNA here is from genome assembly GCA_030407085.1 of Trichopria drosophilae. Lineage (NCBI taxonomy): Eukaryota > Metazoa > Arthropoda > Insecta > Hymenoptera > Diapriidae > Trichopria > Trichopria drosophilae. The sequence continues at coordinate 155,980,775 of CM059583.1, forward strand.
AAATTTATGAAATTTCTTCACTTATAAGTTTTAAGGGTAAAACCCACATTATTTGAAAGATGAAGAAAAAGAAAAAAAAAACAAAGTTAATTTTTTTCATTTATTTCTTTTATGAAAAAATTGATCATCAATGTACTGGTTTATCTAAAAATATAGTCCAGAAAATTGGTTACCAGGTATTAAAATAGTAAAATTACTTGAACGAGAAGTAAACCCATCAATTAGGCGTCATTTGGTGCTAAATGATTTTATAATAATAATAAATAATGAAAAAGCGGGTCATCACAGTATAAAAACCAAAAAATGCACGAGAAAAAGGAATTGATTAGGGACAAACTCTATCTAGTGTACCAAAAAATTGTTTGACAAAAATGGGAGCGTTCACGAGCGTTACTGCATTACTTAAGAGTGACTGTAAGAGTTAAAAAACGTGAAATCAGTTTCAAGAAGCATGCCAAATGTGTTAACAAAGAGTGAATTTTGACAAAAAACGTTTAACGTATTCTTCGATTTATGCCAGGGAATATAAAGAATTTGTTAAGCATACCATAAAGGTGAATTCGAATTAAGAAAATCTTACACTAACTAATTTATTCGGTTTTATAACAAATTAATTGGTTAGTAAACAATTTATTTCATAACGAAGTTATTTACTTACCTGCCCTAAGCGATTCCTCGTCTAAATATAAGAGAACAAAATTAGCTAGGTGATCCAACCAATCATTATTTTTGTGCGGAAAATGTGACCAACTAATGCTGCCAGTTTAGGGGGATTTTGGGCGATAGTGATAAAACACTTTTCTATTCGAATGCATTCCTACTTTCGTGAAAAATCACCCTAAACTGGCAACACTGCGATTCACTGCAGTTTCGCCACGTATGTAGTTGCTGCAGCGACATTAGGATTTACCTTATCATCTTGACGATCGTCAAATGCTCGCAGACAAAAACTGACTTTTGTGTAAATTTAATGTGTGGAAAAAATGCTCTTTTGATTTAATAAGCATACTTTGTTATATCTACCATTTTGCTGTATGTGAATAGGTACCTGTTGTAGAAGGCGGGGTTCCGGCCATAGCCTGTAGGGTGGTCAGTATATCAAATCTGACCGGGCTCTAGGCAGATTTATCTGACTTTCTTTTTTTAGTTTAGCCGGTCTACAAGCCCGGTCGGATCCGGAACACGAACTATGTAACCTGGCTGGATTCAGGAGAAAATTCTCCCTGGTAAAAATGTGAGCGTCCCGAAAGCGTCAAATAAGGTGTCCTAAAGACACCAAATAAAATAGATCTATGGACGCGCCCAAAACCCTCCCGAGGAACATTTCATCGTGCGTTTTGCAAACGTAAAATATGCCGAATTTCACGCTTTGTACACGTTCATAATAAAACGTCACTGAAAGTTGCACTAAACGTCCAATTCACTCCCTAAAGCATAAAATCTGTTAAAATACACCTGTCGGACGCTCCTGAGTAGCTTTAATGTAAGCTTCATTTTTACATAGGGCTACTCGGGTATTAATGAAATTTACTTAAATTCTTTCGTTTTGGCGTAAAAAAATTAAGATTGAAGTGCGTAAAATGCAACTTTACGCATTTTTTACATTTTAAATACAATTTACGCACTCTTGCATAAAAAAATATTGTTCGACACATGTGTGAAAATGTTTTTTGTATCAATGTGAATGCGGACCTGTATTCTCATGTCCCTGAAACCACCAGTCGTGTGCTTTTACACAGCTTTATTGGCAAGTATTTTAGACTACCGGTTAAAACTTCGCCTTCTGATCTGTGATGAGGGAATTATACCAATTCTTCGTTAACACTTTTTATTCCTATTATTTAATCAAAGTAACTATCAAATAGAAGACAAGAATATCACGATAAAAATATGCAATTATTCTTGAACATATTTCACGAATTTTTTTCAAAATTTATATTTTCAACATTCGTATTTTTACGAGAATTAATGCCGAAATTTCAGTATTTTCAACCTAAAATTATTTATTAAAAGTGTTGTTTTCTAATTTTGTACTACTTGATTTTTGTTTTTAAGAAGTATATTTTACATCATACCATACCATACCATAAAAAGGATACAATACATATTAGTCGTGTAAAATGCAGTCCCGATTTTAAAAAAATTCACCAAATAGTGGTAAATTCAACGTAATTTTAAAATGCCCAAAAGTGCCAAGAAACAAGAAAACAACAAAACTAAAGCCATTAAATGAAATAAATTCATTAATTTAGGCTGCATTTAGATGTAGTTTAGCGAAACATTAATTTTTTATGTTGGGCGTTTTCTCCGGAATGCGCCCGGAGTGCCCAATTTGCGCTACTTACAGACTATCTCCGTCCTTTAAAAAACAATTTTTTTTTTAATTCAAATGTAATTTTTTGTCAATAAACTAATATAATATTTCGTGTTAAAAATAGTATATTTTGATCCAATTGGAGCGAAAGTTTAACAAGAAGATTATATGGGTGGCTAGTACGAAGAACCGAACATTTCGAAAGTTTTGGTACGAAGAAATGGACATTTCCGAATTTGGGGCGAAGAATCGGACTTTTCAAGCTTTTCTACAGCGATTTATTATATCGTAGTAATTTTTGAAGTGTCCGTTTCTTCGTACATCACCAAATGGCCGGTTTTTCGTCGCAACTGACGAAATGTCCGGTTCTTCGTCCCAAAACCGAGTCCTCTGGTTTTTCGATGAATGAAGTACATTGGATGACACAATTTAGTTGGCGAACCATTGCAGTTTTGGAAAAAAGTTTTCATATTTTTCATATTTTGGGGGTTAGAACTGGTTAAATATTCATTGACCTTTGTAGGGCTTGAAATAAGATTAAAAATGAAATCTTATTCATTGGAATACATTTAACAGGAGCCGTCTTATTGCGAAAAAAAGAATTTGCGAAGGAGGGCTGTTATTCTTTTGTGTTATATTCCTTATTAGCCTCAGTCCACCATTTTGGTATGATAATAAATGTAATAATAAATATAAAATAATATTTTAGATTCGTTACTTTAACAATCGAAATAAATTATCGGTTTAAACTTCAGCGATTCCATGAATTATTATACATATATCAACGTTTTTTCTTATTTGATAGTTGAGGAATTTTTTGTTATTTGAAAATGATAGATTTTCGGAAAAATTTTACTGAACTAAAATTTCTTAGAATTGATCACAAAACACACTAAAATGTTTACAGCACTTTTAAAATATTTTTTCAATTTTTCAGAATCCCGAAATTTAACAAATTTGAAAAAGTATTCAAAACATTCTGTAAACATTTAAATTTCGTTCCATGACATTTTTTCCGAAAGTCTAGTTTTCAAGCAATAAATTGTTGAACTTGTCGACGGTTATTCCTAAGTTTGCATCTTCGGGCTCGTGCATATTGTTCAAATTTTGGGATTTTGAAAAAATAAAAAAGTACTTAAAAAATTCTGTACAAAATTCAGCGTTTTCTTTGGCAAATTCTAAGCACTTTTTCTTCCGTAACATTTTTTTTTATAGTCTATAATTTTTAATAACAAAATTCCAGAACTTTTCAACGGGTTTGTCGTGTTTGTGCTGCCGTTTTGGATGTTTTTCCCTTTATATTCAAAACACCTAAATAATTTCGAAATATTTCAGTGTGAACTAAACAAGATAAAAAAGAAAAACATTTGAATAATTCGTGTTTTTTTTTAAATCATGTATAGTTTTTCACATGTACATTTTTGAAAAATATAATAACAGATTCTGAAAGTTCAGTTAGTTTTACGTCAGAGGTGCCTCCTTGACATTTTGTTAGTTCCTTTTTTAATCCAAAATACAGCCGTTGACAACTGTAGTGAACAAATTTCTATTCATGACTTAAAGACGAGACGGACACTTTTTTAACACAAACTTTAACGGATAATGTTATTGTCTAGAAAAAAACTACACACAGTGTTTCTTACGCGCAAAAATCTGCTCTTTCAGATTATGCCAGAAGAATTGGTCTAAATCCCGGGTTAAATAAGATACAGATGTTTTTTTCTAAAAACTCGCGAATTTTTAAAATAGATTTTTACTGCAGAAAACTGCAAGTGCACGGAAATGCAAAATATCGCGATTAAAAAGTTTCAACTTCGAGATGGTACTTGCAACATTTCAAATTTGTTTTTGGTGTTGCATCACATTTTCGAAATAGAAAATGGCGGACAACATTTCTAAAATATTGACGGATATTTATCGGTATAAATCGACTTACATCGATGTTTATATTTTATATATAACGCATTAATTTTTATAAATAGATTTTCTACATAAATATTTAATGCGAATATTTTTGTCATATGGTAAAAGAAAAAAATCAAACATTTCATTTTTCTAAATTTTTCGTCCAATAAATAGTAAACTAGAATAAGTAGTTTTTCCTCGTTTTGTAATGATTACTGCATTTGTTTTATGGTAATGATAATATAGTTTATGGCAATGTCCATATTTTTCATGGCTAAAAAATTTCAATAATCCAAAAGTACCAAAAGAATCCATGATTTTAAATTATTAATCAGTTCATGTGTTTAATCAGCGAGCTTAACAACCCTTTAATGACCATTTTGAAGATTCAATATTATAGAAATTCCGTGAGCCATATTGGATTCGCCATTTTCAATTTCGAAAGTGTGACCTCGTATTCGTAATTAGCGACCCCAAAAACATAAATTTGCAGTTATGCAGACATATTTAGAAACAAAGAAATAGTATACAAAAGCAGTTCTTTGAAAGCCATTTTGAAATTTTTAAAAGTGGTATTTACCATTTTGAAGCTAAAACATTTTAAACGCGTTATTTTATGTCGCCTTGTACTTTACACTACTATGTCCTGGTGTAGATTACAGATTTAAGAAAAACCCAATTGTATGTTTTTTAGAACGAGTTCTTCACGTAAGAAAGTTTTGACGCCATTCTCACAAAAGTACTAAAAATTGATGACATTTGCAAAAATTGGATAATCCTGCAAAGATAAGTTACTAACAATTAGTTTACCAATTTATGTTGCATAAATTGTATTAAGACAAGTTGATAATGTTTAGATAATTTAAACTCGATGTATTAATTCGCACTGCCTACTGTGCATTTACACTATTGGTTATCTCTATCCTATTAACACGGTTTGCGAAGTCTTTCTTCTTGAATTTACAACATTTGGAACCGGATTTGCCATCAATGATCGGGAAAACCCATGAGTACCGAATTTGAACTTGTTCTAATATCTTGTTACGTATTCAGTCCACCATATTTTACCCGCCATCTTGGATTCAGTATATTTATTAACGGATTCGCGATCAGCGACATCGAAAACCCCCGAATAACCCAATTTGAGCTTGTGCGAGTAACTTCTTACATATTTGGTCTGCCATATTGAATTCAGAATATTTGTTGGCGGATTCGTGATCAATAAATTAAAATGCCACGAGTAACAAATTTCAACTGTTTTCCGCGTAAAGAAATATGTTCGGTTCGAATATATAATTTTATGTCACGTTTTACCTCCCTGCGCTGGAACAATTCTTTAGAAATCGTAACGTGCCGTTTTTTCTACATTTTATATGTTTAGGAATGATCCCAGGTTGATTTTAAATGTATGTTAGTGAAAAAAAATTGTTTTTCGTTAAAAGTTCTGTGGATTTGCCCATATATCAAACGTATACGAAAAAACAAATAATGGGATTAAATTATGGTGATTATACTGAAGAATTGAGTACATTGTTTTTCAGACATTATATTTTACAAAGATTGAATTGCAACCCAGGAAACGAAAATTCATTCACTGCATCACTTCTGAATTTGTTTTCTTAGCTTCTGCAAAGAATTTCAGTGAAAAAATGTGTTTCAATGGTTTTGAATGGTTAATAGCTCATAAAAAGTTGTTCGATTTACTGATTTTAAATGGAAAAATAGTGGAATGAAGAAATGATTTCGTTGAATGAATTTCAATTGAAAAGTGCGAATAGAACAATATTGCAAGTTTAATGAATTTCAATGAAAAAATAATTATATTTGCCGCGAATGAATTTGAATGGATAGTTAATTATTACAAAACAACAAACTTAATGATTTTGAATCGAAAAAAAAATTAGATGAAAATGCAAATTATACGAATGGAATCGAATCGGATATTACCAATAGCAAGGTTGAGAGGTAAATGATTTTGAATAGAAATAAAATATTTAAATGAAACAATCGTTCAAAAAATACCAAAAAGTTGATTCTTTAGTAATTTTTATCGAGGAATGCAAAGGTAGGATAATAAAAATTGTTAAAAAATGTTTTGACCCAAAACAATTTTTTCCTCGAAAAGAAATGTAACATTTTAAAATCATACTTTATATTCACCAAACTTTTTTTGAATGTTTAAATTAATTTAGCGAATTTGGAATATTTTAAAAATTTGAGGCAATTGTTTTTTTTCCTTTAGGTTATGTCTCGTAAAAACATAGGTATACGATCGCATTCAAATGCGAAGAAACTGAAAAGAAACAGTAAAGAAAACAGTCTTATTTCGTACTAAATCGTATATATATTTTTGGTAGACTTGATGGTTTGTTGGGTATTTAATTCCGATTTTTTTCTCAAGAAAATTTGAAAATGTAAAATATTGGCAAAAAATCGGTGTTTTTGTATTTTTGTAATTTTAATTTCATCTTATAAATTGAAATAATTAAAATGTTTAAAAATTATATTATGAGTTGGGAAACATGGTTGATCTGATTATTTTAAGAAATTACAAATTTACATGTGAGCACTCAAAATGTTCAACGCTTAGCAGTGCAAAGTTAAGATTTACATGTTTCTTTAACTCATAAGATCGTACAGTTCGTAACGTTATAAGAACGTTTTTAAACTATCTTGGATGTATCACTTTCAGTTTGAAAATCTCATCGTTTAATCATTTATAATCATTTTTTGAATATCTAAAAAATTCCAAATATGGAGTTTGCTTTTTGACAAACAAAATATTTAACTTCTGTGTTTTTCTGTCGTTCTATAGAATGACTTTTTCACATTGTTTATCGTATAAATGAACCCTTCAGTATGACAGTAACCCATCAAGTCCCAAAAAGGCAAAATTTGTATCTTACATTTGAGCTCAGGAAACTTTGTGAAAAAGTAAGAAAATCTTTTGGAAAATATCCAACCTTACTATTTTCGGGTACGCTCTACACGATAGAATGGTTTAAAAATGTCAAAACTTTGATTTTCAATTGTTAATTAACAATTAAAAAAAAAGTATGATTTTTGTATGAAAAATTTTTATTTAATCAAAAATTTGAGTGGGAAGGAAATGTTCTTTACCATCGAAAATATGCACAAAACATGTAAACTTTTCAACCAGCTTTAATTTTTTATCGTACCGTGTTTTTTAACAAAATGGCGGCCAAAAAACGAAAGCTAAAACATCCAACTTCAATTTCACTACTGTTTTTGACGTTTTTTTTTTCGTTGGAATCGTGTAAATTATTCAACTATTTCAGTAAAAATATACTTAAATATAATATATTTTTTAAAAATAAATATAAAAAGGGTTAAATATGAAAAATGTTTTTAAGATTTTAACAAGTCGTTTTTTACGGTTTCTCGTCAGTATTTGAACAGGAACTAATGTAATAATCTGAATATTGTTTTGCATTTTGATATTTTCAGAACAAATCTTAGTGAATCAAGTAAATGTAATCAGTTTTCAATTTTCATCTCTTAGCCATTTTTTTTCTTGAACAACGATGCCCGACACCCGCGTGGCGGTCGATGAATTCACGTGTCTTCTTTTTTATTTTTTTAAAACCGAAAACATTATTTTTCATATATTTTGTATAGTTATTTTGATAAATAATGTTATATTGAAGTATATTTTTACTGAAATAATTGAATAATTTACACGATTCTAATGAAAAAAACGTCAAAATAAGTACTAAAATGAAAGTTTGTTTTTTAGCTTTCGTTTTTTGGCCGCCATTTTGTTAAAAAAAATCGTACGATAAAAAACCAAAGCTGGTTGAAAAGTTTAGATGTTTTGTGAAATTTTGTGCATATTTGCGACAGTAACATAAATTTCCTTCCCACTCAAATTTTTTATTAAATAAAAATTTTTCATCAAAAAAACATATTTTTTTTGTTTAAATTGTTAATCAACAATTGAAAATCAAAGTTTTGACATTTTTTAACCATTCTATCATGTAGGGCGTACCCGAACATAGTAGGGTTGGATATTTTCCAAAAGATTTTCTTACTTTTTCACAAAGTTTCCTGAGCTCAAACGCAAGATACAAATTTTGCCGTTTTGGGACTGGGTTAATAGAAAACTAAGCCAAACTTAATATATTCGGGTGTTTGTTTAACCCCTTCACATCCAGGTAAAACTGGCTGGATAAAAAACTAATGTGCAACGGTTCTCATAGTTTTCGGGTTTAGTTTCGATTACAAATCCGGTGTCAGATTTCCAAAATTCAAAATGGTGGATCCAATATGGCGGATGACAAATATAAAAATTGTTTGGATTAACATGAAACTTGTTACACGGGAGTTTTTGGGGTCGCTGATTACAAATATGGTCCAAATATATAATGGATCCGACATTTTGAATTTTTGAAAACTAACTCCGCATTCGTATTCAGCGTCCCCGAAAACACCGAGTAACAATTTCGAGACGATTTAAAAATGTTTTAAAAATTCGTGTTTTTTAACAACAATTTGTGTATTTGTTTAAATAGGAATTTTTTAACACGATCTAAGTTACATATTTTTATTTCCTGAATGAAACGCTGTAAATTTGACTAAAGAATATTAATTTTCTTCAAAGATATTGAAGTTTTTGTAGGTGGGACGTAGGGTTAAACTATAATATAGTGTTTTATAACAGTTGATTAAAAAGTTGATACAAAATTTATTTAAGACCAACATCTTATAACTACAGTACAAAGGCACATATTTCTACTTAAATAATTGTAGAATAACATAAAGAGGTCATGAAAAAACGTCATATACTTAATTTTCTTTCATTAATAACAAATGAAGTATGTGAGTTGTGTACATATTTATAACGTATTTCTCGTACACAGTTTCTTGACGGTATCACACATTGTTCATATATGCACATGTTGTCCATAAGATACTGATACATCTTGCTGTTAAATATATTGTTAACATTTTGCGCCGTTCACATTTATTTCAATTCAATTATTTATATTACTTTAACTAATGAAATACAAAATTATTAACTTTCAACAAACATGAAGTACACGAATCGAGACAGTAATTAGTTTTTGATCATGCAATCGTTTTGTGTTCATAATGTAGTAAAAAGAATTATTGTACCACTCACCGAAAATAATGAAACCAAAAATGAAAATAATTTGTTATCTTGCTATTGTCATAGTGCTATGTTTTTCGTTGAATTTATAATTGATATTAAAAAAAATAAACAGTTTTCAAGAGATAAACATTATAATTGATAATGCTTTCCAATACCATCATTTGTACAATTTTCGAAGGTGCCATTCAATTTATCAATTATAATTAGTTTAAAACCATACGTTAACTTTAATACATTAAACATTATCTTATGTATGTAAAAAAAAGAGCTTCAATAACTCAACAATCAGTCCATATCAAGTCCTACATACGTACAAAATGAAAACATGCAAATTTGAAAAAATATAGATTTGTTTGTGTAGTATTTTTTTTTTAAACCATTCAAATTTTTTGTTTCATAACAAACAAATATTTAGTGAAACATTAAAGAAATGTTGAAATTTCATGACATTTCTCGATTTAACATAAAAATGTGTCCAATATCTTCTGGTCGAACATTAACAAGTGTCGATTATTCTGTAAAAATGGCACTGAGACTGAACGACACTTAAATATAATTTGGAGTGCTCATTAAAAATGTATCGTTTAACACAAACTGTTGACGAGATTAATATTGCTATCAATTATCTTTAAAATCTAATTCATACATATTTCGACCGTGTGTGTAACAAATAACGTTAATCAGCACTCCAACTTAGTAAACGAATTATAGATTACAATGTGATTTTAGTGACTGTGAATGAATAAAAAAAAAATAATCGTAATAATGTACTTATACAATAATTATGAATTATAATAGGGCATATAAAATTTGGTATGATAAAATGGTAATATCATGCATGATTCATTTTATGAATAGCCGCCTCCATATAAGGTTTGTAAAAGTCATGCTGACCGGTACGAACTGACTGCCCCGCCATGACATCGTGTGCGTATTTGAGTACTGCTAGGCAGTTTTCCCTACCCACAACATCGATATTAATGTTATAAACTTTTTTGTCGTCTGCATTATTATGCATGAGCTTCTTTCCGACGGGAGGTGGTGCTATTTTTCGTTTTTTTCCAGGTCCCGGAGTGTGTTGAACATTTCCTGATTCACCTTCTTCTTTCTCTTTATCACGTTTTGGGCAACTGCAGACTCGCACCAATATTCTTCGTCTTCCTAAGACTGCATTGTGTTCCGTTTCTAACTGGAAGATAAGTTCAGTTGGACGACGATTCATACCTGACGTACAACTGTTTTTACAATAGAACTGATAGTGGACAGGAACACTGTAAGATCCTGGCGCTGGAGTTCCTAAAGGTGTCAATACAGAAAGATGTCCGCTGCTATCTTCGTAAATACTGGCTGGATGCATGCAGCGCACAACATGCTTCATTTGCTTCAAGTCAATGTTTTGGTTGATACGATTGTCCGGTGCCATATGATTATGGCATCGATGTACCATTTGACTTCTATATTGATCTAAGCTGAAAACCATTGTGGTCCTTAACCACAAACCGTCTTGAGGTGGATCCCATCGAAATTGTAATGGCAATACTTGTTCCATATTAATAAAAATTTTTCCCAATTTCGGAGAGTACTGAAATAAAACAAAAATCATTTTAAAAGCATATAAAATATAGAATTTTCAATAAAAAGTTCAATTCTATAATAAATAATAAAATTTTAGTATGAAATAATAACAGATTCACTTACGACCCAGTGTTTTCCAGTATTTTGGGTATCTAAAATAAGTTCGAAATTGTAATTTCCAGCAAATTCATCTTTTGCTAAAATTGGAGTGTCTACTAAAAACTGTTGCGTGTACATCTCCTCTACTGATACTGTATCACGCAAAAATTGCTGCACTTGTGCTTTATTTTCCATTACTCCAATCAAATCTAAAGGATCCATGGGGTCCATATCACTGTAAAAGATAAATTTTCTTATTTTAAAATATGACAATACACATTTTAGAGTAAATTTAAAAGTGTCTTGGTGTAATGAACTGGATTTTTATAAATAAAATAAATTATATACAAAAATAGCCATATCAGTCCAATATATTTTATTAAAAAAACAATACAGGCTCATCGTTTCGAACTATCCTCGAGGTCCTCATCAGGGGCTTCTATTAAAAAAATCAAGTGTAAGTACAAAAACAATAAAAAGTCAATTATAAAATATATAATGTAATTATTTGGGTCAGGCTGTAAAACAGCTCAATGCTGTGGCTCACCCATTGAGCCTATTTCTTTTGGTCCAATAAAGACGAAATTATTAATATTATTATTATTTTTTTTTGGCGGAGGGGGAAATGCGTTAGGCACCATAGGGTGTTGAAGATGTTGGTTAACCCCCCGTGTGTCGGACTCCCTTGCCCATGGTGTTCGGGGCAAGGTTTACTGACTAAAACTCTAACCTTCCTTGGCCCTCCATAATCCACGTGTGCAGTCTGCAGCAGAAAAGTGGCTCCGATATCCATCTCCTCCGCCGCAGACTGCACCAGGCCATTTCTTTTGTAACTGTAACCACTCTCTCTACCATCGGGTAAGTGGTTACAGGATCTCGTGTGACTTCAGTAAACGGAGAGATCCCAGTAGTACTGCTTTCTGCATTCGGCCTGCGATGGAATTTGCATGTTTTCGACAGGCCGGAATGCTTTTGATGTTTTGGAGGAAAGTTGGTCTCATTCCTCCCAGCACTCCAATTATCAGCACGACGAGCTTCATTTTGAATCCTCGATACAGCTTGCGAATCTCGAACAGGAGTTCCTGATATTTCATCCGTTTTTCGTCCTCTTTGCTGACTATATTTATTTCTGTTTCTCGGATCGGACAAGTCTCCCGATTTTGGGATCAGTGTCGTTCGGCCCTCCACCAGCCAGTGCGGAATGGGTTGGTCTCCATTTATATAAGAGGTGAATATTCGGGCTAGGTGTTGATGGACAGAAGTGAACTTCTTCCACCAATAGTTTTTAATTCCATCTCAACCCGGTGAGGAGAAATTCCTCGCTCCTGTAATGGCATTTTTCACCTCTAATGCACTGATGGGTGGGCAAACTTCACTTTGTTGTGTGACTTCGTCGCACAACTCGGTGAAGATTTCAATACCTGGAGTGTCTGCATTAAGCCTAGATGTTTTCTCGTAGATGCTCCCCCAGAATTCCTCAACTGAGGCCATCGACGGAAACTCGCTTGAGGCTGCGATACGATGTTTGAAGAGGTTGGAAGGATTCGTCCAAAATATTGCGTTTTGTCGAATTCCATCTTCCCGTCTTTGCAACCTCTTTTTGGCATCGGCCAAAACCCGAATTTTATCCGCCAAACGTTGCTTGATGTTGAGCAACTTCAGCTTGTTCAGTGTGTGATAGTACGTCCGCAGTTGTTGTGCGAACTTATTGACTTTAGCCGTAAATGAACGGCCAGATGTTAAATAGTCGATCACACACAGAATTCGGGAAGCGAGTTTCCGTGTCAGTCGAATCTTGCCGTTCAATTGAGACATGCGTTTTGTAATCTGCCGACTCCCCGATATCTGTGTGAGATTTCGCGGAGTCACCAGATCACTTGCAGCCTCGTAAACGGCACAATTGACTTGCCATAGGTCGCAGTCATCTGGAAGTAGGCTATTTGCTCTATCTATATTTGTCGTTGTTTAGGCAAAATATTCGTTGTCAAATTTTGCCTAAACACGAGTGTCGTGCTTTCATAATGTGGAGCATCTCTCTCAGCACCGCGTACGGGCTCAGTTGTTATTGCCCGCACATCCGGTACCAGTTGACAGCTGGGAACAACGAAACCTATCCGTCTCAGATAGGCCACATAATCTCTCAGTTGTTGTTGAGAAAAGCGATCTGCCAGATCGGGATGCATTACTGCAAACCGACTACGCATTCGCGCCATGTATCCTCTCTGTTGCGGACAGCTCTCCTCGTAGCAGCGCATTAGATCTTGCCTGAGATCCTCCGTCCACTGAAATCGTCGGGCATTCGTGGGTCGTTGTCCTGGGACACCCGTTTCGGCTCCTCCACCTCGGGACTGGGCTGCATCCGAAGCAGCCCGATGGTCAGGAGCCCTGCGCGTTGCATTTCTTGTACCCGCAAATACAGGTAATTATTTTATTATTATTATGCCGGTGTGTTTTAAAAAAAATAAAAAAACATTTTTCTTGAAAAAAAAATTTATTTACTTTCTACGTTTTGGTTTCTTTACGTCCTGAAGATGGCCTACAAGATATAATAATAATAATAATGACTTTATTGCACCAATATCACCTAGTTCAAAGGGCAAGACACAGTTAATGCTAATTTGCAACCTGACCCGAAAATATAATATAAATATTGAGTATTGATTCACACATAAAAAGTAAACGGATACAATTTCTGAAGTTGTTAAATAAGCAAATACATTCTTCGCGAAGCCAACCAGATTTGTCAAATGCTGCTGAGACATTTATTTATTTATTTAAATTATGGGTGTGAAGTGCCCAAGAATACAACAATAGATAAAGAAAACATTGACTGTGACTAAAAACAAATAAAAATATAAATATAAAATAAACAGACATAGCTAAAAATTAATATGCATAAAATTTTAAAAATAAGCTCCTACAACTATTTACAAATAAATGGTGTGACTCAATTTGAACAACATCACAGGGTAACAAATTCCAAAGCCGAATTAAACAATACACTGTGGAATAAAAACAACGATTTGTCTGTACTGAAATAGATTTGAAATATTAGCCCCAGTAACATTACGAGTCAAAATTTTACGTGTTAAAAACATATCGATAAATGCTTGAATTGAATGTATAGAGAAAGTTTTATAAGATGAAGAAATGTTCCGATAGTCATGAATGTGAGATATGATCATATTTCCTTATACTGAAAGCAAACCTAATACATACAGGCATTTTGTACCGCCTGAATTAAACACCAACTGCCCGCATCAAGACAAGAACCATACACCAGGATACAATAAAACAGGTGAGCGAAAACAAGAGATTCACAGAGGTGCAACTTTGTCCGGTGGGATAGTTCCCATGTGAGCGGATACTACCGGCACAGATTTGCAAATGCAATCTGTCTCTTTACATTAATGTTTTGATTAAAGGACCATCTTTGGTCAACAATTAGTCCAAGATCTCGTGCAAATGGAACGACCGGAATATCTCTCCCCCCGAATAGAAATTCTAAGATTTTGAAGATCTATTTTAGAGCGGAGCTTAGAGCTACCTATCAACAAGAGCTCAGACTTATCCAGATTCAAAATAAGCGCATTATTCTCTGCCCACGTGGCTATACGATCTAGCTGATACGAGAGCAGGAGACTTGCTTCATGGACGTTGTCTGGATGAAAAGAAAGCAATACCTGGGTGTCATCGGCATAGGTTTTGATATTAATATTGGAACAAAAATCGAAAATATCAGCTGAATAAATAAATAAGTAATAATGAGCTTAGTTTGGCACCCTGTGGTACCCTGCATGTTAAATGTTTCACACTAGAGATTAACAATTTTTTCTTATTCTCCAGGGATACTGAAAGAAATATAAAAGAAATGATTTACATAAAACAACACAAAAATTCTAAGAATTTTAGATAGCACACAAAAAAATTAAGTAATTATTATAATATTTTAATCAATAATGGATAATTTAATCAGTTGTTGTGTGTTTACAAATGTATATTTATTTCTACATGTGTATACTTATGTTTACCTGTATATATGTATATTTATAGATTTGTATATGTATAGCAAAGGATGTATACAAGGTGTTATGTGCAGGGTTTGAATTTAAATTGTACTTCGGTGAAATGACAAATTGCGACATGTATATAAATTAGTACATGTTAAATATATTATATTAGGTGTATGTATATTAGGGTTGACAGTTTTATAATTCACTTTGTATTGTTTTTGGGCTTATACTTGGTTTTTTTAATAGACACCACTGATGAGGGCCTCAAGGATGGGTCGAAACATTGGGCCTGTATTGTTTTTTAACAAGATATATTGCACTGAAATGGCCATTTTTGTATATATAATTTAACGTAAAATATAAGCGTGTCTATAATTAATGTTTAACTGCATCAATAAAATAAATGTTTTCAATGAATAATCTTTCAGTTAATAAGTATTTTTGTCTGAACTAGTGAAGAACTCACCACAGATTTTATAGTAAAAAAAAAATCATTTGTTGCTAACTTTATTGACTTTATTGTGCAATAAATATCTATCTACTTTTGAAGACAGTAGAAACAAAGAATTTTGGGGCTTTGAATCATTTATGTAAGTATTAATTCAGAAAATACTAGAAAATAAAAATTTGAAGTAATTTCAATGTTTAATGAACACTCAACCTTTTAAGGCACATATTTTTCTTTATGTTAAATTGACTTGAAATTTGTCATTAGGTGTTTTTGTGGTCGCATAATACGCATCCTGTGTTAGATTTTCAAAATTAAAAATTGCAGATTCAATATGGCACTGTTGAAGATTTACATCATTATGGCCGTCATATTGAAGTCATCAGTTTGAATTTGATAAAACCGACATTGGATTGATCACCAGAGACCCAAAAAACCCTATTAAACCAAATTTAAAATAATTATCTTAAAAAACAGTGTCGATAATGAATGCTTTTGATAAAATTGTGTTTTTCATGTTTTTTTTAATTTACAGAATATATACGCAAAAACAAAAATTATATCCTTATAACTGTCTTTATACATTCTTCTACCGCTTCAGTAACCGAAACTACCTAAAAAAGATTGATCTAAAATCGTTAACTGAAATTTTAAAGAGAAAAATCAAAGAAATCAAGGAGGTAACGTGGGTTACCACTACCAAATAAAATACTTGTTTTATTGCAATAATGTCTCATTCAATGAAACTGCTCACTGAAATCGTTCACTGAAATCATTCACTGAATGTTCAGAACTTCCAGTACATGTATTTTACAAGCTCTGACATGAAATTCCTTTCATCATAATAATATTAAAAAATAGACTATCATATCCCACATGGTTCTTTAAATACGTGACTCCATACATACAAAAGATTTCTAAAAATCAATTGTTATAGATTGACGTGAATGAAGATAGAGATAGAGAATAATATTGTCAATTTAAATGCAAAGTGACAAAATGATGAATTGCATTGTTGTAATCATTTCATGTTTACACTAATGTTCCTAAAGAAGTGGTTAAAGAAGGGATTGAATGTAGGTACAATAGTCTGAGACAAATTGTCGACATAGATTTAAATGACTGCAAATACATTCTTTAGTTTTAACGGGATGGACGATCTAGAAAAAACTGGTCTTCGTGAATTATATTTTTCCCCCCGTTATTTTATTTCAGATACGTGGATGATATCATTGCTTATATCCCAGACGAAAAAATACAGGAGATGATAACAGTTTTTAACTTTTATCATCCATGTCTGAAATTCACGCATGAAACCGAAATGAAGAATATTTTAAATTTCTTAGAACAGTGATGATAATAATAGTATTTTCACAGATTGGTATCATAAACCAACATTTTCTGGCAGTATTTTAAAGTTACAACAAAAATATGCAGTTAGTAAAATTTAAATTAATTTAATTAAATAAAGCAAAAATTGTCTTTCAATTCTTCTTTTTTATCTTTGCTGTCTTCAAACATTTTACTGACATCTTTGCAAACAGAATAAGGCATGGATGGATCTACAGAACGATTAACAGCTTTATTTTTGTTAAAGACTGGTAGAAAGGATTTTAACCTTCATTATGAGAGGTATCCCCATTAGGGTGGGCAAAAAATCAACAGAACATCGATTCTGTCCATAATTTTAATAATTATTCGATAGAATTAGTATGGAATACGCGTGCAAACCATTCCATATTTTGAAACATTCAATGAATAATTTTTTAAAGGCGTTATTGCAGTAAAAAAAGGATTTTATGTTACAGTATGCGTAAAATACTATTTCACACATTTTTTACTGTTTTCTGGTGTATTTTACACAAACTTGTAACATAAAGTATTGTTTGACACATGTGCAAAAATGTTTTTTGTACTAATGTGAATGCGGCCCTCACATTCGTAGAAAAAACTTTTACGCATTTGTATCGAAAATCACTATTATTAAACGTATGAAAATCAGGAAATGATACATTGATAAGTTTTAATGATGAAAAACCCAATTACACTCTTATTTAATTTTGTCATTATGACTCCCATGAGAATCATTCATTGAATGTTCAGAACTTCAGGTATATTAAAATAATGCAGGTAATGTAATTTCTGTATGCAGCCATTTTTTGCTACATATCATGCACAATATTTAAATCCTATTGGTTAATATGTTCCATAATTTCCAACATTTCAATGATTATTACATAACATTTTTCGGTTCTTTATGAAAAATTATCAGTTAACTGACTTCAATAGTTAGTTTGAAAAATCTGTTGGAGATTTTTTTCAAGAAGATTCTTTCTTGGTAAGGTCGGTCCCATTAAAAAAGAAATTAAAAAAAAAAAATTTATTGACGTTTCGGCTGCATAATGTGCGCCCTCTTCAGTAATCTACAAAATATATTTTACAATTTGAGAAAGATACATTAAATATGAAAAAAATAAATAATAAAAATCTGACTCACATAAATTAAGAGTTTTTTAGTATGTGTGCAACAATTTTTGTACAGAAAGATGAATTTTGTTTGTGCTTAAAAATGGCTAAATGGTAGAATTTAACAGCCCCTATTAATGCAATTAGAATGACTTTAAAATCAAATTTTGATAAAAGTATTTTAACACATTATAGGAAGACTTACAAAAAAGCTGGAATATGACTGGTGTCTTTGTCGATCCTTTGTGATGTTGAAAGCACTTGTTTTTTAATTCGGCGCCTCGTTCTTAATCACTTGTACTGTACATGATTATGGTTGCACTGTTTGTCAACGTTAATCGAATACACACATATATATCATTGTGTTGTGTATCCCTACTACTACCAAGAAGGCAAGTGTGCATTTAATTTCTGAAATTTGAAACGCGATTTAAATGTGCTTGACTAATAATACCTCTGTTTACTTTATGATATCCGGGACTATGAAAATAAAACGTTATATATTTCGGGTAAAAGAGAATTTTCAAAACGTTCATTAACTGAGTTTTTAGCTATTTTAATATAATAATTCTCTAATTCTCTTCTTTTTAATAAATTGGTTTCTGAAGCTAAGATTTTTACTTTTGAATAGTCGAAATCATGCCCAGTCTTCATTCTATGTTTAGTCAGAGCTGTGTAATTATTATCACAGGCATAAATATTACGTTTATGTTCTTTTATTCTTATAAATTTTAATAAATTTTGTTTTTTTTTTAATTTCTTTTTTAATGGGACCGACTTTACCAAGAATCTTGTAAAAAATCACTAACAGATTTTTCAAACTAATTATTACTAATGGTCAAGAAACAAATTATTTAACCCTCCTGCGCACAAGTTTTCCCCGGATAAGCGCTTTGCAAACTCATAAGTTTTTCAACAGTCGGATTTTCTTATAAATTGGTATATAAAGGGCTTTTTGGGTCCCTAATTACGAATTTGGAGTCAGACTTCAAAATCCAGAATGGCGGATCATGTAAATCAGCCAAGAATTTGAAGTTTAGTCAGCCATATTGGATCTGCCATTTTCAATTTCGAAAATCTGATAACGGATTCGTAATCAGCGATCCCAAAAATCTCAGAGTAACAAGTTTTGAGTCAATTAGATGAAAAGAAAAGTTTGTGATACAGAGGGTTAAAATTTAAAAAACTGATCATTTTTATTCGAAATTTGTCAATAAGTTATAGTATTATTTACTTATAAATATTTAAAATTCAGGCTTGCAATTATTTATATCATAATCTGTAAACCTTAAGCTTCAATTTGCAATTTCATTCGCATCTTAAAGTGACTTTGATAAAAAGTTATTAACAAGAAGGTTAGGCCGAGTATACTCGTCCTCATGCATACGGGCACGTTTTGTTTGGACGAGTACACTCGGCTTTGTGCGCAGGAGGGTTAAATAAGGATGATTAAAAATCCTGTTCATTCCAGACTTCAATAGTTATTTGATCAATTCACACAGACCCAGAAAGGTCTCAAATACATGCTACTATTAGTTTACAGATTGGTATACAAGAACCACATAGCTAGGTGTTGATAGGTTCAACCATATACCTAGAATTGAGGTCCTGTATAGGTTTCTATGGACTGACGCTAAGAGAGAAGTTTTCCCTGAAGCTGAACATTTTAACACTGTCTTCCAAAGAAATGTTCTTAAAAGTGCTGATATTCTCTTGGAAATGAAGGTGACAATGAACACGATATAGACAGAATATGGCAGCTAAGCTGCGTTGAGAGTGGTAGACAATCCAGTTGTCAAATCGTCTTTAGTCATGGATGCAAAGTGTTGTTTGCGTCCGCTAGCTGTAAGAAATAAAGTCAACCTGACATGGAAAGCAGGTCATATGGATCAGTAAGGTAATAAAGGGACAAAGATCCTAAGTAGGGCATTAATAATAGACCTATTGCTATAGATAATTAGGAATGTTTCATCATCCTTTCAAAGAAGGACTTAAGATGTTCCAAAAGATTAAGGGCTGGATAAAATGTCTGAAATTCTGACAATCTGATCAAACTGGATGGAAATTTTCATAGAGATTCTCGCTGGATATGGAAGATTTGATGAGATCAAAGAAGAATGATTAATTTTTTATGTGAATGCCCTGCCCTAATAGTGTCCCAACTTTTTTGTCGGACAACTCATTTTTTCTTGTTGAAAATCAGCTATAATAAAATCAGCTATAATAAAATCAGTCAATGTCTTTGGTAATTAAGGACGTTCCTGGAGAAAATGAAAAGATTTTCCTGAAACTTTGCTAAAACATTTCGGGATGCTTTATCACTGATTAAAAATTCAGTATAGCAATCCGCATTAAATTTTGAGAAATTTGATGTTAAAGTTGTAAGATTTTATGTCATCTCTTTGTAACGCGTAAAAGTTAACTTACAGTTAACCTACCTGTGGAAACTGTATACTTTAACTCTAACTCTAAGTTCACCTAAACGTTAACAAAACGTTATTATATTCATTACAAAACGGTCTCACAAATAGTTATCAAATTGGTAGTCAAATAGTTACCAAAAACGTTATTCAATCAATATCATAACAGTTAGCAATTTGGAAACTTAGAGGATAACGGTTTTTGGTGCATTCGACAAGATTTCGACACCAAAATACTAGCCTTTTCATTTACTTTTAGAATATCTTAAAAGTTAACACGTAACTTTTGAGGTTAACAATATGTTAACGTTTTTGTAACTTCGCGCTAGCTGGGATTCCTACGTGTGAAATAGTGTTTTTACTATTTGAGGTTAGGATTTTTACAATATTTTTATAAATTTACCAGACGGCACTGTGGATTTACTACATCAAGCATAGGGAAAGTATAACACGTTGTAATTTGACAATGCTACACATTGGTAATATTTGAGCCCACATCAAACGTGGTAATTTTACCGTTCAATGGGAAAAAGTGACAAAATCTGTAAAAATACAATGCCCAACAAGGAAATTTACAATGTTAAAAGTGAAATTTACCATGTTGAATGTGGTAAAATTCATTTCTATTTTCTACAGTGTACAATTTAACTGCGACACGTATTTGTCACGCAGATTAATCATTTTTACAGACGTCTAGTTTCAGATATTTCCAATACCACGAACAAGGGCGAACGAGTTGAATGCAACAAGTTGTGCATATGTTTGGTTATGTTATCAAGGGCTGTGGAGGCAAACAAATTTTCATGTTTTTACCATATGACCTGTTTCATTATTATAATTTGTACATAAAAATAGACACAGGTACTCATAAGTATAATTATCATCAAAAATAAAAGATCTAGATGGAAGCCATAAAGAAGCAAGCTTTCTACAAACTTTTAATCGACACTCATAACTAGCTAAATATTTGCTCTCAACTATGCTTAAATAATATTATAGAAAGCTGATTGCCCTACCTCAGAGCATGTGCAATGCTCACTTATTTCTCAAAATTATAAGTTTAGAGATTAAAAGTATGTAGCAAACAAATTATTTTCATTATATATATTAAATTGTTATATATTGAATTGAACAATTTTATACGTTTTTATATATAATCTCAAAACCAGTATTTTCAAGGTTCTTTTATGTCAAGACATTCTAGCTTCCTACAATGTTACTTAAATGTCGAAAACAAATGTTTGGTCGGAATAATTGTAATTGTGTTAATTATCAGTACATAACAAGTCACTCACTATGTACATAAACATATATTTTGTTAAGTACAACAATGAGCGAGTTTAATGTATCAGCAAGAACTTATTTCTATATTTCATTGAGCAAAAAGAGATCATACATTCAATGAAATATATCGGTGAAACAGTTTTTATAAAATTACTCACAATTCTTTTTGCAGTTCGTGAAAAACGTTTTCATCCATGACTGCATTTCCCTGAGAATCAGTAAATATTGGATTTCCGGAATCTTGATTTTCCTGCATTATGTCATTAGACATAAAATGTCACAGGGAATCAAAACAAATTTCTATGACCAATTGTTACTGAAGTTTTCGGTGGTGGCACAACTTTGATAGCCTTGAATTTTGAAAATTATTATTTCTTCGGTGTTAAGACGTCGCGAAGAAAGTGCATTTCACAACTCTCTACGCGTTGTCTCAAGAATGTACACCATGTGATCACTACAATTTTATTCACTACCCGCCATTTTCGGTTTCGTTTAGGCTGAGAAATCTCTGATGCTTAGCTCGGGTACACAAAGAATGCGTATGCATGTACACATGTCGTATGTACACGGGTCAGTGAGAGGATATCGGTATGCAAGGTCGAAGGACATGAAATTCCCTGATGTACAGTATGAAGGAAATTATTACAAGATAACAAATGTTTATAATTTTATTAAACTCTATATAGTTTTGTAAGTATATGTATTTTTATAAATATTGTTTTTAATTTAGATGAAAATTATGATTCCATTTAAACAGATGTCACGTGACTTTGAATACACATGGGTACCGTGGGAAATATCCCTAGATTAGCGAGTCCTCTCATCTTAGGGGTCGTTTCCACGGGGTATTGTCTTACGTTTACGCTTACGTTTGCGTTTAGTGAAATGCAATATAATCGAGAATATCGAGATTCTCGAAAGTGACTCGTGTTCTCATTGGTCAATTGTAGGAAAGACACACTCGATACTTTCGATTATCTCGATTATATCGCATTTCACTAAACGCAATAAGCGTAAACCTAAGAGAAAACCCCGTGGAAACGACATGGACGGAATTTGGTGAAATTACGGAACGATCTCTAAAGACGTAAAATTTTAAATAGCTTTTAGCTGCGTTTTTTGTTTTTACTTATTCATATAAATTACTAAAGGTTAATTTGGCTTAACTTATTAAAGTGCTTTTAATTTAAGGCATTCCATTAGTTATTGTCCAAATTCAATAACTATTTTCCGTTCCGTCGTTCCGTTGAAATGTGATATCCCAACAAACGAAAAAGTGTACGAAAAATCTGTGTACGATTTAATACGAAATAAGTCTGTTTCTTTCCCACTCTTTCTGTTACGAATGCGAGTGTATACGATACTATACGCGATTCATAAATGCACATAACCTCAAAGAAACGATTACTTTGGATTATCGAATGATTTAAACTCAAAACTAGAAAACAGAACATTTCTTCGAAAATTATGAAATACGGAAAACGTTATAATCAATTTTTCGATTAAATTAACAGAATTTAAAGCTATTCTAAGCCGCAACAAATCAATTTTTGTAATCCGTTAAATACGGTATCATGTAAGATCGAATGAATTCAATTCTAGTATTACAGGATTACAGTGGTCGTATAAAATAGTATAAATTCGAATGAGAATATCGAATAATCAAAACGCCACTATAGAAAGAAACAGAATGCAAAATATCGATTCCGTATACTTTTTCGTTTATTGGGATGCCTACATGTAGAATATGTACAGTAAATACGATACTAAAAGGACACTTATAGTCGACTTATACACCCAGCGAATTTAATTCGCACGGGGAATTACCTTGGATTTCTGTTTTTCTCACATTAAGATATATAAGTAAAAACAAGGACGACTGCGGGTTTCCCCGTGCGAATTAAATTCGTTGGGTGTAGGGGTCTAGTTCTCTAATATCTGATGCCACGAATAGTTTGGCCCCACAAACCGATTCCCCCACCCGGAATATGGAAAAGAAAGGGTGGGGGCGGAGACCAGCAGCTTACACCTAAATCCCACTCGATTGGACCCGCAAGTGTTTCGCTAATGTTTTTTCTGAAGGACGGGGGGATAAACGTGCAGAAAAGTAAGGCTAACTAAAAAAAATAGCAACTCGGCTCTATAAACTCTACTTTTGTCACTACTCAATAAACCTGAACCAATTGAAGTTGAAAGCCGAAACCGACCACGACATCTTATCGAGGTTCGGTACCTACCCAGTAAACACAAAACTAAAAGGCTACTTACAGTTGACTTATAGTTCTCTAATGTACAACTTGTAGGCAACTAAAAGATGCATTTCCCGTCGAGTCGATTGTAAGACGACTGTTACTATCTGTTACGGTTACAAATTACACCATAAAATGGATTGTCGGTAATGATGTATGTTGTACCCAGGCGTAGGGTTTCTGCAGTTTCCCTACGCCATTGTACTATGAATGGGTACTTCTAACAGACGGCTGCAAACGTACAAAGGCTGACAAGACGTAATCGAGCGAAAGAAATTCGGGAGATTAATTAATAAAAAGAATCGACTATTAACCGATCAGGGAACGTGAAGGGTGATGGGTCGCGTGTGAACCGATTCCCCGGACGCTGGGGGTATCTCGACTGCAAACTGGAGAACGCTTGGTCGGCGATAAGCGGGGTTTCGGTTCCATAATAGCTGCAGGGGACTGCCTGCAGACTTATTTCCCGACGCAGGTACGAACCGAAATATTAATTGAGTTGCTAAAAACGTTTCTTTTTTACAAACAGATCGTTCGTGGATACACTCAGACGCGTTTCGTCAGCCTTTGCCCGTAAACGATAAATATTCCAGAATTTGTGAAGACCGAATGTGCGTTTCATTTTTCTTTCGCCCCCGTCCCGTTCATTACACTATCAGTCAACTATTCGCAGTTTTTTAGTTTTGTATTTACTGGGCGGGTACAGTAGAACCTCAATAAGACGTCGTAGTCAATTCCAGCCTCAAACTTGTAATTGGTTTTGGTTTGCTGAGTAGTGACAAAAGTAAAGTATATAGAGCTGAATTACTATTTCTTTTAGGAGTAAACTAGTGCCTCTTTTCTTTCTATACTTCGAGTGGGGGAAACGGTTCGGGCCAAACAAACCCTGACATAAAAATGCTGTAATTACAAGTAAACCTCAATGCGAAAATGTCCACTATATATGAAGTGGTGGCTTCAGCATTGTGGGTATGACGGATACACGAAAACATCTTGCTTCTAAACATGCATCTCCTATCCCTGGTGAAAATTTCCGTAAAATCATATGATAAATCATATGAGATTTTTATAATTTCTTTAATATCTTAGAGGAATCCAGATGATTGTAATTCATTTTCTCATATTATTATTATTTCTTATAATTACATGAGAAATCACCTGAAAAGTTTCCCGGATCGACTGATATTTTAAAAATCTCATATGATTTATCATATGATATTACGAACATTTTCAGTAGGGATGCGACGGACGAAACCGGACCGTAGTTCGTCCATAACTATTTCCTCTACCATCAAGTTAGAGGTTACAGGTTCTCATACGATCTTTGTAGACGGAGAGATTTCAGAAGCAATGCTTTCTGTATCCGACTGGAGATAAAATCAGCAATTGTTAGTAAGCCGGGATGCTCCTGATGTTCATGAGGAAAGTAGATTTCATTCATCCCCATATTCCAATTATCAGCACGACGAGCTCAATGGTAGAGCCCGGTGAACACCTCCGGAATTCGAATATGAAGTTCTGATATACTTTGACCGCTTGTAATCTTCCTGGTTGATTGCTAGCGCAGTACAGAATTCGACGACAAAGATGGATTTTTCAACAAGGACAAGTCAGATTCTGTGGTTATCTGCTTGCTGGTTGGAAATGAGTAGCCCAGTTATATGCGTTATGACTTATTTCCCATCATGGACTCAACGTGGGGAGGTAGGGCAGTTGTTGCGTAAACACCATAAGTGTTGCACATATAGCATAAGTATAAAATTCTGAGAGCTGCATTGTCACGTTGTATGTGTGCCGATGTTGCATTCGTTGGGCAAAACGACAAGAGATGCACTATTGGCTCGTGACGACATCCGCACTCCTTGCAAATCGGACTATCTACGACTTAATGCAGGATATTAAGCGGTCATGGCAGGCAAGATAGTACTCTGGGTATCAGATTTCAAGCTAACTGATCATAAAAAAGAAAAGGTAAAGTTCATCGACAAGTTGAGTTTTCGAGCATTTTGGGAAATATGCCCGTACAACCATTGTCGACGTGACCTTTCTTCATTTTACATGTATTTTTTCCAACTGAAATTGAATCCCAAGGCAAATTTGTCAGAATGGCACAAGTTTTTTGTAGAAACTTAAAAGACTGCTCCACAAATGGATTGAAGCACTATGTATCAAAGCACTATGTTAGTGTAGTCCCACAAAATCAGAAATGTCAAATTGGTTAAAGTGCACGCACTAAACTTAGTGCGTGAGTCGAGTAATCAACTTTATTTTAACCTAGACGAAAGTTATTTGTTGTTTTCTCCAGCATTTAACAGTGGAATCACAATCACAATACACTAGTTGCTATGAAGATTACCGGATCAAGACACCTGAGCAGATGAAGGCATGACAACTAAAACCGTACTTTTTTAAGAATGAATTAAGAATTGGTAAATATAAATGTTATTGTCATTTTCTAAATATAGTGACCCTGATGAAAATGGGATCGTTGCACGAGCGTTACTTAAGAGTGACTGTAAGAGTTTCAAAAGAATTTGAAAAGCGTTAATTCCGCTTCAAGAATCGTGACAAAAGAGTTAACGAGGAGTGAATTTGGACAAAAAAAAACGCTTAACGTATTCTTCGATTTTTATCAGGGAAGCATACAATTATGATAACGGATAACCCTGTTTTCATTTACATAAAAAAGTCCAATACTTCGAAATGCACCTTGGTTTCTCTGTGAAAAATTTTCGGTAGGATTCTTTCACATGAAAATTTAAAGCAAGTACATTGCAAATTTCATATAAATGTCGTATAGCACTCGCACTATGTTACGGAAACACTACTCGACAATATTTGCGATTTGTATGAAAATTGACCTGATTTCAATTAGATTTTTATGTAATTTCCATAAAATTTCAACTCAAAACATTCACGATTGTATGCTTATAAAACTACCGATTAAATTATTTTCTTTCGTGTAATAAATCTTTACATATTCCGTATGCTACTTATATGACTAATAGATGTATACATATAATACATATTTATGACAAATATCAGGCACTTGTTTCAATTTCTCATGAAATCTCATAAGAATTCTACTTAAAATTTTTCGCAGGGTTCCAGAATATCGTACTTGATCTACGCCCTCTTCACTAGAACTAACGTTTGTGGGTTGGAAAGCTTGCCCAAACTTGGAGAATATTAGTGGAGAGTAACTATAATTCGAATCCTAATATTCCCTCTGATGAGTGTGGTTGTCACACGTGCTTCGCTCGGGTAGTTACACACTAGTTACATACCCATGTAAACGAGACATTATTAAGAAGTATTGCAAATTGAATCATTCTTAATTCTTCGGAATTCTATTTCTTGGCCCCGAAGTTTTCAAAATGATTTACAATTATAAACTGCATGCAATTTGAATTATTATGAATGCTAATAATCCTCATACAATTATTCGGAATTATTCAGAATGATTGTCGAGATTTCAGTAAAGAACAATTATTTGGAATAATACAGCCCGACAAAATCTCAACAATTGCAAGGTGCCTAAAAGTTTACAGCTGAATTATAGGATTTTGTCCGCAGAATCCAAATCTGATCTTCCCAATAAGCAAAAAGAAATTTTGATATATTCAAAAAGAATACTTCTTGAATGCTTTTATGAAAGAAGAATTCTAGAAGAATTCTTTGTGAATGCTTTAAAATATAACGAATGTCCGCCATAGTTATTAAATTAAGAGTTAGATACGAATGCTTTTATAAACTCATTTTGTAAAAATGTTCCTCACAAACCATAACTAAATGTTCATAAAGAATTCTTTTACTGAATAAGTATAATAATAATTATGGAATTAATTTTGAGAGAGAGAGCGAGATACGTGTATTATCCACATGTAACAGTGCACACACTATGTACCTACATATATTTAACACATGCCGCGTGTGTTGTACTGTTATATAGTACTTTTTAAGGATCCTTATATACAAACTTACCCAAGACTCGTGCGCTTGCGAGAAACTCGGTCGGTAACTCAAATTTGTTATAAAAGAATTCTTTTTTATTACGTCTTATGCACTATAAGTATAATTTCATGCGGACTTTCGAGAAGTCATAAAGTATTCTTTTTTCAAAATCTGTGCTTATTGGGTTGGAATTATTGGATTGACTCTTGTTTGTGAGCAATTTAGATTTAAAATTGTAAACAAAATTTGTCTACTAACTGTCTAACTGTCTACATAGGATCAAATGAAAGATCAAACATTGTCTCTTTAGACCCAAATACAAAAATATATGTATTGTTTACATTTTAAATAATTGGGAAAGGCTTTGTGTCCGAATAATACATGATAGAAATGACTAATTAAACCGGTTTTGTCCACCGTATTTCATCCTTCATTTTTATACTTCGGTTTTAAGATTTCTAAGTAGCAGCGCACCCCTGACCTCGATTACAAAGTGACGATGACTCCGAAAAATAAGTTTCTCCGATTGCGAATCCGAAATATATTTTGCTCCAAAAGGACATGTCCTCTTCTGTAGCTCCGAAATACGCCTTGCTCAGATTCGAAATATTAGGTACATATATTCCACGTTTGTGAGAAGCATCTATATTTGTTTTTGTATGCAATGGCGTCCAGAAATAAACCAAATTTCCGATATTGATTTCGGCTGAGTTCCGTCAACTAAACTTCACTATCCATTTTCCGTCAAAATGGATTCAATTGGGAGAAAAATTGGCTAGTTGTTGCGACAATGCGTGGATAACATTTCTTTCATTCTAAACATCTATTTTATTTTCTACTTTTTACTTGTGAATTCAAAGACAGCGATTTTTGTTAGAATCGATATATACATATTTTTAATCTTTCACCATAAACACTACAAATTTAACAATTAACTACTTCTCATTCTTGTAAATATAAATTTGAAGTGAAATTGGAATCCATTTCATTTCCAAATCGGGTTCATTAGAATCATAGTCCCGAATTACATTGGATTTAGTCACGGAAAGAAATTTTTAGGTTTTGCACAATGGTTTGACATGTTGTAGAATGACTCCGTGGTTTGAAAGGATAGGAAAGCGGTGAAACAAACGCATTGTGCCAAAACTTAATGCAAAACCTAGACAATGTTTCTCCGAGGATGCAATTTTCGGAGTCGTTAGGAATGTCACTGATTGAATCTGTCTTTCCTTTTCAATCCGACATTTCGTTAAAGTCTCTCTTTCTCGTTCTCTTTCTAACAATAATTTATGTTAAAAAGTATTATGTCACCGACCCTCGGTCTCCGCTTTACGAACTTTTCGATTTCTTGTTAGACCCTCAATTGGTCGATGAACTCCCAATGTCTGCATGTTGTAACCATCAGGTTCTACTCCTCCAAATAAGAATTACCTGAAATTGAATAAAACTTACTCCGAAATAGTAAATTTCGCAAACTATTACCGCCATATGACGAAGATTATTTTTTAGTACCGTAGCTCGTAAAATTTTATTTTAGGCACTGTTTTTTATTTTAAGACCTTGGTACCAAAAAATACGTTACTTGGATCCCGAGGATTCCGACACCGAAGTATACTGTGCTCCAAATTTAAGACACCTAATACTCCGACTCCAAAATACGTGTTGTTCGATTCGAAATTATCGATATTATTTTTTATATATGAAACTGTGTCATATCTACTCAATTCGTTATTTGACCCATCGTTATCAGGCCCATTGGTAATTATTATTGAAAATCCTTCATTCGCGTTTGTCATCGACATTTACGAAGGTTTCATATACAGAACTTACAAGCATTCTTTTTTTGCAGCTGCAGCACACTTAATTATGGGAAGTACCACCACTATGGCGTATAATGCCATATTCAGGGTGGATATAAACGGAGTTTATATTTCTCTTCCGGTCACGCATTGCGAACAATAACGGTGCTCGAACTATAGTAATTTTAAAAGAATATTGATCGCCTTTGTAAAGATAGTTCTATTCGCTCATCCAACTAATCTTGGTGTCTTGGCGTGATGTAATTTATCCATTCATCTCTTCACATATCGATTTTCGACTATCTGCATTTACTATTAGAACGATAATATAGTGTAAAGTATAATACAGTGTTTATATAAATCCCAGTGTTTGCAAAAATGGTCACTTTAATCCATTAAGAACTGAATGTACACAAGCTTAATATGGAATTCGGTAGGACTTTTAGTATTAAAAAGTACTTAAAAAATGTTCGGAATAGGCGGTTTTTTATAGTCCGAAATCCGCTCTTTCGAACGGAATATCGAAAAATACTACAAATTTAAAAATAAAGAAATTATGAATATTTTCTTTGAACAAAACAATTCAGATTTTTAAAATATTCAAAAAATTTTGAAATTTAAGAATTTGAATTAATTTTGTGCGGAAAAATTTACTTAGATTCTTTGAATAATTCGTTATAAAAAATGTTTCTTATGTATTTTTCAGAAAATATATATTTTTAAACAAAAAAAAAAATACAAATTTTGTTTACAATACAAAAAATGTAATTTTTCCAATAATATTCTTCCTTGGACTCTCCCTACTTCAAGATTGAGATGCATGCTGAATCTGAAAGTTTCATGTGAAAGAACATTCTACCGTCATAAACTTTAATTTGGCATAAATTGATACTTCAAATTTAAGGTCCAGAAAACGACTAATTTTAGGGTGGCTCTTTAAAACAATAAAACGGAATTCCTAAAATGGGACTTAAAGGAATTTAAGTGTATTCTGAATGTATTTAAGACCGAAATTCGACCAACAGATAACTAAATCCTTGTTAATTTCATTTTTAACAATGTTGAATTAATTCCAACCAATTCCTTGATGAAAAACACATAATAAACGAACGTCGATTTAGTCATTGATTAAGAATAAGTGTAGGTTTTGTGAAGTAAATTTTGTTACCATTTTTACTCCAAATTCTGCTAAACCCTTTTTGTTTACAGTGATGAAAATTTATTGTCCGCACCCAGAACCGGAAATTATATTGGCGCCCCGAAAACCTTAATGCACACCCAGTAATCCAAAATGTATTATATGGGATAGCAATGCATTCATTTTATTATGTTTGAATCCTTTTTTGACCATTTTGAATACTTTGGATGCAAAAAAAACTTGATATATCGATTTTGAATATATACGAATAAAAAAATAATATAATGCGTTTCTATACAGTAAAAGTATTCGTGAAAGTTACGTATACACCTCTATCCATTTAAAATATAACGTTTGAATACATTTGAATCTAAAAATTATATTTTGTTGATAAAATGTTTAACGTAATGACATTTTTTGAATTCTAATATAATGTGATATAAAAGTATAAAATGTAAGGTATGAATTTGAATCCTAAAAACGTACTTCCCAAAATTCTGAATACAATAAATAAAAAAATAATATAATATTGAAAATGTGCAACATAATGAAAGTTTTTGAATCAAAGAATGACAAGCCTTAAAAAGTATAAAATGTAAGGAATGCACTTCAATACCACCAAAAAAAGAGTTTAGGGAAATCCCGAATACTTTTGAATCCAAAATTAATGCGATGTTTAAAAGTACAAAATGTTAAAAATGTCTATAAGAAAAATCTATTTCAATTAAAAAA
Organism: Trichopria drosophilae; assembly: GCA_030407085.1. Lineage (NCBI taxonomy): Eukaryota > Metazoa > Arthropoda > Insecta > Hymenoptera > Diapriidae > Trichopria > Trichopria drosophilae. Next base: position 156,012,305 of record CM059583.1, read on the forward strand.
AAAACTACTTGTAAGTACAGGAATTCGGAGTTATTTGGATACATTTGAATCCCTATTTTGGCAATTTCAAATACTTTTAAATAACAAAAATAAGTCTGAAATTAATGAATACGAAATGTTGATTCTCAATGCATATGAATCCTAAAATAATAAAATGCTGAAACATTCTAAAATTAATCAACGAATCTATATACTTGTGAAATGTAATATTTTCATGCATTTAATTTGAATCCAAAAATAACACGGTGTGACAAAGTAGAAAAATCTGCATAGTTTTCACGGCACACAGTAGACCTTGTACGGCACGAAAAACTTAGAAGAATGATACGATTATTTTTTCTCATACACCACCAAAATCTCATTTTATACTTAAAAAATGTTTTTTTTAGATTTTGCAAAAAGTAACCTACAGCTCCAGAAATTTTTACTCGATTTTTAAGTTTGTTATTTATTAGGAAACAGGAATAATGTATAGATTGGAGGTTATCTTATTTACATCGTCATTTTAAAGACTCACAAAAATCTAAACGAATATGTCTTAGAAATTTTCATTTCTATGCAATGTTTTCATTTTTGACAACAATTTTACGATATTTGATCCCGAATATTATTTTCGTTGCATTTTTTCCATATCTTGAAAGTATATGTAATTCCGATTAAAATCTCATATTTGTTTACTTGAATTGGTTAACATTTGACTAGGATTACTGAATTTTACGATTTTTAATTTTTAAGCAAAATTTGAATGAAGTGAAACTTAGAATCTTTGCCCACATATCATGCAATAACAAAAATGGAAGTTGGTGAGAAAGAAGTAATTACAAAATTTCAAAACTCAAAAATGTTTACTTGATCTTTTACGTTTATAAAAATCATCATTTGTTTCACGTTTATGACCAACAGTAATTTACAAGCATATTGATGGAGCTTTTATCATGCAAACGGGTTTGGAAAGCTACTAACTCCTGATGGAATCCTTCTCCCTGTTCATCAAGTTGACCAAGATTTTGACAAAAGAAATGTAAATGCGAACGCAAAAACTGAATCTTGATCGACATGTTGCAATTCATTGCATTGTAGGCATTAAGAATTTCATGTACTACGTTCACGTCGGGACATTTGTTATTACCAAAAAAATGATCGCACAATGAAATAAAACTAGTGCAAGTTCGTTTTTATACAGCATCCAGTTTGTTTGTAAATTCCTTATTCTTCATCATTTTTCAAATTTGGGGCCAATCAAAGATTCCTAAAATTAGCACAGAAAAATATTTTCAACGGATATGATGCGTAGAGCTGTTTCATATATACAGTGGGACTATTCAACATAAACTATAAGCACGTTTTTGTTTACAGAAGCTACAGTATCTTTTCGCGGAATTGAAATATTGTTCGAAAGAATGAAAATATGAAGTCTTAACTAAACACCTAAATTTTACTTATAATTACAAAAATGGTAAAATCCATCCTGGTCATATTGTAACCAATTCAAGTAAATAACTAGTGTTGGCATGGTGCCTCGCTCGCTTCGCTCGCTCAGAAACTTCGACCCAGTGGAGAGTCGGCTATTCCTTAATACTCATTCGTTACTAACAGCTTTCAATTATATTATAAAATTATATCAATATCCGGGCGTCTAATCATATTTAGGTCCAAGTGGCTTCGATAGATACGTTACAACAATATAGTGTTTCTTATATGTATGAAAATTGAAAATGATGAACAACTATGACCTACGGCCTGAGTCGACGTAAAATTGAAAATGAGCATTTTCAAAACTTCGACCCCGACAACAGGCCAGCTGAAGTATTAATAAATAAAAGTTGCAAAACACTTACTTCATGCACTTGTATTGTAATAGAATATTCGATGCATATTACATGTTTATTGTGTTTTACTAATTACTGTCTGTATTATTATGATCTTATATATACAATATATGTACATATAATTCGCCAAAGATATCTTGAAAGTGTCGAAAAAATCTCGGATATCTTTTAGATATCTATAAGACATCTTCTAGATATATCGAAATAGTTATTTTCGTATCAAGGGCGTAAAAGAACTTATGCGCCCGTAGGTGATCACCGCGCCCGAGGGGCTGGCGAAGGGTAGGGGGTCGAAATTTGATGAAAAACTATAGGGTAATTTTTTGCCGAGGTGACCAAATTCAATACTTTTTCAGACAATAGTCATAAGCATTTTAAACCAGTTTTTATGGCATTATCGTTGGCTTTAGGAAGAAAATGCATACAGCCTTTTTTGTAGAGAATTTCATGCTCTATCTTTTTTGTTGGAAACATTTTTTAATAAAATTTGTATTTTTACAAAATAAATGCAAAAAACTACGAAGAAACTTAATTGGGGCTAATGTTTTTTAGTAATGGACGGATGCATCTGCGTCAAAATCTAATCAGATCTAAGTTATGCTAAGACACGTATTTTAATAAAAAATTTATGTCAATACGCTTATCCGTACGCGAGTAATCGCGAGACAAAAAACGGGACGTACGGACGTACGAACGTACAAGATCACGGACACAAATTTTTTTATTGTTGATTTGGGTTCCTTAGGGTCTGAAACGTCGACATTTGATGAAAAACTATAGGGTAATTTTTATGCCCGAAGCGACCAAATTCAATACTTCGCCCAAAAGGTCTGGGTCGAAGTAAATAGGTCATTTTAATCGGAATTACATATACTTTCAAGATATGGTAATGAACATTATATTCGAAATCAAATAATATTGTAAAATTGTTGTCAAAGTTGAAAAAATTTAATAAAAATTTCTGATATATTCGTTTGGATCTTTGTGAGTCTTTAACATATCGGTGTAAATAAGATAACCTTGCAAAAATATATCCTTCCTGTTTCGTAATAAAGGAGAAACTTAAAAATTTAGTAAACATTTCTGGAGCTGTAGGTTAGTTTAAAAAAAAAAAATGTTTTTGCAGTATAAAATGAGTTTTTTGTAGGTGTATGAGAAAAAATAACCATATTCTTCTCAGTTTTTCATACCCTATAAGATCTACTGTGTCCCGGGAAAAATATGTAGATTTTTTATTTTGTCACACCGTGTTATTTTTAGATTCAAATTAAATGCATTCAAATATTACATTTCACAAGTATAGAGATGCATTAATTAATTTTAGAATATTTCAGTATTTTATTATTTTAGGATTCACATGTATTGAAAATCAATATTTCGTATTCATTAATTTCAGTTTTCTTGTTATTTAAAAGTATTTGAAATTGCTAAAAAAGGATTCAAATGTGTCAAAATAACTCCGAATTCCTTTACATACAAGTAGTTTTTGTTTTAAATTGAAATACATTTTTCACATTTTATACTTTTAAACATCGCATTAATTTTGGATTCAAAAGTATTCGGGATTTCCCTAAGCACTTTTATTAGGGGGATTAAAATGCATTCCTTACATTGCACACTTTTTGCAGCTTGTTATTCTTTGATTTAAAAACTTTCATTATATTGCACTTTTTCAATGATATATTATTTTTTTATTTAATTTTATTCAGAATCTTGGGAAATACTTTTTTAGGATTCAAATTCATACCTTACATTTTATACTTTTATATCACATTATATTAGAAGTCAAAAAATTTCATTACGTTATACATTATCAACAAAATATAATTTTAAGATTCAAGTGCATTCAAACGTTATATTTTAAATGGATAGAGGTGCACCCTGGCAAAAATGTAAGTGTACACGTACGCTTAAAGTCTAAATTCACGCTTGTAGTACTCTTCAGGTACTCTTAAATGTCAAAAAGAAGTGTGAATTTAGACATTTAAGCGTACGCGTACGCTTCCATTTTTTGCAGGGCATTCATAACTTTTACAAATACTTTTTTTGTTGTTATTTTAAAGTATTTAAAATTGTCAAAATAGGGATCCAAATGTGTCAAAATAACTCCGAATTCCCGTAATTTAAAAGTATTCGGGATTTCGTTAAATACTTTTTTCGCATTGAAATGCATTCCTTACATTTAACACTTTTTACAGCTCATATAATTTTTTTATTCAAAAGCTTTCATTAAGTTCTTGCACATTTTCAACAAGATATTATTTTTGGATTTAAATGTATTCAGAATTTTGGGAAATACTTTATAATACTTTATAAGAAACATAAAATGAGTTTTTGGGGTGTATGAGAAAAAACAACCTGCTATTCTTCTGCTTTTCATCCTTTACAAGGTCTACTATGTCCTGTTAAAAGTATATTTTCACTGTCATTGAATTAAAACTTCACCAAAAGCAGTTATTTTTAAAATCACCAATAAATTATGTGTTATTTACCAAAAATTCATACATAATCAAATCATCAAATATTATTCACACTGCAAACACTATGTAACACTTTTCTGTGTGAAATAACTCGAAATTTATTACTTCGAAAATAATATAAAATCACTTTTCTATTTATTTATTTTAAATCAATTTTAATATGCTCACTGTTTCTACACAAATGTGTATTTTCGTTACGGTATCAACAAGAAAACTACGCAATGTCAACATACACCTACAGCAATCGGAAAGTGCGTTACAATCAACGCATTTTCCTTACCTTTGACCCATCATTTTCCATTTTATTAATTATGTTTTCATTAGAGAATATTGTTAAAAAATTATTTTTTTTTTACTTCGTATACTTGATAACCAGATGTACAAATTTTACTAATTTTTTATTAATTTCCAATTCAGTATTGGGTCTTGTAAAACGAAAAAATGACGAAAAACTTTAAAGTGAGAAAAAAGTTATTTTTATCCAGAGAACTGACTAAGAATAAACCAGTTTTAGCAATTGTAGCTAAAAAAAGAATGTAACACAATATACAAAATATTCATATTTGTATTCTACTCAGCATATTTTAAAGTGTATTTATTAATAAAAATCTTAACTAATCATTTTAATCTCTAATAATGAAAAGATGTAACATGGGTCGGATTCTAACAAATTAAATTAAACTATTTTACCACACCAACGAAGGAAAACTATTTTTTCATTGGTTATTAGCCGAATAGTTTAATTTAATCTCTAATATTTTAGTGAGTATCAAAATATTTAATTAAAATTTTATTGAAAGAAAAGTTTTTGCTTACTTGGATATTTGTCTATTGTACTAAATCGATTAATCTCTACCAATGTGATGTAAGGGAAGACCAATAAATTACATTTAATGACTGTAATAAATAATGAAATCATTCATTTTGTATATCTGTGAACAATAATTTACCTTAAGTACTAATGATACTTACCCATACTAATTAATTGATTATCTTAATTTAACAAATCATAAAAAATTTATTAAATCTTTCAGATAAAACATACTTATTATTGGGAATAAATTTATGGGATTGTAGGGACATAATTTCTACATTCACATCGTCTCGAGTACAATATTTTTTATTTCATTGCTGTATCTGATGTTTCAAGTAATCAAAAAATATTTTTCTTAAACATAGAAAATGTATTTTTTGAAACATTAAACAGGACATATCTGATTTACAATAAAATGATAAATACCTACAGATAATTTTGAAATTCATTTTATTCTTATCTTTTTTTCTTATAGTATGTTATATTATAACAACATAAATATTGCAGCGTTTGAAATTACATTCAAGTACATAAACTTATTTTAATTTAACATAAATAAAGTAATAATTTATATTAGGTAATAAAAAAAATTATTTATAAAAAAATTTTTGTATTAATAAATAACTCCGAGTCGTAAATTTTAGTTTTGTTACATCGGTAGTACGTCATGACACTGATGAATCCTCAGCTCCTCAGAAAAGCGGTACACAATTATTTGTTGTGCCAGGTATTAGTAGCACTAATTCACCATTTCTGGTTTATGTCGCCTTTCCTCCCAGGGCCGGAAACGAAGTGCCTTGCACTTGCCGAAAGACAGCTCATGGCTGCCTCTTACATTTGGCCTCATAGCCGCCTCTTCTTCTTGCTTTTAAAAAGCAACAAAGAAGAGGAACAAGATGTGTGATAACAATTTGTTCATTGGTAGGCGCGCTATCTACGAACATTGAAACCTCGCGTTCCATCCGGCCCAGTAGGTAATCGCAGTATATTACTTGGTACAGAACAAGATCCAGGTAAAATTGTAGCCTTAATTTGAATTTTATTTATACCTTGAATTAACTTTTCTTCAGGACTTAATTCTTCCCCTAAGATGCGTTTCCTCGCTTCTGCATATTCTTGTTCTCTCTGTTATAAAAGCAGTAGTTTAATTTTTCCTTATTCCATTATCGCAATAAGAAAACTTTTAAATCAATTGCTTTGTAAATATGTAATTATTAATTACCTGTTTTAAAGACTTTATTTTTTGTTTCGGCTTGTCGCCATTTAACAAAGGCCCGTCCCCGCTCCCCTGTGAATTTCTGTCCGGCCTCTTAAGTATTTTTACCGTGGGCTTTGGAGGTACATAATGCGAGCGTACGCTATCGTCACCTAATATAATCATTCTTGTATTAGAGGTAGAATTTGCGCTCATGCTACGGAAAAAGACAACGTTAAAATTTAAGAACAAATTTACTCGATAAATATTTTGAAAATATGTTATACTTTTGGATTCCAACACCGTCCAACACGTCGAGTGTATTTACTTCCATAGATTTAAGTTTCTTGTCAAGAGCCTGAAAATAAAATGAGAATATTATTTTGGAGAAATAACGGTTAAGTACAATATTTTAATTATCCTTGTATGGAGGTTTCAAAATTTTGAGACCTCGTTTCAACGTCACGAACGATACAAATGGATTCTGGGTGAACATTTGTTAAAATAGGCCAATGCTCACCTAGATCTCATTTTTCTCGTAGGTGTTTTCGCAATAAGGTTTAGTTGAAATCTACTTATCGTACCGCTACTTCGACTCGAATTTTCAGCACAAATCGAAAAACTCCGAAAAATGCAGAGGAGAAAGGGAAATAAATTGCAGGGAACTAGAAAGGCACATTTTTGGAGGTTAACTGTCGTTCGATCAGTGTAATTCGGTTGGAAGGCGATAAGATAGAGCGGCTTCTTAGAGAGTTTCGACTTACCCCAGACTCTTCCATCTCTTCCCAACTTTCAAAAACATCGTCGACGGCAGACGACATGATTGATAGAAATTACCAATAAGTTTAACCTTTAAATGAACCCAGAGAAATACGGAACGATATGGAGAGTATGTATACGAACTACGAAACCGTCAATTGTCGTTCGTCGAATTCTTGTCTCGAATCGTGTTACCTATAGGTACACGCTACACATCTATAGCCTACACGTCTGCATATACGAGCATGGAGAGGCAATATATGGATAATGGTTGCCTACGAGTGCATGTATACGTATTTTTGTCGTCGCAAACGCTACAGCTTCGTATGTGCGTCTATATGTATACGGCGTCCATTACAACATTCAGCGATCTTCGATACATCACTCACGTAATTTTCGATAAATCGATACCACTTATCGAATTCAATCGAATCGTGTTTCAAAAGGCGAAACACAAAAAAAGAACCATTGGAAGTTTTCTTTGATATCAAAAGTAATTATTGGTAGCGTTTTGTATTTTCCTGCAATTGTTTCCGATCTTCATTTACATATTTTTCCGAAATTGTACACGTTTTGGAAAAAGGCTAGGTCTAAATCCACGTATAAATTAATTTCATATTAGCTTGGGTTTTGCAGTCAAATCGAGTAAATAATTTGCCCCAAATTGAGGGCGCCTTCTGGGGGACTGTTGCCCCCCCCGCCCCCGGCATTAGCAGCGACATTAGTACTCAATATATAGAATATATTACGGTAGGCGTAATTCGTGTGTGCAGTAGGGCATATCGAAAAACATTTTTTTTTCTCTCTGTGATTTTAAACCAAAGTTCACATCGAAAAAAGCTCGCAAAAAGAAGTTAACGAACATTTTTCGCCCTAAACTGGTGGAGCACCGAGCCCTCAAAAACGCAATTTTTCGGACTTTTTTTTAATTAAGGCCTCGTAACTTTTGTACGTTTTGACTAAATTTTCTAATTTTTTTCTCCGTTTTTTTACAACTATATGAAAACTATTCCACATATAATTGGATCTATATAAACCCTACATTCCCGCACAAAAAATACTCAAAAACCATTTTTTTCACATTTTAACAAACTTTTTGAGCTTTATGTTTTCCTTCAGTTAACAGTTACGAGGCCTTAACTCAAATAAGTACGAAAAACTGCGCTTTTGAGGGATGCTCCACTACTTTAGGATGAAAAACGTTCGTTAACATCTTTTGATCTTTTTTCGATGTAAACTTTGGTTTAAACTCGTAGCAAGCAAAGAAAAAAACTTTCGATACACCCTAGAGCGCAGTACAATAGGACAATATATCACTACCATATTACAAATACATTCTACTCAATTCCGACGGCATCCGTCGGAGCTACTTTGACGTATAGTGAACATAAGAAAATAAGATATGATAAATATGAAATCAACCACTTCAAATCTAAGGTAAAGATGAACACTAAAAAGGCACATCTTGTTTATAGAGAAATAATATTTTTTATATCTTTTACTTGGAAAACAGTAATCCGATATTTACATTCACACGTTTTAAATCCCACGGTAAATTTGTTTACTGACAATAAGTGTATTTGCCAATTCATTTAAGTAATATTTTTGGTCAGTTTATGCGTCACCTTCTAATTTTGGAGGTGCGCTGGTGCATATCATGTCCTCTATTTATTGCGTGTAGACGAACTGGTGACAAAATTAAAGTGATCTTGCACTTCAGAGTTATAGATGCAATGATCAAACTTCATACAAAATTGCAAATCGACACTTCTGCAGTTCTTTCGGTATTTAAATAACGAATCATTGAATATGGAATACATCGACGAGGAAAATCCGGTATTCAATTTTTATGTTCGTAATTATATCGTTTTGCCGTGGTGTTGCATTCATTACCTCTACCTATATGTTACAAATGTCTTAACATTGTGTGTGAATTTGCATACGATATAGAGGAGACCCGTGATATGAGACTGCACTTTTCATATTTTGGTCAATTTCTCATAAATTATCCAAGATATTTCGCTGAAAATTGATTGGCACGTACTTTAAACTTTGTATTCAAAAGGGACACCACTACAGGTATTCACCACTGCAGTCTTTTAATGTTTTGGTGAAATAAGTGTAAATATGCAACAGTTTACGAGTGGACAAATATTAAAGTAACCTATCAGTGTCTTCATTTTTAAGTTAATCAGTAATGATTATGGTACAACATTGTATTAATTATAAATTATACAATTACGGATATAATCGAAACCTAACACGCTTTCTTTAGGCGTCTTTGAAATAGTAACCTATACACTATCATAAAAAGTCTTAAAATTGTTACATCAGAAATTAAGCCAAATTATAAGGCATAAGTATGTTCTTTTCTAATTGCTCTTATTTTTAAGTAAGGCCTCTCTTTGGCCTTTATTTAAAATTATCTTTTAAGAACGTATTAAGGTGACACCTAATTTATTGGCTCTTATACACAAAATATTTATCAGTATCTTCTACAACGCTTACTCTTATTGATGAACATACTTCAACAGTCGATGTTATCTAAAATTTTATTTATTAATTTTATTATAGATACTTATAGACAAAACCTTTGTGATCAATTGTTAGAACAATATTGGACCAAATCAAATATAAAAAAAAAAACAATCGAAGATTGCCACACATATTTTCGTAATACACTCACTTAAAATCCTGACAACATCCCAGCCTCAGTACATCAGGAATAATTACAGTGTACCTACATCAATTCAACAGTCAGATCGTCTTAATGCTACCTGGTTTCAAATATCCAGTTGTGGTACTAATTATTTTTCAAATTCTTACTGAATTATGGCCAGTCGATCCTGGAATTCGCTTCTTCTCGACATTCGATCTTGACGGTCACTAGCTGCAATTAAAATTGCTCTTGCCTAACACCTAAACGTAGTGACAAATACAATTCACAAATCCTCAAATATTCGTCTACATGTCCCCCCATTAAATTATTCGGTTTACTGAGCATCATTTCTTACACAACATCTGTATAGGTTACTAATTATGATTATAATCGTCAATGAGTGGAACGATGTAGATCTAGGTTTGTATTAGAATGTAATTATAGGTTTAAACTTAAATATTATTATCTTTGTAATATTGTTGATTAACAATTTACGTTCATGATTTTTCAAGAGCCACAATCTACTGTGATCACCTATGTTTAGGTGGACTTTTACAAAAACTACAACTTCCAAATAATATTTACGCTAGGCAATTTTAACGCAATTGTGGTTCCATGTTACGAATATGATGATACCGATTGGCAGTTAGGCAAATATCACCTAAAATGCTGATTAGTTAAGTGAAGTTAGTATAAAAAAGGAAATCAGAGAAGAAGAGGGCCTAGGACATAGACTGCCCTTGGGCTTGTGTTTATAAAGCCTCTACTTGTGTTAGTCTAACCAAATTAACCACGAATTTTTTGTAATGTTGAAGCCATGTAGAATTTGAGACTAAATAATGGGGCCTCCTGCCCCCGTACCCTTCTTTACTATACTAAGCCAACATACTTAACCCGAATTCAAGGAGATATCGGGCGAACGTTAGATCTTTGTAATTATCGCAATGTTAATTACATTGATGTTCATCTTTGTTTTACGGTATTTTCGTTCCCTGGTAGAAATTTGTCCATTTTTTTCTTACACTTGTGGCGGATATGTACAGCGTATACATTGTATATATATGCGTGCGAACTAGGGAGAGTGAGAGAGCCTCGCATTCTATGTAAAGGGTAAGAGAACGGTGTTTTAGTGATACCCGTGTCGTGGAGAAAGACCAAGCTGTGCCATCTCTTGGTTCATTGACTAATTGTATTTCCCCAAAATCGCGCATCGATAACCAATCTATTGGGAAAGTGTTGCTTCGGGACAATGCGTGGTTTATGGGGTGGGGTTCAGTCGAACGAGGGACACCTTGCGTACGCGACGAACCTCTTTTTTGTTTGCATTGAAGACGCGAAACGAACAAGTCGATCAAAGTGCCAATGCGGAAAATAACGATCGCGGATAAAAAGGTTTTCCACCTTTGAGAATTGGAGCTGTCGAGATCATCATCTTGCAACAAGCACAAACCGAGGAGTGCCCAGTGCAGGGCCGCGGGATGCTATTTTGCTCCTCGGCAAAAGTCAGGGTAAGGAAAATTCTTTCATCAAGTCGACCATTTTCTCCGCCATTGAGATCTCACCATATGCTTTTTTCCTCTTGCAATATCTGAGCTGTGGACTGTTTTCCGCCGAATACCTGTACCCGATGTCTTCGCACTCTCAAATCTGCTGATTTCCTCCGCATTATGACAATTGGAAGCTGTTCTCCAAGATTCATGCGGACCATTGAAGAATATTGAAGAATCCAACGAAATTATTGCATCGGAATTCGAGGGATGCGTAGCCATTAATTTGACGCTTAGCGACCACATGTGCGGCGATTATCAGGTTTTTCTTTATGGTTAATCATAATTTCCGATTCTCTTACCCTCGGGTACTAATAGTTGTTATAATATTTATAAAGATTTTTATTATTTGATGACACAATATATAATTTACATGGATTTTGTAGTGTCTTTATTGCATATTAATATATGTGTTGGTAATAAATCTAAAATAGTTATCTCGTACGATAAAATTTCATTACAAATGGCGCTCAACTATGTGGCTGAGAAATTAATTATTTTAATTGATTTTTAAAGAACCAAAATTAATGCATTTTTGAATTTAAAAATTAATATTGAAATATTCAGAACAATTTACATGCAAAATAGTTTTTGTTTAAGTACCTAAAATATGATTAATTATATCTATGTTGATAAATAGTGATTATTTCTTTTTGACATAAAATATGTTACATTTATATAAATATGAAAAATCAAAATTTTTTTTTTGGATATAATTGAAAATATATAGTTTAATGGAATATTTTGAAGATATTATAATCGAGAAAAATATATGTATATCCTAATATTTAAATTCGTTAATTTGAAAAGATTTATTGTTCTGAATGTTTTCTGAATATAGTGTATGTATATTTTGAAGAAAAGTTTATAATTCCTGGTAATAGCGACTTTAAAGTGAAATTTATATACAATTGATACTTTATTTACAAACATGCAATGAATAACGTTGGTTCTGAATAGTGGATATGGGGCATTCCACGCCAAGCGTACCCCTCTAAGAAAAATATTTTTTTTAACCTCTTTTTGCACTTTTTTCATGTAGATAATATCCGAATATAACGTTCTCAACCCCCAACGTATAAAAAAAAAATTTTGGTTTGACACTACGTAATATTTTGTTATGACGTAATTTGAAATAGTTATACCTTACACAATTTATTCCTGCGAAAAATCGAAAAATAAAAAATTATTTTACAGGTGATTTTGATAGGTTTTTTGTCGAGCTTTCACTTAAAAATATCAATAAAGAAAAATATCCATATTAAAAGTATTAAATCGAGGATTTAAAAATTTACAAACGTTTTTCTGAAAACGGACCAGGCTAAAAAATAATTTAAAATTCTTAAAAAATAGGATTTTTATAATCTTTCATACTGTGGAAGTAGAATTTTGGGACTAGAAAAGATTACAAGTGAAAAATGAGGTTAAACTTTATAATAAAAAAAGAAGTCCCCTGAATACTATGTAAAACCGTGTAATTCAGGGGCCTTCTGTTTTCATTTTTCAATGCTGCGTATCTCCGCCAAAAATGCGTGTATCGTAATAATTTTTTTTTTGTTTTAAAGATAATTTCTTTGGCTTTAACGATAAAAATATTACAATTTTGAAAAGTTCATTTAAATAATGTAAAATTAGGAAAATGTCTGTCAGTGCAATTTTTGCAGGAAAACATTCACGAATAAGAAAGTTGGCGGCAATTGACCTTAATATTAGTGGATAATTACTAACAATTTATTGTAGTCGGCAGTCAATGATACAGTTAATTTATTATGTCTATCATTCAACGACTTTTAGCCAGCGATATAATCACTGTTGCCCAATTCTCACCACGGGGAGGTAATCGCTTTTCGAGAATTATTTTTTTTTTTTACTTTTTTTTTATTTTTTTACTTTTTTTTTTATTTTTAAAATTTTTTTTTTTTTTTTTCTTTTTTTTTTTTATTTTTTTTTTTTTTTTTAACTTTTTAAAATTTTTTAACTTTTTTTTTGCTTTTTTATTTTTTTTTGTAGTTTTTGCTTTTGTAACTTTGTTTGCTTTTTTCTTTTTTAATGTATCTGTTCCTGTAATCACTTTCTTTATTTCTGCAATGTTTGTTTGCTTGATTATAAATGGAACGGTATCATTGTCGAAACTGAATCTTTTCAGATGTAATTGTCTGCTATTTTCTGGAATAAACGCATGGTATTTTAAAGTCCCAGGAATCGTTTGTGCAGTCTCATATCTTTCTGCCAGAATTATCGCTAGTTCAGCGTGACTTTCTTTCGGGCTGTACAGAATACATGTATTTTTCATGTTTTCCTTCGCCCATAGATATAAATCCATGGGTGTAAGGATTTGTTCTGACGATTTTCGTTGTAAGCTAGCTCTACAAGCAAGTCGTTTAATGTTACCCCCAATTCCATCACAGGGCCCTTTACCATGTGCTGTGGCGAAAAAATGCCACTCGGCAGGCATTCCAAAATCCGTTTCATGATTCATCAGGTTAAAAAAGTTGTATTTATTTTTGTAATGTTGTCCGGCGCCGTCAGAAAAGTATATAACTTTTATTACTTTCATATTTTTCTTTAAATGATCGATAAGTAATCGTTGAAACGCGTACACCGCAACAGTGTTGTGGGTTAAATCGTCAGATATAATAGCTAAAGTTTCATATTTTAATTCGTTATTATCCTTATAGTAATAAATTACAGTATGAATTGACGCTTGATTGTTGTTCCAGTGAAACGATTGTGCAGCGTCTTGAACAGTAAACGCATAATTTTCTGCAAAATCGCACTGAACAATGATTTCGCCATCTCTTAAATTGTCTTTTACATATGCCAGGTACGCTGATTGTTGTTTAGCTATGAAATTATGCCCTTTGAGAGCCATCAGTTTGTCACAAAAATCATTTACAAATTCGTCTACGGGGACAATGTTGGTTACCATTGTCGCTCTGTCGGTACTACTCCACATTTGATATTGAATTTCTTCAATACCTTCCTTGTCAAACTGATTTATTAAATGATCTCTCAAAGTATCAGCATTTGAACATTTTTCACAGTTGTTGAAAAAACACAGGGACGTAGGTTCGGAACAGGTAACAAATTTTAAACATTCTTTATAATCACATAAATGATTGTTGGTATTTTTTGTCAATGCTGCTAGATTCCCACCATCGACCATTAGTTTCACGTTCTGATGATAAACGCAAACACATACAATATGGGTTCCGTTCGCACCGGCGAGTACACAATGTTTCGGTCTTAGTTGTGCAAATTTCGAAAAGCCAATTTTTTCATCGGGATGTGAACTTTTAAAATTTACGTACAGTTCTTTCAAATTGCTTAAAATTAATCGTTTCTGAATGTGTTCACGAGTACCATCAGGCTGTTTGATGGACAAAAAGTCTTTTTTACCCGGCAAAATCCTGCTGTTATCGTCATTTTCATAAAATGAAGAAACAAGATGTACAGTTTGAGGAGGTATTATACTATGACCTAATTTTTGTCTCGTTTGAAACAAAATACCATTAACACCTTTTTCTTGTAATATCCTTTTTGCATTTCTTGCAAGACGGGTAGAACATTTGAAAAATGAAGCCATTTTCTTTACTCCCCATGAATCGGGAAGTAATGTTAAAAGCTGCACTTTTTCGGCAGTCGATTCTAACGATTGAAATTTCGCGTAAAGCTTTTGTAGCGTTTCACAATTAGCATCATCATGCGTAACCGTTTTCGTTGCACTTGTGGATGCAGAATAATACTCATCATCTTTACTATCATCTGATGAATCATATAATTCGTCGGCAGATAGAGCATTTTCTACCTCATTCGTTTCTACATTCGGTTCTGAAGCATGGTCATTTTCAAGTACCAGACTATCAGTCTCTTTTCGGCATGAACCGCAAAGCAGCGAGTTTTCATTACAATGGCGCAACTTGCTCAATTGAGATATCGTAATCCTTCTCGTATCAACTAGTTTTCGATGTTTAGCTTTATTAAAAGGATTACAGCATCGATCCCTGAAGCCGGTTGACATTTTGGCAATTAATTAAATTATTGTTTTATATAAAGTAATCTCCAATACCTGTAAATATATTCTATACCGAAATATATTCTGAAATAAATTAGCCTATAACTCCACGTACTACACACAACATAAGGCAAGATATTCGTACGTAATTGCCAGCTTCCTATTAGACAGCTGGAAACCCACTTCTATAATGAGAGAGGAAAACGGACGCTAGAGTTGTTCGCATCTAGCGGTGGTCAAGCTAACTACATCGTTACATATAATGTTTGGAGCTCCAAACCACGGCGTAATTAGACAACCTTAACGTCTCTACCGTTCCATTTTATGAAAGTGTCGATAGCCCTAAGTTTTTACCGAGCAAAAAAGGCGTTTTTGTCTTAAACAGCCTGATGGTTCGCATTTAACACATTAAAAACGATTATTTTTTAACAATTTGTACGAACTATATGAAAATATCAAGATTCCAGAAAATATTAGGAAATTACATCTTAAAAGATATGGTTTATGATGATGATAACCAACCAAACAAAAAAATATGAAAATAGAGAAGGCAATTGAAGGAACAATGTACATTAAAACAGAAAAAAGGAAATAAAGTTAAAAAAAGCAAAAAATTCGAAAAAAAGTAAGAGAAAATAAATAAATAAAAAAGTCTGCAAAAAAATTTTAAATGACTAAAAAATTCTCGAAAAATGTTTACCACCTATAGTGAGAACTGGACAACGATGATATCAGTGGCTGAAAAATGTTGAATGATAGACATAATAAATTAACTGTATCATTGACTGCCGACTACAATAAATTGGTAGTAATTATCCACTAATATTAAGGTCAATTTCCGCCAACTTTCTTATCCGTGAATGTTTTCCTGCAAAAATTGCACTGACAGACATTTTCCTAATTTTACATTATTTAAATGAACTTTTCAAAATTGTAATATTTTTATCGTTAAAGCCAAAGAAATTATCTTTAAAACAAAAAAAAAATTATTACGATACACGCATTTTTGGCGGAGATACGCAGCATTGAAAATGGAAAATAGAAGGCCCCTGAATTACACGGTTTTACATAGTATTCAGGGGACTTCTTTTTTTATTATAAAGTTTAACCTCATTTTTCACTTGTAATCTTTTCTAGTCCCAAAATTCTACTTCCACAGTATGAAAGATTATAAAAAATCCTATTTTTTAAGAATTTTAAATTATTTTTTAGCCTGGTCCGTTTTCAGAAAAACGTTTGTAAATTTTTAAATCCTCGATTTAATACTTTTAATGTGGATATTTTTCTTTATTGATATTTTTAAGTGAAAGCTCGGCAAAAAACCTATCAAAATCACCTGTAAAATAATTTTTTATTTTTCGATTTTTCGCAGGAATAAATTGTGTAAGGTATAACTATTTCAAATTACGTCATAACAAAATATTACGTAGTGTCAAACCAAAATTTTTTTTTTATACGTTGGGGGTTGAGAACGTTATATTCGGATATTATCTACATGAAAAAAGTGCAAAAAGAGGTTAAAAAAAATATTTTTCTTAGAGGGGTACGCTTGGCGTGGAATGCCCCATATGTGGATAAGACATATTATGTTGTATAATTGAAGAATTCGAAAATATGCGTTAAACCTTTTATTATCCTATGAATTCTTTATCAAAATTGACTGCTTTAATTTCATGACTGAATCTCGATTAACAAGGTCAAAGGTAAAAAATTTATTATTTCATGAGCGAGATGATTATTTTAAAAATCAATTACCAAATCGAATGCGAAGTATAGTAAATAAAAATAAGATAAATTTCTCAAAAGAGATAGAATTTGTGAAAAATCGTTGCTCCGAAAATTTAAGCGAAAATATAAAAATGTCGGTTTCACATTCACCAACACGCGCTGCTAGGTTGGATAATGTTGATGGAACTGCGCAAGTCCAAAGTGAGTTGGATCAAGTTCGCCACGAATTCGATAACGAGCGTAAAAAAATGGAAAAAGAAATAGAAAAGCTTCGAATGCAAATAGCAAATTCTCAAACGGAACAGGCTGTAGGGGGGTCGCAAAATAATGGAGAAATGATTAATTGGAATGGATTCGTGCGACAAATGCAAAATGTTAATTTTGACGCAAAAACTCCACATTTTGATGAGGATACGAATCCCTTACAATTTTTGTCGGATCTTGAGGTATATTTTCGGTTAAAAAATATAAGAGATTTTAATCAAATGCTCGCACTAGAAAACTGTTTAGAGGGCCGTGTACGAAATTGGTTTGCGTTCAAAAAAAGCGTGATAACAAATTTTGATGAATTTAAAATCGAATTTAGAAAGGAATTTTATCGTGTGCCAATCGAATGTAAATTTCAGCAAAAATGGGAATCTCGGCGTTATACCAATAAAGACGGAAGTTTTCTTTCATATTTTTATAAGCAATACCGCGAAGCACAGCTGTTAAATCCGAATTTCCTAGAATATAAAATCATTTTTCAAATTATTCAACAGTTCCCGTTTAGGACTCGAAATTCTTTGGCTGTTGTTGACTGCACCGACCTTGATAAGGTTACCCAGGCGTTGTCACAACTCGAAAGTATGAGCGATTGTTTTGATTTTGACAAACAAGTAAATAAGTCGTATAATGAAAATCGGAATAATAATGCGAATTGGCAACAACAAAGTAAGCGCATAAATTCAATTCGAAAACGTTATTATCCGAACAAACGAAACAATCGTTCACCTTGGAATCGACAAGACAATAATTATGTTTCGAGAACCGGATCATATGAACAGTCGAATAATGAAAATATAAATACAAATACCGGTGTTTACGGATATAATTTTGGAATGACTGAACAGGGCCGTATGCCTGATTTTCGAGTGCCCCCGCCTAATATAACTGAACAGGGACGTATGCACGATTCCCGAGTGCCCCCATCTAATGTGACTGGACGGGTTAATGCAAATCGGCAAAACCCTGTACCTAATTTAACTGTTCCAAACCAGGGTAACCCTAATTTAAACTAGATAGCGGCGCGATAACGTCCGGTCCGGTTTCGTGCCGCCAATTTTTTGACTTTGTGGAGGACCTTGAAGCCGAGGCTATGGGAGAGACGGCCCAACTCTCCTCTTCGCAAAAATTGAATAAAATATGTCCACACCTAAAGTTAAATATTTATGATCGTATTTTTTATGCTTTAATAGACACTGGAAGCCAAATTTCCTGCATTTCTGAGGATATTTACCACGAATTAAAAAAGAAATGTCTAATTAGAGAAATGCCAGTCTCGAATATTCATGTCACTACTGCAATTGGTAAAAAACCATACACAGTTAAAAAGCAAGTTGTTCTCGAATATTGCATTTCTAATAAAAAATATGATTATATTTTTTTAGTCATTCCTAATTTGTCATCTAAAATAATTCTTGGTAATGACTGGTTTCAGAAGTATAACGTGTTAATTGACTATGGTAAAGAAATGGTTTACGTTAATAATCAGAAATGTGCAGGAAATGACGTGATATTTAATGCACATGGTGATATGGGGGATAAGAGTGTTTTAGGGCAGATGTATATTATTAATGTCAAAACTCAAGCGATTCGAAATGAAATGTCACATGATTGTCCTGAGGATATTCGATTCAATCAAAGTGCAACGATTCACCCGGTTGAAATGATATATACTGAGGTTGAAGTTATTGAAAATTTCGAAATTGACTCGGTTGAAATGATACATACTGAGGTTGAAACTATTAAAAATGTTGATGATATTAGGAGAATGGAGGTAGATGATGTTGAAAATGATAAAAATAAAGTTGCTGTTCTTAATTTTGGAAATAATGAATTGAATAATACTTGTAATAATGTCTCAAATTGTGACGATCATTTTGAAAAATCGCTTGAGCTTTGTAAAGAACGTTTTGTTGATCTTAATTCAGATGAAATGGAGGCGTTGACAAAGTTAATTACAAAATATAAAAATGTATTTTCTGATAATCCCGGATGTGCTACTACATACAAACATGAGATCCGGTTGATACATAATCGACCTTTCGTAAAACGCTCTTATCCTGTCCCTTTGGCACATCGCAAAGCAGTTGACGAAGAAATCGCGCAAATGTTGAAAGCTGGCATAATCGAGCGGTCAACTAGTCAATACTGCAGCCCCTTAAGAATAGTACACAAAAAAAATGGGCGTGTTAGACTTTGCCTGGATGCACGATCAATCAATGACATCATTGAGGGTGACAACGAGTCCCCTCCAATGATCACTGAATTGATGCAACGGCATCATCGTGCTAAGTATTTCTCAGTTTTAGATATGACCCACGGCTATTGGCAAGTGGAATTAACTGAGAAATCGCGTCCTTTTACAGCATTTTTGTATGGTTCTAACCTATACCAATTTTGCCGCGTGCCATTCGGCCTTAAAACGGCCGGCAGTGCGTTTATTCGTGCGTTAAGTTTAGCGTTGGGCACCGATTTTGATGAGTATGTCAGTTATTATATCGACGATTTGTTACTAACTGCTGCTAACTTTAATGATTTTTTGTTTAAATTAGAACGTTTGTTGAAGCGATTACAATTGTGCGGTTTCACATTGCGGTTGGATAAGGCAAAATTGTTCCAACTGTCAGTTTTGTTCCTGGGTTTTGAATTATCTGAGAATGGTATTGTTCCTGATCCTGATAGATTAAAAGTAATAATAGATTTTGAGGCACCCCGTAACAAACTCGATTTGCAAAGATTCTTAGGGATATGTACATATTATCGCCAGTTTAATGTCGCTCATGCGACTTATGTTGAGCCGTTCAGGGATCTTCTTAGTGATGCAAAGCCATGGGCATGGTCTAAAGACCATGAGCATGCTTTTCAGATCTTAAAGGAAAGATTCCTGGGATGTGTCTGTTTAAGTCATTATGATCCTTCATTGATGTTCAAGGTGCAAACTGATGCATCTGACAAAGGTATCAGCGCAGTCTTGTACCAGATATTTGAACAGGGGGATATGCGTGTTATTTCGCTTGTGAGTCGAGGTTTAAAGAAAGCTGAGAGTCATTATTCGACAACTGAAAAGGAGCTTTTGGCCATCATTTACGCCGCAGTTAAATTTCGTTTCTTTTTGATCGGGCGCAAGTTTGAATTTATTACCGATCACAAGAGTTTGACCTTCTTGCAAACTACTCCGTTCCATACTGCTCGTTTAGCTCGATGGAGCATGCTTTTGCAGGAATATGATTACAGAATTAGTCACTGTAGGGGAATCGACAATAAGATTGCTGACTTTTTTAGCAGAAACCCAGAGAGTAAATTCTGTGACGATATTCCTGAGAAGTTGCTTATTTCGATGTTGCGCCGAAACATCGAAATTGTGGATGGTTTGGAGAACGTCAACTCACTGATGGCTGTTTGCTCGTTGGAATTAGATAAAGAGTTGATCATTAGTTTTAAGAATATTGCCAAATTTCAAGCGGAAGACGTAGACGTGATGAGTTTTGTTTCCAAAGATCAAAAGAAGTATAAGGTGGAACAATACAAGGGTATATGGTTTATCCAATCGCTGGGAACGCACAGTTGGAATTTAATAGTACCTAAACGTTTACGTAAATATTTAGTTATTCAAACGCATGAGAAGTTAGGTCACTTTGGAGTGTTTAAAACAACGGCGCATTTGAAGCGATATTATTATTGGAAGGCGATGGCGTCGGATATTAAACGATGGGTTGTTTCATGCGATTTATGCCAACGCGTTAAGTATTTATCGTATTCTATGGAGGGCGAGTACCAAATGGTGAAATCCTCCATTCCTGGCGATTTAGTGACGTGCGATTTCTATGGGCCCTTACCGAAATCAGTGGGCGGGGTCCAATATATTTATGTGATGATTGATGCCTTTAGTAAACTCGTGAAGCTCTATCCAATAAAACGGGCCACTACTGCTATTGCCCTGAGTAAAATTTATGATCGTTACATTCCTGAGGTAGGCAAACCTAATAAAATCTTAGCGGACAATGGGTCACAGTTTACTTCACCAAGATGGAGGATTTCCCTAGAAAAATCGGATATTCGACCATATTTTTGTTCGATACGCCATCCTCAGTCTAACCCAACTGAGAGAGTGATGCGCGAGTTGGGACGCCTCTTCCGTACCTTTGTAGCAAATAGGCATAAGGCCTGGGCTTGTTTTGTACCGGAAATCGAAAACTTGCTGAACGTAACTACGCATACCAGTACTGGATTTTCACCGTGCGAATTACATTTTGGGCAGAATCCTCGTGATCAAATTTTAACAATTGTTGATTTCCCTGATGCACAACCCGCTAATAAAGAATATCAAATTCAATTGGCTCGCGATAATCTTCAGAAAAGCTTTGAATCCAGGAGACGAAAACAAAGAATAGGACGTCTGGTGGAGTTAAATGTAAATGACAAAGTTTTACTGCGAGTACCTAGGTTGTCGAACGCATTAGAGGGATTGACCCAAAAATTTTTTTATTTGTATGAAGGTCCGTACTTGATTTCACGAGCATTTGGTCAAAACTCTTTTGAATTGGTGGAGTTGACCGATTCAACGGTGATAAAGGGAGTCTATAACCGATTGAGTTTGCGCAAGTATTTGGAGCCTCTTCTGAACGAATTTGCTAGGATCGAATGTATATTAGTTCATAAATAAGGGTATAGGTCTATGATTATTTTATCTATAGTATATAAGATATTCGCGAGATATATTGTAAAGACGTCATTCTAAACGAAGCGCGTGTCGCGTAGGGATGATTTGTTGGCGTCTATCTAACTTAATGAGTTTTACATAATCTTCCGCTGTCTAATCTTATGTAAAAGGGGGATAGTTGTGGCGGATATGTACAGCGTATACATTGTATATATATGCGTGCGAACTAGGGAGAGTGAGAGAGCCTCGCATTCTATGTAAAGGGTAAGAGAACGGTGTTTTAGTGATACCCGTGTCGTGGAGAAAGACCAAGCTGTGCCATCTCTTGGTTCATTGACTAATTGTATTTCCCCAAAATCGCGCATCGATAACCAATCTATTGGGAAAGTGTTGCTTCGGGACAATGCGTGGTTTATGGGGTGGGGTTCAGTCGAACGAGGGACACCTTGCGTACGCGACGAACCTCTTTTTTGTTTGCATTGAAGACGCGAAACGAACAAGTCGATCAAAGTGCCAATGCGGAAAATAACGATCGCGGATAAAAAGGTTTTCCACCTTTGAGAATTGGAGCTGTCGAGATCATCATCTTGCAACAAGCACAAACCGAGGAGTGCCCAGTGCAGGGCCGCGGGATGCTATTTTGCTCCTCGGCAAAAGTCAGGGTAAGGAAAATTCTTTCATCAAGTCGACCATTTTCTCCGCCATTGAGATCTCACCATATGCTTTTTTCCTCTTGCAATATCTGAGCTGTGGACTGTTTTCCGCCGAATACCTGTACCCGATGTCTTCGCACTCTCAAATCTGCTGATTTCCTCCGCATTATGACAATTGGAAGCTGTTCTCCAAGATTCATGCGGACCATTGAAGAATATTGAAGAATCCAACGAAATTATTGCATCGGAATTCGAGGGATGCGTAGCCATTAATTTGACGCTTAGCGACCACATGTGCGGCGATTATCAGGTTTTTCTTTATGGTTAATCATAATTTCCGATTCTCTTACCCTCGGGTACTAATAGTTGTTATAATATTTATAAAGATTTTTATTATTTGATGACACAATATATAATTTACATGGATTTTGTAGTGTCTTTATTGCATATTAATATATGTGTTGGTAATAAATCTAAAATAGTTATCTCGTACGATAAAATTTCATTACACACTGTCCATATCCCCTATATCTTTAACATGGTAAATAAGAATTTTGTACAAGAATTGTACAAAAAATGTTTTCATTTCTACCAGGGTTGATATTTCGAATAAAACCGATTGGAAAATTTTCGTGCAACATTTGAAGCCTTGCATTTTTTGTTGGAAACATTTTCAATAGATTTCGCATTTTCAAAATAAATGCAAAGAACTGAGAAAAGTTGTTTTTTGTTTACTTTTTTCAAAAAGGCGACGGCAATTTGTCTGGTTGCACAATTTTTGTTATTATATTTGTAAGCAAGAGCCAAAAATATCTTAAAATGACCTAGTATATAAATTACTTGTATGTTGTAGTTTTGTAAAAATTCACCTCAACTACACATATCTATCAAATAGACGTGGAATGTGATTTTGATATGGTTAAAATGTGGAATTCACATTAAATTTACCTTTTCCCGGCGACATGTGGGTTACATATATAACCAATCATGCCATGTTGTTTTCTCAAGAAATGATTTTCCATCCCTAAAAGAAGTAATGAGACCAATTTTTTCAGTTAATTGAATTCTGTCGATTTTATTAATGTTACTAGTTTCATTCTATTTTTGTTCCATTTTTATTGATTTGTTTTAACTTAGTCAAATTCACTATCAGAATTCATTCCACTAATTATATTGGTAGATGTTTTAACTACTAGGGAGGATTGTTGTTTCCTCTACGGGATCACATATGAATTATCATCGTATTTGTGTTCTTTATTACTGGCAATGACAGGAGGAATAAACACTTATGTTAAAGACAGTTGAACTTTTGCAGATTTCATAACAAAACAAACTATTCCGAAAGGCCATGTTCTAATATCCTTAGACGTAGTAACTTTTTTCAGAAATATTGAATTACACTGGACAAAAGTTAATTGACAAATTAAACTACCATTGAGAAGTGGAGTCGAGAGTAGTTAAAAGAAATACTTTTTTTGTTAGTATAACTTTGTTGATGCTGTTAATTTTACTATTTTTACGTAAGTTAATATTATTTACCCAATAAATGAAAAAATATTCCGAATGATTGGAGATCAAGAAATGCGATACTATGCATAAAACTTAAAAAGGCATGTACTAACATAATAAAAAGCAATCGCCAATAGCTGCATTAAAAATAATTCCACTAAAAAAAAATTTCCAGAAAAATTCTTATTTGATTTGACTACTTTTTAACTGCGCAGAGTAGTTCGACATTCTTC
Organism: Trichopria drosophilae; assembly: GCA_030407085.1. NCBI lineage: Eukaryota > Metazoa > Arthropoda > Insecta > Hymenoptera > Diapriidae > Trichopria > Trichopria drosophilae. The sequence continues at coordinate 156,036,650 of CM059583.1, forward strand.
AAGAAAATTTGTTAAGTTGCAGTTACTGCAAAGAAGTTAAATCTACTAAAAATGAAGTTCTGCTAAATTCAATTAAAAATATATCGCTCCAGCATATTACATTTTTTAGTGTACTAGGTATTTAGACTCTAAAAAATGTTTTTAAATGTAGTAGAATTAACTGTCAAAATGTCGTGTCCATAACTATATTTTTTGTAGATTTAACTCAGTTATGGTTGAAACTATAACCTATAAAATTCCGTTGAGGACCTATGGAAATACTTTCATTAGTTAAAAAGTAGTCATATCAACTAAGAATGTTTTTCACTGTAGTTTTAGATTGTATTGAAAAAATATTATATAAATTGAAAACTTAACAGAAATTCCGAAAGAAGACATGATAAAATAGCAGTAAGAACTGTATTCAACAACACAGTGTTTTTCTTTAAAAACCGAATTTACAAACATATATTCGGATATCCAATGTAAAATACAATAATCCCCCCCCCTCAATATTTGCGTTCCTAATATTTGCTACCCCCTAATATTTGCCACTAGGTCCATCCCAATATTTGCCTTACCCCTCGATTGCTGTTCTCCACCACTTCTCACGGAGCTGTAATTCTGTGGCAACATCACGCATGCGCGATGTAGGAAAGGTTAATCCGTGGTTAAACTGATTTCTTCTGGTCGACGCATGCGCGTTCTATAACTGTATCTCGTCGGAGTAGGGGAAAAATTTCTTCCCCTCGCTGGGCAAATGTTGGAAGGATTAGAAAAGTACAGACAAGACGGGCGAGGCAAATATTGGGGGGGGGGGGGGGGGCACTGTAGAAAGTTTCACTAAAAAACGTAAGTTAAAGATCACTGAATACAGTTTTCAAAATTCGGGTTCTGTAAAGGCAATTCTAATTACTATAGACGGTTTCCTAAAAAATACCAAAGACATTAATTAAGAACATACCCCGAATTTTCGGAAATAAATAATTGTCACTTATTTCTGACAAATCTTGGTCACCTCTCAATTAATTTCTTTGGTATTTTTTAGTATATAGTAATAGGGAAACTGATCAGAGATTCTGCAGGGTGGGAAGGAAATGTTTACCCTCGAACATCTTTATGCAGAAAAAACGTAGGGAAACCTTTATCTCAGCGTATAATACGAATTACATTAAATCGAGCATAGTTTCATAAGTAAATATTAAAATATTAAGATATTTATTATATCTTTTTATATTCTTACCTTTGGATTTTATACGTGGAAAGATAAAGAATGAAAATGACACATTTATAAAAATGAAATAAATCGAGTTTATTTTCAACATTGCACAACAAATGATGATATAGTACCAGCTAAAATGATTCACAGTTAATCGTAGGAAATAAATATAACGTCATTTCTCCTAGTTCCGATGTTGCGACTGGAGCGTTGCGAATTACTTGAATTCTTGCCCATACCATATTCCTAACTGGTTTGCGTAGAACAAACAACACGAAGATAAGAACTCCATGAAGCGCATTGATGAGATCAAAAGCTGACCAATGAAGCGTATCGCCACCTGCCCACCAAGTTATCATTTCAGCTAACCAGTTGATAGCCATTAAAGAAAACAAACTGAGGCATATAAAAAATACTGCTTTTAACTGTTTAAATAAATGTCGTTCTTCACGATCCGATAATCGATTTTGAGCAAGTCGACGAATGTCCAAGTCATGTTGATATCTCGTTAAAGCGAAGGCCGTTACTACGAATAAAACGAGATTGCTCAAAACCAATAAACTAATTGGCACGTATAAATACACAATTGCATTCCGATCATCTGAAAACATAAATAAAATATTTTAATTTCACATGTCATAATATATATCTATATTAAATGTAATGACTATCATATTTCAAGATATTTAAAAACCGAATGCCAATAAAACTGCAAAAAATTCTGTTTTGATTCTTATAGCAAGGAATCTTTTACAACCTTTCGAAAATTAATATCAGCCTTATGTAATCTCTTATGCATATAGTTCAAAAATCGTGATGGGACGGTCGAGATGTAGACTGTATTTAAAATAGCTTATTTACATGCATTATTGGATGGTGTATATGCTTTTTTAAGAGTAGGCTAAATTCCTTGGAGTAAAATTTTACTCTTAAACAGTGAGAATTCCGTCTAAGCAAAAGTAAGCCACTCTGAATGGAGTGAGTTTTTATTCTTTCTTTAGGTCAATTTTTTCACTCCAGAGATAGAGCGAAATATTAGCTCTTGTTAAACCATCGACCAATGACGAATAAATGAGCAGAATTTGCATAAAATTTGGGTCAACTAGAAGGCATATACTCAATATTTCAAAAATAGAGGAGGCCACTTCAGGGATTTTTACTTAGTGTCACTTTAACAAATAACACGTTTTTAGTTAATTTTTTAGGTTTATAGGTAACCCGAGAGAGAGACACCATAACCTTCAAAAATTCTTCTTTGGAAAACAAAAATTAAGAAAAAAGAACATATCGATCATTTTGTAGAGTTCTAAAAATAATACGGGTTTCATAAAAATCGGTCACTGGCACTGGAATATATGAACACCAGTGACGTTAAATATTTAGGCATGATTTGAATTTTAAAACGAAACCTTTCAATTCTTTATGGAAGTTATTTAATTTTTTTTTGCCGAAAAAAGATTAAATTGCGCCATCTAATTGAGCCCTAATCGGCTCAAGTGGATGGATTTTTTAGTATGACTTTGATTCTCATTGCTTTCTCAAAATGTAATATTTGGCAATGAAAATGGTAATATCTTATATTTTAAAGATCACTGTAACGTTTGCTAATGAAAAAATAAAGAGAATGTTACTTAATCTATATTTTTCAACGAACTGTGAACAAAATGTTGATTTTTTCTTAATTTTTTTCTATACTTTTTGATCGAATAACATTTTTCTATCACTACAAAATCTATCAGAAAAGTGTTCCCGATTACTGAGTTAAAAATAACTGCTTTCGATTTAGGAATTTCTTTATTTACGATTATTGCGTTTCCCTGTTTCCAAGATAAGCGATCGGTTTACAAACAACTAATTACTGATTATTGACAATGAGGCAGTACATTTCAGATGCGCAATTCTATTATCGATCCCGAATTTGCAATTCTATCATGATGATCGTTACCAAAAACTCTATGTACTTAGCTTACTGTCTTATTCGATAAGAAACGATGATTTTTGCTTCACATTCTCCCCATATTGGACCCGCCATATTCAATTTTGTATTTTTAACACAGCGATCACATTCAGCGACTACTTAAAACCCCTTAAAATGATTTTCTGATATTTGAAACAGGAGAAAAGAATCGTAAATAACGAAATTAAAAAATCATAAGCAAATGATTCCGTATAAGCAACCATTTTGAAACATCGGATTTTGAAATGATAGAAAAAGGTAAAGAAATACACAAAAAATGTCAACATTTTCGTAATATAAAACTATTATTATGTTCCAGTATCCTCTCTTTGTTGTTGCTGCGAAACTGGAGAAAAGAACGATTTTATTTATGAAGAATTTCTGCAAAATAAACGGAAAATGGGAACTTTCATGGTAATTTTTTCTTTCCGTTGAAACGTGTTATTATTAATGAAACGCTCACATAAAAAGTGATCTTGCTAATTGGATCGAAGTAAATACGCCATTAAATTTTTTCGCAATTACTATTTCTTTCAAATATCGTTTGTAGAATGTACTGGCTAATCTGCAAATTATATATGTATTAACTATTTTTTATGAAAATTATAACCACTTTGAATTAAATATATTCAAAATGGCAGACATGGAATATCCATCGTACTCAGTTTGTCACTTTGCACTATTACTGCCATTTACTTGTGGTGCCCTCGATCCATTCCTATGAATGAATCAACTCAAATTTGACATAACCCTAATATAATTAAGTAGTATGTGTTTTGAAAAAGTGCTAAAAATGGTACTGGCTTATACTTAAGATATAAAAAATCAGTGATATACGAGTTCCATATTTTTATGAAATATATATGATATATCAAATGTAAAATAAAGTTATTAAACGAAAAAGCATAGCAAAAATCAATAAAAAATATAACAATTTAAATCACCATTTTCGATGGACCATTTTTAATTTTTTAATTTTCACATTAAGTTCGTAATCAAAATTGGTAATAATCCAGATAGTATTAAACGGAATTTAGTGATATTTTGATAAATATATTACATTTACAGCTGCTATATTGTATCGAATATATTGAATTTAACCATTTGCATATAAAATCTAGACTCAGCGACCCTTTGGTATACCTAGTTTCATGCAATTCCATTGAAAATTGTGGATATTATTACAAAATGTATATTTATGATTCATTACCACGTTTAGCGCTTGTTTTTTTCGAAGCTATATGGTCTACTACAATTGAATTGGTTAAAATATGTTATATTCGAAAGAATCAATATTTATAAATAAATGTTCCTCGATTCGCAGCCATTTTTCCAAAATAATTTGATAGCACATTCCTGAAGGTTTTCTAAAGTCGTCAATCAATAAGGTCGTCTGCGTTAAAAATTCTAAAAAATGATTGAAGCTTTTTTTATAAAGGTCGAGCTCTATAACTGCAATTTTAATGATTATACATGATACCCTATCAAATATTAGAGAAATCTGTCAAGTACTGATTGAGAATTTTCGAAGAAGGTGACAAAATTCTTTGGAATTTTTTAGAGTAGCTTTTATTGAGATTTTGAGAATTCTCGGAAACCTTTAAACTTATTTTTAATTTATATTTTTACACATAGATTACTGCTGCCTTATCTACTGGTAGAATAGACAAACAATTTTTTATTTCCGAAAATTCTCTATCAATTCTTGATTAATTTCTCGGATACTTTATAGGATATCGTGTGTAATGATTCGAAATACAATTGTAGAGCCCGAATTTTGGAAAATAGTTTCAATAATGTTTTATTTTGCAATATAGTATCTTACAAATGACAATTGATGAATGATTTTAAGACAAATTTGTTGGATCACTTTCCATATGCGAATTTAATTGACAATAGATCGAAAATCGGTTTATTCTAAAAATATGACATTTTCATTTCACTATGCAAAAGTTTTTTATAATTTATCGTTAGTTCCAAATGTTTTAACGTTAAAATATATAAGAACTTTTTATTTCTAACTTTCAAGTCTTATTACTGCTTGATACATTTACAAGAAATCAATGCAAACGTTTTCCCCATTCCAGACAAAAAAGATAGTAATTTCGAAGTTTAGAATTCTCTGAATATTAAATATAGCAAAAATAATTTTCATAGGTTTTATACAATATTCATATTCGAAAATGACCAAATGAACTGTTACTTAATAAATTTTTTGTTGTTATGAATCATATATTCAATTTGATGTACTGAAACTGAACAGGATCGAAATTTATCTAAATAGAAGTTTTTTAAGAGTAAAATTTTATTACACTAATCTCCTACACTTGTCAAGAAAATTGCAAGAAACAAACGTCCAACAACGCTTTTCTACATAGTAAACAGTCCATCGAAAATTAACTATTCTGTTTAGCAACTCTTACACAGGTCTGTATATGATCGATTATGCTCTTCTCTCCGTATGTAATACAAAAAGTTAATTGTTTTCTTCGTCATTAACTTAGCTATAATATTAAAAACCAATTTTTAATACTTACAATTATACCAACAACTTCCGTCGGAATTCGGCTTGACGTAAGCAAGTGGGACGGATGGACTAATATTCAATATTAGTGCGCCAATTATGAGGAGAATAGGCGTCCCCCATGCCCATGCAGAATAGTAAAAGAATAATCGGTTTTGTTTAATTCTTGGTGTTCGGCATGCTCGAACATATCTTTGTACCAGTAAATAAATCTCGATGCACATTACATTCAACCAGAAGCTTGCACTCACGTATGAAAATTGGACGATGGATACTGAAAACAAATTTATATGATCAAAAACTTGTAGTTAAAATATATTTTCATTAACTATATAGAAAAGAGTTTATGTTTTTACGTAACTCTCTCTAACTTTTAATATCCAAAACATTCACGGTTATCTGATAAATTCAAAGAAGCATATGAATTTTGCAATATGCATGGGCTAAATCTGTTATGGCAATGGTCAAGTTGCGTTACATAATTAAAACATTGTAAGCTCTTTGGAGCTTTTGATTTTCGGCATTTATAGAAAAAGAAGAAAAAATAGAGGTGCATTCGTAAAATACTTTTTATCTTTAAGAAAATTGGAGACTCAGTTTCCAAGTTCAGTAACTTGAGAAAGAGGGGAGAAAATAACTCAATTAAAATGATATGCAGAGGAGAGGCACCTGTTTTGTTTATTGTCCATAACTTTTGATCTGATTATTCAATTTTGATAATCAAACACCTATCGTAAAGCTAACTCTATATCTAACGTTTTGCCCTTTCAATTATAATCATTCCTTATATAAGAGAAAGTCAGGTCAATTTCACAGATTGTTTTTTTGACGAATTAAAATATTGTCCCCGGTTATGCAGCGTTTAAAAAAATTTACTTAAACTGTAAAAATATTGAGCATAACCATCAGAAATTCCAAATTTATGAGTTTTTGATTCTCTTGAATAAGTTTTTACATAGAATATAATATAGAATCGAATACAAAATTATTTTGATTTCAATCATTATCATCATTATCAGCCCATATGTGTCTGAATCTCTCTTTATTTACCAAGGTTCAGGGAATTCGTTTAATTTGACCTACGAATCGTTTAACTACAATAATAATGGCAATATTTGATGACAACAATATTAAACGAGTCATTTTTTAGTGCTGCGTAACCGGGCTTAATACCATTTTGCAAATGAGTTCAGATATATGTTCACTTCGAGTATTTCGCAAAAAATCCTATTATATGATAAAATATAAAATATGAAAGTACACAATTATTCAGTAAAAATGCATGTCATATATTTTTCGTGGCTAAATTATTAAGAAACCTGGCACTTTGTTTTCACGAATTTTGGTAAATTGTACACAAACAAAGCGGGCAACAGTCGTAGATAAATCTTTTGGGCTTCAAGATTAATACAAAAAACCACAAAATAACACAATTTTTGAAGGTTTGACCTTGAAGATGACCTTTGTTGTCAATTTTCATTATGACATTCGTAATCGCATCAAAATAAGTCGGAAATGATGCGTTTAAAAAATTTACTTTTTGGAAGTTCACCCAAAAATTGTGTTCAATTGTGTGATTATTTTAACTTCGACTCTATAAAGACAACTTAAATCTGTAACGTTTCAGATAAATGAATGGATTTGCCAGATGCAGCCTAGATTGGTTTCTTACATATTTCAACTCATTCCTGATAAATTTTAATAAACATGAAACTAAATAATTACGAATATTTTAATTTACTTTAAACAAACCTGACAATATTTAATAGTCCTTTTAAATGCATTTGTATTGCTTTTCATTTTCTTTCATTTTTCACACTGTAAAAACACTAAAACATGCACTACGGACAACAAATAATATTATACGTATCAATACATAAGACTAATTACTAGACCATAATATTCATCATTTCATTTGATTTTGTGAACTATTTTATATAAAGTTGGTATCAAAACGTAAATTTAGACGACAGCAATTTTGTGATTTAATTTTCAATTTTAGAACAATTGTTTGGTTGTTCGAAAAAAATTGTTCTCTGTCATTGTACGCACCTTTGTTTTTTTTCGTCTAATGCGTGTGTTTGATAGAAAACTGTGCAGTGTCTTTCTTTATGTTGACTTAACGTCTTTTATCATTATTTGTCAAGTCAACACCAGAACAATCATACCATTAAGTGCAAAATCGGTTTCAACGCGCTGCTACGATCTATTATTTATTGTTGGTTAGCGGACAACATGTCGAAGGGATCAATTTTCGAAATTGTTGTATGTCTGTGGCGGTTTTCCTTCCATTTCCAGCGGATTTTACAAGGATACCCACAACCGGGTAAAAAGTTCTTTTTTTATAAAAGTGTTCATTTTATTAAATCGCTTATAAAATATTTGTAGGTGAATGAATGAAGTTAGTCCTTCACTAAGTTAGCTAAGACCTTTAACTTTGAATATTAGTACACGCATATTTGCATAGTAGATAATCAATCGAAAGTTATGGACCAAAAACCAAACTTTTTTCCTTTAAATATTGATTAGCCCAGAGTTTAAACCATTAGCAAATAGACTTTTCGTAAAAAAGTTGACAACGAATAACATTAATTTACCTGCAGAGCTGCACAAGTTATCCCAAATGTTGAGACTGTTGAGTTGTGTAACAGCTAATGTGATGAAAGTTACTGTTAGACAGCCACAATAGTTACACAAGGCTTTTCCGTGAACATCCATAAGTCTTGGTGTTATAGCATAAGCGACTATCGTCCCGATGAGAAATGGGGTTGAAATTAGAAGCCCACATGCAAAGAAGGTTAACCTGACATCTGCTGATACAACATCATCTGAAATAAACTTTAATATGCTGAGAATAGAATTTTACAAAGAGTACAACTAAAAGATATTCGCCTATACGTTAAAAAGAGTGTCGCAAATTAAATTTAGATAGGAGAAGGAACTCACGCAAGACCAAGGGCATTGTGGACCCCGAATGTATACATATATCCACAAACTTCCCTATGTGCCCTACAATTATCAAAATGTGTCGCTGTATGGACGTCCAGTGGGCATTCACTGGACGTCCTTAGATCTGTACAAGTGCGGACAATTTTTTGGGCATTTATCCGTAGAACATTTGGAGTAGGCGCCCAAAATGCTACTTGCGTGTCATGTTATAGCCACGACATCTGTAATGACATTGCGACTTCAACAACCACTTTCCCCAAATTGCAAAAATTTAGTAAAATAAATATAAGAAAAAGATTCTAACCTTCTTCGAAGCATACTAGTGCTGAAAGTCCAAAATCCGGAATGACGTCCATACAGTAACCAACACCAGGCGACAGTAGAATGGGAACATGGTGTGGTACGAAGAGTGATCCGTTTTCCATAAGATAGTATTCATCTTCGAATGATACTCCAGGGTCAAGTAAGTACCTGCACATATTAAAAAGCGATGAGTATCTTAACATTGAGCTTTATTAAATTTAATGCATATTTTGACACATTATTTTATAAGCACATTGGGATATAGGCCACGTTGTGTTTAAGTGGTAAGTGGTTTTTAAGTTCTTAAAAATTTTGAAATACGAGCCCGACGAGAAAAGTGAATAACCGTTATTATTGCACTATGCAAAAAATGTAGCAGATTTTAGTCGTATAGTACAAATTATTGGAAGATGTTTTTTATAGTAATTGTCATTTTAAAAATTGGTATCACACCACATTAAGTGCTAGAATACGGTATTTAGTAAATTAACAATGTACAAAAATAGTTTATAAATATTATATAAAACGATATGATTTTCCTATAAATGAAATGGCTCTCCAATGAATCTTTTTAATATCACGCACCCAGCTTCCGCCTTGGTCTCTATACTATTACCGCCAATTTACGTCAATACTGAACAGCCAGTAACGGAAAGGTACTGTGCTGAAACGATAACTACAATTATGTTTCTATAGGTATATATTTAAGTACTTTAAGTGATATTACAAAAAAATGCCATTCTTCTCGTTTCATCGCTTTACAATCCGTTGTCGAATTTTGGACTCTTTTGTAAAAGTTTACTTTAATCGAGATTCTGGTATTCGAAGCTAAAATGTAAATACTTATGATACTCAAAAAGCAATGGATTGAGTTACTATTATATTTTATTATTCTAAAAAAAATTTGTTAAATTCCAGAAAATTCAATAATCTTTACTAAATATGTACATATATTTATATTTGACATTAAAAACATATAAACTTTTCAATCCACCAGATTGCTATTTGAGCTACATGCTACAATCGATAGGAGATGCATATGAATGATTGAATTCTCTATTGATATAAATATTATCCATGCTATATCTTTTTAGAAGTGAATTACTCAAGTTTTGATTGGTTGATAACAATTCATTCGATCCCGACTGATTGCGAGTGTGAAATCCAATAAGAAGGCATAATACCGTAAATTGAGAATATCTAGAGTAAAGCAAAAGGATGATGGAATTTCAAGATTAGCATTTGTTTTAACTCGCTCAAGGTTATCCGTATTTATTCACTGCCAGACTCTCATTAAAAAACTGGTAGGATTATGAATAATCACTGATTTCGTTTGGCAAGAGAAGTAGTTACGCTTACTTATCACATATTGTTTTTCATACTCTCTACATATATGTTACTTTCCTATTATAGCAAACGAAAGGAAGTACATGATTACCAGTAGGTAGAGCTGCTTTAATATGCAATGGATTCACTTTAGCAATAATTTATGTAACGTAGATTTTTCGCAATGTTGTATTACTAACATTTTGACGAATCTATCGTTGTAGCTATATGTTCTACACATTAAAAAATAACCGATCGTATATAATGGTGTGTTTAAGAATGGTGGATAAATCGAACTTTACACACTTGTATCGAAAACTACCATTTGTTAATCTACCGATGGAATAAGATAGATAGATCGGAGTAGTTACGAGGATAAAAAGTATAGTCGAGATCACTATACTATGAGTCTGAGGGCTGTACTTTGTAGGGTTGGGAGAAATACTGACTATACACGTTCCTCACAGTTATACTGTTATCAGTGTAGAAGAACCGAACTTCATATTTTTGTACTTTTTTAAAATTCCTATATATACATTCATTAGGGTTTTTGTTTTTTGAAATGAGCTAATTTTTCTCGTGTAAGAAAATAATTGTTCGAATCCAATTTTGCAGACTAATTGTAAGAAACCAATTTTAACAGTAACATTAACAATGAGCTTTGTGTATAACGGAATTGATGACAGGATGTTAAGATTATCAATAATAAAAGTTATTTATTTAGTTATAAAATTGTATTAAAAAATTACTAAATTACCTTCTGTACGAACAAGGATTGCCCACAATTGCTACGAATTCTCCGTGCTCGTCTCCTGGAGCCATAACTCCGCTGCTATTGAACTCACTGAACATTGGCGAGAAATGTTGGGATGATGCTGTCTTGTTGGCGGTAGTACATTTTGTTTCTTCTTCAACTTTCTTGAGAATTTCACCAACGTCGCAACATTTTCCCACAAGAGGAAGATGCTTGTGCACTCCCGAAATGACGCCATTCTGTAAATCAGTAAACAAAATTTAACGTATAATAATTAACCGTAAGTTTTTAGAAGTGAATCCATTTTCAATTAATAAGGTATTTAAACTTTAGAAGCAAAATAATACTTTTATAGTCTATAATTTTTGATAGTTGTAATAAATAAGCAAAGTATAAGAATCTCGAATTTTTGGGAATCTCATTTGTTAGTAGGGAGATATTCGATAATAAACCCATAGTAATGACACCTGAAATTCATTACTTGCAGATCAGAGATTATAGAACCATTATTGTATTTAAAAAATTCAAAATGTCGGATCCAATGTGGTGGATAAAAAATTGTAAACAATTGCAAATCCTCGTAAACATAACTACTCTGAGATTCTTGGGATTGCTGAATACAAATCTGGCATCAGATTTTTAAAATTCAAAATGGCGTAACAAAAATTAGACACGTTGGCAAATCATCGCCAAAATAACTACGCTAGCCTTTTTGGGGTCACAACACCAGCTAAAAAACTAAACAAAACGTTCCAAAAATACACAAACTGAATATTATAGATGAAATAAGATTATCTCAAGTACCATATACTCTAGCTACATCAACACAAAAAAAATGCGTTTGTTATAGTTGTAGCAATAAACGAATCAGAACTTCATACATGTGTACAATTTTCAAGCTTCCATTATGCATACAAGAACACAAAATTGTTATGATATATAGCACAGAAAGTAAATTGACAAATATATAAATATCAAAATATTCAAAAAAAAAAATAAAAAAAGTAAAACAAAAATATAAAACAAAAAAAAATAAAAACAAAAAGTAACAAACAAAAGTAAAAAAAGTACAAAACAAAAGTAAAAAAGTAAAAAAAAATGTGATACAAGACGCTTCCGCGTCGACACTGAAATTGGAGCATGTTTCAAAACATTTCTGAATCGACGTTTCGAAAGTTATTCAGAAACTCCCCAGTACACTCAAAAAAATTCCTTATTGTGATTATTACCTTATCGAATACGGCCCCAACTATTAAATCCTTGTTAAAGTAATTATATGACAAAGACAATATTTTTAGTAATAGGCTAATCGATATTTTAGTAAAAAGATCGATGCACATAAGTTTTGGAGGTCGCTGATTACGAATCTGAAGTAGGAACTGCAACATTCAAAATGTCTGATTCTTCGATTTTTGTGAAATTCCGATTGTCGGTGTAACAGTTAGCTTCTTGATGTCTGCCATTTTGATTCAGCCATTTTGAATTTTGTAATTCTGACATCAAATTCATATTCAGCGACCCCAAAAACATACGGAAACAAACTGTCGTTTATATCGAACGTTCGTAAGATTGATTTGTCCAACTGGTTTTTTGAAAAACATTATTTCTATGTTTGAATCGCCATATTGGATCAGCTGTTTTAAATTTTGGAATTCTGATTTCGGATTAGATAGTTTCCAGAAAACAAAGTTTGATTTTAACTGTTAAAATCGCACCACTGGTATGCCGTATGCGCTAATGGGGTACTATGTCTTGAATAACATTAAAAACATTAAATCGTATACTACAATTGGAGAAAAATGCCCCAATTTGTCATAATTATTTCTCCTTCAATTTCATATAAAAATGAACCTATAAACTAGTCTCGAGTTATGTCAAAATCTCAAAATCTTTAAATAAGAGATAATGCTAATGAAAAAAAAAGGTCCAAATTGAACACCGATTAAACTTTTCGAACTCTTCTAAAGCAAGGTCTCAGAGGCCCACATTATGAACTTCTTTATGCACATTTCTCATCGATTAAGTATGTAAGGCTAAAATCATTACTTGATCTTGCAGTAACAGATTTTCAGTCATCAAAGGAGATAATAGATTTCAGCCATCGAAAGTCGAAGATAGATAAAAATATTTTGTACGGATGATGTTTTCTTTCATTTCTGCATTAGTATTATAATAAAAATTTAAAAGTTCAGAATAAAAATACATTATTTGTTTATATCATAATATAAATTAAAAGTTAAAAGTTAAATAATAAAAGGAAAAAATCAATTTTTTTTCAACAAAATCATCGACTATTAAATTTTAGTGAAAATCAATATATCGAATTAAGTTCGTAAAAAATATTGACAAAGATGTGTACTTATGAGGATTTCATGTTGCTAATAACAAAAACGAAGTCAATTGTCAAATTTTCTCTGCAGATATTTTAATGAATTCAAAATGATAAATTAAAAAACACAAAATTACATTAATATAATCTTTTATCCATTTTGATACGCCATTTTCTATCCGCCCTCTTGCAAATGATGTCTATTTTGTGACTTCATATTCGTACGCAGCGAGCCCAGATGTGCCCAAAAACAAATTTTAAAGAGAAATTATTAAGTAGAAACACGTATGCTTTAAAGGAGTAATGTTATTGCTTATGACGTTTTTGGGACCAATGTCGTAATTTAAAATGGCCGTAACTTTTATCTATGTGCAAAATTTCCCCGGAAATGTCCTACAGCTTCCCAAGAACATCCAAGGCCCCCTGTTCTGCAGACCTGGTAATAATATACTATTTTCTGTGCTAATAGTTGAAAAAAGGTCTTGTGTAAGATACATGTAACTAAAATAATAATTCAAAAGTTTACGTCTAGCCGCATAATAATTTATAATTTAAAATTATTATTATGCACGTGATATTTTATAAAGAATACTATCCCTCGAAGTTATATGATGTGCAAGCTTTATAATTACTACACCCTATACAGTCGTTTATGAGACTTGTTTTAAAGAAAATTATGAAAACCGCTGCCAAATCTGATACCGTAGAAGAAATGAGAACCATTTCTACTTGAAAAGAAACAAGTTTGAAACTTGTTACAATTTGAAAATTACAGATCACGTAAAGAGAGTATAAAGATTTCTCTTGTGAAACGTATATTGACTGCCCTAAAACTTTTTATAGAAAGTAGGTCATATATTTTTAACCAAATACAAGTTTCTCGTTTCTATTTTTCTCACAAACAATTAAAACTTTTTTAATTGTGAATGACATGATGCTAGCACGAAGCTTTACTAATTAAAAGCGTATTGCATTTTAAAATTTGAATCATTTCTATCCCGCAGTCTACGAATTCGTTACTTCGAATAACTCGTCCTTCTTAGCGTTCTTTTAATCTTCAATCTATCTAAATAAAGACAAATTGCCAGGTTGTAAGCAGTAATTATAAAGAAATTAACGTCAACATTGTAAACCGTATCGTACACGTTGCCTTGGAGCTAAGACGTTAATTGCTTACAATCTTGAATTAAGTTAGGCAGTATATATTTAAGTACAAGAAGGAATTATTCCGGTAACATTCGCGACATTTTACAAATCTATTGCATTCCTAAATTCTAAAGTTTTATAGTAGCGGTTATAGTATTTCTATTTATGAAATGACTCAATTGAACCAACTATCCTTTGATCCTAGATTAAATCACTGAAGTAACAAATCTTTATTGCAGGATTGTAATTACTGTAAAAAACGGTACTATTCGCAAATGATAAAGTAATCTTGTGCGATTCCATGCTAACAATTTTGATCTAATCGATTTATGCAATAAAACACAAACTAATAATTTCAGATCCGATCCGCATGGGTGTACAATATGCTGAGAAATTCGATTGTTTCTACTTAATGAATGTATTTTATTGTCGGCAGTTTGTAATAAATATATCAAGAAAATGGTAATGCAATATATACATTAATATGAAACGAAAGTTAAAGTTCAAATATAAACTGGTTACACAGAATCAGAGAATTATTTATAATTACCAAATTTAATGTTTAACACAAAACAGTCATTGATTTTAAGCAAAAACACATTGTGAGAAAGTGGAAAATAGAAGTTCTATTTGACCGCCTTTGATAATGGTCTTTGCAGCCTTCTTATTTTGCTCATATTTTCCTATTTACAAATGGTATTCCATTACAAGGGTATATATTAGTCAATATTACCGTGCTTTTAGTAATATTACTGCTTTAGTCTTCGTTATAAACAAAGTGAGACATTCAGACATCACTTTTTTAAGGATTAATTCAATTCCGAAGAAGATGGTCGATTAACATGTACTTTTAATTACTCTTTTTTATATTTTCGAGGTTGCTTTTTATCCTTATTATTAGGATTATAAATCCGATATTAATTTTTCGAAATTCTAAATGGTGGATTCAGTATGGGAGACAAAATTTCAAAAATTTCGGAAAAATTCGTGAGAATCTATATCCGGAGGTTTTCGGGGTCGCTGATTACGAATCTGTTGTCTGGTGGTCAAAGTTGTGCATCCAATATGACAGACAATTTTTTCAAACATTGAACAGCCTGCATTTTAGTCCTACTTAGTGCACAAGATTTTTAGCGACTTTTCTCAAATTTCTGAAATATTGTCCGCCATATTTGTTCCAACATTTTAAATGTAAAAAAAACTGACATCGGAATCGGGATCAGAGACCCCGAAAACTATGTGTACCGTACACTTATTAGTTTACAAATTTTCTTTGTGTCTTATTAGGGCGTAATCGTTACAACATATTAAGGACCTTTGGCCCATTATTAATAAATGCAAATACAAATACAAGCATAAAAATCATGAATTGCTTCGAATATGGGTGATATTAAAAATGATGACAAGCTTTCGCACCTTTGTAAATTAATACCATCTAAAAGCGATTACAAAGTACTTCGCAAAGTCCCGAAAAATAATTTGCGCAAAATCGTAAGTATGCCTTATATCCTTGTTGAAAAAGTCTAAAGAGTGGATTACAATTTTAATATACTTCCTTAAACCTAAACTACATTTTACGTTTAAATGAAGTAAAAAAGCAATTACTCTCTTATCAATGTTCAACTTAACCCTTTGAAGCATACATATTTATTTGCACGGAAAATAGCTGAAACTTGTTGCTCGGGGTCCCGACCTGACCTCAGATTTTCAAAATTTAAGATGTCGGATCCAAGATGGCTAACAAAAATTAAAAAATTTATTTGAACGAGGTGAAAATGGGTACTTGGAGGTTTTCGAGGTTGCTGATTACGAATCTGGTCTCAGATTTTCAAAACTCAAGATGGCGGATCCAAGATAGCCGACCGAAATGTAAGTTTTCGAGGTCGTAAAAGACGAACTATGAAATTTCAGTATTCGTGACCGCTTGTTGAATCTGCTAAATTTTATTTAAAATTCACCAAAAAGTCCGCCAGGTCTTGGACTAAATCATTTATTCCTCCGACAACCTGAATTCTTAATCTGCAATTGTTAGCCTATTATTGTAACAAATCAAAATCGTCGATAAAAGTATTGTTAGTAATACTATCCAGATTTGTTAGGATACCAAACATAATTGTTGTATAGAAACAAATTTTTTCCAATTTTACAATTTCATTTCTTAGAGGCAGTAACATGAGTTTGATATCAGGCATATACAACGAACTTGGATGGACAACTATACTATTTCGATTCAATTAAATTAATATTCCTGGTATCCCAGGTTAACATAAAGAGTTTATACAAAAATGATTCTACAAATATATTATACAATTTTAATCAAGTTTTTATATTGATGTACAAATTATATAAAATTCTGATAAAAAATATTTTCACTATATGAATGCACAAAATTTGATGTTGAAAAATAGGACACTCATTTTCATGTAAAAAAACGATTTTTGTGTTTTCGTTAGAAAATGAAAACATCCGGAACACATTCTGAGATCAACCATTTTGATATTTTTAAAATCGAATAGGAATTCACAAATATATTAAAAATAGTTTCAACGGAATTACAATTTTATTTAGAATTAAACAAGTTTTCTCTCTATTTTGAAAAAGTGAAAACGATGAGTTTCATTGTTTTAAATTGAGATAGATACTTTTTATATATGTCGTATATTTTGAATTTAAATAGGACTGTATAAGTTTTTGTATATGGGCTAAACACTATGATTTTCACGTTGCATTTTGTTAAAAATTAAATTTTTATGCAATATTTATTTCATCGTAGGCAGTGTACAATTCAGTTTTATACCCAAATTCGCGGCTGTAAAATATGACCAGAGTTTCCTAACACTTCGAGTTGCAAATTTGAGATATAAACTCGTATTCTATACAGTATCAAAAAGTATTGTTCCTATTACGAGCTTGGTCCACTTTATGCCCATGGTGCGAAATAGTTATGTTCGTTACAAGGACGTAAAAGTTGATTTCGTGTGTTATGAACAAATTATTCGTAATAACGGGGTTTAAAATAGAAGTTTATACCAACAAATTAAAATTTCAAGCAGTAGGAAATTCATATATTCGAATCATTTTCGAAATAATAAAATCCGATTTTACTACCGCAAACGGGGCGTAAAATCGTATTTGACAACTCGGTATGACAAAAATTTATATTTTGGTGCCATGGATTGTTAAAACACCTAGACTTTTATCCCTCCGTCGAAAATAATTAACCCATACATAGTAAGCAAAAATCGCCAATATTTTTTTAATAAGATAAAATCATGCCTTTTGAAAACTTTTGACAACCCTCCATAAAGATACCTATAGAATTATATCTAGACAATACTATCGCTTTTAATTTTACGCTTTATGAAAAACAACAATTTTGTAGACTGACATTTAAAATCAACCTTAGGCCATTTCTAGATATACAAAATGCAAAAAAAACGTCACGTTACGATTTTTAAAGAATTGATCTAGTGTGAGGGATAAAACGTGACATAAAATTATATCTTTGAACCTAACATATTTCATTACAGGGAAATCAGATGAAATTTGTTACTCGGGTTTTTTTAAGTTACTGATCTCGAATCCCTTAACAAATATTCTTAATTCAATATGGCGAATTTAATATAGTGGATGGAATTTCTAAAGTTCAAGTTGTGTATTCGGGGGTTTTCGAGGTAAACAGTATATTTCAACATAAGTATGCAAGTGCTTTTTCTGATTGTGATGGTTACCAACCTGACCCTAAGGCTAAAAAGTTATTTAGTAGGTTCAAAGTTTATCAAATTGAAAAAACTGGTAATGGAGTTTTTTTCACCTACTTCAAGCTACCCAAAGTCACATTTTTATTATTTCTGGAGCAAAGCCATAGCGAATCTCGACTGATCAGCGACCTCGAAAAACCCTGAATACACAATTTGAGCTGGTTCAAGTAACTTTTAAGGAATTCGGTCAGCCATATAGTATCTAGCATCTTGAATGTTCAATATTTATCAACGGGTTCAGGATCATCAGGGACCAAGAAAAACCCAGCGCATTTTACCGTGTAAAGAAAGGAGTTTGGCTCAAAGAGATAATTTCATGTCATGTTTTACGCCTGAAAATCGATGTATTTTTGAAACAAGTTGAGAGTATTGTTATGATGGCCGGGGAACAAAGTTCCGAAAATCAAAACTCCGAAAGGCTAAAATTTCGATAAATTGCGTAAGTTCGAGGTATTTTAATTTACTTTCTTTTTGTCAAAAATTCAAAGACAACGCGAAGAAAATCGCGCTGGACCCATGCTATATCGAAATTTTGGCTTTTCGGTGTGTTGATTTTCGGAACTTTGTTCTCCGGCCATTATGATTTCTAAAACAATAAATTACGCCATTGATCAAAACATACAATTGTGTATAGGTTGTATAGGTCGTGTGCCTGACAAAGGTGTAATTTTTCAACAGAATGTTACGCACAAATGTTACAGTTTGTAATAGGCTTAGCATTAACCTTATTCCTTGGAATATGGAGCCATAATATTGTTTATTCCAAAAGTTATAGTGAGAAATAACCAAAATTCAATTGTTCATAAATTCACTGCAACTAACTTTGGATGCATTCTTATTAAGAGTGTAATTAATGAACCTCATGATTTTCAAATGAAAAGAATACACATTCCAAAAGTTAAAGCACAAAATGTTAATGAAAATGCATTTAGCACGCAGTAGTTTATTCAAATTTCATAAGCTTTCGTGTAGAAAGCTCGTGTAAGCGATAACTATCATGCAAAATAAATGTACCTCGAAAAGGATGTCCTCTTTAGTAAATAGTAGTATATTTTATAAATATTTCTGTACAGTTTAATTAAAGTGAATCTTAAAATTTCATAAAAGTTAAAAGTTCTCTGGATTTGCCCAATGTGGTGCATGATTTTGAAATTAAAATTAATGTTGGTGTGGTGCCTCGCTCGCTTCGCTCGCTCAGAAACTTCTACCCTGTGACGAGTTTATTATTCCTTAATACTCGTTCGTTTACTAACAGCTATTAGTTCTAATATAAAACGAGTTCGTATTGTAGTTTTTTGAGTGAAAATTTGCGCTTACGAGAACATTCCAAATGTAACATAACCAGAAACTGGAATAAAGAGTGGCGCTTACGAGAACATTCCCTATCTAACTTAGTTAAGAAAGAAGGGGTGAGGAGGAAAGGGTTACATAAATGTGTAAAAAGTAAAAAAGAGTATTTTCAAAATTTCAACCCTATACCCACATGTCAGCCGAAATATTAATAAATAACATTTTTAACACTCCCGGCGCGAAGCCCGATAGGGCAAATTATTGAGGCTGACGCCCGTCGTATTACAAAATATCGTTTCAGTTGTTTCAGTGTCGACATAGTTATACCCCCCACCACCGCTTTTTTGGACTGAAACATCGACATTTTATGAAAAACTAAAGGGTAATTTTTTTCCCGAGGTGACCAAGTTCAATACTTTGTCAGACTATATAGTCATACGCATTTTAATAGTATATTATGCAAAAAGGGCGCAATTATCAATCTCAGAGGAGTGTGAAGTTTGTGGCCCGAACGAAGCATGAGCGACAATCACACTCGTTGGAGATGGACATTTCGCTCGTGTTCTGTATGATATTTTTTTATAGGACGTGCCCGGAACTCGATTTTGCGCATCTAAAAATATTGCCCTAGTGCGGAAAATCGAATTTCTCGCCCGGAGTGTTAAAAAATAGTTTTTATCGGATTATCGTTGATTTTAGGAAGAAAACGCATAAAACCTTTTTTGTAAAGAATTTAATGCACTATCTTTTCTATTAAAAACATTATTCAATCAAATTTGCATTTTTACAAAATAAATGGATAAAACTACCAGGAAACGTAATTTGGGCTAATGTTTTTTAGTAATGGACGGATGGAACTGCGCCAAAATGTAATCAGATCTAAGTTATGCTAAAACACGTATTTAAAAAAAAATTGTGGATACTCTTATCGGTATACGAAATATCGCGAGACAGAAAACGGGACGTACGTATCAGATCACGGACAAAAATGTAATTATTATTGTTTTGGGTCCCATAGGGTCTGAAACATCGACATTTGATGAAAAACTATGGGGTAATTTTTGAAGGGATTTGTCCAAATTCAATAAAATATAATTAAACAAATGTTCTCTAATTAATAAAGCTTCATTTTTTAATAAATGTTCTCGGATTTCTTTACAATCGTTTAGTACATATCGAGTTATCAAATATATAGTACCGTAAATTTCGAAGGTGTGTCCAACTTTTTCATAAAACTGCAATACTTCTATATCATAAAGTGACATTTTGTAAAACTATGTTCGTGAACAAATTTAGATTGTGCATTCATGGCAATAAAATGTTGAATTCAATAATAAAATTCCTGTTATTTACAATATCATACATCATTGTCTGTATAAAGTTTTTAATAGGATTTTGATTTATCCATCACTTAACGCGATTTCCTCTACCGATTTTCTATTAACATAAATTACGAAATCCCAAATATTTCTACAATTATCAATGAAAATACTAATCAAACGTATATAATGATAAAGACATTAACTTTCATTAAATAGGTAGTCAGAATGAAATATTGAGCCTTGTTTACAGCTATTGATTTAGTTCAGTTGACAGTTTAACTATTAAAACATTTAGTTCAATGGTCAACTATCCATTTAGTAAAGTTTAATTTGGATAAAAATAATTTCGATACATTTTTTTATCTTCATTATTAAAACCTATTAATTTCCACCGGCTGAGAAGCTGGGCAGTTTACAGGGTTTTGTTATAAAATTTTCTTATTGCATGCAAACATAGTCACTAACTTTTAATAGCTATGAAATAATATCTTGATTCTGTTGAATTTTTTCGTAGTAATCTAATGGAAACTAAACTTTCAGTAAATGATATCTAAATGACTCTGAAATGATCACCAATCTAAACAACGTTGAATAGGTGATGCCTATCTATATATAATTAGGAACCAATTTAATCGCAGTTGCGGCACAAATGTAATCAAAATACAAAATTACAAAAGTATATATGGCAAGTGAACGATACTGTCAATTTACTTTCATTTTTGCGTTCGTTATGTTCAAATATGTACAAAAATAACTATTTATTAGACACAATCAGTTATTCACTTGAATTAAGAATATTTTTTTCTTAAAGTGAATAAGATTGAATAAGAATGACGAAAGTTAATTTAATTTAATATATACCATGCGACAAATTCAAATAAATATTTCCTTGATGATTTTTTAAAATTATGACACTCGTGAAGTTCAATGACCTTCTAAAGCAATTCATTCGCTAAAAATTCTTAGTTACAATATAAATGCTAAATTAATTTAACAAATATTATCTACATGGATTGTCGTAAAAATAAAAATAACGAAACTTTTCCTAAAACAAATTTAAAAGTACTCTTGTCATTAATTGCAAACTTATTAATTTTAAGCTAAACGCTTAAAAAAGTTATTAAATAGCTTAAATAAATTTTGCAAAAATAAATTTACAAAAAATATTTTCAACATTAACTTTAGAAAATATGTCATAAATCCCTCACATATTATTTATACTAATTTAACCTCTGATTAGACCTACAAAAAAAACCTAAAATATAAGACCCTGTAATTACCATAATATAGATAAACGTCCCTTATGTGCTAGTAACTAGGAATTCAACAAGAACAGTCCAATGGTGACTTATTTTTCTGATTAAAATTGGAGTTGTTATTGCATATTTATTTTTGTATAGGCACAAGTTTTTTTAGTCATATAACTACAAAAGTAGTTATAATTATCGATTTTTTAAGTACCTTAAAAAAACAAGCAGTGAAATTTTGAAAAATATTAATCACGTAAAGTAAACATTCTGTTTTCACTTGTATTACCTAGTACCGTCTGCAAACTAATCCTAAAACTACTATTAAACTATCTGTGGCCTAAAAACAATATCAATGAATAAATTGTTTATTATTCAGACCATTTAAATGTTTTGTTGGTCAAATTTTTGCTTGGTCATTTTTGTTTACGTTTGTTTGTTTAGATACGAGTACGCCACATGACCTATAATAAAAGTAAAATATCTTCAACTTACGATAGCAACAGAATGGATGGTTGGTGACGTTGGATCAGCTGCGGCAATCAAGGTAATCGATCGCTCGCTGGTAGCCAGGTAAAAAATACACAAGAGAACAAGATTCGGCCATTGGTAGAACACTCGCATTGCTTCTTCCTTCATTCAAAAGCCCTCGATTCTGTCTCGGCACTTTTCCGACACGTATTAATTTAAAAAACATGTGTGATACAAGGTGTTAATTGTTCTCCTCCAACTTATAAACTTTGCGACCTAACGCGTTCCACTTGAGAAGTTTTCATTACGACGTTTCCCATGCACATTATCTTCATTGAAGACAATCCTTTCACAAGTTGCAGAATTCAAACTTCAAAAACGCGAGTCACTTTTTACTGCACCGTTCGCTTCACTTGATTGACGTTAGTGTATTTCCTATCGAACAACGGGAAGATTACACGTGAATACGCAGTGTGATTCAGATTAAATCAGAGGATTAAGGTGTACCTACGTATTTACTTGCGATCCGCTTGTATTTTACACATATTCTCACGTACGTGTAAATAAAAATAAGTGCAAAAATATGCGACAGAAGCCGGACGAAACGAACCGTGAACTATTTCGGAGCATACGTACTACATGAATGTCGACGCGTTAATGACCGCCTTGCTCGTAAATACCCGAAAACTAATTGATTACATTTTTAATAAATGACGCATGTCATTTCAAATAAACCTTATCGGAAAGGCGTTGATGTCTATACGAGAATTACGAGACTCGTGAGCTGTCAACGACTAAATGTTCCTCCCAGTCGCTGAAGCTCTACTATTCGAAAATACTAATCTTTTGAAGTCATCGCGGCTTTCGTGCAACACACGTAGATAACCATTATCAGGGAGCATTTTATTTTTAGTCTGAGTGCATTTCAGTAAAGATTACTATAAATTTTCACACGCGAGAGAAAACTTTTTAATTATAGAATTAAAAGCACGACACGGAGTTGTCTAACACTTTTTGCATACGTTCGGAATATGTTGTATAAAAAATAAGTAAACTTCATTTCAAAATATCATCGAAGGTATGTTTGTGATCGGCAAGAGTAAAGGCGTTGTTTTGAAGCTTGTACAGATTGGACTTTTACACTGGCCACTATTTCGTCAACCTGTCTGTTTGCTATGAAAAAAAAACTCGTTTTGCCGTTCCGACAGGCAGTTCATCACCTCACAACTAGCAGTGTACGGTCCGACGTACATATTATTCGGCCGCTAGTTTAGCACTGGCTTGCCCTCGATCATTTCATGGGTTTTATCATCATCGCAGATCCGATCGTTGAAGGAAATATCGGTGTGTATACCTGCAACGCAGGCAGCCACGTGAAGGCGATACCCTCGTATGACCCCTTAAAAAAATCTTAAGAGGGACCACGAAATATTTATACTTGCAAGTGAATGACTTATATTTGTTATACCAAAAATTCAGCGACTTAATAAATGCGCATTAAATGCTAACCTGCAATTACTGGGAATAAGACGGTGATGCAACACGCGGCAAGGTAGCCTCGATGCAACGATTAAGCGTTCGGGTTTATCAGTTGCACAATAACTCTAGGCGCAAAGCCGAAGTAATTAGTAAAGATGCGAAAAAGATACACGATCGATTGACGTTCATAGATTCGCGCAAGTGTGGTTGAATGGACAACAGGAAGTTGTTATTGCATAATGCTAATTTCATTTATCGAATCTCTGTGAGGCAAGCGTGCGCGTGGGAATTCGCAATTAATCAATACAGTAAATTTTTGAAACACTTTTTGAGTATGAAAAACGCTCTTTCGTGGCTTTTCAAAACTACTTTGCGGTTTGGCAATGCAAAATAGTTTCTCATATTAATCACCGGACTTTTCTTGAGAGGGCTAAAATTCCTGGAAATTAATTTTCCTCAAAGTAATTTACATCGAATAATAAGAATTCGAAATGTAAAATATCCGAATGGTAAAAGTCCCAAAATAAAATGTTCCATATTATAAAAATCTAGAATGTATAATATCCGCAGATAAAATGTCCGGAAGGAAATTTTCCTGAATGAAATTTTCTCCTGAATTTTAGGAAAATGACTGTTCATGCTTAACCCATTAACTCCTGAATGCCACCGATGTACAATATAAAATCGATTGAATATATTGTAAACTAAATTCTGAAAATAATGTTTTGTCCTTAATTTTGGATCCGTCATTTAGAATTTTACAAATGAAATTACATTCTTTATCAGAGATCATAATGATGAATAATCAAACCTCATAAAAGTAAAATAAACTATACAACTCTAATAATATTGTACAATACGAGATACTGTCATTGTTGATGCTTTCAAACAGTCGCCATGTTGGAACAAAAATTTGGAAAAATCGACCTCCATCTTTTCAAAGTACACGTACTAATACCACGTTTTTAATTGCTTTAGTGCATAGAAGCAATTATTTCTGAAAAAAAACCATCGATTTTTTATACAAATGTGTCCAAAAACAAAACAAATGGACATTTTATATGTTTTTAAACAATCCTATCGTACAGTGCGGAACCAAAAACATTTAGAAAATGTTGCCTCGTATAAAACTGATTTTGATCTCATTAGAGTCTGTGAGCTCAAACTAGAAGTAACATTTTGTGGCATACAGGCGTTTATGGGTTAAATAAGCATATTTATGATTAATGAAGATTTGAAACTATTCTAACCTATATGTCAGTTTATTTTAGCCTTTTCTCTTTAATTAAAAGCAATTCTGTTTACGGAAATTCATCTAGCAAATGAAAATATTAAAAGTGACTTCTTTTAGTCTTAATGAAACATTCTTTTAGAATAGGGGAGTTTAATAGAGTTTCGTATAATCTATAAAAGCAAATGCTAAAAGACGGAGGATTTTTTCAGTTATAATATTTCCTTTTAAGGGTTAAAATACACTGTTGTAAAAGACAAGGGAGTGTAACTGGTAAAATACACTTTTCTCAGTGTACGTATCTGTTTTTTTTTTCACTTTAGCGGGTAAAAAGTGAATATATTATTAACACCGTTAGTATTAGAGGATATTTATAATAAATCAATAAAAACCATTCAACCGAAATTTCAACATTGCCAAATTAATATTTTAAATTTAATCATCCATGCACTACAATTGACCTACTATACAATATTACACATATTGTATACCATATGATCATGTCCTTACCGGCGCCACAAGCACGAGGTTTTAACAGTTTTAAATCTATTGCTCAAGTTGGAAATATGCATGAATTATTTTCTCAAAATTTGGGACAATTTCATTCGGGACTTTTACCGTTCGGATATTTTACATTTTGAAAGTTTAATATTCGGGACAATTTACTTTCGGACAAATTATTTTTCGAGAATGTTACCCGCTCCCAAAATATTTCATCAAATTTTGGCAAATTCAAACTGTAGTAGTTGAAGCGACTCATCCTACACTAAAAGTTAGGCAGACGTGAAATATGGCTAATTCAAGCATATGTTTGGTTAATTCAGATATACGCCTGACTAACACAGCCTTACATTACTTTCAGTGTAGAGGTCCGAACATTTGGCGATAAATCGTTTTGTTACGTCAGTTTTGAGCAGACCAACATCATTTTTTAATTTCTTTTCCTGAATTAAAATCTCTGGAACAAACTTTGAATAAAGCGTAAAGGAACCACTGAATAAGAACAAAACTGTGATTTTAATATTTTATGAGATTAACTAAGACAGGACCATAATTTTCTTTTTTGCGAGATAACTTGAATCAGAGGTACTGGATCCTATAGATTTTTGACCGCTGGCAACGAATTTTGTTACACAAATTGACCCATCACGTCTGGATTTTACGATATCTGATCCGAAAAATAGCCAAAAGTGTCCTTTTTGGCAATTTGAGGTTAGGATATGTCAAATATCTGACGTCTCGGATATAAGTGGAGTAGTTGTCAACTTACTGACTAGCTGACAACTAATTCATTGTCAGCGTCTAATAGTACAGGATATGTGAAATACCTGAAGTCACGGGTCAAATTGGACAACTAATTTATTTTCAGCGACCGAAAATCTATAAGATCCAGTACCTCTGATTCAAGTTATCTCCCCTAAAAAATTAATTTGCGGTCCTGTGTAATTAATCACTGAACGTATTTTTAAAAAAATAACACAAAAGACCGCAACATTTTTTTTATACAACTTGAATCAGAACTGGCGGAACTTATAGATTTTTGGTCGTTGGAAACGAATTCGTTGTCCAATTTAACTGATCGCTTCAGATTTTTCACATATCCTAAACTGAGATTGCCAAAAAGGATAATTTTGAATATTTTTCGGATCAGATATTATAAAATCTTGACGTGACGACACTATTTCGTATTTCTGATCCAAGTTATTTCTAAACAAATTTTGTTGTCCTGTGTAATATATTAAATAATATTTCTGGTCCATTCGTAAATAAATTGGAAAAAAGTATACAATATCTCGGTGAGCACTGTTATAATACTTAAAACTATTTCTTCAATACTTTAAAGATCCCTTACCGGATCCACGTTTGTTTGACTCCAATCGCGCATACACGTGGGTCTATTTGACTCGAGCGCTTTTTGAATGCGTTAAAGTGTATTTGAAAGTCTGAACAAATTCATGAAGCATCTTAAACCTTTCGTCTTAAAACATCAATCATAAAAATTTAATAAATTTCAATTTTTACGCAAAATTTGTTTAACTTGTTAAACGATATTGTTTGAACTTTACTTTTCTAAGTGATTTGGTAATAGTTAAAGAAATAGATACATTCTTTCTGTTACGTATTAAGTATTTAGTAAGATTCGTTAAATTTTTCGTATCGCAATGAACCTTTTATTATGAATGTCGGCATCGATTAATCCTTACTACACAGAAAAAATAAGCCGTACAGCTAGGACACACATCTTTTAAAAACTGTGTTAAATTTAGTCATTAAGTCAATATATCGACACTCGATACGAAGACTAGGATATCTCAAATTTGACACGAAGACTAGGATTCGGCGTTAAGGCAAGAAAACTAGGATAAGTGAACGTTTGCATCGAAAACTAGGATTTTTCATTTTTTGACACGAAGCCTAGGTCATTTCAATTTCGACGCAAAGAAAAGGCTTTTCCATTTCTTCAGCACGAAAAACAGGATATTTTGTATTTCACAATTATAATGATGATGATGACGACGATGACGACAACGAAAAAATCGAAATATCCTATTTTCGCGCCAGGAAAATGAAATAACCTCCTTTTTTAGTAGAGAAAGTGGAATAACCTAGTCTTCGTATCAGATTTGAAACATCCTAATTTTCGTATCGAGAGTTGATATGGTCCTAAAACAAATTCTTGCTGTCTTGAAATTTAAAAGAAGACGTTATCATTTCTCGTTTTAAGACTGGAAGGCTTGCAACAAGCACTGTTCGCGTTGAACCAGTCGTAGACTTTATTAACAGCATAAAATCGGACGATCATGTTCAACGATACAATTGATGACCATGATCGATGACGATACAATTCAAACTAGACAAAAAAATATCATTTGTAAATTTACATTTCAAACCCCACTTAATACGCATAACGAAAAACAAATTATTATTTACAGAGTCAAGCGTAATATGAATAGAAATGGATTAAAACTTTTAATTCATTTTAATTCCATATCCGTCTAATGGCATATTCTTTCGTTCGTTTTAACTCCATATTTTGTTCATTGTGCATCAAAATTTAGTCCAATTCAAATATGAACGTCCAGTAGACGTACACACCAGGGCCATTTATAGATATAATAAACATATCATAACTTCAAAGGTACGAATTCTGGACTTCCTATTAACATGAGCGACAGACCTAGCGAACATACTTTGGACGTACATTGGACATACAAGCGCTAATTGCAAAATTACTTTTTACTTAATTATGATTTTGTTTTTGTTTCAAATTCATATAACTTTGGTCCTGAATAGTTGCAAAATCTCGATTCAAAATTAAAAAATTTTCAGAACTAAAACAGGAAATTACGATCATTTTTTTATTTGTTCCCTTCTTAAGTTCACAAAATTTTGTTCCAAATTCTTTATTGAACATAGAACGACAATGTTAAAATAGCAAAGTAAAATTTCCTTATGCTAAACATAACACCAATCTTCAACCGCATCAAAAACGTTTTTTTGTTAAATTGACCGGCAGTAAAATTTGCAATGGTTACAGGAAGTAGAATTTCAATGTTACTTGTAACTTCTTAGATAAATTACAAAGTGATATATATAAAAAATTCAAGGTTGGTAAACCATTATACTTTTATAAACTAATAAAGGCCGACTTCGTGAAAAATATGTAATTCTTAATACCCATAAATGCTCTCGCTTTTGCTACATTTATAAGAAACAAATATCTTTCATTGTTAATAACTTTTTTCAACACATTTTATGTTGATTAAGAAATTTACTAAAATTTATAATCTCCGTTTCTGAATTATTTTACGTAATATACGTATATACTAGAAACTTCAAACAATAAATTCTGCAGAAATTAATCGCGATAAATATTTTACCTTCAAAAGATCATTATTCCACCCTACCAAATATAAAAGCTATTAAATATCGACGCTTTTCGTCAGACACACTGATTTTTTTATACGTTTCACAAATTGCCGTTGAAATACGAATCCCTGAAATATAAACCTTTTCATGTTATTGAGTAAGACGAAACAATTTCAAAATTTGCAACTTATATGACAATAGTTCAGATAAATTACAGTCAAAACAAAATAATTCAGTTGACGATGCGTCTCTAACAAATTACATTTACCCTCTTCCAGAGCAAATGCGATTAAACAAGTCAACACGTTAAAGGCAAAAATAGACTTTCGTTTAATTAAATTAATGCAAAATGTAGTGATTCTCTGATACGCTTTGTCGCTGTAATCTTCTGTGATATTTTACAAATTCCATTTTTATTTCTTATTTCTATTTCTAACCGATTTCAAAAAAAGAGGAGGTTCAGTATTAGACGTCTATTTTTTTGTATGATCAACTATATTTTTGAAAATTATAGAGCAATCTGAAAATTCTTTTGAGTGAAATATTCAGTCTACTAGTCGAAAATTTTCATTTACTTCTTGTTTTTTTTACTCACATTTTAATTGTTCCAAATATATTGTATATGGACAATTAATTTTGTTCTATATATATATTTTAAGATATGAGATTTACACTAAACTCAGCAAGTCTATATACATAATTTTATTTAGCTAAAGTTTATTTGGATTCTATTATGAGAATTACTGTTAAATAATGTGTAATGTCCATTAATACAATTTATTGAATAAATTTCTTTTTCGATACTATAGTCGTAAAATCCGATTTTACAGCCTACTTTTAATCCGTAAAATGAAATTTCAGGGATCACGTGAAACATGACTCTGCACTGTCAAAAACATAACCCATACGGACTAAATGCAGTCCGCGAAATCGAATTTTTACAGCTTTTAGTACCGACAAATAATGTTCGCCAAACGGCCGTAAGATTTTACGGCCTTATGCGACTTCGCTGGTCCTCTTACGCTGGTATTTCATTCGGGTCGAAAATCTGGTTTTACGGCCTTGTATCGAAAAATACTATTTCGTCACGCGGGGTAGTAAAACCCGATTTTCCGCCCACATTTTCAGAAGTTAAATCGCACTTACTGCTTCTAAGATTGCATGGATAAGATAAGAGTTTCCCACCCTTTCGATTACTAAATTTTTATGAACGAATTTTAATCCAGCATTAATAAAATAATCGATATTCGATTCTATGAATTGTGTTTAACAAGGGTGATATGTTTCGGTGACTTCCTACAATTTTGACACGAAATTAGTAATATCAAAAATAGAAACCATAATAATAATTCATATAAGAACAAAAAATTGTAAAATTACAAAAAAAACTTACCATAAGTGAGTAAGAAGAAAATAAAGTTATTACAATATTCTAAAATACAAAAATTGATATTTACCAAAAGAATGGAAATTATATGAATACCTATAAATGCTATTTCTGTCCACGAAAATGTATTGAAATGCATTAAATAGCATTCAAAATATGAATACATTCGAATGCATTTTTGTCTCACACACAGTAGAGTCCCGGTATATTTACCCACTCGGTTCCTCGCCTTCTCCTCCCGTCTCGTTATACTTAACAAATGATGGGCAACACCGCTTCTCCCACACCCCACAGTCGCGTTATGTTCGTGACGTCACAGCAGGCCCATCCTCACGCCCAGCCCGGATGGTGGGGGAGACAGAGAGCGGCGGCAGGTAAATATAAAGAGATGGGACCGGGAAAATATGCTGGGACGTAAATATAGTGATACCGAATTATACCAGGACTCTAATTTGAATACATATACGTTCTTTTTCTGTCGATAAAGATGTATTTAAACGAAGAAAAATACTTATGCAGAATGCCAAATTGCATTGAAGTGGATTAATTTTAAATGTAACAATATTGTACCGGCTAATGTAAATTTGTTCTAATCAACCTTTTCGAATCACTCCGAGAGATCCTAAAAAATATACAAAAAAAATTGTAGTTTTGAGTACATTGAGAATATTTTCGAATAAGAAATATGCATTTTTTGATCTCATGCTAACTTTCCCTCGTGCTAATTTCAGCTTCAATTTGCATTTACATTCATAATCTATACCCCTTTAAGAGTCAAGATTATATTTTTATTCACAAGGGTTTTTGACTTAAACCACTCGAAAATCAGTGTTATATTTGTATTCAAAAGGACTCATATTTATTTACTTTTTTCGTTTGCATTCGTAAGCATTCAAAATAATGTTGTTATCCAATTTTGTATTCGTAAAGATCCATAATTTTGTAGGGACATGGTGGCATATTATATTTTTTGTATATAAATAAATTGAATAGCATTAAAAAAGTAGGAAATGAATTCTCTTCAATTCTCTCTGAATCCTTTTTTGATTACTGATCACCCACCTATCACACAACTATGTGAAAGAGATAACCTATTTAGGTCACTCGTTTATATAATACTTTTAAACTAATCGGCTAATCCACCAGTATCTATAGTAAAACTATAGTCGTTGTAATCAATCAAGCACACGTTAATAGTTTTCAGAACATTTAACAACTTTACATGTTGATCAGTAGAATATATTCCACTATCCACTATGCCACTGAATGTAAAAGTTTGTACAATTAAGTTTTACTCAAGAAATGATATGAAAATAATTTATATTGAATCTTAAAAGGCTCCAAGCCGTAATAGGCAGATCCCCTTTATTTGTAAAATGCCCTATCGTTAGTTGGTTCTTCCTA
Organism: Trichopria drosophilae; assembly: GCA_030407085.1. Classification (NCBI taxonomy): domain Eukaryota; kingdom Metazoa; phylum Arthropoda; class Insecta; order Hymenoptera; family Diapriidae; genus Trichopria; species Trichopria drosophilae. The sequence continues at coordinate 156,068,598 of CM059583.1, forward strand.
GAGCGTTATTTATAGATGTTACATTTAAGTATTGAATATTCGTCAAAGAAAATTCTGATAATTTTGAGAATATTATTGTATTTAAATCATGTGGGTCAATTTCTTAGCCTCTTGTTTTCACGTGTTACCGAACAAATAACATTGGAAGTAAATATTTTCCACATAAATAATCTATTTTTACACATGGGAAATATTACTCAAATTTGTGAACTGGCTAGATTCTAAAAAATTATTTTTTTAAAAAGCATTCCTTATGGTAGTAGGGGGTTACCTCGCGTATACCATTGGAATATGTGTTACGAACGCGACGGAACTGTAGACGTTCGTCGCCTAGAAAGTCTATAGTACTCGCAGTTTGCAGTTATTGACGTTTACATAAATTATTCAAAGAGGAAAAGTAGTATATTGGAGGCTTGGTGATCTTGTAGGTAAAGCACACTGTTTTGTGGACTACAAAATAAATAAAAGAATACTTCATCTATGCAAGAAAGATTCTGATTCTTTGTTTATATAATAATGATTCTATTCTTTTGTTTTTAACAAAACAGTTTGAATTTAGATCAAGGTTATTAGGAAATTAGAGTTATTAATAAACTGGTAATTAGACCTGCTGCACACATCAGAACCCGATGTTATAGCATTTTCATTACACGTCTTATTTTTAGCTAATGCAATTAACATACCTGAAATTACATTTTTTACTTTAAAATCGTATTTTAAAATTTGCAACAAAAGTTTAAAACAATTTGAAAGGTCTATTTTCGAGGTCGCTATTCAATATTCCGAGGACAAAATTCAGTTTCATGCCCTAGTTCACTGGAACGACATAAAATGGCGTCAAAGTGAACATTTCTTTTGAATTTTCGGGACGCTGTAGCTCAAAATTAGGAGCTTCTTTAAAAGCTAACCTTTCATTCTAAACTATTTTTAAGGCAATAACCTATTGCGTAAAAAAAGTACACAAATTGTTAAAAAACACGAATTTTTAAAACATTTTTAAATCGCCTCAAATTGTTACTCGGGGGTTTCGGTGTCGCTAAATTTGAAGCCGGTGTTAGTTTTCATAAATTCAAAATGGCGGATACAATATGGCGGACGACAATTTAAAAATTAATCGGATTGCACAAAACTTGCTACTCGGGGGTTTTTGGGGTCGCTGATTACGAATATGACATCAGTTTTCAAGAATTCAAAATGGCGGATCCAATATATATTTGGTTCATATTTGTAACACCGCATTCGTAATCAGCAACCCCGAAAACCCCCGAGTAACAATTTGCAAGCCAATCCGATCAATTCGTAAAAAAGTTGTCTGCCATATTAGATCCGCCATTTTGAATTTTGAAAATCTGACACCGGATTCGTAATCAGCGACCCCGAAAACTGCGAGAACCGTTGCACATTACTTTTTTTATTCAGCAAGTTTTGCCTGGGTTTGAAAGGGTTAATTATGTAATTGGCAGAAATATAATTTAATCGTTTAAAAAATTTTTTGATTTATTTTTGTATCTGAACCGAGCAAAACTGATCAGTGAATGAGTAAGTAGGTGCGAGTGTCTGTGAGATGCAGCCATACGTTTCAAAAAAATTATCGGATGTTATCAACATTTCTAAATGTGACATTTGCTATTTCAACATTCTTTTAAACTCGACATAAATACCTTTTTTCCCAATTATACAACTAGTTATTTCAATCTACCATTTTTTCACTTTTATGGGGTTATAACACGAGATATATTTCATTGCAGGTCACAATGACTTTAAGATCAATTGTAGGGCTAAACCCCCTGTAATACTGTTTGTGAGTCGTGGGACACCCTGTATACATTTATAGGTTTCTCGTGTTTATCTTATTTCGATAAATACATTGAATTTGGGGTTAAATTGTTCATTTTTTTATCGAAATGAGATAAACGCGAAAAACGTCACAAATTGGCATTTTTTACCCTTTTTATGACATTAGCAAGAGAAATGTTTACTTCGGGTGAAATTTCACTTTAAATACGTACCTGTAATACGGACCGCGAGTTGTGGAATTAAAAGCAGTTGAATATTAATATCTGAAGAAATATTCTTGTAAATGAAAATTTAATTACAATAGAAAATTTCGTGACATCAAAAAGTAAATACTGAAAAATTGAACTTTTTACCCTAAGAATTTATTAGAAAATGTATTTATCAAATTTATATAAAATGTCGAAAATTCGTTTATCATGAATGCATTGTCAGATTCATAATCTGCTACCTTGAAAGTCCTCGTATGCCCAATTACAACTGGTTCAAGTAACTGTTTACATGTCGGACCGCCATCATCGATTCGCCATTTTGAATGTTGGAAATCTGAGATTACATTGACAACTAGCAACCTCAAGAACCCTAAGTAAAAAATTGCAGTTACTTTCCATGCACAGAAAAAAGTATGATTCAAAGAATTCAAAAAAAATATTTTTTCGATATTTCATTTTTTTTTATTTGAAAAACTAGCATTCGAAAAATTCCGCATAAAATATATGTGCTATAAAACTGTAAAAAATACGTAGAAAAATGTTCAGAGTCCCAGCAATCGGTACTTTTTCTTAAAAATACGCGTTTTTCACGCTAATTGATTATCATAACCTTATAAATAAATAAATTATTCGGTAAACCTTTGGATGAGCAGCCCATTCGAAATCGAAAAATCGACAAGGTACATTTGATGTATTTTTTGCTCCTGAAAACGAATATGACAATAGAAATTGGCGCACAGCCGTATCTTCACCGCTATCTTAAAAAAATAGGTAAAAAATGCGTGTTTTTTAAGTTTTTTGCATTTATTTCAAAAAGTAAAAGTCGGATGAAAAAACATTTCAAACAAAAGTTGTAGATCGGAAAATTCTGTACAAAAGAGGTTGTATACATTTTTTTCGTAATCCGAAAGAAAAGTCCGCAAACGTGCGGCAAATGTGCCTATAATGGGATTCTTCAAGGTATACGTTGGCGAAATAAGCGTTCTCCTGAAAAATGGATGAAACAACCCCGACTATTAGATGATGACTTCAGCTTATCTGTATCTGCATGTTTGTAGATTAGGCTAGTATAAAAAGGGAGGCTGGGGGTAAAGCCCCCCAGCATACAATCACTTACTTGGCTCACGCATTAAATTTTAAACAGGAGGATATAGTAAATTGTGAATTTCCAAGGCACTGCGAGAAACTAGGAGGTGCTTGCGTGATGGGGGGCTCTGCCCCCCCCCCCTCTCTTCTACTAGTCTAAGCTCCAACCACACAGATGTGGGTGATAACCGAACCTGCGATATGAATGAACGGAGGTTGGAGGTTAGGGTAGTAGAAAAGAGGGGGGTCTGGAGGCGGAGCCCCCAGCACGCAAGCATCCCATAGTTTCTCGCATTGCCTTGGAAATTCACAATTTAATATATCCTCCTCTTCAAAATTTAATGCGTGAGCTTAGGAAGTGCTTGCAAGAGTGAGTATGTGTGCGCGTGTGCAGAAAATGATGCATGGGTAGGGGTGGTAATGAATACAACTAGTCATATTTGTTCCTATTTTACGAGCTTCCTTTTGCAATTACGAAAAAAATGCATAGGACCTTTTATGTACAGAATCTTACGATCTACAGCTTTTGTTACATTTTTTTTATCCGATTTTTACTTTTCCAAAAAAATGCAAAAAACTGAAAAAAAAACAAATGGTTTTTTTATAAAAAATTTTTTAAATATTTTGTTCTTAAATCTGCAGTTTACTCCCGGAAACAGCAACGCAGAATACGTGTATAATAATACATTTCCGTGCACGGAAATGAAAATATTGCGTTTAGAATGTTTCAGCTTCAAAATGGTACCTGCCACTTTTAAAAATTTCAAAATGATGAGTTGTAAATGTTTTTTTTAACGTTTTGTTTTGATCACACATGTTATTAGTAATTTAAAAATAAAGAAAAAAGATCCGGTGTAACCCGTTCAAAACATTTTTCAAATTTATAATAGTTATTAATATTTTTATATAATAAAAATTTTCACTCGTTAAATTAATAATACATAAAAGGGATAAAATTTATTACAATAAATTAAACGTGGAACGAGTAAAAAAATATGGGTAAAAATGTATGTTTTTGTAAAAGTTATAACATTTTACAAAAACATTTTACAATAAAAAAAAATTTTTTGACTTGTTTTTGTAAAATGTTATAAGTTTTACAAAAACATATATTTTTACCCATATTTTTTGACTTGTTCCACGTTTAATTTATTTTAATAAATTTTATCCCTTTTATGTATTTTTCAAATTTGTTGCATTCGTTATTGTACATTTAGAGCAACAATTTAATTCTTCGACCAATAACGTACTGATTTTGTGGATTGACAACGAATTTGCCCCCAACAATACTAAAAAATGCATCACTAGGATAAGTTTGGTAACATGACTATAGTAGAGTTAAATAAAACAACATATTTGTTAGTAGATGTAACTGAACTATCGACATCTACAAATTATTCTTTTATTTAGATAACCTCAACTTTGGGGATCTGAAGATGTTTGTAGAAAGTATACGATGAACGACATATATAAATATTAATCTAAACGGTTTTAAACCTAACGAATACAAAATTTATTGATAAATATGTCAAATAATTTTTTTGTACGTTTCTGCACAATTAGGTCCCTTCTTAAGAGAACCAAAATCCATTGATAACCAATGAAATACGTTAATGGCTTTGTTTTCTTGCAACAATGTATATCCCCTTTGTTAAAATAGTGGAGAAGTTATTTAATCTTTAGTAACAGATCTTCACCATGGATATAGATTTGGACTGTCATGAACAGTTGTACGGATGAATTATGTTATTTATTTTTAATATTTATGAATTATTTCAGGAACTGTTATATAATTGCTGCATTATACCAAGTAAATTATTACTAATTTTATCTCTATGATATGTTATAACGATATTTGGATACGATGGTTTTTGAATATTATATTCCTGTTCATCAATGCTTGTTATAAAACTAAACGTTTGGTTAATTTTATTTTTACTTTTTTTGTTGTTAATTATTGTAATAATTGGTTAATGCCAGTGTAAATGTTTAGGTAATATTTTTATTGCCAAATTCTATAGTAATTTGATGTGCATAAGTTGCACATTTTCGAATTCATTTATTGATGCGTTATATTACAAGATTTTTAAGATACCTTACTAAACATTGCCATTTGATGTACCATGTGACATATAATATGACAAAGAAATAATTCGAAATCATTAAAAAATAATAATAAAAATTGAAGACGCGAAATTAAAACTATATAAAAACGACCCGGTATATATTTTTTTCGATGGAGTAAAACGGCCTTTAATTAGCTCATAAATTATCTTTATTAAAATAAAGAATGCGTATTTCAATTATGCTAAAAATAACTTCAGAATTTGTTGCCTTCCTTATTCATGACTTTACATATGACGATGCACATTTCTTACAACTCATGTTCAGTTCGTACATTTTGATTTATGCTGAAATCACTATAAGCATGGTAATTTCCGTATTTGTAACATAATTAATAGACTTTATTGCGAGCATTGTTTTGCGTTTTAGAAAACTTCAGTTTTTGCGGTCGTGGGAAAGTGGAAACGTAGCGTGAATTGTCACTTTACTTAATATCAAACAATTTTTTTTTTATATTTGTAAACTAGTGACTGGATTAACAGTACGTAATATAAGTTAAAATGTGGCTTTGATTTTAGCAAGTTAAGTCAGTGACTATAAAAAAAATTGAACATTAACCTTCTGTCCTTGACGTACATCGATGATTCTGATGAGAGAAAATAGTTAATAACAATTGAAAGCGGAGAATAAATAAATAAAATCCACCTATTGTAAATAGTTCTCGTTTAATTCCTAATTAATTTCTTTGTCATTCGTTAATTGGCCACATATATAAATTATATTTACCCTTAGAAATTAGATGCATCACGCGAATTTTGACAAATTGATTCAGACATTTCTAATTTTCGTTTTTTAGCTTCACTTCCTACTTTACAGGCGGACTATTTTAGAGCCCCTTTAATTACTTCAATCATTTGTAATTTTATTCATTTCATAATTATTCGATCTATTGTTCTAAAACAATACTTACTAGCAAGCAGCAGAACGGCATTTGATACAAGTGTACAAAAAAAAAACTCTAAGCGCAATTCTTTGAGTTTAGAGTATGGTGTTATGATTATTCCCAACATTTTTAGATTGACCACCGACAAGTAACACAATACGTTTATACATATATTTTACGTGCTTTTCCTAGCATATACACACAAACGAGCTGCTTGTTTATAAGCCCCGCAACTTTAGACGTATTGCCGTTCGGCTTTTAAAAAGAAGATGATTAGTACCTGGTGCGTATACTGTTACCACCTCCTAATGAACTTGTGCCGAGTTGCAGTTGTAGAGCATGACTACAATAGCTAAACGATTTTTTACGGAGAAATTTTGAATTGTATTTAAAAATACTTCCAATCGTATTTTTTAAACTATAAACTCATGTAGGCACTGCCAATACTATCCTGTATGAGCAAAAAATAAGATAACAAACAATAAGTAAGGAGTTTTACGTTTAAAGTTAATGATACTCTTCGAATTCACGGTACTTTCTTGAATATATCTTTTTTGTTTATCATATAAAAAATAATTTTTTTTTCATAAATTTGTACATCTAGTACAGTAGTTTAATTAATAAAAAAGACTTTTCGTAATTAACGATCCTGGTTTGTAAAAATCTTTAAGGAGATTAATTTCAATTTTTTTGCGAATGAGCCATATGTGTTTTTTTTTTAATTCTCCATTTAAACAAAACTAACGTTTATTCATTCTTTGTGGGAAAAAATAACTCCTATTTCGGGCTACCCAACTTTTTTTGGAGTTTTTAATTTATTATCTGAAAGTTGATGGTGTTCTAGTAAAGATTCTAAATTTATAGCTTGCACTCTCAGTGGGATCAACCGTAAATAATTGTCTCATTAGTAAACAATATCCACCTGAGTTCAATGGGTTATATGTAGACAATCTTGGGTTCGATACCCGTAGAGAAAATTGTGAGATCTAACCATTTCAAGTCTTAGGTGAAAAGGAAAGCAATAGACTAAGCAATAATATGTATAGTATTTTTAATTATTATTTCATAATCTTAACTTCCTTCCCTCTTTCACAGGTGCTATAAGTCTTAAATTTGAGAGATTTTGGGACATTCATGGGAATTACATAAAGATATGATGCAATGCCTATTAGGTTTTGGCATTCTTAAATCGGGTTGATAGTTTCTCCTTAAGTTGCTCGTAATCATCTTGGGGGAAAAATCACGAACCCAGTCAAACAACTGCTTGACATTTACTGTTTGATTCTTTGTACATATTTTTAAATAATATTCAACAGTTCTGGACTGGGACCAACTCACGTGCAGCATCCGGTTCAAAAGGGTTCAAACATCTCTTTGCTTTCGGCATATCGGAACACGTGGATAAATTCCTTACTAACTTTTTTAATAGCTTAGACTGTATGAGAAGTTATACAAAAGGTGGAATAATCTGATAGTATTCTTGACCTCGCACTTTTTTGGTGATTTCAAGAAGTACTATATTGATTAAAAAGTAGGCATAATTATTTAAAACTACCTGAGGGGTGAGAAATTGAAAGATTCGCAGTTTATCGTCCAATACAAAGTACAAAACTTACTAAAACCTAATACCAGATCGTTTCATAATTTTTGTTATTACAATTTATGTTAAATTTCAACTTGTGTAGAACGACCCATGTAAAGTGTTGATCAATTATTGTCTTTTTTTAAAGTATATAAATGCAAAATCTTCTTATCCATTGTTTTGTTTTCGTAAGTGAAAGAGTTTTGTAGAATTGAATCTTCTTGGATAAAACGGAAATAGGTTAACTTTAGTAATAAACCAATAAAAAAGTAAAATAACATTTAATGTTTCGACCTTGTTATTTAGGGTCCTCTTCAGAAAACTATAAAATGTACAAAATATATAATAAAAATTTATAACAATAATTTTTTTTATATTACTTTTTTTAAAATAAGCCAAACAAGATTCAGGGATCAAAATAGAAAATAGAAAATGGCTTTATTCTTCTTTTATCAAGTAACAATGACTTTTCCTATCTTATATTTACAATATGTCTTCCGTTGTGTTTATTATGTTCCATAGCTAACATTTTAATATTATTATAGTCACAATCGTGTACATTGTTTAATCTATGTAGTGCCAAACCTGTATAGTTAGTTTCTTTGCCAAAAATATTCGTTTTATGTTCGACAATTCTTTTTTTAAGTAGTCTATCTGTTTATGCTATATATACACAATTTGATTAATTTACAGGGTTTGCTAGATACAAGATATTTGTATTAATTTAATATCATCATTGTTTTTGTGCTAGAATTTGTACTAACATGTCCAAAGCGACATTGAACTCAAGCGGACATTTACTAATGAAAAATTTGATTCTGGTTGATATTTAAAAATGAAATTTTTCGCAATTACTTTTGTATGTCATTTAACTTTCACCTACTTATTTTAACTCATTTTAATAAATCATTAATTCAATATTGATCAATATTATTTGAATTATGTTATAGCTATTTGATTGAATAAACGTATACATTAACGCAGAATTAAGTAAGCTCCAATTTGTGAAGTATTAATACGTAACTAATTTATTGTAAGTTGGTAATTTAATATAATTACTCCCAGGAAATAAAAATCGAAGATTCAGTAATCCGAATTCAGTTATAGGTATGGATTGTTTTCAATTTCTTAACAATACATAACCTTATGATGAATAGAGGATTTGTATTTTACTCCGATTTCGGATTCTTGATGTTTTCGTTTTCTGGAATTGAGTTTACTAACTTAGTTAATAATATTAAACTGCCTTGCTAACAATAATAATTTCTATACATTCAGTATAGAATCGAAATCGTTTTGGAGAATCTTTGTAATTCTTGGTGTTTCACTCACAATTAGGAGAAATAAAAGAGCAGTATCTTCACAAAATCTCATCCTCAACCCTTATTTTTCACCCCTTTAGGATGTTGCAAAATGGAATCAGGAGCACAAAAAAGCCTCATAGAAATAGATTTCATGTATTTTAGTGCATGATTGGCTTCTACCAGAATTGGCACGAAAAGTGGAAAATGCTGCACGTCAAAATAACAAATTACCAAAATATCACCGTCAAAATTATCACACATAAAAATGAACAAAATATTGAATACAAGTAATTAAAATTAAATACAAGAACATCGATCTTTTGCCGAAATGGCGCAAGCGGACACCTACAATAATTAATAAAACATGCAATACAAGTTAACAAATTTCAAAAATGCAAAACAATAATAAAAACTTACCACTTTTTCGACTAGAATTAGTGTGTACTAACGCAGTACAACGCTTCACTGAAAAATATTTTACACACCTCCGTGTTACATTTCCCGGCTTGGAGTGTATTTTATTATACATATAACCGTTATAATTTAATAATCTTTTTCCTTTTTGGCTTAGAATAAACTAAATTAAATAATTATCCAACAAGTAATAGATTACGGTAATACAATAAGTATTAATTGTTTATTTTTCGACCGCTTTTGAATTAATCAAATATAGATAGTCTTGGTATGTATCGGTCTGTTTATAAGTATTAATTTAAATGAAAAATAAGTAAATACATAAATGTATAAACGTCACTGGAATTTCAGTGCACGTCGAGCGCATTACTTATTTATCTTCTTATATGAAAAATTTCGAATGCGATAGCTATTGGGTTTTAATGTAAAAAGGAAAAATATAAAAGTAGAAAATATCCCTCTATAGCTGAAACTTGAACTATTGTCAAAATGCGTTTCGCACCAGGACATCATTTTCGTGCTCTTCAGCAGGGCTAATGATATCCTTGCCCTGGACGCGATAGTTAATCTTAATTTTGAAATCAAAAATGTATGTACTTAAAGGCTGGGATAAAGCTTTAAGTACAAAAGATGATAAAGAAGTAATCCGCTCGACATGCACTGAAATCCCAGTGACGATTATACATTTATGTATTTATTTATTTTTCATTTAAATTAATAGTTATAAACAAACCGATACATACCAAAACTATTTATATTCGATTAATACAATAAGTATGCTATGAATAATGACAATAATAATAGTATTATGTTCGTGGTTAATATGTAAATAAATGTATATAGTGTGAAATTTTTGTAGTGTAGAAAAAGTTGTTGCATTAACTACTTCCATGGTAAATTGTACAATAAAATGGTTCCATTTACTATTTTCCGATTGTTAAATCGTTCGTACCTAACCTCAAATATCAACATTAACCTTACATATAGTAAATTCTACTACTTATAGAGGTCAAAATCGATTTTACTATTTTTTCGTGGTTCCATTAACACTTTTTTCTCTCCGTGTGCCACGAGAATTTCACAAAAAATGCCCAAAATGCACCAAAAAAAATTTGTTAGATTACTTTAACTTGGTGTATAGAGGTATTTTGTGACGCTGATTACGAATTTAAAGTTGGATTTTGAAAATTTTACAAACAAAATGGTTCCATTTTTTAAAAATGTCTCCGCCATATTGTAGCCGTCATTTTAAATTTTCAAAATATATCATCAGATTAATGTAAAAAATTTCATGGTGTGACGGTCAATTGACAAAAAACAAAATTACTAATCTTCTAAATTCGGTTTTCGATGGAAAACACATGTGACGAAAATAAAATGTATTCATCCAGGGTTTTTGTATAATTGTCACCGCAGAATCTTGATTTACGCGGACTGCTTATATAGATTTAAATGATATTGACTACTAATGGATTCTGTTTCCATCTAGTGACAATCGGATTAACTAATGTCTATTGTAACTGTCGCCAACAGGTTCCAATTACGGTTTGCCAAATTATGTGCGATTATTATACGGCATGTGGTGATGCAGCCGGTATTGAGTGCGTGTTAGAGTATAGTAAGATTTCAGTCTAATGTAACAGAATGGGCATGGCATGTCATAGCGTAAACATTAATAAGATAGACGATACCTGGCGAGGATGTTCGTTACCTTCGCCAAGGTAAGATAGACGAGACGTGCGAAGATGTTCGTTACCTTCGCCAACTTACGATAGACCGTATATTCAATAGTACATAAATGATATATCAGAAATTGTATTATCTTCAGGAATCTAGGAAATCGCCTAAATTATAATGGGAAAGGAAAACGGAACTGATGGGACAATGGGCACTTAGCGAGTTGGGAACGTAGTCACAAACCGTATAAATACGGCTGCAGGGCCACCATCAGTGAGTATTCCGTCCGAAGGTCTACCGGGCTGCATCGCGAGGAAAATACCGTGGTGGATGGTAGAGCACAGACAGTGGTTGAGGAGAAGAACAAGAAGAGTTCTGTTTGCCTTGATTCGCAGGACGTGACCCCATCGACGTACGTTACAGTAACAATGTTTTATATCAAAAGCGGTCGAGAAATATTCTAGATGCTTTATGCATTAATTTATTAATTTATATCATCAGATTTGTAATCAGCGACCTCGAAAACCCCGGAGTAACAAGTTTCAAGCAAAATGGTTAGACTTTTCAAAAATGTCCGCCGTATTGGATCAGCCATTCTGAATTTCCAAAATTTGACTTCACATTCGTAATCAGCGACCCCGAAAACCCCCGACTAACAAATTTCAAGCGGTTTTATAAACTTTTTATGCATAAATTGATTGAACACAATGTCATACTTCATGACTAAGATTTTGAAAAATTTGTGAAAACTACCATCTTTGTGGATTTATATATTTTTTTGACACAGCGATTATGAAAATGGACAACGCCATCACATTCAGTACACCTTAGACTGTCTAGAAATGGATTTGGTTTTATTTTACACAAATTCCAGAATTTGTTAGTCTACTTTATATCATGACAAAGATTTGCCTTTTTCTGGCAGTTTGGGAAAAGTCCTAAATGAGAAAGATCTTCGTCATTGGCAGTCAAGGGGTTAAAATTTTGTAATATTTTTTTGTGTTATTTTGACGCGTTTTATAAAATACCGTATTATTTAGACGTGTTACCGTAGCAGCTAAACAATAACATAATTATATATTACTTTAATATTTCACTAATTGAAATGAAGATATTTCTACGATAATTTGATTATACTGTAACATTAACAATGTTCTTAGAATTTTGATAGCGTCTCAATAAATATAAATGAGTTGAGAAAAACACAGTTCACAAAATTTTCATTAAATTTAAAACTATCACTGAGAGAAATGTACAGAAAAAAATGAATGGTTGTCCTAACTAATAAGTAGTTATGCCTACCAGATATACAGTAAATCTAACTACTTATTAGTTGAGACAGCCATTTATTTTTTCCGTGTATGTTTGTCAGTATGTAATATACAGTAGTCCTTCTCTTATTCTAATTTGTCCAGTCAGACAAGATGGCGACCTTCTTCTCTTATTCTAATTTTCTCCTCTCTCCCACTAAACGTTTGCTGTCTCGCTTTTTCTCTTTCTCTTTCGCAGCGCATGAGCGGTTATGTGTCATATGTGCTTCCAAGGAAAGTATGTAATAGATGCGGTGGGGAGAACGCGTGAGGGGAAATATTAGAATAGGAGAAGAGGAAAAATTAGAATAAGGGAAGACATTAGAATAAGGGAAGGACTACTGTACTAGTTTTACCACAAAGCTCCAGAATTTATATTTTTGCGTTAATGTTACGTATGTTCACCACAAATATACCGAATTCTTAACCCTTTCAGTCACGAATTTTTCCAGCCACGGAATTTTTTTGAAATTTTGTATACTTGAGTTTTTGAGGTCGCTGATTATGAATCCGGTGTCAGATCTTAAAAATTAAAAATGGCGGATCCAATATGGCCGACCAAAAATTTGAAAGATAATGAATTTAGCTAATATTTGGTATATAGGGGTTTTGGTATTCTTTTTTCTTTTTTTTTTATTTGGGTTCGTAATCAGCGACATAAAAACCCCTATATACCAAATATTAGACAAAATCATAATTGTTTTAATTTTTTGTAGGCCATATTAGATCCGCCATTTTGAATTTTGAAAATCTGACACCGGATTTGTAGTCAGCAACCTCAAAAACTCCGGCATACCGAATTTCAAATAATAATAGCGATTAGTTCTTCCTGACATGAATTTCTTTTGAAAATTATGCCTTTTTTGGTACTAATTTGTTAATATAAATAATTATTTAAAATAATTTTGTAATATTATTGTCTTTTAACAGTTATTGGAGTCTTAGGAAAGCCAGGAACAAAAAAACCGCATTGAAATCGAGAGCTATCTGTTAAAAAACCTTAAAAAATCGAGAGCATCTAGGTGGGACACTGGTGTCCGCCTGTGACTGAAAGGGTTAAGCATTCCCAATATGCCGTTTGTCATAAACATATGTGTTGTAAATCTTTGAATAGGAAGAATTTCATTTTGCATAGGAAAGAACCTTTTGGAAATGTTGACGTTCACTATAAGCCATCAACACGGATGACGACGACGACGTCTGGAAGGCGATGAAGAGTATGCCACCTATGACGACGTCGACAACGACGAGAATGATTAGTATAAACGGAGCAATGTCAGAATTATACGTAGAACGTAAATGGCGAAGAGGTTATGTCAACGAGTTAAATAACGACAATCTCTCTATCTTTCATATTTTAGGGATAATTATCAATTCTTAAAAAGGCATGAGGTAGAAAATGGAAGAACGTATTCTGTTGCCATCTCCTGGTCTGCAGTGTCTGTAAAGTGTGGTTCATTTTGGTTTTTCTTGAAGAAAAAAACAAACGAATCATATGCAAATGTGCCGTTGTTGGTCCCGTCGTAATCACATATGTTTCTGGTGAATATATGAAATTTTTTATCGTAAATATTTACGATTATGTAACCGCAAATGCAACACATATTACACGCAAAATGTTATCTTATTCGCCGTAAAAATACGTAATGCTATGTCAAATGTCGTATGTTAATATTTAAAATAGCACGTTTATTCCAAATTATTCAATATAGTATAGCATGGTATAGTAGACCCCAACATACAGTTCTCTCAGTGATAAGCATTAGCAAACCACACTTTTCTACGTTATGAGTTTGTTTTATTGAATAACATTTACGTACAAATATATAATACTTTTAAGTTTTTGTATTGTACTGAAAGTTGAAGCAAAGGATATAAATTATGAAAGTCATATATACAAACTAAATTATGTACAAACTAAATTGTAATTGTCTTTGGGGCTGTCTATCACATGATAGTTGTATCACAAACCACTTTTTGTATCCTGACCAATTGTACAGATTAAAGATGTTAAACAAAATTTAGTACACTCAAACTGTATATAATACATGAGTCATAATATAAATAAATGATTTTAACATTCATTGGAATGTTTTTACCAAGCCATGACACTAAAACACAACGTGATGCAGTAACAGTTTATCTACAAAAGCCTCCAATGGAAACCCTCAATATTTCCAATCTTTCTTTTTGGAAATATCCTCGAAAGTCCTGTTCTAGACAGATTAAGGCGTTTTGATTCCCAAAGTTTCAACACTGGTTTCACATTTACTTATTTCTGGTCTATTTGATATAAAAAAGTTTCCAGCTAGTGTTTTTTTGCGAAACTGAATAATAACGCAAGCATACTTCCGACGAAAACTGCTCCAGCTGTCGCAACAGCTATTCCAACAACTCCGTCTGAAAAAGTACAATAAATTATTATTTAATCGTTTAACCATAATATGCTAATAAACTAACACAGGGAATACATTGAATAAATTATTTTTTATGCTGTTTGTCTTATAATGCTCTCGATCAATGCGGTGATATTGTACATTACCTAAGTGACCTAAAAATTTAATAACTTATTTACTTTTTAATTCAGTTTGTGTGATTTATATAAAAAGGAACGCATGCTACATTAAAGCATTGTTCTGAAGAAGTATCTTTTAATACGATTTTCAATGTATCAAAAATATTAGGAAAAGAGGTTCGGTTATGGACACCCTTGGATTTTTGGCTCATAGATTTTGCTCAATTAGATATTATGCAGAAATATGCATATATACGGATAGCTAGAGAACTTAGTTAACTACTATTGAAGAAACTAAATTGATTCTGTCGACTAGAAAATGATGGTTAAACATTTAGTAGAGTCTTCATTTTTGGCAAACAAAATTTGTTAGTTCGGTTGTGGACACCACTGAAAAATCTACTAAAAATCGGAAAAATGAAGTAAAACCACCCCAGATATATACAGAAATGTTAATTTATTGTTTTCAAAAACCTTCAATGACAGAACTATAACAGAAGATGGCGCTATTGATACCTTGATATTATTCTTCATCCTCTTCAAAATGTTTACATTGCCAGTAGCTCTTACGCATTTGAGTAAACATCAACCCGCACAGAGAAAAGTGAAACAAACGAAAGCCAATCATAGAAAACTTGGAAAACCCAGGATCGATTATAAATTATATAATATGTACAATATTTTATGATTTGTCATAAAAAAGAGGTGTTCCATACCGAACTAATTTGGGTGTCCACAACCAAATATTGTAGCCAAATTCAAACCTCATGACAGAAAATTTTCTTTTCCACATTCTGGTGGCTGTCACTATTAAATCACTAAATATAATAAATTTACTATGTAACTATGCAATGCATTTATTTATTTTGCTTTTCCTTTCATTAAATTTGAGGCGTTGCGTGCAAAAACAACCTAACCCAGCTTAGATTGTTTAAAATAAACGCAATTAACATAATTGTCTGAATGAATAGTATTCTTTTGAAGCAAGTCGCACAGTCTGTCGTGCGCGGCTCCCTCGTCGCTCTCGGCGCACAGCTGACGATCAGTATAGTAAGCACCCGTGCAGAGTTATTTTTATTTATTCTGGAATTGTTTTGTTAAATACAAAATGGATGTGTCAATGACTGACACAACCTCGAGCTGAAAGAAGTGAAAAAGATTTATCATCCACTGAATTTGTATCCGATGAAGAATTTGAATTTGAAAACTGAACATTTTTGCTCGTTATATCCTTGTAAAATGTGTAATTTTATAAATAAATTTTTATTTTTCACCATAAAATTTAATATAATTTAATATATACCGTTTTTATTTGAAATTTATAAAAGAATTTACTTAAAATACCTGTTGGATGCAAAAACAACCTAACTTTTGCCCTTTTATTTTTATTGTTAAATTAAGGTTTAAAACAAAAGTATTTTTATTTTTATTAGATTCGGGTGTCAAATAGTGTTACTTTATGGCTGTAAAAGAATTTTGTTTAAAAATGTTATCGAAATCGTAAGATAACAGTATCAAAACTTTAAACACTTTTATCTTAAAATAGGGATTTCAGAGTTAGGTTGTTTTTGCACTCAACGCCTCATTTGATTTGTATTGTTTTTAAGAATACTGAAAAATAGATTTTTGGCGACATATACATATCAGAAAATCGATTTGTTCACAGCAAAAAGCAAAAGCGACTTTTTGCTTTCATATTCACACAAAAGCTACATGTAGCGATATTACACACTTAACATTTGTTGAATTTGATTCATTTCTTTTCAATCAAAATGTACGCAGGAGGGTTCACAACCGAACGATGTTCACAATTGAACTTCTTACCCTACTGAACTGAATTTCCTCCAATTTATAATAAAAAACTATATTTCTGATGACTTGCATTTTCGAATCCGACAAATCTGTCATAATGAAGAATTGCAAGAATTATGGATAATTTTCTTAGCAGACCATACGCAAAAGGAAACTGTAATAGGGAATGTGAGATAAAGCAGCCATATGGCTAATTCGGTCACTTGATCTCTGTATTGATCAAAATGGGAAGCATATTGTAAACAGATTTCAAATAATTATTAGGTGCATATCTATTGTCTAAAAATATTATGTTTCATTTTGTTTATACCGTGAATCAGGTCATTGGAAAAAAACCATATGTTATTATGAATGGTATGGTGGATCTAAAAACTGCAGTCATGTTTTAAGTTTAGGTGTATCAGCAGTGAAGAATGTAAGAAGCATTTTAACCAAATAGTTAACGTTTAGTCAAAATGTATAGGTGGGTCGAATCAGTCATTAAAGATAATGTTTTAAAAATCATTTAAGTTTCATTCTTTTTGTTTGAAGGTTTATTTATTATCATTATTATTTATTCTTGTTATTTTTAATAACACTTTGTCTTTTTTGACAAGTGTATAAAATGGTACAAAATTACAGAATTAAAAAAAAACAAAAATGTTTGGGTATATATCAAAATCGATAAAAATCTTCAAATAAAATATACATTTACACTGCAGAATTGGAGGTCCTTATTTGTAAACGTTAAATATCCTTTTTTCAAAGTGATCCTATTACAGGGTGTATAGTAAAATGGCCTAGCAAAATTCCCGTCTTTTTACCGGATTTTTTTGAACAAATTTTTGTATATATTTTGAATTATGAAATAAAAATAGATAAATAATAAACCTATTTTCATAATTTAATTATAATCTTTATGTTTTAATTTACATTGCAAACTTTATTAATAGTTTAAACAAGAACGACATTTAAAATATTCTTCATCAACAAAATTATGTACTTTTCAATTATTATATAATAATATATAAAATTATTTTTGCAATGTTTTTAACTCTTCACGTATTGCAGCAATCTCTTCCGAAGTAGCCTTCAATATTTTTTATTTTTTATTTTTTGTCACAAACGACGTCTGAAAAGACCCACATAAAAATGGCAAAAACAACAACGAATATATTTAAAAAACGTCTAAAAAGACATATATAAACAGATTACAAAAACAACATTCAATGTTTTCGGTTCTAGTTCGTAGCCCTCTTCAGAAAAGTAACATAATAGAAAAAAAAGAATGAAAATTAAAAATGTTGGTATAGAAAAAAAACTTTTTTAACATTCATTTGTAATGTTAAGGACTTTTGTTAAAGCTGTTACAAAAGTTCCTCCACATTCAGTAAACACAGTACGGATCTTATTGGCTGTATTTAACAAATGGTTATTTTGTTTTTGTAATCTGTTTATATATGAGTCTTTTGATATATTCGTTGTTGTTTTTGTGATTTTTATGTGCGTCTTTTCAGACGTGGTTTTTAAAATACAGTACCGCTTAAAAGTATGAGCTCACCCTTGCGAAATTTTGGCTAAATTAAAATGTCCATATCTCGTCTCCAAGTTAATGTACGGGAAAAATAAAAAAAGGGAATTAAAGAGGAGACTTTCAGTTTCTCAGTCGCAGTAGTTTCATTTCTATATACACGTTTTTCTACGAACTATGCTCGATTTACTAAAGTCATATTTTCGTATTATTTTTTCTTTTTCAATCACCTCCCATTTTTTTTAAAAGTGATCGCAACAGAAATGTACAACGTGTAATCGAAAGGTAATCCCTATAGCTTTAATTTGCCTCTTCGGGATTTTGTCTAATATTTCTTTACAAATACATATTTATTACAAAATAATGTGATTTTTTTTTAATCTGCTATATCTCGGAAAATTGACGTGTTATAAAAAATATTTAACAAACAAAAAGTTTCATTTTCTAATTGTCTATTGGTTGAAATTTTTTCAAATTTTTAGAAGGAAATTTTTTTTCTATTTTGTTAAATCTACGCTTTTGTGCTATGATTTTTAACAGATCTAGATTTGCAATTCAACTATGCTCAGTTTGCAATATAATAATTCATGTACACATATTTATAAATGAACAATGAACTTTATTTTAACATACATAGAAAATATCAACTGTATTCAAGTATATATGTACATATTTATTAAATTTTACTTTCTTCAAAAAAAAAAAAAAAACCGGCACACGCTTTGCGTGAAACATCCTAATAGTAAAGACAAACATAATTTTAAACTTGATCATAGTTTAAATGCAACTTTGCATTCGAAAATGATTATTACACAAAAATATTGAAGTCGACAAAATTCGGTAAAAAAAATTTCCTTCTAAAAATTTGAAAAAATTTCAGCCAATAGATAATTAAAAAATTAAACTTTTGTTTCTTAAACATTTTTTATATCTAGTTAATTTTCCGAGATATAGCAGATTGGAAAAAAATCACATTAATTTGTTCAAAATTAAATAAGTATTTGTAGATAAATATTAGATAAAATCCAGAAGAGGCAAATTAAAGCTATAGGGATTACCTTTTGATTACACGTTGTACATTTCTCCTGCAATCATTATAAAAACAATGGGAGCGGATTGAAAAAGAAAAAAATAATACGAAAAAAATGACTTTAGTAAATCGAGCATAGTTCATAGAGAAATGTGTATATAGAAATGAAACCACCGCGACTGAGAAGCTGAAAGTCTCCTCTTTAATTCCCTTTTTTTTATTTTTCCAGTACATAACTTGGAGATATCAACATTTTAATTTAGCCAAAATTCCGCAAGGGTGAGCTCATACATTTGAGCGGTACTGTATCCATATAATTTAAATAAACGGTCGAGAATTGATTAATTATTTGTTAATCTGATTCCATTATACTTGTGCATGAATCAAATAAAAATATATGACCGAAATACCCCATAGCATGGCCGAATTACCCCACTGCATGGCCTATTTACATCGACATACCATCCCCATTGTGGTGGTGCAATTCAGTTGTTTTCAACTTTTTTGTATTCTGCCAAATGACAGTCAGCAAAAAGTGTAGTACACAAAGTTGCGCAATAGAATAACCTCTCAAACAGGCGATGGGAAAAAGTAATCTCTTAATGTGGTCGAATTATCCCACTCACCCCTATATTTTATGGTTTTCATAAAATACATTTTCATTGTTATTATCGATTTGAAAATATGAATTTGCAAGAATTCGTTTATTTTTTAACCAGCTTCAAAAAACGAGATTCTGTATTCGACTTCTTGTATGCTGATTTTTTACATTGAAAATACAGTAAAATATGTTGTATTTAAGACAATAACTTTACTAGGAATTATAGTAAATATATAGCCATTAACAAGTTTTAAGAATGTATGGAAAAATGATTTCTTAATAGTCAAAGAAAAGCTAGTGATTAATATGATATATTATTCATACCTTTGTACATTTTCTTTTTAATTAGCGTCTCTAGATGTTGAACCTGTTGATTTCCAGGTTCTATTTGAAGAAATGCTTTAACGTAATGTGATGCTTTCACGTATTCCTGTAGAAAATATAATTTCAATTGATTTATTAAATAAGTTTACGTGCCTGCATGCCTTTGATAAAAGTTAGTTACATTATTTATGAAATAGTGTATTTATAACCATATTATACTGCAATGAATCAGTAGAAAAATGGAAGATTTTATACATCTAGGTAACAACAGAATTGGTCGAACTAATGATAGATAGAGAAGTCTAATAGTACTTATCTCAGCAAATAATTAAATTAATTAAATACTTGTTTAAATTTATATTTATTTGCGAACCACATCTATACTATAGACCGACTATAAACTGTCTGTAAAACAACTGTAAACTGACTGGTTGGTTTTGACTCTGTACCGACTAACAAATTCTTCCTTTGACTATTAACCAACTATAAATTAATTTAAAAAATGACATATATGTGACGCGTTCTGAAGAAAGGGACCTAAGCGTCCGAACGGCAATTATGAGGAGAGGGAAAAGAAGAGGCAAAACTGCGGCGCAGTGTTTCCGATATTCTCTTACTCTCTTTCTGTATACTACTAACTCGAGTTAGGAAGATATGCTGAAAATTTCAGCGCAAAATATTGAAAATTGAGCCGTTGGTAGCATATCTTTTCCCTCTCCTGCACAATTATCGTTCGGACGCTTAGGTCCCTTTCTTCAGAACGCGTCACATATACATATTGGCATATCTCCAGAAATTTTAAACTTTAGGTTGTTGTACATTATGATACATTACAGATTGTCAAGAAATGTTGAAACATCATAATTTAATAAACCTTCATGCACTTTAAATGTATCATGTGTTTAATACTGACTATAATAATTTTCTTATACATTATCAAAATAATAATGTAGGAACTGATGAGCGTAAGTTAAACTAGCAAATTTGACATTTTCTTGTGGGTGTCAAGGTTTGTTTTTTTAAGTTTAAACATCATAACTTTTTTAACGAAGAATTCCATGCCTTGTAGCTTATAACATAAGTAGTTGGAAATATAAGTAAATAAAAAAGCCTTGAAACAAGAATGTGCCACACGTAGAAATTAAATTATACTCCTTCAAACTTGGTTTTAAAAATTAGTCTGCCATATTGGATCCACCATTTTGAATTTTGAAACTTAACATCAGATTCGTTATCAGCGACCTGTGAAACCGTAATACACCAACTTATGCTAATATCTAGCCATAGAAAAAGTGTATGGATTTAGTAACCGCTTTTATGGTAAGAAACTAGAGCGCAGGTGGGTTAACGAGGTGCAAAAATGAGTTCACGAGTTATTTCCTATTATCTGGACAATACCGAAGACAATAAAACTAGTTTCAACAATGTGCTTTAAAAGAAAAATAATTTAGTTTTATTATACCTAGAAATTTAAAAATTCTAGAGATATGCCTATATATTTTCACCAATTTGATACTTGGAACAGAGTCAAAAACCAATCAGACTACACTGTATTTACAATCGGTTTGCAGTCAGTCTATAGTCCGTTGGATTGTTAGAGATATTACAAGGAACTGAAAATATAAACAAGTTAAGATACAAAAATACCTAGTAACTAAAAATAATCTTGAATGCATTTAAACTATTCTTTCTCTGTTATTGAATATGCAATCGGGTTACTTAGCAATCAGAATTGTATTGAAATGTATTGACTTTTCGAATACATTCGAATCTGAAAATACTTTACTAATATTTTAATACAAAATTTTGAATCCAAATGAATACATAAATAATAGTGTTATCTAAACTACGAAAAATACTCATACTATTTAATGCATGATCGTGACTGGAAATATGTTGTATTAATACACGTGAATCCATTTAGAATTGACTCAAAAAAGGGCAAAAGTCACGAATCCATCTGAATACAAATAAAGATTGAAATGATAATTTTTTAATAGAATCGAATCTATGAATAATAACAATTAATTTGCAGAATTCATGAATCCATTTCAATACATAACTTAGCAAAATAATGCCTGTTTTAATCCAAATGAATCTAAAATAAATAAATCTGGTGAAATTTTTACATGACGTGCAATGATTCAAAGCTGCCATAAACAATTAAAAAATTTTATAATTTTAAAAATCGGAAATTTAAATCGAATCATGTATAGTATTTGTATTTATATTTATTTACATAATAGAAGGTACAAAAGAAAATATTTTAACAATACATATAAAATTATAACAAAAACTTAACATATACACAATATTTATAGATATTATTTCTACTATGTATTCAATCTAAGATTGCAAAAGTGCAAGCACTTGTCCACAATCTGAATTTATATCTTCACACAATTTTTACATTTTATTTACTTATTTTTTTTCTATTTGTAAAAGCACGTCATTGGATCGTCGACAATTACAGTTGTTGAAAGATCTCGTTCAGTTTTTCCATGAGTAGTTTTTTTTATTGCTTCTTTTTTACATTATTTGGTATCATATATAGGATATTTTCTTTAATTTCTCTTGTTAAACAATTCCCAACTTTTGCTGCTACATATGTAAAGCATCTCTGCCCAATAGCTTTCAAACATATAGGTATCTCAAAATTCCTTTCCATGCTACTCAACATTAAACATGTCATTCATGTAGATAATAAATAGCAAAGGTCCCAGTATAGTAGCTTCGAATCATTGTAAGGTACCCCTTGCTTTGGGAATTATGTCAATATTTTGTCAAAATGGTAATAAATTTAAGATATTATTTTTATTTACACAATCTATAAATACTCTATGTTTCAACTATTCGTTAGTTTAGCATCATTTTACAACAGCGAGTGTGGTCGATGTTGTTATCCGGGAGTCCAGAGTTCGATTCTCGGTCGATGCAATATATTTTTTTTCCGTTAAATGTGTGAACTGGGATTATTTTTGGATTTAAATGTATTGCGATGCATTAAAAATTTTAATATATTTCAATCCTGTTCAATCCTTTTCTAAGTTCTAATAGCGCAATCAAATATATTCAAAATGTTTAATACATTTCAATACATTTCCGATTGCTGGGTATTTAACACATTACTTTATGTCTATTATAAGTATGAGTTAGTCACTTATAATAGAATTATAGTTCCTCCAGAAAGACGGAAATTTTAAACAAAGCAGTAGATTTATGTTTATAAATATATTTATTTATATTACAATACGATTCATTAATTTATCGTTACAAATGGTATCCTAGTTTCATGCATAATCTGACGCAAAATTATTAAAAATGAATACAGATAAAGAGCCATCCCAGATAGCAAAACTGCAACATATCTGCAACTGAGTCCGCAATTTGTCTACATTTTGCCAGAATCAACAAAATGCCGGCAAGTTGCAGGCAAATTCCGGACTTAGTTGCAGATATGTTGCAGTTTTGCTATCTGGGACTCTAAAATTTGCCTGTTTTCTGGACATGAAATTTGGAGTTGGTGGAATGTATGCAAAATAAAAGTCTACAATTATAGAAAGCATCCAAGGAAAAATATTATTGCAAAAATTCAATCTTTTATCTCTGAAAATTTGCATTTTACAAAAGAAAAACATAAGACATTTTTTATTCAGAGTTAATAAAAAAATCTAAGTAAATTTGTTGCTTAAAGAATTAATTTTAATTTTTTTCATATTTTGAAAATTAGAATTGTTTTGTTAAATAAAATTTCTTCAAATTCGTCATTATATCATGCGTTAAAGAAAGAGAGACAGATGCAACAAAGGTTTTACATGTTTAGTTAAATTAGGATAGGTGCAGCAAGGAGTCTGGCGGATGGCACACTGTCAAAAATCGTAATGAATTTTACAATTGCATAGTAATTTTCATTGGCAATATCTTTTATTATTACTACGCATAAAGTGGGGTTTTTCCCCTGATAAACGTATGAATTTTACAAGGTTATGTAAATTTACTATGTTACACATAGGAATGTGAAGTTAATACGTTCAACGTTGGTTCGATAGGTTTCCTCCAGAAGTGGTCATTTTACCGTTAAAGGGAAAAATACACCAATTTGTGAAAATACATAATATCACTATAAAAATCCAATAATAATAGTAATTTTCATTTTAAAATTGTAATAATACTACTCAGGTAGGAAAATTATACCGAAAAAATGTAAAAAGGTCGACGTTCCTTCGTATGTCGGGTGATGTCACCTTAATCACCAGGTTTGCAGATTTAGGGTCGATTTCACCAAATCCGATTAAAACTTAATCGATGATTAAATCCATAACCGACCAATTACGAGCAGTTAAACTGACGTTAACTTTTAACCGGAGTTGGTGAAATCGGCCCTTAGTGTTACATATTTTGAAAATGCTGATCTCAAACCTACATAGTGTACTTTATACATCATCTGTGATAATAGTATTTTTCGATACAAGTGCGTGTGTGTAAAGTGTGCCGAAATACTGTTTACGCACAACTTTTCCATGCGTAAAGTTTACTTTAGGTACGAGTTTACTTTACACACCGAAAAGCCGTGCATAAATGTGTTTTTTTATAAATTTCAGGGACGTACAATTGGGTGGATCTATATAATATTATATATTAACAGAGTACATACTGGGTTAGCGTTTACGTTTTTAGTCTTGATCAAAACTTTTGCAATTAACTTAATATGTTTAACTCTAATCACAAATGTAATAAAAGCAGAGTATTTCCAAAAAATTTGCAATCGATTAAAACAAATCTTGAAATAGATGAATTACATGATACATCTTTATTATACCATGATACATCCCATTAATGTGCATATATAGTCGATCTAGATGTTGTGATCTAAGTTTTACAGTTTAGTGTATAACTTTTCAATTGAGGTTAGGGACTTTACAAGCACGAATGGGAAATTTACAGTGGTAGGGTAAGATTACAATGCGAGCTGTGTAAAATTACTATGTTTAACGTAGGTTTTGTTTTCCCTATCTTCAGTGTGGTAAATTTCATTACGATTGTTTACAGTGCAGTCCTCAACCTCCAGGTACTCCCTTTGATGCTTCTTAACTCAAGATTGAGATAAATGCTAAATCTAAAACTTTTACGCAAACAATCTAAAATCGTGTATTTTCATTTCCTGTGCAATCTGACTCCAAATTTGGAGTCCCGAAGACAGGTGAATTTTTAGGGTTGCTCTTTGATTTTATTTGTTAATAAAGTCATTTGACATAAACATAGGGTAAACCTTCGGAAGTTACACGTGTTCGAAATCGAAAAATCGACAGCGTGTTTTCGATGTACTTTTGCCTCCTGAAAACGAATATCATAGCAGAAATTGGCGCTCGGCAATGTCCAGTCCGCTATCTTGAAAAAACAGCCAAAAAACGTGTTTTTTATAGTTTTTTTGCATTTAACTTAAAAAATACGAACCACACGAAAAAATGTTTCAAACAAAAAATGTAGAGCATGAAATTCTCTACAAAAAAGGTGGTATGCATTTTCTTCGTAATATCAACAGAAAACTGACAAATGAGCGATGAATTGCATTTCCTTTTGAACTGCAGGAAATAGGATTCGATTATCACCTAAACTCAGCTAAAGGAGCACAAGCGTATGACTACTTACTTTCATCACTATTTTACGGGCTTCCTTTTGCGATTTCGATAAAAATATATACCACCTTTTTTGTAGAGAATTTCATGCTCTACATTTTTTCGTACGAGTCGTATTTTTCAAGTTAAATGCAAAAAACTATAAAAAAACACGTTTTTTGGCTGTTTTTTCAAGATAGCGGCCAGGATATAGCCGAGCGCCAATTTTTATTGCCATATTCGTTTTCAGGAGGCAAAAATACATCAAAAACACGTTGTTGATTTTTCGATTTCGAACACGTGTAACTTTCGAAGGTTTACCAAATATAGAAATATATAAACATAAAACAGAAATATATTTCCATATTTTCACTTGTTTTTTAATCCTTTTTGGAATACTGTAATATTAGGATGGTGTAACATTCAGCCTACCTTAAGTCGTGCATTGCCAATTGCCAGATAATAGAGGCAGTCCCTCTTTTCACTTTCACCATGCTTGTTATATAAATCTTCCAATAAAATGATTCCTTTCCTTATATCTGCTGGATATTTACTGCGGACCAAACACCAGGCATATTGAAACTGAGTCTTTTGAGTAACAGACTTGTTGCGTAACTGTTCATGATATATACATTCAAATTTCTGGAATAAAAAAATATAATTGATAAAAAACTATACAAATCTTATACAAATTTCTCATTAATAATGCTATAAAGGCACATCTTAATATTTATTTAAGAAAATGATAAATTGCCCTGTTTTTTAATATTTAATGAACGATTGAACAGTGCAAATAAAACTAATTATAAATTAGGGTATAATGTAAAAAATGATAAATTTACCACGGAAACCATAGGACACAAAAATACCACTGATAATCGTAGGAAATTTACCAAGAGCTGGTAAAATATAACCTATCGGTGTAAAATTACCTTGGAGCAATGTAATTTTAATACAAGATTAGGGAAATTTTACATCAATCAGGTTATTTTTACACTGACTACACTGTGATATCGCATTAAACTATTGGAAGTTTACATAATTGCTGTAATATTACAATTTTTAATTTTTCCATTTTAATATAAATTTACCACGATTATCAGTGGTATTTTTGTGTCCAATGATTTTCTTGGGAAAATTACACTTTCATTGTAAGATCACTATGTTTATGGTAAAAATCCTTGAGAAATTACAACAAATCTGTAATTTCACCACAAAAATCGTTGGAAATGATTACATTAACGCATTATAATTTTACTTGACACTTTTTTCAGTGTAACATACAAGTTGCAATGAGCTATTATTCATAAATCACGTGACACGTTTATATTTATTGATGATGTTTCAGGAATAAAAGATACATATTGAAATGCGTAACAAAGTAGATTACACTTTTATATTGTAATCATTTTAATACGATAAAGAATCAGAGTTCTGTCCAGGAATTACAGGTTTGTAAGGGATCCTAATTACCTGATGTAACCTCTCTGAAATATTAATGCGCATTTTGTTGTGCGTAATTTTTGCGAATGTGAGATGAGCACGCCCGATTTTGCCAATACAATATTAATTACTTTTGTGGCTGGAATATAATTATATAAGGTATGGAGAGAATTTTATGATTCTTACCCGTAAATCGTCAGAAGAAACTATTTCATCTAAAACGTCTTCCATGTTGTCCAAAAAGAAAACAATTATCAACTAATATAGACACTTTTAGCGCTGATAATAAATTATTATATTGGCTTATAGAAGCACTGATCTCATGTTTTAAAGCAGAGGCAAGTTACTGGCGAACATGAAACCTATAATGTGTTTCCCATCTGCATGGTGGCGCTGATTGCATTTTTGTCCCTGTCTTTCTAAGTGATCGGCGATCTCTCTTTCCTTACCGCTCACCGAGAGTTCGTTTTTCTCCATCTCCAGCAGTCAGTGAGGAAAACATACATATGTATATCTAACCCTCTTCCTTCTTTTTCGATAGATATATCGACTTTCTTTGTCTTTCTGTTTCGAAAACTCGGATGTTCTCCTTCTATGCGCCGCACTCATTTAAACTATTCTCTCACTTCCTCTTACATGGAAGATATGGAAAACAAAATGGGAAGTTGGATTCTTTCAAATGTATTATTTATTTCCAAAAATTCTTGGTCAGTTCTCAAGTAATATCTTTGATATTTTCTAGGAACCCGTCTATAGTAATTAGAATGGCCTTTACAGAGCCCAAATTTTGAAAAAATCGGTTCCGTCAATTCTTATTTTCGGTTTTTAGTGAAAATTTCTACCTAACCGGTGCAAACACTTCATTTGTTTAGAACGAACCGTCTTAAGGGGATCTAAAGTGGTCCCCCGGTAAGGTAGGAAATTTCACTAAAAAACCTAAATTCAAGATGACTGAATAAAATTTTCAAAAGTCGGGCTCTGTAAGGGCAATTCTAAGTACTATAAACAGTTTCCTAGAAAATACCAAAGATATTGATCGAGAACTGACCGAGAATTTTTGGAAATAAATAAAAATCACTTATTTCCGATTAATGTCGTTGGCATTTTCTATGATACCGTCTATAATATTTAAAACTAGCCTTACATAGCCCGAATTTTGAAAATGTTATTCAGTGACTTTTATTTACGGTTTTTTCCCTACGTTATCGGACAAGCACTTTAGAACCTCTTAAGACCCTCTTAAGAGGGTTCTAAAGTGCTTTGGAGATAAGGTAGGAATTTTCTTCGAAATTTATAAATAAAAATTTACTGAATCGATTTTTCAAAATTCGGGTTCTGTAAGGGCAGTTCTAATTACTATAGATGGTTTCTTAGAAAATACCAAAGACATTAATACAGAACTGACTAAACATTTTCAGAAATAAGTGATTTTTACTTATTTCAGAAAATTCTCGGTCAGTTCTGAACAGGCCTTACAAATCCTGAATTTAAAAAATGTTACTCAGTCATCTTTAATTTACGTTTTTCAATGAAATTTCCTACCTTACCAGACTTAATTATAGATGTTTAATTACTGAAATGTAATTAAAATTGCCCTTGCAAAGCCCGAATTTTGAAAAATCGATTCAGTCAGTTTTTATTTACGTTTTTTAGTGAAAATTCTTACCTTATTGGTCAAGCACTTTAGAACCCCCTTAAGCGTTTACAAAATTGAACATATCGCTGCCCAGTCAACACAAACTTCACAGAGACGTCTTAATGGCGCACATTTTCGAGACGTCTTATAGGCGTGTCCAAAAGTTTCCAAATATTTCGTCCGTAAAAGACTGTCTG
The DNA here is from genome assembly GCA_030407085.1 of Trichopria drosophilae. Classification (NCBI taxonomy): domain Eukaryota; kingdom Metazoa; phylum Arthropoda; class Insecta; order Hymenoptera; family Diapriidae; genus Trichopria; species Trichopria drosophilae. Next base: position 156,097,667 of record CM059583.1, read on the forward strand.
CGAACAGACGTTTTAAAACCGTCTTATTTGAAACATCAAAAAGGCGCTGTTAGAATGTTGGCTTAAAGACGGCTTTATTCTGTTGTACTTGAAGACAAGGCCAAATGTCACCAAAATGTTGTCTTCGAAGAGACCTATGTAATTTTATAGACGCCTAAAATCCGTCTTCTTATAGTGCGACATTAAGGTGTCCTCGCAGCTAGCACAATCTGCGGAAAGACGTCATGGAGGCGTCGTTTTCGAGACGACTTAAAATCATGTCTAAAAGCTGACAAAAAAAGCCGGCCTTGGAAGAGCGTCTTGAAAAGGTCGTCTCTATTTATGACGTTTTAGAGGGGTCTATAAAATGATGCATGATTCTGCCTTTCTCGCAAGTGGCAAAGTTTCATGTAGACCAGTATATACATATGTATTTTGGTATTGATATTGGTAAGTCTTCATCAGGTTCGGGATGAACCCCAGAATTCAGCACACTTAGCTGTTTGCCTTTGTATGCTATTCCTGATGCTGTTCAGGGTTCGGTTGGATATCCAACTGCTTTGCAGGATCTCAACAGTTGGCCGAGATTCTGCTCCCTCACTTCCTCCTTGCTCAAAAGTGGAGAATCCAGGTATCTCCTTCGAGCCTCCATTAGGGCAGAGTACTCGCATAGGAAGTGAATAGATGATTCCTCCTTGTTTTCATCATATCTAGTACACATCGGTGAAGGTTTCCTTCCCACGGTGTGACTGTGCTTATTTAAATTTCCATGTTTGGTTAGGATTTCGATGGAGATTCTTATTTCTGTTCTGTCCAATTCGATCAGTTTTTCAGCCCAACTGCAGCTCTCCTGCAAGGCTTTTGGTTGTGCTGCATTCTTTGTGTTTAATCCACTCTCTAACCTGTTGGGATTTCATTTGTCTCTCCAGCAGGTTGAGTCCTTCTTGAAATGGCAGTGCCACCCTCCCAGTCAAGTAAGTTCCAAGTGTATCCGCACTTTCATTTCCTTTCCAGCCCATATGGTCTGGTATCCAGGTGAGGCTAAGTGTATTTCTTGTAGCCAGGTTACGTAGAGCAGGTCTTTGTATATCTGACTAAAGCTGATTTGACGACTGGATTATCTATCGCTCGCAATGCGGCTTAGCTATCTGAGCATATCCATATCGTTTTATTTGTCACTTCCTTCTTCATGAGGGTCTCGGCACACTTGAGGATAGCCGCGACCTCTCCTTGGAAAACAGTGTTAAATTTGTTGAGCTTGAGGGAAAAGTTCTCTAGTAGCTTCGGTCCGCAGTATCCTGCGCCTACACCTTGGTTGGTTTTGGACCCTTCTGTGAACCAGATAATGCCGTTCCTGGGTATTGCTGATTTATTTTTCCAGTCCTCCCTATCGGGGAAGCAAACCGTAAAGTTGTTTTCAATTTTTTTTTCAGGTTGTATCGATAGCGCTTTCTCATTGCACAATTTTTCCACAACCCTCAGGGCTTCGTGGACAAGCTCCTGCAAAATTTCCTCGTAGTTGCCTCTAGCGAGGATAGCAATATCGTCCGCATATCCAATCGCATAGATTCCGCTATCGTTGAGTTTCCTGATCAAACTGTCAGCTACCAGGTTCCAAAGAAGTCGGGACAACACTCCACCTTGAGCACAACCCTCAGCGATCATCCCCGGAGGTGCGGTTAAAAGCACCCTCAATATCTAGGAAGGTACCGATGCGCGTTTCCTTCGTATTGAGTTGCTTCTCTATAAAGCCCCCCAGCTGACATAAGCGTTAACTCAGCCGATTTTCCAGCTTGGTAGGCGTACTGTTCACCATGAAGAGGTGAGCGTGTCAAGGGTCTTCTATCAGATACCTCTCAACCAATCTTTCCAATAATTTTAATAGGAAAGATGTTCGGCTGATCGGTCTGTAGTCCTTTGCCTCCAAGTCGTTCCTGTTTCCAACCTTGGGTAAACAAAACTCGTGATTTCTTCCATTCTTTAGGTGTGTATCCAAGCGCAATGCACCCCTGAAGAAGTCCAGTCAAAGGTCCCAGGATAGCCCCAGGCCTTCCTGAAGGAGGGCCGGGTATATGCCATCCGGTCCCGGAGACTTGAACGCCCCAAAGGTCATTAGAGCCCTTACAACCTTTTTTAGATTTACAACTTGGGCAGCGATCCCTCAGTGCCTCCCTCTACTCGTAGTAGGCTCCCCGGGGGTACCGCTCGATCCCAGTTTAATACTTGGAAAATTGCTTGTAAGCAACCTTTCCAGGGTTTCCTTCGGAGAATTAGCAAACTCGCCATTTTCTCCTTTGATAAATCGTAGTTTAACATCATTTCCTTTGGATAGTATTCTCGCTAATTTTGCAGTAGAGGGTGTACTCTCCGTTTCCGAACAGAACTTCCTCCATGCATTTATCTGAGACTCTCTGTTCTGCCTTTTATAGGCTTTCAACCTATCCTTGTAAGCCGTCCAGACTTCCGCTGTATCAGCTTTCTTTGCTCGATTAAATAGTCTCCTCGCCTCTTTTCGGCTATGCTCCAACGCTGATCCCCAATTACGCTTTCTCCTTTTGGGGTTTACTTTCTTGATTGGGCAATTGGCTTCGAACGATCTCATCACGGCTCCCTTAAGAAAGACCTCTGTGTATTCAAGATCGTTTTTCGCTCCATATTTTGCTTTGAAATCCTTCATCCTGACCTGCAGACTTTCTCTGAACCCTTGCCAGTTCGTGCTTCTTGGATTTCTGGACCATTTCTCTGTAGGGCTAAACTGTTCCAGTTTGGCCTGAATCAGTTTGTGATCCGATAGCGAGGGTTCATCAATAACCCTCCACTCCTGGACAGCCTCACGCATGCCTCGGCTGCATAGAGTGAGATCAAGGACCTCTCTTCTGTTTGCCGTTACAAACGTTGACTCAACTCCCGCGTTCAAAATTTGGAGGTTAGTGGATATCAGGTATTGCATGAGGGCCTCCCCTCTCTCATTTGTGGCAGTGCTCCCCACAGAGTAGTGTGAGCATTTGCATCACAACCAATGAGGAGATCAAGGCCCGCATTTGCTCAGTACCTGACTAACCTACTTAGCTCTTCCATGGGAGTTTCCCTATCATGCGCAAAGTAGGCTGATGCAATCACCAAGCTCCTTTCCCCTGTTCCCTGAGAGACTTTGAACGAAGCCAGGTCTCCAGTAGAGAATTCTTGTAGCAGGGCAGCGTCCATGTTTTTAAGAACTACACTTGCCCTCTGCATTTCGTGAAGTCCACTGGCGTAGTCTGTGCTAATCCTACTCAGGCCCCGAATCTGACCTATGTACCACGGCTCCTGTATTAGTGCCATGGCTGGTTTTGTATGCGTCACTTGCAGGTCCCTCATAAGTTGAGCTGAGGCATGTGATACAAGTTAATCTGGAAAATTTTCGCACAACCGTTAGCCATTAAAGCTAACTCGCGCTGGAAGCTCCCGTCGCCGAACTTATGGGGTTTTTAGAGGTCGGCCTGAACACAACCTCTCCTGTCCCCACATAAACGCGATAGCCGCGAGACTTGAGGCGCTTGGCCGAGTCGTCGTCCACGCCGAGAACCAGAAGGGTGCCATGCGGCAGCTCCTTCCTGCGGTGGATAACCCACGTCCCGACCCTCAACCCAGCATTCTGCCTGTCCAAGATTTTAAGCAGGATGCTAGTCTCCTTCTTGGGTGGTGGCGCGGGTACCGTCATTTTAACTCTCTTGACGAGTTCCCCAGGGAGTACAAGCCTCACCTTTCGGCCCCATCAAGGGTTATCTGCGGAATTGCTTCCAGCAGCCAACAGACAATTTCGCTATCCACACAAGCAAAGGTAGCAATTCCTCCTCTCAGGTGAGACTCCACGAACCTGGATATGAACCCCCCTTCCGGGATGTCTACAACACGGTCAATGATGACACCCCTGAGTTGGTCAAAAACGCCCATCTCGACCCGTTCCCCTACGTCCTCGCCAAAGGCAATCAATACCCTAGCATTACTATATTACTGTGTATATATATAAAAAAAAATAGATTACCAACGCTGGATGATAATGAGCGCGTTCGACTTGTGTGGTGTGGTGTGGATTCATAGCCTATCCATATCCATATCCCATTTGTGTACTGCCTTATTAAATGAAGTCCCTAGCAAGCACTACCAAGAAAGTACGCAAATGAGATGCGGATACGGATACGGATACGAATCTACTCCTAAGTCGAACGTGCTCAATATTAGTCGCGTCACTGCGAGAGACGGCATAATTGTTCTGTTATTACATATCCGATTTATGTTATGACATGCTTTACACTTAGGTAAAGTTGCAGAAGAGCTACCTCACCTCAAAAATTAATTGTACGACATGTTTTTGACGTATTTTGTGGCGCTGATTACGAATCTGATAATAGAATTTGGCGGTCGGACGTATTTCGTTCGCTATCTTCAAAAAACAACCAAAAAAGGCGTTTTTTTTTAGGTTTTTTCTATTTATATGAAAATGTATGAATCAGACGAAAAAATATTTCAAACAAAAGTAGTAGAGCAGAAAATTCTCTACAAAAAAGGTTGTATATATTTTTTTCTGTATCCAAACAAAAAGTCCGCAAATGAGCATCGAAAGTGCCCGTAATTGGTTTCTGCAGGGTATAAGCCAAAAAATTTTGTTTTCTTTTTTTGTGTTAATTACAGGGACTCTGACCAAAAACATTAATTATACAACACATTTTTCACGTGTTTTGTGGTGCTGATTACGAATTTAATAATAACATTGGGCGGTCGGACGTATTTCGTCCGGTATCTTGAAAAAATAACGAAAAAACACAATTTTATTCGTTTTTTTTTGCGTTTATTACAGAGACTCAAATGTCAGGTTGGATTGAAATATATATTTCTTGGTTAGAGATTAGGTTAGTACTAAAAAAGGGGGGCGGGGGCGGAGCCCCCCAGGACGCAGGCACCTCCTAGGTACATGCATTAACTTGAAAAATTATAATTGATTATTTCCTTCAGATTCGGAAACCGAATGAATTATAATTACTAAAGTTTATACGTGTACCTAGGAGGTGCCTACGTCCTGGGGGGCTCCGCCCCCAGACCGCCCTTTTTTAATACTAACCTAGCCTCCAACCAAGAAATATAGATTTCATTCCAACCAGAAATTTGAGTCCCAGTAAAGAAAGCAAAAAACCTAATAAAATTGTGTTTTTTCGTTATTTTTTCAAGATAGCGGACGAAGTACGTCCGACCGCCAAATTCTATCATCCGACTCGTAATCAGTGTCTCAAAATACATCAGAAATATGTTGTACAATCAATTTTTAGACGAGAGTCGCTTTAATAAACACAAAAGACTAAACAAATCGGCTTTTTGGGCGCATACCGTGCAGAAACCAATTACGGGCATTTTTGTCGCTCATTTGCGCACTTTTGGTTAGGATGTCCAAAGAAATGTATATAACCTTTTTTGTAGAGAATTTTCCGCTCTACAACTTTTGTTAGAAACATTTTTTCGTCCGATTCATACTTTTTCATATAAATAAAAAAAAAAACCCCAAAAACGCCTTTTTAGGCTGTTTTTTGAAGATAGCGAACGAAATACATCCGACCGCCAAATTCTATTATTAGATTCGTAATCAGAGCCACAAAATACGGCAGAAACATGTCGTTCAATTAATTTTTGAGGTGAGGTAGCTCTTCTGCAACATTACCTGTACCTAAAATCGAAATGTCGACATATTTTTCTTGCCGTGAACCATTAAAATTTACCTAGATTGTACAAATACGTATGTAGAGATAAATGTGTGACGTCATATTAGGTCGGTAATGCAGAACACAGTAGCGAATCTTGTATGTATGTTCAATCTAGGAAAAATTTGATGGTTTATGGCAAAAAATCTGTCGACATTTCGATTTAGGTACATATCGAAAACACTTCGATATCAATTCTCGAATGATTCACACGTTTTTGCATGTGTGTGTGTGATGGCGTCGTTTATCAGCAATGATTTCTTGAAACTGTCAACGCTTTCTTGAAGTATCTGTCATATGTATTTGTAACGTAATCGAAATGTTAATAATGATTTACAATTGACATAGTGCAAGATAAGCAATTATATTATTATGCGGAGAATCGGTCGTCACATAGAATAAATTCATCGATCGGTTTTCCTAAATACCATCGTCGTTCAAAATGTCTGGTGATATAGGAGGAAAAGGTTATGCCCCTCTTCCTCAAAGCATTAGTAATACAGATACAGAAGACGAAGATGATGATCATCATCAAGACGAACTTACCGACTCTATATCCAAAGGACATAGCGATGGAAGATTATCAGTTCAGTATACAATTTTACTACGATCAGTTCAAAATAAAGAAATAAATTGCACATTTAAAGCATTTCTTGTGCTATTTGCTTATTTTGTTCTTATAGTTTTTAAATTTGCAAATTCTGAACAGAAAATCCTTAATGATCTTAAGACAACTTGGAAACAATTTATTATTTCCAACAATAGCATAACAGACTTTTCGATTGTAGATTTTCAAGTTTCCATAAAATAAGTTCTTAAAAGCTCAATATTATTAATCTTATAGAAATTTGTGAAATATCTATGACTGCACTTAAGTTTTATAAATTATGATATTTCATTCTAAAATTGTAGTGCTATAAATTATGTGTTATGGGTTACATTAAAGGCTCTCACAGACTGCAGCGTTTTCATGATCGCAGCTTCAGCAGACATTAAAACAATGAATTAAAAATAACACATGGAACTTCGGAAATATGTCATGTACATATGTGAATTCATTGAATTATTTCATTATATTGGCTAATTTGCCAAAGCGACGGTTACAAAAATGCTTCAGTCTGTGTGCGCCTTAATTCATGTTGCTAGTCATTACTTATAGGTGTTTCTCACAACATTTTAAGAACCGATTTTTAATCTTAACTTAAGATTAAATTACATCACTTGAATCGGATGTACTTTTTGAACTCATTCTCCATGACTTGAGTTTAGGAAAACAATATATTGAACATGAATTAAGTTAAACAGTTAGTTATTGTTTGTAGTGCATGCAGTAAGCTACAATTTATTGACAAATGCTAAGATATCTACCAAGACTGTATAAATACTATTAAAAATACTTTTCTCCAAAAGAAACAAATTTCTAACTTAACTAGTATGAGTCCGCTAACAATTTCTCCATTTCGTCATTTTGCAATGAATGAATATTGAAATCTGAAAGTTGGTATGTACAGATAATTAATATGCATAAAAATATATTTATAAACCTTAGTAGCTTCAGTATTATTGCAGTGTTTGTCTTTCTTCTGCTTTAAATTTTATTTCTCTTTTCCATCAATTTTACCTTCTTTATTATGTTAAAGATAATTTTCTAATAAATTTGTGATGTATATTAGTTTATGACCACAATGATTAAGAGAAAAGAATTTGAACTTTAATTAGTTATCAAAGTCTAAATTTTTTGCATCGTCCATTTAGTTCATGAAAATTTTCCTTAAATAGAATAGCAAGTTCGTGATTCATAAGGAACTAATGTAAGATGTTAGTGTAGTATTTTATGTTTGAAACGGTATATTTTGTATCAGTGTTAAAGTTAAAAATGTTTACATTAAAGCTCTAAATATCTCTAATATCTTACCAAAAAATTGATGATGTGGATGTGGTGCCCATTTTTTGTATTATTTTAAACATCCTAAATAATATGAACACCATAACAATAATATTCCTAACGTGAGAGGTGCAAAAACCATACAAAGTTAAAGTTAGGACGAGGGATTTGCAATATTACTTTTCGTTTTAAGTTTTGAAGGAAGTTTTAAATAAAATTGTAAGCCCTCAACATTTCTATAACATTAATATTCAGATATTTAACTACTTTTTTTGCTAGTAAATACAATTTGTATGATGCTCTATGTTTTCTGAATTGTGTTCTGTAGTATTTTTTCAACAGGGTGAGGTTGAAAAGAAATCTAGGGGGTATGATATTTTTCGAATGTGTTAGCATAAAACATCAAACTCATTTCGAAAAATTATCTTTACCATTAACCAGTTCATACTTAAATCGTTATTACCTCTTAATATACTCCAATAGAACTCTTATAAAATTCAGCAAATGATTGAAATCGAAGTTTTTTAAAATTAAGTGATTATTATATTTGATGAAAATGGTTCGGATAACCCGAGTACCTCGATTGAATGCTACCCAGCAAACGAAAATTCATTGAAGATCCATTGAAATTCATTCACTGCATCACTTTTGAATTTGTTTTCTAAGCTTCTACAATGAATTTCATTGAGAAAATGTGTTTCAATGACTTTGAATGGTTAATAGCTCATAAAAAAAAGTGTTTCAATGATTTTGAATGGGAAAATAGTGAAATGAAGAAATGATTTCGTTGAATGAATTTCAATTAAAAAGTGCGAATAGAACAATTGCAAGTTGAATGAATTTCAATGGAAAAGTAGTTATATTTGCCTCAAATGAATTTGAATGGATAGTTAAATATTGCAGGACTACAAATTTAATGATTTTCAATAGAAAAAAATTAGATGAAAATGTAGCTGATATGAATGAAATCGAATCGATTATTACTGATAGCAAGGTTGGGAGGTAAATGATTTTGAATGGAAATAAAATATTTAAATGAAACAATTGTTCAAAAAATACCAAAAAGTTGATTCTTTAGTAATTTTTGACGAATAATTCAAAGATAGCATAATGGAATTTTAAGAAATGGAATTTTTCAAAATCCATGCGTAATTATTTCGGAAATACGTTTTTCTGTTTACCAAACTTTTTTAAATATGCATTAATTTAGCGAATTTTAATGGGTCAAAGAAATTCGTTCTGGAATAACTTTTGACGCGGAAGTCAGTGGTGTTGGAATCAAAAACGTAAAAAATGTTTTTTTAAAATTTAATTTCTTTAAATCCATCCCAAATCCCCCCAAAAAAATGTGTTTTTATGTTTATCCAAATTTTTGAAATTTTTAATTCAATTTAGAAGAAAGTAGCAATGAAAAAACCGAAATTAAAAATTAATGAATCGAATTTTCAAAATTTGAGTTTCATAAAGGCAATTCTAACAATTTTGTATGCTCTCTTAAAAAAAAAAGCAAGAAATTTGTCGAGAATTCACCGTGAATTTTCTCCAATATCGAAAAATCATGTATTGCAGAAAATTCTCGGCTAATTCTCTGTAATTGTTTTTTATTCTTTTTAGAAGATAGTAAACAATGGTTAGAATTGCCTTTATCAAACTTTTTATTAAAGTAACTTCTTTTTAAAGCCATATGGTGTTTTTTGTATAAACAAAATGGCGGTCCTTTTAAATAACAAAAAATAAAGAAACTTGGAAAATAATTAATTTCTTTAAAAAATACAATTGAATCCGATATGGCGGTAAAATTTGTGAAAATTGATTGAAATCCCTCAAATCTTACTAGTCGGGTGACTTTAGGGTCGCTGATTCCGAATTATTGTGCATTTTTTTAAATTCAAAATGGCGGATTCAGTTTAGAGACTAACAGTTGAAATTCTTAATTATTTTAAATAATCCGGTTGAAAGTTTTTTGTCCGTTTGCCGTCGATTGTTTTGGCGTTGTCCAACGCTTACTGCGAGCAATTATATTAAATTGATTTGCAAAAGTCGTTATAAAAACAAACAAGTCGGTACCTTTTTCATTTATAAAATAAGTCTATAAAAAATAAGAACAGAAATATAAAAAGTTTATAAATAAAGTCGGCGAGAGCCATATCGGCCCCCCCGCCCCCCTAAACGGAGATGTAACTTTCAAGAAATTTAAAAAAATTCGACCGCCATATTTGGTCCGCCATTTTTATTAAAAAAAATGTCCGTTTGGTTTGTTATTATAGTGATTCTCTTCTGTTTAAATGCAAACATTACAAAAGAAATACAAGTTTATAAATAAAGTCGGGGAGAACCATAGCACCCCCACTCCAACTCCAAGCAAATGACCGCCATTTTGATTTAAAAAAAAAAACAATTTCCTTTGATTGTTGTTCTTTTGTTTTGTTATTACATATGTGCATTGATTTTGTACTGGATTATAGTGATTCTCCAAGATTTCACGGAAAAAATGTAAATTTGTTACAAAATTAATGCAAATTTATTAAAAATGAAATATACGAAAGTAACGAAAAAAGGTTTGGAGGCAGGATGCAAAATTCTTTCCACTAAGAATGTGCATGGCGAAGCGCGATATACTTCAACCCAAAGTGTCTTGCATATGCGATTTTTTTTCTGTTTTCACTTTTGGGAGGTCTAACAAACACGATGACACCAAAAAGAAAAAAACCGTTAGGGCCGTTTTTGAAAAAAAAAACGATTTTTCGTTATTTTATGAGCTCAATTACAATAATTTCATGTAATACCTTAAAAATAATTTTTTATCAATTTAATACTTTCAATTTACCATCAAAATAGAATAACAATAATTGAAATACCAATTTGTAACTTTAATCTTTAAACAATTATAAGAAAAATTTTAAAAATAATGATTTTTGAACATTCTTTATATTCTGCGCATTGCAGTTTTAATGAAACTACACAATATTTAATTTTTCTTTATATTTTGAATTAATTACTTACATAAATCTGTTTTTTTTAAATTTTGTTCTTTTTGGTGTTAACATGTTCGTTAGACCTCCCAAAAGTGCAAACAGAAAAAAATAGCATATGCAAGACTCCTTGGGTTAAAGTATATCGAGCCCCACCGTGTGTGCCATCGGAATGAGTATGGTGGGTCATTCTCATAAATCAAAGGACACGGCGGCGTCACTTCACTACAAATAGTTTTGTATATGACATCATTACCTTAACAATTTGATTTTTGTGTGTATATTTTTTGATTATGGACCACCACTTTTACTTATATAACACCCTAATCATCTTTACATGACCGCTGGTCTTTTGGTAGTTTCGCAACTAATATTCCGTTTTATATAATGATATTAACTTATAAGTTATAAATCGTAAAACAATTATCTTTTCCTGATATAATTACAGTTCATATGAAAAGTTAAAAGTTTGTGAGATTCATCCATGCATACCATGTAAATGTAACAACTTAATTATGAATATCTTATATTCTAATCACTGTTCGCAATATTTACTTGTGACATGCTTAATAATTAACCGAAATATTTTAAATAGGATTCCACTATACTTTGTAAGAATGGACGATTCTATCCTTTGGATGAAACAAAGAATCTTACGAATGTAAGAAATGGTCGCAGCTCTTTTGCATACAGCAATGACGATATACCAATTATGATGCTTGATGGTCAAGCCCACAATGATTTGTGGAAACGACGAGACATGTCGCCATTAAGGCGCTTTTGCCTCGTTTCATCAATACTCTTGTGTATTTTTACTATTTTGATCTTCTTATATGTACTACCTTGTGATAATTCCTTGATCTGTCCGTCACTATCAGAACCGAAATCGTCAGTTTCTTGGGATAAGACCTTGGATGGAGTTGGTAAGTCCTAGTTACGAAAATTTATAACTCTTTTCTTTTTGTTGTGTTAAGAAAAGTGCCTTGAAAATACCCCCAACAGCGATTAAATATTCCGGATTTAATTTCAGAATTACATGGGCCAATATCCATAATTCCTGGTTCACCTCACAGTTTAATATTTCTTCGGCGAGGTCAACAATTTGGAAAAAGTTATCAAATAACGCTACCAGGAGGCGTTTTATCCATGAATAGTGTAAATGGTATTCCTCTGTGGTTGGTTCCATTGAAAAGACTTCCGATAAATATAGACTGCGAAACTTTTGATATGAATGGCTCGGGAAAACCAGATTGCCTTGTGTCTGGAAAAGGTGGACTGTTGATCAGTATAGAACCTATTTCCGGAACGATACATTGGAATTCTGTTGTTTATACACATCCCGATTTACCACTTCGATTACCTGACGTCGATTCTGACAAAATCGAAGATCTGTTAACTGTTGAACAAAATGCAGATAATGGTGATTCTTTGAATTTTGTTTTAATATCAGGAAAAAAGGGAAGTTTATTAGCAAGGCAGCCAGTAGATGGATGTATCAATATCAAGCTTGAACGGATAGATTCCAACTTTGACGTATCTTACCTTTGTTACAGTGCTGATGGGAAAAGTAAGTATTTTCATATCTATTGCTTCAAATTTTATTTTCAAATATTTCATTAGATATCTTACAGAGCCAAGGTTGGTTCATCATTTCATGTAATTGAAAATAATTTTGATGATTAGAGCCGTTGCAGAATGACCATTTTTTATTTTATTTTTATATTCTTTCATATTTAAAATGAGCAAGTTAATTATAAAGGATTTCTGTTACTTATCTATAAGCCCTGATTTGAATAGATATGTTGGAATTCCTTGCTGCGTTTCTGACTTGGTTTAATGTAGTAAATATTTTCTATGGGACTACTATGACTTTTGTTGGAACGTAAGCAACGTAAGTGGAAATTAAAGGATACATTAGACGTATTTCTGTGCGGTTTACATAAATTAAATTAATTCATTTATCGTTTTTCGCGGAAAGACTTTTTGTTTGAAAAATCGCTCTGTTGCAAATTATAGACTGTTTTATGTTTACGCTGTATTTTCGTTTCATATATTAACACATTCTGCAGTAATTTTTCTTTGCCAAGCACCATAATCAGCCGATAAAACACGACTGCCGTACAATGAACAGTATCATTATGCATGTGTATTGTTAGAATGTTTTAAGGGTGTTCTCCTGGAGCTCTGCAATGCCAGGGTGACGGTTATTGAACTATCAGACCGGAAGTAATCGTAGAATACAAACTACACTGAGAAAAATTGTACAGGAAGATGTCTAAAAATAATAGGAAAAATTACGATCCTAGCTAAGTATTTGTGGACAGAGTGATATTATTAGTCATATATATTTTGATATTGTTCTACAATAGAATTTCCTAAACCAGTATAGTAAAATATGTACACTGAGAAAAAAATCCATAGTTAAATTGAATACATCACATAATTGAAAAAATATAGTTAAAACTACAATGAAAAATAGTTAAATTTACTACTTTCATAGTCGATTTTACTATAATTTTGTTACATCAACTATCTCCTCGTAGTTAAACAATCAACTACTTAGAATGATTTAAATAAATATGACAAATATAGTTAAAAGAACTATAATCTAGTGTAGTCCTCATTTCACACTGTCTCCTAGTAAATCGTTATATTTACTATTATTCATAGTTAAAGTTTGTATTTACTACAACTTCATAGTAAAGACTGCCGCACCTCATGTGTTTTGATGCCGCCAGGTGGTGACGCGGCGTTCGCAGCTTTTTTTTGTCGAGCCCGTAGCTCCCGTTATTGAAGTGGATTTTCATTTGGCCACAAGAAGGACCGCAGGGCGTCAAGATATGATGATACATAATGCATGTCGTATACGCACGTGTATCTATAGACTACTTACACGACATTGAAATTTGTGTGTATAATCGCTTTGGTTAATACATTTTTTAACTGGCTAGAATGTGACATTCACAAACTTAGCGCAGTATTGATTTTTTGTTTTTCTATTTGTTTCCTTGTTTATCTTAAACAAAGAACGAAGGGAGAAAAGTGGAATTTTCATATGATATGATGTATATAGTTTACAAATAGTTTTAAAAAGTAAATATTGACTCCTTTCAATATTTTTTGTGACAATTTCTTATACAATTTTTCTCAGTGAAGGTAGTCATTTTCTGAAATGACTATTTAAAAATAGTTGAGTCGATTTGTCTATTATGATAAGTAGCATTTTGAATCATGAAACGATAGTTAAACTTTACTATTTTAGAATAGTTATTTTAACTATTACCATGTCTAGTCCTCATTTCCCACTATGATTCATAGTAAAAAAATGGTCATTTCAACTACTTTTTTTTATGAGTGTAAGCTTATAAAATTTACAATGAGAATAGTAAAAACGTTCCTGATGATCAATGAAAAGTGAATCACGTGATAAGTACATTCACATATTATAACGAACGCTTTTACTATTCTGACTAGTAACATTTTTTACAAGAGCATTGCAAATTTCATATAATGTTACACGTCTGCAGCAAAGGATTTTCTTAAGGAGGTAGTCGCGTGAAACGATTTTTTTACGAAGTCTTTCATTTTTTCACCAAACGTTAATGACGTTGATATCAATACGTGGTTAAAATTTCAGAAAGCCTGTCCGTACGATAATGGAGATAATCGTCCTCAAAGTTTCACTTTTTAACACGTGTTCCCCATACTAAGCCTTTGCTGACATGACATATTAATTATTTACAGAAAAACGGTATTTACCGTTTTTATAAAAAACTAATATGTTGTGTAAAATATATTAAAGAACATTGTAAAAAAAATTGAAGAACCCTAGCGGTACAGTTTTGTAATAATATTAATAAATAGACAGCGAAATTATGCCGTGAACGTAAAATGCGAGGTTGCCGTTTCGAAATTTTGCTGATGTTGGTGTACACAGACACGATTCCTTGAGAAATTAGTGTGTAACAGGCGTCCATCAAGTACACTCTCCCCCAAAACGTTCATTACACGCACTGAAGAAACAAAGTGGCGTCTGTGGATTTATGTGGGGTAGACTTTTGACGGGTACTGTCGCACGACTACCTCCTTAATCTAGTTGAGTTTGTCGACGTCAGGCGCGTACGCGATGTTCGTAGGTTTGTTGTGCTCCATTGTGGCTCTCGTTAGAGAAATTAGTTTTCGTTCTCTCAAAAGCAGATCAAATGACAATAATATAAAATGCACGTAGAATGTCACGTGCCATGCGGAGAGCCGACGGTATAAATATACACATAACTCCGAACATAATTTACGTCGCCTTTCGAATTTTCTGATGAGGTAGGTCCGAAACGTTAATGCCTTTTTGCTAGTGGCTGTAGGTTTATTCTTACATTCGGTAACAACAATTTTGAAAACATCTATATTGCCAGGTCCTACGTTCTTTTTTCGTTAATTTTTCGGTATATCTCGTTTTTCTGTTCATTGTAGTCTTAATAGACCCCTCAACCTCCGCAAAAAATGAATTACAGGGATAGAACAGCATTGTGGTATATCGTATCTATCACCAGAAAATAATTTAAAGCTATGCCTTCAAAAGAAACCCTGTTGTTTTGTCACTCAGAAAGTGAAAAGCTCTGTAGAATTCTCTATATACGTTGGGTTGTGTTTTTAATCATTTGTAATGCATTTAGGCTTTGTCAGTACTGAATATATAAATTAATTGTTGCAGAGACGTCAAAAATTGTGTCGCTTAAACAGCAGATCGAAAGCCTAAGTACTTCACACGTACATCGCAAATTTGTTGACAGTCAACGAACTCCCGCATTCCCAAAACGCAGTTTGAATGAAACGTGGGATCTGACACCGTATCACAGGCTGTATGTACAAAATCAAGGAGACTGTCCAGGCGAGAACTGTCAAGCCAGTGTTAACTTAACGTTGCAAAATAGTGCAACAAAGGAGACTCGATTAATATGGGATCACATAAGCCCGAAAAGTTTTGTGGCTCAACCTGCTGTTCTGAACAACATGTGTCAGAATTACACAACAGGTTTTGCTCTTAGATTTTGGCATTGGACGGAACCTGCTAAGATTGAGACTACGGATTCTGGATCCACTCTGCTTGAACAGACATTGACGGAGAGAGTTCTCATTGTCCTCATGAATTATACAAACGTTCGTGTTTTGAATGCTAGTCAGAGCGAGTTGATTCAATTTTGCCTGGATGCAGATTGTCAACCAGATTTAGAAAGACAAGCAAATTCTATATCTGTCGTCGACCTCAACGATGATGGTACTCCCGAGCTCATCAGTTATCGCTCTACGTACAGCATTGAGGGTAAGGAAAAGTCTCTATCGTCGATAGTGCAGGTTGTCAAGCTGAACGAAATTTTTAAATTACAGCTTCGGTAATCTGATCTTTCGGATTATATTTATTTGTTAATTATTTTATTTATGACTGTATTTCTTTTCTATAAATATTGCTCATGAAAGATTTCATGGGACATAGTTATGGTAATCGGAATAGCTTAAACTGTGGTTGATTTAAAAAGTAAAACCACACGATGGAACTGAATACTTCTATAGAAGTATCTCCTAAAATATGAGTGTCCCAAAAAATAGAGGTTTATAATATTCTCGCTTTAAACTATTTTTTAAACTTAAAATTTAATTGCTTATGGTCGTTCATATTTTATATAAAGAAGCCCATATTCAAATTTGGATTTAATCTTCTTAAATTGAGACGTTGATCGTCGGTAAAATCTAGTAATTGGTTGATTCCTTTAACAATTTTGAAATTCAACGTTGTTGAGTTATTTATTGGCATTGTTAATTCCACTGAGTGTGATCTTGAAAGACAGACATACATAGTCGAATTGAAATATTTTGTTGATATTTTGATACTTAAAAATGTATTTTTAATTGAAAAATCGTAGATAGCAGACTAATTATTTCTTCAAGAAATTAATTTTTATTTATATTAATTGTTTTATTTCTGATCGCTTTTACTGTATATAATATATTATTATTATATTAAACATTTTAACCTCATTCTCTCTTTTTACTTTATGTATTTGTAAACAAAATTATTGTTTTCTCACATATTTTCGAGTTCTAGGACAGGATTGATAATTAAAAATAACTATCGTTAATTGCATTTTTTCACGTAACTATTTCTCTTTGTTAAAATATATGAGGTAACTAAAGATGCGGATTATTTATGAGATTTAATTACTAAGTTCACTAATTTTGTTAACAATGGAAGATTGTTATAACCATTTTCTACTATGACATCACTTGTTTTTACTTGACATTAGTTATTTAATAACTAACAAATCTCAGAAGAATTAGGTGCATTACCTATTTTATTCGTCGTATATATATGTAATGATATTGATATAATAGAAGAATATTAAACCGTACAAAAATTCACAGTTTCAAGATCGCACGCTGTCAAGTTAACAAAGCGAGTTACAGTAGAACCCCCTTTTAACGCCACCTCCGTTTATCGACATACTCTTTTCTACGACACTAGTGACACCCCTTTTAACGACATACCAGCGATTCATGTCACTTTAGCATGCTTGTCGATGGGTTGCGGTGGGGGAACGCACTTTTCTAGCTGGCATGTCGATAAACGGGAGCTTGAGGGGAAGTCGCGGAACCGACCCATGTCGTAAAAAGGGGGTTCTACTGTACGTAACAAGAACAGCTTAATAACATTACTTATAAATGTTTTTTAAAACTGTATATAAAAATAATTAACAGTATTATAAAAGACCCAGAAAACGATACAAAGATGTTGATAAAATATAAATATATATATATATATATTTTTATCGAAACGTTCGTCAAAAAACTATTATTTTTAAAAAAATTAATAATTGTTCGCTAAACATAATGTGAAATGTATGTGAAAAATCTTACTCAAAATCTATGTTTTTATTTCCCATTTACAATCATTTTAAAACGTCAGTTGTCCAAAGTATGATTTAATTACAGTTATAAATAATAATTTATTTCGGAAATGTCGGAGTGATTATTACCTGATGTATATAATAATTTCTCACTATTTTTCACAAGAATTTTTCAAAACCTGACATTTTGACGTGTATACTTTTGCCTTAGGAGTTAAGTGAAGATGGAATTATAAATTTACTTGTAATTTTTCCTCACATACTCTTTATTCAGCTTAGTTAGAAGGATTTAGAATTCTTAATCAAATCACGTAATTTGTATGACAATAATCGTTTCTTATTCACTTAGGAAAAGACTTTTATTTACATGGTAATTAATCATACATAGATATATTTTATATTAAAAAAAGAATAAATAATTTATGAACGATCTTCAAATTATTTGCAAATAATTGAACACAATGATTTTGTACTACATGAAAGTTTGTGCTTGTAGTTTATAAACTTCGATTTTTCGAGACACCATTTTTATAAGTACGGCTGAATGTGCTTTGCATATAATTATGAATGCCTTTGTTAAGGCATATAAAGAGTATTGATTGAAATGGGATCAACATGAAAAGATTAAGTGAATGTTATGTCATACATTGAATGATGACATTCTGAATATAAAAGATTTAATGGATTGCATAACCAGAAAATAAGTGAATTTTCCAGGTACATCTGGTATAGTATTTATTTTATTTCAACTTAAATAACACCTTTTTAATGGTACTGTTGTATTTAATACATTTTAAGACACACATCTACTTATTATACCGAAAATGAATCATGTTTGTTGGTTATCTACCGAAGTTACAGTTTTATAGGTGCATATTATGTGTGTTTTTTTTCAATACACCTCCAATATTTTGTCATTTTTATTAAATACGAATAATTAAAAAGTGTTGAAAATTATTCACAATATCTGGAGAAAAGAAGAATACCAAAGTGTGAGGTTTAACTTGAAGCTGTCCAATTCGTAATAAAGTTGTACTTTATAAAATAAACCGCTGGCGAAGAATTATAATCTAGTCTAACGAATGAAAAATAATGCAGGAAACGTGCGATCTTCGAATTTCTGTCATTTTTACAAGGTAGTTTATCTGGTCATTATAGGTTAAGAGTTTGCAGTGAATTGTTATTTGTTACGAGTGGCGTGATAATATTGAATGCATTTAGTAATGCTGTAAAAAAATATATCTTCAGTATTCTCTACGACGCATTACTATCGTGCGACAGAAATTATTTATTTACATCGAATGTAATTGTTTGCAACTTGCAAGTATATGTACTTGTTAGCATGTTGTGAATTGTAATAAACACTGAAATAAAAATGAAGTATACATTATATGTTGTGTTGATATTGATTTCTATTTTAAAAAGAAAAGGTAGGTATTTCGTGGTGACAGATATTTTTTGAACTTACATTTTAATTTTTCACTTCAATTTCTAGTAGTTCTGTCCAGGAATATGGGCAATCTCTTCACATTTTAAGATACTCTATTTAAATACCAGGAATAAACATTTTCTATTACAATAAGCTACTTCCTCAAGAAATTCTCCAGTCATTTCCCAGAAATGACGTGTCAGAAATTCTCAATATGGGAAGGCCTCCGAGCGTTTTCTTTCCCCCAACTCCTTTATCACCCGACAATTTCTGGAGCTGGAAAGAAGTCTATTGGTTGGTAGCACCGCCCACATAAGGAAAATATATCATCCACCAATCATGAGGCGTTTGTCAGGAGGATTTTCCTTTTTTTTCTAATGGTTCTTTTGTTGTTTTCTTTTTTCTAAACGTTTTCCTTTTTTTTCCTTTTTGCTTTGTTCCATTGATTCGATCGATTTCCCTTTCACCCTGCCTTGTTCTTGCTTTCCCTTTTCTTTTTATCGTTTACCGTTCCTATATAAGGTGTTTTCCGATTTGATTTCATTCAGTCTCCAACTGGAATTCAGGATAGCTGATGGGTAGTACTTCCCGGTCAGTTGATCCAGACTCTCCGCAGATATTTTGGCAAAAAAACATTACAGAGATCATGTAAGAAGTACGAAATTTCTATTTCAGTCATATTTAATTGGTGTAATTTATATTGAATTATATTGTTGCAAATGCTTTGCCTAAGCCTTTGATATTTGACCCATCCACAAACAATCGCCATGTTACGAATGGCACAGGAAGGGAGCTACTTGCCGACGGAAATAAGGAAAATTTGAAATTTAAAGGAGATTCTTGTATAAATATATATACAATAAGCAAAGAAATAAGCAGGGACTAGGATGTCCTGAGCGATCGACAGCGAGTGAAGATATAAAACTAGTTCTGAACTAAGACAATAATAACTCAACGCTGCGAATTCCAATTTTTTTTCTGCGAATGAAATGATAACTTGTTTCCAAACGGATTTTTTGTGCTGAAAAAGATGGCGCTAGCAGCCGTTTCTTATGACGTCACATTTACGAGAAAAATGAGGTTAAATGTAAAAAAATTCGCATTTTTTGGCGCTATTTCTTTTATTGTAATTTATTATTCAACCTTGTGTTTAGGGTCCCAATTGTTTAAAAATTCGTCTGTCCCGTTGGTCCCGCCAATTTTTAATTTAGAAAAACTGGCATAATGTTTGTAATATGCGACCCTGAAAATGTCAAAGTAAGTACATGTCAGCAAATCTGTAGCGATTTTAACAAATTCAGCGACCATATTGGATCCGCCATTTTGAATTTCAAGAAGCTGGCGTCGGCTTACGGAAACCCCTAAGTAACAAATTTTATAAAACTTCATTCTTCATTTTCTGGGTGGTTGTTTTTTTGTTTCTTAAACTATAACTCATAAATAGCCTTAAAATTTGCAATTTTACATTTTTTGTCTGGCCACTTGCAGAAAGCTTACATAGAGTCATTAACTTGAATTTACCCTACTTGCCATGTCTTAAATGGAAATAAAATGTATCGGTCGAAATGTGAATAACGGAAATAGTGCCAAAAACGCACATTTTGAGATATTTAACCTCACTTTTCAAGAAAATGCGGTACGATAGGAAAATTTTGACAGCGCCATTGTTTTTATCACAAAAAAATACTTTGGAAATGATGCTGCGATTGTCCAAAGTAAGCTCTCTTTTGCTAGAAAGAAAATAATATTAATAGTGCCAAAAACGCACATTTTGATACATTTTCTTGAAAAACTTCACGAAAAATCCCTTCGCAAAAAATAGGTGGCATGTTATTCGCAAAAATCATGTACTATAGTGTCATCGATTTTATATCTGTTAAAATAGTGAAGAATAATCTTTGAATTCGTGGTGTTTAATACATATTTATGACACCGATTTAACCCATTAAAACCTGAAAAGTTACATATTTTTCTCTTCGCTCTTAACCCTTTTTTGTAAAAAATTTAAAAAGCAGGTACGCTAACTTGAGCTCAGTTTCTCGAGTAAAAAGAGTTTTTTTAATTGTTGAAAGATATCTTTCTTACTATTTTCAGGCGTGCTTTATCGATTCCCGTCAAGAAAATGTCAAAAAGAAAAGATTATTTATCCAAACGAGTTGAAAAATAAAAAATAAAAATACCATGATTTTCAAGACATATTTTGTTTTTCATTTTCGGCGATATTCTGCACTGAAACTGGTTATAATTACTGAAATTCATACATAAAATATGATCCCAATTGTTGGACATAAATAATATGCGAATAGATTATTTTTTAGAAGCAATGGTGGATTCAAAATGGCCGCTGAACTAAACAAATTTCTTCAAAATGAATAATTCCCTGAAATAGTGAGTGTAGAAAGTTTTTGTTTAGTTTTATGTTGATGATATAAATATTGAGTGGGTATGTACAAAGATTATAATTATTTTGAGTTGATAAATTCAAAATGGCTGACCGGTAATGGCCACGGAGCGTAAATTGTATCTTTTATATTCAACGTTGTTGTATGAATCTCTTACAAAGTTGAGGGAAAAATAGATTATATGTAATGATATACAATAATATATTTTTATATTCAATTATATAAGAAATCGTACAATTCTCTCTATCATTACGGATTTGTCTTTACAATCCCATCCAAACCAGAAGACCCACAAACGAAGGAAGCAAGTTGAAGATTACATCAAAATATATGTGAATATACCCAAGTTTCAAACCATTGTATAATTTCATTGTATAACTAATGAAAGTAGTATTAGTTATTTTCAGTAAAGTTTATTTATTCTGTTTTACATAAAAGTTTGTTAACATATAGATAATATGTTAATTATAGACAATTCAGAAATTATCGTTAGTTCAGATCTGCAGTAAGATTGGTCGGTTTTCGACCTGAACCCGTCTGCAGCGCTGCCAAATCTTTATAACAGTTTGTAATATGTTAGTTTGTTTATGTGTGTACGGATGCATCGACGGTACACTTAGCAGCGTCAATTCTTTCACCAACACTGCAGTGTTATCCTTGTTTACCACAGATAAATATAGGTGAAAACAAGGATAACGGAGCAGTGTTAGTGAAAGAATTAATGCTGCTGAGTGTACATGTGCCAGCAAGAACGTGGACAGTTCAGTATAAAATTTTCGTTCGAAGTCTCCCTGTGCGCTATTGGTCCGACGAATAAATAGATATTTATTTTGACCAAAAAAACAGTACTAGCGATTGAGTATAAAGAATGTTCTTTTCTGTCTAAATGTCAAATTATATCTGATCAAATAAAAAAAACACGAAAATAAAACTAATTCAACGTATGTATGTATATTCATGAAAGAACAAACAAAATTACAAGCATTTAAATTTCAAAATACGATTACTATTTCATGAAACGTGGATAACACGATTAATTTTTCTTCTTTACTAATCTTTTACCAACATTTTCCCCTACGCTACGAACCATTAGACTTCTTATTCATGGAATTGGCCAATTCAACTGAAAAAATTCTTTTTACTCTCGACACCAGCTGACTACCGTCAAATTAAGGTGAACGCAATCAGTTTGCCAGGAATCCTGCAACCAAAATACTCTTAGACTTCTTGTTCACTCGGATGTAAGCACTAATTGTGCACTAAGTCCCCGTACTGTGAATCATCCGAGCTACATCTCCATCAAAGAGTGTGAAAGGAACCTGACTTCATTATTGTCTTTTTTTTTCACAGTTTGGTAACTACTACAAATATTCATAAGGTATATTTACTATGTTCAGAACACCGCTCGCCTACTATTCCAACTATCATCCGAAGACCTTACAATCCCAATAAGGTTCCTTCAACGTCTGCAGCCGTTTTCATAGAAGTACTCACATTTGTGAAATCAATGGTGAGGGAAAAAGGCGGAAAACTCACACCAAGTACAGCAATTTAACAGGAGTATTTAAACGAAAATTGTGATAGTTGTGTCTATCGGTAACACCAATGTTTTCCGAAATTTAAAGAACTGCGATTGAAATAGTAATAAGCTGTACCAAAAATCACGGAGTAAAAAGTTTCAGGCAGATTGATTTTTCAAAAAGCTGTCCTAAAATTTAAACTTCTTTCTCGAAACGATGTTCCTCCATACTTGTTGTATATTTATTTAAATTTATTTCAGTAAGACGCTGTAACAATATTTGTGGTTCATCATATAAAACTTTGTAAACTTCTTGCCGATAACTTGCGATTAAATGGGATTTAAATATTTTAGAAACGATAATGACTGTATTCAACATTAATTTAATCATTTATGTACAGCATATACTTATTCTAATATAAATCATGATCGTAGCTATTTAACACATATCTTACAAAATATATACTGGTATTATCACGTTGTCTGTAAAAGTGGCCATGGTTTTCCTAATTGTTCGTATCCGTCATTTATTTCTTTGATGATCTTTTTAAAATCATGATGTGGAAATTTTTGTAAAGCGATACGTAAGCATTCAAATGCACACTCGTATTTCCTCAAATCGCCTGAAAATATATATTAAAAACGTTATCATTTATTAATTTACTGATATATAAAACGTGTTTTCATTTTGCTATTGTTTATAACGATCTTGCAGTACACTAACATTAATTAAAACCATTTCGTTTACTTTTAAATCAAGACAAAAAATACATTACCAAGACTGTATGACAAATTAAAAGTGGACTACTGAAAATATGCACAAAACTGCGATATTACAAAATAAACATAAAAAAAATAAATTATGAAAATTGATTAGAATACAATTAGTTACCAAATACGAGTTTATTAAAATACTCTAAGCATGTACTAGTAAAAATGAAGAAATGCTTTTTTCATTATAAATTCCTCCACTACCATGTGCATTTCAACACGAAATTATTATCCAATGTTATTTGGCATGCATTGCTTAAATTAATGTTATTTGTAATATAATAGCTTTAACAATGTCGTGTACTTACCATGATTTAAAATAGCGAATATAAGTTCTTTGTACGCTTTTTGTCGAATATTCATATACAAATTTGCGTCGTCAATTTTTAACGCTAAATCGTGGAAGAGAGTTAAATCATCTTTCAGTTTGCACATATTGATTGCACGTCGATAATGTGTACCACGCTGAATGTGTTTAACGTATCTCGACCATATATTGCTTTCGTCAGGCATACGATTTGTGAATAAATAAATCCAGAGAATACACATTGGATACGTAATGTTTTTTTCAAAACATCTCACAGCAAAGTATTCAACTAAAATAGAAATTTAAATAATTTTTAATCATATTTGTCCATGATTAAATAGGTTGTCGAAATATGTATTTTTGAGCGCCATCGCCGAATGTTATATATTTATATGGTTACACTGAGAAAGGTGTATTTTATCAGTTACTATCCGTTGGCTTTTAAAAAGTGTATTATAGCCATTAAAAGATATATTATAACTAGTAAAATCTTCCGACGTTAACTAGCATTATACGATAGCTAGCATTTGTTTTTGACAGGTTATACGAAACTGTAATAAACTCTCCTATTTTAAAAGAATGTTTTATTATGACTAAAAGAAGGCATTTTTAATATTTTAATTTGCTAGATAAATTTCCATAAACAAAAATTGCTCATAGTTGAAGAAAAAAGGCTAAAATAAACTGACATATCGGTTAAAATAATATAAAATCTTCGTCTTTTAACAGGTAGTAGAAAGATGGCAATCCCTATGCGTAAAATACTATATTTTACGGGGCATAAGAATTCTAATACTGGGTAAAAAACACTTTTCTCAGTGTATAATATCACCTTTAAATGTACATTAGTTTACAAGATGTAAAATATGTATGCAATGTAGTGGAAATTAAGATATTCTATTTGAAATAATGTACAAAATTTCTCTTTAGAAAATATCGTATTTCGGCGATAGCAACCTTCTTTTTGAATGAACACTATCGAAAGTTATGATTTGTTTCTTTGATTCACCGAAATTCTAAAAAAGTGTATTATTACTGTAAATCCGTATTAAACACCATTTTTAATTATTATGGATGGCACCGCTTTAAACCATAACTTCTATGCCCGCTCTAAAACAGTTGGAGTCAATTTTCTGATCATAGGTGTAGAAAATGGGGTAGGTTGGTTTCGATGTGTTTGCGTACTTCGGAGTAAAACGTGCTTTCTAAAAGGGAGTTATTTTCTTCCATCAATATGATTAATATAGAGTAAAGTAAAGAAAACATATAACTACACCGGTAGAATGAGACTTGGCGGAATACACTAAAGAAGTAAAATTGACTCCAAGGAAGTGAAATTTAAGTCTAAAGGAGAGCAATTTAATGATTACTCTATCGGGGGCTACGCAATTAACTAATTTTAATATTTTTAAAATAATGTTTATGTACATGTATCCCCAAAAAGTTATTCATAAGTGAGAAAATAGTGTTCGAATAATTGAGATTAATTTATTATGAGAATATTAAGATGTTTTTCAATTATGTGTCTGCCTTTTTAATGAAAGTCGCGTCACTATATTTACATTTAACGGATTGAAGCGATTCTAAACTAATTTCTCTACTGACTCTTTCGTGAAGTTGAAATTTCCGGTATTTCTCCACCATTTATGGAGCGATTTCGCTCCAATTTAAACATTAATCACATGAAATGATTACTTTGACATTTACAGAGACAGAATTTAAAAAACGGGTAAAGAAATGACGTAGTTAGATTTGACGGTTCCTCAGTATGTCTCTTCGACAAGATGGCGCTGTAACACGCTGCCTTAAAACGTTTTCGACGAAGTACGGAAGTTTCAGATCGTTATTGCAAATTGCTCGTTCTGGAAAATTTATTCCACGAGGCTCACAAATGCATTTTACTTTACAAAATCTGTTTTTATGTCGTAATGGCTACAGATTATCAAAAATAAATTTCCCCATATTTGCATGGGAGTTTAAAGCTTCAAAAAGTTCTTTTTCATAAGCGTACCCAACTGATGCTTGGTTAGTAATGAAGGAATCTAGGAAACCTCAATGTGATATGATAGTGTAGGATTTTCGGATTAACTAGCTGAATTTTCAATGTTTTTTTTTTGCTCGAAATATATTTAAATTTATATATTCACAAATATGTCTACACTAGTGTGCCCCTAAAAAGTGGGAGCGAATTAAACTTTAACATTATTGGAGTGAATTGCCCAGTTCAAGAGAGAGTAATCGTTAAATTTAACTCATATAGGCTTCAATTTTACTTTCTTGGAGTCATATTTTCTCCTTTGGTATATTTCATGCTAGGTTTGAATCCCTTTACTAACTCGCTCTAACATATTCAATCCTGAGACGAATAAAACAGAGATTCTAGGTTACAGTTTTTTGCATCTAATGAAGAAAGAACAAATTATATATCTTAATAAACAATGAGGTTATTCAGGACCTCGAAGCACATGACGCGATGGTCAATAGCTGGTGCCAACTTTAAACGTTCATTACTTTGTGACTATTAGAGCAATAAAGATAAAACGTTCTAGAACATTTTTTCATACCTTTATGAACAACTTTCTGGCTGACAGTTTTCGGATACTCGAAATTCTCTTGATAAACGAAGAGTCTGAAGGTATATTTTGCATTTGCGTAGAAAAAAATTAATAACTTTATTGTTTATTCGGATATAAAATATGTTATTTCGCCATTATATGCGGAAATCTCTAATGAACAATTTCTTTTTTTTTTTATTTGTTTCAAAACTTTCAAAATTGACTATCTTATAGTCGTTATAGCGTAATAATTAGTCCTGTCTATACAGTATTCAGTGACCTTTCTTTTTCCCGTGTATATTGACGCCATTAGAGTATATTTTGACTCCAAAGAACTGAACTGTAGTCCAACCCAACCTACCCTATTTCCTACCCCTATGGACTGAAATTTAAGTCCAATCATTTTAGAGTGTTATACGTCGTTAAGGTTGCAAAATCGCGATTTACTACAACTGACACAAATATGCAGGCATCTTTTTTAATATTTTGTATATAGATACCTTGAAAAGAAGTGTATCCGAACCCAAAATTTATTGTAAAATGTGAACAAAGCAATTATATTTAATTCAATATTGACAAACGTAGATGTTCAATTATTATTACACCGTGGCATAGAAAGCGTTCACAGCTTTCGGATTGTTACTGACAAAATAACTATCATAAATAGGTATATAAATTTAAACAAACTATCCTTTTGAATATAGTATAACAGTGGAAAATTGAATTCTCATTATACGTAATATGTCACTTACATCTTTTTATTAAACTTGGATTTTCCTGCAAATACTGTGTCCATTTCTCTTCCGACATATCATTGACCATTTGTTGTTGTAATTCGATACTTGGATTTCTAAGCAAGTTGTCTATTCCATTACAGAACTCGGTCTCGCTTTTCTCCATTAAGTAGTTTGTAATTAAATCCTAAAACAAAAAAAAATTTCTTATGATGCTTATGATGCAATAATTTACATGGAACAACCTTCTTCCTTCAAAATGATGAGAAAAATCGAAGGTACTTGCACTCTTAAAGTGAAAACTCACGGCATAACAGTGAAATCTCACTTTTTTTATACAGTGCCGATCAGACCACCTTCCTAAAAGGGGAAATTCACTTTATTAAACAGTGGATTTTTTTAACTCATTCATGTAAAACTGAACTTTATACAAAGTAAAATTTCACTGCAAGCACAAGTGAATATTTAATATATGTGTTTACATATTTTTAGATTACATATGTCTTTACTCGGACAAATATTCATCAACTTATTTTCATAAATTACAGACCATCGATGTCTATTATCCCATTAGGGAATCGCAAACAACGAGTGGTACTGGTATGCTCGATTCAGAACGCGAATTCCTTATATACGTAATTAATTGGATTTCACCGTTAGTGAGAATAATACTATGTACGGTGGATATGTTCAACACGATTCATACGCGCCACCAGACGGCGAATGTTCAATTAATTCATTTAAACTGTTTTAGAAAACTTGAATATAGAAATTTAGAGGTTAAACTAATATAACAAGGTCCCGAATACCATCCTGATGATACTTTAAGCTAATCTAAAATTGTTCATTGCGTTAAAGTAGGTTTGATGATGGTATAATGTCCGCCATTTTGGACCAACCATTTTGAATTTTAAGATATTGGGGTTAAAATGAATTTCAGTGACCCTAAGACACTTCATGTGGATATTTTCAAGATATCGAAAATCATTTGTTGCGGTAAATTGTGTTTCATGGTTGTACAAGATTTATATTCAATTTGTATTCGAAATTTCGTTAGCATTAGCAATCAAAAGTCCTCAAATGAGTTTTACATGATTTTTAGACGTATAATTCTCTAATTGGAACATTTTACTATCGTTTTGGTTGAATGTCTAATGAAAACGTGAATTTCAGGCGCCATATTTTATGCCCCATTTTGGATTTTCATAAACCTCAGAACTTTTTTGAAGGCGCTTGACCAGAGACCAACATTTTCAGACTTCAACGTCTTGATAGGTTCATCCAAATTTTGAGTACACTAATATAAACTACAGGTTTGTTCAAATTTCCTAAAAACTAATTAAAAAGAGTGTTTCCAAAAATAGTAAAATATAGTACCTTCGAGTTTGTTCATAATTTTTGCCGTATCGGATATAATCGTTAAATGTTAAATGAAAATTCAGTGCATTTCGCCATTAACGGATTAATATACTTAATGGTATCATTAAAATTCTCCAGGTCCTTATAAGTATTTTCAACCAGAAATGAGTGCACGAAAAAATGGCAAATAAATTGACTGTACTATAAAATTACCGTTTTATAATATTTCGTGATAAGATGATCTATCTACCTTAGTTTCTCTAAAAGAAAATAACAAATGGATACTACGAAGATCATGAAATAAAGAATAAGTTAAAATTTAAGGACAAGAAATTGAAAATGTGCAAAATAAGTTTCGAGAATTTTAGTTTCACATTCGCATAATACATAATAAACAACACCAAGCAGCAGATTATATTTAAACAAGTGGTCAATTAATTATTATTTTTCTAACTTAATAGTAATTTCGTTTTATTTTTATTTTATTTTTACTTACCATCTCGTCACATTTTTCCGTAGCTTTGGCTGTTTCTTGAGCTTTGAAAATTTTGTTGTAATCCGGTAGATGTATATTCAAATAGTCGTCTTGGGAATCTAATTTTGAATTATCTTTGCATACTAACAATTCTCCGTATAAAAAAGCATTGCGTCGATGTGTACTGAAAGTTCAAAATAAATTTAAAATTTAAAAGTTATAAAAATTAACGAACAAAGGTTGCACAATCGAATTAAAATGTAATTTACCTATCCGATACATTACTTGGAAAATCTCGCATAGTACGTGCGTTATTAATCTCTTCGTTATGTTCACGTAAATTCAATGTATTATCAAAAGTATCAGTCGTGAAAGCAAAGTCGCGGATATTATTTTTTTTCAAAAGGCGAGATAAAGAGTTCAAAAATGAACTATCCACCTGAATGTTGTCCTCTTGCATTTGAGTCCACAAAGCTATACCTTCTGCGTAATCATTTGCAAATTCTGAAAGAGATGCATTAAAAGAAACTTATCGTCACCCTTTCATCTCAGTAAAAGTACGGAAACCAGTATGTGATAACCTCTTACCATAATTTATCATTAACATTCTGCACATTGGTTCCATAATACTTGGAGAAGCCAAGTTTCTTAAGAATTTAACCATATTTTTGAGATGGTTAATTTGCCCAGTGTTATTGTAGAATTCAGCGAAAATTAAAACTCTGCTCATTGCTGTTGATAGAGCATGCGGAACTGGTATTTTCTATGGTCGAGTTAGAAAATCAGTTATTAAATGGAAATAACACATTCTATTTTAAATATTTAAGTTTATGCTGTTAAGTAAAAAGTAAATAATAAATCGCATGCTCATGTATTTGTTAGTTGCTCCCACTATTTAGGGCGCATGTACACTAACAGCGAATTGCGAAATTTCCAGTAGTAAGTAAATTTTCGTAGACGAGGCAAGCAGAAAAATATTTATAGTATGCAATTAAAAGTAAACATGTCCAACCAATCGAACAACCCAGTGACTTTGTGATATTTAAAGTTGTTTGAACTCGCGAATTTTCGTGATTGTCAAATTGTTTTGCATTTCGTTTGTCACGATTCGCTTTCAGTGTACATATGCACCCTGAGTTTCTTCAATACATTCCAAATATTTAATTATATATGTTGATATTAAATTCAAGAAAATATAAAATAATCGTAACTGTAATATACAAAATGCAATATGTACATGCCATATTTTGTTATAGATGAAAACCATGGTTGTGATAAGAATCTAATATAGCATATGATGGCAAGAAGATGGAAATTGATCTTGTTCCTTAGAAGTGGGATATATGAAAGATTTTTTCACGTTTCATTAATAGCATAAAGTAACTTGCCTGCAACATTTTCCTCGCCTCTTGGCCTCTTTCACATTCAATCAGTAACACGGCAAGATCAACCGATTGTTCATTATCAAAAATTATGTTTTTACACGCATCGATGACGCGCTGCAAAGCGTCTAAATTTCCATCACGAAGGAACTGGCGCATGAATGTAAACCTCAAGGGTGTATGATTAAATTGTTTACAGATAGATTCGAATTTATCCAATGCCGCTTCAATACTTTCACTGGAATAAATATTAATAGAAATGGTTTGTAAGTAAAAGTTTAAGGATACTGATTCTTACCAATAAATAAAATAGAAACCACAGTGTTTAAATATTACTGGGTTATAAAATATTAAGACATTAACGATAAAGACAAATTTTTCTTCTGTAAAGTACTTCAGAGTTACCTCAAAGATAATAAATTGTATAAAAATATCATTTTTTTATACTATTGCTGATGCTGATTTTAAATGATACGTGTAAAATTTCATGATTTATTGCATGGCGAGTTAGTTAGCCTTATTAAACTCTTTTAACAATAGCATTGAAATTCGATTTATTCTTAAAATATAAATTTGATTTGAGCTATAAATTGACAGTAAATTCTGGTCTAATTATTTTTAAAATGGTGTAGACTAATATTTTTGCATTATCGCACCAGCAAACTATTTAACCCTTTCCGGCACAAATTTTTCTGGTGAACCATTTTTTCATGAAACTGGGTACTCGAGGGTTCTGGGGTCGCTGATCACGAATCTGAACTCAGATTTTGAAAATTCAAAGCGGTGGATTCAAGATGTCCGACCAAAAGGTAAAAATTTACTTGATTCAGATGAAATTGAATACCAAAAATGTAATCTCAACCAGGTAATTTTTTACATTTTTGATCGGTCATATTATATCCGCCGTATTGAATTTTCAAAATCCGAGTTGTAATACAGATTCGTAAACAGCAACTTCAAAAACCCCCGAATACCCAGTTTCATCTGGATCCAATTGAACATTTGCCAGCGACTGCATTTTCTCTATAAAAAATGACGACTTTTAGTTGTTTATTTGTTTATAAATCATAATGTTAAACAAACATTGATTTAAATGCAATGTTGTGCACTTCTTCAACTCTCACATAAATTGGATTAAAAAAAACGGCGCAAATGCATTATTTTGTCGTTAAAAACTCAAATTTTCAACTACGTTCATATTAGCCACCGTACAGGGAAAGGTTAAATAAGAATTTTCATTGTTTTATTTGTAATTGTCAATTAATGTGTTTTTAATTAAAGACTAATCATAAGTGATGTTAGTCAAGGTAGTTTATTGTTGATAAGAATCAATTTCCGAGTACAAAAACTAATGAATTATCATTATATTTACTTTTCAATTCTTACTGTGAGCAAGGGGGCCAATAATTTGTGTGTTACATGAACGTAATAATCATGTTTTGTTAATTTTTCGAAAATTTGCTCGGTTAATTCAATATTTCCTGTTTTTCCTACAGCCGCCATCAACTCCTCACTTAAATTTTGATTTGGTTTTTTTAAATTCGTCATGTCTGTTGACGTCATGTTAAAAGAATCCAGCGCATCTAAAGGGTATAATTTCGACATGAGCAGTAATTAAATTAAAATATCTACTTCTATACAGTTTTCGAAAAGTCTGAATATTAAAAACATCTAAAAACTATAATATATTTTAAACAGCAACATATGTTTCCTTTTTGAATATCTTTTGACAGGATGTCTTTTTTGACAGATTTTTGTGATATTTTGTTGTTAATACTTTGTTTCTGTACAAATTTCCGAATTTGATAAATGCTGCGTATATTATATAAATATAAAACAATGATCAATTGTCAATCGATATTGATCCAATAAGATCCATCGCGGTGAAATAAATGTTTCAAAAAACAATCCAGATTTTTAAAATCATTCGATAAAGAGTGAACATTTTTATAAATTTTAGATTTTTAACAAACTGAAAATGTTTAAACGTCCACAACTCGGTTGCTACTTATAATTCAGTAACAAATAAAAAATGAGATTGTTTGTCCTGAAATATAATTTTATATAGATATAATACAAATTTTGTTGCTGTTTGTTTCCGGATTTGTATAGTATCATAACATTCTTTTCACCGAAAAATTATGATTTAAATAATAAAAATTCAGAAAATTGATTGAATTGACAAAGACGTATCCGAAAACCGATCCCATAGGGATGCTGGATGAACGTGAGTGTATCAAATATATTAAGCGCTGTCTGAGTATACTGCGATTTATACTATACTGTGCAAGAACACGTCCCTGAACGAACCACTAGTAACCTACTAGGAACCACTAGTTCACCCGAATGAACCCGCTAGTAATACAAATTTGTATCGTTTAAATCAGCAGTTTTGGGTGTTGTAAAATGTTAGAGATACTGATGACGGTTTGTTTATGAAATGTTACATATTTTTAATAATAGGATCAATTTATTTTGGAGTTGCAGAACAGAAACTCCACTCCGTTACCGCCATATACAAACATTATAATTTAGGTCCTCCTCTTGACATAAAACTAGTAATAGCAGTGTTTCTAATTAATTTTATAAAATTAAATTTTAATTTTGAATATGTTTTTGAGAGAATGACCCACATACCAATTACACAAAAATAATCCAAATTGTATTTTCTTGAATCACCATTCAGCAAAACATACCTTGAAAACATCCTCTCTTGATGCAAGTTATTGCCACTCTTAGAATCTTCTCCTTATTCATGAACGGTTGTGTACTCTGAAATTCGCTTAACCATCGCTTAATATTCCTCAAATCATGCACCTCACAGTACATGCTTACAAACAAGGAGCACACATTGTAATCGATAGGGCAGTTGTTTTCCGCAAAGACCTATCATACCCAGGAAGAAAAAATTCGTCAAAATACTTATGTTATAAAGCATACGATTTAGATAAATTTGATATTACTTTGCGTATTTGTTCAAGACTCAATCTATTTTTGACGCAATAATAGGTTAAACTTTTTCTAAGGGCTCGTGGATAATAAAGAACGGTATCGGATGGTACATCCACTTTCTATAAATGAAGATATAATAGTAAGTAATATAAATTATCATTTTCTTATTTTTAATTCTTTAAATAACGATACATGCATATTAGAACTTACGCAGTATTGCTCTTGAATTTGGTTGAAGAGGTTTTTTTTATCCGCAGAAATATGTTTAGCAAGAAATTCACAAACCGGATACTTGTTTGGGCTGATTTTAAAGTCACGCAACATTATGTCAAAGACGTTTTTAATACCTGAATTGAAATAAAAAGAGTACTTTTCAATTATACTAAACAAAAATATTTTGCGACTAGGAAAAAAAATATAAATACATTGATAGGATGTAAAAACAGTTTAGGTTTAATTAACTCAATTCATAATTAAATATCAGGCTTTCAAAAATACTAATCAAATTAAGTTTATTTTCTGAAGAAAAGTACTTACCTGCAATATTATTGGCTTTTGCGTGGGAAATTAATATGGGGTAAAAAAAATGTTCTCGGACATTACCACTACGTTCCTGGTATGCTTTTGCTAACATAAAAAATTGATCAAATGATCCGAGTTTTAAAGAGATATTCAGTGTTGTTGAATATGCTGAATTACATAATTGGTTTTTTTCGAAATTTTCACATAATTTTAGAATCTTTTCGATAGGCTGCAATGGAATATGAAATTAATTAAAGATAATATAATAACATTAATTAATATTATACAAACAATTTTCTACAAAAGTGCACATTTTAATTGAACAAAAAATGAAAATGCTTAAAATGAATATTATAGACGATTCTTCCAATATGCTGAACACTACGAAAATGGTTAAAAAGTATATAAAATCTCTGTAAGTCCAACCAGCTATATTTGCACTAGCTATAAATGCAATTTAATGAATTTTTGTATAAAAGAACGATGGAAAAGATCTACAACCTTTAGATGTTAAATGCCTTATAAATAAACCGTTAGAATTTTTAGAGTTTTAGTTTCTGCGGAGTGCAAAATTTACCACTGAAAATACGGGACATATAGATTACAAACGCATAATTCTAATAACGCACCAGCAATAAAAAATTTATTTTAAAATGCATTATTGACTGAATCGGATCGAAATTAAACACCAGAAAATGTTACAGGTTATTATTTATAATCAACTTATAAACTGCAATCATGGGAAAAAGACCTTCCAGAATTTTCAGTGACTATACAAGGAAATTTCCATTTTCATGAAACCCGGAATACTTTGATTACCACTCTTATTTTGAGTGAAAACTCGTTTTTTTTGTTAGCATTAGAATCTATTCGTTAAGGTAACCAATTTTAATTACAACTGGGCTGCAATTAACTGCTTATTGTTGAAAGACCTAAATATGTGCTTTTGTAGAAAATTATCTATATATTGTAGATGCAACAAGTTTACCAGGTCATTATAAACAGCCATTCTCATGAACGAATGGTAAAATTCTGTCTTATTTTTCCCTGATTTGTAATCTGTATATTGCAAGATTGTCTCCAGCACCCTCAGGGCAATGTCGTCGTGTCCATTTTCAAGTTGTTGATGGATCGTTTCCATAACTTTCTTTCCGTAAAGTATATTTCCTTTAGACACAAGAGGTAGGATCTAAAAGCGTACAATATTCAGTTTATATACATGTATGAAATAGCTTTATGTAAAATTTAGACCCAAACCTCATTAATGTATTCCTTATGTTCACTAATGATTATTTGACAAAAAATTGTCGTCAAATCCTCACTTCCAAACCAAATATTTTGATCTCTGCTTTCAGCTAATGTTTTCCTTATACTGTTTATATCTCCATTTATGACATAAGCACATATTAAAGATGCGTATGTACGTGAAGATTTTTTTATTCCCTCATTTGTCATTATATTTAATATGTTACGTACTTCCTGCATGTTTCTAACCATAAAAGAAAATTTGCTCACTATAACACATTAATGCCTTTAGTAAATGTTGTATATTGTTCAAAATTATTTTATCAAATATAAGTTTGAAGATTTCAATATTTATGATTACAGTTAAAATACAAATTAAAATGATTAAAAGGATTGAAATTAACAACGTATATTACGGACGTTAACAGTTCTCGAAACTACACTCTAAAACTGTTAATTTGAGTTCATACGTGCATAAAATGGGGTAGGCTGGTTTAGACTACATTAGAACGTTTTTGGAATCAAAATGTACTCCAATAACGTCAATAAACACAAAAACAAAAAAAAAAGATGATTGAATACTGCATGGGCAGGATTGGTTATTGCGTGGACCCTTTTTTTTATTTCAACTTGCTATAACATAGTCAATTTTGAAGGTTTTGAAACGATTAAAAAAAAGAGTAAAATTGAAGTATAGAGGATTAAAATTTAACGATTTCTCCCTCTTAAACTGCGCAATTTACTCCAATAATATTAGTGTGTATGTATGGATAGTTCCGAAACTATTCTTGTACAATTTTGCATCTATGTGTAGTATTGCTGAAGCTATACACTAATAATACAATTTCGTGCAATAGTAGAAATATATGATATCGTTCAAATTTTGTCTATTTTTGTTATTAATTTTAGTCATAAGTTGTAGAATTATTTTTTACTTCTATGTGTCAATGTGTAATACCGAAAATAATATTGTAATTATATAGATTTTGTTGTGGTACTATACTAAATACCTACCCAGACAATGCATGACCTATTATTAAAGACCGATACATGTTCTCAGTCACAGAAAAGTGATTTTCCTTAACCAATTTTAAAATTTCTTGAACTGTTTGAATATCTCCCTTCACACAACTTGCATCTATTAAATATTCATATGTGACTCTGTTAGGTTTAATGTTTTCTTTGTCCATTTCCGTGAGAAAATCAAATGGTGAAAAATTGTGTCGACAGCTTAAGTACACTTGTAACAGTGCATTGAAATGCGAGATGTCTACAGAAATCCCTGCAATAAAAATGTATACTTTTGATTTATATCGTAAAATGATCTTATAATTTTATTGCTTCAAAAACAAATTTTTATTTCGTTGTCACATAATTGAACTTTTACATAATCTCACAAAAATGTGGTTTTAGTGAAATTCTCTGTCTGTTTTATATGTTGTAGTGCTTATCGTTCTCAGCAAAGGTCCTCAGCTCTGTATATTGAGTAGTTCAAGTGCTGTTTTGTGGAAATATTCATGCCGAATTTTTAAAATTGAACTTATAAAGCGGGTAGGTTAATACGGTGATATGTACTTCTATACACAAAACTGCTTTTTTACTCTTTCGGGTTGTAAAATTACATTTCAGTTTTCCCCGTAATTAGCAGGAAGTTTTAGCGGTTTGAGTGACCGTGCAGCCCCGGGCAAAATCCCATTACATCTTAACCTTGCGACTATGCTGCAGAAATATCATAAACAGCTAATATACAACTCAAACTATGCAGCTCCGTCCAACGAATAGATTGTTACAAAATTTGGAACTAGGAGTTTTTCGTGACGCTGAATGCGGATCTGAAGTAAGATTTCCAAATTTTAACATGGTAAATTCAATATGATTGACCATTTAAAAGTTCCAATGGTTCCAAGATCAAGTTGTAGCAAAAGTTCGAGATGTTCAGGACGTTGCATTCCCAGATACAGTAGTCCTCCTCTTAAATAATCTTCCCTTAAGTCATATCTTTTGCTCCCCCTAAGTCATAATTTTATAGGTTATAAATCCTGATGCGTTCCCCAATCACGCGTTCTGTTTAACCGTAGCAGATATTATAAGGAGTAGCTCGTGTAACGTTTTGTATAAATATGTAACTAACAAATGTACCAAAAGTACCAGAAAATTACATTGCAAAACCATTGAAATTGAATGTTATGAAATATAACTTAAGGGGAGTTGCCGCCATCTTGCTTGCCCCGACTGTACGACTTAAGGGGAGCACTACTGTACAGTGGTCCTTCCCTTATTCTAATTTGTTCAGTCAGGCAAGATGGCGACCTTCTCTTATTCTAATTTTCTCCTCTCAGTCACTAAACATTTGTTGTTTCACTTTTCCTATTTCTTTCTCTTTCGAGGCAAATACGCAGTTAGGTTTGTATACAGATGTAAACCCGTGGGCAATGCGAATCTCTTGTTTTTAACAGATCTTTTGTCTTTTTTTTGCCGTGCAACTTTATATGAAAAAAAGGATAAAAGATCTATAAAAGACGACAGAATCATTCCACATGAGTGTACATACTCCGACATATGTGCTTCAAAGTAAGATGGTAGGCGTGGTGAGGAGGACCCGTACAAGGAAATATTACAATGGGCAAAGGGAAAAAATTAGAATAAAGGAAAGACTACTGTACAGTAGAACTTCACTTTATCGTCCTTCACTCTGTTAGCGCCTTTACATTATTAGCGAGATTTCCTTCGCGTATTTAGCGCAGGTAAGGTTAGTTCTTCTTCCCTCTTTCGTAATTCCAGTGTTGTGCCTATTGAGTCGGCTGGAAGGTTCGCAAGAAACGATGCGCATTTGTAGGACAACAAAGTGAAAGGCAAAACTCCGAGTTTGACAATAAAGTGAAGTTCTACTGTAATTGGTTTTTACTGTTAACTTATAAATATTTCAGATTTTTACACTCCTTATACTAGGTTTGAATTTCGGAAGACTTCACATTCGTACTCAGCGATGCGGAAAACCTCCCAGTACCAAGTTTTATAACTATGTATGTAATCTCGCGAGTGAGCATTGGAGAAGGGAAATTGCACAAATTTGTTCGTCCCCGGGCTTTTTTTTTACAAGACCATCTTACGTCATACCCAAAGACGATTTGTGACCGCTTCAATTTTATCTCTATTTCATAAATTTAGTGATCTGCCATTTCGTTGGTAATGACGTAATCTAGGATAACCAAATGTCATTTATCAATTGACTATATGGAACCCTCTTAAGGGGATTCTAAAATACTCAGTTGATAAGGTAGACATTTATGTCAAAATATAATTTAAAAATGACTGAAACGGTTTACTAAAATGCGAGCTATATAACTGCACTTGCAAGCAATATAATGGATCATATAAAAATGCCAAAGAAGTTTATAGAGAATTAAACCCCTTAAGGGGGTTCTAAGTATTCCGCCGATAAGGTGGTAATTTACGCTAAAGAAACAAATTACAAGGGTTTGAATGAATTTTTCAAAATTCGGGCTCTATAAGAACAATTCTAGTTTCTGTATACAGACTCGTACAGAATGCCAAAGATGTTAATTAAGAATAGACCTAGAGTCATTGGATGTATTTATGTATTTATTATTAGTGTACAGTAGAATCTGCGATAGTGTACCACGCGATATCGTACTGCCTGCGGTACCGTATGAACTTCGCCTGTGATAGCGAACGATGAGAGGGAAAATGTTTCCTCCTCTCTTCATAGTCATTTCCAGGTATGGAGGTTTAGACCAGGCAATTAGCTCACTTTAAATGAAAAAAGGAGAAAAACTTTATCCGAAATCCGACTATTGCCGGTGGTCAAGGGATTTATAAGGATGAGAAACAAATTAATGTCCAAGCTACCGTGAGGTAACCTGTTTACTAGGGGGGGTTGAAAGGGGGTAAAAATGCTTTTTGGCGATTTCCGGTAAAAGTTGACATCTTATCAAAAAATGTTAAATCTATAACTTTTGTACAGAGTACTTTTTTATATAACCTAAAAATTTTCGAGTTAAATGCAAAAATCAAGTTTTTGGTTTTTTATTTTTCATTTCTCGAAAAATGATTTAATTTTGATGAAACTTGGTGGAATACTACTTTTGAATGTCTAGAATAACTACCATTTTTTTTAGTTTGGAGAAGCAAATAGTTTCTAAGATATTCGAATTAAACAAAAAAAACACCCCCTTTTTCAAAAAGGTTTTGTGGCCAGGAGAATGATCGTGCAATGCTCTATTGGGTCGCATTTTTTTTGTTATTAAATGTACTTTTCAACTATTTAATAATATATAGAGGTCACTATGGGAAAATATGTTTAAAAATGTGAAAAACCAAAAAAATCGTTTTTGGAACTTAGTTTTTTTGTTTAATTATTGATTATTTGTTTAAATTAACTACAAAATGCACAAACTAGTTCATCAATTCGATTATACAAGAAAAAATACGTAAGAAAACGTATTTCACTACTCGATTAAAGAGATTATTTTGTTGTAGTATTTAAATGAAGATTTAGGTTGATTACTAAAATTTTTAACTTTTCAACTTTTCTAAGTTTTTTTCACGTGAAACAGGTTAATATTTTTAATAACCGAACACTTTGATTAACAGTGCCTATATATTAAACTTTTAAGTAATTTTTATAAATAAATGGTTAAAATTTCTATTTTTTTGTTAAAATAATTAGTTTATTTCACGTTTTACAATAAATATGTTACATCTAGTACATAGTGTCATACTTACAATATAATTAAGGAATTTACACAGAATACATAATTTTACGCCAGTTTTGATCTTTTTGACGGAGTCGGTTGATCGTCATTCGATTCGTGAACGGAAAATTCGTTTTCAAATGCCATGTTATCTCTACTTTCTTGTAATAGTTCATCTTCCAAAAGCTCCGAAAGCATTTGCTGCTGAATTTCGACTTCGACTTCAATGTCTTCCGAATCGTGTAGAATTCTTAAAAGCTCGTATAAATTTGAACAACAGTCGTCATTCGGACAACTTTCGGAATAATTTTTTTCCTCTCAAAACCTATTTTGCCTGGTTTAGTTAGTATGTATACACATACACCATGGTTCATAGCCTATACCTATAGGAAAACTATAACGGTAGCAATTCCAGTTTTCCAGTTCTCTATTTGAACTGTCTGTAATTAGAAAATAATATTTGTCAACTTTTCATTGCTAATATGTTAAACGTAACAGACTGCGTATTAGACAACCAGTGACAATTTTTTAATATTGTGTTTTTTTTTTCGTGAGGAACTTTAAAAAAAACGCTTATAGGTAATAACTAACAAATTGAGATGTTATATTTAGAATTTAATCATTTTAAAATGTTTGCTCTTTTTTATAAGTATATACATAGAGAAAAGTATGGAACCTTTCAACATTACTTTTGATAATTGTGGATTGGAAAATAAATTGAATATAGACACATGTGTTTTCACTTTCGTGGTTTGTATTTAACTAACTAACTATACTATAAGTACGTAAACTCTCAGAGTACGAGTTAGGTGAATATATATAAACAAGGTGGCGAATGTATGTACTATTAGAGAAAAGGCGCGTAAATACAAATGTTAGTTTATACATTCTTAACATACCCCCATAAACTTTACATTTTATTTAATAACTAACTTAATCCTAAATTCACTGAACACTGTTTCAATTTTGGTCCATTAAGAGATATCGTAAGTCCATCAGCACACATCTCTTCAGTAGATAAGTATTCTCTGTATTTTCTATACACTCTCGTACAAAATGATGACGTACATATATTTATATATTTCGTCGATTTTCTAGAACAACACTTTGAGCCAAATTTTTTATTTTATTTAAATTTTCTAAATCTTCTGGCTTTGCATTCGGCCTTGACATTAACCAATTATACGAGGTTTGAAGTGCTTTACACGCTTCAAGAGGAGTACACGGTGGTTCAGGTTCATCGTTTGTTGCAGTATTACTGTCCTGAAGAGCATCACCTTCAAGAACATTATCTTCGATTGCATGTTTAACTTCTGAATTTCTTACAAAATTGACCGTATCCTCCAGGCTCCGAACTTGCCACCCACAGTCGAATCTGTCGCTGTCAAGCCATTTATTTAGTTCTTCACTCGTGTAACTATTTTGAAATGTCTCCATTGCTACCTGCAGGACACCTTTATCATCTGCATGCGGTTGTGGATTTTTTTTTAAAATATTATTCCATACATTTTGTAGGGTTTCAACTGAGACGGAGTTCCATGCACCAGATACTGCTTGAACGCATTTTAACAGATTCCATTTTTTTATAAATTCCTGAATGTCAAGATTACCTTCACATAAAAATTCACTACAGAAGTTTTTCCTATATGCTCTTTTCAAACACTCTATAACCCCCTGATCCATCGGTTGTATCAAGGCAGTAACATTCCGTGGTAAATATATTACAGAAATATTTGATGCTATTCTATTTAATTCCTCAACCGATGGATGGGATGGAGCATTGTCCAGAAGTAACAAAACTTTTTCATTTCTGCCGTTTAGTTTTTGTTGTATTGCTGGAACGAATATCTCTTGGTACCAATACATGAAGGTGCTTTTGTCCATCCATGCATTTGTTTGGTCAATATATTTAATTGGGAATGTTTGCACATTTTTGAAACATCTTGGGTTCCTTGATTTACCTATCGCAAGTAATGGTATTTTATGTGAACCAGAGGCATTCGCACATACCATTAATGTAATTCTGTCTTCTATAACTTTGTAACCAGAAGCAGTGGTTTCATTTCTACTTGCCAAGGTCCTGCGGGGCAAACATTTCCATAACAGCCCAGTCTCATCAGCGTTATACACGTTGTCAAGAATATATCCATCAACCTCCAACAAGCTTCGAAATATCGAAGCAAGTTCTTCACTTGCTTTCAAGTCACTTGACAATTTTTCTCCTTGAACGCTTACTTCATGAATGCCATGTCTCTGCTTGAAACCATGTAACCAGCCGTTGCTGGCCTTAAAACTTTTTGGTCCACCAAGTAAACTATTCGCACGGGCTGCTTCGCTTTTTAAAAATATTCCAGAAACTGGTACCCCAATGTCTCTTTGTTGAGTAACCCACAAAAATAAACTTTTTTCAAGCACTGAATGTTCGATACCACTAAACCTTTTTCTTGACGTACTTCCTTGTTGCTCGAGCAAAATTTTCTCATGTTCCAAGATACTTTTTTGATCTTTACAGATTCGGGACACTGTCGAATGAGCAATGCCATATAATTCGCATATATCTTTATTTTTCATTCCACCATTCAATTTACGTATGATCTCTACCTTTTGAGCAATAGAAATACGTTGGTACAAAGGTGTTTTTGGATCTGCAAATATAGTATACGTAATAAATAAAATTGAATAATAATATAAACAAAATATTTGATAAATAAAAGAGATGATGAATTTCATGTTATATAATAATGTAATATTATCTTTAATTATATATACCTTTCTTTTTAAGAAAATTTGACTCCATTTTTTAAGTTTTTTGATACTCGAGTACAGAACTGGGATATATGGATACTCAATTTACTATTTATTCCGAAATTGGTAATAATTACAAGAGCTGTTCGTCACGTTTATGCATATTATAATACATATTTTTTCCACTTTGAAATGTATTTGTTTGTTTATATTCAAGTGACAACAGAACATTTTCAAATGTACGCTATTGCGTTCGCATGCGCAATCTCCGCCGTGCTGGTAAGCGCAAAAAAGGGGATGAGAAATTTTCCCCTCGACTCGTTCGCTATCACAGGTCGCTGGTCCCGATGTCGTACGCTATCGCAGGTTGCACTGTAAATAATAATCACCTATTTCCAACAGTTCTCGTTTAATTCCTAATTCATTGGTATTCATTAAATGGCCGAAGAGTAATAGAAATTAGTATTTCTCTTACAAAGCCGTTTGTCCATTACAGACATTTTTAATTTTCGATTTTCAGTGTAAATTTCTACAAATAAATTTATTCCAGCAGAGGTTTCACTAAAAAACGTAAATTACAGATGAATGAATAAAATATTCAAAATTCGGTCTCTGTAAAGGCAATTCTAATTACTACAGACGGTTTCCTAGAAAATACCAAATGCATTAATTGAGAATTAACCGTGCTCAAAATCGGTTATATGAGCAGGCGTTCAAAAATTCCTCAAAAATTATTTCTTTACTAATTTCTAACGAGGACTTCAATGATAATACAATGAAAACTGTAAAAAAATTTTTTTCGGAAACAATTGAATTTTTTAAAATCCATCCACAGTTATTTAGAAAATGGGTTTTTCTGTTCGCTAAAATTTTTTTGAATTTTTTAATTTATTTAGCAATTTTGAATAGCCTTTTATCGAAAAAAAAATTTTTTCTCGTTAAAGCATTTAATTTTGCTATATTTCGCCCAAATTCATGAATCAAATACTACTTCTTAAGTTTTTAAGATATTTTGTTTGTATAAATAAATATTTATATAAAAAATAAGTAATAAATACATAGAAAACAAATTT
This sequence comes from Trichopria drosophilae, assembly GCA_030407085.1. Classification (NCBI taxonomy): domain Eukaryota; kingdom Metazoa; phylum Arthropoda; class Insecta; order Hymenoptera; family Diapriidae; genus Trichopria; species Trichopria drosophilae. Next base: position 156,141,313 of record CM059583.1, read on the forward strand.
GCGTGTATTCAGCTACAAAGCAGTAGTTTTGATTTTTCAAAATTGTTATATTTTTTTTTATTTTTAAATTTAAAAATTTTTTATATATATTATTTGTTCTTTACATTTTAGAAAGCCCCTGATTTGTAAGTCGGTTCTTCTAATTTTTTTATACATAATTCCGCATTCCACTTCAAAAAACTTTGTTTGCCTTTCTTATTTTTTGGTTGATCTACTACTAGTTCTACTATTACTACTTACTACCAGTTCACTTTTGTAATAAGATATACAAATTTATTATTTACTAATGAATTTGCATAATATGACTGATAAATAGTCGTTTTTTACTATTTGTTAGTAAAAATCATTCCTAATTCAATTAGCGGCCGACTATTCATTCTTTCATTAGTAGTTTTTGCCTAATTCAGATTTAGAGAGCAGATTACAGATTGCGTCCAAACCTTTTGATTTTTGTTTGAGTGAATTATTTCCAAATCTCTATGATTTGGTCCCTTTTTTCTGTGGTCGTTTGCAAACAGCGTATTTCAAATAATTTGGAAGAACATGGAAAAAACGTAAATTGCGAATTCATAAACAATGTTGCAGTTGTATGGAACCATTGCAAAAAAAGTAGATTGAATGCAACGCTATCTTCAAAATTTACGTCGAGTAAATTGAAAGACATTCAAATATGCAGATATCATTAACGTTTGATATAAATGAACAAATGGCTTTAGGGTTTTTTTACATCGGCAAAAACTATTCAGTCATTGTATTATTTTGCATAAATGTAATGTCATCTTCAAAAAGTGTTTTTCCATATTTATGTGCCCAATATAAGCAAGTCCCTATAAGTTATCTCCTAAAATAGAAGAAACGCTACAAATTGCGCGTAGGAATGACATAAATTTAGGCAGGATCTAACAATCAATGTGATAACCACGATACACGAGTGCCCGAACGGTGCGTAAAATCAAATTTTATGCATACTATGTCAACAAATAAATACTTCTCCTTTCAAAACACAGACTTTTTGGAAAATCGTTTCACGTTTTTCGGCGTTTTTCGAAATTTTAATTCTAGTGAAAGTTATTCAGCTGTCCCGGGATTTTTCGTACACCCTGTATATCTTTTTATATAAATAAAATATCTTCAAAAATTAAGAAATTGTATTTGATTCAAGAATTTGGGCGAAATATAGCAAAATTAAACGTCTAACGAAAAAAAAATGTTTTTTTTTTTCGAAAAAAGGATATTAAAAAACGCTATATTAATTAAAAAATTCAAAAAAATTCCATTTTTTCAAAAAAAAAATTTTGTTTTGGTCAAAATAATTTGTTACGGTTTTTATTGTATTATCATTGAATTTCTCATCAAAAATTAGTAAAGGAATCGTTTTTGGGGAATTTTTGAACGCCTGCTTCATATAGCCGATGTTGAGCCCGGACCCTCCCCGTAACCCATTAACGCCCAAGGGCACTTTTTCTTCCTTCTATTTCAATCGAGTATTTTGTATCAAAATACAAAAGCATTTAATTGATCCGGATATCGAAAAATTAATTAAATGCATAACTTCCCTTATAACTCTGATTCAATATATTTTCAATAATTCCCCGCGTTCTGGTGACTTTCCTCTTTTGTGGAAAAAATTATTATAACTCCTGTTCTCAAAACTAGTAACAGACAGGGACGTTACAAATTACAGACCAATTTCGATTTTAAGTACTCTCGCTAAAATATTTGATGTTACAGTTACTTGCAAATTAAGCTCATTTTTATCTCACATTATTTCTCCAGCTCAACGTCGATCTACGGTTTCGAATCTTTTATCTTTTACCCCTTTTGTAAATGACGAAATGGAGGCAGGATATCAGGTTGACTCTATCTATTTGGACGTTTCCAAAGCTTTCATCTCTCTTAATCATTCGTTATTAATACGCAAGTTTTAAAACTTTGGAATATCGGGAGATTTAATAACACGGTTGAATTCGTTTTTGAAGGATCGTTTGGTCTATGAATTCAGTTGGTCAGACTTAAAGGTCATTTATCTGATCCTTTTGGGGCTCCATCCGGAGTTTCAGAGGGATCACATCTTGGTCCATAACTCGTTATACTTTTTATTAATGAAATTGAATCTTTATTTAAATTTTCGAAGTGTTTGCTTTATGCTGACGACTTGAAGATTTTTTTCAACAGTTGAATCACTAAATGATGCAGCAAAGATTCAACTTGATTTTGATGTTCTTCAAACGCAGTACAACACAAATAATTTGATTTTGAATATTGACAAATGCAAAATCCTAAGATTTCATAACTCTCGCATGCCAGTTTCTTTCATTTGTGAGTTAAATAATTTTTAACTCGAAGTAGTGCACTAGATGAAGGACCTCAGTATTATTAGTGACGAAGACCTATCTTTTCATCAGAATTTGACATACATAGTATCAAAGGATTTTTAAAGATCTTGAAGCCATCTTAGCTATTTATAAAACATTAGTACAGCCGATTTTACTATGTGCATCACTGATGTGGTATCCCTATACTGCGTATGCTATAAGAGAACTAGAACCCATTTAAAGGAGATTTATGCGCTTTCTCTCCTACAAGAATGGGCAACAACCTTTGGTGTATGCCATAATTACCAGTCAATTTCTAAGAAATTTGATTTACATACTCTGAAATCGATTCATGACATAAACGATGTGATATTAGTTCGTACTGGTATCTGGATTAGTTCATGGTTCCTAAATCTATGTTTTGTTCTGACATAGACACGTCTTGTACTCTGGTCATAATTTCAGGACACTACATGAAAGATCGTGTAAAACAAATAGGAGTTTCAATCTACTGTATACTTTCTAACGCGGAAGTGGAATTTATGCCTGAAAATATCACATCTTTAGATATGAACTAGGGGTTTGTTAGTCATTGCAAGAGACTATTATTATGTTATTATTAGTTTTTCATTATTTCTCATATTTTATGTTATATTTCTATGTTATTATTCTGTTAGTGTTAAACAGTTATATATTTTTGTTATTATTGCCCATGTATAAAAAAGGGTGGCGCAAAAATTAAAAAAGTTGGAATTTTGACAAGCATACATCATTTTTTTTACATCATTAGTAAATTCAGTATGTGAAAAAAGAGTATAGTAGTCCTCCCCTTATTTAGCCCCTCTTATCTTAACTGCGCCCCTTATTTTAACGTTTTCCCCTCGCGAGTTCCCCCACCATTCGTCATTCGCTTGCAGTCCACGTTCAAAAGAGTACGGACTGCTGTTTGCGCTAGCGCTTACAGTCGCGGGGATGAGGGGGAGCGTAAAATTAAGGGAATAAGCCGCCATCTTCCTTGACTCGAATGGTTAAAATATGGGGAGGGCCATTTTACTCTAAATTTTTTTAGGATTTTTTGGTCAATATTTAGAGTTCGCTGTCTTTGCTTAAAGGTTGTTTGATGAAATAAACGCCATTGTTATTATTATATAACAAACACCTACCAATATGTTATTATTATTTTTTTTACGTAATAGACATTTCATTGAACATTTTGTGATATCTATGACATATCAAATTTTTTATCATGTAGATTAATTAGAATTACATTTATTATAAAAAACGTAAATTTGTAGACTTTCTAAATTAATAACAAAAGTGTACTTATCAATAAAAAGAGTGCACAGAGTATGTTAGAAATACTTCCTAAAAGAATATCAGTAAGACAATCTAAAATACAATTTATAATTTCATAACAAAAATGGTTTAAGCATTTTGTTAATTACAAATTAACATTAAATTTTTTACAGGTTGACCTTAGTTTGTGGCATGAAGATGTTAGTTATATTGAGGATATGAAAATTGTAAAAGGCATAAAAGTCGTGAATTACGTTGCTGAGCATGGTAATGCAGAGTGTTGAATACCATTAGAAAGTATTTCCTTCATCTTCAAAAAGATGTATGCAAGAAAGACTTAATGTGTTAAAAAAATAAAGTAAATAATGAATTTTTAACTTAGTATTATATTATCTCGATTATTTATAATATATGGTATTTTTGTAAATTGAATATATAAAACGAACAAAATTTATTTCAAAGTTGCATATGCGTATCATTATTAACACCTTACTAGAATTATAATTGTTATTAACAAAAAGTTACCGTTATTATTAACGTACATCTAATCGCTTATTTTACGAAACGAAATTACATTTTCCGTTCTATTTCACGTAATAAGATCATCAACCTCGAAAAATATTCGATAAAATGTCCTTTATGTGAAAACCAAAAAAGCAAATTGGTAGATTTTTGTTATACAAAACGCAGACAATTTTTAATCGACTGTCAAAAAAAAAGATTAAAAAAATCATATATCATATTCTATTAGATCAAAATAGGTTTATGACCTCTAAAAATGTGCGTGAGAATGTCTATTTTATGAAAAAAAAATAATAGCATATTGATATATTTTTTTACGTAAAATACAGATATTTTTTCAATCAAAACTGTCAAAAATGTTTTAAAAAATCATATATCATATTCTATTAGATCAAAATAGGTTCATGACCTCTTAGAATGTCTATGTTATTATCATCGTACACAGCATGTACTATATCAATTCGATGGGCATTTGTTTCATCAAACAACAACTATGTGCAAAGACAGCGACCTCCAAATATTGACCAAAAAATCTGACAAAAATTGAGAGTGCATACTCTTTTTCATATACTGAATCTACTTGTGATGTATGCTTTTCAACATTCAAACTTTTTTTATTTTTGCGCCACCTTAGTTTATACCATCGTAATATCACATATTTTGTATTTTAGGCATTTAACTCGACTGTGTTAATAAATAAATAAATAAATTAATTTTAGTAATTAGAATTACCTTTGCAGAGTATTTGCAAACGACAAATTGTTTATCCTATGTATATCTTTATATATATCTTAAGAATTTCTTTTTGAAAAAGAATACTTATTGTGTCGTTACTTGCTAACATATATTGTTTATGGAAGACTACAACATCAGAATTGTGAGGATTCCAACAAGTAAACAACTCAGAAAATTTCACTAAAACCAGGTTAACTATTCTATGGTCAAGTTCTTCATTCATTTTTTACCTGTAATCCTTAAATTAACTGCTAACTATTACATATTTTGCGCTATATTTGGCAAATAACAGATTGTAAAATATGTTACTGCAGCTATTTAAAAGATAATCAATTATTCATAAAAGCCGCACTAATTATCACCGAATAGGCACATTTGATGAAAAAATTCTTGAAACAATGTTAAGATACCATAATTCGTCGATGTACCAATGCATATGCAGTTTCATTGTTAAACGAATATCATTTAAATTAGTAATAATAATATCAGTGATTGTAAACTAGAATATAACATCCCAGCAAACGAAAAAGAATTCAGAATGATTGACAAGTACTCACATTTGTTACTTTGAATTGCTATTTTTGGCCTTTGTGAATGCTTTCTTATTTTCAATAATTTTTAATCATTATTTTTTTATTTGTTTATTAAACAGGCCTGAGGCCCTTATAACAAGTTACAATACATTGAGGTAGTGTACATATATAAGTTTTTTATTTTAATTTAATTAAAATTATACAGAGTTCATAGAAAGCAGTTTACAGAAGTGAAAGGATAATGAGTTTGAATGAAATGAGAAGAATAAATTGTGTTAGATTACTTATATTCGAGTAGATTCGATTTGAAGGGTTTAGTTGTAATAATAAAAGGTAGTTGAAAAATACTGTTGCAGTTGTGGAACTGGTAATCAGATAATGAGCATAATCTAGAAGATGGAGAGTTGTAACCTAAGTTTGTTCTGTAATTAGAGGAACGATATATTGACTGAAATCTTAATGCATATGTAGAGTGATATTGTGATAAAATTGAACGTAGGAATCAGTAGTTGGTTGTTGAGTAATTTATCAAGGAACTGAGCGTCTGTAAGTTGTCGGAGGGACTTTAGTGTATGTATTTTTAAGCTATTTAAGATAAACATGTAATTATGCTCATTGAAAGACATTGGAGTACCCAGTTTATAGGATGCATATCTAAAAAATTTATGATGTACCCTCTCTAGTCTATTTATGAGAATATTATAATAAGGATTCCATATTTATTGAGGCATAAGATAATATGGGACGGACTTGAGTGAGATAGAGCATTTTTATTGTGTTTATATTTTTAAATTCTTGAGTATGACGAATAATGAAACCCAATATTTGTTCAGCTCTTTTGTTTATGTCAAGAATATGATCAGTAAATGTTAACTTGGAATCGAATATTACACCAAGATCCTTAATTTTCTCGACTCTTTGAAGCTTAAAATTTTGAAGATGATAATCATAAAAAATAGGAGACAGACTTGACGAAAACGTGATTAAAGAGCACTTACTACTACATACATATTATGTTTCTTACTATTTAGATTACACCAGTTACAAATGTTATTTATATCTCTTTGTATTTCCTCTGAGCTTAATACACTTGTAATGGTATTGTATATTTTCAAGTCATCTGCAAATAGCTTTATGGAAGTATTCGCTGTATTTTTTTTAATGCTTCCCAATACTTCAAGCCTATAATTATAAAGTGAATGCTTTGCTATTCTGAAAGAAATATTTAATTGGCACGTATATTTTGAATGCCACTGAATACTTTCTGTACCGGAAACTTGATGAATGCTTCAATAAGAATATTCATGTGAATATTATCAATACATCTCAATGTTTTATCAAAATGAATACTTCCTAATACTGCGTAAAGTATTATATGCCAATATTTACTATTCTTCTGAAGGCTTATTGTCCTTCAATATTTTTAAATGTTTTTGAATTGTTTTAGAAGTATTGATGTAAATAAAAATTGTTCATTTAAATTATTTTTTACTACATTAAAATTATTGATAAATCGAAAATTCAGTGGTGTAATTTTGCGAAATTGTAGTATTTATTAAATTATTATTCCGATTTTACAAAACATAAAAAATGGGGCTATATACATCAATAAAAGAAATTCTTTCCCTAAAAAATCATGGATAACTACTGCCTTAGTAAATTCGATTAAAAGAAAAGAGTTTCTATATGAGCAATGGAAAAATTGGAATGGAATTACAATAGACTATTAAGTAAAATATTAAAAACTGCAAAAGAAATATATGAAAAAAATAAAATTGACAAATTTAAAAATAACCAAAGGAAAATATGGTCTTATGTGAACGACAAATTGGGTCGAAGTAAACATGCAGAAAGATTAGAAATAGATTACTTACAGAAAATTCAAAGAGAATAGATTTGGATAAAGACATTACTGAGTATTTAAATAATTATTTCTCAAATGTTGGTACAAAACTAAGCGATAGTATAATTAATAAAACTCGAAATACATATAAAACTAAGAAACATATTAATAACACAATTTACTTATACCTTACAAATGAATTGGAAACTGGTAAGGTACTTAATGAATTAAAAAATAAAGCAGGAGGTATAGATAATTTACACGACAATATCCTTAAAATGGCTTCACAGTATATTAATAAACCTATGGTTTACATTTTGGAATATTGTATACATAAATCTCAAGAAAAACGTTTTGCAAACAACTATAGGCCTATTTCACTCATATCCAATCTCGCAAAAATGTTCAAAAATTTAATTTATAAAAGACTTTTTGAATTCTTCGATAGATATAAGATAATATCTGATGAGCAGTACAGGTTTCAAAAAGGTATGGGAATAGATGATGTCTTGGCTGCACAAGCAGACATTTTTTTTTATTTAGCAAAAGCTTTTGACATAGTTAATCACAAAATTCTACAAATCAAATTAGACCATGGTATTAGAGGAAAATTTTTAGACTTAATAACTAGTTACTTAACAGACTGAAAACAATTAGTTAAAATTAATGAGACAAAAAGCGAATTTGTGACAGTGAAAATAGGTGTACTGCAAGGAACAAGATTAGGGACCTTTATTCTTTATTATATAAATATAAATGATTTATTGGATATTTGTCTAAAGGATTGTATTATTATTTCTTATGCTGATGCCACTATTATATCTTGTGCTTCGGTACCACATGGACTAATGTAACAATTAAATTGGAAAGACAACTTAAGCTTGTAAAAGAATGGCTAGATAATAATGTATTATCTTTAAATATCGATAAAACAGTATGTTTAACTTTCGGCAACTATTATGATAGTATACCAACAAATTTTATTGTATGCATGGAAAATGATATATTGGAATTACAATAGATTGTCATCTAAGATGGAACTACCATATAAATACACTTACAAATAAAAGTAAATACCATATTTTCGTACTCAAAAAGTTAAGCAATCTACTCAGTTCTGAAACTTTGTTATCTATTATGTATGGATTATATTATAGTGTTGGTACCTACGGAATAATTGCTTGGGGATCAGCAAAAAAGAAACTGCAATTCATTTGTTAAAGAAGGTTCACAACAAAATTTTGAAAATATTAACTGGTAGCAATAGAATGTGCAAGCAACCAATGTCTCTATGCAATAAATATGTTTAAGAATGCCTTTATCAACTTATAGAGATTTAACATGTGTTTATAAAAATAATATATCAATTATGCGGAACAAAGCTTTATTGTTATCGAAAGTAAAAAAAGAGATTGGTAGACGGAGTCAAGAATATATTGCAATATTATATTTTAATAAAATATAAATTATTATAAAACGCTATCTGTAGATAAGAACTACAAAAAAAAAAGTTACATACACGCGTAAGTCACTTAAATATTTTAAATTTATAGATTGCACTAAATATTTAATATGTATTAATATTAATTTGAACACACTGAACTGTTACTTATAGCGTTTTTCTCTTACATTTCACTCGTTCAGTGTTCCCATAAGAGCTCACGTTAAAATGGCACTCGCCCAGTGCAACTGGCACTGCTCCAGTGCCAAATTTTATATGGGCTCTTTTGGGAACATTGAACGAAGGCAATGTAAATGAAAATAGTCATTAGTGTTATTTCAACGTAACTAATCAAACAAAATATTGTAGGTTAAGTTATAGTATATAAGTATTGCATTATTTTCTGGGCTGCGTACAGATATGTTTATATCTCTGCGGCAAATGGTATGCATTATCAATGTATATAGATGTGTCTATGCTCGTTGGTAGTACTGTATTAGTTTAGTTACTTGTATTTGTAACCTGGAAATAAATTCTATTCTATTCTATTCTATTCTATTCTATTCTGTTTTATTCTATCTAAAGTCTTATTTTGATGAATAAAGTCTTGTTGAATGAAAGTGTCAGACCTAACATGTTTAGTCGATAGTAAAATTCTTGTTGAAAAAACAATGTCAGACCTAAAATCTTATGTCAATGGATAAACTCTTGTCAATTGAAAGTTTCAGACCTGACATATTTAGTCGGTAGTACAATTCTTGTCAAAAGCAAATTTCAGACCTAATATCTTATGTTGATGGATAAACTCTTGTCGAAAGAAACTTTCAGACTTAAAACCTTATGTCGATAGATAAACTCTTGTCGAATGAAAGTTTGAGACCTATAATTTTATGTCACTGAAAAGACTCTAGTCGACAAAAAGTTTTAGACCCCCATCTATCATCGGGGCACCTCTGTATTTGTTTATAAGTGTCTAATAACGTCAAAGCTCAGGTGGTTCGGATTGCACCTTCATAAATTGTAGGTCCTGTCGCGATTTAGTCCCATATGGGTTCACAAAAGTCGACGTAAAATAATATAAAATAAAAAAAAGTTTTAGACCTTGCATCTTTAGTCAATAGTAAAATTCTTGTCAAAAGAAAATTTCAGACCTAAAACCGTCAATGGATAAACTTTCGTTGAATGAAAGTTTTAGACCTAACATCTTTAGTTGATAGTAAAATTCTTATTGAAAGAAAGTTTTAGACCTAACATCTTTAGTCGATAGTAAAACTCTTGTCGAAAGAAAATTTCAGACCTAAAACCTTATGTTAATGGGTAAACTCTTATCGAATGAAAGTTTCAGACGTAAAATCTTATTTCGATGGATGTACTGGGATTGACTCATTGAAAACCGAAACATAATATTAATCCAACTGGTTGTTTGTTTTATTTTGAATTTTTGAAAAATCAGAAGCATTCAAATTCTCTGCATTCTATACTTTGTAATGCTTTTACAAGAATTAAGAAATAGCATTCAGAAGTATTGAAAATTTCAATACTTTTTTCGATTGCTGGATGTTATAGAATTATTATTAATCAATTATAAGCTTAACAAAATAAGTTCTTTAAAAGCTATGACGGAATTACTGAAATTAGAATTAGATTTTGTTTATTATACAATAGACTGACAAAGATAATATATTTAAAAAAACACTAAATTTGCAACTTATTCATTACTGTTTTAGAATAATTAAAATTCATACCCAAGTGTTTCATCGTGTTCCAAGCATCTTCTACGAACTTGTATCTCATTTTTGCAGACTTTTCGAGCATCGATTCGCCACAACAACGAATTAGAAATAAAGCTTGCGATTGCGTCAAATGTTCTGCGAATCAATAAAAGCTTAATATTATAGAAAACGTAACATCTATTAAAATACCTTACCTGTGCTATTAACAACTTGTAATGCTTTTTGATAATTTTGAATAGAAACAAATCCGTAAGTCCAAATGCAATCATTCATAATATTCAATTGCTCATTGACAATTGTATTTTTGTAATCCTTTTCATTAGCAGTCGATAAATAATTCCTTAAAATGAAAAGCAATAAATTTAAGTAATTTTTAATTTTACTATTATCGAAGAATACCACAAACCTGTGAACTGGACATGATGCAATCGATTTGTAAACAATTTTGTATTTCATATCTAAAATTCTATTAAACATGATTTGTACGGTTCTATTTTGTCCATTATTAATAGATTGAACGAATTTGGAGGTAATAAGTTTTAAAAATTTGGCCATTCTTTGATATTAAAAAATACATTTTAGAAAATCATTTTTCGCATATAATATATTTCGTTGGTCTAATATATATACATGTTACATTTACAGGAGATTCTTTGTAAGTAGAACGCATAGTTTTGTTTCTTGGAAAATCTTTTTATATTTTATAGAAATTGTAACATAAGTGCACAAGGTTATGTGACAATCGGTAGAGGGGGGGTGCGCGGGAGAAACAGGGAGAAAAGCCTGGAGAAATCTGAAATTTGACGCGCGCACTTTGTGTATACATGAACATTACAAACCGGCATTACTGACTTTTTCTGCTTCGATTTTCAGTTCTTTTAGCCTTTTTATGGTTTCATTTTGATTTCCATTATCTAATTTTCATCATCCCTGAGAAATACAGGTACGTACCAATTAATTAAAACTTAAAAATTCGATAATATACACGTATTTTCAGCATCTTTCTTGAATATAACCTATAATAATTTGTATAAATTGTTCTGCAGCACTCTGCCAGTGGATGTGGACGCTCTGTATCGAATACAAGAAAAAGTACAGGCCGTTTTATTGACAAACTTTTGTGGTTTAGTGTTACTTGAAACATTAATTTCATAAAAGGCCGTGCGCAATGGCAGGCATCTATTACTCTGACAAATATTACGATGACAAATACGAGTACAGGCACGTAGTGTTACCGAAAGAATTGGAAAGGTTAGTGCCGAAAACACATTTAATGTCTGAACAAGAATGGAGAGCTATCGGCGTAGAACAAAGCCCAGGATGGATTCATTACATGACTCACGAGCCTGAACCGCACATTCTACTCTTTAAAAGGAAAATTACCAAGTTACCTGCCGAACAGTGAAGATGCAGACGAATTTTAACCACAGTTTACAAAAAATTTTAATATTACTACTAAACATTTTATCTTTTTACTTAATTTATTATTTTAATGAGAACGTCATTTTTAAGATTTAGTTGATACGTTTCGTAACATAAATATAGAAAAACTTGTGTAAACTGTGATAAATTATACATTACGTTTAATGATTTTGTACTGGTATACGTGACATTGTAAATATGTATAGGTGATAATAAATTGAAATCGAAAATCCTTTTTGTACCATATGTGTAACTATTATTCATAGTTTGGATTCAATAAAAGTTGAAAGTATAAAGAAAATGCTTCTATTTACGTTACTTTTATTCATTTCCATGACCACGATTTCATAAAAGCATTAAAAACAGTGTAAAATTAATAATTTCTGTATTATGTTTTTGAGTGTATTTTCTGTATCGCACATATTTCTCATGACGCTTTTCTTTTATGCTTTCCTTTATAAAATGCTTCGTTTCCTGTTCCACATTAAGATTTTAAAAAAGTTATTTTGAGTAAGTTTATTTACAATATCTCCCTTCTTTGATGTACATAAAGCAAAAATTGAAAGAGTTCAGCATAAATTTTTATCGTTCTTAGTATACAAGTTAAAATTAGAAAATTCGACTCGAACATACAATTACAGTGATATTTTGAAAAAATCTGAGTCAATAAAAGTTGAAAGTATAAAGAAAATGCTTCTATTTACGTTACTTTTATTCATTTCCAAAACCACGATTTCATAATACCGCATTAAAAAAAATGTAAAATTAATAATTTATGTATTTTATATGTTTTTGAGTGTATTTTCTGTATCGCACATATTTCTCATGAAGCTTTTCTTTTATACTTTCCTTTATAAAATGCTTAGTTTCTTGTTCCATATTAAGATTTTAAAAAAGTATTTTGAGTAAGTTTATTTACGATACTGATATTCTTTTATCGTACGTCTAATTTGAAATAATGATACATCGAAACGTGGCGATGGTTGATTCTTCATGCTATAATTAAAAATTTGTAAATTTAGAATGTTGAGGTTGAATAACAATTCATAAATTTGATAAAAATGCTGTATTTATTCATGTCGTACATAAAAACAAGTTTTTATTTTAATTCTTTATTAAACATACATAACTCAATTCTTGTTCAAACCTTTGTATTACGCAAAGGTTATTTATTCTTACCATAAAATTATTCTAACGCTAAGCACTTAATACAACGTAATTACTTAAGAATTTCTTATTTTTTGTACAATATTTACAAAATTCATAACAATGAAAATATGTACTATTTTCCGTTAATTCACTTGATCTTTTTAACATTTTTCACATTCCGTTTGATAGATTTTACAAGGGCGTCAAGTTCTTTATTACTGTTTACTTCACTGGATTTTTCTGTACTGGAATTTATCTGCGAAACCTAAAATATAAAAATATGTAATCAATTGCTATCAAGTAAATTTATAAAAAATGAAGACAATAATTGAGGCGCTGGTGAAAACATAACTGCCTGAGCGTGTGGCCTGACTCAATGTAAGTAGAAAACGTTGAACATTTTTAACATTTAACAAATTATTTAAAAAATATCACCTAGTAGATAATCGAAATTGCTACAAATTCTGTCCTATACAAAATTTCAGGTATTAGTTTAGAAGCAGTGTCAAGTATACGCAACCTTGGTGTTATCATCGATTTTTGTCTAAATTATCGTGAGCATATAAACTTCGTTACATCCAAGGCTTACAGTCTACTTGGATTTATTAGACGAGTTACACGTAGTTTTCGGTCAACTTCACCTTTAATATCACTGTACAAATCTTTGATCATTTCTATTCTCAGTTACGCCTCCCCTATTTGGTCCCCTCATATAAATTATGATATTCGAAAGTTAGAATCAGTTCAGCATAGATTTCTTCGCTACCTTTCTTTTGAAACAGATAGCCATATGCATCCATTTGACCACAATTATACTCCTATAGCTCATCATTTTAATATTTTTTCTCTAGAATCGTGTCGCAAACTAAATGATCTTAAACTTGCATACAATATTGAAAAGGGTAATATTGACTGTAGTGAACTTTAAAACTTATTTTCTTGTAGGGAGTTGAATTACCCTCTTAGGAATTATAGGATCTTTGTTGAGTCATCATCCACGACTAATTGGTCTTACTTTTCAATTCATCATAGTAAGGGAGTTCAACTCTTTACCACAAATAGCAAGGGACAGTGCGACTCTTGGGATATTTATTAATAATATTAAGTATATGCTCCAATATTAAAGTTATTTATAGTTAAGTTATTTCCTTTCCTCTTGTTTTATTATAACTTTATTTTGTTACGTTTGTTATATATATGATTATTATGTCAGCTAGTGTATATATTGTTTTATGTAAAGGGTCTAGGCCCGTAAATAAATAACAAAATAAATAAATCATATCTTTGATAACACTGGTCGACAAAAAATGACTTGCATTCTGATTCAAGCTTTGGACTAGACTCTTTTTATAGATTTTGCATCGCTGAACACGAATCTGGCTTCAAAAATTGCCTATCACGTTGAGATTTTGAGAAAAACAAATTGTTCAATATTAACATTTTTTATGGCTGCCATTTGGAATTTTAAACATGTTTATCTCGATTAGAAATAAGTTACCATCAAAACTTCCATATACCAAGTTTCAATAAAGTACATTCAGTTTCAAAATTTGATATCTGCCATTTTGGATTTACCATTTTGAATTTTTTAACTTTGATCTGAAATTCTTAATTAGATATTGCCTTAACACAAAAACTGTAAATAGCATAATTATAATTCGCAGGTGTGGGTGCCACAATTGCATGTATGTACATCTGTATAAAAATGTGTACGCTACATGACAATCTATGACTGATTTGATTTTTTTAACGGAATGTTCAGGCTTTAATTTAAGCCTAGTTAGAGACTTGTAGCACATGAGCTTCTCTGTCTACACGTGATCAAAAACTGCAAAAAAACAGGTTTTTATAAGATAATAAATATTAATTATGTCTGATCAATTTTTACAGATCTAAGTAGTTCATTTATTGTTCTAATCTTTTGAACCTTGCGTCATTCGTATCTTGTGAAATTCAGAGAGCTGTCAAGAGAACTAATAGTGTGTATCTTTTAAGTATGATTTTGATTCTATACATGCCAGAGGAATGTCCGAGCAGAAAATATTAATTATTTTGATTTAACTTGTAAGTACTGGCTATCTATACAATTCTGTTTTATTATTATTCTTTTGAATTATACAAATTGGCGTATTTCTTTTCTCTATTCTTCACTGTATTACTCGTAGACGAGGATTTAATTGCCGAATTTCATTATATTTATTATATAAATAAAACTATTCTGAAATCTGTGTGCACATTCTGAACATTTAGACGTTAAACGGTTCGTACAAGTTTCCCAGCTCAAAATTCAGAGCAGCACTGTATATAATTTGTTATAAACAATTAACAGTAAAAAAATTGGGACTTTTAAAATTAAATTCCATTGTGAACTCAGTTTACAGACAACTTTACTGACATTTATCATAAGTTGATTCTCGAAGTCAATGCCCAGCAATCGAATTTGGATAGAGTTGTATAGAATTGGATTCAACTATTAACTTCTCAATCCATACTTTGGTCAACAGTGAATCCATTTTAATACGTAAATACAATTCTATTCGTTCATACGAACAAAAAGCTTACTTTCTGAATTCATATTAATCCAAAAAAAGTTGTATTTCAAAAACGAAACTTTCAGTACATCCGTATTCAACATTACGGATTCAAAACTATTCAAGTGCATTCATTTCAATCTAAAAAAAATTGTATTTCAAAAACAAAACTTTGAATACATCCGTATTCAACATTACGGATTCAAAAGTAGCCAAGTGTATTCATTTCAATCCAAAAAAAGTTTCCTTCTTAAAAACGAAATATTGAATGCCTCCGTATTCAACATTACGGATTCAAAACTATTTAAGCGTATTCATTTCAATGCAAAACGGTTTTCTTTCAAAAGATAAACTTTGAATAAATCTGTATTCAATATTACGGATTCAAAACTATCTAATTGTGTTCGTAAAATTGAATACAGATGGATTACTTTTTCTGAAATTTAATCCAGCAAATTATGCTTCCGATTATATTCGTAAAATTGACTACTGATAGATTCCTTTCTTCGGAATTCAATCCATTTGAATACATATTTACGGAATCAAAGTATAAATTCAAAATGAATTGAAATGTTCAATTCAATCCTATCCAATTTTGATTGCTGGGTGATTATGAATCTAGCTTCCGATTTTGAAAATTCAAAATCGCGGATCATATAAGAAAAAATCCCCACAATTCAATATAATTTCAGACTCGTAATCAGAAAAATCGAAGATACCTCTGTCTTCCTAGGACATGTTGATATGATAACATTTTGAAAGCCAAATTTCTATAATATATCATAATTAAAGTTTGTAGTAAATAGGTATTTAAATAAAAACAAAAACACACAAAAAATTAAATCTGAAGATGTACAAGAGCTAAGACGAAGCCCATGCAATTTTGATTCAATGGAAAAGTTGTTGACGGCATTCCACACTTTACTAAACAATATTTAGCCAATTTGCTACCAATCAGTTTGAAAACTTTTTTAAATATTATAGAAGATTGTCCCACTGAAAGTTTGTTCAATGCCTAAACTTCCTTGGATACTTTTTGTCACTAAACCTACACGCAAAGAAATTTTTAGTCAATGCGACAGCATTTTGTCAAGTAGTAGTTACCGCACAAATTCTGACGAATTTGAAATGATGGTTACAGTGCAAGATACACTAAAAAATGCACTCAACCTTTTTTATAGAGCACAAAATTTCCTAAAAAAAAGTCAGCGAGAGCCCTAGTCTAAAGTTAATAGATTATCCATGAACAACGCTGAAATTTTGTCTTACAAGTTAATTATGAATATTTTAGAATTTTTTAAAAATATGAAGCATATTCCATCGTTGCTCGTGGCTAAGCTATTAACTTTAGTCTAGGGCCCTCGCTGACTTTTTGTAGGAAATTTTGTGCTCTACAAAAAAAGTTTCAGTGAATTTTTAGTGTATCTTGCACTATTTTCGATACGGAAGCTTTAGAATAAAAAATGTACCAAGTTTTTCCGTTTCAACGTTTATAGATCATTAAAATTAATTATTAATATCTACATAGTCGGAAAATTATGAATAACTATTCAAAAAGGTGTAATAAAAGTGTATCTACTTATAAAAATATTCTTTTTAACGATTTCGAATGTTAACCACCATTCAAAATTCGTCAGAAATCGTGCAGTAACTGTTACTTTCCTGAGCAGTGGCATTTACTTAAAATTTCTTTGCGTGTGTAAGAGTATTGTTACCTACTTTTTATTTATAAACAAAATTAATTAAACAACAACTATTTTATAAATCTTTTATGATTCTGTAGGCTTTGCTTGTCCATCAAGTGTAAGTATTGCAAATTTCAAATAATTCTATCGATAATTATCAAAGATATGATTTATGTTTTAAAATATACTTGAATTTGATGTTTCAAATTTTATGGTTATTAATTTTTAGCTCGAAAATTAAAAGTCTTACAAAATGTACAGGACAGAATTTATAGCAATTTTGATTATGTACTAGGTGATTTTTAAATAATTTGTTAAATGTTAAAAATGTTGAACTTTCTCTACTTACATTGAGTCAGGCCACATGTTCATGCAGTTATGATTTCCGTCATCTCAATTATACTTACCGTCAAATCATCATTAGCTCTTTTATCCAATTTTGCTTTGACTAAGGATTCTGTGCCTTTAGTCTTACGATATTGAGGATCAGCAGGATCGATATTAAAGTGATGCGACGTGAATAATGCGGCAAATCTTGTATCATCTACATTTACTGTAAAGTTGTCTTCGGTTGACTGGTCTTTATCTTTCTTTTTCTTATTCAACCGTTTTCGTTTAGATTTCGACAAAGATTCTTCTTTTTCAATCTTTTTCATATTAAAATGACTCTTATTCTGATCATCCATAAGAATTAATTCCAATTCTGCTTCGCGTTGTTTTCTTGTTTCGTCATCTTCCGAATTGGCATCTTGATCATTAGATACATGCTTACGTTTCTTTTGTTTGGGTTTTGTATTCTTTAATTCCTCTGCAAAATATGGATCGTTCATGTCAATATCGGAAGGTATAGAATTTTCGTCATCCGATTCATTTTGCTTCGTTTCTTTCTTTTCATCTCGTTTTGCTTTTGATTTTGCTTTACGTTTCTCAAGGTACTGTTCGAATGGAGTTAGATTTTCGTTCTTCTTTAGTTTCTCTTTAACTAATTTTTCTGATTTTTCTTTTTCTCCGAGTCCCCAAGTAAATTCTAATTCAACATCTTTCTTCTTTTTGGCTTCCTCTTCTTCTTCAATACTTTTTAAAAGACATTTGTATTTATCAATCGGATTCAAATCATCGTCTTCATCGTCATTTAAATCTTTTATCACATTTTCTTCTTCTTCCTCTTCATCGCTGGAACGATTTGCCAAATATGCTTGAAGATCATTTTCGGTTAAATCATCAAATTTCCCAGAACTTAACTTTTTAGTGATTTCTGCTCTTTCAGGATTCGTTTCGTCCCATGTTAGATCAACTTTTACCTGTTGCAACGCAGTGGTTGTAAACTGTCGAGGTTGATATTTTGCTAAATCCGGAATTTTGTCGCAAACTTCGTGTGGTTCGTTTTCAAAATTCATATCTTCGGGAATAAACCTAAGATCTAATTTTGCGGCAGTCGATTCATATTCCATTCCGTCACACTCGGAATAAATTTTACTTGCGGTATTAACCGAATCACATTCAATTACACCGTAATAATATTTCAGTCTATTTAATTGATATTTACGGAGTTTTTCAGTATTATAATTCGAACCTTCTTCATTTTCGTCTTCAATGTCGTTTTCATCCACTGTTGACGAAACTAATTCTAGCGGCCCTTTGACTTCTTCTTCAGCCATACGTTGTAATCCGAAATCTGAAGGGTAGATGGTAATGCTATAAATTACTCCCCCGACTGGCAAAAATGAATTGAACAACACCATGAGATCTACAGCTCGAATTCGATCCCAGTCCATGTTACAAAGAGCTAATCGTTTCGTGGCTTCATTTGTAGTTTCTGCTTCTTTATCTAGCTCACCCCAGTTATGTTCAATATCTTCTTCTTCGTCTTCTTCGTCGGAAGATTCTTCATCCGAAGAACTATCTGATAAAAGAACCCCCTCGCCTCTAGCGTAATTAACTGAAAAATCATGTAACTTTTTTTTAATTTCTTTTGTAAGTTTTCCAGTTTCATTTTCCTTTTTAAGCGTTAATTGTTTTTCATTTTCTTGATCTTCATCATCTTGGCTATTTTCACTGTCCACGTCGGAAGTTTTTGGCTTTTTAATCAGTAATAAACTCCCATTGCTTGAATAATTCTCATCTGGACTCCAATCATTATTTTCTTCATCTTCTTCTTGACTAACTTTCTTTTCTTTCTTTTTCTTATTCTTAGACTTTATCGGTTTAGTTTCAGTGGTGTCATCTTCGCTCTCTGACAGTTCATAATACTTTTTTAAATTTTCGGAAGATGATTGATTTACAGGTCGTCCTCTTTTGTCTACAGTATATTTGACAGTAAATTTTTTATCTGAGAACATAGACTTGAACCGACTATCGATTTTTATTTTGCGTTGACTTTTTGGGATTTTTCTGAATTTTGGATCCTTAAGCATATGTGCGAAGCGTTCATCGTCGAGTGATGGATCCATGGTTTTTGTCTAAAAAAAAAGCGAAGTGTTAAAATTACTCCAAAAAGGGATTGATCTAGACAGTCAATTGTTTATTTTGAATTTTGGAAGCCATGTTATTGTTTAATAGTGACTAAAACAGTAAAGTTAAAAAGAATCAAATTATATAAATTTTATTAATTTGTTATGTATACATTGTCGAATAAATCAGTATATCATAAACTGTATTGGAGGCGTTTTTCATAAGATTATATTTAAAAAAAGTACTTTATAAAGCGTTTTATTATTTTTATTAATATTTATAATATATTGTGCATTATTTACCTGTTTTTTAATTTGAGGTTAAAATATCCAATTACCACGTGCTAAAAAGACACAATGACGCACACTAGTTCAACTTGCATATGCATGAGTGTGCATGAGAGTACAGACACATATACTAAATTATCGAGCGCATGCGTATTGCGTGTACGCAACAGCTGGGCGCCTCTAAATAAATTCTCATAAACAATCAATGCAAAGATACATATAGTTATAATATAATAATTCTTATTACACCAGTATAGTAACTATATTTAGTATGTACGATAAAATTGGTAAGAATTGTTTTGAATTGGTAAGCAAGAACTTCGGAAGGCTGCCATTTTGTGGGACCGCGAATTTTGAAACTGAAACGGAAAACAAATAAGAAACTGTTTTTAATGACATTTTTTAATAGACTAATTGGACAGACTAACAATAAGTATTATAGCGAACATTATATGTAATATGCATTTGTATGAAATTTACTACATATAACGACTTAGTAGATTTGTTTTCAATGGGGTTAAGAAAGTAACATAACCTAGAAATATTTGTTGAAGATAAGCATTATTAAAAATACAAGTGAGTACATTCTTTTATTAACTATAATTAAGTAAATAACCGCTTGCTTAATGCAGTAAATGAAAGTTTCTTCATTTTTAAAGTTGTATTCCTACCCAACAAACGTAAAACAGTTAAAACGAATTAAATACGAGTCAAATACGAATACAGTGGTCCCTCCTAATATTTGCCTCCTCCGTCTTGTGTGTCCTTTTTAACCCTACCAATATTTGCCTAGTGAGGGGAAGAAATTTTTCCCCTACTCCGCCGACATACAGTTATAGAACGCGCATGCGTCGACCAGAAGAAATCAATTCAACCATGGTTTAACCTTTCCTATAACGTCGCGCATGAGTGATGTCGCCACAGAATTACCGCACCGTGAGAAGTGGTGCGGAACAGCAATCGAGGGGTACGGCAAATATTCGGGGGTAGCAAATATTGGGGGGGGGGGGGGGTACTGCAGAACATAAACATAACCTAAAAAATTGAATATTGCAGTTGTTTACATGAACGCACGAACTAAACTGTAATCAATTTCACCGAAAATAAGTGATATTGATATATGTGAAGATAAACAATACCTGTAATGGACATAACATTTGTTTTTCTTTTTGCTTTATAATAAAAAAGTATATATAATTAAGCCGACGCATTAAAACAAATTTTTCCGAATTAAAATATTCGGAAATCCACGTGAATGTATTAAATCGATGAACTTCCAATTAGGTTGTGACATTTCTCAATTCGAAATGTAAAGAAACCGGATTGGAAACGTAATTTCTGAATTCGATCTTATTCTTATTCGGTTGTTGGGTTCATTATGAGATCTTTATGAACTTTTGTTCAGCAAACTCTCAGAAAGTTGGTCATCTGACTTCTTTTAGAGCACATTTCGAAATGATTTTGAACTCTTTTGTATTTTGCTGTCTGGAAATCATCATATATCTGATATGTAACTTTATTACTTTACACCGTTATAAAATTTTAAAATGATCTAATTTTAAGTTTTAATTACTCCGTGGTAAGAATGTTGCACGAGCGTTACTTAAGAGTAACTGTTACGGACGGAATCGATGTTTTATCAACTGCGGTACCCGGCGTAGGTTTTTTCCCCAAGAGGTGGTTTTCCCTACGCCATTGCACACCCGAATGGGGGTACCTCTCAAAATGAAGCAGGCCTGTTAGGTAAATTATGTAAAAGGCCCTTCGAAATGGTGACGATCTCGATAAAAGAATTTGTATTTCGAATAGTATAATCGATATATAATATGACGTTGTAGTCTATTTAAATGTTCGAGAAATTGAAAAGTCGAACTAAGATGTAAAAAATTGACGATCGGGTTTTTTCAGTTCGTTTAGGGACGTCGTCGGGTTAGGAAGTCCGCGTCGCGCTCGAATCGTCACCGGTGATCGGAATAAATATGATTTTTAGTTTGTGGCCGATCAAATCACGCGTTTTATTTCAAAGCCCTTCCACCATTCGTTAACAGTAACTGTAAGAATTCCAAAGGAGTTTGAACAGCGTTAAATCCGCTTCAAGAAGCGCGCTAAAAGAGTTAACTAGGAGTGAAATTGGACAAATAAACGCTTAACGTGTTCTTCGATTTTTATACCAAGGAACATAACGAGTTTGTTAAGCTTCCCTGTTGGCCCGGGTCGACCGAAAATTGACCGAAAATTGACAGTAAGTTGGTCGACTTGTGCAAAGAATCGACCGAAAATTGACCGGCAATTGACCGAATGCCGAATACGGTCGATTTTCAGCTGATTTCAGTCGATTTTCAGTCGATTTTCAGTCGATTTTCAGTCGATTTTCAGTCGATTTTCAGTCGACTTTTACGAAGTTGATCGATTAATGCATTTTGATTAGGTCAATATTAGGTCGATTTAGTGAAAGTCGACTGAAAATCGGGCCAAAATCAGCATTTGGTCAATTGTCGGTCAATTCTGGGTCAACTTCATGCACAAGTCGACCGATTTTCGGTCGACCCAGGAAGCGTGAATTCGTACATTTTATACCCTAGCGTAATGCTTCATTTTTTCCAGGGCTGGCTTTTAAAAATCAGCAGCTTAAATATTGACTTTTAACAATAAATTTTGTATTCCTACATACAAGTACTAATACAAGAGTATTTTTTTATTTTTTCAAATTTTGTTGTTTCTTAATTTTTTGTTGGTACAGGTAGTCAGGAAATAATTTCTTCGAATATAGATTTTTTTACGGGCTTTCTCTTAGAAATATTTATTTTTAATTATACGTTGATTATCTCGATTTTCTCGATTTAACACTTTTGGACGATCAACTGGACTTTCAAAAAATCATACAAAATTATTATAACTTATGGAAGTGATGATATTGAAAAAACATGGGATGGAAAGGTTTGATGTATTAAAAATGGCTTTAAATAGATATGTCGAAAAATAGGCCGCTGAATGGCATGTAGACACATATACTTCAGGGGCTTTTTACGTGCAAAGTGTAACTGGCCATAACTTCGTCAATTTTTATCGTAGAAGAATGATTTTTTTTTTCATTTGAACAGAATTTAGTGTTTTTTAGCACAAAAGTGCTACATTCAAATTATTCGGTTAGAAAAAACTTCAAAATTTCTCGCATGTAATTTCCAAGTTGACTACGTTATTTACGGTGTTTTTATTAATATTGCGAGATATATAGGAACATTTTAATTCGGTAATTTGCAGAAGGTATTTCTATTCAAATAAAATTAAAATTAAAATAAATAGAATTGATGTTGAAAGTTCGTTGTTTTTGATAATGCTTATATTTCATTGTGTCTGAATATGCCATGGAGCTCTTACAACTCCATCAGGGGTCGTATGTTCTCGGTAACAAATCGAGTCAAACGAGTTCCCGAGTTTTCAAGTTTTTTTTTTATAGGAATAAACATTTTTTGTATGGGCGAAAGTCTTCAATCACATACTCGAATGATAATATGTGATGAATATAAAAATTAAAAAATACGTCCAAAAAAGTGTCTGTATAGTGGTCCGAGCGCAGGATAGTGGCAGTTGCATTATAAAAGAGCATTTTAAAATTGTAAAATCGGTTATTCGTTGTGTTGGTAACCTTAAAATAAACATACAAAAAAGAAGAATAACATTAGCCGCAATATTATTTGGTTTTCGATAGAAAACACGTGCGATGGAAACAAACTGGTATACATATATTCGGGATTTTTATGATATTATTAGAACCTTCAGCATCAAACCTTTGAGTTTATAAAAGAGCATTTTCGTCGAAAAATGCTTATTACCAAAATTTGTAGGTACCTTTGAGATCTTCAACTTATTATTGCAGTATTGTCCGAACGAGCAATAGGAATCAACCTAGTTGCCAAATATTAATCAGCTGCGATTTTCTAATTAAAGAAATTTAAATTTATAAATCGTCGTAAAACGGTCGCTTTGATCGGTGAACTTATTGGGGGTTCAAACTGATTATGCATTGTGGTATGTAGACGATTTTAATTTGTTTTAATGAATTTTCATAAACAGCACAGTTTTGTACCAGCAAGCATTGGTGTTCATTTTAGTTTGTTGATATTTCAGGTTGCTGGAAAGGTTAAGATATTTGATGGCAAGGTTTTTCAAGATTTCTAGTGTTAACGTACTATGATTTAACGATATAACATTTTATTGTACCTTAGTAAGCATCAACAACATTATTGCATCACATAAGCATAAATAGATTGTACATTTGTATATGGACGATATTGAACGCATATATAGTCTATATAGCGCAAATGTATTCGTATTTGTAAAGAGGATGCAGTCAAATCGGAAAGTTCTGATACATTGTGATACGCAGTATCAAAACCCTCGTATATGAATGCACCTTCAATTTGTTTTTTCATTATCGTAACATTCGCGGTTAAGCATTTCAAGTTTTCACCACGATATTGCTGTTCCAGAATTTAAATGTATAAAAATTGACTTTAAATCTGATAAAACGGTATTCGATAAGATGATTCGTTGCAATGGATTGTCTCCCTTAAAATTATTACAATTATTTCATTACTGTCATCGGAACAAAGTTTGAAATTAATGCGACATCAGTCGCGAAACTTTGCAGCATTCTTTTTTTAGCTTTGAACGGCTCCATTTAACATTCAACACGCACATTTAAAGTTGGTTACGGAAAGAACAATTGCGCAATATTTATTGCAGAATCTTTTTCATCTGATTCGTCTGATGCTTCATGCTGAACTGGGCATTCTCGGCTTTTGTTATCAGTGAATCAAGCTTGTCTATTTGCGAACCCATTTTGGTATTCATCGTTGCTTTCTTGTCGGTAACAGAACCTGTCGGACGTTGTGGAACGTTGTCAGAAACATCCCCTGATTCGGTTTCGGTTTCGGTTTCTGTGAGTTCAGAAGTTTCGGATTCTCCTTTTTTTGATTTATGTTCCGGAGTTCCTGGTCGTGATGAGATACGTACTTTTAGTAATGTTCCCAGGCTACCACAAACTGTCTACAAATTAAAAAGTTAACTGTTAATATATTTCGAGGAAAACTACACTTAAAAACGATATTTTTTAAAATTTGATTAGGTTTTAGTAATAACGTAGTATAATAAAAAACATAATCCAGACAGAGCTGACCTTGCACAGCATGTCCAAATAACAAGAGTAGCGTTATTTTTGAAGCATCCACAAAATCATATTTTATACGACATTTATTTAGATTTCTGTACAGTTCATTAGAGTAATATTATAATTAGAGTAATATATAATTTTACAATTTCATTTTATTTTGTCTTAAAACTTAAAGACGCTATATAACAAATACTTAACGACAATGTAGTTCATCGTTACACTTTCGGTACTATGATCTTGCTTCAAATTTTCTTTGATACTACTGACCCATTCTGTGGTTAGAGCGTCTCGATCATTAAAGTGTTTATTAAACTGTCAAAATTAAAAAATGGAGGAAATTTGGCTATTTCGAATAATTTTGAGCGTCCAGGCGCCATTTCAAAAAGGAAATCGTTAAAAATCAAAATATCTAAATGCATATTTTTAAAATGAAACTGTCGTATACGAATTCTGCACATTTGGGTGTTAAAGAGTTAATTGTAATGTAAGGTAAATGTCCTGGTACCTGACCACTTAAAAGGCTTAACAATTATTAAGCGCAATTCATGTAAACGTTTGTTTGCGACATAAAATGTTTTATATATTTTAAAACATTCCTATTGTACATCAAAATATTAATAAACTATTATTTTTTATCACAGAAATTTAAATGTGAATACAAATGTAATCGCACATGATGTAATAATACATAATCAGGCCGAAAACGAGTTGGTCCAGTAACTGTCCATTCATGTCCCTGTTGATGACTATCATAATTTAAAGCTTCTAAAATATCGAAATTAATAAAATGTAATTCCAGTGAAATAAGATGTGCAAGTTTATAATGCACACTTCAATAATACGGATAAATTACTGTAAATACAAAAATTAAACGATTGCAGAAAGACGTTAGGAGACGAAACGGTTATGGGATCTTATTTGATTTGACAATACGGCCTGTTTAAGAAATTTGAGGTTCGTAAACAAAACTGAGATAAAGAAAAGCGGAGGAAGTTAACAAATATTCATCCAAAGCAATAAAAAATAAGAAATACTCGCGATTTTCGATAGCAAATCATCGAACAAGCTCATAAACTTCCAGAGCCGAATTGTATGTACTTGTATATAGCCAAATACTTTTTAATAATAAAATGAATTACACCCCTACGAATCTACTCATGCAAGATTTTTGTGGTTATGCTTATTTTTCAAATAATTGTCGGCTTAACCAGTATTGAACTTTTTTTAGAAATATCATAAGAAATGGACTGAAAATAGTGCTATGTTTGACAGCTGACATTTAAACACATTTTTTTTATTAAAAATATTACATTCATTTAAATTATTTTTTAAGATTGTGAATTGTATATAACGGAAGAAAATTGCTACTGATCAGTGTATTTTATATATAGTTTACACATCGTAATAAACAAGAAACCTTTATGGGTGGTCAGGTACCGGTCACTGGTTAAAAACCGGGACATCTACTCTTACACTCGGGTGCAATGATTCTATCGATTTTTGACAGAACTATTATCCATTTTTTTTCATGTGCGTATGGTATAACAAAAGTCATTGCACATAATTTACATCTAGTTTAAGACGTTTCATTCATTGTTGAATGCTGAAGATTTCATTTATTAAGTGCAATGGAAGTGACCCGTTTTATCGTTAGGTTTGTAATATAAAATAAACAACCTACTTATAAGGAACATTTTAATTTATTTCAGATTCTCAGAAACGCTAAGAAAGTGAATTTATAATTAAAGTCAATATATTTCACATAATTTACGTGTAATTTTCAATAAATTATATATGTACAGTTTGCGGAAATGCATTATCAAAGTGTCAGTTTTCAATAATATTTACATCTTTCTTAATTTACACTTTTCTGGTTTTGAGGCTGAATAAACTTGTATACATAGAACCGCCTTGAGGTAAAAAGCTATGCAGAGTGCGGAAAGTGGATTCATTTCACGGGAGAAATGCAAAAAGGAAACCCCGAAGCCCTTATTGATTTTCAGTCAAGGATAGTCAAAAATACATTTTTACATGAATTGAAAAGCAAATCACAATTCATAAATAAACTTGACCTAATTGTACATAAATAAACGTCTTCGCATTAACCCAGTAACGTCCAGGTGAATGCAAAATGCCCCACAACTTTACGGTTCTCATTTTGTATGAAAGAAAAAGTTAAAGAATTTCTCCGAGATCTTTTTCGACGTAATTCAGGTACTAAAGCTAAGATTTGGTTATTGTTAATTCAAACGAAGTAGTGGCATATTTTATGCAAGAAAACATTTTTAGGAAAGAAAAAGTAGAATTTTACATGAAAAACTAATATATAGCGTCCTCAAATCGGCAGCTATAAAAAAATGGTAACTTATTGTGAATTCAAGGTGGTGGACAAAGAAATGATGTCCAAGAGTAAAAAAAGAATGAATAAGACGCTTAGACATTAAAAAACCAGTAAAACTTCAAATTACGTTCATGAAATTGGGTACAAAATTATTTTGGATGCTTCAGGAGAATCCCATATTACGTTTTGAAAATTAAAAATAACGAATTCAATACGGCGGACAATTTTTCTTTTAAATTCATCGGGTCCTTCTGAAACTCGTTCTTCACAAGTTTCCTAAGTCTCCGATTATGAATCAGATATCAGTTTTGTAGAATAAAAAATGACAGACGTATTTTCGTTTAATTTATTCGCATTCAGCAACCTAAGAAATGACTGTGTACCAACTTTCATGAAAATAATTCAAGGTTATTATTGTCTATGGGTTTTGGGCATTCTTTTAATACTCTTGAACGTCATTTTGATGTCCACCATTTAGAATTTCACAATTTTGATAGTTGATGTTTCGAAGACGCGATATTTTAGATTTTCGTATCAAATTTCACACGACTTCTGTATGAAAAAAGTCATTACAAAATTTTTTGACATTGTCTTAACAAATTATATTTTTTGCATAAAACATACCATAACTTTATTTAAGTTGACAAAAACCAAAATTAGCTTTGGAATTTGAAAGGCGGATCAAAATTTTAAATCTTTTCTCATTTAAAATGTGGCTGTAAAGTATCGGTACTTTTTGCATCCTGCTAGTTGTTGATGGCTTAATTACATGAAGTGAAAGCCATAATAATCTTCACCATGTTTATGCGTATGTATTAGCATCAATACAGATATACAAATATATATAAAAAGATTTCTAAAAGATATATAAAAGTTATCTTTCGGTGATCTTTTCGAGATTTTCAAGATATCTTTGACGGATGGAAGGGTAAGTTTTAGACATCTTTAAGAAGTATTTTTGTTTATTGGGTCTAATTTGCCTACAAATATAAGGATAGAAATTAATAATTGGAGCTACTACTACTGAAGTAGTAAAAGGCGAATCAAACAACTTTTGTAGTTTTTTTCACTCCAACTGCTTAAGTAGTAATGTCAGCTTTAAAGGACGTTTGGTCCGCACTTTACTACTTAAGTAGTACAACGATGTAATTTTTGCCATACAGCTACTTCAGAAAAAATTCAAGCATACATCTGCATCTAACAAAGTTATACATTTCTTCTCTGTATAACGCAATCAGATCATTTTGACCTAATTTTTTCAAGGAGTTAACAACAACCGAATCATTTAGTTACAGCAACCTGAATCCTTATAGCAATAGTCAAACTCTGTTTTCATGACTTTATTAAAATCATTGTATCACAGTGGAATAATTTGAATACAAATAATTTACTTAACCTATTAAGTTCTGAGTTGTAATTTTGTGTACTAAAATTTCAACGTTTGTATTTTAGAAAAAAAGTGAGTAAACACATTTTAAGAAGCCACTTGTGATATAAAATTAACTGAACATTGAGAATCTGTTATTACATTTTAAAAAAAATGCGACCGTGAAAAAACTATACATGATTTTTCTATATATGATTCACACTGGAATCGTTTCGGAATTCTTATTTGAAGTAAATAAATCGAGTCCTTGAGACTTGAACTTTAAAATGTGTTTACTAAAAAATCCGTTAAAAAGTTCAGGAATTTTTACTTGAAAATGATAGACTGTCGGACAATTCCAAAATTCATATTTTTAAAGAATGTTTTGAATACAATTTTTGTCTAAAGTCTATAATAATTTTCAAGTAATAAATTACTGAACTTGTCGGTTTTTTCAGGTTTGAACTGACGTTTTGGATGCTTTCACCTTTATTTTCAAAATACCTACATACACATTTTTTTTTAAGCTGAAAACTTGAGAACACGATTTCTTTACTTCAAGCAAGAATTTCAAAACGATGTCAGTGGGAAAAAACGAGATAAAAAAGAAACTCATTTTAAAAATCCATGTTTTTTTTTGGAATAAATCATGTATACTTTTTCGCGGTTGCATTTTTCGAAAAAATCTAATAACAGATTCTGGAAGTTGAGTTAATTTTACGTAAGATTTTCCTTCATGAACATTTTTTACATCGTTCTTTAACCCAAAATACAATCGTTGTAAACCGTAGTGAAAAAGTGTCCATTCAGGACTTAATGGGTTAATACCGTACAAATTAATATATCTCTTTCTATCGTAGTAATAATCGCTAAATGGAATTTGGCATGCACTGTAAATTTGTTGTGCTGAAACTTAGTACAATGGATTGAAATTTCAGTCCAAATGACTGAAGTTTTAGTCAACTAGGACTAAAATTTAGTCCAATGGATTGAAATTTCAGTCTATAAAATTTGGAGTGTGAAATTATAAATTCATAACTTTTTACGTATGAAGAGTTGTTTTATTTTGCTTCACTCTTTGTTTATATTCAACGTTATAATACTGAATAAATTACCTTGAGAGTAAAAAATGTACTTCGTCGTTGTCGATATTAAACGATTAAACACGCAGCAGTTAAAATCATGCAGTGTGGTTGTTTTCAGATCATAAAGGTAATCTATTTTCCAAGAAAATCATACTATTCAGTTTAAGATTTATTAAATTCGTATTAAACGGGTTATATTTACGTTTGTAATTAAGTTAGGCCACATTCCCCTACCGATTGTCAAATATACAAATATTATAAAATAAAAAGATATTTAATGAAGATATATCTAACACTATGGTATAGAAATAAATTTTTATTATATTGATAATAAGTCGTAAAGCACGAAGGCAGGATATGTCTGCCTTTTTCGGCAATTCACCGGCCATCAACCGGAAAAATGCGGACATACCTCCCGTTATGCTGCATGGTGTCACAGATAATAATAATTTGACCTTGTTAATAAAAAATACTGGTAATGGAAGAGTAGAGTGAACAAGAAGGATAATTAAAATCATCATTTATAATATTATCTTTTATAGGTACACTTTTTTACTAGATTAATAGGTTTTGTTTGATAAAAATAGTAGTCAGTTTCACAAACAGAATAAAATTAATAGAAAATTTATAAACAAATATAAAGTATTAAATTGGTTTTACGTAATTATAACAAAATTACTCTGCCCGATACTGTTTTTTCCTTTGCCAATTGCAGTATTATTTCGTTATGATTTTTCACGACAAAAACGATGGCGTCAACAGAATTTTTCTATCACATCTTTTTTGCTATAAAATAAAATGAGACATGGTCAAAAATGCATAATTTTACACATTCAACCTCACTTTTCTTAACAATGGGCCATGACAGGAAAATTCTGCTAGCGCTATTGTTTTCAGCAAAAAAAAATTGTTCGGAACTGATACTGCGATTATCAAAAGAAAATTTTCTTCTGCTATGAAAACAATCGAAATATAGCCAAAAACGGACATTTTTGGCAGATCTAACCTCATTTTCCCAAGAAAATTGGATGCGATAGGAGAATTCTGTAAGCGTCATGGTTTTCAATACGAAAAATCTATTCGTGAATGGTACAGAGATTATCAAAGGCAGACAAAAAGTAAAATTATGTCGGTGTTATATACAGAGATCAATTATGTATTCTACAATAAGAAGTAAGTCTAGAACTCAGACAGTCTACGAATCTTATATTAAATATGAAGTTAAAACAGTAACTGTAAAAGAAAATTAATGTATAATACAGATAAATTATTTTTTAACCCTCCGGCCGTAAAACTCGATTTCTCGGCCTAGGGCGAAACCTTCGACTGCGAATTATCAAGTCCTACGACAATCAGATAAAAATTACATTATTGGCCAGGGGCGAAATATCGATCTCCAAGGGGATTGTCACCCTTACTTCGCGCAGGCGACAAACTTCACAATCGTCGAAAATCGATAATTGCGCCCTTGGCACATAATGTACTATTATTCGGTATATATAAGGATAAGGCCTAAAAAAACTTATTTCCTTACGCTACTCTAATTTATGTTTTAACAAATAGTATGATGTTAGTACTGCCAGCTATTATTACTATTCATGAGATACTGATCCGACAGTGATAAGGCACGGATTAACAAGTGCACCTGAACTACCTGAGCGGGCCTTAATCAGGATTTAATAAGACCTATTTACCAGTAGTTCAGATGTTTCTGAACATTAAATTGGTATTCATATTGGAATTAAATACATTCAATTGTAAGCTTGAAACCCAAACATTATTAATATTTGATTTTATTAACCCAATACTCTTTACTAATTTTAAATGAATTTTTTCAAAATTTCGATTTTTCGAATTTTTCAAAAATAAAAAATTGTGACAATATATTCTGAAAAAATTGAAGGGTATTCTTGGACTTATTCTAGAATATAATTATTGTTATAAAGTTTTCTCTAAAGTCCATAGTTTTCAAGAAAAAAAATGGTTAAATTTTGAAAAGGAATTTGTAAATGCAGTTTAGTAAATCGGAAATAGAATCTTATTAAATATGTCGTCACTAAAGACAGGGATTAATTTGTACTGCACATTCATTAGGAAACTTTTTATCATATTAAACACTTGACAGAAATGTACTTTATCCTTTAGTTAATAAATATAAAATTATCACTCTTCTCATATCCCCAAAACAACGAGTATTGACAACGAAATAAAGCGCAAGATAGAATGCAACAAGCATTAAAACATTTTTTTAAATTATTTTAGTTCTGCTAATACAGAAAAATTACTTAACGTCAAATTTCACGGGTGAATGAGAAATGGTGTGTTCGCAATAATAAATGAATGTAGGAAATTAGACATTGGCTACAAAATTGATTTGAAATATTGTACGGTCAACGGGTTATCACTAAAAAACGGAAACAGCATTAAAACATTATCAATTTTATAGCTGCGTTATAAACGGTTACGCTCTGAAGGAAATAAAGTCCTTTTAATTGTTGATAACGAAATGCATCATCAGGAATTCGTATATTACATTTTGTAAGCATTAGTTACTGTCGTTTAGTAGACACAAAAGTTAATTAAATGTATTCGATTCTACGAATTTTAATTAGACTAGAAAACGTCATTGTAGGTATTTTTGTTATAAACAATTTAAACTCAAATTTGACTATTTTCAAAAAATTTTTAAAACACTAAAAACAGTCAAGTTTCATTCAAATTGCAAACCTTTTTGCAAGCATAATTTTATTTTTTGGTTTTAATGAGTTTGTTCAAATGATTGCGGATTTTAGCAGAGAACGCAGATGTTACCTTGAACTTGTTGATTTTTTTTTGCGTTGCACTCAGGATACTATTGAGCTCGTCTAAACCTCCCCCAACTCTTGATAAACCTTCCCCCGTCTCATCCAAATTCTAAAATAAAAATTCTTTATTACTTTGAGATTGATTTAAAATAAAAATCCATAAAATAAACTACAATAATAAACTACATGTATTATTTATTAATAATGTAATTGTTTTTCATGAATTTTTAAAATTCATCATGGTAATAAGAATTCCAACATCGAGGGATAATCAAATATTTCCATTATTAAAGTGAAGGAATTGATGTAACATTCTTTTGAAATTTATAGTTCGATAATTGAGGCGTAACAGGTACATATGCATCGAGATCCGTGGCCATGACCTTCGGATGCTGCACAGGAACGATAAGTACACATATATCTCGGGCGCACGTGTTGATTTTTTAGGGTAGTTAAACGATATCGTAATGAAAGTAAATCCGATAAATGCAATCAAAATAAATAACATCTTTTTTTGAAAGCTGAACAAATTTAATAATTAATATTCCAAAATAATAATAAAATTAAACTACTGACAAATTATATATTGAGGGATATAAAAATAATTTAGATTATCAAATTTGACAAAAAATCATTCAAATTTTCAATTCGAAATTTGTCATTGTCATTTTCATGTGTTTCTGTCAAAATTTCCACGAAATGCAAAATGTTTTAATTTCTTAGTTCATATTCACAATAAAAAAATATTTTGTATTGTGCAAGTTTATGTGGATGTAGGGTAACACGTGTTGAATTACTTGAGCGACGGCATCATCGTGGGCTTCTTGTTCCTCTTCCTCCCTCAATCGAGCCCTTTCACTTTCAGCCCATTCTTCCTCTGTAGGGGCTGAAACGCCCAACAGTTCTGCCCTCTGACAAGCGTACATATAACCCTCGGACGAGATCGACATGTCTCTTCTTGTACCTTGTCAATCATGCACAAATCAATGATGCATTTTTTAATTCACCATGGACCACGTAATGTTTCTTTGGCACTTGAGCCCCAATGTACGCGGAAACCACCCCCGCTACCACTTAACTGCACGACATGCCGTGGTATGCCTGGAGACATGCGATTCCCAGGGAATCCATATTGGGCCGACTTTTGCGCAGGTCTCTGATGGCGCGAAAATTACGTAGGTATAGATATACCGCATATAGAAATACATGACTATTTCCGCGATACTTTTAACATTTAGTCATTAAAAAAAAAATGGTGTTTGATTATTGCCCCCTCCTTTAAGGGCACAGTTCGTTGTTTTAAGAGGTGCAAATAGCATTCTTTAAGTACAAACTATTAAGACATGTAACAACTTAAAGAGTGCTACCAATATAAAAGAACGAATAACATAATATAAAGTAATTAATTTTCTTTTGTTGTAATAATATAGATTTAATATAGGTGCATTTAAAAATTAAAATAAAATAATTAACGGCTTAAACCTACCAATTGCATTAGATGTTAAAATGCCATAGTTTGGAAATTTCATAAACATTTCAAACACTTTCCTTTGTAATCACTTGGATTCACAAACGTTTAGGCCATATCCAAATATTTATAATCTCAACTAGTAATGAAATTAACACCGAAAAAAGGTAATAGAAAAAAAAGAAGAGCCATATTCAATAACTCTAAAGTTGATACAATTTCGATTTGACAGTTACTTGGAATCGACTGGCATGTGAATATGATTTGTTGGCATGTATTATAATAAATCTAAAGAAAGAAAAAGGCAATTAATATAATTTCTTTTGTTCTATTTGTCAAATATGTTTTTTAGCCATAGTAACCTTTAGAAACTTGACAATAGTGACATACACTGAAAAATATATCAAACCAAAAAGCGCGCTGCGTTTTGTAGGTTTTAAATTGTATTAATGATGTGCAGGAGAAAAATCGAAACGACGGCTGCAAATAGTAACGATTTTTAACGCCCTAGAACTTCTTCTGGTTAAAAGGCACGAAAATTTAAAAAATTTACTTTGAATGGTTATTGTAAAGAGAAAACACTCATGCAGTGTTTAATTCGAAAACTCGAAACGCACATTTTTTTAAAAAACTGG
The DNA here is from genome assembly GCA_030407085.1 of Trichopria drosophilae. Taxonomy (NCBI): domain Eukaryota; kingdom Metazoa; phylum Arthropoda; class Insecta; order Hymenoptera; family Diapriidae; genus Trichopria; species Trichopria drosophilae. The sequence continues at coordinate 156,176,128 of CM059583.1, forward strand.
GAATTGTTCCTGATCATTGTACGAACACTTTGAACCCAAAAACAAAATCTCGCGGAGGAGATTTTGGAAGAAAAATGCATTTTTTTTCAAAAATATAAGTAAAAATGCTCTCATCTGCTCAATTTTTAGCAAATCGAATCGAATAAACCGCATTATTATTGTCACTTATTCAATTCCGACTGCGAGTTCAATGCGCTTCGAGTATAACATTATATTACAAATATAATAAAATTATCATTGTAAATTAACTAATTGTAAATTAAATGTAATAACATTTCCATTGTAAAAACTAAAAAAATATAAAAAACAATATATTTCAAAACGGGGGACACGAATATAATAATAAGAATAAGCTCTCTCTCAGCTAAAACATAAATTCCTTTTGTACAGTTTTGCACCTATATCAGGGCTTCGAATAAAATTCTCTCGAAAGGTAGAAACGCCATACAATATACTATCAGCTTCATTGATCAAATTAAAATAGTAGAGATAAATATGTGCAAGAAATTCTTTAAATCTTTGGAATCGACAATAGTATTGTTTGCTACGCCGGTATGGGGCTTACGACACTTCGGCAAACTGGATAAGCTACAGAAAATTTTCCTTAGAAGGCAGTATTCCTCTTCAAAACACACCCGGATATTCAGTAAGATTAGATTTAGAACTAGAGAGACTGCAAGTGGCAGTCTGTATGATTGCAAACTTTTACTTTTCATGTCCCCCCATGATTTTAACTGTATAATTACGAATAATCCCTAACTATTGAATGTAGGCATTCAAAAAGTTATTGTTTTAACAGTTCAGAATGTTATATGCGATTAATTTTTAATACTATTAATCTAGGGGCAGGTAAATTGGTCGAAATGTCAGTACTGCGGCATGTCTCCTTCTAGGTTTTTCAAATGTCTGACTTTCAACTGAATATATTTTATGAAATAATAAAATAGTCAATGCGAGTACTTATAGTACGCGGAGAAAAATAACCGGCTAAATCAGCCGAAAAATCCGCAGATTCTACCAATTTTATCCTATAGGGATAGCTGTTGGAATTCCGTTAGGAATAGCCGATAATTTCAGCTAAATTTACTGAAAAAGTCCGCAAATTTAGCGGAACAAATCTGCTAATGTAGCGGAAATTTAGATCTAAGCGCGAATTGAGTAGGGTTAAGGCTACATTAGCGGAATCAAAACAGCTAAAATTGCAGATATTTTCGGCAATTCCAGCCAAAAATTTTAGCTGATATGAATCAGCTAATCCAGCGGAGTCATTTTTCTCCGTGTACATACAAACAGCTGCAAATAAACGTTAGCGTTTCAATAGATAAAAGTAATTTTATAATAGTAAATCTTACTCAAACTTTGTCCCCGAGTTTTGGTTAAATTTTCATTGCGGCACATTTGAGCTATTTATATTAACCGCGAATGGGGTTGCTGAATTCTACGCAGCGTAATTTCATAAAATATGTGTAGTTAAATATTTTTCTGCCCTTCGGACAGAAACCGCAACTTCCTGGCCGCTGTGCGAAACGAAGTTGCGGCTTTCTGGCTATATCGTCGGGCAGAGAAATAGTATACGGCCCTTGGCCAATAAAAAATAAAGCCTCAGATCACATGTTTGTCAGACTCGACTTCGCCTTGGCCAACAATTTCATGTGATCTGAAGCACTTTCTTTTTTACTGGCCTAGGATTGTAATATACTATTCATTGTTAAAAAACACGCAATTTTGTATTCTGTAAATTTTTAATTGGACAATGAAGTAATTAAAAAATTGACGATGAGGAACAAAAATGCGTCAGTACCGCGGTATACGTTTTTTCAACTAGAAATTATTTTAAAAAATGAGACGTGCGTATTTATATACAGAGGCTATTAACCCAATGTTAAGTTTATGCGGAAAAATTTTTAGATATAAACGCCACTTAACAATATCGATTTAAACATGATGGCTGTCAGTACCGTGGCAAATATTCATAATAATTGTTTCATTGACTGATATTGATTTTGGACGTATTAGAAATAGTCTAACGTCATCGCCGAGTTACTCCGTAAGTATTTATACATTTTTTAAATAATTAACGTTTAATGAAGTTGGTTATTTAAGCCACATTATTACATGTATTAAAAATGAAATAATTAGGTATATCCAAATACATTCCAAAAAATCATTATTTAACTACTTTTCCCAGTCATTATGAAAATTATTGCAGGAATAAATACAATAATATTATATTTTTCGTTAATATGGTAGTAACGTGGCATACTGGTCAGTCGGGTCATACAGTTTTCATTTTATTAACATAACTTTCTAAGTATTTAATTTCTAGTAGAGCTACGTGTGGCATATTTTCTGTTGAGTATAAGGAATATAAAAATCCCCATAACAGTCAAATTTGGTCGTTTTAATCATTCGCCGAAATCTCGGGTCAAAAGTAACAGTTTGCAGAGACCATATATATTTATAAGAAAACAATATAAATATTGCATTACGTACAGAAAATATTAAAACGAATGATACATTCGCGAAAAAACGAGTTGGTTAGATAATTCAAGTGAATTGGTTGCAATTTATCTTTAATTCTTTGGGTATAACACAAAAAACTGTGTTAACCGATAATTGGTACCAATTTTTTTGCCCGTTAACATGCACCCACTAAAGAAATGGTACAAAATTGGTTGATGTACCATACAAAAGTATTTTTTTTAAAGATCAAATATGACAAGTTCAAGAGAATTCCTAAATATGAAATATGCATTTATCAATCTTCAAGATTTAACATTTTTTATCACCAAAGAATTACTTCGCAATTTACGATCATTTTTAGAATTTGTATAGATTTCTAAACAGTTAGGAATATGCAATTGTTTAAAACAAAATTATTTTATGGACTGTCTACGTCAGATTATAATTTGGTCTTAATTCACGAAAGGTGGGCAGAACTTGAGAACTCGCTGTTTATTATTTCCAATTTTTAACTGGGATAAAAGAACTTTAACAGTAACCAAAAGAGTTCTTAGGTTATGCGTGATGAAAGCAAACGATCATAATAGATTTCATGCAGAATAATAAATTCACCTATTTTAAAATTTATTTACTTTATTTTCCTAACATTTCGATTCTTTGTGTTATATTAAATTATTGTTTAATTCTGAAAATTTGTACGAATGAATCGAATCTTTAAAGCCAAATGTTTCGTTTTCAATTATAAATGTTCATTGTCACTGGTTAAAAGTTATGTCATCGCGTGTTATACGTTTATCACGTACCATACTGCAACATCCACATTCGTCACATGAAAGAAATCAAATTTCAATTGCAAATATTTGCCAAAGCACTGCTACATGAACGCCCACGACAAACAATATGTGGCTAACCGATAACTGATTCACTTTTATTTCTGGATAAACCCCTAAAGTGTTATGTCAATCGACGAACAAAAATATATGAATCAGTGATTATTTAGTCCGGTCACCCAAAATGTTTTCCGTTATTATTAAAACAGACGGATTTCCTCACGTTTGTATCGTGATACAGATGTATCACTTTATACCAATCGTAAACCTGGCGCAAATTCAAATTATCTACATGGATGCGCCTTAGTTCTTATGGAATGAATTTTAAATAAGACAACATACACTTGTTCAAAATTAAGCAATCTCAGTAATGAAAAATGTATACGTTTTTCTAATACTCTTGAAGACAGTTAATGTTAAATATCCACACGTGATAATTGTGCTTATCATGATCACATGATAATGTAAAGTTGAAAATTGGTCAAGATAATTTTTAATTTACATGCAATGAACGTGTTAATATGCACTTAATTGTAAGCACAGAATTCTCAAGTAGTAATATGCTACACTGAGAAAAGTGTCTTTTATCAGTTACAAGGCGGTGTTTTTTCAACAATTTCTCATAGCCCGTAAAAGACATATTATAAACAAGTGGTAAAATAAATCTTATAACTAATAAAAGAAATCCTGTAATCGGTAAAATAAATATTATCCGGATTGAGTCTGTCCCCATATGTAAAAGGTGGGGTATCATTCTAGTAGTGGGTATAAAACACTTTTTTTTATATATTGCATTCATATTTGATAATTTATTATTGAGACCATTTCAACGACGGGAGCGGGTCGAAAACCGACAAATCAAAAAGCTGACACATACAAAAATAGACACATCGATCAGCGGACATTTTTTGAAGTGTCGGCCTTTCGAATATTGGTTTTTTGACTGTCGCTTTTTTTATTTGTCGGCTTTTTGATTTATCGGATTTTCGACCTGCACCCTCAACGACCCTTACGAAAACTAATTCATAAAACCGTGGTCCTCATGTATGAAAACTAACCTTATTTCATTATTTTGGCATGAATACTAAGAAATTTCAATATTTTCAAAAGGAACTAAATCCAGTGAATGATTTTGTGACGAAAAGTAACTCGTATTATATTGATATAGTCACCTCCGAACTTTCTTCGTTTTGTCGGTCCGTTTAATAATCAAATTTGAAAAGAAAATAATAAAAAATAATTGTCAACATACGGATAATTGTAAGTGAAATTAATTAATGAAAAACATTAATTTAATTTTAAAAAAAGCTTTCATGTCGGACCACCCCGAATATCTGTTTTTATAATTATGTCATTTCAAAAGTACCGCCGAAATGACGAAAGTTGGAAGATGATTATATTTTTATATGCCAATAAAAAAAATTTTCAATCATATTATATTTAGTATAAAAAGAACAAGAGATGGTGTAACAGCACTGGATTGATAAAAATGACATGAATTTTAAGGTAAGCTCATTTACTCCTAATACATTAAATGTAATGAGTTTGTAACTTAAATGTGTCTTAACGTACAGAAACAAGTCTTGGATTAATTTAGGATTATGTTTCATACATAAGCAAATGAAATTTATTATACGTGTTCATTAAATTTCAATACCGTTTAAGTATGATTTTTAATATACTTTCACTAATAGTTACGTGTTCATGAAGTATCAAAACACATAAAAAATATATTTGGTAGATTTATGTACAAGAGACCCAACTTATTATTAAGGTTTACTATACAGCTACACAGAAATCATCAAATCAGTATTTTGTTACAAAACTCTCTACACCGTGGATAAAATGAAATGGATGAAAACTGCTCACAGATTTGTCTAAAAATCCTGCCTAATAACTAAACAGCAAAATTGTTACAAATATTTATGAAATAAATATGCATTGGAGAGGGGCGCTTATCAAATGCCCAATTAGCGAACTGTTTATAATTCTTAACGTATGTTGTTTGCGTTTCACGGTTGTTATTCTTTTCATTGTACACAGTTCTTGGAAAAAGCGTACCTTGCTGTTAAATTAGAAGACAATAATCAGTTTCTCGTGAATATTCGTTTAATGCGGATCGCCCGTCTGCATTTTGTGTGTTTGGTGATGGTACCAGTACACTTAATCGTATTCTATTTCATCGAACCCCACTTCATAGCCTTCCGTTTCATCATCTGGACACTTCATCGTCTACGACACTTCATCGTCTGGACACATCATCGTCTTGGACACTTCATCGTCTGGGACATTTCATCGTCCGGGACACTTGTTCGTCCGGGGCTCATCGTCATCGGAGACACTTCATAGTTTCTTATGTTATTAGCTATTCTACGTGCACCAGGTCTTCAGGGTCGCCGATTACGGGCTAGGTGGTGGGATCCGTAGAATTTTATGTTATTAGCTATTCTGCGTGTACTGGGTGTATAGAGTTGCCGATTACGTGGTCTAGGTAGTGCGATCCGTAGCTTTTTATGTTATTAGCTCAAATACGTGCATCAGGTGTTCTGAGTCGCCGATTACGGGATCTAGGTAGTGCGCTACGTAGCTTTTTATGTTATTAGCTCAAATACGAGCACCAGGTGTTCGGGGTCGCCGATTACGGGATCTAGGTAGTGCGCTCCGTAACTTTTTATGTTATTAGCGCAAATACGTGCACCAAGGAATCGCAGGTATATATGGACTCGTAGAGCTTGAAACCACCGTTGTCTCTATGTCATGGGGAAACTCTCCCCCCCTAGACCCCCATCTTGTACTAATTGAACCTAACTAACCCCCTCAGGGTGTTGTAAGGTTTGCGACGCCACGTGCGACTCGGGGAGCTTGTAGTGCAATAAGTAAGGGAAAGTCGACCAAACCCAACCGGGTTGTACCTACTACCCCCTGCTCTATATCTCCCATCACGGTCGGCATTGGGCCACCCTCCTCTACTTATTGCCCTCCATTGGAAAAAAAAATTGTGCATACAATCAATTAACCATTTCATGGTATATCCGGAGGGATGCATTTTTCACGTGGGTTTACTCACATCTATTGGTTAGAGGTTAGGTTATTATAAAAAGGGGAGTCTGGGGTGCGGAGCCCCCCAGGAAATAGGGACAACGGTGGATCCAAGCTCTCCGAGTCGCACGTGGGTTCGCAAACCTGACAACACCCTGAGGGGGTTAGTTACGTTCAGTTAGTATAAGAAGGGGGTATGGAGGGCGGAGCCCCCCCATGACATAGGGACAACGGTGGATCCGTTCCCTATGGGGAAATTTTTTCCGGGAAATTATATAGAATAGCTAATAACATAAAAAGCTACAGAGTGCGCCACCTAGACCCCGTAATCGGTGATCCTGAACACCTAGTGCACGTATTTGAGCTAATAACATAAAAAGCTACGGAGCACACTACCTAGATCCCGTAATCGGTGACTCTGAACACCAGGTTTTTAGGGTCGTCGATTACGGGGTCGAGGTGTCGCGTTCCGTAGATTTTAATTTTTATAACTAAAAAACGTGCCCCCGGTGTTTGGGGTTGCCGATCATGTAGTCTAGGTATGTTAACCAACGATGACCTTGAGGTCAAAGTTGAAGGTCATTTCAAGGTCAAATCAATTTTATCTAATAAACAACGGTAACCTTGTCCTTGACCTTGGGCCAAATTTGAAAAAATTTGAAGGTAATTTCAAGGTCAATTCAAAATATGTTTGAATTTGAAGAAAAATAAGCAAAATTGATTTGACCTTGAAATGACCTTCAACTTTGACCTCAAGGTCATCGTTGGTTATCTCGAAGTCAATACCTAGACTACTTGATCGTCGACCCCAAACTCCTGGTGCATATTTTTTAGTTGAAAAGATGAAAAACTACGAAGCGCGATTCCTAGACACCGTAATCGCCGACCTTGAACACCTGGTGCACGTATTTGAGCTAATAACATAAAAAGCTACGGAGCGCACTACCTAGATCCCGTAATCGGTGACTCTGAACACCTGGTGCACGTATTTGAGCTAATAACATAAAAAGCTACGGAGCGCACTCTCTAGACCACGTAATCGTCGACCCTAAATACCGAGTGCACGTAGAATAGCTAATATCATAAAAAGCTACGGAGCGCACCACCTAGACCCCGTAATCGGCGAGTCTGAACACCTGGTGCACGCAGAAAAGCTAATAACACAAGAAAGTATGGAGCGCGCTGAAATGTCCCGGACGACGAAGTGTCCAAGACGATGAAGTGTCCCGGACGATTAAATGTCTAGACGAAGAAGTGTCTCAGACGATGAAATGTCCCGGACGATGAAATGTCCCAGACGATGAAGTGTCCAGACGATGAAGTGTCGTAGACGATGAAGTGTGCAGACGATGAAACGGAAGGCTATTAAGTGGGGGACGATGAAATAGGCTATGATGAAGTGTCCATAAATCTTTGGTGATAATATGACTACACGTTTTGTTGTTTTCTGCCGTGAGTGACTATAGAAACGGATTAAATTATATGATGCCTTTCAGGAAAATTATGAAGAAATCCTATGTATCCGTGCTGAGTATATAAACGCATACGAAATAATTGACGAAAGAATTAACGACAGTAATAACTATAACAGTGATGGCGATGAGGATGGCGGTGACTTATGAACGAATTAAATGAGTACTTTAACATGCGTTAAATATCAAAATCGTGTAAAAAATACTTCTTTCTAATAAAAATAACGCTTCAAAAACGTGTACTCCTAAACTACGAAAATGGATAAAAACCGTATAAAAACTGCATAACAAGTGTCCAGCTAAACATCTGGTCAACATTACCCAAATTATTGGTTAGAAGCATTAGAAGCTATTCAAAAAGTATTTAGATTATTCTTATTAAATATTTTGAGCACATTTTCGCAAAAAACAGAGCAGAAACTGATCTCAATTCATCTAAAAAGGGTATCAAAATACAATCCGTGATTTTGTAACATCTCTTATGGAAAGCTCATTTTATTACACATTGACGAGTACAGAAGTTTATTAGCCAAATGGTGGTCAACATTTAGATCGAATTTCTACCAGAGCTACTGCATATTAAATTGCATTTGCAATGGAATTTTTACAGTTAATTTGATATGCGATGGCACGATCCCTTTTAAATTCGAGATACATATATGAAATTTGTTGTAAACATTAAATTTAAGGTCCGATATTAAAAGTCGATTAATGCTTCCAGCACATGTTCATTAAATTTAATGTGTTTCCTTTTAACAATGTGGTTATGAGGTATTTTTTCACAGATTGTAAGTAGACTTGTATACAACGAAAGGAATTTAAAGATCAACATAAAATGGATAAGCAAATATGGTGTACATTTTCATACCCCCTTCAATTTCATTTTTTAAATCGTAAACTTATGGCCGATTTCACCAAATCCGATTAAAACTTAATCGATGAGTAAATCGACGAGCGGTTAAACTGACGTTAATCACTGATTAACTTTTAACCGGAGTTGGTGAAATCGGTCCTAAGTAAGAAAACAAATTTATTTTAATGTCGGTATGTCACGAACCTGAAAAAATTAGAATTCTGACTTGGTCCACTGGATACCAAGTAAGCTTGGCAAAGATGTATCTGTTACCACCTGAAGTGCTGCCGTGAAGATGTTCCGTGTTAACCATGTTTTCACTGCATATTTTGTACATCTACATGAAAAAGTATACCAAATTTAGTCAAAATCTGTTTCTAATTTATATTACCAAGAAAATTAAAAGAATCCGTAGACATTTTTTAATTACAAAAATTGCAGACCTTAAAAGGATAATATTAATCGTTCAGTTTCATCTTTGCTGATTGGCTACTCAAGTGTTTTTAAAATTGTATTCATATAACTTATGAAACCTTAAAGAAAAGTACAGGTATTCCCCGTTTAAAAGTAAGGTTGATTACAGGGCATTGAAAATAAATTTTTTAATTTTTTAAAATATATTATTTATTGCTAATAATATGTTCTGTATAGAATATACTACACTAAACTCCATCATGGTACTCTACGTGAATTCCCAGAGAGGATATCTAATTTTCCTCGTATGTAGGTCGTCTAATATCTGGCCTGATTCTCCATTGTAGATTACGACGGTCTACGGTGATAGCTATTTAAGATGAAGTTAACCCTTGCAAATAAATCCGATGTAATAACAAAAATATTACATATTTCGATACTTTTTAATTCTATTACTCTTTATACTATTTGCAATATAATTATTTACAAATATATTAATATTTTATGAGCAAATTTTTTGAATGTGAACTCACGTGACTATGTCAAAATTAAATCATATATAATCTAGATTTTGTGCACTTTTGGTTGCAAATAGGCATTATTCCCGAAACATTATTGAAGCAAAAAGAAATTCACAAAAAATGGATCACACGAAATTTTTTTCATTTTCTATCTAAAATGCGCCATATTAGCTTTTGAAGCAATTTAAATGCAATTCTGACCAATCTAATCGAAAGAGAGTACTCCAAAATGGTAGAGTTGAATAGTTTCAAGTCAATATTAATCTTACGTCTTTTTGAGAATGAAGGTCGAAAATCAACTAAAAAAATTAAATCTCCCAGACTTAATGGGTTAATGGACCTATATTGGATGACTACGTTTAATACTAATAAAACAGTATTTCGACGAAGTTTATAATGCTCGTAGAAAAAAAAAACACTGAAAATTTGAGTTTACAGACGCTATGTAAAAATCTATGCAAGAAAACTCCCAATTAGCCATTTTCGTCGGACTTTAATTTTTATTTATTCTTTTCTGTCTTTTCTGTTTAAACAACAGCCTATTAGCAACTAACAAAATATATGTCTCGTGGGGAATGATATATTGTATTATTGATTGATTGATTTCGATAGAGAATGACATACTGTAGTGCAGTCAATATCGGGGATGTACATTTGGCGATATATCCATGCAAGTCGGTTTCCATTATCATGCATTTAATTACTACATATAGGTAACCTGTCATTCATTATCTGTCATGCACTTCGTGTATTTATAATTTCCCTTATGTTCATTAACCATTAAAACCAAATAACTATTTCACAATTACTGACCCTGCAACAAATCATAACAAACTAAAGGCTACCGAATAATCTACAATTTATTGTTGTTTCAAACAAAAATCAAAGTAAAACAAATATCAAAGAACAGAATCGTTTGAAAAATACATTAAAATTCAATGATTTTATTATTATTAATATATTGTGTTATTACATTCAGAAAACCGAGAGGCAAAACGCCGATACGTTCAAAAGCCGACAGACAAAAAACTGACACGTCAAAAAGCCGACAAATGAACAATTGAATTGTCATGATAACGTCATTTAAATAACGGAACATTCGAATAACCGACCATCAAACAGTCGGCAGTAAAGAAAACGACACTTCAGAAAATGACTGCCCGCTTGTCGGTGTGTCTTTTTTTTTACGTGTCGGCGTTTGGCAGTCGCTTCTTCGAAGTTTCGGTTATTTGACTGTCGATATTATGTGAATTTATTTTCTTTTATAATGAGATTTGTTTTCTTAATGTCGGCTTTTTACGTATCGGTTTTTTGCATATCGGCTTTTTAACGTATCATTATTATTACATATTACATTTATCTATTATATCAAAGTAAGAAATTTAACACAGGCTAAAAAGTTTCGATGGAAGTATCTAAATAGAAATTGCATTACAATTATCAAATCTTATGAATTTCATCAGGAAAATTTATTACTGTTATGGTTTAAAACATTTTAAATGTAATACATTTAATAAAGAAGTAAAATGTTGTACTCTACTCCGCAAAACATTTGATCTATACAATAATATATAATATTTTCACAACTATTTTATTAATTTGCAGATTTTATTACATATTCGCTCGTATTATGCCATCATTATATGACGGTCCTAATGTAAACTTTCAAGATTACTGGGAATGCAACTTAGAGGGCTTCACATTTGCTAAGCATTTTATCGCAGTGTTATCGACCTGTTCCATTTTCTTCTCGAGATTGGTCTCATTACCCCGCATTCGAGTCTTCAACGCCAGGCTAGTTGATAATTATTATTTTATGGAACACGCATCAAAACATTGCGTACTACGCTACATGTATCTGTCAGCAATAGTTTATTGCGAAACTGCATGTATTTCATCACACCGTAACTTCTGTCATACATTGCAGTTTTCCAAATTTACCTATTTATTGTAAAATCGATCTTAATAAATTGATAAACCGATTATTACAATTGGAACGTTCGGAGGATGGTAAAAAAAGACCATTACGGTTCCGTTTTTATTGTCATTTTGTAAAATTAATATATTGCACAAAACATCTCATGTCCACGGTGTTCTTGAACCAGTTCAAAGTTCTCACAAATTGTCAACCAAATCTGACTATGGGGTCTTATCATAAACGTCATTAGATGGAAATTCTTTTGAAATCATATCTGCTTAATTGTTCATATAAATTGAAAAAAAGTACAAAATTCCGAACTCTACTTTTTTAATTTTTATTAATTTAGAGCAATAATAAAATAATAGTGCAAAGAACATGTCTTATGAAGATGAATTGAGTAAATTATTAATTTTTGTCAGAATGGCGTTTTGTTTAAACCCGAGTCGAAATTTATGTATTCGTTCAATCCTCGAAAAAATTAGAGACTTTAAGAGAATGAAAAGAGAACTTTTATCCAATGTAATTTGAGTTCTCATATAGTTCTCCAAGGGTGCGCAAATTTTCAAATCTGCATGTTTTGAATACTAAATGAGGATTTGAATTTAATAAAAAAAAAATTGACCTCGCCCGAGACTCGAACTCGCAACCTGAGGATTGACAGTCTGATGTTCCAATTACTCCACGTTGCCTTGAATTCTATCATCTCCAACGAGTATGAGCGAACTAAAAATATTGTTTCGAGACTAACAGAGTATATAATGGGGATTTGTAAAAACTATAAAAATCGAACAGCTAGGTTAAAAGAGAACTAAGCGAGAAGCTAGATCTTAAGTATAGAACTTGAGAGAACAAAATGAGAACGTCAACGACTTGCTGGAACCAAAGGAGTACTCTTCAGTACTATAGAGATCTAAATGAGGCCCAAAGTTTCGACTCGGGAATCTCATAAAATTTTATCATTCTTTCACATACGCAATGATTACATAAAACAGAATTCGTTATTAAGACCCCATGGTCAGAATTGGTTGATAATTTGTGTGAACTTTAAACTCATTCAAGAACACCGGGTGCTCAACAGTTTGACTTTGTGACAAGTCGTCTTCAGGGGCTTTTGAGACCGAAATTCACCTTAAAAATCGGGACAAAAACTACCTTATATTATTGATTGAATGTAGACAAAGTGTCGATGTGGGGGTGTTTGTTGATTTTAGTGATTTTCCGATCCCATATAGATCAGTCAATGTTAAAAATTTCAAGTTCAAAGAAATTGTTTTTTCAATTGTATATTTTTGTATTTTCATCATATAATTCATAAATAAGATAATTTACATATAAAATAAAGTATCTTTTATAATTTCACATGGTTGTTATAATTCAAAGAGTTGCAAATCTATGATTTCGGCGTATTTTCTAAAAATGCAACTTTTCTTTTACATACAGACAAAATGAAGTACAGTAATCCGTATTCTAAGTTGTCCCATCCAAAGTTGCTAGGCCGTCCAAAGTTAAGCATTTCTCCCTTCCAAAATTATACAAGCCTGTTCCCCTTTTCTCCCTGCATGACGTTTCGTTTTGCGCATCGGCATCGCGACGAAGCAATTACGACAGTGGCGACACTCGACAGACGCACACATGTAAACCACAATTTGAATTACGATATTCGACAAGGATCGGCAAACCTCGAAACACTTCGGTTATACATATCACACACACACTCGCAAAGAATATTAACGAAAATATGGCAGTGGGGTAGGGAGGGGATGTAATTTTGGACAGGCAGCCGCCATTTTGTTAGAACGGACAGTACAACTTAGGATGGGGACTACTGTACTAAAAAAAATTGAATCTAAAACTATAAGCGGTACATGAAAGGTAAGAAAGGGTAAACAAATGAAAGGAAGGTGAAAAGAGATAAATTTATATTCAATTATTTCAAGTAGTAAATTGCTGCTACGCGTAAACTGGTGTATTTTTCACAAAAATTTAATTTGGAAAGATATTTTGGTTGTATAAAAAGGATAAAAAGAGTTAAGTCTTGAAAGTGGATAATAGGGAATTAATTTTTTTGATATTATAATAATATTGATTTGTAATTACAGCCTTATGCAAATAAAATAAAGCACTAATTTTACAAAGATAAACTAGTATAATATATCTAATATAATCAAGGGAAACAGAGCACCTAAATAGGGATTGGGAAGGATAAATTTGACTTAAATTGTATTAAAAAGTGGTAATAATGTTGCAATAATTGACATTTTAATCTAAAACTAAAAATTAAAGAAATTTGTTTGGTGACCTAAAATGTTTTTCAGGTCCTCTAAACATTAACTGAATTCGTAAATTACTGAAATACATTTTTTGGTGAAATATTTATTCTCACGTACTAGAACCGATTTTCTAAAAAATAAAAATACACTGACATATAACCCAGTGGATTATAATTTATGAGTTTGTTTAAGTTAATCAACGTGAGCATGTCATGTAGTGATTTATGCTTTAATAAGCGATACAAATTATTGCACTACGCAGAAACAATGATCTATGCTCTTTTTACTCTGCTTAAATACTACATATTCTTAGACAATGAAACATTATCCTTCTGTAATTGATTTTTAAGAATTTTCTTCAATATGCATTAAAGGTGTCTTATTAGTATTATAATTATTATTATTGTTATTATACCAATTAATGTTTTTGAAGTAATTTCCTCATTAATGCTTATATATGGAGCATTAATTATTATCCCACTAGCAGGAAAAATCCGTAAAACCGTAATCACGTTTAGTTAATGTTAATTTTTTCTGCCTCTATATGAATTATTATGCGTGAATCTTTAATACATGAATAATAACGACTAACCATGCGTACCTGGATAGAAACGATCTCTTGTCTTGAGTGATCATATTACATACCCGAAAAGGATTTGTAAGAAATGTAATGGTAAATGCCAGAGAGATTTTGGGGAAAAGTCAAGAAAATGATAGGAAAGAGCCATCCGCAAAAATTCGCCAGTTCTTTGGGTCTGAAATTTGGGGTAAAAATGTATAGGAAAAGTACACGTTGTACACCGCTTACTATTCCTCACGATGGAAAGTCTTTTGTACAGAATAGGATGGACCTCGCTAGATGCGAAAAGCTGTTAAAGATATTTTTCAACTGTACTGCGGAATGTTCTCATTTTTGTTCATGGATAAATGTACGGAAAATGATGGATTACCGTGTTTAAACCGCAACTGTACGGTAATGAGTTCCAACTCATTGTTTCAGCGTGAAACTTTAACTTTTCGTAAGTAATTGAAAAAATAGTATACGATTCGAGTGCAGATTAGTGACAACTGAGTAGTGATTTATCGCATTAGTATTATCATGTACTAATAACCGATGAGATAAGGTTCGCCGTGGACGAGGGGATGGTCAGTATTGTCATTTTGTTTGACTTTAGTCGGGCTTTTGACACCGTCGACCACTCTCTCTTCCGAGCTAAGCTTAAAGAAGCTAACATTTCTGATAGAGCAACTTTGTGGTTTGTCTCTTATTTATTGAGACGTCAGCAAGCGGTCGTTGGACCGTACAACACTCAATGGAATTGGTTTCCCTTAAAGGCTGGACTCAAGGGTTAGTGTTAGGTCCGCTTTTATTTTCCATGTACATTAACCTATTAATGCCTGAAATGGCATTTTTTATACTTCATTATCAATCAAGTATTTCATATCAAAATCGAAGTTGAAAACAATTGAAAGGTACATATCCTATTGTTTTCGAGGTCGCTCTTCAAGATTCCGAGGTCGAAATTGAGTTTCAGCCATCAAGAATTCCGATATGGCGCCGAACTTTTAAAAAAATTCAAAAAAAATTGGGAATTATTTATTCCTATCATTTTTTTTCGAGCTATTAGAATATTGGGATTCTATTGAAACTCTGAACGAAGGTGAACAAAATACTTCAATTTTAAGGAAAAATTTTACTTTTATACCCCACATCATTGTAACGACCTCAAAATGGCGTCAACAATGAAAATTTCTTTGAAAAATTTCTGAACGTTCTAACTCAAAAACTAGATGCTGTTGTAAAAAAATGCTAAGAATGAAAAGTTCTTAGAATTAATCGAGAAATATAGTGGAATTTTTTCAGATTTTTGTGATGACATTTTGAGAAATTTTTTTTCAAAATTTTTTTCAAAATCATAATTTATTTATGAAAAATTCTGAAAAAAAATTTGTGTATTCACTTATGAATTCTACGAGTTTTTTGTTCTTTGCAATTTTTTCCAAAAGTTAATAGTTTTTGGGGGGAACAATCCTAAACTATAATATTTGAAATTCATTTCCTCGAAAACTATGAACTTTTCGAAAAAATTGCAAAGAACAAATAACTCTTAGAATTCATCAGAGAATACACTAAATTTTTTTCAGAATTTTTTGTAAATAAATTACAATTTTGAAAAAAATGTTGAAAAAAAGTCTCAAAATGTCATCAAACAATTTTGAAAAAATTCCACTACATCGTTTGACGAATTTTAAGAACTTTTCATTCTGGGCATTTTTTTTTTAATTCGTAGTTTTTGAGTTAGAACGTTCAGAAATTTCTCAAAGATATTTTCATTGTTGACGCCATTTTGAGGTCATTAAAATGATGGAGGGTAAAATAAAAGGTAAAATTTTTCCTTAAAATTGAAGTATTTTGTTCACCTTTGTTCAGAGTTTCAATAGAATCCCAATATTCTAATAGCTCGAAAAAAATTGATAAGTATAAAAAATTCCCAATTTGGCGCCATTTTGGAATTTCTGATGGCTGAAACTCAATTCTGACCTCGGAATCTTGAAGAGCGACCTCGAAAACAGTAGGATACGCACCTCTCAATTGTTTTCAACTTTGATTTTGATACGAAATACTTGATTGAAAATGAAGTATAAAAATTGTCATTTCAGGCGTTAATGGGTTAATGAACTTACTAGGTTCTTAGGTATGCTTCGCACCACATATTTGCTGATGACACTCAAATATTACTAAATTATGAACCTAAAGATTTTGTACTTGGCATCCAACATATCACTAAAGACGTAGAAAGATTTGCTTGCTTGGCATCCACGAACAAACTCGCGCTTAACCTATCTAAAACGCAAGCTATTATAATTAGATCAGCGCAGAGTATTGATGGTGTATGGCATGGGGACATTTCCCCGGTGATAGTACAGGGCGAAACTATTTCTTGGTCAACTAAAGTTAAAAGCTTGGATCTCAAGATCGAGAGTCCGTTGGCTAGAGGGAGCATGTATCTTTTACACCTAGAAAGATCTTCTGTGTAATTCGCTAATCCTACCAGACATCGATTACTGCTGTGTGAAAGAATGATGAACGCGTGCATTCGATTTATTTTCAATCTGAGAAAATATGTACACGTTACGCCATATAGAAAACAGCTGGGCTGGTTGAATACTGCGAATCGAAGGCTCTACTTTAAAGGTTCCCTAACTTTTCAAATTCTGACTACAAAAAGACCTGATTATTTGTACAAATTGTTATATTTGGCGCGATTCGCGGTCTTCATGCTCTCTTAGACCAGGCGCGAGCATCTTACAAATTCATAAGCATCGCACAAAATGTCTCTCAAATTCATTTGCCGTGACATCATCACGGTTGTAGAGTGCGTAACTGACCACTATTCAATCTGCATCTTCTCAGGCGGATTTTAAAAACTATCTGCACGCGTGGCTACTAAAGGCCGAACTTGAAAATCGTAGCATTTTATCAAAATTGTAATGTTAATTTCAATTTCTCTAGTTGTAAGGTAATATCCTAAATTGTTTTGTTACGCAACTGTTCCTATGAATCTGCTTTTCTAATTTCTTATTGTATCGTTTTTGTAAATTCCTGTAAATCGACGTCCACTATTAATATCTATGATTACCTCGTTACATTACTATACATTAATCTGTAGTAGTTTATGCGATATGTGTGTATGATTTATTAACTTTGTACGCTTTTGTATGGTTGGAATAGAGTTTAAAACCTCTGGTCATAAAAATAAATTACCACTACTACTAATATTTGGTCTCTTTCGGGCCTCTTTCTAAGTAACAAAAAGTTTAAAAAAATGTCGAAACTCGCAATCTCCCTCTGAGCACAAATCTATAGAATGGAAAAACTAGGAGGACTGGACGAATTTCGAAATGTCTGTAAAGTAAAGAGACCGTAGCAAATGAGGATGTATATGAGGATTTCTCTGGATATTGGAATATTTCATGTACAAAAAAATTAAATTTTTCTGTTGATGGTACATCATCTAAACATATGGCGTTTCATTTGGAGGGTCCGAAAGAGTAAGAAAAAGGTCACGGCAATGGCGTTTGAAGAAGGGTTTACTTTTTGAATTGGAAAAATAAAAGAAAATGTTGGTAAAACTTCAGAAGTTTTACAGTAGCTTAAATATATATCTAATATACAATTTTATCGTATTTTGCCTCCTGATTACGAATATGATAATATAAATTAACGATCGGCCATATCTTGGACGCCATCTTGAAAAAACTGTGGAATATAATTTTTTGTAGTATTTTTGTATTTATTTTGAAAAATATAAATCTGACAAAAATGTATCAGGCAAAAAATTTAGAAGGGAAAATTTTCGACAAAAAAGGTTAGAGACATTTTCTTTATAATATTAGTGGTAACGTCGTAAAAGAAGGATGATCATGAGAATAATTACCTTGGCGTGTCTCGTTACATTATAAATTAATATATTTTAATAATTCCTTGTATTAAGCTGCAAAAAATGAAAGAGCAAATGTTTATTCCTGAGTACCATAATTAAATATCTAGTTGTATAAATTAAAACAGAAACTGTTTGTTTATTAAGAGGATTGAGAAAGGAAATATTATTCATATATCATGCTTACTTAATATTTTTTAATTTTGATAATTTGAGATCAATTTCATATTCAGTGACCCCGAAAACGTGTAAAAAGTTTCAGGTAAATCCGATGGATTTTACAAAGTCTTCTGCCATATTGGATCCGCCATTTTGAATTTAAAAAATGTCTAATCAAATTCGTATTAAACGACCCCGAAAACCTCAAAATAACAACTTTCAGAAAAATTCGATGAATTTCTGTAAATTTTTTCTCCATTCGGGAACCGCCATTTTGAATTTGAAACATTTGAGATCAAATTCGTGTTCAACCATCTCGAAACCCCCAAAACAGTAGTTGCATGGTTGAATTTGCCAATACGTGCTAGAATTCAGAAGTGCCGTCTATAGAAATCTGCAGTTGCAACAGAAATCCATCTCATCAATTGAAGATAATTAAATAGATATCTCTGAGTGATTTTGTTAATTGATTTATGTATGTAAATAATGAAATGTAATTCCTCGCCATTACTTAACATTTCTCGTATTCACGGTAGCTTTATTTGTTCATCTTTTGAAAAGCCTTGCCAACAATGCGCGACCTGTCAGTAAATGCAAACCGACTCGTAAACTTATCGAACGCAACATACTTATGACATAAAAAGTATGCATAAAAAGTTTCAAAGTAAAATTCATTCATTTAATGCATTATAAAGAATTTATTTTGTTCTGTAACTATCGTTAAGAAAGTCTGAACCCAAACCCGTACTTCTGAAAGATGAACCCTCAAAGAAAGAAGTATGTCAAAGATCGATCGGGGTTCTTATGCGCGTGAATAGCAAATTAAATTCCATGCGGCAATTGTATTGGTAGGGAACGATACCACCAGGCTGACGACTTAGCTTATTTAATTAGTGCCAATGTTTGACGCAACGGTCTTTAAAACGACGAAGGTGATGGTTAAATCAATCAAATTTAATCGATCCATCTATCGTGGAAAATGAGATCGGAATAATTCGTTGTCTTATATTACAAAGCAACCGTTTATGACGAACTCTGCTGTTTCGACCATCTCATGATTAATTTCGAATTTCGACGAGTACTGCTGGAATCAGTATGCCTCTGACTCCCATACGGTGATTTCTTGTCGACGCACAAACACAAATGCTCGTCTTTTTAACGATCCGATATAAGAGACCGTCGAAACTCTGGGGAGTCGCACTATTGTTTTCGACGTGATTTCGAGCCGATCGATCTGGGCAATCGGCGATGTTTCGTAAAAAATTATTTCTTACATTTGGTACCTCGTTAACCCTTATTGCCGCCACTTTAGCCGTCGATTTCGAGGTTAGTTCAACGACAAAGGAATTCATATTTTTTAACTAATCTCTACTTAATTACTTGTACTTATTGTATTGTATCTGGGATCGGTAGTAACAGGAAACTAAACTTTTCTTGTTATTAAATTGATGATGTTGGTTTGTTGTATCGTTTAGAACCCTTGTGTTTAATATTTATAAATGAAATAATTCCATTTTGCCATAAATATTCATTGTCAATAAAATCTCCTAGTTGCAAATCAGTTCTAGTCTAGTAGAGTATTCGTCGTTCCTGCATGACGAAATTTTAATTTTACTGAGCAATAAAATGCTTGCGCTCTTTCGGGCCGTAGTTATATTCCAAGACGTAATCCAGTAGATATTCTCCATTGCAACTTACAATCTTATCAAAAGTCAGTCTTGGATTCGTTCTAAAAATATTTTACAATATACATTACGCTACATATATATTATTCGTATTAACAATAATTCCAATTTAATTTTAAAAAATATCTAAAAGCTGGCTAAATTGATTTTATTTTATTACAATTGAAAAATTTTATCATTTTTCTTGTCTTGATCAGCGAATAGCTTACGAAACACTGAGGAGCGACGAAATCGGAAGTATAACACGGGTGGAAAGTCGATCCAATCGCCGTATCCATGATCAACTCACAGACGCTCACAGATTGGAAAAACAATTCACCCTTCAAGAAGGCACCGAGCATTTGTTGAAATATGGCGAATTGCTTCGTTCGCAAATCGTAAACACTTTCGGCAGACTTGTGTTCGATTATTACGATGACTTTAGCACCAGCCAAGTGGGTGGGATTTATCAAGTATACCGAGAGACGTTTGAAAGGAGGTATAATATTTTTGATATTGTACCAAACCTTTTGAAACATCGAGACCTGCGTCCATCTCGAATCTGCAAAGCGATTCATGAAAGCTTACAGACGTGTTTGCGAGATAGTACGGAAACTTGTGGAAATTTAGAACGTCACGACAAAACACTTAACTGGAGATCCTACGCTACAGCATGGAATTTGACCTCGCATGTCTACGAATCGGTAGATATTGATGACAAATATCCTGACGGTTTTTCTTTGGAAGCTGTTCTGAATCTGCTCCAGAAAAATGAATTGAAAATGACACCAGGGTTACTAACTGGATTATTGTATAACGTTCAATATGACAGTTTCGATGAAGAGATTCGATACGCCGAGAGGCGCTTGGTGCTTTACCTGGGTTCTTTGAAAGACACGAGTTTTTCAACAGGAAAGAAAGCAGCGCTGTTCAGTGACGATGATTACAACGACTTCCAAACTGTGGATACCATGCTGAAAAGTGTTTTAGAAAAAGGTAGCAAAGTTTTCGTGGGTAGTTCGAACCAAGATGCGGAAATCCTCGCCAAACATGTCGTTCGTGAAGTTAATGCAATAAGCGAAAATATCGAATATTTTGGAAGCATTTACGAAAATGGAGAAATAAATTTGGATCTGCTGTTCGACTTAATTTTTTCTGAAGATTTAGTCGATGAAGACATTGTGGATGCACGGGATTACCTGTCGATCTTAATGGAAAAGATTCAGATGCTGAAGTACTTAAGACCTGACAAATATCAACATGTAGGTCCAGACCAATTGATGTTAGGAATTCTAAGTCAATTGATTGAACTTAATTTTGTCACTGACCTTGCGGAAGCACTGCGGGTTCACGCTTTCTTCTGGAGACGCACGCAAAATGTAGATGGTCTCAGCGATCTTCTTCAACTTTTTACTGCTTACGAAAATTTGAGAAACGTCCCGGATTATTCAGATTTCATAGATAAACTTGATTTTCTTAAACATAAATTGGAAAATGGGAGGAACGCTACAATTGAGATGACGTGTGCCAGCCCTCGACCATGCTTAAGAAGAGGATTGTTAATCATACAGAATTGTAAATCAACCACTAGTTCGACAAAACAAGCCATACAGCAAGTACTGGATTTGATGTCATCTAAAGGATCAGTGATAAGATCAGATTGTGTCTCAAGTGATACTAGAGAACCTGTTTCGACAGAAATTGATTCGTCAGTTGAGAGTACCGAAGAAATTGAAGAAACGCATGATGATGCTTCAACTGTAACTCAGGCTACTTCAACACCAACCCTTAAGAAAGAGAAAACATCTACCGAATCTGATATTAGGGATACGACTATATCTGCAACAACTGTACAGGATGAAAGTTTATTAACAACTCAGGAATTGCAGAATACCGAAGAGACGACAGAGGTTTCCGAAGCAGCTCAAGCCACAACACAGGAAATTGAGAAGGAGGATACGGAAACAACCGAAGACAAATCTGAAATGTTGACTACCGAACCAATGAATGATACTGAAGAAACAGTCATTTATACGACAACACCCTCTACGGTTACCGAAAAATCAGAAAATTCTAAGGAAACGATAAAAAAAGAAAGCAAAGAATTTAGAAAGACTACTTCGGACAACAAAAATGGTAAGATTAATAATACTTTAATTAATGATAACATTAATGACAAATTAAAACAAAAAAATAATATATCAGATAACATTAATATCCAAAATTTTAACAAAAAATCTAATTCTAATAATGCTAACAACTATAATAATACAAAAGCTAATTCTGTTTTAAAAGGTGATAAAAACCAATCAAATGAAAGTTGCGAAAATAAAGAAGATTGTTCCGGTTCTTGCGAGGATGGCGCTTGTGAAGAGAATGTTTCAGATTGCAAAGGTGAAACTTGCGAATGCGAAGGAGACGAATGTGATAAGTCCAATGAAAAGTCCAGTGAAAAATCCAATGAAAAATCCAATGAAAAGTCCAGTGAAAAATCCAATGAAAAGTCCAGTGAAAAATCCATTGAAAAGTCCAGTGAAAAATCCAGTGGAAAGTTCAGTGAAAAATCGAGTGAAAAATCAAAGTCGGTTGAGTGCGACAATCTCGACTGCTCCGAGTCGGTCGAAAATTGCGAAGGAAAGGATTGCCCAAAATCATCGGAAAATTCCGAAACGAAATGTACAGGAGCAGAATGCAACGTTACAACAAGTACTGAAGAAAAGTGCCTTGGAGACAATTGTACCACTAGTCAGGAATTAGATTGTGCAAATGGATCTTGCAGTACGTCTGCTAGTAATGAAAAATGTGAAGGAGATAACTGTAATTCCAGTGAAAAAGAATGCAGTGGCGAAGATTGTAGTACAGAGGAGCCTAGTACAAGCGTAGAGCCAGAACCCGGACCAGTAAAACAAGCTGCAACAATAATCGAAGATGAGATTTTAAAGTCGGTTTCAGTTCCAGTTGGTTGTGATAACAGCGATCCAAGTCGAAAGAGGAAAATGGAACGTTTGCAGAAAATGCGTATTTTGAGTGCTCTTCATGCTCTAAAAGCAGCGAGCCTTAGTCATCTTAGTAGATCCGAGAAACTCGCAGGTAATGAGCATGAACTTATAGAATCAAAACACGTTGAAAAAAGTCATCACAAGAAAGCCAGTGAAATGGATGTTCAAGGCAAGAAAACTTATATAGAAAAAAGTCATAGTCACAAGGCTGAATCAAAAACTGATCAGCAAGACGCCTCTGTAGAAGAGGAAGCGCATGGATCAGTTGTAAGACAAGAAAAAGTATCAAAAGGCCCATTGCTGAATGCTTTTCACTTAGAATCATCAGCCTCTGGAGATGAACACAATAGCTCTCACGCAAAATCCAGCACTTCCAGGAGAACACGGCAACATTCATCAGCTCGAGTATCATCTGGAAAGTTCCGAGTCCAAAAGAAACATGAAAGTACGAAAGGAAAAATTGCACAGCAGTGGAGTCACCATTCAAGAATGAGAAAGACCAGTCATCACTCGTCATCTAGCAGGAAAGAAGAAATGCATGCATCTGTTAAAAGCTCGAGCTCCCACGCCAGTCATTCGAAAGCACATTCACATACGATTACAAGCTCGCCAAGAAAGAAACATGTCGATGTTTTCGAAGATTCGTCAGCTGATACAAGTAAAGAAGACTTCGATCAAATCGCAGAAGTCGAGGAAGAACCCGTTGAAATGGTAAGCACGAGTCATCAACAGTCTACGAGGCGCCATCGGGAAAGTATACAAAAAGCACATCACGGAAAATCGAAGAAACATGCTAAAAACTGGCAGACTAGATAAAGTTACATAAGGCTTTAAATAAACAAATAAGTCAAACATTTAATTCGTTTCAAAATTGAATAACACCAAAACATTTAAAAATTGTCAATGAAATAAAATGTCTTAATCAAGACAAAAATATAAAATTGCCTAATTTAATTGCAGCGTGAGAAAATATATCAGATTATACTTTTGTATTGCATAGAACTTGTTTCAGAATTTCAATCATTTTCAAAATGTTTAATTTTTAGGAGGAGGTATTTTATTTTATTACCGGAACAGTAGATCAAGGTGCTTTAGAAATTATAGATGTTCCGTACGAATGAATGTGCAACAATTAACCAGAGTATTTTTCTTGAATACACGTTTTGATACTTACACATGTGTTTTATTTTTACGCCTCAGGTTTCATTTAGCGGTTAATTATAATGTAATGAATATAATTTTATACAAATTCAAGAGGAAAGCAACTGAAAATACATTTTTCAACATAATTGAAAACGGAATTTTAGTACTATATTATATATATATGAATTTCAAAATCCATTTTTGAAAGTATTTTTAAACATACATTACCTTGACAGCACCAACATAAAAGCTTTAAACTAATACGCAATTAAAAAAGAAAGCAATAAAGTTGTTGAAATATTAAAATAAATTCGAAGCAACATTTAAATTGTGACATTGAATGTAGCAAAATAATTAACGACGGTTAGTTAGTTTTTTTTAATTCAACATTTTTATATTTACGTAATGGTCTGAGTTTCAAGAATACTTCATGGAAATGTTACACTATAAAGTTTGTAGATTATTTTTTATCAAAATTATTAAAAGGAAAGAACGCCGAAAACATTTATTAAATTGAAATCGTTAGCTACATGCTTCACGCTTCGATTGTGTAAATCAGAACAATAATCGTAAAAAGAACGAAAATAAACGGAGCCATCCAAAATTCAATTTCGCTTGACGGCACTCTTGCGACCGCAATGTCCATTAAAAGTCGCACACGAAAGAGATTGTAGGAATATTGAATCTGAATCGCTAGTGAGAAATAGAAAATACATTAAAAGTCCTATCAAATGATTAATTTTTTCGATCGCTATGATTTAACGAGCATAACGAATTAATTTTTATTTTAAGAGGATTCAATTGTGCGAGAATAATGAAGTAAAGAATTTGCATTTTCAGGAACCGAAGGCAATTTAATAAATTTCGAAAAATTCATAAAATGAAAATACAAGCAAAGACAAGAAGACAAATAAAGAAACAAATGTAAATAAATGATCTTCCGAACATTCTTTCAAGCAAGTTTAGATTTATATTCCGAAAGCCAGATTCACTCTTTTCTCTACCTTGTAGATGCATTGCAAATTGTTTACGTAGATTGCTAATAATGAGCTTTTTTGGAATTTATATACTGTATTCTAAATTTATGTTCTTAGTGAAGATTAAAGAAAATCGTATCTTTCCGCCTTGTGTACATTATGAATTTGGAATCGTGTCAAAAATCCAAGAAACAATATTTTATATCAATTTGAACGACAGGATGTCTAATTTTAGTCTATTCGAGAACACAGACTTTTTTTATGGGATAAGCTTCTATACTAAACAAACGTAAAACTGATTTTGAAATAAACCTTTCGGAACCACGAGTTGCATTCAAATAATGTTACTTTTCCATTTGTAGTTCAGCTGCAAGTATACGATAAAAAAAATCGTTAAAACTGCGAAATGTTCTAGCCAATAAGAGATATTTACAAATCAGAGAACATTCAATCACTATAAAGACTTATTAACTAAATAAACAAACGGTATTCCTATGTACACCCATTTGCAATGATACTGTCATTTTTTTACTTTTATCCTTTTTTTCGCATAAAGTTGTATGGCAAAAAAAGACAAAACATCTATAAAAAAAAATGACAAATTCATTGCATACGGGTTTACATATTAACAATTTATTGATAGTGAAATTGAACGTTGAAGACAATACATTTTTTTTTTCAAACATGTTTGAAATATGGTCATAAAAGTGATCTTCTTGTTAAGATTTTCATACTCCCCAATTACGGCTACATGATTTATAAAAACGTAACAGGTGTAACCTAACGCCAAAAGTACGTTTCATTTATGGTATTGGACGCAATGAACATGTTTACATCCTACCGTAAAAAATTACGTTCACTAACTGCTTCAGGAAATATTTTCTTAATTCCGACACGTTATTACGATTTTCCAATAATACTATGATTATTATATAGCGTCTCCTTTGCACCATAAAAAGCTTTAACTAATATGGAAAGAAATGAAGTATTTGGTGATCCAGAATGGAGGAAAAATAGACCCATATAATAATAGGTGATTGTTAACCTTCAAATTCAGAGATAAAAGTTTTAATTTCTAGAAAAATTCTATTTTTTCTTATATTCGAATTTGCATTCATTAATTTTCTAAAAATATCTGAGTGGATTTCTACCAAATGGTTTACAAAAAGCATCAAAGAGACGTCTTTGAAAATTATTTCTTTATTTAGAGGTTAAAGGAAAAAGCAAGGTAATTTCTCTACTTTTATAAAATTATCGATTTCTTTAATCTTCTTTTTTTCCTACAGATGTGTAGACTCTTTGTAAATGTTTCATGATGATGTAAAATAAGACCTGTTGTATTCTCAAGGGCACTTGAAGGGCAAGGTACTTATTACGATGGAGATGACCAATATTTTGTGTATAATAAGGTACTTTGCAAAAATTGGGAATATGTTTAACTCTAAATTAAGTACTACACGCTTAACAAATATACGACCTTTGAATGTACAAAAGATATGTTTTAGTCTAGAAACTAAGCAGTGTATTCTTACTCGATGAATAGAAATCCGAATTCAGAAAAAGAGAATACATATAATGAAATGCACTAAAAAAGCTACTAAAAAATGTATTAAAGGCAAAAGAAGAAAACGATTTTGGTCGAGAGATTTTAGAGTAAGAGTAAGACATTATATATAAGTGTATTCTCATATTTTTATTTCGGCGAAATCCAAATTCGAAGTCGGAATTGTCAGATTGATAGAAATTTCAGAGATAAGGAAAAATCAGTCAAAGTTTACTTTTTTTTTTTACTTTAATTTGCATTTTAAAGCAGTTTATTAGATCATTTTAAAAATTTATTTTATCTCACAATAATTGTGAAAAAATGACCATTGCAATTATGAAGATTTTACTGTGAAGTGTATTGAGATTATCATAAAAAATATGTGCAAAAAATGTATTTTGTTTTGATAATGTAAACATTAGATTCAAAATTAACCTTTTAAGATAACAGGAGGTAGTACACATTCAAAGAATTATCTGATATGCCTATATTATCTACAATCTCGTTAGATAATTTCACAAAAATGCTCAAAAACCCAAATTAATTAAAAAAACTCTTCCTTTTTTGATAATTTTACATTCATCTATTTGAATTCTTTTTGATTTTACTTCAGCAAGATCTGACAATTTTAATTTCGAATTCAGAATTTGCGGCGAAAAAATATAAGAGAATACACTTTCACAAATCGTTTTCATCTTTCGGCTTTAATCCGCATTTTTTAGGAGAGTTTTAAAAGATGACACGAGATAGTATATTCTAAGGCCATAAAAGTATTCTAAGGCTAACAAATTTTTAATCAAGGGTTTCTATTATGCTGAGGATTAAATATATTTTCAATTTTTTGTAGAATACCATATTATATACAAAATATCGTCAAACACCATTTTCACAAATTCCTTGATCTTTAAATGACCTTGAAAATGTAGGAGACTGTATGTACGGATCTCCATGAGACTTTCTTTAAGAGGCTGCACACCTATATTACATCAAAACTATAACAAAGTCGAAAAAAATGACCTTGCTTATATTAATATTTGTCCTTGCCTGTATTTCTTTGATCTCTAAATAAAAAAAATCAAGGACGTCTGTTTAATCATTTTTTGCAAGAAGAATTTGCAAGGAGAATTTGCAAGGAGAATTTTTCAATACATTATAACTTTTCTGCCCCTTTGTTCGAAATCACATGAATTTTAAAATGTTTTTTCATTAGCTTCTATACGTTGGCTGGATCATGAGATAATTTATTTTTTTCGAAACAGGTTCAATTAACTTATAGTGAGTCGCTTGAACACTTACGAAGAATCATTTGAATTAGTTTCACTTTGAAAAATATGTGTTATTATAGAATATTTCAATATTCAAAAGCGCAGTATCCGGAAAAACAATTCTACAAATACACTTTTATTGTAAAGGAGAATCATATATACGGCTAGGAAACAGAGGATCGCGAGGGTTACTACTTAAGGCGAGGGTCTAGACTCTAGCCACAAAATGAGGTATATGAAACAGGCGTCGAAAAAGTATCAAAAAATTATTTCTTTAGTAATTTTCGACGAGGAATTCCGTGGTACCACAATAAAACGTGCAACACATTATTTTGAAAAAATCCTATTATAAATTACTAAATTAATTTAAAATTCAAAAAATTAGGATGAATATTAAATTACATTTTCTACATTATTACGGATTGATGTTAAAAAATTCCATTTTTTTCGATTAGAAAATTTTCTTTTTGGTAAAGTAAAAGTTTTACCAATTTTACTATATAAGCACTAAGTTGCTCGTCAAAAATGACTAAAGAAATAATTTTTTGGTATTTTTTGGAAGACTGTTTCATATGGCTGATTTTGTGCCTGGACTGTATCCCTAAGTAGTAAGATGCAGTCAGACCAAACTTATACATCCTTATTACTACAAAATAGTAAGCCTAACCACGTAAGTAGTAACAGCTCGTATGCAGAAGCATAGTTCACTTACTATACATACTTCAATAATATCCCGAACTAGATTTTTCTGTAGTTTCTTCCAGTTATAAGTTCTATTCTTTAACTAAAATATTTTTTTGCTTTAAAAAAATTTGTAATAATACTGCAATAACAAATGTTTGTTATATGTTTTTGATGATTTCTTAACTGGAACATAATAACTGTATCTTAAACAAATATACCGTAAATTAGTTTCAAAATAAAATAGAAACATAATATACATTTTTTGTATATTCTACTTGTACTGCGTAATTCCTGTCTGATCACAATCATTACACTTTATTAAATCATCCTTGTATTCTTTTTTAAAACCTATTTATTTAAAATTTGTTGTATATTTCTGATACAATTTACTCGCCTTTTTTGTAAATTTCTCAAATGAAACAGAGTCAACTAATTGTCATTAATATTCAACATGTTGATATTGAAATTGATTACAAGTTTACCGACTAACTAACTAACTAACTAACTAACTAACTAACAAGTTTACCCACGACTTTTTAAATTAACTAAAAAACAAAATTTTTTACATATTTATGACGAATATGCATTTTTTTCTACACTAATTTTTATATTAATTAAGTAATGAATCCTCGTTTATGTCAAAGTTTTTAGTTTTCTATAATAACCCGATTCTGCAAGTTACATTGAAATATAAGAACATACCAACGTGTATATTTTACTGGCGACTCCCATGTTAAGGCAATAAATTGTGATTTGTCTCAATGGATAAAAATTGCTTTAGAATGTTTTCTATTACAAATATATTTTAGGGACAGCGAATTTTCGTTATAAAATTTGTCTTTATTTTTACTGAAAATGATTGACATTTTTTTAAATGTTATCAAAAAGAATGGGAAATTCGCCCAAGATAAAATAATGCTCGCAAATTTCTTTCTACTCATCAAAATTGGTAAATGGTGAAATAATAATATGAATAATATGAAATAATAATGTATTACTCAATGAATCTGCGTTTATTTTTGAAGTTTTTTTTGTTTATTCATTAAATATGTGTTTGTATTCATCGCCTTGACACAAGAAAGCTCTATTGCAGAATTTCGTTTAAAAAAGGCGCTATCTCGAAATTTCGAGGAAAAAAGACGCTACTCGTAGAGTCGCTCAAATAGCAGTCTTTTTCCTCTCTCATTTAAGTTGGCAGCACTCAAACAATAAAGTATATATTCAATGCAAGAATGAACCATTGAGAAATTTCTTTCGAAAAGGGGGTTTATTCCGGCACCATTCAATTCTACACTGTACTCTCTTAATCTGAACCAGCGATTCAGACTAATTGACAGTTCATAGTCGCTAATCCACAAAGCGCATTTGAGAATCAGCCATTAGACACTGATTTCAATAGCGAACTCTTCTAAATTGTCTGGAAAATCATTGAAATGAAATCACATTTATGCTGCTACAACACAATGCCTATTCACTGATCGATCCAGTGAATTTGACTGAAATCACGCATGCTTTTCGCTGGAATATAGTGTTGACTAACTGATAGATTAGGCAAATTTCACTAAAATCCCTGTAATCAAACGAAACGCTTTGTGCCGGTAATCAGTGGTTTTCACTGGAAAACAGTGTCTATTTACTGATTAGATCAACAGTTAGCCGGAAAAATAGCTTACATTTCTCAATATTAAATAATAAAAACGAATTTCGTGATCTGGCTGCTGAAATGTAACTGCTAACTTGACATAACCGTGTTATATGTGGTAAAATCATCTATTTCAAGAAAATTAAACCTATGAGGTGCAAATATCACCTCAAACTATATAGTCGCTCCAGCATGCAATTTTAAAGGTTATAAAAATAGTTAAAAATGAACAATTACGATAAACATTAGATACATACCTGACACAGATCGCTATTATTCAATTTTATTATTATTTCGGCGGCGTCTCCAGTATCTAGAATTTTGTGCTTGCATGGGCAACTTGTGGAACTCAGATGCGATTATGAAAATGCAAAAAACCACACAGAACATTTATTCTGGGGCAGAAAAACCTGTTCAAATTCGAGGAATGTCTTGCATCCTTAAAATCTACTTTATTGAAATTATAGATGTTCAGTTTTATGTAGGATAAAAAGCAAATCAGTGGTTATATTCAGTAATCGGTGTTAAAAGTATTGGCAATAGGGTTGAGTTCTGCAGTCGTTTCAGTAAATACAATATTTCGACCGGTTAAATTGTAAAATCAACTAGTTAAAAAGTGAACTGTACTGATTTAACAGCAAAAATTGTTTTCTTTATGCTATTGAGACACTTTTTTTTTAGAGTGTATACGTGAACTTAAAATCATATTTATTTCACATACCATTAATGCGATTATTATGGTATTTTAGTACGTTGCTAACGCGAGCGCCTATCCGCGTTACTAATATGCGTAGATATATGGGAAAATCTCCAGAACCATTACATTTAGTGTTATTTGCATTTTATCGTCACTTAGACAAAGTAATATGACTTTTAAAATATCATATATTTATATCAAAGTAATCCGTAAAGTACATCGTCCATATATTTTTCTTAAGTTCCATCATAGAAACTCATTACAACGCATGAAAAACTTGTATGTAATGTAATTTCCACATTTTTCTTCCGTTTAGTAATTATATACTATTATTTTTACAAACAACGCTACATTACTTTCGTATTGAAATATATTGTTCATGAAGGTTTGAAGAATTCAATGTTTTGTTTGTTAATTACGTACCCTTTGTAGTAAATGAGCTGTAATAACCGAAAATAAGTAGTGAAGTTTTCTTGTCGGATCCGAAATGCTCCATGGTAAGGTAAATCGCACAATGAAATTAGATGAAACAATGTGTTTTTTTAACGCACAGCAAAGTATTATTTCAGTACATCTGTGCACGAAAGCCTACCAAGATTAGAATCGCTTTTTATTCATCTTTTCGAATTTATAATACTGAAATTACTTGCGAACAAATCCAATGTCGCCTCCACAATCAAGTCTGTTCGTTCAAAAAATAAAAAATTAAAAAAGTAACATTTTCAAAATACATATAAATGTGTCATTGAGACATAGGTGCTTGTGCTTCTCAACCACGTTTATATTTACACTTTTATTTATAAAAATTCGCAAATGTAACTATCGCTACCGTAATCCTGAATTTTGACATTCTATATGAACATTGCCCCAAATCGATAAATGTATAACCTGAACTGACATCATCTAATAAGTTCAAAATATTAACCGGCGAAATGGATCGTTTGAAGGAACTAAAATGGTTAAATGTACGAAGAAAATGAGACGAAATCCGAAAAAGGAAGAGCTAAGAAATGAAAAGAAAAGAGATAACAATGTACTTTGCAACATTGCTATTCGTATTTTTACAACTGTTTGATTCTTTGGTTTCAGAACGTATCCTTCATTTTAGTACTATTTAATATTAATATAACAGGCACTGGCACTCTCTTAAGCGTTGTTCATGAATAAATATCTATTTCTGAATGTGTCAGGCAACGCTACCAAGAAAATCAGAAGTGTGCTTGCATCTTTACTTTTCAAAAATGGCGACTTCAAAATTGAAAGGTTCTGGAGATTTGCCCATACGGGCAAATCCACAGAACTTTTAATTTTTGTGAAACACCCATAATTCTATAATTATTAAGGTTTTAGGCATGTTTAAAAAACATACTTATTTCGTATTCCAACAAAAATCTTTATTAACAACACTTGTAGAAAAAAAGCGTGCCAAAGTATTCTTATATAATAGCAGGAGGCAGTAAAAAATGTAAAACCTTGCGAATGAAATAACCCATTTTTTTAAAAATCCCCCTTATGCTAAACACACGGTCTCGGGATTAAGGCATTGATCTGACATTTAACTTGTAACTGTACATACTAGAAAACAGTATTATAGGTCACGTGGATGTGCGCAAAGTTTATTATAAGATTTCAGCATCCGTTTGACATGAAATAACTTTTTGTGAAATCCACATTTTATTGATATTTTGCCGTTTCATGATTGCGGCTTGCAATAATCCAACAAAATAATCGATGCTTTTTATTCCTGAGATAAAAATTAAAGAATCAGGCATTGATGATCATGAAGTTACGTAAAGATGAGAACACAAATTTGAATTTACTCATATTGGGCTATTAATGTACATGTGGCTTTTCACACTAGACGACGAAACAGGATACGTTCAATCCTGTTTCTTTTTTCCTTACAATCTGGATTAAAGAACTTAATGGCCATGTTTATTGCCTAATAATATATGCCAACAATGTTCAAATGTATCGTTAATGCCATTTCACGTCTGTCAAAATAAATTGATTTATAATTACACAGGACCACAAAAAAACATTTGTTTCGAGACAACTTGAATCAGGAATAGTGGATCTTATAGATTTTTAGCCGCTGATACCGAATCTGTTATTCGATTTGGCCCATCAGGTCAGGATTTTAAGATTCGTGATCCGAAAAATACTCAAAAATATACTTTTTGGCATTCTAAGGTTAGGATATGTGAAAACTTTGACAGGATGTGTTAACTTGGAAAAAGAATTCGTTTTCAGCGACCAAAATAAGATCCACTACTTCTGATTCAAGTTATTTGGCAAAACAGAATTTTTTGTGTTCCCGTGAAATCCATAAGATCCAGTATCTCTGATTCAAGTTATCTCTCCTAAAAAATTGTTTTATATTTCACGAAAAAAATACCACAAGACCACGTTTTTTTTGACACAACTTGAATCAGAAGTGGAGGATCTTATAGATTTTTGGTCGCTGAAAACGAATTCTTTGTCCAAGTTAACTCATCGTGTCAGAGTTTTCACATATCCTAACCTTAAATTGCCAAAAAGTATATTTTTGAGTATTTTTCGGATTACATATCTTAAAATCCTGACGTGATGGACCAAATCAAACAACGGATTCGTTTTCAGTGGCTAAAAATCTGTAAGATTCACTATTCCTGATTGAAGTTGTCTCGAAACAAATTTTTTTTGCGGTCCTGTGTTATTCATTAATAGCTTAAGTAGTACATTCCTTCGATGACTTTAGAATGCGAAGTTCTTTATTGCATCTAATACATTAATAGCCAGAGTTCAACCGGAAGCTTTCATAGATCGTGCGAAACTTTGGATTTGTGTATCGTCATTGACGATTATTGGCCTGGCTGAAAATTGAGCAAGCCTGTATCAAAGTGGTCTGCAACGGACGAACGACATGGTCGAGCACATGCAATTAGATGGGTCGTTGTTGTGTCGCGACGATGAACTTTTTTTTGCTCTTCCGCATGTGAGAGTGGATAATGGAGGGCGGCACGGGTATAAACCGTTATCCGTATGTCACCCGCATAGCTCGCCAACTGATTGACGTCGTTGTTCACCGAGCACATGATGGTTTCGGCTCGACAGCCGGTCTGCTTTGTTCCTCTTGTTTTTTTTCTTTATTTTAGGCTTTTGCGTCAATGCGAAAAATCGCAACAGGTGACACGTATCATGCAGAAACTGCTGGTACTACCTCCCACGAGTTCGAGTTAATAATCGCAATAAACCCGATTGTAGGAGTCAGCCTTTACGATAGTGTGAGCCTTTTACGTCATATACAAGCCGCGTGATTCTGCTTCAAATACGAACTACTAAATGGCAGTTGAATGGCCAATTAGACAAGTCGGCGTTTATGACTTGTGCTAACGCGATAAATTTGCGCGCGATTCGTCATTTTCAATTTAGATTAGTACACCACTATACGATTTATCGCAGATCCTTGAGAGATAATCTCAACTAATCTCTCATCAAGTTCAGTGACTATCCTATTGCACAAATATTAGAAAATACTTTTTTTTTAACAAAATGACAATATATTTTGCTAATTCCAAGTAGAAGTGAAATAAAGAAAATAATTACTTACGTAAAATAAGAAAATAATAATTACCTGTGCGATTCCCAGGCTTTGCAGTTGCGACCTATCCATTCCGAAAACACGTGCAATGAAAGATATTCACAAATTCTTGAATAAAGTGATTTGTGCTATATACAAATATACATAATCTAAATATTTTTTATCTCGAATTTAATGACATACGTGTGTTGTATTTATTTTCATAAATATAGTGATTCAAACGATTACACGTCTAATCAAAACAAAACAAACTCAACATAAAAATTCAACATTTTCAAACTCAACAATTTCGAACTCAATAGTTGACTAAATCATAAAAATCAAACAAATAATATAAATAATGTAAAAAATAAAATTGTCAAAGATTACATTACAACAAGAATAAATATAAAATACAATAATGATTAAATTGTCATGCGCATTCAACACAATCATATTACATTAACACGTACCATTCAACAGCATATCTATCATCACCTAACCTAATCTAACCTAACCTAACCTAACCTAACCGAAATACTAAATTAATGGAATATCTCCGTGAACAAGCGCACAATATTCATGAAATTCTTTAATACATTTGTATTATTGACCATTACTAACCTAGATTTAAGAATTAATTTATGTTACGATTAATGCTATTACACTTGATTTTCAAAATACAATATAATTCAATAAACTAAAAATAATGTTGAATTTCTTAAATGTTGAAATTGTAAATGTTGAGTTAGCAAATGTCGAGTTTGAATGTTGAAATTGCAAATATCAACATTTCACAATGTTGATTAGACCTGTTACTATTCAAACGCTTTATACGTAGATATCAAAGCTTACATTATACATAATGAAATATATCTTATTTAGTACAAAAGCTACATAAACTGCCTGCTTTATTTCAGAAAATACATCGTTGATGTTGAGAATGAGACAAGGTATCGATGCTTTACATGCAACTGCATTAAATGGCGCAAGTATGATTCCGTTATGATAAAACACTATTGAAGATATATTGATCGCTGAAAAATCCTGAAGTAATAATCTTGAATAATTCATCTGTAATAAATCATTAAAAGGAAATAAATATAATATATGGTTTTCAAATTTAATACGGTTTTAATCCCTATTTTTTATGTATAATTGTTCATAAAGCTTACTGAATTTAAGTTGGTTAACCCTTTTTTGTCACGTTTTACAGATTGCAACCAAATCATTTGAAAAATTTTACTCGTGAGTTTTCGGGGTCGCTGATTACGAATCCGAAGTCAGATTTTTTAAATTAAAAATAGAGGATCCAATATGGCGGATCAAAAGGTTTGAATTTACATCGAATTAGAAGAAACTCTGTATTTGGCGGTTTTCCAGGTCGCCGATTACGAATTCGAAGTCAAAGTTATTTAATTCATATAGAGGAACCAATATGGTGGAATTACACATTGAAATTTACATAGAATTAGACAAAACTCTGCCTTTGAGGATTTTCTTAGTTGATGATAACTAAGCCGAAAAGAAAAATATGAAATTCAAAATGGCGGATCCACTATACCCGAGGGGTTTCGAATTGGCTAATAACGAATGTGAAATCAGAATTTTTTTTCCTGGTCAGGGTAAGAGCGAGTTATAATCGTACTTTTTAGTTTTAATTAAGAAAGTATGAATTCGAATACTTGATCAACTATTTGGAAAACCATAAAATATAGATTTTTGTATAATTCAATGTTATTTGTAAATTATTATTTGCCATATTGGTTCCGCCATTTAGAATTCCAATTTCTGTCTTCGTATTCGTAATCAGTAACACGAAACACGTATAAATGATAACTTTTTTATATGTGTCTAGGGAGAGGTCCTTCAAAAACGATTTCTCTTGAAAAATACAGTATTTCTTGGGTATATTATTGTTTATAATTAATTAATGTTATTGAATGTTTATATTGAATATTTCTTATAGTTAATTAATATTTTAAATTGATTTTTATACGTTAGCTAACCTTATGCTTATAGAAATTAAACGATGAAATACGCAGGGTTATAAATTGATTTTTAAAATGCAAAACGAACACAAGGGGATAAAGTCATTCATTTGAAAAGGGTAGAAAAACATTATATTTACGAATGTTTGGACAAATCATAATTTGTTTTATTGCATCGTTTCTGAAACATGATTGTTTCGACGATGGAACCGAACACCATGCTTCATCGAAAAACACCATCAGAAAAGTACTAACCTAATTTTATTTAATTTATAAAAGACAATTTTAAAATGATGGAAGTTGGAAATAATATTAGAATTTAGAAATTAATAGAAGTTTTATGCTTTTTTTCTATTCTAAAATTCAGGTAGACTGGCGTGATTAATATTTAATTTCGTGTATCTGATTTAACATGTTAATATTTCGAAACCTTTATTAATAATGTACTTAATAAGTTATTTAATTATTTATTAATAGTTATATAATATTTCCATATGAATTTTAAATGAAAATAATCGTTTAAAATGTAAAATACTGTCGTTGATAAATGTTATTACATTTTGTAACACAATTGAAATTGAAAATTAAAGTGGTGGAGAAATTTATATATATTTATTGTTATTTTTATTTCTTAGTTTATTATAATTTGTTTATTTCATAATATTAACGGCACGAATGTATCTGAATACAATAAATTAAATTACCTAAGATGATTCGTGTTTATAACTATGTTGTATAATAATGCTCCGGTTGACATGTACTGGGGGTTGAAGTTTTGAAAGTAATCATTTTCAGTTTTTTTCTATTGTAAATTAAATAGCTGGGTTTACCAAACCCTGACCAGGCGAGAAATATCCGCAGGGTCGAAGGCACTAGTTTTTAGACTTACTTTTCAGAATTTTAAATCAACCATTACTTTTTTCAAGTGCTGCATAAAAATTCCTACGCAATACATTATATTGGCTAAAAATCTCTGGAAAACATGAATACAATAATTTATGCACCCATTACATATTTTAGAACCTCACGTATTTTCGGGATATAAAAGTGAATCATGCGTCATACGTTAACGTTCTGTGAAAACGTTTATTTTATAAGATACATTTAGAATGCAATTTTTCGCACTTCTTTATAGCAGAGTAAAAAGATATGTAATTATCTAGGATAAAATTTGGTCGCAAGCAGACGTTAAAAGGGATTCGTAAAGACTGGTTCAGCCTTATTTTCCTTTATTTTCAAGTAACGTATTTGGAAAAATATCAAAAACCTTAATTTGCTTTACAGACGCTTCGGCCCCTTGTTTTATAATTTTCATTCAACGATAATGTTTCAAATATATGCGTAATTCCACAATACTCTTAATATTTGATCTATAAGAAAAAAGATTTTTGTTATTAGCCACCCAAGTGCAAAGTTGTTTTCATTATTTCAAGAGAAACAAATAGTAATATTTAAGTACAAACTATTAAGTCATGTAACAGCTTCAAGTGTGCTGTTATATAAAGGAATGATTAACACAAAATAAAATTTTCTGAATTTTTTCTTTTTGTCAAACTTTTTATTTAACAGTAGTGGCCCTTAGACACTTAAAAATAACGACATACAGTTTAAAATAAAACAACAAAATAATAACAATCAGTTTTAGGGATTTTCAAATTGTGTAAATGGAGCGCCGCTAAAAAAATAATGATTTTCGTAAGGGACGCGAGTTCAAAACTTTTAATTTTTGTCCGCTAAAATGGTACGATAATTTAGAAAGTGTACTGTTAATCGTTTTTATGTTAAGAAAGCACTCATGCATTATTTTTTTGAAACTTCGAAACGCACTTTTTAAAATGATTTAAAAACAAATTTATTTTTTTACGAAAATTTAGCTTCCTTTATGTTTTTCATTATATTATAATTCA
Source organism: Trichopria drosophilae (assembly GCA_030407085.1). Classification (NCBI taxonomy): domain Eukaryota; kingdom Metazoa; phylum Arthropoda; class Insecta; order Hymenoptera; family Diapriidae; genus Trichopria; species Trichopria drosophilae. Next base: position 156,214,586 of record CM059583.1, read on the forward strand.
AAGGATAGGCACCTTTTTGAGAATTATATGTCTTGAAAGTACAATATTAAACGATACTGCAGGCAAAGTTTTTCGTCCTTTCATGAAAAAGCAAATTTTGTTGTCTGTCCGGAAGAAAAAAATACAGGACAGTTACCAATATAAATCTGTCAATATAATGTAGTTTCATTTTTTTTTCATGCAAAACTAATTTTATGTACGTCTTTTCGGTGCGTAAAGTAAACTTGTGCGTAAAGTAAACTTTACCCGCGTAAAAATGGTAGGTATGGTTCAAATATGGATAGAGTCTGGGCATCGTATGGCTGACATGTAAACAATAGTATCGGTAATATATGGCTGCAGTACGGCATTGACATACAGCAAGTATATGGCCACAGATCGCGAGCCATACACTTCCCAGATAGTATTAAAGTTCTCTGGAATGTATAAATTAAATCTGGTTAACATCTGGCCAGTATATAGAACGGCATACGTATGGCAAATGTATATGCAAAATACGTAAAATCAAGTATGCTGTATGAATGGCAGAAGTCTAACAAGAGACTGTCAGCAATACAGCGTTCTAAATTTTAGATGGAAGGCCAAAATATGGAATACGTCTGGCAAAAGTATGTCAAAAAAAAAAGTGGGTTTTCAGCCATTTTCCGCTCTAACTAAAGTGAAATTTTAACTAATGAAAAACCGGGATTTCCACTTTTACTTAGTAAAATTTCACCTCTAATTAGTCTTTTGAAACATTCTCCTTAAAAAAAACAAAAATCAATTTACGAAAGGGTAGCAAAATTCTGACTTGTTTAAAGTGAAATTCACTTCATTAATGACGATTTCACCTTAAGAGAATTTAGAGCGTTCCATAATTTTGCATTCAATATGAAATTCAAATCGCTGTATTTCTGCTAGACACTTACCAAACATGTTCCAATTTTAAAGCCTACTTGATTTTCCGTATTTTGGACATACGTTTGCCAGACGTGTTCCATATTTTTGCCCTGAATCTGAAAGTGTAAAAAACACTATATTTCTCCTAGACACTTGCCGGACATGTCCCAATTTTAAAGGGTACTTGATGTCCCGTATTTTGGACATACTTTTGCCAGACGTATTCCATATTTTGGCATTCAATCTAAAATTTAAAACGCTGTATTGCTGACAGACTCTTGTTAGACTTCTGCCATTCATACAGCATACTTGTTTTTATGTATTTAACGTATTTTGCATATACATTTGCCATACGTATGCCGTTCTATATACTGGCCAGATGTTAACCAGATTTAATTTATACATTCCAGAGAACTTTAATACTATCTGGGAATTGTATAGCTCGCGATCTGTGGCCATATACTTGCTATATGTGAATGCCATACTACTTCCGTACTTCAGCCATATATTACCGATACTATTGTTTACATGTCAGCCATACGATGCCCAGACTTTATCCATATTTGAACCATACCTATCATTTTTACGCGGGTACGCACGAAAAAGCCGTACGTAAACAATATTTCGGCACACGTGTGTGTGTGTGTGTGTAAAGTACTTTACGCATACGCCCTTGTATCGAAAACTACTATTTCTCCATCAACCAATGTTACTGTGTAAAATTTCATTAGATTCCCTCCCAACGGGCGCGAAGAACCCAAATGTTTCTAAAACGTTTTTAGAATGTTCCAGAAACGTTTTAGAAACATTTGGGTTCTTCGTGCCCGTTGGGCTTCATATAAACAAAATTTTTTTGTTTATCACAGACATTAAATTCGCTTTTTTTGTATACAGTTTCCTAAATAGTAAAAATATCGTGGAATTACTAGATTCTCTTCTTTTGAATGTTACATATTTATTTTACTTCTTCCAAGTAATAATTATTATATTGAATATGAAATTGTAAATATTTAATACAGGCCATTTTCTTTAAATCCAAAGAAATGCTCATTCATTCAGAATAAAAGATTACTCATTCACTTCCATTAAATAAGTGCTTATGTTAGTCACAAGTCGCTCGGCGATTTGTCGTATTTGAATAGGTGAATATTCTTGTTTAAGTGCACACGTACTTATTTAATGTTAAATGAATAAATATCAAAAGCAGAATCAAAGACAGCAAAATTGGAAAACTGCCAAAATTATTTGTTGACATTTTTTTGTATCTTAATATTGAATTAAATAAAGTGTTACTTATCCACATTGACATAATTGATATCAGAATAAAGGATTAACAAATAGTCTATATTATAGAAAATTTATAATAAATTAAATAATTCATAATAGATTAAATGTCAATTAAGAATATTTAAAAAATCTAATTGTATAAGAATTCCAATGCTGGACCATACAAATGATGGTTCATGTTCGAGTTTCGCTTTTAAAGGAAGTTGTGGTTAAAAAATGTTTCAACTTATATATCGGCAATTAAATTTTTACTTAGCCAATAAAAGTGATTATTCTTGTTAGTTTCTTAATTTTCTGGTGAATCAAAAACTTCTATTCAAACTCAGAAATATCACCATGAATCTGATGTAAAGCCATCCGAGAAATTTGGAGAGATCTTAAATCGTAAAGACATCGTGAAACGTTATTTTTTTATTTATGATATGTCAGTGTTATAACTATTATACACGTAGGAAATTAGTAAATGCAAATAAATTTATGAAATTCTACTTTGTCGTAATGAAAAATGCAACACATATTATTTATTTGTTTCCTTTTTCGTAAAATTCATCATCACTACCAATTAATATTAACCGATTACACGAGTTACAAGATAGAAATCGAAAATATATGTTATATGTTATTTTATGAATCGAAGTTTTATTTGTACCGAAAATTTTAAGCGTGATGAGTTCGAATCGAAATACACATGTCGACAAGCAGAAGACGAAAAAGTAATGAGTCTAAAATTATCATTGTGACAAAGACTCTTAGTCAGAAATATATACAAATTCATTATCAGAGTTTTTACAAACGTTTGGAAACAAAAAAATATTGTAAATGTGCCAATTTCTAGAACTCTAATTGCATATGTTGTATTGTTTTATTATACTTAATATCTGCATATTATGCTGCCCAACAGAAAATTTGTTAAATAATGAATTAGAACATATATTCTAAACTGCTGACAGCGATATAAAATCAAATAAGTTTTAAATGAAGCGGATCACGTCATGCGAACAACGGCACCGATGAGATGAATGACTTTGGTTATGCAAATTCGTTCATTGCCTGTACGTTTGTCTTCCCCGAGGTAACTCACATCAGGTGAACAACACATAACTAAAGAATGTCACTGACATATTGATCTTTTTTCTTTTAAAGGTAGGAAATGTCTTTGTTAACACTTTTGAAAACCTTTACGGACTTTTGCAGATTTATTTTTGTTAGAAAAGAATGTTTAATTACTTTTGTATTTGCGTGCATGTGAGTGTTTAATGATGTCACGTTTAAAACGTAGAGAGTTTATCGATACTTCAGTCATTGCTTCAAATTAGTATAAATCAAATTTGTAATATATGGAACGATATTAAATAATAAAATATTTATTAAATCATTTTTTTGGTACTTAGATTTTAAATATTTTATACGCTTCGATTTTAAATTAGTATTTTAAATTAAATATGCATTGTTATTGCATTGATCATCAACAATATAAAATACACTATATCGAAAAATGTGTTTTTATTTATTTTAATTAATTAAAATGTTTGATTGCAAGTACAGTTAATAAATGAGCGATTAGTTGGAAATTGAATAATACCTCAACAAGGCTGTTTACTGTTTTATCGTAAATACATTTTTTTAACCTTTTCACTCTGTCGCAAAACTTTAATCACTACCAAATACAACAACAAATCTACATAATATGATGCTACCTCATTTCACCTAGCGCGACCTTCGTAATGTCAAGATCTTAATCTGGACTCCACGAAAATAAAAAAATGAAATAGATTTATGTACTACGAATGTAAAATAAACTCGGGTTATATTCGTCAAAATAGTAGTATTTTAATCTTCGATTACATGCTGAAATGCCAGGAATTCATCTTAAAAAACGATAAAAACTCACTGGACCTGTTACGCACACTATTTATATCTAGGCCTGCCTTGCAAAATTCGTTTCAACTCTTCTTTTTCGCTAGCTTCGAAAGGGTCCAGAATACATCTCATCTTAGAGTCACTCAAAATATATTACACCTGCCACTTACGAGACATACAGTTAATATAAAGATTAACATATTTCTACTCAAGGATTAGATAAGATATCTTATTACATTCAAATAACATTTTGACAAGAGAGTGATTAATTTTTAAATTAACTAGTGCAAATAATCAACAGTGTGTGAGCATATCACGTCATGTACAATTCATTCCATTTTAAATCGGGTAGGGGTGATATGTTCATATTTCAAAAATGCTTTTACATGAATTATTTCATTCTTAAGTCAGAGTAAATAATATGACTTTTTTGTTAAAAAATATATTTTTCAGGGTTATAATCAATGAAAATTGGGAACACAAATCTAATAAAACTAAGAGAAAACGAATTCCACTAAACATTTTCTTATATTTTTTGTATAGATGACTACTAATACAGTTATCAAATTTTAGTAGTCTAATGAATACTAAAATAAGCTACTTACCTACGGAATTATTTTTTAATTTGACGTAAACGTTCCACTCTACAATCTGTATTTATTGGACAATAGCATTTAGTTCAATTTTTACAAAGTTTCAGTATGTGGGTCTCATAACCTGAAAAAAACACAAAATTATATCGTCATATTATATTTTTAAGCGGTAATTTTCAGTCTCTGTTTGTTCTCGTGCATCGTATTTATTGTCCACAAAATCATATAGTAAACCACAAATTTAATATAATATACATATGTAGATTTTTTCAAAATTTACTTTAACTTTACCGAGTTTAAGCAATTTAAAGAATGCGCAAGGTCGCGCAATGTAAATAAACAAGCATTTGTTTTATTTGGAATTCCGCATACCTTTTGAAAGTGTCAAACTCAATATTTCCCACTTTCAGCGTAACCCAAGACCAACGACGAGGACTTCGTGGTATTCTTGTCCTATTTTTTATTGTTTATCTTGCAGCTTTTCTGTGGCATTTTTTAATTTTGTTAGAAAAAATGAAATAAGAAATGAAACTTGTTATATAAATGAAAAATTAAATGTGAGGAGATGAAATTTCTTGAATGATACGATGAATTATTAAGATCGTTGATTTAACAACGATTCCAGAATTTTAGAATAAAGGACATTTGCTGTTTATATTTCTTCGCCGATATCTAGATTTATGTATGACGATTCAACTTTGCCAGAAGCGAAACTACATATAACAATTTTATCTATTGTTTTAACCCTCCTGAGCACCAATTTTTCCTTTCCCCTATGGAAACAATGTAGTTTGGACTAATATATTCGTTATGGTGCACAAGAGGGTTAAATAATGTCATATAGGGTAACATTTAAAAACCCCTACTTCAATGTACAACTGCGGGTCCTCCAGTTTATCAGCTTCTTTCAATAACTGTCGACGCAGGCATTGCTTTGGAAAGCGTTACCGTAGTAGTTTTTTGAAACGAGGCATAATTTTGCTGGCCACAACAAGGCCTTTTCTCGGCCTAGTAAAGGTACTAAACCTCACTAAAATAAGTGGTTAACAAAACCTTGTAATACTGGCAGTTCGGCAATGACGCATTTTTGCAGTGTATACACCTCACAGCTTTCACAGTCGATTTTGAAATGTTTTATATTGTCAAGAATGCTTCTTTTTTACGTACTTACGGTAGACAAATGACAAAACTAACATTAATTGTGCAAATTAAATATTAAAAATAACGGTTCCCATTAAAAAAATCACTTTAACCTTGAAAATAAAGGCCATTGTCAAAGTCATAGTTCAATCAGTCCCTTCGTACCGAATTTTTGTTTCAAACATTTTTTTATTTCATCGCGTTGTTTCGAGCTTTTTGACTGTCCACGCTAAGTTAAGTATATTCTACAAAAGAAGTACAAGAAATGAACGAAGATGATGTATAACAATTATATGTTCTAGGCATCGCCGACTACATGTAAACACCAAATGTCTTTTATTCTAAAATACTGGATACGTTATAAAATCTATGATTTTAATAATTCATCGTATCATATTGTGCAAAAGAAATTAAAAAAATTGTAATTTAAGCACTGGAAAATATCAGAAAGTGAAGTACAAAAATGTGGCATGCTTGCGTGCTACCATACTATAAAGGGTTACCAAATACTCAACATAAATAAACTAGATAAAACTTACTTCCGGAAGTATACAGTTGTAGAAACTTTTAACTTGTGGTATACAAATTTGTAAATATGGCAAATACAGATTCTATGATTAAATCATAAAATTACAGCTACTACATATTTCAATTTTAATTTGTGTTAAATCTTCGTCAATCATAAATATTAAAAATGTTGTATAGAAAATGATTGAAAATAAATGAGTTTGACTAAAGTGTAGTGCAGTACTAAAGATTAGTCAGGGATAATAAGGTGCAGTATTCATAATTTCTGGTAGTTATCACTGGAAATTACTGCAAATTTTCTACTGGCAACTATTCAGAACAATTGACTACATTACATAACTGTTTATGATCTTACAATTAATTGAAATCATTTCAGGCTGCCTAAAAATGCGTTTGATTACTACCTGATCAACAAACTGGTATTTCCAGTTATTGCCTAATGATAAAGTCACAAACAGATTATAATATTTCGAATTGTAAGTTTGAAATCTCAGTGTAATTAATATTTTATACTAATCAATTATTACAACAAAATATAATATATAAAAATTAGGGGGGAGGGGGGGGGTGTAAGGGATAATAAAGCGTAGTATTCATAATTTCTGGTAGTTTTCACTGGAAACTATTGGCAATTTACACCGTCAACTATTCAGAACCATTGATTTATAAAATCTAGTGCAATTAATATTTTATACTAATAAATTAATATAATACTCTTATAAAAGTATAATGAAAAATTGACTCTTAATAGTTAGTAAAGCACTAGACTCTCAGAATTATTTCGTATTTTAGATTAAATTACTTTCTTCTTTGGGTATTTTGCGACAATCAACAAAAATGTTAGTGGCTCCTGAAAAAAACTGATATCAGGGGGGATAATCAAGCCTTAATCAAATTAATCGTTACATTCCTGAGCAGTATGTGATGTATAATCAGGCCCTCTGATCAGGACCATATCAACTTTTCTACTCGAGTGCTGTATTGATATTTAGTAATGTATAGTTACTTAAGTATAGTATTACAATGCGTTTTAATTATTGTCAGAATATAGTAAAATTACAAGAATGTTTTGAACCTCTTAATAGCTTCTTCCTATAAAGGAAAGGATCAAGGATGATGAACCTTTAACCTCATTTTTAGCACGTGCCACTTATCTATCTTAAATTGCCAGATAATTCTAATATATATCGAAAAATATTACTCACAGATCCTTGACACACACCGAACTTTGCAAGTACGAATCCGATGAATCACATTGAGAATGACTGTTTGAAAAGAAAAAGATAAAAAAAATTAAGCCCCAACAAGCAGCTGACAAAGGTAAGTAAAATACTCATAACCAGTAGAGACAATTGCTTTATTATCCTCCACCACATAGATATGAAGAGATATCTGGAGTCCTCATGTGCATCGTTACAATCTATGGGTCGGTTTGATACCAACGTGTTTAAAAATATATATATACCGCCGTACTATTCATCGCCCTCGTTGTGCAACCGATCTGCAGTTATATTTAGCCCTTTTTCCATGATCACCTATAAGTATTGTCTGCATAGTGCTCTATATCTGCATCGCCACGGATTTTGCACGAAATGTACCCCTTTCAGAACTTGGTTGGAATTCACGAATGACACCCGTCGATGTTTTCGAGATTTATGAATATACCGTGAGAGTTACGAATGAAGTATCGCGAAATGCCATAAACTGCAACAATGCATTTTATGATTCAGTAGTTTTGTGGAAATTTAATATCTGTCACATAAATTTTCAGTAAAAAGCGATTTACTGGAAAAGGCTCAATTTGATTTATGTGAGAAATATATGTAATATCGATTTTTTAAACGTATAGTTTTTAGCATTTTTATTAAAAATATCTTGATGTATATGGTTATTGACATTCTTTACTGTGGGGTTTTTTTTGAAAGACAATTTGTAAATAGTATATGAATAATTTTTCAGATATATTATCTTCAGATTATTAGCAGAAAATAGTTTTAGATCAAACGATCGTTTTCAATTAAAAGTATTAATGTATTTAACATATAAAGAGTAACAGTAAATACTCGAAGTAATACGATCACGTTGATAGTATACTGAAAATTAATTTGTATACGAGAATAGTATGAACATACGTGTTGAGCCATTGCAATATAGTAAAAAACGAATGGAGGTCGGAATACAGCTCTACTTATTTTGTCGAAATAGTATATATTCATTTTTTTTATGGGAAATCTGTAACTTTTCAAAGCACTGACATTTTCTTGGTTTGTTATCTAATTCTTACCAAATTTACTAATACTCATAACACTAGCGGTAAAGACGTTAATAATCATTAGTATGTCATATAATATGCCCATTTTATTGGATTTTATTATAACAGTCAGTCGCAATTACCTCCTCTTCCGATATTATTGTTATTATTATTATTATTATTATTATTATTATTATTTAAACTAATTGCTGTTCTTATTATAGTATAATTCATCCCTTTTATAATGTCTATTGTATTTTTTCTATACATATATTATTCATAGTCCGTTCTAGATTAAGTATTAACTTATTATAGTCAACTTACTTATTTTTTTTTGTATTTCAAATTATATATATCACGTGTACGGTCTTGTTCGTTATACGGGGTCTTTCGCCCATTGCATAATAAATGTAACTAACTAAGTAACTATATGTTAGTAGTTAGTAGTTTTTATACTTTTACATGCCATGAAACTGAATTTTCGTGGTGGATTATTACTACTATTACATTCTGAGACAATTTTATTTGTCTTGAATTTTATTTATTTCAAATTTTCATTTTGTTTGATCTCAGATACATCTTATTCTTTTCTCTATTTGTTGTTTGAGTCAAAAGAAGTGGAAATAACAAATTCTATTAATATATTTTATTATACGTAAAATCGGATTAAATGCGCATATGAAAAGGTTCAAGGAAACGACAGAAAAATTACGAGTTTAAAGTTATGTTTTGCATTATATAATTATACCGCGCAACGGTTACTCGTAGTAACCTCGGATCTATTTCAAGACTAGAAAAAAGGTACCGTTACTATTAATAAAATAACTACAAAGAATAAGTGTATTGATTTCATTAAACATTTTATTTTATTATACGAGTAACCTATTTATTATTTACATTTTTATCAATAACAATATTTCCAACGCAGAGCTACTCAAGTACTATTAAAAAGGGTACGAAATTTTATACAGAATATATTTTTGTAATTTTCTATATAGCACATACCTCTTAAAAAGGCCGTCCAGAGCTCAATCCAAAGGTATCTCTAAAAAGACCTCCTGAAGGAGGTCAAATTATGATAATCTATAAACGAGCTTTTAAAGATGTTTTACTTAGGACTTCTTAAAATCCTAATCTCGAAGAGGTCTTTTGTTTGAGGTTTTAAATCTATCTCGTTTTAGACCATCTCTCTTTTAGTAAAGGGATTCCCAGAGTTGAGATCTATGTTTCTTCCAGAGGCACTAGGTGGCTATTTTGTTTTTCATTTATATTATTTATTTTATATGTCAAAGCTCTAGAAAATAAAACCTCTTTTCTGGGACCTCACACTCGAGAGGTTTTCTAAAGGTCTTTTAAAATCAACGCATAAGCCTTCTTAAAGATCACTTTAAGAGCTCTTTCGGATAAGTATTTAAGACATCTTAACAATTTTTAAGACTTCTTAAAGAGCTCTTCAGGATGTCTTTTTGCTGAAAAAATTCACCAATTTTTAAAATATAACAAGAATTGAATGAGTTTACTTGATCTTCAGCCGTTGTCAGTGTCAATTGTAAAGTCAAGATTGAAAGATTCGTTGCTCTTGACCAATCCCACGGCGATTATACCTTTGGAAATATGTGCTTGTGGTAATGCCGATTTACTATTTAATTTCGTTTTAAGTATACGATTGGTTTATAACTTTTATTGAAACTGTAAAGGTTGAAGAAATGAAAATAAAATTCTTTAATATAATTTTTCTTGACTAATATTTTGTTAGACTCGCATGACGTTAAAATGTTAAACTGTAAAAATTTAAGCGTTTCAATTTCTCATACAATTGTTTCTTCAAATTAGAAACATAGGTAAGGCTCATAGAAAAATTACAATTTTCCTAATTATGGAAAGAAATTTATATAATGGAAAAGAGCAACAAACTGCTCTAAGAAAACTTACTAGAAAAATGATCATTCTGACAGATTTGGGGGGGGGGGGGTGTTTACTATGATAGTCTGAAATAATACATTTTTTTTAGGAAAATCAAATTGCTATTGCGAACTATTTTCAACAAATATTATAATTATTCAATTAAAATGTAGAGTTTGCTCAGCATATCTGCGGCCATTAGCATCGATTCTTATTCTCCATCGCCATTTATTCATTATAAGGCCTAAATTTATATAGTTTAATTAAAAATGACTACAATTTTAAGTGGAAAAATTCTTTTTAAGAATAGAAGTGCTGCTTTGACTGTAATTCAATCTTACACTAAAATAAAATTCAATAAAATTACGATGTAAATATGTCTGTTTGTAGCAATAATATAATCTTCTTTAAAATTAAACTTTGTTGTGATTTAAATTTACTGTCGCTTTTCATAAAAAAAAAGAAAATTCGTGTATGATTAGATTAGATTTGATTTGATTTATTTTCAAGCCCTGGGACATATATCCAAAAGGCTGCAGTACATCGTAATAATGATTCGGTTGTGTAACTTATAAACTAATTGAACTAATTAAAACTGACTAAAACTAAAATAATTAATGGTTAAAAAACAAAGTACGGATGGTTTAACAATAAATTATCCTTTTTTAATAAAAATAAAAAGAAGTGTGTGTGTGTAATATTTTAAGAATAAAAACTATTTAAAAGCTTCCAAGAAAGCGATGCTGGTATTGGCAGTGATATAAAATAGTCGTCAAAATACAAAATATGTTTGAATTCAATTTTTTCTGAAAATTTATAATCAAATATGATTACTTCGATTTTCACTTGTTCGGCAAATGTTTAAGTTTATTGAGGTGGTCTGAACGACTATTGGAATAAAAAAATAGCCTTTATGTAAAACGGATAAAAAATGACGTCTTATTTTGTTTAATGACATGTAGCCTATTTAATCCTACAGTATTTTCACTTTTACTATTTTCCCTACAATTATAATGTTTTACAATTTATAAAAAATATAAAATTTATTTCCATCAACGATTAGCGAATTAGCTCTGGTGTATTTTTTACCCCAATTGCGGACACACATGGGTATATTTGATCCTAACGCTTTTTAAAAGCGTTAAAGTGCATTAAACAGTCTGACAAAGTTCATGCAACATCTTAAACATTTCATCTTGAAATAGCAATCGTAAAAATTTAACAAATTTTAATTTTGACGTAAATTTTTTATATAACAATGGAGGTGCCTGTGGAAAAATCATGCAATATGTGTATAAATAAATGGTGTTGTTGTGTAGGAGTGTATAATAAGAAAAAATAAATCAACTGTGTCCTACAATTTAATTTGTTGAAAATTTTCTCCCGACGTTTGGAACAACTCGTGTTTATTTTCAAGAGGTTACTTATTTAGTTTTTCTTATATGCAATATGTTTCTTTTGTTCGGGTCAATATACAACGGTAAGGGTTAAATTAATTTGGCAATGGAAAACTTTGGACAGAAAGAAGAACGGTAAGTTTTATTAATTATGCAATTAATACAATGCGAACAAAATTGTTAAAAAGTTATGTTTCTTAATGGTATAATATAGAAAATATCATATTTGGACAAATACATTCCGTTGATTACCTTTATTCATTATATTAGCTTTGTTGTAGTCAGTTGAAAGGTACCTATAATTTCAATTTTTTATAACAATGGTGATAATCGACACTTTAATTTATAAATAAATTTCTAGTTATTATTGAATTCAATCAACTGAACACAATTTGCATAGGGGTTTGAACAACATGTTCATCAAATATCGTTAATAAACGATGATCTCAGGGAAATTTGTTTCATATTCTGCTATTATACATTGCATTTGAAATCACAAAGTTTTGCTCTCGTTATTTTAATTAAAATATTTCTAATTAAAATTTAATTCTGCACGGGGACCTCCATTTGTCAAATTTTATCGAACAATCGCGTGTCAAATTAGAATCGGCCATCTTTCTTATAGGATAGATCATTACAAATGAAATTAATAAAAAAGAATTTTTGTAAATAAACCATGATATTTATTTCGCATTTGAGAAAAAGTAATAATTATGAACGATGTGTTTATCTTTGTAAACAGTGGAACTTGTGTAGGATGAGTAATTCTTTTGTGAGCCTACACTTCCGCGAAATATTCTTTTTCATTTTTATCTTCTTTCTGTAATGGTTTTCTATCCATTGAACTCGGTCCACATGTGGATCCAGACTTGAAGACCTTCGAAAGTTTGTCGTTTCTCTTTGTTCCCGATTCTGTTCACGAGAATGTTCAATCCTGACCAAACAGCTATGCAGAAATCACAAACTTATAAATTATATTCATAAAGGGTGCGTAAAAAAACGCGAATTTCTCGAGGCAGAAAACTCAGTTTCTGCTTTAGTATTGATAAAAACTTTCCCTCACAATTTGAAACAGAATGAGGAGAATTTAGTCGCAAAGCAGCTCGCAGATTGAAGGAGTTATCTTTGTCATACTGTATATCAGTACCAATTCACTAATTGTTAATTTATAACATTGAGAGAAAACAGTGAACTCCAAAGATGTGTAAATTATATTCTTGTAGAAACAAATTGAGCAAATGTACTTGATAAATAACAGTGAACGCATATTAGGACTATTCCATGGGACGCATGTTAGGACATTTTCTCGATGGTATTCTACCATATTAAGCATTTTCGATAAAAAAAGGGGCATATATCAATGGGAATAACTCTTAATTATTGCTTATTGATTATATTGCTTTTAAACAGTTTCCCGTAAAATGTATTCGACAATCGCGATCGGTCTTAAAATATTTCAGATGTAGAGTGGCCCGTTCAGGAAAATATTGAAACCTTTTTGAATGACGTTAACAATCTTAATAAATACGAATATAATGGGTATTGGGGCGATGAAAGCTAGCTTGTGATATTGCCAGAATTTGGGTTCTTTTGTTTCATTAATGCAATTTTAATCTCTACTTCGAGTAGTTATTTCGTTAGTACACTTTTATTTATACAATTTGGTAATATTTTCGTGGTTGTCGCTATTTTTATATTTTCAGTTCGTTTTCTCTTGAAAATGAGTATACATCATTTTCAATAAGTAGCTTAATTCTGATCTATTTCCTTATGTTTGGAAGGAGGTTTTTAAATGTTGCAATATTCATATGATACAACTAATTACTGACCTTTAAAGATTTCATTAAATTATTCGATGTTTCTTATCCGTTTTATTGTTAAAGAGCAACATCGTTTTGTGTGAAGACGCTCTATCCACCACGGAACAAAATATAATTGCCACAATATAATTTTTTATATAAAATTTGGCCATTTTAATATAGTTTAATATAATTACTTTATATATATTTATCGCTTATATTTTTGTTAGATTCATTTCGAATTACATATCCCAAATACTGCTAGATAATTTTTGAAAATTAATTATGTTTAGTAGTAAAAGAAATATAATAAAATTTATAAAAAATATAAAAATATAAAAAAATTTATAAAATTTTACATTATGTATTCTTCATTACCATGATATAGCGGGTTGTGATATATATCTTTTCATCTTTTAATCTGCACTATACTGTTGAAACGATTTATTTCGATTTTTGTAAATCATTTGATGTGGTCAATCGCGGTAATATTTTTCAGATAATTTAAACATGCGAAATGATGGAACGCTCTTTTCTTGGTTGAAATCTTATTTAGTAAGAATCTTTGATTGCTATCAAAGTCTGATGATTTTTACCATAGGAGTTCCGCAAGGTTCCTATTTGGTACCCCTTTTATTCATCATATATTTATAAACAATCTTTCTGATTATTTGCTGATTATCAGTCAAGTGCTTGATTTATGCGGCTCATATTAAAGTGTTATACTAAATTAAAGTCCGCTTGATGTTTCGAACCTGCAAATATAGAAGAGAATAGCACAGGATATTTATAGACATACACGATTTACTCACAAGTATGCCTATCAAAGTGTAAATAGTGAAGTAGCCCTCAGAAAATTCATTTTGGGAATATTGTACTCCCCAATTTTTATCCTCCATTCAAAATGTCTAAGCCGATATTCTTCTGCTATTAAAAGGTACTGTCCCACCAAAAATCATCAAAATCGATGCCACTTTCTACAGTAGTCCTTCCCTTGTTCTAATTTGTCCAGTCAGGCAAGATGGCGGTCTTCTTCCCTTATTCTAATTTTCTCCTCGCCCCCACTACTTAGACTTTTGTCTCTTTTTCTTTTGTTGCGCATGCGCCGTTATTTGTATTTATAGAAAATCCACACGTCCACACATGGTAGTGGGAAGAACGCGTGAGGGGAAATATTAGAATAGGAGAAGAGAAAAAATTAGAATAAGGGAAGACATTGGAGTAAGGGAAGACATTAGAGTAAGGGAAATTAGAATAAGGGAAGGGCTACTGTACTTGCTCTCCAATTTTGGGGAGCTGTTTCACCTCTAAAATGTGTTTTCCGATCCGTCAAACAAAACATACGTGTCTCTTAGTTTTTCTTTTCTTAACAACTTATCATAATTTCATAAAAATTGGAGATTTACACTTCGGTAGGTTTACTTGACAATTTGTCTATTGCTAATAATTTATCTTTTAAAATCAAGTGTTCAGACTGACATTTTTTTTAGATAGGTTGGCAACTGAAATTTTCTTGTATGCCAATTACAAATTGTTTACGAATTATCTCTGTATATACCTCTATAAAGAAATAAGTAAATAAATACTTTCGTCTTAAAAACGTCTAAATATTGAAAATGATTAATTTCTTAACTTCGACCCCCATCGCAGTCCAGCCTTAGCATTACAAAATAACATAAAAATCATGCATTGAATAAACCAAGTCTTAAATTAAGATCAATAGTTCACTACTTTTAATATGAATCGAAAAAAATCTTGCTCAAATTAATTCGGACACCTCTGAAAATGTCCTTTTGTGCGACTAAAGTCTAGTACCAAAATAACTTAAATATTAGATAATATTCACAATACAGGCATTAAACCAGATTCCAATTTTTAATATAAATAATACATACGGGCATGCGTATATTACATATATTTGATAAAAAAATATGCTGAATTTTTTTGCTGATGTGACGAAATTCAATACTTCATCCGGTCTTTAATTGGGTAGAAGTAATAAATGAATTATTCTCAATCCATAAACGTATACCGTTAGTGATGGTAGTTGATGGAGCTACTGAATTAATTATCAATACTTAGACAGGAAAAAAAGTAAATTTGACTCTTGACTCATAATACATAAAGATTTATAATGAATAGCACAAAAAAAAAACGTTCGCATAAAACTTCATGCAATAAAGCGGATTTTGTATCCATGCACTGAAGAACAATAAAATTAATGAAAATATGCATGAATCGAACTTACAGCATATTACTCAATAGCGTGAGAGTTATCACAGTGCAGACATTTTGCAGACTAGGAAGTTTGATTTTTGCTTGGTAAATGTCCTTTCTACAATTCTTTTCCTGAACATTAATAGAGTTAATTAATGATACTGGTCCAAATGTTTCAACATTTAGTAGTATTAATAAGTAATAAAATGTAATGGCTGTACCTAAAAATAAACATATTTTCTAATAAATTTTTAAAAATATTTTCTGCAATTTCAACAAATAAACTTGATAACAGAAAGGATTATTCGATTATGTACTTATTTAAACATCTTATAAAAGTAAAAAATTAATTAAATTTAAATCGACGAAGCTGTCGATTTGGATCAATACATTGCAGGTAAGAGTGGATTATGAAAGAGTCACTAATACATAAAAACATAAATTTTAATGTTGGCACTTAAATAAGGCATATTCTACATGTTAAATTACAAAGATTCTACAAAGATATAGGTTTTGCTGCTGTAGACGGTTCACATAGTTTATTATATTTATTATTACATATACATGCATTTTTGAATATATTTTGACGTGAACTGACCTTGTTTTATAATTTCTCTGTTATATTAAATATTTTTTAAGCGATGATAAATTTTAAATCGAAAAATACTCATCCACGTACAGTAGAAAAACACTTTAAAACTGTTAAAATAAAATTAATAAATTATTATACATATGGCAACAAAATAAATAAAACTAAAAGACGTAAGTATCATAATAAAGTAATGTAATATAGTATATTTTAATTCCGAGTTGCATCATATGTCCAATGTAAATGTAAACTGTCACATTATTCTTCAATTTTTATACTGATTTGTCTAAATAGTAATTATATATATCGAAAATTAATTAGACAAATTAATTCAAACAATTAAGTTCAGAAAAACAATTTAATATAACACAGCAAATTTTATTAATATTATTACAATTCGGTCCAGTGATTATAATGACCACATAAAAAGTATAAAGACAAATTAATAAATTCAATCCACGATAAAATTACGATAATCACAGTCGCTTATATTTTTGTTAATGTTGCAAGAACATTGTTATTTTTATGCTGACAAATAAGTGATTTTTTAAGTACGTCTTGATGTGCACGTTCCGTCACGTTATTCAAATATCAGTTTTCTCTCATCGAAAACAGCGACTAAGCAGTGCAAATATGTACCTCCGCGAATAAAAACGTTTCGAAATTCACGATTAGACTGGCAAGTGAAAATACAATGATGCCTATAATCTGACTTGAATTCAAATAGACATAATTTCAGACAATCAAGCTATATTTAGAAATAGTAATAAAATCTTGTGTTTATCACGTGTGCCTGGCTAAACTCGTTTGTCTAATCGCGACCAGATTATTCGCAGACAGATTATTATATTTGTACCCCAGAAGGCACGAACCTGTCATTGTGAAGAATTGTCTTTTTTGAAAGCGTTTTATCTGGCAGACATTTTTTATTAGTCTAGTTGTCAAAATTGAGTAATGACTAAAAAATGATCAATTCATAATGTCTGCTGACATTTTTTTCCGAGATCAGAGTTCGATTCAACCTGCACTTTTTAACCACGTCACATGAAAGCTATAAACTACTATGTAAACATGAAGTTTCTAAAAAAAGTACTGGATTGTCTAATAGCCTCTGATGAACACTGGGAATGATTTAAAAATACGGCGTTCACATTTGCTTGTGGTCGTATGTCTGTGCTATCGAATGGTTCAAAATAGCATACTGTAGGATCGTTGGATAAGGTGCAAAGTCACTTAAGCGGTCCCAGTAGGATTCAAATTTTGATTCTGGATTAAGACATTGACGAATTAAACAGTAATATAACAAGATGTAAAGTACTATTGAAATTCACCATATTGTATAACTAATCTGTTAATAGCTACATCACCGATATAAGTAAAAGACGTCAATAGTTTTCCTGGAAGAACAGAATATTTCCGGTGGTAACAAAATATCCATACTAATAATGAATATACAATAATCAAAACATGACGTGAATAATTTCGGATTAAGAGAAGAAAAATTCATATGAACGTAGAAATTGAATTACAAAAATTCACTTTATATTAAATTAATTATATAATTATTATATAATGTTTAACCTTGCAATTGCACAAAATAAACTTCTGTTGATCTAAGTTCTGTCGTATTAGAGGTACACATCTCCAAAATTATGTAATCATATTTTTACTTTACTGTTTATCGATGTTTGACATAACATTTCTGAAACGTTTTGACAAAAATGTATTCTTATGAGCCCTTGAGTTATTTAAGTTTTTTACTACCACCAATTAAATCTTATATAACAGAGTTCTACTGACATTCACGAAAACACAGCTTAATACTCTTAGATTATTAATAAAAATTATACGGCTTTCAAAAAAGTTGGAAGCAATTATAAAAATATTTTATCGTGAAGTCACAAATTGGCTAGTTTTCTGTAATTTTATTTTACAAAATATTAATTTTTATTATCATAAACTGAGGTTTAAACGGTCTTCGGAAGAGATTGCACGCGTTTGGTAGATTTCACGCTTGTTTTTTAAAAGCAATTGTTTATAAAGAATACAAATATCAAAAAAGATTCTTCATATGGTTATAAGTTTAATTTTTAGGCAATTTAAAAATCCCCTTTTGCCAAATGTGAAACACTTTTGTATTCGCCTTTAAGATCTTTTTGGACCTCCTAACATACATATTAATTTACAAGTGATTTCTGCGACATGTTTATGGGTTTTCTGATTAAATACTGTTAAATAGACAACTAAAATGCGTTATGAATGTCTAAAAATGGATATCGATTAGTGGTTTGTACATTTTTGGTAAGTTTCTTTTAGGTTTATTAATAAAATAGAGACTTTTGTTTAACGCCTATTACATCTATAAATACCGTTTTAATCGTCATTATCTGCGATATCGTCCTTCGTGTCAATATTACAAAATAAGTTTCTTTTTACAATTTGTAATATAATCATTTATATTTCGTCCTCAGGAACGATATGTGCCCTTTCTTTCTAAATTTAATTTTCTTACATCTTCTGTTTATAAGACAGTCTTCTGTTTTTGCTCTCATATTACAAACACGATATCTACAATACATCTGTAAGATCTTGTATCTGTGGATTATGATTCTCAGACTAACGAATTTGCTTAAAAATATATGATTTATTTTGATATTTCCTTAATGTAATATTTATTTACATTATAGATATTTAGTGTGCGAAAGAAAAGGTTTTTGAATCCAAAGAAATATTTACCCAAATTTTAGAAATATGATTTTATGTATAATAATTATTTCATTAATTTCAGTTAAGGTTTACTCATTTCTGGTAAATAAAAATTTATTTACTTTACTTTTGGTTACTTAATGAAAATAAATCAATACTTGTTTCACTGCATTCAGTAATATAATAGCAAAATATTTATCTATAAAAACTCGGGGTACATTGTCAGAAAGCAAGAATACTAATATCTGAAAAAGACATTCTTAACACAAGTACCAGGGGTGGATTTTTTATGCTTTAAAGCCGGTTATTTTTAGTCGCCTTTTATCCAGCCAAGAATGTCGGCAAATAGTCGAAAATGCTACATCCTACGGGACTGCGACAATGGACAGACCATATGATGACTAACATCCAATTTTTTCTTACTGGCTTTCAGTCGACAAAGGTTGCCGGCATTCCGTCTGTAAGTGTCAACAACAAAACGTTGACAGTTTCCAGTCGGCTTTTAGTCTACAAAGATTATCGCAAAGAATATCTTCTGGATGGCTGACAAATGGACATAACTGAACGGCAATATGCCGACTTTTAGTCAGCAGTTTTATGCTTTCATCATTTTACGAAAAAATTCTTCATCGCCATAAATTTATGTGTGTTAAAAACTTTAGGATGATTGTAATTTATGAATAAAGCGCATATAGGCTTCTTGTTATTACGTTAAGTCACAATTTTTCGAACGTAATTCAGTTACGAGCGTAGCGTAGCAGTAACTGGGTAGCGTATAATAAGCGAAGGACCAGAGTTGGATCCCTCGTCAGTATAGGGAGGTTTTTTTATTTAAAGTTCCCCGATTTATTTGCAAGCGTGCGAAGATTTAAAACGTCGTAGAATACAAAATAGACCTAAACAATATAAAAAATAAGTCAACTAAAAAATAATAAATATAGTTATAAAGATTCGTAAATTTTCTTCGATTTTTTCACTCCGCTGTTGATGTGCCAGCACTGTTCCTTATCAGGAAAAGGGTATCGCCTAAATTTAAATTCTAATTACTTGATCAGTGTGTTATTCCAATCTGAATAAATTTACGGCCGTCATGGTGCAGTCCCCTAAAAACCAGCAATGCATAGTTAGCAATCATTCGATTTTATTGTCGCTAAAATGCCGACATTATCTTTATACTACATTCTTAACTGATTTAATTTCTTTACGATCGTAACTGCAAATTTCGATGAGGATCTGAAGCGCGTTGAGTGATAAAAAATTAGTCAAATGTACTACGAATTTTTCTGGAAAATTTATTGGTGGATTTATTTATATTGGGTTATTGGAGGTTCCTTTTTGTTATATTAGTATAATAAGCCTCTTTGAGTTGATTATAACGTTTTAACGTTGTAATTCTGAGTAAATAAATGCATAGCATCACATTTCTTGAAGTTTAATTATTCCGTTCACTGGGTAATTATTTACGTCAATTTAACTACTAATTATTTACTTAAAATATTACCAGAGTTATCCTAACTAAAAATGTAGTTCTTTTTACTACTTTCCTGTTAACTTCCCAGTGGTATTTTAATTTGTCAAGTAGATTTGTTTAGTATACATAACTGTTACTTTTATCTACAAGCCTCAGTGAACTTTTTATTGATTTGACAGTTTGCTTGTAGCACACGAAATATTTTTAATGGTCAGTAATACGATACACTTGTCAATTACCAAAAGTAGTTTTTCTATTACAATGGCCTTACTTTTCTGAAGCTACTCTGTAAATCTGAATTAGTAAAAAATACTAACAGATAATAAACAAATTATACGAATCGAAGTGTTGATGCAACTAACCTAATCGTAAAAAAAGAATATTTGAGTAATGAAGTAGTAATTTTATTTTTTATTAACTAAATTTATTACTTGTTGAACCAGTAACGCACTTTTCGTTTACAAATTAATGGTTTTAAACTAATTCAAATTTACAGAGTAATTTTTAATGTTGAAGGTATGATATATATCGGAATTCCAATATTCACTTCGGCAGATAAATATTCGTACATCACTCAATTTTTAAAAATGAATTCTGACAAAAAACAGAATATATGTGTTGCATTTGTTTACTCGAGGAAGTGGTATATGAAATCAGAACTTTCCGAATTATCGTAAATGATTCATCGGAGATTCAATAGAAATCCGATGCCGCGTTCCAATCAATGTAAACACAGGTCAGTGAAGATAGATCCTGCATAAAAATGATTCATACAGAATATAATGCATTCGTTTAATAAAGTTACTGGGAATAAGTGTACAATTGTAATACATGTCTGAAAGGGATATTCCGTAATATTTCTGATAAATCGTTTATGGCTTGATTCTGCTGGTAAATTATTGTTAACAACTTATATAAATGTATGCAATATATATATCGCAAAATAGTAGACCAACAATCAATAATCAATCAAATAATAGTATATTATGCAACAAGGGAGTAATTACCGATCTTCGATGAATACGAAGGTTATTACGAGCGAAGCGAGGGATGTCAATCATACTCGTCGGAGATCGATTTTTCGTTCGTATTCCATACGATATTTTTTAATACGACGGGAATGGGGCTCGATGATTTGCGCCCGATTATTTCACAGCCGGGCGCAAAATTGAGTTCTACTCCCGGAGTGTTTAAAAAAGTATTATTTATTCTTCATAGCCTTCATATAGAACTGTCCTTAAGTGACGATGAGTTTTTTCGAAAATCACGACAACATGTGGTAAGTGGGTCGTATTTGACATTATAAAATATGCAAAAATTCACTCCGATGCAATTGGATGAAGCAAAGATTTTTTGTTTTCTACAGTCAGTCATTAATCCTTTATAGCCCTGGGAAATCCACCGGTTACATTTTGTTGAAACGTGGTACTTTTTGAGGAGGTTGATTAATTATTTAAAGTCAGATTTTGAAAATTCAAAATGACGGGTGCAATATGGAGAATTTTTTTTTTACATTCGAGATTTAAAAAAAATGACACAGCTCTACAATAGAATTAATAAAAGCTTCACACCTATAAACCGCCTGAAAGTTTTCCAGGAATGTCGACAACAAATAGGAGGCGGGTTTCATTTGTCATCCTAAAATAAGTGAAAATTTACTTGAAGGGATACTTATTTTATACCCATATTTCCATCTTTAATAACTTTGCATATTTGCATATGAACACTAAAATTGTTGACGTGAAGTATAATCCATAGGCGTAAAAAAGATACAATGCTAGCCAAGAATTGACAGAGCATTGTTATTTGACCCCTCATTGAAGAAAATGCATGTTTTATTGAATATGAATAAGCTTTTATTTGGCCAACAAGCATTGAACGTGATACCAAAAAAACTACCATGGCGAAAATTGAGGTAACGCATGTCGAAAACATTTAAAAGATTCCGAGAAGGAGTTTGACCTAAAGATTTGCAACAAAAAGTTGAAAAACTTGGACTATTGCATTTTGTAAATATATTTACTGATGTTTAGAAAATATATAAATATACACTGAAAGCTGTGCACAACGTAGTATCTTCCTATTTTTTGACGACTCAACAAAAAGACTAAGTGGATGGTCTAATTTTAAATTTAAAAAAATCTTTTGAATCTACTAATTTGACAACAGCCAAAGTCCATGTTATCATAGACCATGTAAAAGACTTTAAGTTTTATTGATAATATTGATTTCGAAGTATTCTTGGAACAGGCTAGAGAATCGATCCACAAAGAAGTTCTTAAATACTGGAATGAGTATAAAATAAATGTGGTAGCTGATTTTTCATGCACTGAGAAATTAAAAAATCAGTTGTTGAATTTTTATCATTGCACATTTAATTATATCATCATTTTTGTAATTATTTTTCATATGTTAATGTTTAAAAAAGTTGTGTAAGGCAAATGACATAAAGTTGAAAAAAATGTCGAATATAAATTTAGCTTAAGAATTATTTACCTTTCTAAATTCTTTCCAAATTTGACAAAAGTTCGTGATATTGGATCTGCCTGCCATTTTCAATTTTAAAAATCTGAGAATTAGCGACCTCCAAAACTTCGGAGCAGCGAGTTGTAAGCAAATTTGAGCAATTTAAGAAAACGATCCTCCATATTGCCACTTTATTTTCAAAAAACTTTTCGGTAGTTGAGAATAGCTGTGCATAAATTGGGATCTCGACAGAACATATTTTTAAAAATATATCCCTTCTGATCAAAAACATATTATAGCCAATATAACGTCATACATTAATGTTGAAAAATGAACCTTCACTTGACCGGACAATTATAGAAAAATATACCCTATAAATTTCTTAGAATGAAATTTTCATTCCAAACCTGTAGTGAGCAGGGTTGCTCACTCTAGAAAGAGTGAAAGACCACTCTAAAAGAGTGAGATCAGTCACTGCAAATGAATGAGTGAAGAAATCGACTCCAAATGCTGGAAAGAAAATTCACTTTGCGAGTGAACCACTAATAATGACTATTTTTTATATTTCTCTTCGCTTAAAATTATATACCATTTTACTGATTCATGTATGTGAAGTAATACAGGTTAAATATGATATTCTACTAATTCAATTAGTAATTTAGATTTACTCATAGAATTAGTCGATTTCAAGTAATTTTAGGTATCCCCATTTTCTCTATATTTTAGTAAAAAATGGTTAATATTTAATAAAACTACTCATTTCAGAATGGTAGAGTACAAAATTAAAATGTTTTTAAAAAATGTAATAAAAAATCCGTAATAACGCGGTTAATTTATTAATTATTATAATGAATTGATTAATCACAAGTCAACTTGGCTGGAAAACAATCAGAATGGTATTACACATTAACATATGTATCTATCTAGCAGGGTTATGTCAATGATGTGTGCAAATGCACTTGCGGTACTGACATTTCTCTTTATCACTGCAGACACGGATAGCGCTTGAAAAAATCGACATCAATAACAAAGAGTTATTGGAAATACCAATTAAGGAGGAAGAAATTTCGGATATGGACACTTTTTTAATTTTATTGATATCCAATTGTACAAAAATGATTTTTATTCTGGATGTGTTTGACTGATAAACCTGTGGATCTATTAACAAATATATCATCTTTGCAACGGAGCTTTCACAGATGACTCATTCAGGCCTTGTGAATTCATACACAGATTATAATGCGTATATCGCATATTTAGCTGATTCTTGTACGATATCACATTCGCAGCATGAAATGAATACGACTGATTAAAAAGGGGAATGCGCGAGTCAATAAGATGCTAAAGAATGACGCGATGCAAAGATATGAACCTAATGCGCATAGAAACTGGTAGTTAAATTACATCATCTGAGAACGGTGAAGAATGATAAAGGAAATAAACATGCACAATCAGAGGCGGAGAAAGAAGAAAATGTAACTGTTTGTTGACAACGAGATGTCATAATATACAAAATATAAACACATGAGAATAAACGATGATAGATCAAATATATGTTGTTGTAGACTGAAATTATATCAATATATGGTAAAAATCGATGGCTACCCTAGTGACAAAGCTGTCGATATCGTATCTGAGTTGTTTAACGTTGCTCTTTTTACGATCTAAATATTATATTCATGAATAGACATTTTTAAAACTGCTTAGAATGTATCAATTCAATTTTTTATTTCCTTTTCGAAATATTATTATTACATTTTTTCAAAGTTCGATATTACTTTTACGCAATTATGAATAATAATACGAAAAAGTTTCTAAGAATGATGTATTTGTAGTATTGTTTTTCAAGGGATTTGTAATATTGGAAAATTTATATATTGCTAAGAAATGACCATCTTTATACCGACCTCCTTTCACGCTACCGCATAGATAACATTTTTTCTCTCGAGTAATGCATGTAGATTCTTTAAAAGTTTGAAGTACCTCATTTTACGACGAATTCTTAAACTCTGCGGTTATGTTACGTTCTTTGGCAAGTTTCTATAGAGTTAAGTTAACAACTGTGCTTTGGGAAAAAGTGCATACAAATGCTGATTCATTTTTTGGACGTAAGCTTTGTTGGTAAAATACCCGACGGAAGTAAAGTTGTATTTGTAATTGCGACAATGTTTTGATTATGAATTGACTTATTTTAAATATCTCTACAATGACATTATAAAAATATTTCTATAAGCAAACAGAAATATATTTTCTCATGACAATTACCCAATTCTACCCCGATCAAATTTACAGATATTGCAATGATTAATCACAAATAAGCACTGCGTTTCTCTTGGATAATAATCGAAATTGTTTTTATGATTGATTGTTTTTTTTTGTATATTTGGAGAATATTTAAAGATTTAATTATTTTTATGAAAGTTTAGTAAAAATTCCAAAATGGACCAACTTCTTTTGTATAATTGTAGCTTTGCATCAACGTCATGTACAAGTTCCTATCGATAGTAATCATAGCAGTAAACGTGCACTAAATCAGAAGTATCATTATGAGGTTACATAATGTTTTAATTTGAGTTTTGTTGTTCATATTATTTGTTACAATTTGTAAAATCTTCGAGATATTCATTTATCGACCAATTGTAAACTTTTCTCCTTACGGGGTCAGGATAGAGTCAAGTGTTTCGATTAAGCTGTGAGTTGTGTTTAATGACTCGCACGCCACTTCTAATGTGGTTTTCTTGAATGACCATCTCCTACCATGAGCCATGCATTGCTGTCAAATGTTTGACATCTTGCAGCTGTTTCATCAGATTCTGGACATCGCCATAGATTATTAAATTTCAACCAGCGTTTGCCTGATTTGCTAAGAGACATTCAATCGTGGATACGTCTGGCCAAAACTTGTGCAATAAGATTTTTCATCGATGTATGCGAATCTGGCTCCAAAAATTGGACATTAGGTCGAGATTTTGAGATAAACCGTTAGAAAACTGAAAACATCCTTTTTTGTATATAGCGGGAATCTAATGTGCTACAAGTCCCTAGCCAGTCTTAAATTTAAAATTGAACCGTTAGCTAAACGAATCAAATCGAAAGGACACTGAATTAGTCCTAGATTTTTTTGTACTATAACTTTTACTCATACGCACACACAGTTCAGGTACTTGTACATCCGTGCATACGTAGAATTATCATGAACTTCAGGTTAAAATGCGGTCGGGGTCGAAGTTGTGAAAATGTTCATTTTTCAATTGTTGTACATCTAAGCAACACTATACTGTTATAATATATAATCGATATAATTTTATAGCATGGCTAAAAGATGTTAGTAAACGAATAAGTATTAAAGAACAACCACGCAAACACTAGTTTTTAAATAATATTTGTCTTGTGGTGTCGGTATGTCAGCGGTCATATGTGATCGGAGCAAAAGGGTTCTATCTCGCTGTGTCATCGAAGAGGGTTCTATCTCGTTGTGGCACTAAAAAGTTTTCTATTTTGTTGTGACGTTAAAGAGGGTTGTATCTCGTTATGGCAATGGAAAAGATTCTATCGCACGAGAAAATTTGTTTTGACGCTAATTTAAGTGGTAACAATAAGTATTGCGTAAAAAAGGTTCTATCTCAACTTTGATTTCGGAATCATCTCGTCCGAGTAAAAAAGATGCTATGTTGTTTTTGTTTTCATGATTTACGATAGCAGTAGATATGGCCATACGTGTTATCAAATTAGATCTGCGGTGAGATCTCTAGTATCAAGAAAAAAATGGGAATTGCCTCTTAACCGACCAACCATTATACCGACTAGCCTATTACACATAACAAGAAATATTATTAAAATATCACATACTGCTTATTGCTGATGACTGGCAGATCGACATGTCAGTCTTCTATGCAGATATATTTTGGCTGTTGTACCACAGGTCCAAAACGCGCACGATAGGTACAGAAAATGAATGAAAATAATATTGTTTGAAACGTAATATCTTTGAATTTATACATGTATAATTTATTGTCTCGGTTTACTTAACTTCAATCAATTTTAGTTTCATTAATATGACGCTAGATATCTTTTGGTCATCTAATACTTAGAATTTCCTTTATAAATTATTACAATCCATTGGACTAATAATAAATAACAAGCTATATGTTTATGATATTTAGCTGGAAATACAGTATTTATTTATGTACTGCAATAATTAAATACTGTATTCTTAAATCACAAAGATTTAA
The DNA here is from genome assembly GCA_030407085.1 of Trichopria drosophilae. Taxonomy (NCBI): domain Eukaryota; kingdom Metazoa; phylum Arthropoda; class Insecta; order Hymenoptera; family Diapriidae; genus Trichopria; species Trichopria drosophilae. The sequence goes on from CM059583.1 coordinate 156,241,903, forward strand.
AAACTTGTGCATTATGAATAAGAGAATTGTTGCTATAATTCCAAAAATACTATGAATGATGCTATAATATTGATCCAGTGATTAGTAAATCATGACAACAGAAACGAGGGATAGCACCTTCTTTACTTTGATAAGATGTTCCCGAAATTAACATCGAGATAGATTAACAACCTAAATTGGCGCCCAAAAATTTTTCTCGCTAGATAGAACATTTTCCATTGCCACAACGAGATACAACTCTATTGGTTCGGATTACCGATAAATTCATCGTTTACTTATTGAGATACAACTCTGTTTAGTGCCACAACGAGATAGAATCCTCTTCGATGCCAGAGCGTGATAGAACCCTTTTGCTCCGAGCCGACGATATATTATTATGCGTACATTACTTATCCTGCTTTAACGTTTGAAAAAACCTGAAATTTGTTCCCACGTGAAGCTTAGGCTAATGTGTGAATAAAGTTCATTCTCTCCTGCAAAAGTTGTCTGGCACTATGAACAATGAAAGTATCAAAATTACGATTTGAAGTATCTTCCTTCAACGCTCCAAGGGGTAAACTTGTGTCCATTGCAGGCTTTACGTAATTAACGGAAAAAAAGGCCCGGCAATTTTATTCTTCATGGATTATGTCACTTTTTAAGTGGAAGGTTATACAACGGAATTAACCCTTAGAACCACTAGGTCCTTTCGGGAAAATTTATCCCATTACCTGCGTGTTGAGTGAGCCTTGATGTTTGAAAATGCTTAAAATATATGCTTAAAATGCTTAAAAATGCTTAATTTATGTGATTTTGCGCTGTAAAAAAGTCTTAAAATTGTTACGTCTTAATTTAAACCAATGTATAAGGCATAAAAGTTTGGTTTTTTCTAATTGGTCTTATTTCATTAGATCTTAAATTAAGCCTCCATTCGGCCTTAATTTAAAACTTTTTTTATAGAGTGTGTGAGTTATGTAGGGCAAATAGTAAGGGAATGTATCCATGAGTGGACCACGTTTTTAATTTAGTGTAAAAAGTTAATTAAATAAAGGAATTTTTAAGTCTTCTATACACCGTTAGGTAGATATAGTCCCTAGGTATAAATTAAATGCATTTGGGTTACTTTCTGCAGTTAAACAAAATTTATTAAACCTTTTCTACGAAGGACAAATCCCCTTAGAATAGCTAGAAACAGCAAAAATACAACGAAATTCTAATTTTCATATAATAATTTATTTATTTTGAACACTTTTACTGTGTGCGATACATGGAGAAAATGTTAATAAAGGCACGGTCAACATAAAAAATAAACTTTGTGAAAAAACCATCTAATACGTATTCCGGTTTAATACAACACTTAAACGCTACTTTAATGACTTATTTATATTCAAAAACAAAATGTTAAATTACACTCAGAAATTGCACTTCCGCACCATAACGTTTACACTGATAAAAACAAGTGGACCGCTTATGGATACAAAAAGTGGTCCACTCATGGAAATGGAAGCCGAAATTAAAAGGCATGACATTTTTTCGTAGCATTGAAATATTTGTAAACCCTTCAGATACGATGAATTTCAGTGTTTAATTTACAAGAAAAAAATAAAACTTACCTTAAAAAAGTAATAATTTTATGTTTTTTAATACTCAATTGAAATGAACGCAAAACTTTGACAACGTTTTTCAACAATTCATTTCTACGAGCAGCTGTACTGAACGCGAAAATGCATGTATTGACTTAGGGATCTTATTAAAAATGGTTTCGCGATAATACGTATCTGTTTCAACCAAAAATTTGATATTTCGTTTTTAGTTTGATAAAAATCAGAAGGGTGGGCCACTCATGGAGCCGGGCCGCTCATGATTACATTCCCCTACATTTTATCAATCAATCAATCTATTTATTTGCAATAATTAACAATTGTACAACAAACTTAATATATTATGGGTGTTGACGTTCACATATTGCGACTTAACCTACCAGAGTCATATTTTATAAGTGCTTGGATGTGTGTAATGTATTCGATACTTTATTTGATACTTATTAGTTTATCGAGAAAAAAACGCTGTACTAAAAACTCGATGATAGTACATTTTATAGTTCGATGACTGTATGAGATGTCGATGTCTATTTCGAATGTTATTATTCGTCGAAAGTCTGAAGATAATTTGATGAGATGGTATAATGACCTCGGTACGCGTGTTACGGACAAAGGCAGGTTTTGAATTGAAAAAAAAAACTTCACGGCGCCAGTGATTAGAATCATGCCACAATTTTCGCGGACACGTGGATCCGATTCTTTTCCGCCCTTCGCAAATCTCGCCCTCGAGCGAAGGTTTTGCCCCGTTAGTCAGTACGTAATTCGCTAAGTGTATACCTTAACCCTCGACTCATTTCTTATCGTAACATGGCTTGAGGCCTCCACGTGCTCAGTTAATCTCCACGCGCTATACAAAAATAAACAGGACAACATCCCAATGACCAACCCGTACGTGGGAGAGCAAAATTATTTGCCACGCGCGTGCCGCAAAGTTTCGTGAACGAGAAATCGGTTGACAAAAAAAAATGAATGCGACACGTGATGAGGAACCCATCCGCCTTGTAGAAGAGCCAAAATTAAGGATACCTCCATCATTTTGTAAAATGTGATTGTGCTTGCTATAATTTTTCATCGTCAGTTCGAGCAACACATGGTGAATGAACCAAAACGATTCGTATAAAAATACAGACACGGGTGTAAACGGATACGGTTTCCGACGTCAAACAACTGTTTTTCTCACTTCACTATAGATATTATTTCGAGAATCCGAATAACTCGTGCTAAGAAAATGATGTAAATTATATTTTGAATATGCGTAGTTTGGCTCTTGTTTGAAAGAAAGGGATTATTTTAATAGAGTTTGTTTTAAAGTCGGCATATTCATTTGAACCAAATTAATTTGAAGTCATCGTGCATGATTTATTTATATTCACCTATAAACAAGATGATTAGGGAATTATTGATTTATTGTTTAATACTATGTTGAATACTGAGCAGATGAAGATGAAAGTGTTCCAATATCTTTTAATATTTCTAACTAATTTCTTCTTCTGTCAGTAACTTGTCTACTCTGTTAAAAGTATTGGAAAATATGTTAGAAAATTCAGAATTTATATTATTTGTAAAGATGGAATTTTTGTTAATAAAGTAAAATGGCGGTAGCATAATAGCTTTTTTAATACTCCAAGTAGACTTCGATTTTGCGCTCTGCAGTAAAATAATCGGGCGCAAATTATCTAGCCTTGTGCCCGTCGTATTAAAATAGTATATTGCATATCTAGGGCGCAAAGGAAGGGATTTAAGACAGCGCACCGTGCAGGACGAAGAGGAGGGACGGTAGTCCAGACCCCGAGGACTGCAACGGGGGCTTGTCTCCGATCCATTCATTCTCGCCCTATATCTCGTATTATACACGATATTTCTTGTCACACTTTAATATTGAAAACTTTGCCTTTATGATGTCGGCGAAGTATACGGTGGTGCAAAATCCTGAAAAAGCAGAAGCGGGCGCAAAAACGTGAAAAACGCCTGCCGGACCCTAAAGTATACACGCGCTGAATAAGATTCATGTCGCCCTCTTTATGGGCATGGAAAAGCGTGATGTTTGTGCATGTGTGACAAAAAATATCGTATGGAACACGGGCGAAATGTGTGATCGCCACCGAGTGTGATCGTCACCCTTGCTTCGCTCGTGCGACAAACTTCGCACTGGACAAGTCCCATTATGTTATAGAGGTTTGAGAGAGAATGAACTGTATTTTGGTTCTAATTGCATTCAAGGTCAGTAATATGGGGATTTAATATTATATCTTTAATGAATTCTGTGTGATGAAACTTTGTATTATGTGACTTTTTTTAATCGGTGATCATGAGCGAGATAATAAATTGAACATCTTATATATAGATGGGTAAATAAATTGTAAAATTTAATACACCGGGATTTTTACTGTTCTTATTTCCGTTAGTTCAAACGAATGATTAATATTTATGTTATATACATAAATAAACACTAATGGTTATTAGCGTAAATGTAGATTCGATTGTGGTCAAAATACAGATTAACATATTACTAAAAATGTTTTTGTAGTACCTTTTATATAGAACATTTATTTAGTGTAATACATAAGGTTGGCAAAATTATATCTGATCTAAAATATACATAAATAATATCTAAATAATTTAAAGTTGAGCAAATTTGTGTTGTACCCATAGCTTACTTGAAATTCGAGGATCATTGATTGATTACATTTTATTGAAGATTGTCCAAGTAGTTAACGGGTACGCAAAAACGTCAATTTTCATCATACTTACTTCGATGGGTTGATAGTCTACAAAATTACTACTAAAAGAGAAAGATCAATTTTTACTCGAAGGTTTAATGAATCGAATGAGTTAGGTAAGGTCAAATGTCTGGCGCCAATAAAAATTGTTCCCTCCTGCAATAGGGTCGAATGGCACGAAAGCTCTCGTCTCAAGGCTATGTGAAACAGATTTTTGTAGAATTAATTGTTAAGAAAGTAAATTGCATTTTACCATGTAAAATATTATGTAACAGAAGGAAAAATATAATCTACCAGAGCTCATTTTAATCATTTTAAATCTGTTCATAGGTGAGATATACTCGATAAATTACGATTGTCTGGACATGAAATTGTATACGTCAATATAGTCATATATTACTTATAATTAGTCAAACAGTTAGATATTATTCTTAAATAATTGATGTTTTAAGTGCATTATATTTGCACAATTTGCATTCTAAAACGGGTATTAATACACGGAGACAAAAATCCCAGAATTTTTGTACGGAAATTTCCTGAAAAATTACCGTGCTGTCCCATAAACGCAGTGCATGTTGTTGGCAAAGTAAAATTTACATTGCTATGCTGAATTTTTCCAAAGTAATATGTAAAATTTCGGATCAAGAGCACAGTAAAAATTCCTGTGCCACAATACAGTAGAATTTCCTAGGTCATAGCATAGTAAACATTTTTGGCTCACAGTTCATTTCAAAATGGAAACAAATCGAATGCAAACAGAAAATACGTGAAAATTTTGCACACGATATCGTTTATTGGGTATAGATGAAACAAATTGCAAGCCTACAAGTAATATCAATAGTTCTTAAAATCGTAAAAGCCTTATCGACATTTACTTTCAGCTGACAAGATATATCAATGTTTGTTGTATATTATTTGTATGCACGAACAAATAATTTCTATTTTACTTTCAACTTGAAAAAGTAATATTTATATTTTATTAACATTTAAAGCAATCGGAAAAAGGACTATTAATAACTGATTCACATATTCCTATTACCCTGTATAAATTGGCCGAACTATTTCAAAAGAAATTACTGCAACGAAAACAAAAACAGTTTACTCGGTTCGGACCAGTTCAGACCCGTACGTCGGACTACTCGGCCGCCATATCGGTGCTCTTTTGTTTTCACCGCAGTTAGACTCGGTAGCATTCGAATATGTTCGGAAAGTTTCGCTTCCAATTCGAGAAGTGGCACAGTAAAAATAATGAAGCAACATATTATAAATTCTTCAAATATTGGGGATTATTTGACTTGCACTAACTTAAAAACTTGCTGTCCTGTAAATTTTACTGTGCTACACTGAACATTTCGACTAGCTCGTACATAAAAATATCTAGCCGTTATTACAAATATTCGTGTCCATAAAAGCAATATTTCTTGTCTGTTGCTATAAATATTTCCGAAAAATCAAGTTGCACCCGTTTTCAGGTGACTAGCACGGTAATTTTTCAGGAAATTTTTTCTCCGTGTAGTAAATTGTTAATATCACCTAAAGAATATTTATTCCTCTGTTTAAGAGTACATTATTTACTACTTTGAAATTGACTACAACAATTTTTGTATGTGTTCATTCTGTAGTAATGAAAACAGTAATTTGGCGTTTACTATTTTAATTGCAAAGGCCTAATTCGTACAAATAAATACTACTTTGTAGTTACTAAGTTATAGTATTATGAAAGTCAATTAAGAAATTTAACATGAAATAGCTAATGGCTAATGCATACAAAATAAGATAAAATTATTTTCATCCGATTTTTAATTTTAAATTTTCTTAAATATAAAGTTTTGAGTTTAGTATAAATTGCAATTATGCCTACAAGAAATAACCACGTTTCAGTACAAGCACGAATGAAAATATGCACGATGAGTTTATTGCAATAATTTGGATCTCATTATCTAACCAAAATCATTGTTTTGATGCAATCATTTCGAGTAACTTTTATTTAAGATTTTAAAATGTTTTGTATACCTGTTCAACTATATTTTAAAATTTATAAGTAAATTATTTTTTATTATATCAAATTTGTTATAAAAACAATACATTTGAAGATGAATTCAGAAACTAACGTATAGAACATTTCTGTATCAATTAAAAAACGTAAATAAAAAAGACTGTCAAATGTTTTATTGTACGAGATAAGAAACGAGACATTTCCAAACAAATCCAGTTATATATTGAAGAGGACAAATATGAGGGCAACTGACACTTGCTCTTCTGGTATTACTACACTTCATTCAAGTTCAGATCCGCAAGTAGAAAAATGGAAATGAAAATAAGGTGTAAAAACTAAAGATTGAGATGTAGTACAACATTGACGCATTTACGAATGTACTCATGTATGTTTTCTTTTTGAGAACGACAGTACGATGATGTTTGCGTTTCTTATTGAACTTCCGTGATATTTGCTCCTGCGAAACTCATGTGACTGACCGAGCATGTGCCGATGTCTCGAGTCACACTAATTGTAAGTAACCTCAAATTACTGAAAAATGTCACCGACTAAATTAGGTTAGTAATTATAGTTGAGACATGTTTAGCTAATCGGAAAATGAAAATAATTACCAAAGCATATTTAAATATGTCGTGGATTAAAAAACCAGTAAATTATCAAAAATGATATTATAAAAATTGTAATTCATCTACTTTGTATAACATTTGTAAAACTGATAAAAAACATGTTTTTTTTATTTTTGTTTTATCCCTTTTAATCAATGAAAATAGCATAGTAGCCAAGAATTGATACTATCCACTGTGAACATAATATCTAAGTTGCGATATGTCTTCATTTTCGCATTTTGCATGGCTTAAATGTGAAAAATGTCTTCGTTTTACAGTACAGTAAGTTGGTCTGGATAGATTCAAATTAAATAAATTGAATTAAAATTCAGAATTTCAAACATTAACAATGCAGAAGATTTTTCATCATAGTGTGTGTAAAATTGGATTTTGCACCCAAAGGACCACGCACATTGTATAGAAAAAAAGTGAAATATAATATAGTTCAAGCCATCCGATATCAAGCATTAAACATTAACCCTTTCCGGCAAGTAGCTAGTGGCAAAATGGCAGTCACAGATAAACGTTCAATTGGATTGACCTAAGAATTTATATGCGGAGGTTTCTGAGGTTACGAATCTGAACTCGTATTTTAAAAATTCAAAATGGCGGATTCATGATGGCCGATCAAAATGTAATAAGTGATCTGATTGAGATGAAACTGAGTATTCGGGATTTTTTGGTGTCGTTGATTACGAATCTGAACTCGACTTTTAAACATTCAAAATGACGGATTCATGATGGCCAATAAAATTGTAAAAGAATTATCTGATTGAGATGAAATTTAGTATTCAGGAGTTTTGATGTCGCTGATTACGAATATTATTAAGTTGATTTTTTAGGAATTACTGTAATGTGTATGTCGATAAACGGTTTGTTATTGCTTATACGCATTTTACCAAATCTTTTTTCAATACTCTATATATAATTGTCATTTATTTCATTGGAGCATTCGCGTGTTCCACTTACATTTTTAACACGTAATTTTTGGGCGGCAGATTTGTCTTCAATTTATCGCATCTCGGAATCAATAACATATTTGGTCTACGAAATTCTTCTCTTTCAATACACAAACGATGACGTCACATTCTTCAAAATATAGAAAAGGTGTGAATTTTGCTTAACGTGCTAATACGATCAATGTTTTTCGAAACGCATCCGAAGAAACCTGACATCAGAGTGTATTAAAGTGTATATATCTGTTTATCTATTAGTTTATATTTCTCTATAATATTATTTTTAATTATTTTCATTTTTACGATTATTACATGGATATTTTTTTAATTTGCAGATGCTTACTAATACTGAAATACCAATATGCATGTGGTGATAAATATTCTAATTCAAGGTGGAAGGGATTAAGATTTTACTTTCAAACTGTCGACTAGAAGACCAGTGCAAGAAAAAGAAGTGAATATTTAAAAAGTACATAATATAATGTGACGGTTTAGGTTTTAGATGTTTTCCATGTTTTACCTCCAGTTTATTTTGATTTTTATACGACATTCTAATCGTAAAAGACTAATAACATAATACATAAATTATGAGTACATATTGATGATTACAAATGTCATTTTGCAGTTTCAATTTATTGTATACGTTTGTTGTTTCAGAATTAGATTTTCGTGATGATAAGAATGAAGATTCATAAAGTAGGATTCGAAAATGCAGTGGTTTTCAACCATTTGTGAATTCCGGCAAAACCACATCATGTCCGGGGCTGAATGTTTCATGGGACTTCTTTTAACACCCAAAAACATGTTCCGAATGCATATTCAATATGATACAAATGATGAAATAGTAGTTTTCGATCAAGTGCCTATGCGTAAAGAACTTTACACATACACACGTGTGCCGAAATATTGTTTACGTACGGCTTTTCCGTGCGTAAAGTATAATCGAGTGCGTAAAGTTTACTTTACGCACGAGTTCACTTTACGCACCGAAAAGACGTACATAAAATGTTCTTAGGATTGTGTGATTTTCATATACTTTTCTTTACTCGAATTTATATTTTCGATTGGGTGGGTGCTAGTAATATAGTTTTTCAAACCCTTATAATTTTTTTCCATTAAAAAGTGTAGTTTGAATAATTTTTATGTGAAGAAAGCACCCGCGCATTTTTTTTTTGAAAACTCTCAACGGACTTTTTTTAAATGATCCGATGTTTACAAATGTATTTTTTATGGAAATTTGGTTTCCTTAGTATTTATCCTTATATTTTATTTTGTAAGATAGGCAGCTTCTTGAGACATATCTGTCTTGAAAATACAATGTGAAATGATACTACAGAAGAAATTTTGTGGCCTTTCATGAAAAAGCACATTTTCTTTTCTGACCGGAAGAAAAAAATGCAGGACAGTTTCCAACACAAATCTGTAAATATAATGTAGCTTCTTTTTTTCGTGTGAAACTGTTTATTCTCCGTCAATCAAAACTATTGAACGATATTTTTCAATAGTTTTCTTTCTATCAATAAATTTTGTTTGCTTATCAATTATATGAAATTCGTGTTCTAAATGGACAGGTTCCTAAATATTAAAAGTATCGCGGAATTACTCATATGTATGTACATAAATACTTTTATTTTAATAAAATGCTAAAATTAAAAAAAAATAATACAATTTATAAAAAAGTATTTATGTATATATAATATTCTCTAAAAATATGCCAATACAAGTTTTCCACTCCAATTGTTGATCAGCAGTTCGCTGTTTTCAACACATACGGTCTCCGAATCTTGCACAGAAAATTTTGCCCGATACTACTTATAAGTAGTAAGTAGAAAAAGCACTATGGCTTTACTACTGACAGAGATGATAAAACCCTGATATAGTTCTGATCATGGAAATAGCCGACTTTGGAACTAAAAAAATTGTAATTTTTTTTTAAATTGTTGCAGATAGAATTCTGTAAAAAATCTCTGCCGATCAATGTGATAAAATAAGAACTGCGATTTTTTTCAAAATTTTTTATGATTATAGTTACAAAAAACAAAAAAAAAACGAAAATCACATGCTTTGCAATTGCGCTGCCGTGATATGGCAGATAAAAAGTTTAAAATTTTCAGAAAAAGTATTTCAGAACAGGTGTTAACATATCATCGATGTAAAATGTTATTTTGTTTGGAGGTAGATTTTACATGCTTGTCCGGTTAAACTGTTTGTTACCAAATTCGTTTGGCAATAAGGAAATTAACGAGATATAAAGAAACTGAAGAAAAATGAAGCGAATGGGATAAAAACACTTATTGATAAGTTTGAAAAAGTTATACACGTCAATTCTCACATTTTTTTTGAAACAGTAAATTAGTATATAAATTAATAACATTTATTAGAATTATTTTTTTACACTCCGTGAGATCGATTCGATTTAAACAGTTCATGAGTTGTTCATAAAATCTTTATAAAATTATGAAAAGAAGGAAGGTATATTTGTATGTACCCCTTGCGAAATACGTTTCATAAAATCGTCAAATAATGCTGTTATTTTTGATAATTTCTTTTTGTAGGTACAAAATGTTTTTAGATATGAAAAGAAGCTCTGCTATAAATTTGAACCCCCGCCGGCGCTATTGGATATTGCCGGAGTTGGCATTTTCTCAAATGGTTAAAAATTACTAATTAATAACTATTTACATTAATAAATTATATAAGTTTTATCTACCTTTTAAATGTTTTGACATTATTACTTCGACCACGACCATAGGTCTGGCGAAGTATTGAATTTGGTCAGTTCTCGCCAAAAAATTACCCTATAGTTTTTCATCAAATGTCGACGTTTAAGGCCCTAAGGAACCCAAAACAACAATAAAAAAATTGGTGTCCGTTAGGTTGTACGTCCGTCCGTGGGCAAAATTTTGTATACGCGATATCTCGCGAATGGAATGACGAATTTAAAAAGTACAAACGGATTTGGGTTTCTCTTGGCCAAACTTAGATCTGATTAGTTTTTGGAGACAATGCATACTAAATTATGGGGAGGTTTAAAAAAAAAACGCTCAAAAAACACGTTTTTCCATTTTTTAACAAAAAATACAAATCGTACAAAAAAATGTTTCAAACAAAAAATATAGAACATCGAATTCTCTACAAAAAAGGTTTTATTGATTTCTTCGTAAAATCAACGATAATGCCGTAAAAAGCAAATTAACATGAAATTAACATAAATTGTACATACACATATACAAAGCATATGTATGTATATTATATACATTACATGAAAAGCAGAGACACAGAGGAAGCAGGGGAGTGAGGCGGGTATCAGGGCGAAGGGGGGGGGGGCAAAATAAAATATGCACTGTGACGTGGGTGTCGGGTAGCCAGGGGGGGGGGGTAGCGGGGAGGGGGGTTCGGGGCTTCGCAGGAAGCGGGGGAGCGTGGCGGGTATGCCCCCCCCCGGCCTGTCAAAAACTCGACTAAACCGCGTTTTTTTAAGCATCAGTGTGAACAAGACGTGCTCATTTATCAGTGCTTCGGCTGACCTGCGGTCGGGGTCGAAGTTTTGAAAATGCTCAATTTCAATTTTAGTATAGGGTGAATATGCCAATGAATGGACGACTACCAATGAATGGACGATTTTCTACATATTTCTATTTTCTTATGAATGTACGATGCACAACATGCAACAAAATACATATTTTTATGTTCTTTGAACATTCAAAACAATATTTACAGTACTATTGATCTTCCAGTGTTTATTATTTTGTAAAATCAAAGCAAAGTTTTAAAGCCATCCAAAACTGGTATTGAAAACGTCCCATTTGATTTAACCCGTCTATTCATTGGGGTTTAGCGGTTTTTTTTACAAACTTATGAAGACGAGGTTAATAATTAAATAAAATCAAAGGTTGAACTACACGCTCATAAAGAGCAGAGTCTAACGATTCTAATGGTGGTATCATAATTCAAATTTTCATAAAAGAATTCAAAAGTTACAATCGATCAAAGTGTGAAAAATGCTTAACCGTCCATTCATTGGCATATTCACCCTATTTAAGGAACAAGATATTGTTACAATATATGTATAGGAACTACTCGAACCTTACGATGCTAGAACTACCCTCTGCCGCCTTCTTTCTTGGCAGTGTTAAAATGGGAATATTCCCGGAAGCATCAGCCTTTCGTCAGGGAACTGCAATACGAATTTAGCCAAAATTGTAGGCACCCGGGTCGAAGGCATCTAGTTATTTTTTAATTTAGATACTTTACATCTTATATAATTTTCGTCTTTTTAATTTAATATTAATAATCAAGTTCCTCCGGATCTGATAAAGAGGTACATTGCAGTAAAATAAATGTTATGGATTATCACAAGCCTCGTATACCCTTCCCTACATAAATACTAAGTTCATTTAACAAATTAAAGAAATGAAAGTACAATTTCCTGGTGGATTGTGTGATCATAATTACTTGAGCACAGTTCGTCTGACAGGAAAGTCTCTAAGGTAACTAAAACGACGGTCATAATTACTAATTTTTATCATTGATGATGCAACTAATTTAAAATGATATAGTTGGATTAGCCGCTGTTAATGTTTCTACTTTTACAAACTAATCCGTTCCGTTAATTACTTTTTCATTAATTTTTTCTTCGCACAGTTCAATCGACGTTTCTTTATTTAGTCTAACAGATTCACAGCGATGTTGTTACAGGTCATGCAGGTTAATTCGAATATCCATTGTTCTATTGTTTACAAATTTTCAAATTGATTTTATTAATATTTGTTATGGAATACAAGTGTCTCCATATCCACACTAAAAAAATTTACTTCTTTTAATAAAATATATTTACTTGAAATTGATTCACTTGAATCAAGTTATAATGTTTCTGATTCAAAGAAATGTTCGTTTAGTTTATTTAAATGGTCTGAAGATAATATTTATTTAAAAGAAAATCACGATTTACTTTGAACAATTAAATATTTACTTGAAAGAAATAAATGTTCTCTTAAAAACTTGTAAATATTTACTTGATAGAAATAAATGTTCTCTTAAAAACATGTAAATATTTACTACGCCCCAGTAAATATTTCCTTGATCCAAGAAATGTGTTTCTTCCTTCGCGCATAAACATATTATTTATTCGTGTATTTATTTGAAACAAATAAATATTTACTTCGTAATATCAATTTATTCCGTTCGACAACTTGAGTTGAATCAAATATTTATTTGATTTCAAGATATATTTCCTTGATTCAAGAAATTTAGTTCTTGTTCAAGTAGCTCATTTTAAATTTGGCAGTTCATTTGGCTTCGGTGCCGCCAATAGAGTTTCTCATTATTATCAATAGGTGGCGAATAAATTATTTTGTATACTCGCAATCCGAGAAATCGATTGTCATTTGATATAAGCCCGCATTTCACTTTTTCTGGTCTGCGCATTATTAAAAAAACGGCATCTGTTAAGTTTAGTTATAATAATTAAATATATGTCTACCTAATTCCTTTCATGTCATGTATGTATATGAGTATTAAATAATAGGTACGAATATAGAAAAAACTGCAGAATAATTAGTAACATCTTAATATGATACATTTATTGTTTGGTTCTAGATTTTCCCAAATAAATATTTATTACCTTTTCAAGTAATTATTTACTCGAAGCAAAGAAATATTTTCTTTGTAAAAAGTAAATATATATTTCTTTCAACTGTTTTGTTTAAACTAACAAATGTATTGCGTAAACAAAGAATTGATTTTCTTGAAGAAAAGTAAATATTTTGCAGAATTACGTAAACATTGATTTTAGTAACGGAATTATTTATTTTTTCAAGTAAACGGTGAATATTCTTTCTGATAAATATTTTGTTGCGACTATTCAAAGCATTTACTTGAAACAAGTAAAATTTTATTAAAACCATTAATTTTTTTCAGTGTAGTAAATGGCATGACATCCAATTTATGTTGTACGATACTTTCCTACTTCAAACCTCAAAATTTTACATCGAAACCCATATTTGTATTAAAAAAATCGTTACTAAAAAAATAAATGTCTTTATGTGATATATTTTTTGTTTCAAACAAATGAATATATTTAAAGCATAGATTTAGCAGACAGTTTTTACACAATTCCTAAAGAATATATCGGTGTCATCAATCAATAATGATATAACGCAACGGAAGCATTCTCAATAATTGCTTCAAGTTGCATCATCGCAAAATCGGCTCACGAATGTGTACCATGCAATTTATCTTAATCCACTCTCAGGGACTCTTTTACTTGTTATTTACGGAGCAACAGGGACCTTTGTATGGGATATTTACTCGTCTCCTTGACCGTCCGCATCTTCTATATTTGATTTTATTCTGATCGCGAAACTAATGCCGCTGGGGTAGAAGATACTAATCACTATTAGCAGCGCAATTGGGTAAGAAAAAAAAACGGCGAATATGTCATATCCCCGCAGGCAGTATACCATTTTTCAAAGTCTATCATGCTACGCTGCGACATAATTAATCAGACGTGTGATTCATCCGTCGGGCATTTGAAGGGAATTGGCTTCTCGAGTAGACTCCAGAGAGCATTGTCCGTGTTCGAAGCTGGGTCTCTTCGTATGGAAAATGGTGAGGATAAGCCCAGCGGAATTGGATCCACGGTGCAATAAATACCATTGATAAAGTACAATTGTAACTTGGAGTGTAAATTGGACTGCTGAATTAGAAATCTGGAAGTAGTAATAACTTTTTTAGAATGATTTGGGATCTGAACAATCATCCTTCCGTCTAGGATAGAATTTCATTTTCCTCCGTCATTAAATGCTAATGGACTTATTAAAAGAGAAGACGTGGTAAAGTGGTTTTATTTTATGCAATATAAATTGAAAAAGGAAAACTACTCGGCTGTTATCAAGTATTATTTGGAAATTTATTTCACTACACAACTTTTTCCGGAGATAAACGGACGGAACGGTGTTTTATATTATTTGAATATTCGAAACGAAAAACGCACTTTCTTAGGATGAACGGAAACATCAATTCGAGCATTTGATATTTCTTTATTTTTCAACCAAAAGTTTATTTTAAACAACAATTCTGCAGTCCCACAAAGTGCTCATCTATTATTTTTGTTGAAAAACTCAGAGTAACCTTAATCTCTGACAGAGGTGCTTAAAACAAAAATATAATGTTATGCCATGTGCCTCTTATAAGAACCAATGTTTTTAAAACAATAACAAGTACTTTATAATGTTACCCGGTTGTTTATTTACTCGAGAGTTTCGGTTTACCCCCAGTTCTCCTACATAATAATTATAATTCGATTTTGTATAAAACTTCTTGACCGTTTATGGTTTTCATACATTAAATGCAGGTGTTTTAATAAAAATAATCCACACTTTAATACGTATCGGTCTCAATATAGACGATTCTTCAGAAAAAACACCCTTTAGTGTCAATAGGTGTTACATATTCATTACTTTACAATATGAAACATGTGTTCTTGACATTTTGTCTCAATTTACAAGAAACATGCTGTCAATGTAACAAGAATATGCTGTCAACGTAATATCTACTCATTGACACCAAAAGATGTTCTTTTTATGACCTATACTAGAACCGAAACATATTGACGTATCGATCATTTTTATTCAAACACCTGAGTTTAATGTACGACGACCATACACCCAAGAATTTCTACAGAAAATGTTACACGGAGAAAAATGACTCCGCTTGATTCATATCAGCTAAAATTTTCGGCTGGAATTGCCGAAAATATATGCAATTTTAGCCTTAACTTAACTAACTTAACCCTACTCAATTTGCGCTTAGCTCTAAATTTCCGCTACATTAGCAGATTTGTTCCGTTAAATTTGCGGACTTTTTCAGTAAATTTAGCTGAAATTATCGGCTATCCCTAACAGAATTCCAACAGCTGTCCTTATAGGATAAAATTGGTAGAATCTGCGGATTTTTCGGCTGATTTTGCGGATTATTTTTTTCCGTGCAGTAATAACACTATTTAGTTGTATTGCTTACAGTACTGATCGATTTGTCCATTACTGAGGAAACAGTGAAACGTTCACTGTTCTGGATGGATCAGTGAATGAATTATAAATAGATTAAAAATGCAGAAAGTTATAATATTTTTTATTATATATAATTTTATTTATCTCAAAGCAACAGCTTGAAATAAAAGTTTCTAGATAATATGATCTGCTTAAATTCCTCGTATCTGTGAATGTTACATAAAAGTATTGAACACTTTCACAAATTTATAATATAAACAAAAATTTAATTGATCAAAGTGTTTTTCTCGTTTACAAGCAACAAAAATGCAAAATATAGTAAAAAAGATGCAAAGAGTCGGGTAGAATTTCTTCATTCTCTGACCTCTTTTTAATCAATAGTCTGACTAACAAAGCTCTTTATAAACTGAAAGATTAGATTGATTCTTTTTCGATTATTTTCGTATAGAATTTAATAAAACGCTTGAACAAAAAAGTGTATTGTTTGCTAAATCCACCTTCAATTTTTGAAAACCAACTTCAAATTTGGAGTCAGCGACTCCAAAAAACCCCGGGAACCAAGTTTGTTGTGATTTCATTCGGGTCAGTCGACTGAATATCCCCGACTATAAGTTTAAAAAAACTAAAATTTAGCAGCCATTTTTGTGCGGCCATTTTGAAATTTAATTTTTTTTACCAGCTCTATCTTGTAGCCTAAACATTTTTTACGTAATATTTATAAATATCTGAGGTATTATGACGCGGATAAAAAATAACGATAAGCAAAAAAAAACCCTCAAAAAATACTATTTTTTGTTAAATAAATTCTCGTAATGTTTTTATTTTGATTTGAGGCATTTTTCGATACACCATTCAAAAGAGCAGAGTTTGGGAAATAAAAAATGTTCATTCCGATTTTTTCTACTGTGCTTTACTACTAATAAGTACTGTCAAAATTGTGTTAAATTTATGTACATTTGGTTCTTACAGGGTTAAGTGGCTCGTTTTTTACTACGGTTTTCGGTGAATATTCTCCTTTTCAAATTGAGACAATACAAAGACACATTGTTTTACATGTTTAATTCTATTTTTTAGTTTGGCTGCAGCTGTGTCATGTATACTCTTGACAATTCTTATTTCATTCATATTTCATCGCATGTTCTTATTCTCTCCATTTCTAGCTTTCTCTGTTATCTGATGATAATATGTATAACATGATCACCGTGTTTACAGCATTCAAAATCGAATAAATCTATCATATTTTTAACTTTGCTAAATTTTTTCGTATTTTAATATGCTATTCGCACTTTAATATGCAATTAATCAATGTGTTCTAGATTGGTTCAGAGGTACTTATTCGCAAAAAGAGGTGTTAGTAAAATATAAAATAATTATAGTATGACGTTTATTTCTGTTGTATATAATCACACAGGCCAACAAAATCTAACTGACTATCAGAATCAAGAAGCAGACAACCCATTCTTGAAAGTTTTTGACGTGCAGAATCCTAATCTGATCATAAAGGAATGGAAAAGACAGAATAAATAATTCTCAAGAAATAATTTTATATTCAAAAGGACCCAATGGTTTCTGAAGTAATACTTTTCCCTTTCTAAATCCATTCGAAAACGCAACTTTTTTATCTCTAAGAAATTGTCTGTTAAAATTACTTCTCTTATCATTGATTTGTTCTTCATCGCACAGGTAAAATATAGCACATAAGTGATAGGTACATTGGTTTGTAGGATCGCCGAATGTTCCGGATCGCCACGCGACGAAGCTCCTAATAACCGTTTAGGTCGAGTGGGATAATATTATAATAAAATTCCTGTAGAATTAGGAGGAAAATATGAATTAACTTCTTTGCAATTAGTTTGTTTTGGAGCGTGGTTGTTGTTTTCCGAAGTCCTGCCTCTAGTAAACAAATAATGTGAACCCGAATAAACAGGCCTGTGGAAGGCACCTTCAGTTAGTTGATCGTTGGGTTCCGAGACGTTCGGACTAGTTTTACCATTATAGTTCGGGTATATCAAAGAGCCAGAACCTTGAGGTGCGTTGGTGGTGACTTCCCGGGTCGCTTCGCGGTCTCGTCGGTGGGTGAGTAATGATTCAATATATCTGTTATATTGTATATCATATTATTTATTTATATATTGTATAAAAATGACATATTTATTGGCGAGATATGTCTGGGGCAGGGTCCGCTCATAAGCCCCACTGAAGAGTCCGTGAGCGGACCCGGGACGAAACATCAGCCAACCTATTTATTTGTGTTTGTCTAATATTTGCATGTGACTTAGCATGACGTAGCAGGAAAATACAGGATCATTTATCGAAATATATATTCGACCCCTGTAACCGCGCGACAACCCCCTTCCCTGTAAGTAACACCGAATATAAAAATGAAGTCTGATTTGTGTGATTCAAAATGGTCGATCCAAAATGGCGGGCGAATTAAAAATTGTATTGGTATTTAATAATTAATCGGAAATCTGATTTCTAATTCGTTTTATGGAAAAACCACTTGAGCCAACTATTAAACCAGTCTGATATGTTTCTAAAAATTCTGATGGTTATACTTTTCATGGTTGGGAGGAAAGCTAACTATACTTCCATTCCTCTCAACTATGCTATTCTATCAGTGTATCAAAGTTTAAGCTACTCAGAAAGTTTTAAAAGGCGTTCCGCCATTTTGGTTCCTTACGTTTTAAATCAGAATTCATTTTTATATTCAGCTACCCTATAAACGAGAATAACCATTGTACATATAATTATACATTTGTTCAGATTTGCTTAGGCAGTAGGGGAGGTAAAGAAAGCAAACCAATTACAGGGAGTAGTGAATTTAACATCATCCTGGCAATCTTTTTGAAGTTTTACTTGCAGTTTTTTCCATTTTTGTCTTGTTTGGGTTCTCTTGAGGTCATTTTCGGATTCAACAGGCCAAAAACTTTCGGGAATACTAACCGGGTTGTTGGTTTTAAATTTTGTCAGCCTGTGAAATCATTCAGCAAAATGGACATACCATAATTTTGTTGTTTCATATCATCATATAAAATATTTTATTCCAAAAAAGATTTGTGGGGCTACAAACGAAATTCTTACTACGTCAATCGGTCAATGGAACGTTTTCGTTCGTTCGATTAACGAATTTCGTTGTGACGCATTCACGTTGGTATAAAAGGATGGAACAAATTGGAGCTATAAAGTACGCTTACTGAGATGAGGCAAATAAGTGTGAAGCAGACGACGTGCAAAATAAGCCTTTCAATTACGTTTTAGTTGTCATTCACATCCACGTGAAAATAAAAGTTTTTGACGTTTTATTTTGCAGGGTTTGATTTAATCGTGGGCAATGGCACGTATATCAATTTCACCATGAATGCCTGTTTATTATACTCTCTTTATTAATATGTGTTATTTTGCAACTATACAGAAGTTCGAAAACTATATAAATTACTGCATTTAATTACAGATGGTGTTAGTAAGTAATGGGGAAAATCATGACATTTTGCGTTTATCACTTTTTTCCGAAACACTTTTAGTACGAAACTTTTTACAAGTCATATTTTAACATTTCAACCCTCCAGTTTTTGATAAAATTGTTATACGGGTCTTTTCGTTATATTAATTTTAATGCAGAACGAACGTCTTACCATGTCTCGTGTCGTGAATTGCTCCGATACTCTAGAAACAATCGACTAAAGGGTTAGTTTGCTACACAGGCCCAACCATTAATTTAGCACTTTCGTCTGTTAATCGACTTTAATTCATTAATGATTTGTTATAAATTCGTAAGAGATATGTTGACGAAAGATCGAATGTGTTTCAAATATCATTCGTGAACTGACCAATGGTCTAATCTAACAATAAGTCGACTCAGCCGAATTTAAGAACGTTTTATTTTTTTAGAATTAATAGTTGGAACCGAGACAAAACCCTACCAGGCGCTTTTTATTCAGTTTATAGTTTTTTCTATTGGTGGGGGAAACCGTGACATGGTTTCTATCCGGGTTTAATGAGTTTATCTAAAGCCCACTATATTAATTCACAGACAATATTTTCCACCCAATTTCACTAATATTTAAAATTTCGTGGATTTACCGATACATCTGTTATATGAGTATACTGAAACTCATTCGTTGTTACTGTTTGTAATCTTAGAAACTTTAAAAACAAAATAGCAATTATTTAAATGTGGCCTTTTTGCAGAGATGCATATTGAGCACTTTACGAAGTGCTTTTAACTTTTGCCTGAGTTCTTTTAACAAACTAAACTTTTTATTTTCGTGAGGCACAGATTTTTAACATCTAACCTACGTGAAGTACGATGGTGCCGACAATCTGTGCAGTTTCGATTATAATTTAGCACAGAATATTATTTGAATGTATTTACGAATCTTGTGTGTCACTCCGTCATCAAATTACTATCATAAAACCTAATTTTGCTCTCAAGGGATAGGAAGGCGCGACTGTAGAAGTGGTGATTTTTTATTGGGATTAAGTATCTGATTATTTGGGTCTTATTCCTATGTTGATCTCTCCTATTTAATTCTTTCGTCATTCTCTCCCTTTCTCTCTGTTTTCTATTTCTGAGGATCATATGCAATCTCCTCGCATTCCAATTAAATTATAAAAATTATAGTGAATGGCGTTTCGTTTTGGGACTCATCAGTGGCAGGTCCCTGCCCCAGACACAACTCACTAAATCACAGTTATAAAAAAAAATATTTGTAAGTATACTCACATACTATCGTGCCAGGGCAGCTCTTAGAGGACTATAGTACTGACCAATCTGTCCCGCGTTAGTCCTAGGAGCGTCACCATTGCATCAGACTCGCAAATCGCGGAAAAGCGATCCGTACTATGCGACTATCCGAGAGAAACTGACTTTTTTTTTCCTTTTAGCTACTGCAAGAGCGAGGGAATTTTTTCGAAAACCTCGGCTAATGGAAAACAATAACAACCATGCAACATAAACAACAGACGTACGCATCGTAAGTAAATCACTATTTCGTATATCATTATGTAACGTAAGCAGTTGCATAAGCAACAAATATTATTTCTCGACCGCTTGCTTTCAATTTTCATAATTTTCATAAATAATTCTTGGTTTAGACGGTCACCATACAAAAAATACAAATTTTGGTATATCATATGCATTCCTCTAAAATCCACACACAGACGCGCATACATTCGAAGACACGTAACATACAACACAATATGTTCACGGGATTCAGTTCGCAATAATTGCTATATGTGATTTATTTTTTTTATTTTTTTATAATATTATTTTACGTCGAATTTTGTGAACCCACATGGGACTAAATCGCGACTGGACCTACAGTTTATGAAGGTAGAATCCGAACCACGCTTTGGCGTTATTAGACACTTATAAACAAATACAGGGGTGTCCCGATGACAGTTATATGTGATTTTAACTCATAAACACCTTCAACATAAATACCATTTCTTCTTCATTAATTTATTAATTTTATAATTTAGTAATAAAATTTAAAAAAAACATCATACATATATGCCATATTACTCGTCAGACGTTCGTTACTATTTTATTCAAAATCGTTCACTCCTTCAAGTTTTATTATATTTCATATAAAAAGGTATAAGGAAACTAGGCAGAAAATATTATTTCAAACAAAAATATTGTCGTTAAAAATTCTGATACAATTAATAAAATGTCGTGATTTTTTCATTTAATTTATTTATTTCGGATATCTTTTTTAATTGAAAGAAAAATACATGTTGACTTTCGACATTCTGACTTTCGATTTTTCGCATATTGTATAGGTTAAATATAAATGTTACATAGTTGTTCATGGGATATTATAAAAGATTTTATTCACGCGTGTATGGTTTACGTACATAAATAGAAACATAATCATTTTCGGTGTCTGCCAATTAATACGCAGTACTGAATAATTGAGAGCTATTAGTTATCTTGGCAACAGAGATATTATTGTAGGATTCTCAGAGAACAGACATCTTTGATATAGCGAGAGTATAATGACCTACAATGCCGATCAGTTTTTCTGCAGGAATCATTTCTATAAAAACCTGGATCTGCGTATATATCCTTTTCTGGTTAAAACGGGGTGAACACAAGTTGCGTGCCTGATAAATGTAATTTGTTATAGTAATTAGAATAAATATGCGAATTACTTCTTATTAGGCATATATTGCAGTTAGCAATTTTAGTTCTTATTAAATGAATCATAATGCTAAACAGAAACATAAAATACTAAATGATGGAATGGGTGGCAAGAATTGACATATCAAACTAGACAGGAATTATACAATATTAACGTCCAGATTATAGAACGGCTACCTTCCCAATTTATGCAGATTGCCAGAGTAACACAAACATAGACGCCGATTTGTCTGATGAGGTCCACTACGCCGTCGTTAATTAACTAACCAACTTGAACTGGTAAGTAAATCGTAAATAAAATTCGTTATAAAATGTTACAATTTAGTAATATTATTAAGCAATTAATTGTTTATTTTTCGACCGCTTTTGAATTAATCAATAATATGTGATAGATATTCTTGGTATATATCGGTCTATTTCGAAATATTGATTTGAATCAAAATAAATAAATCGAGATCGAATGCAAACGAATAAATAAACAGTGATTAAATTGTACTTAAAGGTACCTTCTAAGTCAATACCAGCCTTAAGTTCAAAAAATTAAATTAAAAATTAAAAAATCAGTTTATTTTTTATTTCTTTATTGAAATCAATGCCACATACGCAAAAAATGAGCTCTGAAACAGGGTGCGGGTCGAAAAGCCGACAGGTAAAAAAACCGACAATCGAAAAGCCGACAGTACAAAATTGAACACTTAAAAAAATGACTGTCCGCTTGTCGATGTGTCTACTTTATATGTGTCGGCTTTTTAACTTGTCGGCTTTATGACTGCCGGGTTTTTGACCTGCGGCTTTTTGATTAGTCGGTTTTTCGACCCACACCCCTGAAACATTCTGGAAACATTTTCTGGAAAAAAGTGGGCGAGTAGCCCTACGGTAACGTTAACATATTAATTACGAATTTCAAATAATTATTATCTTCCAAGTTAAGGAGGGCCGATTCCAGTGGTATTTAATATAAATTATTGGTGTGTTTGTAGCTAAATTATTAATTTTAAGAGAAGACTATCCCCGACTATTTTGGAGGTAATTCTGTTCTCAACAAAAATGTACATTTTCAAAATATCCGTAAAATGTTTTAATGAAGTGTTCTGATATTCCAACGGGAATATGTATAAAAAAATTGATTACATATTTCATTATTTCTTTCCGCAAAAAATTTATATTTTATCCTTTTCCTTTGAAATTCACATCGAGGACGAGACGAATTAATTTTACAGTAGTCCCCATCCTAAGTTATACCGTCGGTTCTTTCAAAATGGCGGAAGTTTATCCAAAGTTATAGCCCCTTACTATCCCCACTTCCGTAACCTTTTTTATATCCGTGCAATGAGTGCTTCTGTGTGCGACTGTCTCGAAGCGAGTGTGGCTCAGCGAAACAATGTTGTGAGGGAAGGATAGGAAGATAGTGATATAACTTTGGACATGCCATACAACTTTTAACGGTATAAATTAGGACGGGACCTACTGTACATTGAAAAAATAGGAGGCAGAGGGGTATAGTTTGCAGAAAGGTAGTCAATTTTATTTTGAACTTAACGCTCAATAGGCGTAAAATTCCATGTTACCAACTATTAGAAAGAACAAATTAAAACTTTTGACGAGGCACCTTTTACACTGCAATGAGTAAATTTCGACTCTCTGCATAATAAGTTTTGACTATTTAAGAATGAAAATTCACTCTTCAAATGAGACACAATTTTTCACTCCAAAACGAGTGAAATCTCATTTCAAAGAATTTGTAGAGTATATATAATTTTCTATATGCGTGGACATTAATTATCCAAAGGCAAATATTCCATGAGAGATTCTTTGCTGTATAAGCGTATGAAATACTATATGTTTCCAATTGCAGTGCAAGATTTTGCACAGATTCCATAAGATATATTCGAATTGATTAAAAGAAGAAAACTTGGAATAAAAGTAATAGACTCGTTGGACAACAATGTCGCTTTCGATTAATCGCCTTTCCTTACAAGTGCTAATGACAAGTTTACGGCTGTGTCACGATCGTCTTTTAGAGCATTTGTGGATACAAGGTCATGCACTCACAGTGTACAGTATCACTTCTTGATGGTTGCCGTAATGAACGTTCCCACGAGTCCCGATTTCGCATGATTGCGCCTCCACTTAGTTAAGAACCAACGATGACGTGCTCAGCATGATCCTGCGAATTTATGTACATCCTCTATAGTGCGAGTACCTACGTAGGGCTGTGATCTTCTGGAAGGCATGCGTATCTCGAGTAGGCACGCATCAATTTCAGCATCCATAGGTTGTATTTGTAAATTCCGAGAAGTAATTGGCCGGAAATAACGGTGGAATGACAAACCGAACGGTGTACGGTATATCTCATCTTTTAGAAGCCCTGATGGAGATACATAAGGAGTAAGGGCATGATGTTAATGAAAACTCTGCAAAAAATATTGCGTAAGTGTATGGATGTATGAAAGTATATTCGTTTTGCAAAAAAAAATGATTTCTTTATTCTCTATAGATTTATTTGTAAGAAACAAAAATAAATTATACATATGACCAGGTCCACGAAAAAAAAGCTCAGGTTCAACAAAATCATTTTCCACCTTTTTACCATCCGACCAGCGTGAGAAACTCTTACACACGGTAAAAGCCAGAAAGTCATAATTTATTGAAAAGTTGAAAATCTAATATTTAATTTCGTAATCATCGTATCAAAACCCCCACTAGCTGATTATCTTTGACAATTTTTTAAAAGAAACCTTGTCTATACACATAAGTTCCTTATTCGTAGACCACGTAACATTTTGGATTTGCAGTCAACGCTAAGAAAAACGAGTTTAAGGAAGTAATTTTAATATCTAGATGTTCGATTAATATTTATAAATCTTCGAAATGCCCTTGAAATCTGGTTATGTTAATCATTAACATAATATTAACGAAATTTCTTTGAAATAATGATGTTCAGTTATTTATAATAACAACATGAAAGGATATGGCGAGAATCCTATACATATGGGCATATCCCTAAAACATTTAACATTTTACTTCAGAAAAAAATCAATTTTTCATGCACGCTATCCAAACTTACTTTTTATATTTTTACACGTATAAAAAGCAAAAAAAAATCTGCGCCACTCATTTTTGTGCATACTTATTTGCTTAAAAAGTTAAAATGGTGCTTTATCAAAATAAGCTCTTCTACGGACAAAAAAGACCAGCCAAAAACAGTACAGTTAAAGCATGCTTTTTAATATTTTATTTCATATATTATATTAAACGCTCAGACACGTGTATTTCTATTTTTATCTTAGAATCCATAAAAAAATGTTCAGCGAATTATAGAAAACCCTGACTGTAGGTTCCCCTTATCGTTGTAAGCGTTCAGTAGAGTCCCGGTATATTTACCTACTCGGTTCCTCGCCGTCCTCTCCCGTCTCGTTAAATTTACCAAAAGGAGGGGATCGTCACTTCACCCTATTCCACAAAGTCGCGTTATGTTTGTGACGTCACAGTAGACCCTTCCTGAGGCCCCAGCCCGCAAGGTAGGGGAAAAACAGAGCGGCTACAGGTAAATCTAATGAGACAGAACGGAGATATGCTGTGACGTTAATTTAGCGAGATGCAATTATACCGGGATTCTACCGTATAATTTTCAATGAAGGTCAAAATTAATTTTTAATAAAAAGAAATTTATAATTCAACAAAACCTTTATATCAGATCGCGAGACTCGCGCGTACAATTGACATCACATGAATGTATAATAAACTCATTGAACTATGAATCATTAAGAATGAAAATGTTTAATGGTTGTATTTCCAGATTATATTTATATTGATATTTATTTATATTTACTGTTATTTCCACACATGCATTTGATATACAATATTTCGTGTAATGAGTGAGATTAAATTGCATGAAGGCGACTTAATATGAATATATCACTATTATAAACCTAATAATTAAAATCACTATTAACAACTTAAAAGTCAACATCACTGTTTAAAATCTTAAATATAAATATCAGCATGGAAGAAATTACTTACATAATGTTTGAGATGTAGATTACCAGGAGCAATGGTCAGCGAAACATTTTAAGCATATAGTAAAGTGTGCCATATCGAGAGGTAATTTTTTTAAACCAGTGGTGCTTTAAATTTCAAAATTCAAAGTGTTATAAAAACTTTTCCTGAAGTGGCACGCTCAAATACTAAGCCCCATTTTTTAGAGTTTTACGTGCAGAATAAGACCAGTCTTTCGTATTTTAGCTAAAGCAAAACTTTAAAAAATTATGGCACAAATAGTCATAAAGGTTGGATTTTCGAAAAAATCACTTCTCATAGTTTAGTTCATTCTAACTCTTTCCTATTTATCGGCACGCATCAATACTGAGTGATCCTGTATTATGTATATGTAGTAAGGAAGCTGTACAAAATTTTCAAGTTATTATTCAAAGACTTGAATAAGTTATAGCAGTTTAATTGAAAACAAATTTAATATGTGCTCGACTGTATCAGCAATATTTAATGGATTTGGAACTTTTTGTAGGTTAAATGATATAAAACCGACTTTAAAAAATGGTGTTCCTCTAATTAAACATACGTTCTTATATTTTATGCTATTACTATATGAAATATATCGTGCGAAATGTCTTGAACCACTATCCCTCGCGAAAGTTAGAAGTTCTAGGGATATACCCATATATGTATTTGCATAATTATATCTTTAGCCCATATATTTTCCGAAAAATAAATTGTTGAAAGTAGGTGCCATAGAACTGTTCAAATTACCCGATGGATCACACGATAATAATTTTGATGCTACGAAAGCGATAATATTTTTTGTTAAAAAAAGATAATATTAAACCAATTTTTTATTTGTTTCTTCTTATTCCTGCGTTATATAATATGTATTTCTATTTAAAAAAGTAAATTCGACTTTGAATAAATGTTTTCAGAAACCTTTTACCCCAAACTATATTTCTTCAATGTTATTTGTCCGTTTTTTTCATATTTTTTTATCATAATGTAGATATGCATTTGATAAATCCGATCCAAGTGTTATCTACTACTTACAAATAAACCAACCCAAGTGTACGTTTCCAATTTTTATGAAATTTTGATATGTTGTAAGAAACGAAAAACTAAGAGATACGTGTTTGTTATACGGCGGAAAAACATATTTCGAAGTTGAAATGAATGCCCCGTAATTGTAGGCAACATCTTAAACGAGCATGGAAATTAAGAGATAAACTGTCCCTGGACTGATTTTTTGACCAATTTCACCCCTTACATATCTCTTTTCTGCGCTAAAAAAAATACGTGTCACTCAGTTTCTCATGTTTTACAACATATTCAAATTTCATATAAAGATTTAACTTCGGTAAGCTTACTTATGAGTTTGAAATTGATAGAATTCGATTCATTGTGTGATTTGTATTTTTGATAAGAAACGCAAAAAACGTATATTTTCAGCTTTTTTTTTTTGTTCGACCTCCCTATAATCTAGTATTAATCGGTTAAAAAAACTAATCCGATTTCAGTAATGTCAAACTCAAAAAGAGGTTGAACATTCAAATCGGGTTTACCACTCGCAAGGTATCGCTAGAAAAAAAATTGGACGTACGTATACATTGTAACAGATGTTTTAATTATATAACTATATTGTAAATACGAATGTAATTTATGAAATAGGAAAATGTAAAGAGAGGGCGAGTAATATAAAGAAAGAGAAATAGGTAGGCATAGTAATGTAAGCTCGCATCTTATTAGTTGAAGTAGTTGTGTATAAACAACGAAGTTCATATTTTTTTTCGTTTACATAATAATACACCGACAATCATAAGCTGTTTCACTACAAACTATCATTTTAGGCCAGGATTTCGGGAATCACTGAGCGCATATCAAGACAAATCACGTGATATTTGCTTAAACTCGTTCGTTTGTACCTTCCTTTAACGATATCATCGTTATCAGGATCGACCAATACAAATCAATTTTGACCAACTATCTTTTTAATTCGGAATTACCCTTCAAATAAACAGAAGAACTTACGAGTACCCTTTCTAACGCATTAGAGAAATGAGGTGTTCTCAGCAGCACTAAATCACCTACATCTAATTTTATTTTCGATTGAACCTGATTTCCTTTACGCGTCGAAGTTGTTTTTCGCAATGATATAACGATCGTTAATATCTATAACGCGAAAGTAACTTAATTACTCAAAAATTAGAACATTAAGTGTTACAATTTGGCATCCAACGTGGGGCAGGAACCCACGACCCTGAGATTAAAAGTCTGAACATACAAGATCACGGACAACAATTTGTTATTACATTTTTTAGTTATTTAGGGTCTGAAAAATTATAGGTTAATTTTTTTGCCGAAGTGACCAAACTGAATACTTCGCTCAGACGTCTGCTTTAGCTATATGTTTATTCTGTGTTTAGTAGTTGTTTATATATGTTTAGCTTATGTTAAGTATTAGGTTAAGTTGATTCAGATTGCGGACAAGTAACATGCAGTGCAGTGGTGCACGGGGCAAGGAACTTTTGCGGATGCATATGTCTTTTGCAACTTTTCCAAATAATGTATATCTAAAAACTGAATAAATGTACTGTTATACTATTATATACTTCTAATCAGAATATAGGAAAAAATAACTTAATCTATTTCAATATTGAATTAACGAATTTTAATTTTATATTAATTGAATGTTGAAATATGTACGTTTTTTTGAGAATGACCCATATAAATAAAAATCAATAATTGCACTTTGCGACGAAACCTAATTTCCACTAAATTTTTCTGAATTTACAATGTGCAGAATTCATCGCAATTGGAATAAAATGATAAAACGATAATTTGAAAGAAACATGCCAAGTAAAATTCAATGTAGACGAGGAAAGAATGAAAAAAAAGTGAATTAGGAGGTAGGAATATGAGCAAGTCAATGACACAGGTTCATTGTACCTGTGCAACACTTTTCATTGTTGAGGGTGCGAGCATGGGATCATCGTCCCCGCAGGATCCAAGGAACCCAAACTACTTGAAGGCTAAACCGCAATCGACCGCTTTTTTCTACATTAAGCTCACGTTAGGTGTTTTCACCAATGAAAAAGTCAACACTTAAAAAGAGAGATAAAATAACAGGTGAATAAAAAATTCATACGCTTAGAAGGGAAATTTTACTTTCTATTGTTATGCTCCCATTTATGTGAATCGTAATAAACGCAATAATTAAGAGAACAAATAAGAAAAAAGGGATGAAAATATAACAACAGTAAATATGTAAATTTCACTGCAAAGTTATTATTTTAAGTGTAAAAATAAAACTTTTGTGGTAAATTTAGAGTGAAGTATTAATAAACATTTCTCGTAGTATGTAATAAAATAAATAATCAAAAAGTCCCGTATATAACATTTTTTTCTAATCATATTAGCTTAATATCTTAAAGATGTGCCATGAAAATGTAAAATATTTAACTTGCCTGCATTCAACTCAAACTAGTATATTAATTTAAAATCGCCCATTCTGGAATATGATTTCATAACACTATGCAAAGACGTCACTTTGAAAATTAGCACTTTGATCAATAACTCCCCCGTATAATAAACGTCATTGCTCTCGATAAATCCTTTTAGCTGTATCAAATTTACACCTACGCAATAATCTAAATTTTACCCAATTCAGTTATTTGTCTTCCAGTATTTTCATTGCATAATAATTGTTAAGACAAGTACAAACAATTTGTAAATAAAAAAAGTATATATATATATTACAAGAACAAAAATGGCAAACTTAGGGGTGAATAACATATTTATAACATTATATGTTCTGTAAAAAATGAAAGTATGTGTACATTTGTCACTTTACATTTAAGATATCCGATTACGGGGATGAATATTATGCCGCACAAGCACCCTACATCCACACCCTTCTATGATTGATGACTATGATGGTAAGAGGTATTGGAAAACGATTAATTATTAAAGAACGAAGTTTAAAGGAATGACTGACCCGTCTGCTGCTTGAACTGTCCTTGACCAGGTCAGTAAAATTCTTTTAAAGATTATTGAATTTGCAACATGCGATATTTCTGTAAATATCTGTTGCTATTTTAAAATACTGTATAATTTGAAAATATCATTTCTAGCTAATGAATTTGTTTGTAATATTTTTTCAAATTGATTACTTTTCCCTCAATTCCAATTATGTTCTACTGCAAAAGTTGTGGAGTAATATGTTTAGTAATTTTTTAATCTGAAACTTTTCGGAGCTAATACTTCATCGAAGAAGTAAGATTGAATAATTCTTTAATAGAATGACAAGGAGTCGACAGAGTTAAAACGAACATATGCACGAAAAATGTTATATTTCAGTTAAGAGAATATGTTTAATTCGTGTTAATAGGCGACATAAATGTTATAAAAATGTAAATTACTTATGTACTTTAGTATAATTTATTTTAGTAAAGTATATGGAATTATTTGAATCTTTGCGGTATATGGAGAAATTTTCATAAATCAAGTATTATTTATTGGTTGAAACTCGCTGTAAAGATTTATTTTACCTCCACAAAAATGTAAGTAAAACTAGTGTTGGCGTGGTGCCTCGCTCGCTCAGAAACTTCGACCCAGTGGAGAGTCGGCTATTCCTTAAGACTCGTTTGTTTACTAACAGCTTTCAATTATATTATAAAATTATATTGATATTTGGGGGTCCAATCATATTTAGGTCCAAGTGGCTTCGATAGATATGTTACAACAATATAGTGTTTCTTATATGTATGAAAATTGAAAATGAGCATTTTCAAAACTTCGACCCCGACAACAGGCCAGCTGAAGTATTAATAAATAAAAGTTGCAAAACACTTACTTCATGCACTTGTATTCTAAAAGACTATTCGATGCATATTACATGTTTACTGTGTTTTACTAATTACTGTCTGTATTATTATGATATTATATATACAATATATATACATATAATTCGTCAAAGATATCTTGAAAGTGTCGAAAAGATCTCTGACGGATATCTTTTAGATGCTATAAGACATCTTTTAGATATATCGAAATAGTTTTATTTTCGTATCAAGGGCGTAAAAGAACTTTGCGCCCGTAGGTGGTCACTGCGCCCGAGGAGCTGGCAAAGACTACCCCGGGGGGGTTGGGGGTCGAAACGTCGAAATTTGATGAAAAACAATAGGGTAATTTTTTTGCCGCGATGACCAAATTTAATACTGTTTCAGACAATAGTCATAAACATTTTTTGTAGAGAATTTCATGCTCTATCTTTTTTGTTTGAAACATTTTTTCATAGAATTTGTATTTTTCAAAATAAATGCAAAAAAACTACAAAGAAACTCAATTGGGGCTAAGTTTTTTTAGTAATGGACGGGTGGATCTACCCCAAAATCTAATCAGATCTAAATTATGCCAAGACGCGTATTTTTAAAAAAAATGTATGTCAATACGCTTATCCGTTCGCGAGTTATCGCGAGACAAAAACCTTAGGGTCTGAAACGTCGACATTTGATGAAAAACTATATGGTAATTTTTTTGCCCGAAGTGACCAAATTCAATACTTCGTCCAGACTTAGTCTGGGTCGATGTAAAAGTGATTTCTACTGAATTTAAAAAAGATTTTAAAAATTTTAAACTCGTACATCTATATCACTAATTTCTATTGTTATGTCGTAAATGTAGTGATTTAATTCTGTAAAGTACACTTTCTTGTTAGGATTAATTTTTTAAATTTAGAACCAAGACTATTCAAGGTATTCCTACTACACAAATTATTAACTACCATTTAAAAATCTTCGCACATTAAAAACCTTCCAGATATCTCCATACAAATTCACTTATTTTAAATCAAATTTACAATCAGTCGGTGTTGCTTGCCATTGTCCAGAACTTAATATTTCAAATCAAGGTTTTTTCAACCCACTCCTCAATTTTTACAGCCGAATGTAGTGCTATTGATGCTGAAATGACCTTAGAGTTGGAATAGACACATCAAAACATACATATTTTTTCAGATTCTCAGAGTGTAATTATTTGTTTAAAAATATGCACGAACATTACTCCGTATATGCTAAATATAAAAGAAAAAAAATCAATATTTTTACGTCATCTTCTGAAAAATATATAAATTTTTAGTTGGTTATCATGGTTTACAAAGTTCATCTTATTATATGTTATGATATATGTATTAACATTTAAGCTTAATAAACCTGTTATTATGTTTCATAAGTGATAGTCCATTAAAAAACCATAACTATTAAAAGTTATTTCATTATAAAAATTATTTTCTTGATTTTAATAACATTTTCTTAGTAAGCAAGGTTTTAATATGTACGTACTGATATGCATAGAATTGATTATATATAAACAATGACTTATATCCTTGATTTATAACCTTTCAAATTAGTTTCGCTATGTTTACATTGATAATTAAAAGCTGACATACAGAGGACTGATATGGGAAAAAGATGTAAGTGATCCGATTAGGTGAATATGCAAATATAATCTCTTCTATTGTTTCCTCGCGCAATTACCGTTATCGCCAGTTAACATCACCAACACGGCCTCGG
This sequence comes from Trichopria drosophilae, assembly GCA_030407085.1. Taxonomy (NCBI): domain Eukaryota; kingdom Metazoa; phylum Arthropoda; class Insecta; order Hymenoptera; family Diapriidae; genus Trichopria; species Trichopria drosophilae. The sequence continues at coordinate 156,274,488 of CM059583.1, forward strand.
ATGTTCATTTTGCCCGTTATTGATGAAGTATTCAGCAAAGTTGGTAATTTATTACTCACAATTATATTTGTATGTAATAAAATTTCTCGACCGTTTTAAATAAATTAAAAGAATTAGTGGCTATAATCGGTCATCGTAATAAGAGCTAATTTAATTGAACTTTTTCGGCTCTATGATTTGTAACCATCTTCAGAAATAAAAAAATTAATTATACGAAAGTCAGAAAAAAATGTATTTTGATTCATTTGCTAGAAAGATATGCATGATGGAGTTTGCATATAGAATATTTAGCAAATGATTGTCATTCCAGGGAAAAGATTTTAAATATATTTGTATATGCTCAGCCGAGGTGCACTCCTTCAACAAAAAAAACACACAAAAAAAGGGCTTCGGTTTTAGAAGTAAAAAATGTTCTGCATATTTGAAAGTTTTACTTTTGCATTACAAAGATAATAATAAAAATTTGTTGTTCATATTAATATTTCCGAAACTTACTGAAATATAACTTGTCTTGATAAAAGTCTTTATTCATAATGATAGTATTATGCTCAGGAAATTACTTTCAACGATCTCTTTGTTTATAAAAAAAGGAATAAACTAAAAGTGACAATATCTCACCCTGGTTTAGCAAGTTAGTCCAAATTTTTCGTAATTAATTAGTATGAATTTAAACATCAGGTTTTAAAATGTCAAATTGAATATAACGGTTCCATTTTTTACAAATTTTGTATGTACACCATTTTTTATTTTTAAAAACTGAGATTAGATTCATGTTCTGAATCCCAAATTTTATACAGATTTAGTTCCTACAAAACACTGGCCTTTTAAGGTTTTGAGAATAAGATGGAACACAAAGCGATGTAAGACACTTTAAGGGCAAAAAACGATTCATTATTGGGCTTCGAGATCACTTAATAGGGCATGGCTTAAATTAAAATGTCAAAAATTAGGTGGTTCACCTCTTTTTTCTCAAAAACTTCCATACTCTCTTTATTTATATGTAAACAAAACTGAAATTTGCAGGATATTGTATGGCACAGAAACAATTTACGTAGAACTAATTATAGTGCACCTTCAAATGAAACTACAGGTTAAGGCAGGTGTATAGTTATATTAGTAGCCTAATATTTCGTATTAGTTATTTCATGATATCTTTACATTGTGTTTTATTTGTCGGAGACGTTTCTCAGCGTTTTCTAAAATTCGTTAACAAATTCCACGATATAAGAGATCTCAGGATGAGTTAATACTGTTTTCCTTTAATATTAGGCTGAACCTATTAAAACAACAGATATATAGTGAAAAAATGATCATTCTTGAGGTGTACAATGGCAATTACATAGTTGATCAATATAAAACAAAAACCTTAACCGGCACCTTTATTTTTTTCAAAACCTTTTTAAGTTTGGGGTACAATTCATTTACACTTTAACCATTCTTATTTCACTATGTATTAAACTCGACTTTATATTAAAGATTTTTCTCTGATTAATTCAGTTTTCAGTACTAGTAGCAGTACATTTCATATGTTTGTGATATTAAAGTTTAAATTAAGTTTTATATCAGTGACATATGTACAAAGATTTGAACGATAAAAGAACGTTGAAAGTAAGTCTGAATCGATCATGCTTTGTCATTAGATGTGGAAGTTTACAATATGTGAACTAAATATTTTCAATCAATGTTTCTGGCTTGCAGGTAACCGTGGGCTGCACCGAACGCATTTCGTTGTTTTCTTGTCTCGATCATTGTGTTTCATCATTTAATTGTTGTTTTTTTGATAATCTTTAATCACATTCCGCATTTTTTTACACATTCCCTGCATACCTCCGTATTCGTTTTTATCATTTTTTGAAAAAATGCTTCATTTTATTCTGCTTTTAGTTCTTATTTTAGGGCACTCCGAGAAATTTACAGTTGTGGCCGTATTTCACCCAAGTTTATGGTAATCTGTACTATGATATAATTAATTTCACTGTAGAAGTCGTAACTGGTACTATAAATATAGTTAATTTTACTATAAAATATTTTTGTGCCTGTATTTTACTTAAGCCTACACAGAGAGAAAAAAAGGGTTATTGGAACCACGAAAAAACAGTAGAATCGATTTTAACCTCTTAAGTAGTAGAATTAACTATATGTAAGGTTAGAGTTGATATTTGAGGTTATATGTACGAACGATTTAACAATCGGAAAATAGTAAATGGACCAATTTTATTGTATCGTTTACCACGGAAATAGTGAATGCAACAACTTTTTGAATTTACGCGTTTTACTGATACAAAAAGGTTCCGTTAACTATTTCCTTTCTCTCTGTGTATAGTAACAGATACTATAATTTTCTCTGAGTATCATTATCCATTAAATAAAATAAAATGATTCTAATCTTCCTAATGCCGATTCATTCTTTTTTATATGTGCAGACATGTATATTGCAATTAGTTCATTGAAATGTAGAGAACTTGTTAATTTTCCAAGATTGCAAGAACACATTTGCTCGTTGAATACATAACCTTAATGTGGTTGGCACTGACAAGTGAAAATCGCTTTGAAAATGGATATTATAACACAGACTATAGAATGGCATGCTTTTTTCAAGTTAAGCTTAAAATTGTTGTTTAATCAAGTTTAAAAGAATGCAACGTAGACAGTCAGGTAGTCCAGGCCATCTGAGTTTACTATCTATTTACTCAAGTAATCTACATAAAATTATAAATAATAATATACGATATTAAATGAATAGAAGTGTTCCATAATGGTTCTTAACACATTTTAACCACAAAATGCAAAAATTCCTTCAAATCTTGAATCTTCACACTTTTCTGAGTATATTCCAAAACTATTAAAAATATCTCATCTGCCCGTTGTTGAAAAAATCGGCCGGGGAACAAAGTTCCGAAAATCAGCACACCCCGCAAGGCCAAAATTTCGATACAGCATGGCTCCAGAATGATTTTCTGCAATTTGTCTTTGAAAATTAGGCAAAAAGAAAGCAAATTAAAATACCTTGGACTCCCGCAATATCGAAATTTTAGCCTTTCAGGGTTTTGATTTTCGGAACTTTCCCGTATAACACAAAGCTCTCTTTAAGTTCCTCAGGAGTTCAATTTCAGAAGCTTCCTGAGACCTCGCATAATTGCTCCAAATGAGTTCTCTGGAAGCTCTGCCAGTAAGCTTACATGGACGGGCACAATTTTAAGTCTGTGCGAACTCTCACGAAACTCTGAAGAAAGTTCTGACAGAACTCCAGTGTAGTTCTGTTGAAGCTCCGATAGCTCTTGAAAGAGCTCCGTGGAAGTTCCGTTACAGAAGTACATCTGAGTTCCGGGCGAATTAGTTAAAGGGGTAACCTAACCTCGACCAATCAGCGAACGGCTTTCTTCTGGTGCTTCTGTGATATTTATCGTGATTTTGTATTGTTCTTCCCGCATAGAGACATACGAATAGAGCGCGTTATTTCTATAGTTCACGTGGTTTACGGATAAACGGTGACTTTTTCGTCGAGGTGGTTTTCCTTGAGGATGCCTTTCCTGGTCGCGGATCGTCCTGGAGGACGACGGTTGCCTTATTGCCTGCCCGTTTCCTAGCCTGATTCAAACTTCAAACATCGAGATTAGGTTAGAACGAATAATATAATATTATAATTATATTAATTTTTATTTACATTTTTCAATCGGTTTTTGTTATTTTTTGCAGCATTTTTCACTTTGCATTTTTGCCCTGTGTGATATTGCTGCTGTTGGTTGTGGTTCGTTGCTGCAGTTCCTCCCGCTTCCGAAAGAGCTTCCAGAGAGCTTCCAAAGAGCTTCAAGAGAGCTCCCAGAGAGCTACTACAGAGCTTCCAGAGAGCTTCCAGCGAACTTACGTGCGAGTTCCTTAGGAGTTAGAACGGAGCTACATGAGTGTTCGCAAAAGCGGACATAGAAGCTCCCAGAGAACTCCATACGAAGCTCTCAAGATGATTAAGAAGGTTCTGAGGAGCTCCATAGGAGCTTATTGTGTTATACCGGTTGTTCCCCGGCCAAAAAATGGACTGTTTAGATTAAAAAATTTATGTTGTATTTGCATACCACTTGCAGCAGTTTTTTCGAATAATTTGCGAGATTCGCCTTACGCAAACTATACTTTTCTTCAATATATTTTGAAAGTTTTGATGTAGGGCTTCCATCGACGGAAAGAGACGGATTTTTGGACTGTTTGGGGTGCAAATTTATGGGACAGAACAGTTTCTGATGTTAGGTTACCTGTGTCAAATTTTCAAATTGAGCATGTATCGTCGTGTGGAGGTTCAAAGGCGGTTTTACTGTGAAATTTTAATTTTTTTAAAATTTGACATTATGTTGCCTTTGTTTTGAAAGTGTTGAAAATTTGTTTTTTTTCGGTCCGGAAAAAATTTGTTTAGATTCTTTCGACAATTCTAAACAAAAAATTTTAGAAATGCATTTTTTTTCAGTAAATTCCCCCGTTGGACCTCCATATCTGAAGATTAAGACATATAATCTGAATTTTTTCACCAGTAAGCTATCATCATAAACTTACAGTTGTGACGCATTCTGAACCCAAATTTAAAATCCAGAAAACATACGATATTTGGGGTGGCTCTTCCGTAGAGTGAAAATTGTGCCACTCAATTAAAAGATAGGATTCTCACTATAGACACTCAGTTTTCACTTCTTAACAATGAAAATTTAATCTTTCGTTTTATAAAAAGCGAATTTACTAGCGTTTTACGGTGTTCAAATGTGTGTTATTAACCTCACATTTCATGGTATAATCCGACTATCATACCTGTGCGAATCATGAACAAAACATACTATAATTAAGAAAAGTATTAAATAAAATATTAAAAAAATATACGTTGAATTTATAAAATGGAAATTAAAGCTTATATCAAACTTATAATACTAAGGAGTTGATAAGTATCCGATAGTTAAATATTTTGCATGAATATTTAATAATAGAAACCATCAATTAAATTTTTCTGATAACATATCGCAACATTCGGGATGAAATCAATCCATTTTTTAGACATGGTTTGCATTTATTAATTTTTGCAGATGCCGCAGGAATTTCCCATTTTGATGGATTTACTCGGGTGACTACGGTAAGATCATATCACACTTTATGACGTTCATTACATTTTATGTCGATATAGAATAGTCTGTTTATTCCTTTTCTGGAGCATTTATTATTTTTGTGAAGGGTTAATGGTCAGTTTGCGTTTATGCCCTTACAGCCTCACTATATATTCTACGTACCTTTATATCGAACGAAAAACTTTTTATGTTGCTTTATTTTTTAGAAATAAAATGTTTACGATGTACCGTTAAATCGAGAGAAAATATTTCCAAATAAGCTTTTAATATTTTTATTGGGCATGGGGTATTTATGATCGTCGATAGTTTTTTATTGATTATGCGTTCATGACATAAATTTTATATATTAATTAATCTGTAAGGGAAATCAAATGAGCAAATACATTTTCACAATCAAGATGTACATGGGATAAAAAATTGTATGTTCTGTATGGAAATGCGATATCGAAGTATGGTTACGTGTAATTTATTCGCATGGCACAGGTATTTATTGTTTTAAAAAATATCGATATACAAAATTATGATATACCCTTCATTGAGTTCAAAACACAAAGTACAGAAATAATATATTTTAATTTACTGAGTCAGTATAATCTGTTGCATTCAAATATATTTTACACGTGTTTGGTGTATTTGGTGAATAATATATTCACTACAAAAACATTCCTATAAGACATTTTACTGTTCTTCATTGTTTTTAAGTTTCATACAAAATTGTCTACGTGTTAATTCAATATAGAATATATGGTCATGATATATTTTGCACATGACTTTTCTTTCTTTTTGTGTACTACTTTTTACTTTTCTTGTTTAACTTTTATAATAGTAATTTTAAAAGGTATTGCAAGTGTTTTCATTTTCATTTACATTATGTTGTTTAAATGTTGTAAATAGAACTTTTATTTTTCGGTTTATTGAACTATAAATCCTATTAATTTTGTGTGACAAAACATTTCTTGAACAGATAAGCAAACCTCTTACAATACGATTTAATCGAACAGAAGAGAACTACTAAGTAAGGATAACTAATAGTTTAATAGATCGTAGAATCGAAAGAGAACATAATCGCGGTTATAAATAGTATCGTAGGTGTCGAGGGAGAAATTATTGATTCTATCGAGGGGGATGTTTTATGCCACAATGGTGAGAATATGACACACTGCTTAGTATTTCGGATGTGATAAGTAGAATTTTGTTTAAATACAACGGGTACGGTGATTGATTGATGGAAAGTTCTATACTAATTTTATATAAATTCGAATGTACTGTATTAGTACGAATGCGAAAGCGATTATCGTACATAAAAAGGAAAAAGGGTTTATGGAATCGTGTAGAATTAACAACATGAATGTTATAGTTGATATTTGAGGTTACCTACGAATGATTTAAGTACCGGAAAATAGTCAACAGAACAATTTATTTTGCTCCATTAACTATGAAAATAGTTAATTTAACAACTTCTTGTATTACAGCGTTTTACTATTATACAATGGTTCCAATAACTGTTTTCTTTCGCTCTGTGTATCAGAAGTATTCGAAATATTTCACTAACAACCTAGCTGAAGAAAAATATTTAAAAAAAGTGTTTTAAAATAAATTTTGAAAAGTAAAATTTAACTGCGATGTGACATATTATTGATACGATCATGTAACATACTATTTTTTAACATTAAACTAAATGGATATTAAATTATTATGGATAGTAAATTTTCCAAATTGTAATTAAATATATATTTTTGGCGTACCTAGTCCTCTTAATAATATGATATATTTTTTATCTTTTGCAGTGCAAATTCCAAATCAAGACTAGTGTAAAACGATAAGTAATTTGTTACTCTTCCCTATATCAAATGTATGTTAACATATAGCACGTCACGTTTATTAAACGTCTATATATAATTTATGAAATGCCGAAAAATAAGATTTTTGTTATTGCCGTGCAAATAACTTGTTTGATTTAATAAATTAACAAAGAAATTTAAAAAAATTGAATTAATGAGGCACTATTTAACTACGCACTTTATAATATCCTAAGACAGTAAAAATTCTCCATAAAGCAAGATTTTATATATTTTAAATTAAATATTTTAATTCTAATTATTATTCAATATCGAAGAAGTAAGCATAACTGTTTAAACGAATAATTAATACTTGTTTCCAAACGATGCATAAAAACAAAAGCGTTTAGCAATTCTATAATAGCTGTAAAAGAGTCATCACTACGAGCGTAAAGATTTTATCCTCATAGAATTTAACGTTTTCCTTTGCAGATCTCATAAATGCGCGTATATTTACTTCCTTGAGTAAGCTAAGAACTTCCTTGAATGTTTACGTTTATCTTAAAAAATCTAAGGCATAATTAGGCAGCAGGGGTGAAGCCCCTAGTGTTTCAAATTAAAATTCTATGTTCAAATTCTAATAAAAATAGAGAATTTATTCCTAGGTAAGCAGATGATCATTTCTATTATTTGTTTCTCTTTATTGTGAGTGTAATTAATAAAACAAATGAACAATTATTTTGTCGAAACTTTCGGTCATACTTTTGGAAAGTTTAATATTTTACTTCAAATAGGCTAGGTTAAATTCAGAATTAATTTTCATATAGTTTTAATTTTGTATCTTTGATGTTTATTATAGATTATTAATAATTTGTAATTATTTATTCCTATTGTAAAATACTTGTTCCATAACAAACTATTGGATTTTACACCGAAATATAGCAATTAAAGAATTTGCAATTAGGTTTAGTGTTTTCGTTAAAAATCACTTGTCTCCGAGTACCAGTTCTTCAATGTTGGCTATTTTATTGGCCAATTTGAAACTATAACAAAAATATAAAATGCAAGGATATATATAAAAAATATTAATGATTAATAAAAAATTCATAATATCCATAGGTAGGTAGTTTATATTAAAAGATTAAAGGTAAAATTTGCATGTCTGCAAACACAACGTCAGCCGTGTTGTGCAAATTTTTACTACCACAGAAAGTTTTTAAAACGTAAAAATCGAGCGATTTTTATTTCAACCTGACTGCGTGAACCTATAATTTAGTGCCGTGAAGGATAATCTCGTATATTTCAGAAGAGCCGTCTGGAAGAAACGTTAAAGGTACGAAAATGAATTAGTATTTCGAAAAAATCAGTTGTGTTACGCTACTTAACGTCTTTAATAGTGATAGATTTGAAATGTAATATGTTTTCATTTTAACCTTGTTTGACATAAACTTCGTTGATAATATTATCCCATACAAGTAAAAGTTAAGATAGTGCGAATTATTTATCAGTTGTTCTCAGTCGCGTTTATCGTCATGAGTATAAAGTTTTTCACTTCATGGTAAATCTGACTGTAATATTGTATAATATTGACTAGAATTTATTTAAAAATATATTTTATCAACTTTATATTATTTTACATTGGCATTTATTGATATAGATTAATTTTTTCAAAACCAAAAGCATAAAATGTAAGCACTATAATTTACAATATACTGCAGCTCAGAAATTGCATGTGGACATTATAGGTTTCTTCCCGAATAATATACCGTTTCATCCATTGCTAAAAATATATCTTTTAATTCACTAAGTTTATAAATATTATTTTTAATTTTAAGAACCTTTTCTTATTTTTTACAAATCTTTATATTTTTCCTAGTCTCATGTCTGATATACAATTAAATTCCGAGACAAAAAATAGAAAGAAAAAACGTGCGCAATGAAAATCCAAAGATACCTAATTTTTTAAAATACCTTTTTTTTTCGATTTTGGTCAGCCATATTGGATGATCCATTTTGAATTCTGAAATACAATTATCAGATTTATATAATCAACAACCTCAGAAATCCACGAGCAACAAATTTCAAGTTTATTACGTCACAGGAAATATGCTTACGTTAATAGTCGTGTAATGCGATGCAAAAAAATTGCATGGTAAATAATCAACCCCTGGATATTATTTGATCTCTCATCATTTTTAGATTTCTCAAGTGATACTCTAGCATTGTATTTAGCAAAAAGATCAAAATCCTTTTACAAAAACTTAAATTATGTTTACGCCAAACAAAAATCAAATTATGTGAAAATGACCCATATCGAATTTGGGTTAACTAATTAGTAAAGTGAGGTAGACTCGAAAAAACGTAAGATTCGTGACGATAAATAAAGATATTCATCATAAGTCAAAATGTCATAAAGAAGAATAGTAGGGCTTCAGAAAACCATTAAAAAGTGTACTCACTGACTGAAATAATTTTAAAACCAGCCGCGTTATTGCAAAAATGTGAATTTTTCTAGATAATTCAATGTCCCGTCACTCAAATGTTATTTCAATTCCAATGTTGGTACTACATTTTTTTGCTATAAATATCACACAGAATTTAAATTTATAATATTGCTATCTAGTTATTGTACACCCAGTGTATATTCTAAGGTTAACCCTTTGAAGCTTAAATGTTATGAACATGGAAAACAACTGCGTTACTTAGGGGTTTTCAGGTTTACTGATTACGAATCTGATTTCAGTTTTTCAAAATTCAAAATGGCGGAACCAAGATGGTCGACCAAAACGTGAAAAGTTATTTGATCAATCTGAATCTGGGTACTCGAGGATTTTGAAGCTCACAAACTTTGCATCTGATCTTAGGTTTTGAAAAATACGAATGTAAATTTGGATACACAATTTTGAAGTTTGAAATGATAATCGGAAATAAGAAACATATCAAAATTTGAATAAAAAAATATTAAAAAATTCACAAAGAAAAACAGTAAGACAATATAGCCGCCAAGTCCACGTTCTTATCCCTGAATTGGACTGAAAGCGGTGCTATTTCGAATAAATAGGAAACTTTAGCTGCATATTATTAATTCAAACTCTTGTAGTTTAAACTCATAGATACTTATATATATTTTTACCACAATTGGATATTTTCGTCTGGATCAAACAACTTTTAGCATTTTGGTTCGTTGGTCAAGAACAAGGTGGCAAAGCTATTCTTAAAACTAGAGGCATCGAAGTTAAAAACTTATTTACTATGACACTTTTAATACAGTGCCTTTTAGAAGCAAATAAAATTGATCAAAAGTCTGTTGATCGTATTAAAGAATATATTAAAAATACTCAGAGTCCGTATGAAAAAAATTAATATATTAATCCATCGCGTCCCCAGCTGAAAAAAAATAAAAAATGCCGTTGCTGCAAAACTTTTAAAACTTAGGGAAATTAAACAAAAGAACACTTTGTTTAGCTGCTAACTTGACAGAAACCTCATTATACCAAATTTCAAACGATTATCTTCTACTAACAATACGAATATCGTCGACTAACGTCAACAATGAATTCTTTCGGCAAAATCGTTATTTTTCCATACTTGTTTATTTATAGATCATAAACGGTAGACAAATATATCTTAATAACTGTTTGTATAAATTCTTTTATGATTATAGTAACAGAATATAACAAAAAGATCGATTTAATTGCGCTATTTTAAATAAGCAAAAGTCAGAAAAATCGAGATGGTAATGTGGGTTACCACCATGCTTCTAAGGGTTAAAGAGAAATTAATTATCATATTTGTATCATTGTAAACAATGTTACTAAACTATAGTCGTATTTAATTCTCCTGTAGTGCCATTACACATTGTATAGTACTATACACTGTTGTTTTTTGTTATTGCTAAATAAACAATATAAAGATGTTCAAATAAACAAAGTTACTACTCAATTTTTACTATTTACAAACAATCGTGTGTGAAATCAATACAATAACAAGTTTAGAGTACTTCTCTTTTCGGCGACTTCGCTTAAGGTATCAGATCGCAAACCAGATGGCGTTTGTTAATTAAATCAAATTTATATAAACCATTTTTATATGAATATTGTTTATGATAAATGGAATTATTTTCTAGAAAATCTCACATATACATATATATTTACAAATATATAAGTTTGGTTATGATGTTTTTGTTTAAAGATGGAGAAACTCGAACTGTAGATAAAAATTGTTTTCAATCGATATCCCGAAGTGTACTTTTCATACATATATACCTATATCGATATGATCTTCGATCAGAAGGAACCGTTTAATACCAAACCAATAAGCACCCTCCTGTGCGACATAAGCCGACTTTTCGAGAAGAACTCCTATTCGGGTATGTCCTGATATGAGGAGAAAATCCATAACAGTGCGGAAAAAACCCCGAGTGGATTTCGCGGCTAGTAAAATACCAAATACATCAGTAACAGTTGATTTAATACATTTTGTCATGTCATTATGGGTTGGTTAGAAGTCTGTCTAAAAGAAAATATGGATTTCTTAAAATTAACTGGTATATACAAATTATAAACTTAATTTTTGTTTTGAAGTCGTACGTTGATAATGTTTTTTAAGCATATAACAATATGTTGAAAACAACATTCTTTGAAATCATTTCAATCTCCTTCATGACATACAGTATGAAGTTAAATTTCTTTCCGTGTAAGTAGATTATAGTCTACTTCGAAAGAGAAATTTGCGAGAAGTAGGTTTGTAAAGAATTTCGCAGAATATGACATTGAATACGATTGCACACGTGTCTTCATAAAAACTGTTGAATATGAAATAGCGTATTCTACACGGAAAATAATACATTTAAAAAAATTACCATCACGCAACTTGATAAGTTTGTTTTAATGAAATTGGATTTAAATAAAGTGGATGAACCAGTTTAATTATAAATATCTTTAATTGAGGGAATTCAATATCAGCGCCTTTCATGCCAATAAATATTTTAGTTTTTAAATTTTGCTCTAAACATGAGATAGCAACATTTTCAATTATTTAAAGTTTTCCATATTACTCATTATTCTCCATTATTTTTCAAAATAATACACATGGGGATTTGTAAAAGTGAGGCCTGAGTTGTCTTCATTCATTTAATTATTGAATATTTTTTTCAAGTATTGTTTAAGTCGTACCTCATACATAAAAATATCTTTATGTACGTCTTTTCGGTGCGTAAAGTAAACTTGTGCGTAAAGTAAACTTTACGCACTCGATTATACTTTACGCACGAAAAAGCCGTACGTAAACTACTATTTCGCGTATATTTTTTTTAGCAACAAAACATGTGTCGACAAACAAAATTGTTGGTTTTTTTGTTATGAAATCGATATTTACATAATAGCATCTATTTTAAAATTTAGAATGTTTTAATTTACTGAAACTTTAGATCTACTGCAATATAGTTAGTAGTGTTGGACATATTTAGTTTTATTTCTGTATAAATTTGAAAATTGCTGTTCTTATCGGCCATATTCATTTAATTTTTATTTGTGAAATGTTCACAGGCATTACGCATTTCACAGTGTAAATAAGAAAGGAATAAATTTGTTCTTAATACGGTATGTATTAAATCTTTATTTCTTAATGTGTAAAAATTATAATCATTATTAATTTACATGGTGCCTTAAATTTGAAGGATAACAACAATTTTATTATTATTAGTTTTAGTGCACATTCATTCAATGGATTTTCCTGCAGATAATGTTTTATCGACATGTTTGTTCATAATTCTCTGCACATATCGAATGTCAATGTGTTGCTAACGTAAGTACACTTGTAATATCTGCACGTGTTTGGCCGCGGAATGATATATAATGTATAATTATTTAGGTTCGTTCAATTTCAGTACATAAAACATAGCTGGTCAAAATTTAATATTGCTGCGATGAATTAATAATAGTAGTAATTTGTTTTCAATTTTCTTATACGAAATTGCTATTTTTAGATGGAAAAAATATGTTACATATAAACTTCATTCCGGAGCCCTAGAATTACCGGATCACTTCGCCAAAAGGAGATGATTTTCAGTCGATCCTTTATGATTACGAATAATTTTTTATAGAATTTTCTATTTAATTACAGAAATAATTACTATATAAGTTTCTAAATTAAATTAATACAAAACTTACACAAAAATTAATATCGTACTTATTGAAAATCCATCGAAGGATTCATATGCATAAGGTATATCAATGCATTCTGACTTTTGTAGAATTGTAATTGAGAATTTGTTGAAGCCATAAAGTTGTTAAATCAACTAAAAATGTCTTCCCTACAACGTTAAGCGATTGAGCGTTGAAAAGTCATAAGAAAATTTTTCTTTTTTAGTACTGGAAAAACCTATAATTCACTGTTTATCCTTCCACGAATCTTGTCCCCGAAAAAACATTAAAAATAGTGAATAAACGGGATGAATGATCACTATTACTAGTTAGCGTGAAGTAACAGCGTGGTCAATTTTAATTTAGATAGCCAAATAACTCGAAATATCGGGATTAACAGAAACATTGATGAATGTTCTGGGGATGATTTAATGATGACCTTGACAATGTGTTTTATCATCATTTTTAAATAGAACCTCATATTCTTTAAACCGGTTTTCAACGAGTTCAAAATTTTAGGACCTGATGAACTTTTTTGTTATAGGTTAAAGTTGATTATGTAGTTGATAAGTCATAAGTAAATCTCATTGGGTATTGTTGAACGTAATTTGCCATCTTAAAGTGTCATTTGACATCACTTTTCCATTGTTGGCATCAGTCGTCATCATCATCAGCTTTTTAAGAAGTCCTAAAAATGGTACGATGTCTTAAATGATTATCAGAAAGAGCTCTTAAAGTAATCATTAAGAAGACATATGCATCGATTTTAAGAACTCTCCAAGGCTTCTTGAATATGAGGTCTCAGAGAAGAGCTCTTATATAAGAACTTTGACAATCAATATTAAATAAATAACATAAATGAAGATTCTATTTTAGTACCTTAATTATTAATTTATGTAATTCTTAAGTGCCTCCTTTAGTATAGTTATATATTGGACGGTGATTACATTCAATAGAATGGCGGTCATAACATTTACTAAATATCGTAAAAGCAGTTATACCTTATACTATTCTATTTATATCTATCTATTATAGCTATATAATCCATTGGTCTGCATATGATGTAAATATAGTGCGAGTTAATTTATGGATTCAATAGCCACCTAGTGCATCTGGAAGAAACGCAGATCATAACTAGGGAACCGTTTACTAAAGAGATGTTCCAAAACGAGATAGATTTAAGATTACAAACGCAAGACTCTTCGAGAGGTCCTAAGTAAGACCTCTTTAAGAACTCATTTAATAGATTATCATAATTCAGACCTCTTCAGGAGGTCTTTTTGGAGATATCTTTGGACTGAACACTTCACGACCTCCTAGTTGTGTCAGTTAAAGATTTTATTTGAGGTTGATTTAAAAAATGTCCAAACTAATATAAACTTATCTTTCTAAATTATGTCGTCGTTATATTACACCAAATCGGGATATAAAAAAATTAAACGAAATTAAAATATTAACAATCTCTGCGTTGTCATAATTCATAAAGGTAGTGTTAACTAATGGTGGAAGGGCTTTGAAATGAAACACACGATTTGATCGGCCACAAACTAAAAATCATATTTATTCCGATCAATCGGTGACGACCCGATCGCGACGCGGACTTCCTAACCCGACGACATCCCTAAACGTTCTGAAAAAACCCGATCGTCAATTTTTTACATCTTAGTTCGACTTTTCAATTTCTCGAACGTTTAAATAGACTACAACGTCATATTATATATCGATTATACTATTCGAAATACAAATATTTTTATCGAGATCGTCACCATTTCGAAGGGCCTTTTACATAATTTACCTAACAGGCCTGCTTCATTTTGAGAGGTACCAAACATCGATTCCGTCCGTAACAGGTAGTGACTGAACTCTTAGAGTGCACTTAAATGCTAATATAAGTGCAAACTCCGACATTTTAAATTGAGATAGTCTTTTATTTTTATAAGCAAACAAGATCATTAATATACCTACAGATCACTCTTAACAAGAGATCAAACAAAAAATATTAACCCTTTCAAATCTTTCAGTCCTTTCAGAAGAATGTTTCGAAGGTTTTAGGTGTTCGCTACAGATGAATTATATATTATTTTATTTATTTATGGACAAGCTGGCCCTCACATATAGAAGAATACAATATGTAAAAGAATATAACAAAAGAAAGTTATACAAAATATTGTAGAAAGCCAAATAGTGAATACAAATGTAACAACACAGGAAGTCACAATAAATACTTAAAAGGATCTGTTGCAAAGAACTTTTAAAATAACGGCAAGCAAGACATAAAAGCTATATGGGGGACTCATCGAGAACGGAACACTTTCTGGTCCTTCTTAAACGATTTACCATAGAGTGAAAAGAAAAATTTGACCTACACTTGATCTCGAACAACAAACGGAAGCAACACTGCCAATGTATACTGTGCGAGCTTAAAAAATTTTACTATTTTATTTATGGTGTGAATGAATCATTAGAATTTTAAACTGAAGTGAGATGGCGGAATAATTACGAGAAATCCTGTGCATGAGATTTACCGATTTGTAATATCTTAAATAATTTCTTACTATATTACCACACAAATGCGCACAAATTCTAAACTATACATGGACGATGACTGTCAATCAGATATTAGTAGTACATGGTTAACGCGACCTAGGGAAATGGCTTTGCATTTAATTGGATTTTTATATAGACTATTAGCATGCAACACACACAAATGTTCAGTAGCATCCAAAAATTTGTTAATGATGCTGAGTATTTACGACGATGTATTTCTTCTCAAAAGCACATGAAAATTTAATGAATTGTTCAATAAAACTTGGAAGAAGTTAGAAGTTAGGGGTAATTAGAATAAGTAACGTTTATATACAATATATTACTCTCAAATCAATGACAAGATATTTTCATATATTGTATGTGTTCAAATGTTAAAGCACAAACATGTGCCAGTTTTCGTTGTTGTGTATGTGATGTGTTTTTTATTACATTAGGAATATTGAAAGGTTATTTTTGACTGAATCACTCGTCACATCAAGGAAATCCAGTGAATATGAACACCTTTATTTAATGCAGTCCGCTTTATTACACTAAGTTTAATAAAATATAACATACCAACAACTCTAGAAAAAAATACGTTTCAATGTCTAATCCACGCATCATTCACCAGAAATTTGTTAGAAAACAAAGCGCAGAAATAGTAATCTCTTACAAAAGAACCCAACATCTTTTGTGATGCAGATGATACAATGCACAATTTTACTTCTTGGATTTGGATGGAGTTTTGAGTTGCACATTTTACTAAGAAATTTATAAAAACCCATCAGAAGCTGCATTTATCGTGTTGAAATCATATAGGCATGTTGATAATTTTGCGATTACTAATAATCACGAGACGACCTAGTTAGTCCTCGAGATGGAAGTCTGGGTCAGCGTTGACGCGATTACGATGACTTCTTGATTCTTCAACGTGACTAAACCGTGTCGACGTGCATCAAAGCATTTAGGATCTCAGATGCCGGTAAGTCATTACTCACGTCAGTGTTGATTCGTGAGGAAAAAAATAGGTTTACACAAAGTCCAGGAAGGTTGATGTAACTCGTCCGAGACCGGCCGCAGAGCAAGGTTCCAGAAAGCCGCGCAGTTGCCGGTTAATCTCGGTTGCTAAAAAATGCATTTTTAAGACGCAGCTTTCCGGCGATGTTTTTCGCGAGTTTGCGAGCTACACTCGTGATTTCTTCTAATAACCTATGTCCACATGTTATGTCGTGTCTTTTCTTAAAATAAGGCGGTACGATTTGTACTGGCTTTATGGTCCATTAGTGCGATTAACAAGTCGTCGTTACTATCATGATTATTTTTACGTGCAGCAACGATACAATTATTCTTCGCGGTCGCTATCGATTGATTTTATTACATGTTGTTTATACAGAATCTTTTCCTCGACATTGCCTTGAGAATATCTCATGATTCGCTGATTAACAGATACTTCGTCCTGATAAGTTCTCCAAAATTGTTATAAAATTATTTGCTAACTATAGCATTTTAATTTACAATTTTAAGTTATTCTATACTTCAATATCTGAGATAATACATATTTAAAAATAATGCAATGTAATGTTAATGTATGTAATATATATAATACCAAACGTAAAAATAGATGTGTTTTAAATTTACATATTCGGTAGGATTGGCAAAAGCTGACTGAGCCTTCACGTCCCAATAAGACAATAATTAAAGTTATGATATCTAATATTCGTCTTTAAAGTGTTAATTACATTCGCATACAGAAAAAGTTATGGATATGCAGGGCACATTAATGCCCAACGTTTGACGTTTATCTTGGGTTCCAAAGAGTATATACCAAATTTGAAAATCAAATTAATTTCTTAGTATGAGTTGCAGCGTGATGGAACTACTCTAGATTTACAAGGAACTCGGTATTTGTAGGGTATAAATTTAATGTTTAGTTTGTATGAACTTGACAGTGTTTATGATGGAAAAATGCAATTCGTAAAAAATTCTCATTTAATTTTTTTTATCAATTCTTATATGATTTAGTGAACACTTCTTTAAACTTTATATATGTCCAATCATTGAAATTCATCGTTTCACCAGCTTATAAGTACTTTTAAGCAAATTTGATTGCTTATTTTTGGATGGCAAGTTTAAAATACTTTTAAGGAACATACACTTGAACATTTCCCCTTAAAAAGATGATAAAAATACTTGGTTCTCCTAAAGAAACACATAAAGGCTGAAGAGGAATAAGAATAGTAAAAGTGCATCTTCCTACAACCTGTATAAAGGTATTAAGGCTAAGAAACGTGTTTTCGATATAATTCTCTTCTGATGATTCTTTACATTAGAAAATCTTGTAAAAAATGTTGGAAGTGGAGTCTAAGATTACAAATAACCTCAATTTTTTGCCAGACCAGAAATATATTAATAAAAGTTTTAGACCACGTTGTTACAACTTGGATTTGAAGTTACTAAATTTGAAATAGGGATACGATACCGCTACTTTACGATAACGCTATTAATTTATGAAAAAAGTGGTTCGCTACCCGAATTTCAATCAAAAACTTTTTTTTTACTGTTTTTAATAGTGTTTTGTATTTCAAAATATCTTTTTTGAATATATTTTTGCAGTTCTTTTTACGATAACGTTACTGGCTTTTGAAAAGAAATGGTGCGCCACGCCAAAAACTGTTTTGTTTTTTCTTCGTAGTTTTTTACGGTTTTTAATGGAGTGTATTATACTTAAGTAGTTTAAACGTTTTTTACGTACTTGTTCCTATTCTTTACGATAACAATACTAGTTTCGGACAAACAAAATACTGCCACCCGAATTTCGGATAAAAACTGTGTTTTTGCGATTTTTATGGAGTATATTATGTATTAGTGGCTCAAAACATCACTTTTTTGTATTCTTTGCGTTTCACAAGAATCTAAAGTCAGATTCTCGACTTTATTTTCTCCCCTACCTAGTATATGACAAAACCTGCTTTTTTAGTATCCAGAATATGTCCATACTTGGACATTCCGGACGTCCATTTTTTAGCAACAATACCTTAAATTCTCATCTATTTTCGCTCCGATAAAAATGCAATGGACGTCCATGGGCGTGAAGTGGACCAATCTCGGACGTACAGTTCACTTTATTTGGAGGAAGAATGATTGTTTAATAGACTAATTGTAAATGTGGACGAATAAACCACCAATTTTCCACCAACGGAAGAAAATTATGAAAAAAAAACAATTTTAGTTTTACTATCTTTATATATAGTTTTGGGAGTTCTAATTTTGGCTTTAGAAATATTTTTCTGTTACCTTTCGGAGAGTCTAGGTCAAGTAGGCAATTCTGCGAGAAGACATTTTTACCCTTCTTATTCTACTATAGTCTTCGTTCAATGCTTCTAAGTTGCCACAAGAGTTATTGAATTTCTTGTTGTTCTTTATGCTAATAAAATATTCGAATGTCTGCGTACGAAAAACATTATTCGCAATACAAGTTTTCAATCGTCTGGACATTAGATTAAGAGATGTTTGGTAATCAAACATTTGGAAACTCGAACCTTTTTTGTACATTTTTTGATCGTTTTAAACAATCAGTATACATTATTAATGTAAATGTAATGGTTTTCACATATTCAACATTCGAATTTTGAATCGTTTTCACTGAATGGACTTTATCTGTGCATCCATTCATAATGTTCGTATACTTAAAAGCGTTCCCCTGCGACAGTTCACATGGTATATCATTATCTTCATCAGACTTATAAAAACGTCTTGATACCAGAAGAAAATAACTTATAAAATTTTATAACGTCACCGGTCTGATTATAAACATTATTATATACGTGTTTTCAAGGATTAATGATCATGTAGACTTTTACTATGCAAGTTACAAGAATATGACAGTTTTTAGATTTCGTTATAGATAATTACACTAACGAAAACTGTCGTCCAGTTTGTCAATAGTAATAGTAAATAACAGCTCTTATTTAACGTTTACTACGTACATTTTTTTGTTTCAATTTTTAATTATTTGTGAATTTTGTATTTACTTTGGTTAGGTCGATGTTAGTATAAATTAATTAACATATTATCATCTATAAGTACATAAAGAATGGAAATCTAATGTTTTCTTAAATGATCAATATGTTTCTATAATAAATTTCATCTAAAAAAATTATAGTTTTATTATGAGTCGTAAAGTCAATCACATTTTGAAATGGTTCACAAATTTAATATCTCGTATGTGTGAAACGAATTGTTATGAATAAATTTTATAAAATAGTTATATTAAATGTTTAGTCAGTCTAAATAGATTAAATATGAACATAGCTTCAACTACAATTATATTTAATCACTCGTGGTAAGTATATAAGATTATCATAAATTTTAATTTGAAATATGAGGAAACAAGAAATCATTATTCGCAGTGATGTATATAAAACAAAAGTTGTTAAATTTATGATACGACCCTTGGTTAAAAACAGGAAAATTCGTTTACGCTGTTTATCTCATAATGTTCACTAAATAATGTCACCATGCAGATCATAACTCATATTTATTGCAAAACGTCGAACTATTGTTCGATCGTTGAAAGCGATATTTTATTGCTCCGAACCAATTTTTGACGTCGCCGCCCTGACGTCATAAGTGTTAAATGTACGTAAGCAATAAAATCAGACTTGCATGCAATACATGCATTATTCACCGATCGCCATTTACTAATCCATGTCCGTATAACATTCTACTTCTACAATTAAGTTGCTTACTGTCTACGACCAAAACTCTTTAAGTCACACATATAATATGAGTAATTTCAATAAAAATCATGATGAATTTAATACAAAACCAGTCGTGATTTTAAAAGCTTCATTGGACGATTGAACATAATGGTCAATTATTAATTAGGATAGGATTAACCCATCAATTTTGGAAATATGTAGTTAGGTAGCACAATATTCAAGTAGCAAAATTTGAGAAATAAAGTATAAAATTAGGGACAGTAACTTAATTGATAAACTTCGCTTGACAAACGAAATGTTAGCAGTATATCTTTTCGAATATCAATCAAAACAATTTCAAATATCTTTTGTTTTCCTTTCCGGGAATATTTTGTGTTTTAACTTACTGAATGAATAATTTCGTAAAAATTCTGCTGTAAAAAAGCAGCTGCAAATGATTATCGAAATTAAGAGGTGCATAGCAGGTTAGATATTACCTATTTATCTAGCTTGTCATGCAAATGATAATGTATATAGGAAGATGGAGTAAAACGGAATACCTTTTTATTTTGTACGATATATAAGGTAGAATGGTGACTCATTTGAAACTTTATCCGATAATGCAACTTCTTCGAGAGATAACATTTTTACGGAGTCCTATATTATTGGCATATCAAAACAAACAATGTATCATTTTTGGGGCATACCAAAACGGGCGGGGTGAATGGGAATATATCCGAGGGAAAATAGGAACATTTAATTTTTCTTTATTTCTCATCAAAATTTTTGAACTTGAAGTAATTCATAATTAAGTAATTTGGATATTTAAGGAAAAAAATAACAGATGCATTTAATTCAGAATAAAATATATTAATTTTTTTTATATAAACGAAGTAAGATAGTATAAACTAGTAATTGGATAAAAATCTAATTCGAACAATCTGATAAAACTGTTTTCCGAACAATTAAAACTAATACAATTCGAATTAAGACTATTCATCTTTTTGTTCCTTATTCCTTTTATTTATAACGCCTAACCATTTTATTACCCAATTTTATCTACTCCGGCACCAAAGTTACAAATAGTCCAAATACCACGGTTCATTTTGTAGTATTCTGGCTAAGAAGGGCATTCGGGAGGTCTCTAAATTCTAAAGCGTGTAAAGCCACACTTAAAATTAAAAAAAAATAAAAAAATTATAATGTTTTTTTATAACTTTTTTACTCCGTCAAAAAGATCCGATTTGTTCCATGACATTATTTGAGCTTTTTGTTACTATATCTTCAAATTCAGTAAAAAAAGGGATTATATATAACAAGGGATTTTTAAAAAGTACATTTTAAACTACAATAATACAGTCCGACAAAGAGCCCATCTTTTATTTTTGCAATAGAAAACGAATGGATAGAAGTAACCAAAATCTCCAACCTACAGAGTGCCGAAAACATAAATATAATGTAATCGCTGCTATAAAACGTTACGTACGTCATGTATTTCTTGATAGAAAATAGTTGTCAAGAACTAATATTTTAAAACAATAACCATCACATTATACGATAACATAGTGTTCCGGTTTATTTCATCTTCTTCGACATTTATTTTTTTATTCTTATTAATATTAACAAAGAAATAAAAAATATTAAAAACTCGATAAGTAGTAAAGAAGGAAATATTTTTGGAACAAATTATTATATGGAAAATGCGACGCTTGGTTCGTAAAGACCGAAGCTAAATATTTTCGCTTTTTTAAACATCCACCTCCTTGAAATGCTCTAAGGCCAATACTAGTATGATTTTGGACATATCCTTTTTGCAGTAATTAAAGAGAAACGTCAACTACTGCAATATATTAGTTACGAGGAGTAGATCTCTGACCGTTTATGTGGACAAATACTCGTCGAAAAGAAGTATCTTAGCCGTTTAGATGGAAGTTGAGATAGATTCTGACCATACGGCAAAATAGTCACGACGATTGGAATTAAAGATGCATATTAACATAAGAAAAGAATATTGATGGATATTAAACTAAACAAAAAATAGTCAGTTATACGGACTAAATATTTCTCGGTCATAATTAAGATAGCAATTGTGATCAATTCAGTTATACAATGCATTGTACAAATTCCACAATTCAATATAATTTTTTTTAATTGTAACAACGAGTTTGTTGAATCAGCAACTGTGACAAAGATTTAACTGCAAATTAGAAAAAAAATAATATTCCTTTTTCGCTTTACCCATTGTTGTAATATTATTTCACGCTTAATTTGTTATAAATACTAAGGAAATTACAATCGATATGATACAATTTTTAGTCGGATTATATTAAGAAAATGTGGCTAATCACTGTCAAAACGGTTTCCCAGGAATTCGAAAAGAAAAATTAGGATTCATAGAGGTTGACTTGCAGCTTTAAATCTGCAAAAATCTCTATATAAAAAAATTAAGATAAGAAACGTTAGTTATTACTGTTTTGTTGTGTTGTCTACATTTTTCATCATGCTGGATACCGCTCAATAGTTCTTGCTACGTTGTTCTTCTGTTGCCACAAGAATTCAGACACTTCAATCGTGGTCATTTACATGAACACGATATTAACGTGTTGACAGAAAATTGTATACATAAACAGAATGTATCAGAGTAAGTTATCCTATCCATCGGAATGCTGAAAATATTGTATCCTTCAGAATTCTTAATCCAACTGTGTCATTGTCTTTCATAATTCAAATCTGATGAATATATCTTTGGGAGGACAGAATCGGGATTAAGTTTTACAGTTTATTGAAGGAATATATGAAGCAATATTTTTTATTGTGTTTTCTTTTTTTATAAATGATTGTATAAGTCCTGAAGTAAATAAATTTTTGTCACAACCTGCAAAAATTCTCGGTCTTTAGGTGATGAATTATTTAATTACTCCAAAAAAGTAAAATAACCTGAGATTTGAAAAGGATTTTTCTTTTACTGCATGTATTTGTCCATAAATCGTGAAAAGCATTTTATCCCTTTTTTATTCCTATGCAGGCGTATCAATGAACGCCAGACACGTAACTAATACAACGGCTTTTTTTCTGTGAAATATAAGTAAGCTATGAAAAGCACTGAAATTATTTTGTTTGAAATGTGACATTTGATAATCAGAATTTCGTCCTATCTGTGTTCTCTACAATTTATAAAATTGCTATGTCCCATCAACTAATCAGCTATTATATCTATATAAGGTATTATTCCTTTTCATATTATGATTTTTTTACCTTCAACTTTCGATCCATAGAACGACACCATTTAGTATAAACATTTAATATGATATTTTGTTACAAAATAGGAGTTCAAATAATATTTAAATAAATGCATTACTACTTGTTCTTTCATTATTTATTTTATTTTAAATGTTAAATTCGAGATATCTAATCGTCACGGTACGTCATATCAATAAATTTCATTTCACGCAACATATTTCACATCGACGTTATATTCGCAAAATTTTCTAAACCAGAATGCCGCTGAAGGTCTAGACAATGGGATCAATGTGAGACAATGGGAACCATTTTTCTGGAATAGCATGTTCTACTTTACATTTTTTTAAAATGTGAATAGATATAAGTTAGTTGAATTCTCAGTGGCCCGTTCTCATCAATAGGGGGAGTTTTAGGCTCAAATGTCATTTGGTGTTCCTTTCTAGTGGTTCAGAATCTTACCAGAGAATAAAAGCATTTTCACTAAGAAATAACCTGATATCTGCCCCGATGATTCAACCAGATCACGATACAGAAGTCAGAAACTTAGAATTAAAACTAATCACCCATCCCATTCTTTTTCAGTTTCATTAAAGTAAAATAAATTTATCTAGAGTAATCGTCAAAAGCGTTAACTCCCGTTTGATTAGTAGCAGAATCATCCAAAATGTAAATAACTTTAGGCGAACAATAAAGTTAGAATTTATTTGCTTAAGAATTTAGTGATGGTTAATCATTGTTAGTTACTAGGCGGATCTATTGTATATTTTGTTTCTCTAAGTGCACGCACAATTTACGAATTGCCGTATCATTTGTTTCCGCAAATGTAAAATGTATGTAAAGTCGCTGCCCGTTGGGAGTACCGTGCAGTATCCTTGATTCATTTCCATAAAAACAAAGTGATAGCTTGCGTTATATACTCTTCCCTTTCTGATCGGAGACTCACGTGAATCACTCCTTGAAAACGGAACTGCATATTAATAGCCGGACACAGCCTCCACTTCCAGATTTTGTAACGAGTTTTTTAAACTTTCCAAAGAAGGAAGGAAAAAAATCGCACGAAACGAAAAAGGGACGTTCATGCGAAGCTGGTCGGAGGTCTGGCGGATACAGTTTTCCCCGCTTGCTTTGTCGTTCCACGCGTTGTTTATTTCACTTTCTCCTTTATATGCGTTTTTGTATGTCGAAGAAACTCACTTAATCTCTACCCACTTCATATTTTTGGACTTTGTATCAATAAGAATGTCGATTCCAATGAAATTTGATCGAATCATAATCAAACTTAAAGAAATAATTTTGAATTCTGAATTACCTTCGTCCGAATGTCATGATAACATCAACTAATTATGATTATGATGTTGTCAGAATTTTAATTCCAATTATACTCACCATTTGAGACAAGTAATCTTTCAAATTTAATTAATTATTAAATATTTTCGTAATAACATAAAGTAATGTATAGCAATGTTGTAGCAAAATGTTTCAAAGTCTGGGTTGATGGTACCCTAAAGCTATCTCGAGGAATTTCGATTTTTTTTCGTTTAATTGAAAATTGCGGTTCTTTATGCATTTTCAGGGCCAACGGGAGTTCGTAAGGCGCAATAGCTGGATTTACATTCAATGCTAGAATCGTTCTATCATCTTCGAAAGTAGGTACACGGGGAGAAATATATATATATGTTACTGGATACCATACTGCTGGTACCGGATAACATCTGATGGTATCCGGTACCATTAATATGTTATCCGGTAAGAGCAGCATGTTATCGGATATCATATTTTTCTTACTGTGTAGGAGAGTATCTTTTAATACACTTCTTTGTGGTATATCAGAGTTTTTGGGGTACATTTTTGATCATTCGTTTTGGATCATTCGTTTTGGATTTTAACTTGGAAGAATCTATGTCTTCCTAGTCCCATCAATTTTGGTCAATTCCATGTTGCCTTCTCCTTTACAGGTAAACATTGTCGCTGCAGTAGCTTTGAACGATTTTATGCCTTACACATTAAAAAATACTCGTATGAAACAATATTATCATACTTAAGCAACTGAAATAAAACAATTACGCGAATGCATACACCACGCTCATTGACTTCTCTTGTGTTTTTGTTAAATAAGTAAACTGTTTCTCATTTAATAACAGTTATAGTGGTTAATCTGCAATTAGTATTAGAGGCTTTCGAAGCTTTTTTTTGATATGAATGTAATATCTAGGATCTTACCAACAATATTGTAAAACACTTCTAAGCATCCTGTCGCTCATACGACGACACAGTTAGCAGTACTTAAGCGACAGTTTTTCTCTGTGTAACCTAATGCTCAACCAATCTTCTTCAACGAAATTTTCCACCTTAAATTACCATTTAGAGCGTGTTTTCATCTTATCATTTTGTGTCATTTATATCTCAGGTAATGAACGAAACACATTTTATTTTTTAACCCTTCGAGTTTGGTTAGACCTTATTTGTCTCATGAAGCTAAGATGGGTGTTTATTTTTGCTTCTAAGCATTAAACGAGTTTGGTTAACAAAACAAAACAAAACATTACATTCAAGCATTCAGTTGGCAAAATCTGCACTTATATACATTGGTAACACATGATACCTTACCTTACGTATTATTGGTAATTCTGAGTCTTTACTAGATAACAATAATCTATACATTATTCGGATAATGTGTCGAGATGAACTTTTCTGCATAATTTATTATAGTGTTTTCGTTGAACTTTACCAAGTCAACTTATTTTGGCGTAACATACAGTCACTTTGAATTAGTTAACATCAATCAAATAGATTCCGGTTTGGCCAAGCATACTCTACTCTGAATGTAAAAAATTCGTCGACACTAGGGCCCACTGATGGAGGAGCTTCATGTATGATGACATCTTTTATATATTAAATTGCCTGTATTTTTACAAAATAATGACAATGATGTTCTGTATTTTAAGTTCATTCATTATTAACGAAAAAATTATTGCCAATGCGTTCTGTAATATACATATATTTTTAAAGATATAAAATGTTACAAAACAATTGCTTTCTTGCCATACACATTCCTATAAAATTAAATAATAGTAAGAAAAATTAATTCTATATTAATATAATAATATTAATTCTATCATAACATAAAGCATTATTGTGTGTATTATTATAAGGAATAATAAGTTTCCAAATGTTTCAAGTTGTAAAAAGCAACCAATTGAAAACTTCAAAAGAATATTTGTAATTTGAGCATCTTGCATATGAATTTTTCTTTTGAATAACAATGTTTCCTAATATTAATACTAGCTTCGAATAAAAGCAAGATGCTTTCTTTATTAAAGTAAATAATAACGTAATTAATGACTAAGAGCTACTAAGGTTTGATGCAAAAGAATCATATTCCAATATATGATTTAATCTGATTTTTATTCCTTTATTTTAAGAAAACAAAAACGGATTCGAATAACATCCTTCAGTAGATATCTGTGACATCAAAATAAACATTCTTTGTTTATAATAAAGAACAGAACGTCATCATTTATAAAATAAAATCGCTGATGATACCATGTGAAGGTCAGTTTTCACAGAGGAGTGGAATGCAACGAAATGCATATACCTATATCACTTTCCGCACAATAGGTGCTTGCTTACGTTTTCGTGTTACATGTTGTATACCGTCTTAATAATTTAAGCCTTAAATCTTATCTTAATAAATACCATTAAGTGTGTTGTCCGCGGTGATTATCATCGACTCGCGCGCTATCTACAATTATTACGTTCGATAGTACACATATTTCCGAAGTCAGTAAACACTCATTGATGTTTATTTTGTGACAGATACTTAAACAGCAGATCCCGGCTTAGCTTATTTTACATTTGCACATTCTCTTTTACTAAACTCTTCACGTTTGTTGGTTCTAGATTACTTTTGAACGGTGATCGTTAATGAATGAATCGCCTACAAATTTCATTCACTTGCGTTAATCAATTTTAAGTTTAAAACACCACGTATAATAATGACATTCCTTTTATGAGTTACCATTTTATGGTATGTGGAAATGGGTAGCAAAATATGATTTCAGCTAGATTAATAATAGTACTTTATATACTATAATACTGTTAGAATCTACTTATACGTACAATATAAACATCTGTCCAGATTTTTTATAGGTATAATGATATATTTTAGGAGATTTCAATATATATTTATTGCATATGAGTTGCAAACTAAAGTAACAGAAAATATTTATTGACAAATCGATTTTTTTCTGATATTTAAAATATCCAAAATCAACTGATTTGCTTGGAATTTATTTTGCATTTGGTCAGATCGTAAGCTACTATAATATTCATTTAGTTTTAAGAATGTGATAAATAAATATATAACATATCGGTTTACTACTCCCTGCAAAATTATGGCTTCAGTCATCGCGTTACCAATGCAAAGATTTGTTATTTAAATTATATATACATGTAATAAGCATTTCAAAAATTAACATAGCAACTTTATTCTAATCGCAGGAATAAAAAACACATAATGTAACCCAGCTTACGTCAATTATGTAATTTATATGAATATTTCAGTAAAGTTTTAAAAAAATGAATGTTAAACAAATTTTATTGGAAAAGTTTAAACAAAAATTGATAATATTAATCAAATTTATAGAACAAACGCAAACTACCAAGAATTCATAAACTTTTCGATGTTTTTTTCGTGTTTGAGCAGCCATTTTGGATGCTTTTACCTTTACTTTCAAAATACCTATATATACGCTTTAAAATTCAAGTCTCGAGGATACGATTTCTTCACTTAAAGCATGAATTTTGAAATGATTTCAGAGTGAAAAATCGAGATTAAAAAAAATGCACATGAAACATCCATGCTGTTTTAACAAAAATCATATATCGTTTTCTACGCTTGCATTTTTGAAAAATCTAATAACATATTCCGAAAGTTCTGTTAATATTGAGTTAGATATGACCCCTTATACTCCCCCCCCCCCCTTTCAAGCCCAAACGTTAAAAACTGTATTGAAAAATTTCTATTCAGGTCTTAATAGGTTACATCAAACTTTGTTGTATTTTTTTTTTCGGTGCTTGTATTATTGTGCGAATTTTAAGTTTGCCATCCTTATTCAGAATTATCACAACGTTCCACATTTCTTATTTGTTATTAGTATTTAAGTTATAAATCAAAGTATAAATAAATATCGGTACTTTTAAAGTAACATATTCAGATTTTGGTTAGTATATTAATTATGTATAAAAATATACGATTTGACGATATATCAGGTCAATTATAAAGATTAAAAGTGAAAATCTATTAAACTGAGATTTGGATTTTGATGTAAACCGCTATAAATATGAAAAAAGTTGTAAACATACAATATTTTGTTACAAAATTTTCTTCAAAAAATTACGCCACGATAAGATAAGGGAAGATAAGTATTTATTATGTCTTGGAGCTAAACCTTTTTAGCAATATACAACTGATTACAAAACTAAATATGAGTACATGTCGAAATCGTCGAAATCGTAGAAATATAACAGTTTTGAACTGGTAAAAAGTGTGACCAAAGAAGAAAAATAAACTAAAACTAAGACCACAAAATGCGCCAAATATTGCCTTTAACCCCTTGACTGCCAATGACAAAGACCTTGTCATTTTGGACTTTTCCCAGACTGCCAGAAAAAGGCAAATCTTTCTCATCATATAAAGTAGACTAACAAGTTCTGGAATACATTCTGGAATAAACCAAATCCATTTCTAGACAGTCTGAGGTGTATTGAATATGATGGCGTTGTCCATTTTCATAATCGTCGTGTCAAAAAAATATATATAAATCCAGAAAGATGGTAATTTGCACCATTTTTGCAAAATCTTAGACATTGTGTTCAATCAATTTATGCATAAAACCGCTTAAAATTTGTTACTAGGAGGTTTTCGGGGTCGCTGATTACGAATCTGAGGTCAGATTTTGGAAATTCAAAATAAAGCATCCGATATGGCGGATACTTTTTTGAAACGTCTAACCATTCTGCTTGAAACTTGTTACTTGGGAGTTTTTGAGGTCGCTGATTACAAATCTGAAGGAATATTTTGAAAATTTAAAATGACGGCTACGTCATCTATTCCATAATGGTTTCAAAATTGTAATGGTTATGGTTAAAAATTATAATGGTTAAACATTTCTTTTCAAAATCTGACTTCAACTTCGTAATCGCAGCGTCCCAAAATATCCCTATACACCAAGTTAAAGTAAAATCTAACAAATTTTTTTTTTTTATTTTGGGCATTTTTTGTGAAATTCTCGCGGCAATTAAAGTTAATAACACAGAATAATGACCAGTAGCCAATAACCCACGATAACTTATACGTAAATAAGATCGTTGTAATCAAACCGTTACCGTTGATAATAGATAATTGAAGCATTCTATAGTTGGGGATTGTTTAATTCCAGTTGAAGAAAATCCCATAGTTTAATTTATTGGACTGTAAAGGAACGTACAAAAGCTTCTCTTCTATAAAGTGGTACTACAAATTTAGACGTGGTTGAACTTCGTTCAGATCTCCTAATGTCATGAGTAACTATATTTTTAAAACAATCACGTAAAAGATACTCGCGAGACACAATAGACAATTTCGCCCCTAGAGGAAAGCAGAATCCTGTACTAGTTAAAGTCTTAAAATTATATCCAATAAGCCGTTAAATCACGAATTCTGTTGTTAGCAAAACTGTAAAATTACGAATGTTTAGAAATTTTATTCATATTTATTACATGCTTCGAAACCCAAATATCTCAATGTAATACATTTTCATTTTTAATTTTTATAATCGACCAGGTGTACCAATAAATCGTATAGTTATATGTATAAACCAAAGTGTAAGCAACAATAAAATTAAGATTTTAGTCAAAGGTGTATTAAAAACTGCTTAAAAAAATGATTTACCTTTCAAATTGACCCTTTATCAATATTGCATTATAGTCACAGATTTTCATGAAAAGCGCAATGCCCGACATTTTATTAAAATTATGAATACGCGGAGATGTCATATCAATTATTGTGAAAAATTACCTCCGGGTTCTTTTCGAATATAAACTTAATCTCTTGTTTATGTTTTCATTCTTTCCGTATGATAGCTAATCTAAAAAAAAGGAAACATTTGTTTCCGGTGACAACATTTGAGGTTCACCAAGCCGCTATTGGATTAGAGCTTCGTGTTGATCGATTGCATTGCTTTGATTCCTGAGATCTCATTTTTTATAGTATTATAAACTATTGCTAAATATTGACAGGGCATACTAATGAATCTTCACACGAAAAATATGAAAAGACATAGAAATGAAAACATGGATTAATACGATTTCGCAACGTCCTGATTTCCCGGGTTTTCCACTTCTAATTTTACGCAAAATACATATGATAAAATGTTATAAATAAAAAAGTGATAAAAATACTAGTTGCAAGAGATATCACTTTTTTTTGAGCAGCAATGTTGACCCAATTTTTAACAAATTCCCATGTTGTATGTAGGTCACTAAAAATTTGGTTTCATGAATAATAAAATGATTTCAGTTAGTGCAATCAAAATCCATTTCTTTACGTAAAAATAAGGAACTCAGATAACAAATAATATTTGCAAATGTATTATCCTCTTAATTATTGCTGTTTTCGGAGCCATAGGCAACGAAAAAAAAGCTGTCCTATTCTCTAAGTTATCAATTGAAAAGAAAATATTTATTAATGTTATGTTGATAGTTCATTTGAAAATACATATATAAACATTAGGTTTTAACCGAATTTCATCAAAATATGTAATATGGTGTTCCTTCGACTCTGGCGTAGTTAGTATGGTTCTCATTTTGTTGGATGATGTATTCAAATTCGCCTAAAATATTTTGGTGTTTATAGATCGTGATATGTAATATATTGAATATAACACATTTATGATAAAATAGTACAACTTTAGTGCTTTTATAAAAACAGTAAATAATTACTGAATCTGGTACATACAATTATAAAAATGTTACGCATACGTTCAGCATAATATCTGTACATTTTACTTATATGAGAATATTTCTCGAACTTTTAATATACAAATATTATAGTAAAATAAAAGCACACCGAGAAAAAGATGTATGCATGCGTATCATATATGCTCTATATAAGCAACAATTGATTAGTCGCAATTACCAAATTATCTGTTATACTGGAATACCATTTAAAAAAATGTTTGTAATGCATTGATAAATTTTTATTAGCTATTTTAACGGAAATTCATGAGAAAAGAGTCGATGTTTGAAATTATTTATTTGGAAGAAACTTGAAATTATAGAAATGTGGAACATTATGTCATTAAGTGATTAATCCTGTTTTAGACCAAATGTTCCAGGCAATCTAGTTATCAATCTAGATGTATGTCATGCACTCTGTTTGAATAAAAATGTTACGAACGTATTTTGTGCACAATCTACCTTCATATATTTCCATTTATAAAAGTTTTGTCCGGTGAATAGTTTAAAAATGATTGTTTTTAATAGGCTATTAGTAAAATGTTTTATCTGCTGTAAAACTTCTAAAGTAATAGTATTATTTTTTCACTGTTTGATTTATAAAAAAATGTCTAAAAATAATTGGCAATTTCATTTTTTGTTCCTTAACAATCTCAGAGAAATGGTTGAAGGTTATACCATACAAAAAATCGATATTTTGAAATGTTGATTGTTAAAATTATAAGGTAATTCCTGAAAAAGATTTGCAAAATTTTAAAAATTATACGCAGAATATAAATTAGGATATGTTGCTGTAATGAATTAAGACTTTGATGTTTATGTTTTCCAAGAGAATTTAGTAAATAGATTAAAGAATTAAAAAAATCGCTGACAACATAAATTATCACAAAAAAACTATTATTTTTACGCAAATTTTATTAATGAATTCATTTTATTTATTTTTAGTATTTACTATACTATTAAATCATTACGAAATCATAAAATTTTGCAGAAAGGAATGAGAAATAATAGGTTTTTATTTTTGGAAAAACAAATAATAAATAATTAAAACGATTGAACGACTTGTGTATAAATAGATAAGTGCATAAATAGATAAGTCCATGATATAATTTATAATATAAATGCCGCAATTTTAATACTTTATCGTAGTCTTCATAGGAAAATTCAATGTATATTGACGGAAATTCAATTCTGCTCTGAAGGAGAAAATATATATTTGTATACAAATTAAATCTGCTGGAGGCATTAGTCGCTGAAAACGAATTAGAAAATTCCTATTTTTTTAAAGATATTTCCTTTACATCCAGCAGATACTACCGAATGGAAATATTACTGAATAAATCGTGATGTGATTTGTTTCCTGCTCATACATCCTGTGCTCTTGAACAGAGTAGTAGGATCTCGTACTCCTTGAAGAAGCTCTCGCACTTATTTCATTTCCTGAACGTATCAATAGTGGGTTCGGAGTTTCCTTCAATCATATACGTTTCTCTTAAAATCTTTTCTTAAACAATGGTGAATAGAACAAGATTATTGTAAAAACAATGGCTGTGATCAAAAGATTACTTGTTTCTCTATTTGCTTCTGAAATTTGCACGCCATGTTTCATTGTCGTTTCTGGTATATGTTTATAAGCCAAGTCAAAAAATGATAAAAAAATAACACAAAATACATATATAGGAACATTTGCGAAACTTTTAATTATTGTGAGGCTAGGTGATTTTAGACCTTTTCTACGAAATATTCAATACTTTTTTTATATTATTTAAAACATACAAAAAGTACATTTAATTTTACAAAGTTAGCACTAAGACTGTTAATATTATTTTGATTTACTCCACGATAACTTCCACGTTTTACTTTATATATAAAATTAATTGTTATTATAAACATAAAGACTAAACCATATCTGAGTTATTGTTTTTACGATTCTCTCGGCATTTTTCACGTCAATTTCTTGGTGCTGTTTAGTCTTATTATTTCGTTTTCTAGAATTTTTTTGGACAATTTTTGGATATAATCTATATTGTTTTTTCTTGTTTCTTTTACAGTTTTTGTAGCAACATGTATTTTATTTTTTAGTTTTTTTGATTTTTTAGTATTACTCGTTTGCTCGTGAAGTTTGTAAGTTTTATTATAGTCTAGTACTATAATTTTGAGTATTTAGCAGCTATTTTAATACATTGCAATTTACTTTGATTGTTTTATAGGAACAAAATTGTTAAAAATAGATTTAAATGGGAAATGCACGCTTAATAAGCGTTATTGTATTTTCTTGAATTTTTCAAATTTTTGTTTTGCTCTGCAACTTTTTAAAGAACAAAGAAAAAAGTAGGGCATGGGAAACATAGTTTAATAGTATTTTTCGTCACTAGGCCGTAAAACCCGATTTTACGGCCGTGTGACGAACATTATTTTTTGGTACCATAGCCGTAAAATTTTTTTTTTACGGACAAATCCGTAAAATTTGATTTTACGGACTAAAAACAGGCCGTAAAATCGAATTTTACGGCTCTGGTACCAAAATAGTATATTGAACACCCTGGTAGAAATTTGTCCATTTTTTCTTAGACTGGCCATTTCTCCTTTACCTTTAACATGGAAAATGAGAATATTATACAAGAATTGTACAAAAATGTTTTCTTTTATACCAGGGCACTCACGTATTTGACTAAATTTTCCGACTTCCGACGATGTGCCAATAAAAAATGTGCATCTTCACTTTGGTGCATTTTCGTTATTTTTTAAGGTAGTTAGACCCCGGGATATAGCATGTTGGGAACAAATATTTTATAATCTTTCCAAGAATTTAATTTTTATTAATAAAGTTATTGTTGAAGAGAGAAAAGATTATTGTCATTGAAAAAAATTCGAGTGTGCAAAAACAATTTGTTAAAAATATTTGGTTAATAGCTCGAATTTTTTGCTTTTCGCTTGTCAAGAAATTTTTAAAAATTAAGAGATTTTTTTCAAGGTATGATGGCTTATTTTTTTGAGAAAATGATTCCGTACAACTTCACTTTAGGATTTTCCAAATTTCTGAAGCTAACGTCAAATATCTCTATTAGTTTAAAAAAGAAAGTGATACTTTTTATAATCTTCCAATAATTTTAGTGCTCAGATAACAAATTTTGAAAAATCCTACGGTGAAGTTGTAGAGAAACATTTTTTCGAAAAAATAAGCCAATCATTTTTAAAAATGTTTTGACAGGCGAGAAGAAGAAAACTTGAGTCATTAATAAAGTGTGTTTAACAAATTGTTTTTGCACATTCTAATTTTTTTCGGGAACAAGAATGTTTCCTCTCTGTAAAAGTATCTTTAATCCTGAAAATTAAATTCGAGGTAATATTATTAAATATTTGTCCACAATACACTATATCCTAAGGCCTAATTACCTTAAGTAAGTTGTATTTTAACTACTTTCTGATGAAAACACATTAATGTTCCACGTTCAGAATAATGTATTTCATGCTCTAGAATACTGTTAAAATTGTTAAGCAGTTTAGGTGCGCACTGGCCACATCAGACTATAGTAGCAATGAATTACAGAATTCGAAAGAAGGAGTCACGCTGAAAATGTCTCTTTTTGACTCTTTACAGCTTCTTTCCGATTGCAAGCACATACTTATAACATGTTGCATTCGATTCAGTTGTCTAAATTGTACAATATCTTTACTACTTCAAACATGAACCATCGACGCACGAAATTTGGTAACGTAAAAACTAAACAAAAATAAGCGAGTCACGCTGAAGATGTCTGAATTTTATTTGTGCATGGTAAGCATACTTGTCCTAGAAATATGTACGGTAGTTCTGTTTTTGGATTTACATAACCTATACAACATTTATAACCTAATTTTTTCTTAATACATGAAAGACAATAATGAATTGCCCAAATAGTTACATTCTTATAGCGTTCATATATATAAGGTTAAGTTTTAGTATGGGAATTCGATGATAAAATAGTAGCAAAGGCTCGCAGCTTAATTCAGATAATATGTTATAGTGAGTAAAACAATAATAATAGTACCAGCGCAATAGTAAAATATACAGGGAGATTTAAAATGTTTTTTTATTGCAAATTGTAAAGTTGCGTATGTAAATAGTGAGAAGTAGAACATGGATCAATACATTTTTTTATTTACTGCTGAGCGTAGTTAATTTAACTACATTTATTAGTGTTGTACATAATTTACAAAATATGAATCAACTACTTCTTCACTCTGCCTGACAAGGAAAAAACGTTATCAATAGCGAACATTCATTTAATGTCTTCAGCTTTATTTATAAAAAACAGCATCCAAATTCTACTTATTGTACCTACATAAAAAATATCATCATGTCATTAGACCTGCGCAAAGTAATTAAAAGTTATATATTGGTTATCTGAATAAAACAGTTTGTAAAAGAAAATGATTTTGTCAAAATGACACCAAATATTAATCGAAATATTTCAGAAGACCTTTACAAATGCGAATTAAGAAATAATTATTTGATTACTTTATAATATATTTATTTATTTTTTTATATCAGGTATTGATGTCATGACTTTGCTCTACTGCCCCATTATATTGCCACTTTAGATGTTAAGGTTATTAAGGCGCGGCGCTTTTATTAGCGTCTTATCCACGTTTACTATCACATACTTTTTCTTTTATTATCTTCCTCTATATTGTATACTTGTTTGTTACACATACGAGTCCAATGCGCATACAAACACACTTGTCACTTTTTACAGCTCGTCTAAGATTTTAATCTATGTGTAGAAATATGAAAAATCGAGTTTAAATACTGAAAAATTTAATGCTCCATACATATATTGCAAGTGGAGTGTACACGTTGGAACGTTGTGATATAAACTGTACGTGATTCAAGTATCGTCTCGACAGGCTACTTTACGCATTATCAATAGACACGTGACTACAAATTTTTCGAAAATGACTTTTTTTAGACATTTTATATTTCATTTAACTTAAAACACGATTTAGAAGTTTAATGAGTCTGCTACTGATATTTTCTTTAAAAAACGTGTTTAATTTCTATAATGAAATTTTCGAGAATGCGTTTTTAATATCCTTATATAGTGCGTAGAATTTCGTACAAATATGATATATCAGAGCACATTACATAATTAGATATGTTTTAATATTTTTATTAGCTAATATACTTCTAATATATTTATTTACATAGATGCGACATCACAAAAATGGTATTATGGACCCATGGAAAATGTTCTCATATTTGTAACAAGTTTAAAAACAGAATTGGGGTACTTAAATGAAGCTCCCAATTAAGTTAGGAATTTGTTAGTGTTTTATAAAACTTTCAATTAAAGTATGAATTATTATATTGCATAATTGAAATTTGATTCCTGCTTTGTTTATGTTTATTCCCATATAAGTACTGCCTAAGATAAATATTTATTGATATTGATATATACCAACTGAGATAATATAAAAAATGTTCCCGCAATAAGCCTGAAGCAGTGCTACCTCAATGATATTCGAATTAAACGCGATAACCTGCTTGTCAAAGACATTGTACGAAACCTGAAATATAAATGCCAAAATGATGCAAGAACAAAATTAATCCAAAATGTTGAAAATGAACCTTAGTGACACCCATCATCGATAACTTGGTTCCTCATTTGTTTTTTATAGTACACCAAAAATTTCAAGTCTATAATAGGTCGTTTAATTTAAATTTAAACTTTGTATATCATGATAATTATAAAATAATCTGTTGATAACTGTAACAGCGATGTTCAAACGATTGCCTAAATACAAAAATCGTTTTC
This sequence comes from Trichopria drosophilae, assembly GCA_030407085.1. Taxonomy (NCBI): domain Eukaryota; kingdom Metazoa; phylum Arthropoda; class Insecta; order Hymenoptera; family Diapriidae; genus Trichopria; species Trichopria drosophilae. Next base: position 156,311,764 of record CM059583.1, read on the forward strand.
AGGGTAAAATTAATTTGCAGGAAACAGCCTTGATTGATGCATTTTGCTCAAAAAGGTACTTTGGTTAATAACACACTTTTCTCAGGTCCATGTGTATACACATGCCTTGTACAACTTGTTGGCGCCATTAAAATACATTTTTACAGCAATAAATATAATTTTTTTAAATGCAGCGCAATCAGTTCATTATACGCTATCTAAACGTGTAGCTTTTGTAACAGCAGACGATTCAATCAAAAGTTGATTCTAGGAAATTCGTCGAAATGCTTTCGGTTGCGAGATTGCTTTTAAATTATCGTCAATATCCAATTTCTTCTCTGCGGCAACTGTGGAGCTCTCATTCTCAATGTTCATCCTACACAAATGACATTGATAATGCAATCAGTAGTGAGTCAAACAATTTTCCGCCAATTCTCGTTCTCCCTTTGGATATAGCCTATCTATTTATTCACTAGGGTATTGGAAGGTACTGATCATGCATGGAAAACATATAACAGTTTCAAATAAATATTGATATATGAAATTACATTTATTTGTTATTAATCAAGTGATGTGTGAATTCTGAAGCATAGGTAATGCATATAGTTTTCCCAAGAGAGTTTTTGCGAAACAAAGATTGTTTGACGAACCATACAAACAACACGAGTTAGCCAATGGAATCTAAATTAATTAAATTCTTGATTTTCATTAAATTATTTAATATTCGCAAAACGTGATCATCCGAGTATGTTAGTGCAAAATGAGGAAATTATGTTTAGATTCAAAGATGATTTTAGGGAATAAAGTATTACTGATCATTCTAACTTGACATTTGTTTGTGTAATTGTACTGCGTCTATCTTCCTGTAAAAAGAGCATTTTATTCATAACAAAGGCCAACGAAATTTATGATTGTTTTTTTTCTATGCCTTTATCCCATGAGAAACTAAAGACATGAGAGTGTCATACGTTTCCACAAAAAACGAAATTATAGAGAATTAAGTGTTACCTACCCAAAAATTAAAATGACAACATTGAAATTACTTTAAGATATCTTAAATAATGCTCAGAAATAGTTATTATGGTTTTCTTTAAGAAGACTTATTTTGCGATAGAACTCTAGAAGACCTCTTAACTTTAGCTTTATAAATATATTTTACACTTTAATTATAACAGCTAATTTTTTTAATAAAAGGGATGTCACGCTGCAATAATAAAAACCCTTGACCCTTTACGTAAAATCAGTTATTCTATCATCATGGTAGTCATTGTTCATGGTGGAATAAGTACATTCTTAAAGTCTCTAAAAGAAACTTTATTAAACAGAAAATAACACTGCGCTGCAAATTCTAATTTTTTTTCTGCGAATGTGTGAAAATGTGTGTTTTTTACACTACGTCCATTGCCTTAGTTTTAAATAAAATAATATAAATTCTCTGAATTTACTTTTGACAATCGCAGCATCATTTCTGAAGTATTTTTTTGTGCTGAAACGCGATGGCGCTGGCAGAATTTTCCTATCACGTCGCACTTTACAGAAAAGTGAGGTTAAGTGTGGCAAAATGTGCGATTTTGGCACTTTCCGTTATCTTTGAAGCAGAAGGACATTACTTTGGAAAATCGCAACATTATTTCCGAAGTATTTTTTTGCTCTGGAAACGATGGCGCTATCAGAATTTTCCTATGCTGTTGCATTGTTTACAAAAGTTAGGTTTTATGTGTTAAATGTGTGTTTTCTCACATTTCTTTCCTATATTTCCATATTTCATATTTCATATTCCACATTCCAAATTCTATCTTTCCACGTTTTTATGTTTTGAGTTTGTTGTAACAAAAGAAAATTGTCATATTTAACGTTGCATTTGGAGTCGCTATTCTTTTAAAATTCGTATGTCATGTTGGTCCTCCTATTTCTACGCTTTCGCATATTTCATTTTGGAATTGTTAAACTTTAGAATGAATACATTTTTGAAATATTTTCTTGTGTATTAAAAATAGAATCTTATCGGTTTCAGCCCAAAGAAAGCATTTGATTCTTATATTAAATCTCATTTTGTTCTTATATTAAAGACAACTTCAAATTCTGTAAAAATGCTATTTTATTTTCCTTTTAAAAATTTATATTTTTTCTTAGAATAGTAATGGTTGAAAATATCAACTAATTTATTATTAAAAGCACAATTTTATTTAAAACTATTTTTCATCTACGGATAGAGCATATTTTATAGGTACTTGCTAGTTGCTAAATATAGATTGCATTGTTTGATGAGAGTAAAATAAGGTTTTTCGACCAAATATTTTGATTACCCTGTCTCAACAAAATTTTGGTAATATTTATCAATGTATTCTTGAAGGAAAGTTTAAAAAACAAACACATGTAATAATAACAATAATAATAATAATCAACGTCTTTATTGGTCACGTAGAGAGAGTACATTATTCCCTCACAATACCAAGGGGCGAGTCACAGCTTTTACGAAGCTGCTTTGCAGACCTGACCCAAGTAATGCAATAAAAATATGTGCTAAATGTATGGAAAACTAGCGGAAACTCATAACAGTTTCGTTATGAAAACTTTATATACTGGTCATTTTATCAAAAAAGAAAGTAAGAATCCTCGAGTAACTTAAAATATTAAATTCTGCATTCACAATAAAGAGCATCGACTGAAGAATGTGCTAATACATCTTGTGGATTTTTCAGTTTTATAATATTTTGAGAATATATTGGCGTAGATATCTTATATGGAACGTACTTATTATTATTAGATAAATAGGGTTTTCTACCTTCGCTGATCATTATTTTTTTTAGTTTCTGTATATTCGTATACTTCGTGATAAAATTGTAAAATCGGACATTATAGTTAGCCAAAACAATTGTAATATTCGATATTCCCTCCGTGGGCAATAATTTACCTAGAAAAGTTGAATGTTTACATTAACAGATTTTTTTCTTAGGCTTTAAGGAAAACCGTCCATCTGAAAGAGAAGTATGCTGCAAAACGTTTTAGAAACACAAATAAGTAACATATTGGCTGAGCTGATTAAACGCGAATGATAACGTAATATTACGATTCTTTTAAATATCGCAGAATCAAAAGGAAAGTGCAGAAACAGTCCTCTAAATTTACTGAATAACAAATAAATAAAGTTAATAAACAAAATACCAGGAAAACAATGCTAAGTGAAAATTACCGGCAAAAACGAAAAAAAATGTTAAAAAAAATGTTGTAATTTTTTTATGTTCAGTGTATAGAGTTAATCTAGTGGTTGCCAAAGTTAAAACAAAGTTTAAAGTTAGAAGAATTATATTTCGTTTTAAGAGTTGAAATAAAATAATCAATTAAGACAGGGGAGGGGGTTGTTTGAGTCTCTCAAGAATGTATGTTATATAAAAGTTATAAGAGATTTTAGTATAGCAACGCAATAAAGTGGGTTTAAATTAGTTCGTTACGATATCGGCATGAAAATAAAACTATTTAAAACAAGTTGCCTAACCTTGTGTCATATGTTAATTTCGTACAAAAGCATTATTTTTAAGAATAATCTACTTATATAGCTAGAACTATATAGTTGACGTTTTGTAGCACATGTCATTTCTGGCGCCAAGTATAATTTGAAATATCCTCTTCCAATATACGCAATTCTAAAAACTGCCGAACGTGACAGAACAATTTTAGTAAGTGCATGTGTAACTTCGTAATAAAAGAGCTTTCTGATGAAGTGGTCTAATTTCGTAGGTAGTTTATACTTTAAAACCAAACTGGTCTTTTGAATTTTCGTTTGCTCGCCCAATGCTTGACACGCAGTCTTTCTCTTAATAAACCATTACGTCATTGGGTTCTAAAAGTAATTTATGATATTGCGTAATGACGGATTCGTTAGTATCTGTTACTAATTAAATACGAATTATTTTTACAATGATGTTTTGCGATCGGTTGTTAAAAACATAATTACGATGCACATATAATCATGAGAAGTGTGCCTCAAGCAAGTGATAAATCAAGCGAGTACAGAGGATGATCGATACACTTTCTCACTCTCGATTTGTGATTTATAGTATGATATTTTATACTAACTAATTAATGATTAATTTATCAGGCATTATATATTCCATATTTTTCTTAAACACAAATATTTAATTATCACTATTAAATCAGACTGTAAAACATTTTATGCAATATTCATCGCAAAATCGAAGGAAATTTTCTTTGTTTTGCATTACAACCTCGGTGGAGCAGTATTTTTCCTAAGAAAATTAATTTTCTGAAAGACATATACATTTTTCGTAAAATTGAGATCATTTCGTAAAATAAAGATCATTTTTATGTGAAATAGCAAAATATAGTATCTTTTGGAATAATATCCAAAATTTATTTATGCAGTTTCTGAAATTTTCTAACAAAATTATCCTGGTAGAATTTGGTATAAATTTTTAAAGGATGATCCTATTTATTTGTGGAAATGATAATCTTCATATCATTAAATAATAAAATAATATCATCTTCTAAATTCCAAAAATATAATCAAGGAATAATGTATATTTCGTAACCGACTTAATTCCGAAAAAAGTACAGAGTAAACGGATACTTTGAAACAACGGTTTATTTTTTGAGGATGTTACATTTCCGAGAATTCTGTTAAATACATTGTAAACAAATTTATATTTAACACGATTTTGCTTTCAAACTGGTATGTCTTTAAGATGTATTTAGTAAATCGCGGATAGACTAAAATGTCTTTATATGCAAATCTTTGTGTAAGTGTATGTTCGGACACATCAGTTTATTGCACATTCTATATATCATCTGTTCATTTTCAAAGGAATTTTCACTAAAAGGTGCCATGAGCTTGAAATTTAAAAGTCCTCGTACTTCTCTGTTTTCATCAACTACGAACATTTATTTTACTTATAAAAAAAAAATCTTTTTTTCTTGTTATGTCCATGACATCCTGACTTGTATTCCTACAAATAAAATAGACGACATTCACTTTATCTTTAACAGTTTCCATCATAGATGTTTATACACAAAATAGAAAAACATAATACAATACATTCTTTTAAATTTCGTCTTAATAAAAATAGTAACAACTGCCTTACGTTTGATTGATATTGTAAATCGAAATATTTGTTGGTTAAATTACTATTCACATCATTCGTACTCACAAAATATCGCGATTATTTACAATTTTACAGATTAAATTGAGCCCTAAAATTGTGCGCCAAACGGGTTTATAAAAATAATATTCATAAAATTAAACAATATATATTAGACAACAATTATCCAATCTACGATTGAGAAGTATAATACACGAATTTGCATACATTAGATTTGAACACATAAGATACAGGAAATCTATTGAATGGATCGAAAATTCTCTTCGAAATACCGATATTAAGATAATACCATCCCTAAAATACTACATATCGGCAATACTACAAAAAGGTAAAGACAAAATAGAACAAAATAGATACGCGCTAAAGTATTAGAAAACGTACACGGAGAGAAATCTGAAAGGATGAAACTGTAGGCATTCCTTCCGCCACTGTACTAAGATTTGGTGCTGGTTCTGCACCATGTGTCGCGTGATATCAATGTAAGAAACCCACAGTCTCAGACTGTGAAAACGCTTAGGATGAGACTGCAAAACTGCGATGCTTTCTTCGAGGCTTTCTCCCGCCTAAGTTTTACTTTTTAGACTAGGGCTCTCACGGACTTTTTTGTAGGAAATTTCCTCCTCTACAAAAAAGGTTTAGTAAATTTTTGCTCTATCTTGCACCGTTTTCGATACGGAAGCGATAGAACGAAGAACATCGAGTTTTTAAAACAGAAGATAAACATGGCGTCGGACGCTGAATACGTTGTTTTTATTCTATTGCTTCCGTATCGAAAACGGTGCAAGATAGAGCAAAAATTTACTTAACCTTTTTTGTAGAGGAGGAAATTTCCTACAAAAAAGTCCGCGAGAGCCCTAGTCTAAAAAGTAAAACTTAGACGGGAGAAAGCCTCGAAGAAAGCATCGCAGTTTTGCAGTCTCATCCTAAGCGTTTTCACAGTCTGAGACTGTGGGTTTCTTACATTGATATTACGCGACACATGGTGCAGCACCAGCATCAAATCTTAGTACAGTGGCGAAGGAATACCTACAGTTTCATCCTTTCAGATTTCTCTCCGTGTAGAATTTTATATTTCTTTTTATTTTCGACGAAAGTTGACCTCCAATCGAAACATATTTTATGGACAAGTTGTAGACATTAAAAAGATCTACAACTTTTGTATACATCATTTTTCACATAACCTCCAAATTTTCGAGATAAATGAATAAAAACGTTTTTTCGTTTTTAATTTTTTTTCATGGGCAAAAAAAATATTTTTTTACCAAATTTGAAGGAAACTTTTCATATCCCAAGGAAGGCGTAATTTTTTCAAATAAAAATATGCATTTGTAAATGTTATATTGAATTGAAAACGAAAAATTACTCCTAACTTAAACCGAACATTCTCACGTTAAACTTTTAAATTTTTAAAAGTTTTTGTATTGGATTTTGTTCTTTGAAATATCTATTTTCAGATGGTCATAATCAAAATTGACACCACTTGCGATAATTTTCCATAATTGAAAAAACATGAAAAAACGAATTTTCATAAAGAATTATTCCTTCAAAGTTTCTTTTATTTATTAAAATTTACAGGAAATTTAATTGCATTTACATTAAATCTTGTATATTCATATACATAGGATATAAATATAAATATAGTTAGGCCCATGTGTGTTTAGTATGACATGAAAATTAATGTAAGGTTGTTTAGCGGGACTTTTCGGGTCATATTTTTATTTAACATTTATTACTAGTTGATAAATGAGCTAATTTGTATTACCTATCGAAATAAACGTTTTTAAACGATTGTCATTTGTCTGTGAAGTTCATGTCAATCTCATGTCCAATTGTGGCAAATTATCGCACGTGGTTTCAATTTTGTTTTGTGAGACACTCGCAATTAAAAGTTGTTCAGGCTCACCGTGTATTGCGATGTGTCATTTGTGGGAGAAAGTGAGTACATTAAAAAGTAGAATAAACGAACATCAACATAAGATTAATAGACCTTCCCAACCAAACATACAATCACAGAACATAGACTCTAACCGTTACATAATTTTGACAGAAATAACATAAAAATACTAGATATAGAAAATAAATTTTACAAGAGACGTATATTGGAAATGACAAACATTGAATTACAAAAATAGAAGATATATAGAGTTAACATCCCGCGTTTGAACCCGTTAGTGCAGAAATAAAGTCGACATATAAGTATAAAAACGGTAACAGTAGAACGACACTCCGCACCAGCCTCTTGACATGGAGTAGTACTAGAAACGTTACTATTTATTAATTTGCAGGACAAATCCGTTGTTTTTTATTTTTTATTAGATAGCCTAAAAAATACCATGTGTTTAATATACTGATGTAAGATTTTTAAACAATTTTTTTTTTAATTTCGCTTATTCTTAAATTGACCATAATGACATAGATAATAATTGAATTTTCGTTTTCACGCATGCTCTATATAATTAATATTTTTCACTTATGCAGGATAAAGAAATAAGACAATAAAAGTTAAACAAACAAAAGGCATTAGTTCGAACACTTTGAAAAGAATACTTAATTGGTAAAACAGATACTGCCTAATAAAAATTACAATTTAGAAATATTAATTTGAATAATTATTCATATGAAGGAAAATAAAAACACCTAGAAAGTCTACAAAATCAGCGTTAAAGGAGAAACCGTTAGAAGAAATCCTCACAAAATGACTCACTGAATTTCATCCAAAGTTAATTGCAAAAAAGAGAGACACTATACAAAGCTGCATTGCGACTGATCCTAGCAAAGGAAACTCAATTAAATGAAAGATAAATACGTCTAATTAATTCATTAGTAGGGAGTACTCAGCGGTGCATTTACGAATGAATCATTGCTGAGGAAAACAATAAAATTGCTCACTTCTTTGTAAAGTTATTTTGTTAACTACGAGATTATATACAAACTCCAATAAAACCACAAAGGATAATAAATATTACTGCATTTTAAGTTTGTATTCGTTTGCTATATTATTATTTTCATATATTATTTATCAAAATTTGTACACCATCGGTTCCATAAAATTACCAGCTTTCCTGTATGCAGCCAAGTCATACGGAGACATTTTTGTACCCTGGTTAGTTGCACTATAATTTTAAAGCAATCCAACTAGATATAAACTCGATATGAACTGGTTTAATTTTTTGTTAGTGAACTGTGATCCGCTTAATTGATATTAATTATCGATTGATGTCAGTGAATATCATTTTCAACATAAATATATTTTATTGCGATAAAGGAACCTGTAATTGAGGTATTTTAAGAAGTAGTTAAATATTTCAGATCAATTACAAATCAGATTAAGATGAAACAAGAAATTTTAAATCTTAATAATTTTATAGTGTCGTTTGTATCCAGAGTAATAACAAATGTAAAATGTGGAAACTAAAGTTTGAATTTTATCAAGTTAACATAAAACAAAATATGTCTAGCATTTTATAATATTGTATACGCCTGGAAAAATTAGAGTGATATAATTATTGATAGAATCCGAAAATTTCGAATTGGATAATGAAGTTAGTAATAGTAATTAAGCTCAGCCAAACGGCTCAATGAAATCGATAATCAAAACGAACTTGGATTATTAAAATCCCCGTGAAACTGACAATAGAGCAGAAAGCTTAATAAAAGTCACAGAAGAATAGACGTAAGAGAATAAATTTAAAATTCATTAGTTGTTTTATTTAAAAAAACAATTTTATAACTAAATTAATTTTAAAATACATAAAATAATTCAATCAAAATGTATTTGAAGAGTTCTACTGAATTATAATTGAAAAATATCTTTTGCATCAGAATATAATCAATAGCATTCAGACAACTCTAACGCAAACTTTTTTTACGCAGATTTGATTTCTTACTTCTAATGTTGAACAATGAAGACAAGAAGCTTTTACGACAGTTTTTCCTTTTTAACTGAAAAAAGGGTATCGTCAAATCATCAATAGGCGTTTAAATTAATATAAGAGAATCGTTTAAATTGGCCTAATAAACCTAATCATCTAAATAATAAGTAAAAACCGAAGAATATGCATTGGTTTTGGGGTTCTCAACACAAATCCAGTTTCGTATTTTTAAAATTCAAAATAGTGTATCGAATATTACTCATAAAAAATTGCAACCGTTTGCATATGCTCATAAAAAAAGATACTGGGAAGTTTTTAGCTTTGCAAATTTAGAATAACGATGAACAAAATATAAAAATATGTTGTAACATATTACAACAGTATAATTAGCATCCTGAAAAGTTGTTACAAAATGAAAAAATCTGCGTATGAAATTTTCCAAAATTTGTTAACTGTGATCTGTTTTTACAGTAAATTAATGATAAAAACGAATCAAAGTACTTAAGATTCTTAAAAAAAAATTAGAAAAGATTTTCGGATAGAATGGAAACTTGGTGATGGTACATTTTCTGAAGAGCCATACTTCGATTTATGATTGTGCTGGGTGCACTTCCAAGATTAATAATCATACAAACAACTAAAATAAACTCGATTTTCTTTAGTCAATTTACGAACGTAGAACACTGTTTTTCACACTAAAAATCGTTATTAGTTTAGCAAATGCAAACGTTTAAATATCGAAATTTCGATATTTTTACAAATTATCATTTTATACTCTCATTGACCATAAAGTAACTATTTTTAAAAACACAAGTGATTGCTGCTTTTTTTTTATAACAACAATTTTGTATTAATTGCATCCAAAGAGATTATAACGAGATATAAGTGAATATAACAGCCTTCATTCATTTTAAGAGGGATAATTAATTCAATTAATTAAACAATTGTTGTTCAGTTTTTAAGTTTATGTAACTATGTTGAATATGAGTCAAATTAATGTTATCCCTATTAAGATGTTAAAATTAGCTCTACTTGAGTTTATACTATTTCAACGTTCAAGTACAAAACATAAAAATAGATTATTGAAAAAAATGTGTGCACGAGGAGAGTAAAAAATTAAGCACTTTATTTGCTAAAAATTAACTTTAAATGATCCTATTTTCAAAGTACTGCAAAATGAACCAATATTCTTTCTATTTTACTCAGATTTTTAAGTGGTTTGCTTGTTTTGCATCATTTTGCTTCAAAACAGCTCACAGTTGATAAATCTTGGAACAATAATTGATGACAAATCACGATTTTCACAACTATTTTGAAATTTTGTAGAGATTTAAAGTAATTATTATACTTTTTTAGCATAAACCATCTTCGTCAAGTTAATAGGAAGATTTAAAGTCAACCTAAAGATTGTAGGTGTTAATTTAATAAAAATGTGCACAATAATCTGCAAAAAAATCGAAAAATTGAGTATTTTTTTAAATTTCCTCGGTAGATTGTTTACTCTGCGATCTTAAAATTATCATGTGGTATCACTGAACCAATATCAGAAAAATGTTGGATATGCAAGAACTTTTGGGTTGAATTTGGTCCAGACTTGCTGTGTGTAACTAGCAATATATTATTATGGTTATTTTCGTGTAATTAATTTTATTTAGTTTATTTTACTGCATGGCTTCCTTTTACAAATTTCCCTTTTGTCATGATTTGATGTAATGTATAAATGAGTAAGTAAGTGTAAATTTAAATTAGTTTGTAAAAGTTTACTTTACTGTTCATAAATATTTAAAGAAATTATTTAACAGTAAAACTGCGTTACACTATAGAGATTATGTACAGCGCTGCAAATTCAATTATCAGATAGTAGCAAACACACAATATTATTTATTACAGAAATTGTTAATGTAACTATTTTTTATAATCATGTGTTTTACATTTATAAAGTGGTTCCATTAACAATTTGTTTTTTCTCTGCGTAGTAAATAAAGTGTTTCATTTCATTAAATACATTGGCGTACATTAAATGACCATGGACTGCCGAATAAAATATCAGCAAGCAGGAAATAATGAGAAATAATTTATTACGTAATCATGCATGTTAAATAAATAAATTCACTGAAATTAAGAATGGATAATTCTGTTGAATTGAAATTGTAAAATCGGCCTCAATTAAGAGTTAAATGACGAAGCCAATGGTAAATTAACTATGTATAATACAGAATTGATGAATCAGACTGTGGGTTGATTGTATTTGAGAAGTAAACTGATAAAATAAAAAATAACTCAAATATATGACAAACATAAGTAATTATTTTGACTATTGTAGAATCAATGAGTAAGCGAATCCAGCTTCAAATGTATCAGAATACAAATCGACTTCTGTTCCGGATCGCCACGCGACGAAGCTCCTAATAACCGTTTAGGTCGAGTGGGATAATATTACAATAAAATTTCTGTAGAATTAGGAGGAAAATATGAATTAACTTCTTTGCAATTAGTTTGTTTTGGGGCGTGGTTGTTGTTTTCCGAAGTCCTGCCTCTAGTAAACAAATAATCCGAACCCGAATAAACGGGCCTTCATTTAGTTGATCGTGGGGTTCCGAAACGTTCGGACCAGTTTTACTATTATGTTTCGGGAATATCATTGAGCCAGAACCTTGTGGTGTGTTGGTGGTGACTTCCCGGGTCGCTTCGCGGTCTCATCGGTGGGTGAGTAATATTTGTTATATTGTATATTATATTGTTTATTTATATTTTATATAAAAATGACATATTTATTGGCGAGATATGTCTGGGGCAGGGTCCGCTCACAAGCCCCACTGAAGAGTCCATGAGCGGACCCGGGACGAAACATCAGCCAACCTTTTTATTTATATTTTTCTAATAATTGCGCATGTGACCTAGCATGACGTAGTAGGAAAATACGGTATCGTTTATCAAAATATATATTAGACCCCTATAACCGCGCGACAACCCCCCTTCCCTGTAAGTAACAACTTCAAATAACTATTTAAGTATATAGTTATCAAATTGAGTATTTATATGTTCAATAGTTAGATATCACTAAGTAGTATTCTTTTTTTTATTTCATAAAATCAAGTATCAAAGAATGTAATTAAATTTATATTTGTGGAATTTAATGAAGCTATATAGTAAAATAACTTCCGTAACAAGCCGCCACTAAATAATTAAATAAAATCGCGAAACGATAAGTTTCACAAAAATTTGACTTATAATTATTTTTAAATGTAGCTGACTACTTGTTTTATTGATTTAAATAAAAATGAAAGAATCTGATATTTGAGCTAAGCAGAACTTCAATATTTTGCAGAAATTCATTCAAAATAGAATGGTTGAGTTGTTTACTCATTCCATAAAAAGTCGAACTATAACAATTAATACCTTTCGTATGTGAATTTTCACTAATCCCGATCCATGATCTCAACAATAAGTAAATTAAGAAGAAAGAATTAATCATTCACTAAAATAATCATTTGAAAATTTAAAAAATACTCGAAATATGATATTTTAAAGATTCCGATAAGAAGAGTTAATTACTGTTAACTGCATTAAAAAAAACAACATGCGGAAGTGTCCTCTTGAATGTGAATCCGAAAGCGACGGGATAGATGATTTAGAAATTAAAATAATTATGATCTAACGCTATAACCAATTAATGAATCAAACACCATTTTTACTGTGAATCACATTTTTTAAATTATCATTAACCGGTAAATATTTTTTAAAATATAAAAGAAATGTTGTATATATGACATAAGTATTATTGGACAAATTAAACTAAACAATAAAAGATTTGTCGTTTCTTTTTCGATGTTGAAATTTACTAGTTCTTAGACTCAATTATATTTATTTAATTAAGATATTAATACTTTTTTATATATTTGACATGCACAAATGATTTATTTATCAAATCTGCAATTCATAAAACAGTCACCAAATACATGGGCTCTGTAACTGTTCAAGATGATTTTGGATTCTTTAAAAAAGAGGTTCTTCAAAAAATAAATATTATCGAATATCTACTAAAATCAGCTTCAAGACATTTTAATTTCTGTCTATTATTTCTTCTGCGTGTAGGTATTATTTTATAAATAAATGGAATTTTCTGAGCTTCGAGATAAGTGTATTAAGCAATATTTACATGGAAAAATTGTTATATATATATATATATATATATAGGCCTTTTTACACTACTAAAAGTTTCATTCAATGAGTATATAACATAATTATAACATCTTTTAATTAACTCTTTGTACAATGCACTGCGAAATAATGATTTGTTGTGTTGTATAATCATTGCCAAATTGGTCTTCGTTACAATTAAATTATTCAATTTACCATTCCGTTTATTATTAGCACAAATCAAATTTTGTTGAAATACCTATCTGTTACCTGCGATTTGTTAAACTAACAATGCGACATTGCTGTACGGAAACTAATTTTAAATTCACGTTGAATGGAAAGTGGGAATTTTAATTATTTATCATCTAAATTATTTTATTTATCATCTAAAAAAGGAAGATATCATTATTATTATTGTAGGGAATAGTTTATCAGCTGCCCTATTATTGATCTTAAATTATAAGTCGCGTCAAAAAATATCGTATGCGATTGAAATGTAAAGTAGCATATTTTATGCAACGTACTATTATTTTTAGAAACGTTTTCATTTATAAGTTGCGGCCCTTGAGGTACAGAAAAACTGAAATAGTTGAAAATACTAATTAGATATTAGATTAAGACATGGCCATCGTCTGTAGTAATGGTACTTTTCAAATAGTGACATTGGCAAATTGATAGCCAATTCTACTAATAAAATAGTAAAGGCAACTATTTTTTTCGTACGTGGACTGAATGATTGATTTTCCCACAAATCAGAGTACATGCATTTTTTAAATTGAAAGTAGAGTCCTAAAAAACACCGCTTTTAATTTATTGGAGTGAAAAGTCATTTTTCATCTAGGGAAACTTGATCCGCTCTACTAAAAAAGCGAATTGTTACTCCATAAAAGGGAGTTCTGACTTCAAGAAATTAAAGAAAAAAAAGTGTGGGAATTTTCATCCCCATCCTGATAAAATTGGTTAGATTACTTTAGTATGAATGAAGTTTAAACGTCAAATTAACATTTTTGTTTGAAATAAAAACTTGTTTAACACCATTTGTTAATTATAAAATTGTAATACAACTAAGAAAGCAAACTCTAGCATTTACACAATGTATGGTCGACATAATGCAGGGCTGAATTCAGTTCAAATCATGCAGATAAACCGGTAGCATGTTAAGAAATTTCATCATGAAATATATTAATTCTATTTGAAAAATAAAGGTACAGTAGTTTTTTTCAATTTTCGGAAACAATTTTTATTTCATAATTTCCTTCGTTTTTTTTTGTTCACATAGAAGATAAATTTATACTATTAACAAACAATGTTGGTTTTTTTATTTCAGACACGAATTCCCAGCTCCATTTTGTTCGAAACCGGGAAACTGTAAGATCCAGGTGCTTCGGTAAATAACCCATAAGTTATAATATATAATACTCCATTTTGTAAAATTTTTACATTATTTTATCGAAAAAGTAAATTAAGCTATGCAATGTTATAGCAAATTTAAAGAAAATACGGTTTCATATATTTTTTTTCTCGCCAGAATCTGAACAATACACAGAGTAATTTTATAGTAAGAAATCTTAAAAAAAATAGGAAAAATTACTATTCTCCGATAGGGATTTGAAGATAGATTTTCCGAATAGCAATAGGTCACAATTGATTATTAATTTTTACTTCGTGTTTATGGTTTTTATGGTTCGTGACAACCAGATATGTACGTATTTATCACATGATTCACTTTTTAACAGTCATCAGGAACGTTTTTATTATTCTCACTAGTAACATCTTCTACAAAAGTATTGTAAATTTCATAAGCCTATAAATTTTGTTATTTCATAATATAAATACGCACTACAAATAAAAATAAAATTACCATATAAAAATACGGTTCCATTCAAATAACTAATAGTTTTTGTTCTCCTCAGAAATAGAAAAATACCAAATTAAATAGTTATGGTAAATTGCAATAATGATTAATAATCATTGATTATCCATAAATCCTGAAAATTTTAAGAAAAACAGGGTGGGGTTTTGAGAACAAAACTTGTTTATTATTTTTTTAAAATTATTGCTATTGGTTATCCACATTTCTCTTTTTTCGAGATACAATTTTGAAAACTTGAAAATTGCAGGAATTCCGGGACTCTGTAGACAAACTCTTTAGTAGCTCGTAAAAAATCCAAATAAAACGGTTGCGACCCTTAGCGGGACGAAATAATAACTTCCCAATCAACCTCTCATATTTTATTCTGGTTTACTCAACCTATTTTTTCGCAATTTTTTCCTCACAAAAAATGACAGAATTTGTGAAATAATATCGTTTTTTCACTTTTTCACTATTTCGTTTAGTAATTTTGACAGCTCGGTGGATCCTTTTACAGTAAAGCATGGTTCGTTTAACTATGTAAATCGTCATCCTAATCTGGGATTATTAGGTTATATTATTTTTGTCTCTCAGAGATCCAAGTAATATAGTTCAAATAATATACTATACATTTCAATTTATAAAACAATGTTTATAAATATAACATATAAAATGTACAAGAATATAACAAAATTAAATGTACCGACTGTTGCAGCCTTCATGAGATTTATTGAAAAATTTTTTTCTTTACGTTGTATTCTACCCAAGTTTACTTGAAATCTGAATTCACCGACTCAATCTACTGTTCGCTGAAAACTCCAAAACTTTGTTGAGTTTTATTGAAAAAATACGGTACATGATACGTTACAGCATGTACTTTTGGTGTAATGCTAATGAGCCAATCCAGACAACCTTTTCGAAAATGTTGAATACATTTGTTGAATTTAGGATCAAGTGATTTATTTATGAATGAATATCTATGTGAAAATACGTTATTATGAAACATAATTGCATTCGAAACTTGGTTAATTTCATAAATTACGTTAACATTTATAAACAGACGGAAATAAAAAACGGCCGAGTGGATTTTTTTAATTCTTGCTAGAAATTGCTGAGAAAGTGTCCTAGATTACAACCCAGGAAGTCAATTTCATGTGCTTTTTCCCGTCCATTTAAACTTTGTTCAGGCACACCGCGTTGGGTGAAATACAATGTAAAGAAACAATTTTTTCCAGAAATCTTCTGAAGGTTTTTACAGTTACCACATTTAATTTTGTTATATTCTTGTTCATATTTTATGTGATATTTATAAACATTGTTGTATAAATTGAAATGTATAGTATATTATTTGAAATATATTAATTGGATTTCTGAGAGGAAAAAATAGTCCCAGATTAGGATGACGATTTACGTAGTTAAAGGAACTATCGTTTACTAAAAAGGTTCCACTGAGCTGTCAAAATTACTAAACAAGAGTAACTTTGACTATTCAAGTAGTTATCCCATGAGATTTTACTATTTTTTTTCTTTCTATGATGTTATGAAATAAATATTTTTGTATTTGAAATTTCATTAACTTAATAAATTACGTTAAAATATAAAAACATATAATTAAAAAACGGCCAAGGGGATTTGTTCCTTTATGTAACACTTTTCTCATTGTTCGATTGTTCTAGAATCCTCTGGAATAGTTTGGTCTGGGCCAATTGAAAGCTTCCTAGATGCAAAATACAGAATGCACCTTAATTTGACTCAAACGTATAGTAACACTTGTTTCCAAAAAAGTACTTTTAAAAGAGTACTTTCCAATTAGTGTCTACTAGTGTAACAGCTAGTCTCAAAGGGTCATGTTTGACAAAAATGTGGAGAAGAACGACTAGCAGGGCTTTATCTGTGCACCTATTTAGCTTCTAAATTTGCAAACCGCGAAATCCCAGCTGATCGTTTTCTCCAAATATAGGTGGTGATTATAGGTAATTTACAATTTTTACAGCGATTTTTCATTATTACCGCCAATTGACCTCCAATCGAAAAATGTATTATGGGAATACTGTAGGTTTAAAAAAGATTTACAATTTTTGTATACATCATTTTTCACATAACTTCAAAGTTTCAGAATAAAATCGAAAAATCCGTGTTGTTTTTAATATTTCTCGAGCTCAAAAATGATTTTTTTTTCTTGAAATTTTGAGAAAACTTACTTTTTGTCCCGAATAAGCTGTATTTTTTTTGAGTTATTATATATATTCGTTTCTTTTTTATTGATTAAAAACCGAAAAAACACGTTTATTTTATATGTTTTTTTATCGGTTTTTAATCAATAAAAAAGAAACGAATAAATATTATGATTCAAAAAAATTACAGCTTATTCGGGACAAAGAGAGGCAAGTCTCCTTAAAATTTCATGAAAAAAAATCATTTTTGAGTGCCAAAAATATTAAAAACAAAAAACGCGGGTTTTTCGATTTTATTTTGAAACTTTGAGGTTATGTGAAAAATGATGTATACAAAAATTGTAGGTCTTATTTAACCCTACAACATTCCCATAAAACAGTTTTCGATTGGAGGTCAATTGCCGGTAATAACGAAAATTCGCTGTAAAAATTGTAAATCACCTATAATCACCTATATTTGGAGAAAATGATCAGCTGGGATTTCGCGGTTTGCAAACTTTGAAGTTAAATAGTTGTATAAATAAAGCCGTGAAAGCCGTTTTTCTCCACATTTTTGTCAGACTTATGGCCCTTTGAGGCTAGCTGTTACACTAGTAGAGACTAATTGGAAAGTACTCTTTTAAAAGTACTTTTTTGGAAACAAGTGTTACTAAGTTTGAGTCAAATTAAGGTGCATTCTGTATTTTGCATCTAGGAAGCTTTCAATTGGTCCAGACTGAAACTGTTCCAAAGGATTCTGGAAAAATTCTACACTGAGAACAGTGTCTTTTACAGAAAGGGACAAATCCCCTTGGCCGTTTTTTATTTACATCTGTTTTTATATTTTAACGTAATTTATTAAGTTGACGAAATTTCAAATACAAAAATGTTTATTTCTGTTTATTAAATAAAAACCGTTTTTCTCCACATTTTTGTCAGACTTATGACCCTTTGAGGATAGCTGTGGTGTATCGGATGGATGTGATTTCCAGAGATCGGCAGAGACATACCCCAGGAAGAATCGTACCTAAGTCGAGCCGTTTCACGTATCCCCGCGTGACTCGCGCGCGATTTCTCGAGTGGAGCCGAACGCGGTCGGAGATTGCCGATCGAGGCAACGCCGTCATGCCCGACACACGCGCGTCGACACGGCACACGGATGCATCCTGGGTTCGGCTCGGATTCAGCACTACTATTATTCCCAGTCAGTCGCTAGTCGACAGTCGGTCGGAGGGTTGTGTGTCGTGGGTCGCTGTACGAGTGCTACAAGCACGCAACGAGCAAACAGTTTCGGGTCGGCTACATTAAAGTCCGTACGTGTCTAACGGGCTGCTGGCTGATCGATTCTCCGATGCCATTCCTTGGACTTGGTGCAACGAACTCGTCGTCGTCGCCGCGGATTCGCGGGGGGGACTTAACGACCTCCGAGAGTTAGTCGCGAACCTTTTTGACAGTTTCCCGATTTTGGGTATCGTGGACACGGTCGACCCCTGGGTAGGGCGACTCATCACTCCACGAGGACGACGAGGATCATTGACTTTCACCTCGATGACGGTGTGATCGACAACGGGGGTTGTTTTCTACTGGTTTTCCAGCCGGTGAGTGTGTGGCTTCTCATCTTCCTTTAAAGCGTCCACGGCGCGTCCGCCCGGGTCATGCATTTTCGCCCTTCCAGTGGCGGGAAAATTCGAACGACCTTCGGTTCGGGGGTGGGTATGTACCCGAACCTGGGTTTCGGCTTTTCCGACCACCGGTGCAATGGATGCAGTTTACAGTGTTTATGTTGATAAAAGCGCGTTGTGTTTCGTGAGGTGCATTTAAGCTATTCTAATGATGAGGTTCCAGTGTCTTCCGTCTTCAAATTTTTAGAAAGTATGATTTTCTTATGATTTTGCGATATTTACGAAGATTATGAGACCCGGGTTGATCCTCTAAGTTCCTGTGTTTACCCGCCATACCCAGAGTTGATCAACCTTTCTCTAAAATTTCGCTAGGTAACAAATATTTTTTGGAGTCGAACATTTTTCGGAGTCAAACATTTTTCGGAGTCAAACATTTTGGAGTCAAACATTTTGGAGTCAAACATTTTTTGGAGTCTAACATTTTTTGGAGTCAAATATTTTGGAGTCTAACATTTTTTGGAGTCAAATATTTTGGAGTCTAACATTTTTTGGAGTCCAACATTTTTTGGAGTCCAACATTTTTTGGAGTCTAACATTTTTTGGAGTCGAACATTTTTCGGAGTCAAATATTTTGGAGTCCAACATGTTTGGAGTCAAATATTTTGGAGTCAAACATTTTTCAGAGTTAAACATTTTGGAGTCAAACTTATCAGAGTAAACACTCGTTTTAATTTTTGTTTATTATATTTTAAAACTTACCATTTCGAATAACAATTTGCAGATAAATTTTTGTTGATTAAATGTTGCAATCACTTCTGGTACATATTACTATACATTTTTAGATAACTAGCCATAACAGAAAGTAAACAATAGAAGAAAGAGTTATCAGCAGTGTTTCATCGAGACTGGTCACTATTACTATACAATTTACCATTGTTTAAGTTAAACGTTCCCATAAATTTTTTATTTGCTATACTCGTAATAAAAATGAAAAATCGAAATTGAAAGATGTATTACGAAAATTGGAGTATAACAAATGCACGCTTTTTCCTGTGCAGTTTTCTGTTTAGTCAGAAAAGTATTGTTTGATAACATTATTCCTTCATAATATTTATGTTAATAAAACAGTATTAAAGTTTTCAAAAATGTCATGTAATTTAAGTACAGGATATGGCTTTATTATTGAAATTTTTACATATAGTAACGTTAAACACAAACAAAGGTACAGTTGCGATTAATGATAACTAGTCTCCAAACTACTATGCGAAATAGTAAAATATAGAATGTAATTCAGTAAACTTTTCTATTTCAAATTGTATGAAATAATTAACAGAAAACATTTTCAATACTGCCAGCTTTACACACAGTACATTACGCATAACTAACTTATATATCCGTCCATAATAAATTATATTAATGTCATAAGTAACGAGCAAAAATTAGTTTGGAAATTGATAACCTTTTGATATAAATATCAAAAATACCCGGAACGATTTGTCACTTCATTGTCAAAATATTTCGTTTTTAATTTAAAAAATCTTACGCCACGGAAGAACCAAAACGTCAATCTAAAATTGAAAATATATTTAAAGAAATGACTAGAATGAAACTAGTTTGGTAAAATTGGGTTTAGAGATTAAGTGAAATTTGACAGGAAAATATTTACAAAACAAAGAAGCGTGATCAATCAAAAGCAATGTTTAATGCTTTCTGCCAATCATAATGTTTGTTATTGTAAATATTTTTCTGTCAAAATGTCAGGTTAACTAAATGCTTCGAGTGTAAATTTATGCAAATGTTGAAAGTGGGATAGAAATAGTATTGGGTTACGGAGGTTTAATGCAGTTAATTTTTATCATTTCTTAAAATTTTACTATATAAGAAATGAGATGGAATTAATTTTAGTGTTATCTTACACTTAAAAAAGAACAAGAATCGTCAAGATTATGATATTAACTCAGCATTTATGACATTCATTTTTAAAAATTGGAAGGACGGATTAAACTAGATTTATTTTTTGCTGAAAAGCAATGTGACATTGACATTTTTTAAAATGTTTGGTTAAATATTAAAAAAAAGCAATTTTAATCACTTTTAGCAAACCTTATTGTTTTTTTTTTGGTTTTATATAATTGCATAGGATACTCTTTTTTTAACTGCAAATCTCATAAAGAAATTTTGATTTTATTGTTTTGAGTGCAGCTTAGTCGTTTTACTACAATAAAATTAATTTTGAAACGTTCTTTCTTATTGCTTCTAAACAGAGGTTCTTCAGGTTACTAATTAAGAACACAACCGGAAAATTTCTATAATGACATTTCCAATATGACCGATAAAACTGTCAGACTATACACCGAATTAAACGTGAAATTCATCCCTTGTAGTTGTTAAAGTCCGGCCATTAATAAACACAATTTGTATGAACATTGATTGAAATTGGAGATATCCATGGTATATTCATTATTAATTAACTTCGGGAATGATATTTTTGTGGCTTCAATTTAAATCATGTATTTTGCATCAAAACCAAAGTAAAAAAAATCATGGTGCGTTTCCTATTATTTTTGAGGTCGCTCTACAAAATTCTAAGGTTTAAATTGCGTTTCAACCGTCAAGAATTCCAATATGGCACCATAATTTTTTAATTCTATTTATACTCTGAAGAAAATTGAAGAAATATATGAGTTTTGAGACAAAATTTTACTTTTATGCTGCACTTTATTTTAACGATCTCAAAATGACGTCCTCATTGAAGGTTTTCTTTGAAAAATGTTTAGACATTCAAACTCAAAAACTATATGCTTTTTGTAAAATATGCTAAAAACACAATGTTCTTAGAATTCATCGAAAAAATACATCGATAAAATACGAATTGAATACAAAACCAGTACTTGAATCATTAAACTGTTATGAAAATAACGAACTATATAAAATTGCAAAAATTATTCGTAATCGAATTTTGAGTTTTGAATTTCTGATATTATAGTCGTTATTAATTAACCTCAAAAGTACTCAAATAGGTAAAATAATATGCAAGCAGTTAAACAGTCAAACGTGATATCAATTCAACACTAAACTTAATATTATTAGTAGAAAATTTGTTCCCTAAACAAAATTCACAAAACTTACTAAAATAGCTATTTTTTAATCATCTAGCAATTTAATAAGCTATACAATGTTATAAACTTCTGACCAACTTGTTCAACTTCATAGTGTTAAAAATGTATAAAAAGACTTCAAAGCATTTTTAAAACTGTACAAAATTAATATTTTGTAGATTTGTGTGATATAAAAAAGGTAAAAATATGGCAACAAAGAAACGAATCACAGATACAAAAGTAAGAGAAAGGATCTTTCAAATATGAAATAATAAAAGATAGAAACTTTACGCCAAAGTTAGTCTTCGTTGTATGGAGAAACTGAATCGATTCAAATGTTTGGAAATTGATTTGTATTACATTCGATCAGAATCTAATGCAATAATTTAAAGCAGTAAAGTACGAATTGAAGACAAAACAGTTGTTGAATAATTTAACTGAAAATAACGCTACTCCTGTAAACACTACAGGACAATTGCGAAAAATATTAAGCTCTGTTGATATTTTTACATTGTTTATTGGCTTCGATTATGAATATCACAAACTTATGTTAAAGTCTGTGATTATGATATTCAAGTATTTTTAACAGTATTAATTTCGAATAAGATATTTTTAAATTAAATTATAACAATTAAAAGTAACTCATATTCTCCAATTCGATGTATTGAACGTTACTAAGTAAAAACATTTAAGACAGTTGATTAAAATTTGATACAGAATTGTGAATTTTTCAAACGGAATCTATTTCACTTGAATTGATTTTTAATAAATTAAACTAACCATAAAGTAATTAAAATCATTAGTTATTATAAATACATTTCAGTTTAATAGAATTTAATCAAAATCTGATATCTTACGCGTCAAATTTAATTTGTACCAGACGAGAAAGTTGGTAATGAATACGTTTGCACTTAATCAAAATTGCATAAATTTTGCAGCTGACAATCAAATCTGACAAATTAGAAATTATGGAGTGTTTTCAACTTGCTCCGAATCTGAATTACGATTATGGCGTTCAAATTATTACGTGACATAATTTTTATCACAATCTGATTATTCTTTGCCGACATTAAATTAGATAAGAATTCAATATACCCTATCAAAATCAATATTGATTAAGAAGAATCTCTAAAATGAAATGTATCCAAATGATTTTATCTGAAGGAAAAATGAATTAATCAATTAAAATTAACCAATAATCATGAAATTGAAAATTGCTTAAAATTTAGGAGTCTTTTTATGAAAACTTCTTATTGAGTATTAATTTTATGAAGTTTTAATTTTAAATCTATTAGATATTATAATCAATAATAACGAATGAAATATGATATAAAAATAAATATTAACTACCAAACCATGAATCTAATTGGAATATTTTCAATATTAGCCGCATCGATATGATTTAAAATATAATTAGGAAACTAATTTTATTCAAAGTTCAAGTAGTACAATAAATCGTATAATGATCTATACAATTTATTGCGATATTAGGTGAAATTCGATAAACCTTCGTACAATTTTATTTGATTGACTATATAATAGATTTCTGATTATATAATATTATTTCCATTACATTCCTCTACCTTTTCTTTTTAAGGGGTATTAATTTTAGAACTAATTACACCAAATAAGTTTTTAATTGCCACTGTACATATTCTAATAACAGCACTATCACTAGTTCGAATAAATAAATTCGAAAATCTAAAAAAGAAGACTAAAACATAACAAAACCATAAGATGCAACTTATTATATTGTTATTTATTAAGATTTATTTGTTGATAAGGCTATTCCATCATAAATAATATTGCAATGCTTTAAGCAATAACTATATTATTTGCAAGTCTTTGTGACATTAATTACCGTTATCAATATGTTTATTGATATGAAAACTTACATGCAGTTGAGACATGGCGAAGATACGTTTAGAAATGAAACAAATATATCCACGTATAATTTGTAGAACGATTCGTTGAATCTAGTAGATATCTAATACGTTGTAAAATAAAAAAATATTTTAATATTGTATTCATTTCGGAAGGAAACATTAACCACGTTCAATAATTATATTCAATAATTTTCTTTATGAATAATTTGTTTAACGATGCGATATCTAGACTTCTTATTTAGTGTCTTTTATAAATAAAATAGTTTATTGTATAAAATTAATAGCGAAATGAATGGATTAGTTATTTCTAAGGGAACCGTTATTGACGTAATAATAATACCTTAGCATTTAAAAATAAGTGCATAATTTTTGTACTATCATATAATATTGTAATTTTCAAAGTTAATTATATAATAATCTGTTTCGCGTTATTAATGACAAGTTTATTAATATTCTCCTTACTATGATTTTCTATATCATTATAAATTACATAGCAAGATATTTAACAAATGCTAATTATTTTGAGTACCTATTTATTGATTACGATAATTGAATGAAGTTTGTTATCATGCTGATTAAACTGGATACGGTACAGATATACTTTGAATTTAATACTTTCAGCTCAGGATTTTTATCTTATTATTATTTATATCAGTACATGCAATTTTGTACAAATTCTTTATTATTATTTCAATTAATTATATTTCAAAATATAAAATTGCATATTGGAGAGTGTACTACCCAAATATTTTTTATTTGAAGGTATGAAACAATTTCTCTCAGTTCTTATGGAGCGAAATAAATTGTGTTTTGTGCACAGGTATACTAAATATTTGATTTTGCATCGCCTTGAACTAACCGTGCTGAAAAAAAAACGTTAAAAAAACTTACTGTTGATATTTTTTCAAAAAAGTATTTACAGCAAGCATGTTATTTTTAAATTCATTGTTTTTATTTTAAATGCATTTTAAATTAGTCACTAATCTTTCCGATTCGAAATAAGCCAGGAAACGATAAAAACATTTTTTCACTCTATAAGAAATGGTGTCATCGAAGTAACTCAAGATTCAATAAAAACTGTGAGCGTAAACATTAAATATTGATCCAAAAAAGATGAAACTTACGACTATTTTTAAAACGTGACATATCGAGATCCGAAATTACTTTGTTTGTTATTAAAATATGTATATATTAAAATTCGTCTCAAACATCACGAGTCTTCACTTGAGGTTTTTATTTTATTGCTGTTGTTTTTAATTAAAGGAAATGTTTTAATCTTAAGAATTGTACGGCATAATTTAAATGATAAAAGTAAAATAATCATGTAACTACATGTAAAGTAAATGTAGTTCCGTTACAGTTATGTGCAAATGTCTTTATCGAAAAAAATGCACTCCGACTTGGTCGTTAATCCTTGGTCACTCAGGATACCGTAATGTGCTAATGAAAACTGTTCAACTTGGCCTCACTTTAAAAGAGTTTTTTGAAACATTCTTCCAATGTTTCGGCATTATTTACATGTTTTGAATCTAACTTTCTCTTCAAAAACGCGTAGAAACATTTCTTGCGTTGCTCAATAAAAAACGGGAAAACAAAAATGAAAGAAAGCACCAAAAAGACATTAGGTTAAAATGTTTTTCGAATCGGTAATAATGATTGTTTTATTACTATTTTTGATATAAAACACCATACGATGAGGAATAACATTCTTAAATGTTACACGAATGATTTCAGTTTATCATTTTTATTTTTTAAGTACAAGTCTATTATAAACTTGATAGACGTGTGTTGTTAACTTTTAAATCCGGATATGCTACACGACAGGAAATGAATATCCGTGATAAATCACAAGTACAAATTGATAATGGATTTTTGGTAAAATCATTTTAAGGCCGTTTCACGTTTAAAAGCATTTAAAAACATTACGGTAAATTCTCTACAATGCCCGCAGTTCAACGATCGAGTCGAAGAGTATTTTTTGTGATAAGAAGTCACGAAAACAACGTTTGTGCTTAAAAGTTGTAAAAAGGTTGACTGTGTTCGTGTGTGTAAATGAATGCGTGATGTATATTTTTCTTTAAAATTGAGTTTAGAGGTTCAGCGATGTATATCTTTTTTGAAATATGGATATTAATTTAAAATTGATAATTAAGCAGACTTATTTAGAAAGCGAGATCTTTTTATTAAAAATCAACACATTAAATGTTTAGAGGAGTCCTTTTCAACTAAGATCACAGCTTTTGCAGCTAATAAGTGTTAATTATGAAAAATTTAAGAAAAGATATACTGATAAAAATTTTAAAAATTCAATAGCACGGTAGCAAAACAAACATAAAAACACGCTTGGGAAAGTTGTTTTATAATGTTATAAGCTATTTTAAAATCGTTATATTATGAACTAGTTAATTAATGATATTGTTAATCGCAATTTAATAAAAAAGTGCCAAAAATCGAATTTTTAGAAAATATTCTAAATTAATTATCGATTTCAGGAATTATCTCTTGCTACATCGTGACCAAATCGTTTAGCATGACCTTAATACAAATGATTCATACTTACTAACAGTAAATTTATGTCGATTATTTAATGCTATACGTAATGTCAAAGATCTTTCTCTAATTGACTCTGATTTTCTGATTTAAAATTGAAAATGCCTAATTTCAAGTGTTTACCATAAATTCGAGATTACTCGTGTCGTTGAAGAGTTTATATTCTTCGGGAGTGCTAAATTAAAAAAAAGATGAATGATTTAAGACAGTCTTAACAAAATTTGACTTATTTGCAGATCGGGTTTCACGAACTTTTGCGAAACGTGACATTTAACGCCGACACGTGGTAAATTGCCGCGAAGGGTAGGACCGATTTCCTGGCTCATTCGAGAGAATTTTCGTAATGTGTTAGATGCACATAGCTGCAAGCAGCTTCAAATTTGCGGGATTGGCCGAATTCCAATTTTTTTTATTTCTAAGAATTTTCGACAATTCGTGTTCATATTACCGCAGACATTGTTTTTTAATAAATTGGTACTGATGAGACAAATTTCCAGTCAGAAATTTTTCAAAATCTTTTTTGACATGTTAAAGAAAAGCCAAAAATATTTTATTTTATAAAAACAAATATGATTTGTACAATTATGTCTCGAAAATTGAATATAGATCAAAGAATATCTATGTAACTCCTTGTAAACATCTTTACAGGAATCCGGAAATTGTTTCTTGAGCAAATATATTCTTAGCGCGTCAATAAAATTATATTATAACATTATTGTAATATATTATAAAATAATATAAAGAAACTAATTACGGAAATTGGTTATTAACTTCCCAAACGGATATTGGTACTAATTATCTCGAAGAATTAATCTATAATCCTAACTTGGTGCAGCATTGCACAAAAAATTGCGAATATCTGTCATTTCACACACAATATTGTATAATATTTGCAAAATTATAAAACGGCAATATTATGAAGTAAGACTACCATAAAAATGTTTCCTTCTACGAATTATCTACACATTTTCGAGCCTGATAATTCGCGAATCGAATAAAGTACTTTATTAATGCTTAATCTCAACAAATATACAACGTTATAAAAACTGCGGATAAGGTTATGAGGATATTTTTATTTTGAACTCCAAAATTTTGTAGAAGATACATAGTATAATCGAATTTTTTAAAATAATTTGTTGATAATTTTAATTGTTTTTTGAATGTTAGGAGAAGATATTGTTTCTAACTTTCTTGACTTACGGTCTGAAAAATCAATTTCTTTGCTCCAGTGGAAAAGGAAACGTTTTCAGGCACATAAATATTTGTTTGAGATAAAAAATATTTAATAATAAAAAATAATTTTCATGCAAATTTAACATCTTGTTATGAACGTTACTGCCGTATTGAAATGTTAAGCATAATGAAATATAAAATTTTATACGCGAAAAATTGGTAATATTTTGACATGAATAATCATAATATATATTTTCAATAGTTACAATTAATTTAAAATTTGTTTAGGAAAAAAACAATAACAATGTTTACAAATACTACTTATTTATAAAATGATAATAAACGTGTGTTATTTTAACGATTTAAGTCCATATATTATCTTATGTATTTCATACATTGATGAAGTTAGGAATAGGTTTCGTGAAATAGAAAGTTTATTTATTACTAAATTATTCGTCACGACTCGTAATTTTCCTGATTTTCTCATACTTTCGTTGCTTTCGATAAATAATGGTTGTTTTTGTAGTAGTAGTTACATGGCAATGTCATTATTATTATTACTATTGTTCATTACATTATCCAGATGTTACGATTACCAATAAAACTGTAATTAGTTTTGTAATAGTTCAGTTGTACAATAATGAAGTAAATGAAACTATATAATACATAATAAACGAAAAACGCAACTCTTAATAATATCTGTGGAACTATTTCATAACACGGATCGAAATACGATAATTAAATCGTAAAAAAACATTATTAATAATTAAAGAATCGAAAGTGAATTAATTTATTTCGGAAAATTAAAATGTTTCAGGTTCTGTCATTTTAGCTTTGGAATAGGGAGATATAAAAAATGTATTGACAAATTCGTATTTTACATAATTCATCTCGTGAATCGTTCCCATAAACCCCAAACTTAGTACAGCCTTGAAACGTTAAAGTCGATATAGAACTACATATATGTTATAAGAAAAGTCATTATCCGAGTGGTATACTTTTACTTCAAAATGTTCCGAAACGTTGTAACTTTCGTTTGCTCGTAAATTTATCATACACCTAATCCAATTTTAAAGTTCTATACGATTTACTATTAATATTTCGTTCGTGCAGTTTAAGATAGTAAATGCTTTTTTCAGTTGTAATAACACGTTAAATTTGTTTTATTGCCTAATACATGATAGAACAATTAACAGATTGTTATACTTGTGATTTCGCGAAAACTATCAAGTATTTTGGTGCATATTTTGGTGCAATTTTGTCATAAATTAATATATTACGTACCAATGATGTCATTTTTACATCTTATTTTACAACGTCATTACGGAAAGACTTTTTTCACGGTCAAGGAAAGTTTTTTTTAATGTATCGTTGTGAACCAGTGCGAAGGACTTTATCTTTCCTTAAAATTACCAAATGAACGGTGTTTTTTTCGAAAATTGACGAGCGTTTCTGAATTCTAGAGTTCCGCATTATGTTCTTCCTGCTATATTATTGTGTTAGACAAGGAAATACTAAAATTCTGAAAATTTCGGGGAAGAATATTACTCGTGGAATTATAAGATAGCGGATATTTTTAAACCAGTGATATATGAATTAGCAAAATTTGGTAATGCTTTTCGACGAAATGAAGTTATTTTTGGCCCGAGTATTATTTATAGTCGGAAAGTTACTTGAAATCGATTGTTTCATTGAACATTGATAATATTTTGTTGTTTTCCATTAATAAGTTTCTTATTCGGCGTAACATTTTGGAATGTATCATACAAATTCAAAATGGCTCTTCCCTTTTGTAATTCTCTCATTGTCCAGTTTTATTTAAATTTGATAAATTAAATTTTTTCAGAATGTAATAAAAATGTATGTTAATTGTCAATTTTAACGTTTAAAGTTTTAAATTGGACGTTTTTCATGGTTTATTATATGCAGTAATAATGAATAGTGTAACGTCCTTATTGCAAATTCCTTATCATTGAACAATTTTTCTTGGAATGTACAATTTCCTTGCGTGCATAAACGCCATTGTCGAAAACGAGTTGAATAAAGTTAACCTCGAAGAATAATTTATTTGATATTTTTCCATTACGCAAGTTACAAATATAATTTGAGTAAAAATAACGGTCGTTTAATAACGTTGCGTAAGTGTCAGCTTTTATACAAAATGGAACTATAGTTAGAAACATGTTATGTTTTTTGAAAATATATTTACCATGGCCAATAATTTCTCTTCTTAACGGACCTTGTTAGCAAAAATATTGCTCGTTTTTTGTGAATAACGCGTACTAAGAATGTCAGCGATAATGTCAACCAATTATTTTATGTGATATGTTATTTAAGTGAGAATTTTTATAATCTAATAGACTACTTCTTTATATTATTTAAAATATTTATTTCTAGTAGGTCTCATATTATTCTTGAAATCATTAATATTCATGTGTACCAAATATTGCTTCCGAAGTAAACGAAGTACAATGATGTTATTATAAGACATATATGACCATAAAAAATAAACAGGATTAAAATAAGATTGAAAGCGGGTAATACTTAAAAAATGTACGTTAAATTTAGAGGCAATCAAAATATCTGGACATACCATTGTTATAATTCAGTTTGAAAACAAATAATTTTAGAATGTTTACACAAGACTTATTGTATCAGCCACTGACCTGTAATTTGTTATCCAGACAAGGATTTCATTGTCTTATCAACACTGGGTCCGGATCAACGGTTGCATCCAAACGGATATATAAAAAAGAGGACACCAATAAGTTCTTCATTACTGAAGGTCCTTGTTAAAGCAAATAATAAGCAAAACAATTTAGAGCCCTCTTTCCGATATACAGATAGTAGTAAAGATTCAGTTTGTGATTTATATCGTAAATACCAGCTATGGATAAGCCAGAAAACATTTGCAAACTGGAATAGTACCCAAAGTAACCATAAAATACTGACAATTCAGGATTCGCCCACAATCGTTTGATCTGCACCTTGGCAAGAAAATATGAACTTAAAAAAAAAGCGCATAAATTCTTCAAAGTCTGAAAGTGACAACAATCGAGTGCACTTTTTGGCAAGGAGTCTCTTAAAAAGAAACATGAACTTTTTCCGTCGACGAGGCAAAATATCGCTTGTCGTGTGTCACGGATGAAACGCGTTGGAAAGTCATGTATCAAATGTCGAGTTACTTGGAAACCAGTTGTCTGGGTCGGATTTGCATGTCAAAAAAGCTGGAAGAGTAAGCCGATATCCTGACACGCATAACTTCGTCACTATCGGTACAGATGATCGATGTTAACGATCGATAAGGATCTGTCCAGGTCAGTTCGTGTAGCCCAGTTCTGATACACCGATCTGTGTCGCGATTGGTGCTCGATGACAGAGAACGAAATGTAACTGCGGGTTATACCTGATTTACTTGTCGGAACAAGGAAAGGCCAAGTACATTGTACGTTTTGTCAACAATTACAGTGCGAGTTATTCTTGGGACTTTACGCGAGATAAATTTAGCCCGATATCAATGCCGTTGTGTACACACGCGTAGAAGGAACGAATGCGTTAAATCCTACTACTTCGCAAATATTAATGATACGCTAATCGTCGACTTTCTTATCTAAGTGAAAACTTTGTGTCGCGCGTACCTAGATGCTATTTTTTAATTGACGACGTTCGTATCAGCATTTAACCAATTTAACAACGTTATTTTTTCTCGACTGTTTACGTTTGTAGCCGATTGTATTCCGGATGTGACTATATCCCATGATTTTTAATATCACTGGACGTACGTAAATAAATTTTACTGATAACACGAGATTAACTATTTGTGTTTAATTAAGTCAAATGGAAAAACCTCCCTAGGTTAGTTTCCTACGACAAACCGGCAGGAAATTTCTTCAGGACCTGCTGACGCTCCAGTACATCCTCCCGATCAGGCCCAAAATAGGCTACAGAACGATGATATAATTAGACATGCCTGAATAGATCCTGATCAGGGCCTTATTCCAGGCCTTCTGCCTTAGGTAGCATATTGGTCACTGATGAATAAGTTGCATGGATCCACGATGTACGTTTCCTCTGCCATATCTCGTGGACTTCAAGTGGTCACTTGTAAATAACATAAGATGATATGTGAATGACCTACAGAGGAATGTGAAATGTCCGAGTATGGTATGGGGAATTCACATGTGCAGGTATTTGTGACATCCTATTAAATCCAATTAGTTTCGTGTAATTTTGTAATTATTTAATTATCACGTGATCTGAAAGTAGAGATTGCTTACTTCCCCACAAGTCAAATTAATCCGTAATAAAACACACTTTTATAAATACTAGTATATCATTAATATTTAATAAATTGTTACTTAATGTACTTGACTTTGATTTTAGTGTCAAATTTTCAACGGTTTGAAATTATGAATCTGAAGGATAACATTTGCAAAACGCTTTAACCTCGATGAATTCGATCGTGCATGGATCAAGTTTTTAGGTCAAAGAAACACCATTTCTAATAACCTGGCACAAATAAAATTCTAAAATCATAATGTTTATATAAAGAAAATGTTTTATCTACTTTCTTATAAAGTAATTACATTTTTACTTAAAACATGAATTATTTCGATTAAGAACCGTTAAAGTACTTTATATTGAAAATCAAGTGTGAATCATTAAAATTTTGTTTATAAATTTAATTATAGTCTATACAGTAATCGGTAGTCATTAAACCGTAATAACTAATGCAATATTAACTACGAGTTGACACGTAACGTTTCAAATTTTAATTTAAAATTCAAACTTTCTAATTATTCTTCAATTTCACAGAAAAAATATATAGTACAGTATTATTAAGATGTATTTTCACTTAATTTTCTTAACATTTCCATGCATTTTTGGAGTAAAGCGTTCATTTTTAGCTTTAGCTAAGAGGTCAAGGACGACGAAACGATGTAACATGAAGCTGCAGTCTATTTAGAGATACGTTTTTTAGTGCGAAGTGCATTCTTCGAGGAATGTAAATGTGCAATTACTAAACACAACGAAGGATTTTGTTGTAATAAGTGTTAAGCTAAGAAATTTATTCGTAGAAGTAATTACCAAATAAGTACAAAATTATTTCTGCTTCCATCGCGATCTTTAATCAGCAGATATTTATTAAAGAACAAACAAATCTAAAACGAAATCTGATAATACGCCGAAAAAGTAAATTAAATAGTACCTCGATTAACTTTGAATTAAGCCTCCACGAGCTTTGTAATATCACTAATATAAAGCTATAATACACAAATTAAACGAAATACGAAAAGGAAAAAGATATAGCGATTTACTACTCTTCAAATATTAATGGACCGTTAATCACAGATTTACTTGGCCTAGTGCAAACTTTATTTACGCAAACGTTTATTACGTAATCCATTCTTTGTATCTCCGACGGTATTGAAATAATGGTAAATAATCGCAAATATACGTGTGAGTTTGTCTGAAAACTCACAGGGCCGCATATACAAAATAAATTCATTATAAATATATAGCTACTAAAAAAGTCCCGTTTAGATTCCTTAATATATTCACGTGGAGTTTATAAGATACTTTTATGTATTATATTATAATATCGATTATTTACAGTGAACCTGAGTTTCGAGTACAGTAATTACAAGATAATGACATTGCGTAATTTAATAAATTTCAATTGAGGTCAATATTTTTATTATATAATTAGACTACCGTTAGATCATTAAAGAAACAATTTATTCACCTTTGCTTACTTTAACAAGGAATAAGATTTATTATTATTAATTTTGAAGTATATTGCGAAAGGTGCTTTTGCAATATTTAATTATGCTGCATTATAATAAGACCTCATTATAATTTGAAGGCTGAATCCCGTAAAGATAGTTCCGATCGCGAATAATTAATAGAGCGCTTGTTTATTTTTATTTACTCTTATTTTACTACAATACTTCAATATTTCCTTGAATTAAGCTGCTCACAATATTTAATCACATTCATGTCAGTTTTTATGAATGCTTGACATAAATGATTTCTGATAAAGTATATTCGATCTTCAGTAATTAGCTATGATTTAGAGTGAAATATTTAAATCATTTATCAGTATGCAATCAAATGTTTTCTTTTTTCATTTTATAGTTCTGTATCCGGGTGTAATTGTCAGTAAACAAAAAAAATGTATAGCATAGAATTATTTTTTTCTTTGCGTATAACAGAACCTAACCTTATATATCAAAATGTTGAATTAGGTTGACAGTATCAATAAGTGTATAAAAATGAAATAGTTTTTGCTCATTATTTAATTAGTGATTGCATTTTAAACAGTTATTTTCAAAAAATCCTTGCTTTCAAAGTAAAGGTATAATTTTTTTTGTTTATACTCATTTAATGTGTATAAATGTCCATCAGGTTCTTGAACTTCATGACTTTTATCTAAAGATGCAAAACCGTAGGAATGCTTCATTATTATGTTTATTTCATATACACAATCTATCATACAATAAATTATGAATTGCTTTTCTTGACACATAATTGATTATTTTCTGCATGTTGTTAGAATTGCGCAATGGTTTTATTATATACTTTCTTCCATTGTTACTATAAGATTATCATTCTATTGTTCCATCTTGTTAACACAATTTGATTAGATATTTCTATAAACGTTATAATTCAAATATTTATTTCAAAAACACAATACTAATTCCATAAACTTCGTCATGTTTTGCTGCTTCTAGTTAATTGATTCCAGTTTTGTAAATGATCCAAAAAATAGTCAAAATATGATGAAGATTCGAAATTTTGTTTTTAAAGATAAAATACGAGATTAAATTTAAAAAATTTTTTGTCTTAAATAAACTGTAATTATAGGAATATTTAAATTTCTGTAATGCAGATCACTCTCGCTTTTTGCATTAATATTAGTTTCAGTATGCAGGGAATGGGTACAAAATGCATCATTTATAATTTAATTCCATTAAATTTGTTAACGATCACATCAAATAAATTATTTCTTCCTAGGCACCAGTTGCAATATGGATTTCAATTTCTAATCGATGAGTCGAATGGAAATGAAACCTCGTTCAATTTCTTTTTTTTAATTATTACCGTAGCTATCAATTGAAGGTTACATCTGAATTATTTCCTGGAGTGAAATCGTTCATCACTTTCACTTCAGTCGAGAAAGGTTGGCGCATTAGTTCTTCTATATATTTTACCTAAATGATGTATAATTACGGATTAGGTGATGAAAGTACTCAGGGTATTTAACACAACGTA
The DNA here is from genome assembly GCA_030407085.1 of Trichopria drosophilae. Lineage (NCBI taxonomy): Eukaryota > Metazoa > Arthropoda > Insecta > Hymenoptera > Diapriidae > Trichopria > Trichopria drosophilae. Next base: position 156,346,481 of record CM059583.1, read on the forward strand.
ATGTTTTGACGGGAAAAATGGCCAAGAACAAATTTTGTTTTAGTACATTGGCGTATTCTATTAGTATATTTAGTAGATTAAGTCGGGGAATGGTCAAATACTTCGAAAACCTTTGATATTAAAAAAGAACACTGAAGATTTAAAAATCTATCTTTTTGGAGGGGTAGTAACTCCCACTTCTAAGTGGGTATATAGGGCACGGGGGGGGGGTCCAACCAAATTCCGTTCAAGAAATTAAATGGGTTTTACAAACCCGTTCGTGTTTAAGTATTAAACTAAACATGTTTAGGCATCACAACCAACCATTTCGGTTAAGTTCGGAGTAATCGAACTATTTCGTTCCGAAAAACAGAATTCTCATCAGAGCAATCGAACCTTATTTTCAACGTATAGTCTGTAATAAAAATGAAAGTCAGATTTGTAATATTAAATAAATCTTTCATCAATATCGTTAAATTGTCGATTATCTGAAATTGGAGCTTGCATTTCATAATTTTGTCACTGTCAGTTTAAAATATTTGTTGCTATATAAAAATCAATAGAACAACATTAAAATTTCGTAATTTAAAAAAAATAAAATCGATTACAATTTGTAACAGATTCTAAAGCATTGTTTCGTGCAAACTATTTTTCTATTAGCTTCTAGAAGGGTAATTCTTGGATCATTGCCGTTTTTATCGATTCTACGAGCCACTGAATGAGTCAAGTGCATTGCGATTTCGATCGCGCCTTAAAGGATTATGAACGAGTGGCTTCGGAAAACGGGTATCAATTTCACAATTACCTCAGAAGGGAATTACTTCGGCAATGTTTGACGAACGTGAGCGGAAAACCGTTTAGCGCAGGATGGAAGTTTTCCCCTCGGAAACGTATTTCTTGCCTTAAGGGAATCGTGGGCGTTGGAAATTACCACATCGGAACTTTTAGGAATTTCCATGTATAGGAATTGATGACCGGTTATCGTCTCGTGTTCCGCTTATGTGGGAAAAAACACCAGGGTACAATCGAACGCGGTTGGATCTATCGTGCTTTTTTATATCGGCGCTTTCGTAAGCAACGCGATCTCTGGCTACTATTTCTATTTATACATCCGGCGCGTACATCGTTCGCGATTATTTACGTGTCGGGGAAATTGCTTATTTAGAAAATAAATGCACACGGATATTGAACCCAGAGAAAATTGCCATTTTTTATATAGGGAAATCCGAAATGTTCATATGCCGGATGTACTACATAATATAAGTTACACATTTTTTATAGATACCAGCATGTTTTAACGTAGATAATTAGAATTATCAGCGTTAAAAAAGCACAATTGTATTTTAAAAAAATTAGATTTTTGCTTATAATAAAAAAATGTGTTATAGTTTTTTTTATCAAGCGATAACTTTGGATAAATAACCGAAGTGCTATCGTTTTCTGGGTTATTATCATGTGGCATTTTATCTTTGCGAAGTGGAGCTATTAAAGATGAAATAAAAATTTGTAGATCATTAATCATTCAGAAAGAAAAATAGTTAATGTCTGGAATAATATATAGAAATGAACGTCCTGTTAGCATACGGATTCGTACCACAACTGCTGGCATATTCTTTGTCAAGTTCACGACCAAAAGAACGAATGTCAAATGGTTAACTTAAAGATAAAAATGCCGTTAAACTTTTTTATTATCACTGAAACTTCGACAGTTTTAAATGCTCATCTTTTTTACGTTACATTTTTTACTCCCCGGGTGATATTTTAAGATTATTGTTTTTTTTATTCACTATACACGTTTTTTAAAATTATTAAATCAAAATAAACAATATTAAGATGGATTAAATAAAGATAATATGTAATTTTATATAGAGACTTTTAAATGATGAATTTTTCAATTTACAGTATTATTTAGTAATATTACTAAGCTGAAATATTAAAATCTCGAATTGTACTAAATTGAAAATTTTGTTTGAGATACGTCTTTTCTCAAAAATAATTTTGACAGAACAAAATTTCGTAAAACGTCCATGATCTGTTTATTACAATTATGTATGAAATATAATAATCTTGTATTATTTAATAGCTTATTAAGGATAGATCAATGAGTTTCATTCCTATCAATTAGATAAAATTCACCATGCATGCAGTTCCTTTGGGAAGCACCGTAAGGTCATAAAAAGTAAGAGATTATAACTTAGATAGATCTTACATAATGAGGAAGTCATTAGCCTTTGATTATAATTTTATATTTTTGGAAATAACGATTTATATTAAAACCGCAATGTAAAGACTTACATCAAGTAATAAACATCATTAAAATTAATATTTAGTATTTTTATATTGTATTTGTCTGTTAAAAAAGTATATTTTTAAACAATTGATACTGTTGTTCCCTACAGTTTTTTCATTGCATATAATAGAGAATAATTTTATACATTTTTTTTAGCTTTTTCATTATTACAAATGTAAAATTACTATGTCTGAGATTAGAACGTATATTTAAGGCTGTCTCAAAAATGGTATTTAATAACAATTAATAAATAATGTAAAAGTTAATTTTTTTTAATCTGTGGAGCGATATATTTTTAGTTATTTTTAAATTTTATTTTAAAATTAATGATTACTTAAATATACATTTTCTTTGTTCTCTGTTTTCATGATTCAAAACTCATTATTTTTATTGTCTGAAAATAGTATATATTTTTCTCAAATTACAACTGAATTCTTACAGAAATAGTGAGTAAAATATTTAATTGGTAGGTAAAGAGAAGTTGTTTTTTCAAAGCGATTTTTATGCATTTTGTGTGTGTAAAAAATGATATGATCAATGTAACTAAGTAAGATGAAATATGCAACTAATTTTTTAAATTTTTCGTAAGTGTTTAACTTATCAAGTTTGAAATTCATCTGCAGGATTTAGAGTTATTCGCGTTATTATATTTAGTCCTAATTACGCATTAAAAATGTGTGGGCTAGAAGATATTGTAACTATTGTAAAAAATTAAATTTCAAAATAGCAGTTCAAAAATTCAAACTAAAGTCGATTTTTTTCAAAATCATAGTCGATAGTTTTTAATCGATTGACCCGATTGAAATCACTTCCAACTTGCTACCTGGTGTCGGTTTTTGGGGTCGTTTAGTCCAAATCTGATGTTAGTCGTCATAAATTCTAAATGGTCAATCCAGAATACCAAAAACAACCAAGTACCAAGAATGAAGTGATGTCATTTTATTTTAGTAAATACATTTGCCATGTTGGATCCACCATTTTGAATGTTTGAAAACTAACTTCAAATTTGGAGTCAGCGACGAAAAACAAACGTAAACTAAATTTGAAGTAACTTCATTCGGGTCAGTCGATTGAGTACACGCGACTATGATTTTGAGGAAAAAAAACGAATTTAGCAGCCATTTTGAAATTTAATTTTTTGCACTAGTTCTATCTTCTAGTCGAAAAATTTTGGCGCGTTGTTTAAAATTACTATCTGAGGTATTCAGTCATGGTGATTAAGAAACAATATATACCATTACTATATCATTACCATTATCTGACCTCATCATATCGTTAGAATCCTTACATTAACTATTACCAATCACTTCAGAAAAAAAAACAATAAAATTGTGTTGCTTCTAATATTTATCTTTATAAAAAAGTAGCGTTATCTGCTTAATTTTGCAACCTACATCAAGATACTGAAGGTATCGTTGAGTCGTGATCGAAATGAAGACACACCAATAAGGCGTTGCCTTGTGACGCTCGCAATATGCATTATTCGTTACGTTGATCGGGATTCATGAGCGATAACGTATCGCACGTGTTTGCGAATTGGAGCAACGTAGTGTGCGTTCTTTTTAGCTTCCTCGTTACTCGATATTACCGAAGCAACAAACGGCCCGGATGGAGAAAGCCATTACGATAAAGAATGCAGTTGGTGTTGCGCCATTCACCTCAGTACGTCGATTCAAGCGACATTAACAATCGAATTACGTCACGGAAACAAATGGCCGAGTTATCCAAAAGTGCACCTGGAATTAAATGCAACGTCGTTTTTCTAACGTGGAAAAGTTTTATGTGACATATCTTTTAAAATGCATCGGCGCGAGGGACGTTTGTTACGTTTCTTTTATTGTTTTATACGAAATTTCAAATACAACTTGAAATTATGCACAAAAGAATTTGAAATAGACCATTTGAAATGTTCAAATTGGTTTATTTTGTTCTAATACTTAACAATAAGAACGCCCATGATTTGGCATCGATTTTAGAAATGGTGACTAAAATATCTCGGTTCCATTCCTTAAGAATTATGATTCCAGTTAAAACATTAACGCCCAAGAGTTCAAACATTTGCTTTTAGTTGAGAGTTTACTTTAGTTATGAAAGTTTTGGTCAATTTCAATGTAACTTAATATCTTAATGATCTCTAGGTCATTTTTCAACTTTCCGAGGTCAAAGTTGAGTTTTCGCTAACTTGAATTTTAATATGTCCCCCATGTTGAGAAAAAAGCAAAAAAAAATGATGAAAATGAATGAAAATATTCTTAGAAATTTTTTCGAACCATTAGGACACTGGGATTCCATTAAAAACTATGCACGGTAGTGCGAATACTTCTATTTTTCGAAACTTCCATTAACGCCTTCAAAATGGTGTCCACAATAAAAATTTATTTCAAAAATTTCTGGACGCTGTAACTAGAAAGCTGTGTGCTTTTCCAAAAAAATAGTAAAAATTAAAATTCTTAGAGTTCGAGAAATTGAGAAATATAATGGATTTTTTCTCAGATTTTTGTGATAGTATTTTGAGAAATTTTGTACCTCAATTTTTCTTGATCATGGCAAAAGATTCTAGTGTGTTCCATGATAAATTCTATTTTTTCCAGAAGTTGATAACGATAACAACAAAAATTGCCACAATTCATCATGAAAAATACTAGAATTTCAAAAAATGTTTAAGAGAAATTTAAGTATTACATTTGTCAAACTACCGTCAAAGTAATATAAAAAAATCCTATTATATTTCTCGATGAATTCTAAGAACTTTTAATTCTTACTATTTTTTTATAAACGCTCACAGTTTTCGAGTTACAGCATTGGGAAGTTTTGCAGATAAATTTTTATTTTGGACATTTTGCTGACGTTAAACTGAAGTAACGCAAAAAATTGAAATATTTTCTTAAAAGTCAAGTATAATGTGCATTCATAGAATAAATGTTTCCATATTTTTGTCAATGTTTTTTCAATACAGATGCTACATTGCAATTATTGTTGTCTGAAACTCAAAAACATTAAGATATGTTAGTCACATTAAAATTGTCCAAAACTTTCATTATTAAAGTAATCTCGCAACTGAAAGAAAAACTTAAGAACTATGACGTTATGTATGTGACATATTTTAACCTAAAAGTGACAAAAGTATTGTCTGTTAATGCATTTTTTTTTATTGCAGGGTACAATGCTCTTTTTTCGTGGCACTTATCTTCATCTGAAAGTACCATTCATTCTCTTCAAAACCCGTTTGTCATCATTACAATGGCTTTATTCTTTGCTAAGAAATCACTTATTTAAATCCATTAATTTGGCACACTGATAATCCTGCTAAGGATGAATAATTGAGTTGAAATTATGTTTTAAAAAAATTCACACGAAATAAGTTATCTTGTATAATTTCATCCAACTAATTATTTTAAATTGACAATCGTAAGTGACGAAATAGATATTTTGTCAAACAAAGAAAAGACTAGTTCTGTGCTTTGTTATTATTTTATTGTATAGTTAGTCATGCATATTAACCATTCATAAATTTAATTAGTAAAGAATTTCTAGGAGATCGAACTTACGTCTTATGTGAAATTCATAGCATGGATGAATATAACGAATAAATATTCTCATTTGTAATTTTATACGAATCAAATACAATTGCAAATAAAAATTCAAAGAATTAAACGTTTTTTACAGAGTTCGTTTTTATACTCATCTAAGAGGATATTATACGCATCCAGGCTCTGTACGCTTTTTATGGATTAAATTGTGTTTATTAATGTGATGTAAAATTTTCCCCGTTGAATTTATGATGTTTTCTTAAACTTCAAAATGTCAATTTTTATTTTGTCACTTCGAGTGTCCTTCAGACATTTAATCGTTCATTGGCATGTAAATATAAAGGGTGACGAATAACTCATGAAATCTAATCGAACCGAAAGTGAACCTGAGATATGTTGCCAAAAATTGAAACATTTAGTAAATTACACAGCAATATGCATTTATTATTAACTACCATTCCGCAGTCTTTGGTAAATCTAATTACTACTGAATTGGAATGTTCTCCAAATCTTTCAGGAGCCAACGGTTGATTTAATGGTTTTCAAATATTCGCCAAGGGTTGTCATTTAAAAATTTATATTAAATTGCAAAGCTAACTAAAAATAATTGACTTATTGATAACCATGTTATTACTTGATTTTTTTTTGCGCGAATAACTATGAATTGCAGGAAATAGATGATTAGAGTTGTACGTACATAGGAAGTATACAATTCTAATCGCCAAGTTAGTCAAGTTATAAAGTCGATAAGTACACGATATTTATATTTCTATTTATCACAATTTTAGACTTGGCGCATTAAATTGAACATTTTTCCCATGCAACATTCGATAAAATTAACAATTTTGTAGTCCAGACCAACTTTGTAAGTTGTACGTCTTAATAATCTAAATTTTGAATTAGAATAACAAAAATATATATGAGTAATATTAGTAAGTTTAGATTATTATCTAAACACCCAAATTCGTGCCAGAAAATGTAGAACTGTATAGTAATATTTCAACATTACATCTGCAACATAAGATACAACGAATTTGCTATTACACAAATATGTTTTATTATTACTTCGAGTAATAACCTTGAGTTTTAACTGAAGTGTTTTTTAGCAAGGATTGAAAGTTTGTGTTATGTTTAAAATTAATCTGATTACTGCCTAAAATTTTAGTTTTTAAAGACTATTGAGAATCTGAATTATTCATAAAATCATTTCGTACACAAAAAGTTTCTATTTTACTTTTGAAAATCAGAACTGTCGTGACAAAATAATATTTTTTGATTTAAATTTTCATTTACTTTCTGCAATCTGGAAAATAAAAAAAAGTTACTGAAAAATTGGATGTTGTTCGAATGGAATATTTTGAGAATAATTTGAGCCTTGAGGCGTTTATTGTTTAAATTTTCGTTCAATGAACTATAACCGTGAGGTGGTTTATTTCCTACTTATTTTGTACGTATATTGTATGTAACAAATTGTTATGAAGAATACCGCACGATGTAGAAAATCGTGTTATAACATATAAAGAACATAGGTGTTTACTGTTCGCAAATTAAACGATGGCAGCGGATGTATAAAGTATAATATTTGATAACAAGGCGAGAATCTGACATACAACCTACATTTGTTGCGAATAAATGTCACGAAATTATAATGAAAAATAGTTTCAAATGAACAATAACTGCAGTGAATTTGTGTAAAACAATATAATTTATTTTTGTTGTATATGATGTTAATACGGACGGATATTTGTCAAACTTACCTGACACCTGTTGCACTCCGCGAAAATTTGTAGGTTAGATCACAAAGATGAATCAAATGAATATTGAATCAAATGAAATTTACCATTCAGAAAATGGTTCGATTTTATGTAGGTACTTCTCAATATAAAATTTTAAAGAAAATTTATTCACGTATATATTACGAAAATAATTGCTCTTGCAGAAAAGTTAAGTTGAAGTTAAAACAGATTTTGAGTCATATGTTTTACTTTTTTCATCAATTATATGATCCTATAAAATAAGTAAAATGGACTGATTGCAACCTTAGACACCAATTGAATTGTTTATCATTAATCATAATAGTTTATTTGATAAAATATCATCATTCAGAGATTTATGGAGATTGAATGCATACATTTTTACTCTGATGCAATCAGGGCGTGAACATGATAAGGAACCCCGCAATGACGTTGCGCAATCATAGTTCTAAAGAAAGATATTTCTACAAAAATTTTGACGATCCCACAGCTGCCACTAACTTGATGGTGACATTGAACCTGACCTTGAGTTAAGTTTGACACTTTGGAGGCAAACTAAATTTTCTATAATTCATGATGCCAAATGGCTACCAGTTATTTAAATAATGAAAAAATATTTACAAATTTTCTTATTTATTTAAAAAAAAATCAAGCTTCTAGTTTGCTCCAGAGTTATCAGAATTTCTCAATATTAATAACAGTTCATAAATAAATACTAATTAACAGAAATCACTGCAAATGAAAGAAATTTTTAGTTTCATTACTGATACTAATTAGAATTTATGTTGATTGCATCTTCAATATCACATTCAGAAATTGGTAGACCGTCAATTTGTGGTTCTCTATGGTTTACGTAAAATTAGAAAGTAGAAACATTACATTAATTTCCAATTATCACTTTATTACATGGAAAGGTTGCATATTAATTTTATAGTTGCATAATAATTTTTATTGATGGAAGGGGTTTTTCATTTTTGAAAATTTACATTCTTCCACTTTGTTTAAAAAGTTATATATTTGTATGTATTTTAATATTAAATACTTAAACTAGGTTGCCTGCATGTTAACTGATATTACAGCTATAAAATAATATACCTGTTCTCTTGGCTATGATAAATAATGAACATTTTTATTACATGAAATTTCATCTAAATGTGGAATATTTACGAAAATGTCCAACAATTTATTACAAATGTCATTTACCTGCATGTTTGATTCCTACTTCATATTTCAATATTTTATGCATTCACTCTAAAAAAAATTACTAGTAAAAAAGAAGTAAGGAAGAATTAAACATCGAAATAACGTAGTCAAATGATCTTTAACATTATCACTCCACTTTATTAGTAATAAAAGTAGTGTAATTAATTCCATAGATAACTAAACTTCAAAGCTGACATAATTCACCTCCGACTCTCCATCAATGTCAGCAAAAAGTTCCTATAAATCGTCTTTATGATAGTGTAAGTTACAATATGCTAAATGTCAATTATTCAAACCAAAAAATACGAAGGAGTTCCGTTCTGGTAAAGTCGCGTCATTTGAAAAAAGTCCCAGTATCCATCTAAAACTGATTCATCGCCATTAAAATTTGCGACTACCAAACAAAAAATTATAATCAACTCTAGTGTTCGCGACATTCGATTAAAAAAACTCACTATTCCATAGAAATGAAGGAGACATTATTGCACGTCGCAAAATCCGCATCGATAAATCAATCGACCGGTCGATTAATCGATCGACTTGCGATTTTAATCGCGATTACTAAATTCTGAGTTAATTTTACATGTTCTTAGGCACATGCGTACCTCATTATGTCGATGAATTCGCAGTGAAATTTATGGATCGTTTCTTTTTCTCCAGCTATCAATCAATTTCTCTTCTGCATGTCAACCCATTCGTTAGTCAGCGAAATGCACGGAAAGTTAGATAATCTGAAATACTATCGGGAGATCGGTTTCGATAACGAAACAATGAGATAAATACATTGCAGAGATATAGCAACACTCTAGCAATACCCGAGCATTTATGCTAGCGGTAAATTAATCTAGTCTCGAGAAGTTCAAGTACGTTCGACAAAATTGGAACGAAAACGAAAGTTACGTTTGTCAAATCCGCAAATGCATTATGTCATTTGATTCTCGTCTGGAGGCCGCTGCATTGTGTCATTGTTATTCGTGGAAAAATAGCTCGATTGATTCAAGATCAAGATTAAATGCTCGTTATAAGATCGACGCTAAAAATAGATCTTTTGTTTAGATATTTTTAATTAAACTAATCTAGAGATAATCGGTAATTATTGAAGTCCGAGATAAACGTTTAACGATCTATAGATCTTTATTTATATACAGTTAAAACAGAAACGTTTAATTAAAGTTTGACCTTAATAAAACCAGTCCGGAAGTGGTGTGTTTGGCATCGTATGGTAGCTGAAAATAATTATAAGGATTTTCTTCGTTGTTCATTTAAGAAAATACTTCTATTACAGTTTTTTATAAATAAAAAGTTAAAATTATCTTTTTATACAATTAATTTTTTACGCTTTTAACAATGGTAATTGTTAGATATTAAAATATAATAACGTTTGAATTTTTGAGTCTGAAAAATAAGATTTTCGGTATTATCAGCCGTGAAATCCGATTTTACGGCCTACTTTTAGTCCGCAAAATGAAATTTTACGGATCACGTGTAACATGAATATGCGTTGTCAAAAACATAATCCATGCGGACTAAATGCAGTCCGCGAAATCGAATTTTTACTGCTTTCAGTACCGAAAAATAATATTCGACACAAGACTTTACAGCCTTGTATAGAAAAAAATAGTATATTACGATCCTAGGCCAGTGAAAAAGAAAGTGCTTCAGATCACATGAAATTGTTGGCCGAGGCGAAGCCGAGTCTGATAAACATGTGATCTGAGGCTTTCTTTCTTATTGGCCAAGGGCCGTATACTATTTTTCTGCTCGACGTAGCCAGGAAGTTGCGGTTTCTGGCCGGAGGGCAGAAAATTACTATTTTTCCGGAAAGGTCATCATCATTTTGTCTATAGAATAACTTTGTTGAATAACAAATTTTAAATTATTATGAGACACTGAAATTTTGTCTTATACATAACAATATCTAAAAAGATACATACGATTCATTTTATATAATGGTTTTTTTACACATGGGCCAGTTTTCAGTAACATTTTTAAAATTCCAAATAAAATTGTCTGAACGAACGATGCCATATAAAATAACTCAACATACTTTAGAGTCCTGGTATATTTATCCACTCGATTCCTCGCCTTCCCCTCCCGTCTCGTTATATTTACCAAAAAGAAGGGGAGGGCCGCTTTTCCCACTCCGCTCAGTCGCGTTATGATCGTGACGTCACATCAGGCCCTAGCCCGCAAGGTGAGAGAAAAAGAGAGCGTCCATCGGGATAGATGTAAAAAAAACGAATTTCAAAAATCCGAAACATTCAAAAATCGACATTTAAAAACCTGACTTTGTCGTTTTCATGAATATTACAGCTTTATCACTCATTGGAATTTTGAGAGTCATCGTTTTTTGAGTGTCGGCTTTATAAATGTCGATTTTTCAATGTTTCGATTTTTTAAATTCGGTTTTTTGACATGTGCCCTCGACAGTTAAATATAACGAGAGGAAACCGGAAAAATATGCTGGGACGTAAATAAAAATTAAAGTTTTTAAAATTTTAAGCAAGTTATTAAAAAATCCTTTAAAATACTAAAGCACAACTAGAATAAGATTCTAATATTTAATTATAATTAATTTAGAAATCATAGTTTTTATATTATATTTGTATTTTATTTATAATACAAAATTATGACAAAAAATTTCAATTTATCTTACACTGAAGTAATTTGTTGTATATCTCCTCGACTAAGCGTAATGTAGATATTAATTCGACACCCACTTGTATACCGAAAGCCGAATACAGATGTAAAAGTTGCTATTGCACCTAGCGGCGATAAAGATTACTTATAATTTAGTCAGTTTATACGAATGGTAACTTTAGTAACATTAATGTAACGTTAGCGGGGAAGAAACCTTATTATAATATTAGACAATATTTTGAAATAATATTAAGTCACCTTCCAATCATCTTGACGTAATCATAATACTGAGTCTTGTGAGGGATGATACCGACTGGGCATGGAAATGTTTGGAATGTTTCATTTATGAGACCTGGAGAAAAATAATAAACCCAAAGACTGAGATTCTCGAATTTATCGGAATACTGACGAAGTTTGATAATTGATTCCATGACAATCGGACGCAGTCGGAAGTATTCGGGGTCCTTCGGAAAATATACTTCGTATTTACTTATTGTTCTTCATATTCACGGTTCATATATCGCAATTTTTTAACTTTTGGCCCGTCCACGTCATATATAACATTGTCTGTGAGGAACGGACCATCCGTTTATGGTAGTGGGGAAGAAAGTACAAGAAAGTACAAATAAGGGAAGGAAACTTAAAATTCTTCGACTCGGAATCTCGCTTTAAGAATTGTAATAAAGATATTTTAAAAATGCGTATATATCGTGTCATTTTTATGTCATCCACTGGATAAGAAGTTATTTCATCCTACGGATTCCCTCCCTATTCGGTACCAGAACCATCAAGACCGTTTTTGGTTCACCGAGTTCGATCTCCTTATCTCTGACTTCACGGACGAGTCCCACTTTTTTTTCGGAACTTACTCACCGAATCTCGATGCAAAAATAAAAAGCTACCGATTATATTATATTCGTATACAGGATCCGTCATAAATAATCTTTCGGAATTGCTCTTTGCGTATAGCCGAAGATGCGGAGAAAAGTTTATTGGCACAATAATCGTGCCCCGGGGCGATTTCCGTTCGATGCCTCGCCTCATCGACGGTGACCTGGTCGACGATGATGCATTCTCTGAGTCGGCGATTTGTTTGCGAACGTAAATCACGTCAGACTCGGCGACGCGCGAATTGGTGCTGCTAGACCGCGCAGTTTACGAAACGTCATCGGATTCTCTCGATTCTCTTCGTACGCCACGCCGCCGCCGCGCCGCCGCCGGCTACGTCTCGGCACAATCGTTATCGTAAAAAACATACGCTTCGATTACGTGTACCGCTTCCAACGTTTACGCGCGATTCGCAGCCAAATTCCAGAGGGCCAACATTTTTTCTTCCATTTTTGGTACAAAATCCGTACGTATTGCCATTTATTCATTATTAAGAATTTTTCGATTTTTGCTTTCGAAATTCATGGAGCGATATTTAATCATTGTGTTTGGTTTTTATATTGCAAAATTCACCATTATATTTCCTTTTTTTATATGGCTCTTTCATGATATTTTATTCTCGAATATATTCCATTTGTTATATTCCATGGGATATACCTTCTCTTATTTTGATTTTTCGATTCGAGAATTATTATAATCCATTGATTCTTAATTTTAAGTATTTTCCTCATCCCCACCACTTATAGCATGAGAAAGGGAAGACGAATTTCCGCTCTCGAGACAAGAGTCGTGGTTGTGGGAGGGTGAAGAAAAAAATGTTAAATATAAGGAATATAATGTAAGATAAGTTAATTTTATTTTTTTAAGGTTGTAGCATTCATTCTCTCATTTAAAAAAAAAATAAAAAATCGTATAAATGTCCGTGTGCTGTGTTTTGATATACTATCTGATTGCAGAGTTCGTTTATCATAATTTTATGATATCCTGACGTAAAATTGACAAAAATATGGGGAGTTCCTATTTTTGAGGTCAAACTGAAGATCTCATCATCAACGCTCGAGTTGAATCGGTACGGTTCGAAAAACCGACAATCGAAAAGCCGACATTCAAAAAAAGGACACTTCAAAAAATGATTGCCGCTTGTCGATGTGCCTAATTTTTAGGTGTCGGCTTGTTGACTGTCGGCTTTTCGACTGTCGGCTTTTTGATTTGTCGGTTTTTCTACCCACACCTAGTTGAATTTGTTCAAACACCTTTTTTCACTAGGACTGTGCACTTTTAAGTTTACTATTTTTCCAAATTTCAGAAAAGCTATATTCAAACATTTTTATACATTGAAGTATCAACATTTTAGAGAACTTCACTTATTTTTTCTTTGTTAATCTAAAAAGTTATATTTGATTTGCATAAACTAAGAGATATAATAACCAACACAATTTGGGAACAGTTATTCTTATAAATCTAAGTTTCAAATGCGAAAGCATTGTGACAGAAATTTCTGGAATACCTGGAGTTTTCAATAATCAGTGAGGTAGTTAAAATGAATTTCAGATTGTATTTTCTTTTAGTTAATAAACATTGTTAGAAATTTCCATTAAAATTTTTCGCCATAACAAAGATTCAAACGCTTGTGCATGGAAAATCGTAAATGATAGAGCAAAATTGTACATGTTTTTTGTATAGCAGCAAATTGCAAGCAAAAAAAATCGCGGATGCGTTCACAGCTAACTTGCCAAATTTAGACTAGGGATCTCCGGGAATTTTTGTTGGTATTATTCTCCTCTACAAGATAGTTTATGTTTGATTTTGTTCTATCATACATCCTTTTCGACATGGACTGGATTAAATCAGATTCAGTATGGGAAATTTCGATCTTCTACTTATAAAAATATTTAATAGAGTAATAAGTAAATAAATTACTAAAAACTAATAAAAATGCTTCCAACTGATTATACAAAACTCTGTATATTAAGAAATTCTATGCTATTACGTTCTTAGAAACTTAGTTTAACTGAAACAAAACTCTTTTCTTTCCTTTTCCTTTTTACTCACAATGTATATTATTTTGATCATTTTGCAGATATATGAAAATTTGCATTTTCATAATTTTAAAATTGCACAATCTCAGCAAAACATTAAGATAGTTAAGTAAATTCAATTCGACACATTTCAAAGTAGAAGACCTATGCTTTCAAATTACGAGTTTTCTGTGGACAAATTTGGATTTAGCACATCGAATACTTTCAGAGAGTACAGTCTGGTTTCTTGAATTTTTCCTGTATTTTTCCAACATCCCTGTGCAAACACAAATTAAGAATGTTGCAAAAATCGCTTGTAATGTATTCACTATAAACGTTTCCAATATTATGGTCTTATTTCCAAAGTAAGTAATAGACAGAAATAGATATTTATTAATAAGTGAAGTTAAATGAAGGATGAACAAATGTTTAATAATCCATCATTAAATATTTTATTTTGTAATTAAGTAACCCCTTTCTTTATTATAGCGATGATTTTGATAATATAATGTTAGGAAAGCAAACAAATTTTTCTTTAAGATTTACAATTAAGGGTATATTATTTTTTTTTAATTCTCTTTTTTTTTCTCCCATTTATTCCTTTGTTTTATTTTATTTTTTTTCATTTCCTAAAATTACATTATTGAAGTCACCGCCATAACTAAGAAAGCAATGTAAAAAAAAAATATTATATATTAATAATATATATTAACCCATATTTTATTAAGTATCTCATATATGGAAGTACTTATCTCGAAAAAATTAAAATGTTGGGAGAAATAGATCACTAAATAAAATGAATATTCGAATATATGGATTTTCTAATTGGTGTTGTAAAAGCAATCTTTGACCTAACTTACTGAAGAAAATCTGTCTTCAAGCTTTCGAATGATTTTTGTGACAGTTTGGACACCCTACAAAATGCCTAAACGATCTAGAAAAATACGAAAGGAGTATTTTGTGCAAAATTAAGATCTGGTAAAATAAAACGAGAAAAATTAACTAAAAGCAATTTTCATACCTAAACAGTTCATTCATAGTAGTTGTGGATTGAAATAAGGTATTTATTTAAATTTTATTGTTGAAAAATGTCTTGATACGACTGGGGAACAAAGTTCCGAAAATAAAAATTTCGAAAGACTTAAATTTCGATATTGCGTGAGTCCCAGGTATTTCAAATTGCTTTCTTTTTGCTAAATTTTCAAAAGACGAAGTGAAGAAAATCATGCTGGAGCTATGCTATATCGAAATTTTGGCCGTTTGGTGTGTTTCGGAACTTTGTTCCCCGGCCCTTGATAAACAAATTATTATAACACTTCCATATCGATTTTCTCCATTTAGCTTTTTTTCAAAATCATATTGGCGATGTATTGATCCAGCATTTCAATTTTAATCACTGGAGCACTTTCAAATCGAAAAGTATAATGATTAATTTCGCATGAAATGCACCATATCTAGTTTTGGATCATTTATAGTCAGCATTTCATGTTTGACATATGATGCACTCCTGAAAAGGGGTTTTCCACGATTATGGTTGCAACAACTAACAGGTTGGTTGCTCTCGATTTAGTCAATTACGTTTGTTTTGGTAGTTAAACGACTGATGTTGATAAAAGTTTCGTGGAGAAAACTCGTTTTCCAAAATTTTTTAATAAAAATTGAGTCACTCTAGTGAATAAGTGAATTGTTATTCTTCACGAGTTAATATTCACTCCATGCTGAGTGAGCTTCTATATAGAGGCAGTTTTAACTCCTTAAGAACTGAATTTTTTCACAACAAAGGCCAACAAACTTACAGTTTACAACAATTTCGAGGTTTTGTCTAAAATCTCACAAAAAATTACTCATTTTTCTTAAATTGATCAAATTCCTATTTATGAAATTAAGATTTTTTCTCCAAATTAATGGAATCCTTAAACATTTTTTTTAAACAGCGAGATTATGGGGAAAAAACTTGAGATTTTTTTGTTACGGCAAAATATTCATGCCCACTGATGTTTCTTGGAAAAATGCCCATACTCTATTATACAAGCGAAGTATTACCATGAAGAAGTTTCCTACATTTTAATAAAATAACTACGGCTACTTAACCGTAGTTTACAAACCAGTTTTCATTTTATTTTTCATTTTTTAAACGTGTAATTTCTGTTTATTATTCCACAAATAAGACGTTGTACTTTTTTAACAGAATTTAAACGTTTATTTAAATACTAAAAATCTAATGATTCTGCAATTCTTACAATTATTATATTGTTCTATGGACATGAATTGAAAATCTATAATTGTATAATTACTGAATGTTAAATTAATCGCCGTTTTTTAATTCGTTTCCGCATAGTAATTAGCATTTTTCCTTGCAACCATTGTCTACGTCTAATTATTGCGATCACGGACGCACGATGGCCAAACACGTAAACAAATACTTATGATACGTTGCTCATTTATTGTATTTACCGTACATCGCAAGGGAAAAGCCATTAACTTTTATATCGATCGTGTTTATATTGCACTTCCAAATTATGGCAAATATTAATGAAATCGTGTTATGTAAGAGACTCGTTATTCATACCAGGAAACAATGCAAATCCACCATGAAAATAAAGTCTTTAACGCCCACCGGAGCTTTTAAAAATTAATTAATGGAATCGTTTCATCACAATGGTCAGAAAATGTTTATATTTTTTAGTGGTGGCAAAATTCGCATGAATTTTTAAATTTTCCTGATAATATTACGTATTTTTATATCATTTCGCCAGTATAACAATGTTTTCATTTTTATTTTAGTTTTAATATTTTTAACCATTTAGTCTTATCTAAAGATATAGTTATTTTTATCCATTTTTATATACTTTAGCACAATCACAATACTTTTTTCGCTTACGAAAAAGTATTTATATTGAGCTAGATGAAATCGTTTTCTATACATCAATTTTGCATCTCATTTGAACCAAGAATTTTAAGGCACACTAAACTTGTGTATATTATAATTAACTGCAAATAAAACACTATAACTACTCTTACTAAATTTTCAAATAAAACCGTTTTAATTGATTTCACTGAAATATAACTACAGTACTGAAATATATTAATTATATATGAATTCCGAAAAAAATTTAAAAATTTTCGTTCAACGAAAATGAAATCACTTTTGTCATGCTCAGTGTTAATATGCACCTCGAAACCCACAATCCTAAATTTAGGAAATTGAAGACCCATGACGAAACGCGAATTTGGGAATCGTTCCGCCATCCGGATTTTTCAGAATCCTTTTGTGAAACGGATAATTTTCGTTCTGTGAGCTAATTCATGTAGGCTTGTAACAGGCATTTCTCACGGGCATCAATTATAACTGTTAATCCCACGCAACGTGGAAGGTTGATCTCCTATACAAAATCGGTTGGCTCGTATAGAAGTTTGTAAAGAATTTTTAAATCTATGTTCCTTTGCTTATAGAGTATAATATAGTCTTAAGATTTTTTTTCCAATAATTTTAAAGAAATTAATTTTTTTGTTTGAGTCAACGAGTCAAGTACTCATAAAAAATGTTTTCGATTGACTGAGCTATTTGAATATCAAAGTGAAGTTGGAATTTTACTACTGAAAACTGTTAAGAACTCTCAACAACTTAAAGAAATTTATCGTGCAGAACATTTTGGAAAGTTGCTAACACACTGAGTATTAAATGCTATTACATGAATAGCTTTTCTAAATAGATAATAGTTAACAGTTAATCTTCAACAGTTTTGAATGGTTCAATAGTTGCTTTATAATTTAAATTGAAAAAAAAGACCGTAAAATGGCATTTTGCAAATAGCTTGACGTATGCATAATTCACTAATTGGGAGATTTCAAGTTTTTGAAAAAATTATAACTAATATTTTTCCACCTTCTAACTAAAATAATTGCATGATCGCCTTTTTCTGAACTTATTAATTAGAAATTATTATGTGCAACAGATAGTACTCTAATTAAGTAATAATCTTGAGATCGTACTATTGGACGTGTTTTGCTGATATAATATTTACTTCTGAACTTTGTAAAAATTAATTTTACAAAAGAGTTACATTACAATAACAAAACATAGTTCTATAATTAAAGAGCGCATACCAAAACTAATTATGTGTTTTGGTACATAAGCAATGTATTAGAAAAACATAAAAAAATACAGCAAGAAAATTAACTTTTACTATATTATTTAATAAACACTTAAATCAGATGATTTCATATTTAGAACAAGAATATCAGTCATCGTTAAATTATAATGAGTTTTTTTTAATTATAATATTAATTGCTGCTACTAACTGCATAAATAGAAAACTACAATTTATTGATGCATGTGATGAAATAATTAAACTTTTTTAGTTTTGAATAATGACTTATATCTGTATCATTTAGTGAATTTTCTTATCTAATGTTTTATAGAATATATAAAGAATGCTTGTAAGTTACGGCAAACGTACGAATTAATTACTTTAATTGTAGGTACCTGGTGTAAGATCTTTACACCATTTAATGCGGTAACTGTCTGGGAAAAAACCGCGAAATAACTGTAGTAAATGATTTATGATAATGTCTGACCTTTCAGAAATGACGAATAAATCTCGCAAGAATAAATTAAAGTCGTTTATATTTCTATCGATGTTCTTTTTGTTTTTGTTGCCATTTGCGTAACTTAGCCATAACTTGAAGTAACGTAAGCGAATATTCGTGTTCCAATTTTTATTTCGTCACGTTTAGATTTCTTGTACTGTGTTTACCACATTTTTCTTGGCTATTAGTAAGTTCGCAATTAATTTTCTTAGAAGTAATTCCTTCTAAATTAGAATTTTAATTTTTGCTGATTCTGTTATTATTACTTATTAGATTTTAAAGATGGTTAATCTAAAGTATTGATCATGTAAAAATATAAGTATTCACAGATATGTAAGAACATGAAGCAAAGAATTCGAAAATCGATTATAACTGATATCACGTATAAGATTTCTGACTTGCATGGGTTTAATAGACTCATTACACTTTAATATTAACTTTGATTTGAAAAATTTTATATCTTTTTCACTACATCTTCAATTTGTTTTCTCAATTCTTACTCAAAGAAATTTAGAGAGAATCAAGAAAAAAAGTCAGTATATAAATTTTGATTAAAAGCCTCCTAATTAAACAAAAATTAAGATATCCCAAGATTTGCGACAGAAGATGTAATTTGAGCAAAGCAGTTTCTGTGAAAGTGTTGCAAAACCATTCATTATTACAGCAATAGTCTCGCAGATATTTAGTAAGTTGTAAGCTAACGTAATATCAAACAAACAAGTCTACAGGTATCATTTACGAATCAATAAACTCAAGCGACTCATTGACAAGAACACCAGACTTTCTCCAGAAATTATGTTTCAAATATCAAATTCTTAATGTACGCCTTCAGTGAAATACTAAGCCACATTTTAAACATCCTAATCGCAAGTCGATAAATTAATTTTGAAATTCGATAGTTGCATCAAAAAAATGTGGTGAAAGTTGGAATTTTCATCTTCTTCAATTACCAGAGTTATTACAAGAGAAATTCACTCTAGTAATTGAGCTAATGTACATGTGTCAAACCAACATTATCATAATGGAAAAAAAATGACAGGCAAACTTGGTTTTTTATACGTGTGACGTTCAGGAACAATTCGAAACCGCGAAATTTCGAATGTTTTGCTTTTTATTTATATTCTTCAAGTCTCCACGAGCGTGGGTATCTTAAAGTTACGCAACGCGCTAGATAAGTTTACTTTTACGTAAAAGCCATTGCAGTAAAAAATAGGTAATTGAGATTTCACGCCTACATTTATTTCACGTTTCAATGTTCTTATTTTCATAATGTCGATATATTTTATCACTTAATATCATTGTGCATGACAGTAATTTTATACATTTATACTTGTCATTTAGAATTTGATGTCAGCATTGAACATATTGATTATAAATAATATAATTTAACGTTTGTTTTAAGAGACTCCTTTTATATGTAGATAAATAATTATAACTTTAATGAATAACAGTATTGTACTAAAGAACATTTGTTAAGTATATAAATAAAAATCATACGCAATCAGGATATACAATATAATTTTATGTATACCTACTGAAAGCATATTTCATAGTTTTTATAGACCCTTGAAAGAAAAGTAATAATGTAATTGTTGTCACGCGAATGACAGTGTTTTATATATAAATAATAGTCTGGATGCATTTGCTATTGTAATCGCTGCTATTATAATTGCTCCCTTAGTTAATTAAATTGTTAAGATAATAAAATTCGTTCCAGCAAATATTTTTTGGCTCATAAAGCAACAACAAAATTGTTTGCGATGGTAATTCCAGTACGGTACATTTTATAGTTTTTTTAGTCAACGAACACTATTTTTGGAAAAAAACGTCTGATAAAAAAATATCAATTTATTTTTAAAAAATATCATGAAAATTCGGTACTTTTTATCTACTTGTTTAAAAAAAGAGAGGTTAAATGTTTTTTTCCAAATTTTCTAAGCCACATTCAAAAGAGCCACCTTAAAAACGTTAAGTTATAAGTTGTTAAAGCATACATAAATTTTTGGAATGTAGTAAACAATTAAATTGAACGTAAAAAATCAGTTCACTTGGGCCTTAATAGATTAATATGAAGGCAAATTTAACTTTAAAAGGGTAGTACTAATCGACATTTGATCACACGATACTTGATCAAAACCGTCAAGATACACATATGACAACGACAAAATACAATTATGTCGTGCCACCCACAAATATAATTTTTTGTAGTCAAATTGATTACATTTTTCACCTAAAAAGAATTTAGAGTAAACTTCGAAAACTGAATGAGTCAAAAAACAACTAGTTAAAAAGTGAATATCTTTCACTAATTAATATATTAATGATTTTTAATAGGAAAGAGAAAAACTTAGCCATAGTATTGTTAATACCATATTACTGAAATGAATACGTTAGATTTGTCTAATGAATTAGCAGTTTTTACTCTTTATTTGTAAATCTAATTCACTTAATGGACGACTTCTTACTCCTTGAATAGTATTTTATGACTAATTCCAATTTAGAGAGTATGAAAGATTTGAATATAAATTAACAATTGATTTTATATAACTGCATGCAGTTTTACTATCTGTGATTTCTAAAATCTCTTTTCAGCAATGTACTTATTCGCTGAAAGTACGATATTGAACGTCTGAAATTTTCACTAAATCTAAACTTCCACAAAAACTTCTCGAATAGAATGAAGTATGAAAATGCCATTAAAAATAAAATATACAAATATAATATTCAAAATGAGATTAATAAATAAAGGAAACATAAGTTTAATCATAAGTAAAAAAGTGCATCGATCAAATAGGTTTTTTAAAAAAAACGTATGATTATTTCAATTAGAATATGCTGCATTCCTGTGGCATTTGCGTAAACGTGCCGTTTATATATGCGTATCTGTTAACACCTGCACTCGAGACCTAGAATATCGTCGCTGGACGACAGCCACTCGTGCATGTTCTTTCCATCGAGAACTCGAAACAATCGTTCGTCAGCGACACTTTGTTTACTTGCACTGATTTTTGTATTTTCCCGGTTGTTAAAACAAACAGCCATCCAATGACAAGGCCGGTGTACCTTGCACAAGTCCAAGGATTCACCGATACTAGCTACCGGTTCCCTATCTATTTTTCTTTCGCGAAAATACAGACTCGTTTTTATCGATGTTGTTCTATGCATAATTTTAATTGTTTTTCAAATTAAGAAAATGAATGCATGTCACTGAGTATTCCCAGGAGTTGTATTTGTTCTTAAATTCTAAATTAATAGAAAATCATTACCTGAAATCACGGATATACATGGTAACAAATAAGAAGTAGATACTACAAATTTAAGTATCTACAAATTATGAATCATTCATTCAAGTAATATACTTATGCTAGAGAAAGATCAATATACTTTTTTTTTCTTGTTGAGGATGTAACAGCATTTGAGAGTGTAAATACTTAAACTTCAGAATCAGAGAGTAGGCATACGCAATGCACAGGATATCCTGGATCTGACAAAAAAATATGAAAGTCAAATGAAAATGTTTTGTACTAAATTAGTAAGATGCATATAATTTGCATATTAAATGATAACAGTTAACATCCATTGATTCGCACAACACGATAGTCAATTTAATATATTTGATTATATTAAATAGTTTAATATATTTATAGACGTTTAAGGTTTTCAAAATTTTGAAAATGCGAGGACAACAATTTTGTAGCAACACCAATTGCTGCTTAACCGAAAAATTCATATCATTAATTAAATATAGTGAGACGAGAAGTGCAACATAACAAAATGAATTTTTATTAGTTATTTCAAAAATAGTTATAAGCACTATGAGTAACATGAAAATCTCGATAGATTATATTTCTCTGAGGAAAAATAAAAATCACTGGTTTGTATCATGGTCATTTGCACGAAACGTGGAAGGCAGTATTTTTCCTGAAATATTTTAAATCATGTTCAATGCAGTTTCACTTGATCGGTTTTCCCAGTTTATCGAAATAGAACAAAAAAATTGTGAATCACACTAAATTCATCATAATAGTTGCAAGAAGTTTACCGATACTGTGAAATTAAAAAAAAATTAATTAGTTTTCATGTTTACAATATTGTTTCGACGGACAATATTATGTCTTTGAAACGTTGCTTATTCCTTAGAGCAATTACATTTTAATCTTTTTATGTGGATTTGACATGCTCATGGCAGTCGTGACATTTATGACGTCGATTACGTTACGCAAAGTTAAAATACGTTCGCGAAGGTCGACAATTGCCCGGGTAAAGAGAACGGTCGAGAAGTCAAGTTGTCGGTCCTGTCGAGTCATACGTGTCAGCTGACAAAATTTACTCTTAATCAAACAAGTCAATAGAACAATGGGTAAAATAAAGGAAGAGCATTTCATCTGATTAGAAACAGATTTAAATTTTTATCGAATATGTGTTTCAGGAAGTTGCGAAAAATGTGTAAGAAATAAAGTGTGATCGATATTTAAGAAAAGCTGATTTTAAAACAGTTCAAAAATAAAAAATGAATTAATTTATCATATCTTTTATTGCATGAGATATGTAATATTGAAACGACAGTAAACAATACTTAATAATAAAGTTATTGCGTTTTTAATGGATAACGTACGTTAAGGGGTTACATAATTTAACAAACTTCCATAAATAAACACGTAATAACAATCGATACAATTTGAAACATTTGGTGACTCATTAAAAAATTTTACACATTATTCCTAATAACCAAAGTTTTTAATAAATCGATGTATCCCTATTAATTATGATAAAAAAGTATAGACACGAAATTTATTTAGATTCGATATATATAGAACATTATAAAATTCATCATTTTTCTGAAAAATGTCCAATGGTTTCTCACGTCTATATGCTACGATTTTTCAAATTTTGAGTACGTTTTAAAAAAGCCTCTGGTATATTTCATTGTAAAAATAATCGCTAAAATTATTTTAACACGACTGGTTAATGGCCAGGTCGTGCGTGTGTAAGTATGCACGTGTCAAAGTTTTGACAACCTAATCTTGTGGCGTTATTAACTTCGTATATATTTGAATACAGATAATCTATTTATAGATTCCTTTTAGCAAACGCCGTATCAAGTAAATTAACAAAAATATTTTAAAACAATAAAGTAAATATTTTTAAATGCTAATGCTGCTAAATAATATCATAATTTTAAAATCATTGTTTATAAGTACTTCTATACCTTAAATTCTGTTTCAGCGTTATTATTGTCAATTTTAACCTTTTTAAGTCCAATCCAATGTTAATTATCTCATTGTTTAAAATCAATTTACTAAAGTTGAATCTCGATAAAAAATAAAATTTTATATAAATATCGAATAAGATTGGCTCCTGCAACGCGACATTTTTCCTGAAAAGGCTGGCTTTAGAAGGGAGCGTTTTGCGGAAGATAGCATCTTCTCGCTAAATGCATCGGTCTAAATTAAGCTTAGAAAAAAAGGCTTAAAGTGCTATGTACTTTTCGTGGAGTTTCGAAGGGCGTTCGATTCTATCCCCACGACTAACTGCCGCATAAACTGTATAACATCGGTATAAGTGCAAAAATTTGTTAGGCTGCTTAAGACATTCTATGACTCTGCAAAGTCATCTGTCACTTAGAGGCGAGGAACACTTATTTTGAGTGCGGGTCGAAAAACCGACAAATCAAAAAGTCGACAGGTAAATAAACCGACAGGTAAATAAACCGACAGTCAAAAAACTGACAATAGAAAAGCAAACAGTAAAAAAACGGAAACTTTAAAAATGGAGTGCCCGCTTGTCAATGTGTTTTTTTTTATATGTCGGCTTTACGATTGTCGGCTTTTTTACTTGTAGGCTTTTTTATTTGTCGGCTATATGATTGTCGGCTTTTTGATCTGTTGACTTTTTGATTTGTCGGTTTTTCGAATCGTACCCCATATTTTGTGTGATTGTCCTCTTTTTCACCCAGCAGGATTTCGACTGCGTCAAAATGCCTTCTTAAAAAAATTTAATGGCTTACTTATTAATTTCCATAGATTGACATTCACTGTTTATTAGAAGACAATTTGTATCAGAATACTAGGTTTTATTTAATTGTACGTCGTATAGTTTAGATGTAACGTGTTAGTATGCGTCATTTTCTCTTGGTATTTTTAATTCTGTTATAAGTTTCCGGTTGCAAAATTTGTATCATATGCTAAACTATTATCATGTACTCTATCCAAAAGCATTTATTTTTCGAACTCATGTATGGACCAATTATTATTATTATTATAAATATCGATTAAGAATTGTATTGAACAAGTCGTGAATAAATTTGAAAATCAACTACAATCATTTTGAATTAATTGTTAATATATTTCAATTGCTTCTGAAATAATTTTGATTATATAAAAATAAAATGTGTGATAACTTGCATATTAATAGAATTTATAATATTTATAAGAGTGAACAATGACAAGGTCCGAAAATTCTCTCCACGTATTGTAACATTTTATTTTCATATTCCATTTCGTATATATTATATTAATTTTTCTGCACATTATTTTCATGTCAAACTTAATTGTCACAAGAATTCAAAATAATCATTTAAATATAGTGCATATTAATTACGAAATATTCTTAATCGAATTTATAAAATGTTTTGGATATATGATTATACATCATCCATTTATTTCTTCCAATTCATATATCGTTTAATTACATACACCGGCATCATGCCTTACTTCTTCATTAATTTCGTCTCGCACATACTTATTTATGAAACTTGAATCATTAATTTCACTCCTTCTTACATATCTGAGATACACCTTGATGTTTTATTTATGCTTGCTATGTCTGTTTGATACAGATTTTTGCAAGAACTCGTGCATTTGTAAATAGGCTTGCGAGTAAAGAGATGACTGAGCGCCATCTATTGACATTAATTAAATTAACAGTGTTGCGCGAACGTAGCATCGTTATTTAACAAAATTGGTAAAATGATCTGAAATAATAATATTTAGGCGTAAAATTGTATAATTGATTGTATAATTACAAGTATGTCGTTTACAAGTTATTTAAAATTTTAATATCTAAGTAAATTTCTGATTTATATTTTAGCACTCTGACAAATTGGTATTATTTTAGAAACATCGATTACTGATAATTTCAGTACGACCGTTAACTTTTAATATGAAAATATAAATATTCGATTTCTTCATGGTGATGTGTTTTTATTTTCTTTTTTCAAGGAATACATCAGAAATGACGCATAAGCCTTAAATATATCTTTAAATTGCTTTACATAAATTTTGGCGTAATTATCGACGACTTCCTATTTTTAAAAAATCGGATATAATTAACCATCGGCAACGGTCTATGGGCAAAAATAGTACGCGTGGCTAGACAAGATCAGCAACACGTGTGCCGTTGTTCGGGACCTCGCAAGGTTTTTTTTTCATCAGGCGAAAGACGCGGTTTTAAAACAAAAGCGGATTCGAATTCAGATACTATTTTTAGGCCTCCGAAAAGTTATCCGGAACGTGAAACGAATGTAGGCGTCTCATTCAAGTAGGGAATCCGGTTCATCACATGTCGAACGGAACCCATTGCAATACGAACCATTGCATTTGTCGACAAAAACAATTGTCACAGGTGCATTTTGACTCTTTCCGGGTTACCTTTTCAAAAGGATTGCTTTAGTTTGAATCAGCATCCACAATTTTTCATTTTTTATGTTGGGGGCTTATCGCTTTGGCCATTGCATTGTGCTGAAATTATTATTCTATGAACGTAGGAGTTGTTAACAGATGCGGTTTACCCATTTAGCTATACAAATCGTGCCTCGAAGAATAGTTGCGAGTCCGAATATTTAACGATTCGTGTTGAAAATGTAAAAAAATACCGAACTCGAAAAAATGGATTTTGGAACGATTTAGAGAAAGAAATTTTGGAATACTTGTATGTTTTCGTAGAAACGCATAAATCAACTTTCCGGAGTAATTATTCACAAGCTGATGCAACTTGATATATGTTAAAATATTGTTAATTTTTTAAATATGAATCTAACTGAACAATTCATAATGCGGATGACTTACTGTCCTTACAAAGTAACGGCTTTGCCGTGAATCGCAGTGCGAATCGTTGATATTCCACTCAGGTCTGTACCGCAGATACATGCAAAACATATTTTAAAAACCGCCGTTAATATTTCAAAAGCTCTTAAATTAAAAAAGAGATAAGGTTCCCACTTCATGGTGTGGAGCATATTTGGCATCGGTTTCCACAAAAAAGTAATTCATCATACGAACACAATCTAATTATGTTCTTCTGTCAAGTACTTTTTATACTTACTACTTACAATTTTTGCAAAAAAGTCTTTTTCGTTTGTTTCTATACAATTAATTTAGATTAATCATTTGCTGAGCAGAATTTGTCTTTGTTAAATGTGAACATTCAAAAAGTTATAAACGCTAGATAAAATAGATAGTTACAATGCGATTCAAATGTACATCGTTGTTAATGCATGTAGAAAAGCACTCAAAAGTTCGATAAAAGATAAAAGGTAGTCCACTTCCGGGTGGAAGAACCTTGAAATTCGTTCCGCGTCATTCGCCATTCGGAACGAAAGACAAAAATGCCCATAAAAAAGACCTCACATCGATGTTTTCGGTAGTTGCAGAGAGACCTCGATCTATTTTATTTTGTATTGTTTTGTCTATTTATCTGAACTTGTAAATTCCTTCAGGAACATAATAAGTGTCTGATAGAACAAAAATTATTCAATGACATTATCATTTCAATAATTTTACAAGGGAAGTTTTTTGGCAGTATTTTGGCTAGTGTACACTATAATTTGATGATCGACTTTCAGGATGTGAAAATTTAACATTAAAAAAATATGAGTGTTTAAATTTGTATTGTTAAACGAAAAACAAAACAAATATGGGGTATAAATTGATTTTTAGTTAATTTATGAGTATTTTTTTTTCAATTACTTTCTATCAAATCTGAAAAATCAGAATATTTTTTAATTTTTTACTGGTTTGTTTAGTCAAGTAGAAAAGTATTGAATTTTATTCTTAATGTTTTTGTTATTAATGTAAATTATTGCCTTCATTATTACTCTATTTTTGAGAGTATTTTTAATAATTATATAAAACATTTCTGTAGGATGCGTAGATTTTATAAATTCATCCGAAATATCGAAAGTTCGTAACTGAAAAGTATTTGGATACATTCATTTAATACCTTTCAATCCTTATGGCAACAGATATGATTTTACGTTGGTTAGATAATATACTTTTCGAATAGATAATAGATCCACAAATAATAACTTTAAATAAACACACATTTCATTGACAAACTTTAATGTTCTCATTTTTTAAATATAGTAGATTTTTTGATAGTTTAGATACCATAAAAATATTTCGTTAGTATAGATAGCTGCTAGTGACAATACAGTTAAATACCCACAGAAATTCTATAAAGACTTCAATTAAATACAGCATCAGAAACTAAATTAGTGAAGTCCCGAACTGAAATCATCGATTCACTCATTCCTCAAATTAGCAATTCAATACACTTTTTACCGATTATTTTTTACGAATAGACTAATTAATAAAAGATAAATTATTTGACCATTGCATCTTATCACCTCCTTTAATATTACTTATATCCCGATATTGAACAATCACTTTTTTCGTCAACTTTTTTATAAACATTGCACTTTATTGCAACTAACGCTGATGACAACCATTACGCCACGACGATAAACATATCTGTTTTTGTTATTTATTCGCGTTGTCCAGTCGGAATTCCTGACGCATATGCAAATTGCAAGAATCTTGCAGCGATTAATGAATTAGGCTTCGTGGTTGGTCGTAAACAAAAAAATGTCTATCGACATTGTTATCGCGGTTGTCTAAAAGCTTTTCTGTTTGTCATTCCGGTAAAAGTTGAGTTGTACCGCAGCGGGGGTCGAGAACAAAAGGGGATGTCCGCATCGGAACTTCGCCAGACAATTCGCAGTTGCAAACATTCCGAATGTTAAACATTTCAGAAATTCGGTTGGTTGAGGGAAATAATAGCTGTGTCTAAGGCGTTATCTTATGGTATTGCGCGAACTTTCGACCACTTTCAATGAGAAAAGTTTGGAAGTTTTGCAAGTGACAAACTTACCGAATTAATGGCGTCCCACATATAACCGATTAAACTTTCTCCAGTTCTCAGATTTTTTTCTGATATTTATAACGTCATTAATTTAATTTTATTAAGGAAAGTGGAATGTTAAAGGGAATTCATGGTTTTATTTGCTTATCCGCATTCTGAGGATGCAGAAGGCCTCCGGACTTACAAATATTGTCATTTTTAAAAAGCAACACGATTGTTATCAGTAACAAAAAAATAATAATTTACACTTCGTTAAAACTAATATAATAAAAAATCAATAAAATTGTATTCTAAATTTATTTAATGTACAATCTTGATTCATCATTCGGAAATGGCGGAAATGCTTCAGAAATCTGAGTAAATCCTTAGTATTTATCAGAAGTTTTATATAAATTGCTTTGTATCACAGTACCAGTGTTCGAATTTGAAAAATCGAATTCAATTAAATTATAATTTAAGGGTATCAGAAGTGAATTTATTTGGTTTGAGCACTTCAGAACTCAGATAATCGTTTGCATCAATTTCTTTCAAAGTACAACATATATTTTTGTGCAATCATTCATGCAGATACCTATTAAATTTTATTTTTGTTTCCTGACGTTTGTCTGAAGGACGAAATAAATGTTAATAATTGCTTTACACACATAAAAACTGACCACAAAGTAATTTTCAATAAAATCATGAATTACAAAATTCTACCTGAAATTCAAAAATGGAATTAAAAGACATGACACTTGTTAGGGAAATACAAGTTTCTGTCAAGACGCCGCTATGACGCAAAGGGTTGAATAATTAAATAAAGAATATTGTCACAAAACACAATCTAGCAAAATAGTAAATATATTCGCCCCACGTTGCGAATACGTGATCCTTGAATATAAATGCCATTGTTTCCTGCAGACAAAATTTCCTTCTCAGAACACTAAAACATTTACTGTAAATTATCATTAAAAATCATGACTAACAATTGGAAAAATATATTTATATCAAATTCATGCAATGCAATAGAATATAAACGCTTTGTGTACTAGATTAATGAATACTCTTAAGTAGCACTGTGATCGCTATTTTAATACTAGTCAGGTTCATGTTTTTATTCTTATTGTGAAAATATATGTAATTATAGAGCTTTTTGTTTATTAAACATGCAATTAGGAATAATTGCATCTTAAAACGTGTATTTATTTCAAATTTCAAAAGCATCTCTAACGAAATTGTAGCAAGGCCACGAGATATTAAATCACGACCAGAACGCGAAAGAAAGGAGGCTGCGTAAAATAAACAGTGGTCGGAAAACGACTTTCGTTTTCTCGAAGTAGATCGAGGAAAATAATCGCGATTTTTACCGCTATTTATTTCTGCAGTATGAAGTAACAAAAACACGTCAAATCAAGTTTATTAAATGTGTTATATAACGCAGTGTAATTTTTAAAAACAAGAATTCGGTTATTTAAGATTCTATTTAAAACAATAAATTATTCAATATGAAGCTCGATCTGCAAACTGCATAAATACAGCAGTTCATTATTGTTGAATTTTATTTTTATATACACTTTATTCGTTTTATTCGAGAACGTAGACATTATTTATTAAACACATTATCTGCTAATGTTTATTGAATCTGTAGCTCCAATGGCATGTTTCCAAATATAAAAGCAGAACCTATCTCAACTTAACCTACACTTAGTATTTTTTGCATCTCTTTACTGGACCTTCAAACTGTCAAGGTTTTCAAATCAATCGACATTATAATTGTTTCGGAGACATCGAATTAGTAGTGTCAAAAGTTATGTATGGTTTAAATTTGTTTGACAATTCTAGTGTTTTTATTCTACATCTTTGAAGTATAACATTGCAGAAGAATATTTACAATACTTCTTTGGTGTTATAAAATTTATTTTCAAATATACGTATAATGCGTATTTGAACTAAAAATTACCATCTAACATTATTTCATTATGTTAAAACCATTGATAAATACTACAAAAAAATAATAATGTAACAAAATTAAGTAACTGAATGAAATTGTGTATTGAAAGTAAGAAAATGCACAATACATATTTTAATTATTCCAATTTGTTGAATGCTTTTCCGATACAAATATGGCATATAACCTCCGTTTACCTCCTTGCGAGAAACAAACAAGATTTGTATTATATACTTTTCTAAGGCAGCGCAGCATCCAATCTAAAAAAGGCAATTTGAACGGAAACCCTATGCCTTATACTTTCACGCTAGCACACTCGAGAAAACCAATTATCTTTAGAACAGTGTGTCAGAAGTAAAAATGTCTGAAACGTTTACTTCGGTTGAAGAAAAACGAAAAGTAAACCAGCTCAAATTGCTCATTGTTGAAACTTGCGTGCTGTATAGAAAACAGAGATGTCGAAGCCATTGCCTCGAAGGCTTCGCATTTCCAATAACATAAAAACAAAACAAGATTACTACAATATACAAAATTGATTTTCCAGTATTATAGGTGTTACCAAAAAGTACTTTTCGATTTCATACCAGTATCTCGGATTTTAAAATAATTTTTTATATCCCTGGTAGAAATTTATTTTCGTGCTAGCGAGCGCCATGCCAGCGCCATGCATGGCAAATATTAACTTCTACTAGGTATGTTTTCAAGATCTTAATTTGCAATCAATAAAAATTTTTTATAAAAATATGGAATTTGTTATTATTTATTCTGGAGGACTAAAAATGTTGTTTGTACACTTACAGTGACAAAGTTCCTTAATTTTTTTAAATTTAATTATTTTTGTATTGGATATCTTTTTATCCATTTTCCTAAACTCACTTATCTTAGACCCTGACTGATCCTGATCGTTAACATACATTGCTTCACTAGAGTTAGATACTAAACTAAAAAACATGTTTGAATCAATAAAACTTGAATTTAAGTGCACACTTAACTAAACGTTAGATTTCACCGATTATTTACAAATTGTCTATCCAAATATTTTTAAATAAGCATTTATGGAAGCACTAAAAAAGTACTTGAAAACGCCCATCTTGTGGATCTATTTTCTACCAGTTGGATGAAACGCACTTAGAAATATCGTGCTAAACCGCAAAAACAGGCGCATTCGAGAAGAACGAATCGCACGTCCCAGATTTTTGCGCTCGGACCAATTACGATTTCGACCTGACCCGAATGAAGCAATTCGCGTCGGGGCCGATCGCCATACCCCGCAACCGGGAACCGATTTATAGGATTCCAAGGTCTTTTGTATTTTTGGTGGACGACGGGGTTTTATGCGCATCATGCAGAAACGCAGACTTTGTTAGCATCTCCACACCGAATGCCCCGTCGTGCATTGCATTCCAAAATCTTGAAAATGCGATCTTCTGATATCCGGTCCTTTTAGGTAAAAAACGAAAGTGGAGTCGCTGATGACGTCCATTTACTCCATTCCAATATGCATTTGGAGGATTTTTCGGGTCATCAATATAATGAATTCCTGAAGAGGCGCGCGATTTTTTAAAACAAAACATCCGCATTCTAGAAGTAGATAATGAGAGAAAAATGTTGCATTTTATATAGACTGCTATTCTTCGTCGTTAACGAAGATTTGTGAATTCTTTGCATTATAATAAGGTTTGCTGGACGAGAAAAAATAATTTCGCTTCCGTAGTACCAAAAGCTGCCGCTCTGATCACGATAAAAGAGTTTGGAACATTTTGTTTTTGTCGATAGTAATATGAAAAAAATGAAATTAGAGATTTTATATGTATACTTTGATATGAATCTAATATCTAAATTTTAAACAGAAGAGGTGAAGCAGTTTTAATTAGTGCTACACAACGACAGTTTCTATGCTTGAGTAAGGACAACTTTTTTCATGATATGTTCACCAGCATGTTTCGAATTTTTTATTTTGAAAATTACATCCCAATGCAGGTTCACTAAAATATTGATAAATTTCAAAAAATAACTGCGTTATAATTAGTTCGTTAAAACAAACTACTTATTATCAGGAAAAAAGTATTTTTGTACCGTCCTAATTTAATTTTGTTTAAAGTCACTAGTCGAGATAAACTTAAATATTATGTAACAAATTAAAAGTTAGGAACTGTCACTTAGAGTCCAATTTGCGTTACTACTTTGAGTGTGGTTAGAATTTAACACAAAGTGATGACCACAATTTGATCAATATTGGATCGAAATCGGTCGGAGCCAAAAGTGATTTAAATGAGATCCTCGTTTTGAGACAATCCAGGACCAAAATTGGACGACTTTTTGAGCAAAAATAAATCATTTTTTTATTGTATCAAATCCAAATAAATATTTAAAAAAAAATTTGGACCGACCTGGACTCGCACCCCAGTATTATCATAGTAATTATTATGGTAGATTTGCGGCAATACTACAAATACCTGATTCTTCATTAATCCTATCGTAAATTTATATATTAAGAGCACTGGTTTTCGAGAAAAGGGTATTCAAACGTTTACCAGTTGAGAATATTCAAATCAATTGAAAAGAAGAGAATCTAGTCTAGAACAATTCTCTAGAACGAAATCTAGTAAAGGCATTTAAATATTTATGTTTCAGTTTGAAGTTTTGAAAAACCTTACATAATTTCTGTTGTATCGAATATTGTTGCTTTTCTGTTTAAGATTATTCATGAATACGATCTGCACAATAGCTGTAGCAATTTTCGCCATGTTAATGCACTTTATACTTAGAAAAAGAATCCATCATTGTGATATTGTTTTTTTATGCAAATTACTTTTACCTATAAAGAAGAAGCTAGAAATCTGCATATTTTCGATTTAATTCCGAACTAACTACTATACTGTGTTGATTATGTTTCGCTTCACTTCTTATTAGTTTCTCCTCTTTCATATTTCAACACCCCCATAGGAACTGTCAGATGGGTATTTTCACCTTATGATGCAATTTCATTCACTAAAATATGGATGGAACAAAATCTGACGAATACCATTAAAGTTGCAAAGTTAATCATGTTATTTCCTTCAGGGTGCTGCTGGTCGTAAACAAGCTCATCAATTTAACGCGTTGGTCCCGGAATATCGAGCATATCGGTTAATATTCGATCATTTTAAATCTTTTGTGCTTTATATTGATCAACAGATATTGCACAAATTATATGGAATATAAGAATTGTTGGAAAATTGTTGTGCAAATATTTCTCGAACCTTAATTTTATGTACTATTTCGCACTTATATATCTCAATAAATGATAGCAGTAACGAATAAAATAATTTCTTTGTTATTATGTATTTTTGTTAGAAAATTGTACGCCATTCGAGAAAATCATTTTCAAGAATTACAAAAGAAAAATGGAAAACTCACTTTCAGACAACCTTAAAGATAAATATTTTAATATGCAGCACGCAATGATATGACTGAATATGGTTAAACTGCAAGCCTGACGTAATTGAAAACATGAGTATATATGGGCATTAGAGTCGAAAACTACTGAGCAGATGAAAACGTTTTAACCTTTATATTTTATTCAGTCGAGAGGTGTGGTCATTTTGAAATTACACAAGCAGCTGATCCATTCATGCACGTATGTTTATCTTATGCAATGCTTAAAAATATACCTTCAGACGCGTGCGGAAGTTAATGAAAGAAACATGTAAAATAGGCATCATAATGTAATCTATATTTACACTATTACTAATTTGCAAGCTATTCACTACACTTAAAGTGGTGGGAATTTCTGATTTTTAGTTCATTTGTATTAACGGCGTGAACAATTGATAGTAGAGTTTTATTGTGTTTTAGTATCATTTTGGGGTAAGAGCATTTGTTTAAGTAAACTATCACGTAAACTCTTGTTTGTATGCATATGTTTCGGGCCTTTGTACCCCAAACATGAGTTTTAAATAAACTAACTAACTAACTACATATGTTTCGGCATTATTAGGTGCATTCAATGCTGTAAATTATTTCGACCCATGCACTAACGACACGATGATCCTAAAAAGGTTAGCGAAGTCATATAATATGATTAAAAACGATATCGATTATTGCATCCACGCGTATGTGTGAAACGTTTCACCATGAAATGCACATATCATGTTTTTTTTCTCTACATGCATCCAACTGCAGTTAGAGTTGAAATATAATATCATAATTGCTTCCACGCGCGTCACTGATTGATGAATTAATTTATTACGTAATCGACCCAAGCAGTAGACGTCAGTTCCGCCCGAATTTTTTTATAATTTTTTTTTGCGAAGGATCAGCTTTTTCGTCCCGTTCATCGCCGGTGATTTCCCGACAAAAAACAATCTCGATCGCTACCTGAGTCACGCTAGAGTTGAATTCCTTAGCGCTGATCGACAAGGAATTGAGAGGATGCCAAGACACGTATAGATGAACTCGGCAATTTTTGAATGGAATATTTTTCGCACCCACAACATGTCGAGATTGATGCTGAGGTCTAGCGTCTTCCCTTTCGCCGTGGATAGTATAGTACGGCCTTTCCTCCCGTTACACCTAAACGTACTTTTTTGCCGAAGGCCGAAACTGAAAGTTTGAATAATGCCATTCGGATTGCTTAACCCACGCTCCGTCCCCATCTTCCATTCAACTCGACAGCGACCCGAAGACTTGAATTACCCAAGATCTGTAAATATTGCCACGTCGTTAGATAGCTATTTGCGAATTTAAAGATGCGAAAGGATGATACAGGCGATTGAAAAACTCGATTCGATACTTTTAAACATTTTTTTAATTTTTATTTTATTCATTTTTGTGGGTAACTTTCACGGAATAAAAATTATGCAATTGGGATGTGCATATCATGGAATCATGCAATGTAACGAAAATGATTTTGCAAGATTGTACGCAAAATAAATAAATTTTCTTGCAAAATATTTCAGAAGGCTCCTGCAAATTGACCTTGGCATATTATACATGTAAATGTCCTAAAACTTTAGCGATAAGGGAATTCCATTCATTTAAAAACATTTTTAGAACCATAACAAAATTGAATGGGGAACTGAAACTATTATTTTCAAAAAATGTTTGCTTAAACGGTACTTTGAGTTATGTCAAATGATCAAATGTTAAAATTTATTATTCTGTCTTCATTCACGTCTTCATCGAAAAAATGCTACACCTCCATTTTGTATGAATTTACAATAGATGTTATACTACATTAGTATCATTATGCAACGTATTTCATAGAACTGTAATGGATCTTTTGTTCTGCCCGATAAAACGTTAAAAGTATCAAAAAGAGATGTACGTGTACGTAAATGACATTAGGTTATCTGATTATTTTATTAATTCTATGGGAACTTTCATGTAATGAAAATTATACAATTGTGATTATTATGAACTCGTATAATGGAATTGATTTTGCAATATTAAGTGCAAAATATATAAATTCTCTTGCAAAATGGCTTGGAAGAAACTTTTAAATTAACCTTGACATCTTACACATGTAAATGTCCTAAAGTTGAGGGATTTCCAATTTCGAAAATAGTTCGGGAACACAAAACAATTGTGTAAGATCTCGTTTAGTTTATAAAATTAATTCTGAACGATTTCGGAAATGATTTTACTTGAATTTTTAATATCCAATATCAGATCAATTTATTACCTGAAATACGTAAACAAGCAAATATTTCAAATCTCCTGTAAGAAAGGTGTAAAGCTGCTTTAGTAGGTCATATACTTTTAAGATTTTTGAAATATTTTCTTTTAATACCATTTATTTAATTAACAATGAAATTAAATGTAAAGAATTAGAAAAATCTTAAATTGAAAACGTGCATTAAAAGCAAAGAATTATCGGAAAGGTTATGAATATAATTTTTCTAAAAAATCCTAACAATAGAAGTACTTTTAACTTTTTCACGTAATTTTTCTAGATGGTTTATTGACATTTCATTAGTGATACTGACAAGTCACAAAGTAAACAGTGAATAGTTCGCACAAGACTGCAATACACAAAACTTATTTACCGTTGTCACGGGGCATACGATATGTAATAATAAAAATCGAGTCTGACCGCGAAATACTGTAACTACTGGCGCGGAATTTCTGAGTGTATAAAAAATTCACGAGTTGAAGTGCGAACTCATTAATTCTAGGTAAATTAGATAATACGGTCAGTCCCTCTAGCGTGAAAAATGACTATGAAGTTTTCTTACACTTACGTATAATGAATTATTTCGAAAACAGCTAACAAAGACTTGCAATCTGACTACTGTTTTCACTTATTGAGTACCGTGTTACTGCAATTATAAAGGAATCGCATTTTTAAAATCATTCTTGATTTTAGTTCGATAAAATGACATAATATTTAATAAGTTTCTATTGAAATCGATTAATTTTTTGTTTAACATTTTAATTGGAAATAGATTTTTTATTGTCGTTTGTTTTAGCCATTTTCATGATTGATTACAAATTGACTAGTGCTTCCATAATTCGTAATGATAGTTCTTCTGAAACTAATTTTAAAGAATATTGAATTGGAAAAAGAGCTTTTTTTTCCGCAAAATCAAACATTACACGATTTCGCATCACTGCAAGAGTGCAGTTTTATACGGCTGATCGAATAATCGCAATTCCGGAATCGTACTCGACTGGCACTTTGGGAATATTCCCACCGGGATATTGTCGTTACCCTCCACCACCGTAATGGGCATCGATCGTTTAAATGAGCTATTAAGTATGCAACTGCTGCGTCAAACTTTCCATACGGGGTACGTTGTTACGGAAGGCAAATATTTGCTAGACGGCGAGCGTTAATAAGGTTATGACAAAGCTTAAGTTAATAGAATTGTTGGATATACAAGGAAATGGAAACGATTTGGTAATTAATTCAAGGTAATCATGGTTAGGTACAAAATTTTGTTTTATAATATTTTTCCACCCTTTAGGGTAGTGTCTAGTAAAGTCATACATTTTTATCCATCTAATGACTAATTCAAGTTAGCAGAATTCGTTATCAATTTAGCAAATAAATAATTAATCAATATTTCACTTTAAAATTAATTTAGGTTTACAGAATCTAAGTATAATATTAATAATGTACATATCCTCAGGAAAGATCCACGTATAAGTAATCGAAGTAACTTTACTCTTCTTTTAAAAGTGAGTCATAGTATCCTCCAAGAATGGAGAATGTCCATGTCGAGAAAATATATCTTCAGATGTAACATTACTAGCACAAGATTAAAGATTACAAAAACTGAAATTAAATGCCTTGAAATTTAGAACCGTTACCAACATGACCTCTAAACTAGAAAAGTATAAATTAGAAATGATTTAATACATTTTCCACATTTTGACTATTCTAAAAAAATCGTTTTTTCGAGAGAACATTAAAATTTTGATTCCAACTTTTGTTTTGGTTACAAAATAATGCTAACAATAAATTAGTAATTTTCAATCGAATGTACTGAACTTAATCCATTAAAGGTCATGCATTTGTATTAAATAACAATTGAATTAGTCACACTACTGGAGAGTGAGCGTAACGCTCAAAGAACTTTTGAAAGTAACTCATGACATGAAAGTGAACGCATTTTCGGAATAACGGTAACATGGGTGAATCAGATTTCGATAATCAACAATCGATTTCCTGGCCACAAAATTCAAAGCACTTATATGCGTCACCTGTGCGTAAGAATGTCATGATCGTAATAACCTAACGCACCGACCGACTGAACGTTTTAAAATCGGACACAGTTGTGGATTCAGACGTTTGGAATTTTGTATTTTTTACGTTTGACTCGTAATATATCTCGCTCGTAAATACTTCACTAAATATCGAAACAATCAGAAGTGAATAAAAAATAGGGTATGCACATAGAACACTTAGAGGGTAACAGGAAAGACAAAGAAGACAAAATGGAAATAAATTAGCTTCAGGAGAATTTAAAACACAAAAAATATATTATAAAACGTCCTCGAGTAATAGGTGTATTTAGTAAGTAATTATACACAATTTTATATTTGAAGACGAATCATCCGCAACATTCGTATCACGACAAATAGACATGGTTCGGAATTTCGTCTATCACTTTGATAGTTTGAATCTACTTTTCCTTGTCAAACAAACACAGCGGTGGTATATTATGATTTATTATGCAATTCCATCTCCTATCATTTTTTAATTCGAAAGGCACTTCGAAAAATGTTTCGATGATATAAATAATAGTAACCTTAAACAAATAAAATAGTAAGGCACGAGGTTTACTAGTTTGGGTAGTTGATATAACAATTTGAAATTATTAGCAGTGACAAACATTCGTTGGTTAGGATTACTATCTTCTTTGTTGGATTCACTACTTTTGCGTTTACTACCTCCAAGTTGTTAGCATGACTAACAATTTTTTCCGCGTGGAGTATAAATTAAGATTTTTTGAACAAAAATTTAAATATTTTTTTAAGCACCAATTCTTTCATTCTTGTGTAATAGAATACCGGTAAAAGTTGCGACAAAGGTCATAAAAATGGTTATCTTCAATTCCAACTACATAATTCTTTGTTTTATCCACGACTACTGTAAACTTCTAAATTGGAGTAGTTGCAACTATAAAATCTTATGTAAAGACTTATTTATTTTGGTATAATCCCAAATTGTTCATTATTCAATTGCCACTTGACACTGAATGCATTTATTTAAAAAGTGAAATGTTGGGAGAGGGAGGAGGGGGTCAAGTTCAAGTTACCCGAGGTGATGCTGAATGTGGTGGCCCGCAGGCAATTTTTTATTGCACAGTTGCCGTTGCATCGCGACGACTGTAGGTCGTTGTCCGTACATATACCCGGTGACCGAATCATGCACGTACTTCTGTCAGCGTTGCAATTCGGTTCGACGATGTAGCCACTAGCAAACTCCCCGACCACTTTAAAACCGCTATTTATACATTTAGATCGTTTTGCCGATCTGCGTGGTATTTCGGTAAAACTGCAGCCGCTGCTAGTTGAAGGGGGTACCAACCAAAACGATCCATTTGGATACCATCTGATTCGTAAGAGTTTTGTAAATAATCACTAGCGTACGATTCAGTTGTTTACTTTCTCATGAGAAACATCGATTAGTAGTTGCTGATTTCTTTATTTTATGAGCAATTTCAGAAAATGGTATGTGCATCAAGATTATGGTGCATCCACAGTGACAGTTCACGAAAACATTTATTTCAATAGTCCCAAGTAAATTATTTACTTCAACATATCATAAATATCATAAAGAAATAATTGTTTAAATGAATCTATAAAATTATATTTTTATACTATAAAAAAGATTTGGGTCAATCCATATATCGATTTGAAAACTGACTGCATCATTTATCGTCAGAAATGCTTTGCAATCAAACAAGATAATTTCAAAATAGCAGAATTTGAATAATTTGGTAGCAAGGACTACTGGATATTTCTTATACAAATTGAACGTTAGAATCGCGGCCATTAATAATTGATAGATCAGCCTCGTCAAGAGGAGTACGGTATGCGTAGGTTGGTATTTCTTGATAAGATTTCACGGGTTTTCAACATCGACTATATTTTATGATCAATTCATGATGCTAAAATAGCCGTGTTGTCAGTATAATGCATTTTTCAATGTATTATACTAAGAAAAACAGATATTAAATTAAAATTACTTTTAATAGTAATTTTATTACCATGTATTTCTTGTTTTTACAAAATACGGTTTTTTAATACTAAACAAACACAAAGGTTTCTAAGATATAATCTACCGATTTTCTGAAATAGAACAGTGTACAAGAACCTTTGGACCTTAAAAACATAACTGATTCCAATAGTTCAGATTCAAACCGTTAGTAAACGGTATTCTCGAGTAGGAAATGATTCAGAATCAATGTTTCTTTAGTTGCATTTCTCTAATATTCTATCGTTTAGTGGCAGTTAAATGAATTTATGTTTTGTGTTATTATAATATTAAATATAATCTAATAAATACAATGATATTAAATATCATTCTAATGCAACCGACCATATAATACAATAGAACTTGAACCCTACTTGAAAAAATCAACTTATTATTCTATAGTATTATTTTTCTAGTCAAGTAGAGTTATATAACTAAAATTATTGGTTACATATCGTTTTTATTTGCAGCTAAAACAATTAGATGTCACAAAAAGGATTTGTAAAGTGCTATCGACCTTTGCATTATTGAATATTAATTTTGACGTCAATTACCTTATAGTCTCAAGTATATACTAAAATAATAAGTAAACAAAACTTTAAAAGATATTTCTCCACTGCTTTGCAAAAAATATTTGGGACAAAGATATCTGATGAACTGAATATAATTTTAAATAATAGGGTCGAAAGCCTGAAATAAATCGAATGGTATAAAATTACTTTTATTAATCTAGTTTGTACCTAATAATACTTCAAAAATCAAAGATTTGAATTTGAACTAGAAAATAATGTGACTACAAATATAAACCACTTAGCTGGTACGAATATGAAGGAAAATTAATTAATGTTTTCTTTAAATTCGCATGGTAATGGAACTGAACGTCGAAAATAGCAAGATATTTAATTTCTCATGCTAGCAACGTTTCAAATTGCCGACTTTGAGGTATAATTAATGCTATCCATTTGTCGTCATTCGTATCGTGCTTGTCGGCTAAAATTAACTGGTTAAAACACAGAATTAACATGATACTTAACGAATTTCATACAGGTGTACGATGTAAATATCAAAGTACTTTTGCTCCACGCATTGATGTTAATGTCTTTGCTTACACTAAAAAATGTAATTGATTTCTTGAAAAGTTGACCCTAATAAACTATCTTAATTGAGAAAATTTTATTTCATAAAATGCAGTTGAAAGTAGCTGAAATACACGGAGAAAAATGACTCCGCTGGATTAGCTGATTCATATCAGCTAAAATTTTCGGCTGGAATTGCCGAAAATATATGCAATTTTAGCTGTTTTGACTCCGCTAATGTAGCCTTAACCCTACTCAATTCGCGCTTAGCTCTAAATTTCCGCTACATTAGCAGATTTGTTCCGTTAAATTTGCGGACTTTTTCAGTAAATTTAGCTGAAATTATCGGCTATCCCTACGGAATTCCAACAGCTGTCCCTATAGGATAAAATTGGTAGAATCTGCGGATTTTTCGGCTGATTTTGCTGATTATTTTTCTCCGTGTATGCAGGGTAATTGAAAATTAGTCAAATTCTCTAAGAATTTTTTGTCAGTGTAATTTGCAGCCCACAACACGATAGAATGAGATTAAATGCAACAGGCACTTTCCTCTCGTTAAGTTATTCTCTGGTCAACTTAGGACATTAGAAGTATCTTACTTTTTTCTTCGAGAAAGCATCGGTACCTTTTTTCATATAGCTAATTAAGTCTAAGTTAATAAATTCAATTAACTGGGTTACTTACTATTGTTTTAAAAAAGAAGATTTTCTCGAAATGCGAGTTCCGCGCGATTAATGTTTCTATCGCAGTCAATTAAGCTGCATTTACACGTTTACGTACGCATTCTCGACTCATTTCCTAATGTGTCATAATAGGACTTACGCCGAGATCGAAAGTGTGTGTTAACAACAAATAAACGCTCATTGAATTAATTCGTCAGCAGGCGAGCTCTGAGTTGCATTGACCGACATAAGTGTCGGTTGTTTGCTCGTTTGATAACGATAACAGGATATTTGATAACAGGAGCGAGATTTCCGACTCCGACTATTCACACCGAATTAGGAGTTTGTATACACACAACATGCAAATCCAATAAACACCGACTAATTTTCATATTATTAATGATTCAAAATACTAATTCCTACATCACTAGTTTGAATGTTGAACGGAGATTCGGAGCAGACACTGGAAAACTGGCCAACCGCCAAGGAGTAAATTTAACAAGGAGAAACGGAAACTGTGCCATACAAAACAGCCCCTCTTGTGATTTTTAATAATTAATAAGGTTAGGAATAATTCATTCACGCCCGAGCTACTATTTTCGATTCGCGCATGGTTTATATATACACGAATTAAGGTTAATTAAAAACACTTTAAATCGAAACCGACTTTTTCTTTTGATTGCGGAAGAAGAGGAAACGTCCACGGTTATCTTCGTCGACTTTCGACGACTTTCCTCGTTCTCCACCGATTATTCAGACAATGATTCGGGGGATTTTGATATTACATTTTTCCGCACAAAAATTTTATATTTATTACATAATTAAATTCCTCGGATACTCGCCGTTTTTGTTTGTTTTTAGTTTAAAAGTATTCGCGAATGAGTCTTTGTTCAAAAATAGTTTCGTTGTTGGGTTTTCGTGCT
Source organism: Trichopria drosophilae (assembly GCA_030407085.1). NCBI lineage: Eukaryota > Metazoa > Arthropoda > Insecta > Hymenoptera > Diapriidae > Trichopria > Trichopria drosophilae. The sequence continues at coordinate 156,389,789 of CM059583.1, forward strand.
GGGAACGAGAACACGAGCAAAGTTGACAAGTTGATAAATCGACTTCGGAATGTAATTTCGGTACGTGCACATTTTTCGTTAGCCAGTTCCGGTTAGGTTAATCACCTATGATTATATCTGAAACGATACGATTAACGGTCGTATATGATGTAAGTTTTAACGAAGCGAGTTAATATGTAAAACAGTTATGCTTACGAAGCGTGTGTACACACTGGTTTCGCATTTAGTAATTCAGCAAACTGCTTGAAGAAAAGTGAAAACAAAATTTCTTCTATTCTTTTATTTTCGTTGCTAGCTTAATTAGCCAAAACAAATGCGTAGACGCCACACATACACCCGTCAAATCTCCAAGTAAATAAATATAGTCTTTGCATTCGTGTTTTATTGCGCAGCTCTTTCTTTCACTTTGACGTGGATTAGGTATTGCCGGACGTTCATTATTTTAATTTCAATGAATTGCAAAAGTCGCGTAAAATTATTTTTCACTGTACAAAGAAGTAAATTTACGTCAACCACTTTCATCCCGTCGCGACTTTGAATCTTATCATTATCATTTGCGCCGTTTTGATTAGTTGCTTTTACTTTCCTTTCTCTTAAATGAAGAAACTTTCGGTTATGTTATAATTTGAACAAAATTAAGTTAATTTGCGATGTATACTTTGCTCAATTTCCCGTCAAATGTTCATTTTTATAAATAGATACTTGTTAACTGTAGAAACTTTGGATTTGCATGTCAGTTCAGTTGTGTGCAAAATTAAAAATTCCGTTATATGATTGCGAAGTCAATCATGACATTTCTAAAATTGAGTAAAATAAATAAACAGTTTAACAAGTGTGACAAAATAAACAATGAAAAGATAAAATATTGGCAAAAATAAAAAGTTGACGAAGTTCACAAATTCGGAAAATTAAGACCGAAAATAAAACTAAAGAACTTAATGTATCTGTCTTTACTTATAAAATCTGAAAAACACATAAACTGCTAAAAATAACACCAAATTTCAAATATCTACCTATAAAAAAAATTGTCTATAACTTTGAACAAACACCGTAACAAAACAAGATTTAAAGTCTTAAAATTATTCTGATCTCACCCGTAATTGTCGACTAATTAACGAATTCACACCAAGATGTCGGCTTATTTACGACAGTTAATCTCCAAGATTTCATTGCCGCATTTCGAATTTATGTGGGCGTTGGACGAAAACCAAAAAATTCGACACGGTCTTGTTACTGCTTCCAAAAAGCCCGGAAGTTGTCAGTGAATCATTTTTTCATTAAACTTTAGTTCAATCCAGATGTAATGTTTTCATTCGCCAAGGTGTTAAAAAGAGATAAATTATTTTTAACGATGCTTATCATAATCTTGACAGCAACAAATTTTCTGGCGTATTAATCATCGAGCTAAAATTTCGTTAATTGAAATTCCATGAATTTGACGTGCGTGTCGTTTCTTTGAGAATGCATTAACGTGTGAAATATGTTTATAAAAGGCAAGTGCAAAATATATCTTTTAAACTATCACCTTATTGCTATTTATAGAAATATAATAATATTGGTTGATTAAGTATTAAAAAATGGATTAAAGTCTAATTGTCTTATTATAAGCAATGGACCATATATCCAAAATTGAATAGCTGCTCTTCCTTTTTCCTTTTAAACTGATGTAAATCCACTTTTCTGGAATATTTAATATAACCAAGATTTAATTTTTCCAGTATTTCTCTGGTAAAGTCTGAAACTCGACTGAACTATTCAGAAGTAGTTGCAAAGTTGTTGCAAAAATAGTCACAATGTTATTCGAATCACATGCAAACTTTTTAAAATTGTTCTTTTATTTCTTGTTTATTTTCATAAATAGCAATTAAAGTCGAATATTTTAATGTGCCTATTAGTTTTATATACTTATACTCGTTCGGTTACCTTGCGATATTAATATCTGAGATTATTAGCCATAAGCGTCAAAATATCTCTTGTATGTGAAAATCTTTTTCCCAAGTTTAGGGGTTAAGTAAGTCTAATCCAAATGTGACTTTTAATACAAAATTTTAAGCTTCACTTACTAAAAATAAACTTATGCTGTATAAATTATGCAATCCATCTTTAGTATTGCGAGTTTTCGTTAAAACTTGTTAGTCATATCACCATTTCTAGGTTAAAGATGGCATTTTCAATATACCATACTCTTGGATTTACCATAGAGTCCGTAAAAATGAACTTTTAAGTTAGAATAAGAAACTTTTTAACCATTAAAAGGTACCCCAATTTTTTTTAATTTTTTTTATTTTCTCGTGAAACGCCATAAATAATATGAGTCAACTTTTATTATATCATGTAATGTAACAATGGCAACGAACTTTCCTTATTTGCAAATAAAATCACAGTATATTCTAACTATTATTATGATATATAGACTTTTTAAATCTTCTTATTCTGAACGGTAAAAGGAAAATTTTATTCCTATGCTTCGCAAAAGATTAGCTTAAATAAAATGTATGGTTGCCATATTACATAAAATACATGAGAAACTTTTCTTAAGAAAAAAAACACTTAAATCATCAAATAACTTACAAAATTTAAAAAATGTGCATCTACCTCACACAACGTTGCATCCATATCGTGTTCGTTTTCATCGATTGTTATTCCAAATGGCTTACATTTTACATCCGTTCTGAGAATGTGCGCATTCTGCATTAATACGTCTAATTGTAAGCGGCACATAGTGATCAGTGGTCACGCCGTTTGGTGTTACTTACTAAATCCAACTTGGAGAATACACAATCATGCTCGCTCAATTCTATGTGTTAAATCATCAGTCCAAAACTCTTATAGAGATGATGTATTCAAAACTAGAACTAAACATCAATGTTCTGGTGAAATTTTACTTCAACTCATAACAGAATAAAATTACCTTGATTGCTATTAAAAAATTGAACAGCCGTTAGATCGTGTCGATTGTTAAAAAAGTGTTTTACGGACGGAACTGAATGTCACGGAGTGTTACGACTGGTCGAGACCGTTTAACGGCCTCTAAAACTGCGGAACTAGGCTCGTTTTTTATTGTTACGCTGGACTTTGAGTGCAGAAAAATTTGATACGTAAAGACTGTATTTAAAAAAATGACTTACGTAACTGGAGTATTGCACGTGTTATTGTTTAATGTTTGGATAACCAGGAAAAACGGAAAATTGATTTATACGATTTGTTGATTGTGAATTATTCATGGCTGATCTTATCACGATGAGTTACTTGCGAAATAATTGTAGGTATTATACGCAATTGACAATGTAGTCCGATTTCGACCGTTAACTTGTTCGTTCGAGATTAATTACGATGATTGCATTTGACAAAATAATACCACTGTTGTGAATTCCCTTTTAAAAAGTTTGTAATTAACTTTGACGTTTTTTTTTCAATTTCATTGTTGATAATTTTCATTTAATGTAAAAAAATGTTAGTAAATTCTTATGGTTTTTTTCGTGTTAAATTGTTTAATGAACTTTTCTTAAAATTATTCAGTGTTGTCAAAAGTGTAGCATTTTTTCGGATGTTGAGAAATAATAGTGTAGAAGAGACTAGTTTATTTTCAACTTATTATCAAAAAATATTATTAAAAAGTGAAAACATATGAATTTAAATTTTGTTTAATGGCTAAAGTCATAGCATTTCTTTAAGATTCAAAATTTGGACGTAGAAAGTACACTTAAGTAATAAATAATATGATTTATTGCAATATAAAACATGTTGCCAAAGCATTTCACCTATTTCAAGCTCTTTAAATGTGAACTTTTGACAATTTTTTCAAATAATGAATTATTACTTCCACGTGTCGACGATCTGTGTTGGAGTTATTTTTAACTCAAATTGCATAATTTATAGTTCTAAAAAGGGAAATATTGAATTGAATTGTCAATCTTGTCGGATCATTCGGTGAAATGATCATTATACTCTTGCGCAAGGCATTGAAGGTGACTGTAATTTTCTGGGTATTATATGGTTGTATAAGTTCAAATGTCATATTTCTTTTTGGTACTTTATTTTATATTTACTTGCAGTTATTGAAATTGTATGTGAAAACTAAAATTTGTTTTGTTTAGTTAATTTGCCGCAAGGGAATTTTGTCTGTAATAGAGTTTAGAAATTCTAATGTCCTTTAGTGTACGGAAAGAAACAAAATTATGCAATTACTTTATTAAAACTGTTAAAAATAAAGCATGACAGACTTAATTTGTATTTTATTTTCTAAATATGGACAGTATTTAAAGTTAACTTACTATATAGTTAAATTACTTATTTCAAGATGGTTGAAACATGATTTGTTTTGATTAAATTTCCCAAACAAAAATGAAAAATCTAATAATCCAGAATATTCTTCCAAGAATGTCCTCTTATTTTTTTTATTTGGACAAGAGATATTTTTCTCTCTATTATAACAGTTTGCTGCAACATCTTTTCTGTGTTTTCTTTGCGATTTCTTTCTTATACCTCACGTAGACAGATTCCCAAAATAAATCCCACGGCATCGATGTTCAGCTATCAAGTATGGCGACTTGGAGTAGAGAAAAGCTTTTCCAACAGATCGTTCTGATTTTCAAGCACCTTTATATGATCCAATGTGCACATGGCTGCATCGAGTGTGCCTCGAGTGTGATGTGCCCTGAATTATTTTTAAAAGCTCCGTGTCTTTTCAATTCGTTACAGCCGTTCCGATTTTTCAAAAGAAATATTTTTAAAACTTCCGCAACTTTTCCTCTTGCATATCGAAAGGCAGGACGTTGGCCAACTTTGAGAATTGTCTTAGAATTTCTAATAACACACGTGATCTTTCCGGAGCTTCTGCAATCTATCCTAAGTTTGAAGCTGTTTTTCCCGTGGTGATACTTTCAGTGTGCACTCCTGAGCGCAAGCTCGATCCTGATGACATTTGACGAACATCGGTAAAAATAGTATTCGTAAGCTATTTCTTCGCATATGCAAATAAACTTTTATTTTTGAGCTTGAAATTTCTTTGTACGACTTAGTTTGACATTTACGTCGCCGACGGTAATACGAGTAAAACGAAATTATTTGTTAACTGACGGGCTGCAATATGCTTTTTACGCAGTGCGAATTCTGTTGTTTATTTTACAAGGGATAAAGAGAAAATTTAACGATTAAATTCTTTAAAGAAAAATATATTTTTAACATTTTTTAAATAAATGATTCGATTAGTGTATAACAATTTTTAATTTCTTAGAATCTGTACAATTACAATTTACTGCTCTCTTGTAGTAAACAATTCTTTACGATTTCATTAATATTTCAACCAGCCGTAAAATGTTCAATATTCTATTCCAATTTTTTCTGAATTTACGCACGCAAATGCGTAATGGAAAAACATAAACAAGTGCATAACGCGTTTACACCAACCATTCGATACTGGAATTACGGGGATTACGTCAACATTTTTTAAATTATTTGGTTTACTTTAGCAGAATACGGAAAAGAAAATTTGTTCTTCATTAGTTTTATTTGCGCTGACTTGACGCGTTCATTTACTTTTACTTATTACCTCGAAACACAGAATTAGTCGAGTATTAATACATAATTCATAATTTATACATGACTAAATACCATGAATGATAATTAATAGTATTGGGTAATACCCACCGCGCATGATATTTTTTGCTCCTCTCATTTTAAATCAAACTATTTATTTAATTGTATCGTAACCTAATAAGGCGGTTGAAGTTTATAGATGGAGGCTTGTGGGAAATTACATAAACACAAATTATTTATTCCTTAATAAAGCACCAAAATCCAATATTGATTAAAACAGAAATATTCTAAGAAGAAATGTATTTTTGTCCAGATACAATTATTTATATACATAAAAGATAATTTTGGATATGGTGCCTGAAATATCGAGTGATGTGTCAGTAATTTGAAGTTAGAATTTTCGAAAAAGATCGAGCTAAGCTACGATTTGTTTAGTGTGGGGAAAATGTTGGGATTTTTACTTCGTCATCTTTTTTTAACCGCGAAAAAACCTTGACTGTTCAAGGTTTGCGATTCCGCATCCATCAGAATGAAGCTTGCACGTTTCTATTTGAGTGAGGAATCGTTTTAGGAATGAATGTAATTTCGTAATGGCTGCCCTACGAAATACTCGCTCCATCACTGTCATCAGTCTTCATTCATGAGTTCAAGTTCATAACAACTCTGTCTTACTTTAATAATCTCCTCGAAATTTTACAAATTTTCTGCATAGTCGTAACTTAAAAAACTGGAAAATCCGATAAAGTAAACAGGTTTCGCAAATGTTTACATGAAAATATATAGTAAATACGGAAGGTGGTGAATTTTACACAGGTGCAATTGATCGGATTGGCCATGAATTAGTCAACGCTGGTTTTGATACGTTCTCTCAAACAGTTTGGTTGGTGTCCACATGACCGTGTACAATATTGAATAATTGTGCGAAATCTTGCCAAATTGGCAGTCACATTCCATGATTCTTCTTGAGCACGCTTATACTACACCTTTATAAAAGTATAACATATTTGCAGTAGCATTTACATAAGTTTCACATACATAATACTTCATACTATATCCAGGAAGAGCTCGTGTCTCGAGCGTCACACGCGCAAGCTGCCCTCAAGACGGAAATTTAAGAAAGAGGATTAATAAGCGACAGTACTTAATATCGTGTATAATAACAAACTTCTATTATAAAAACATAACGGTAGATAATCGAGGGTAATTTCTTTGATGACATGTAACATTAAAACCTTCGTTTAAGAATAATTTCGGAACAATTGCGACCGTGTAGTTACGAGTCGTGAACCTTCGCGGCTGTGGGCACCGGATGCACACAAACACAAAAACACCTAAGACATGCGCAGGCGCAGAACCATGTGTGTTCGTTTGCTCTCTTCGCCTTATTCTCGCTTCGCCAGTCTTAATGGAATCGCGTCACCGATTACGACGACGAGCACAAGTTGCACTCGGCTGTTGCATATTACCCAACAATTAACTGTGTCTGTAAAGACAATCGCGGTGAGAGATCAGAGCGACTTTTCATCGGATAAATAATAGTCTTCTGGATAAAGTGATAAATAGCTTTAGGATGTGGGAAAAGGATCGTGTCAAGATTGGTGAACAAGGTAGAATGCTTAGTTGTTTGTAACTAAATTTAATCGAAAAAAGTGTGTGCTAGTTGTATGCAGCCAATTGTTATTATTTGACTAAAACGGGCTAAGAAACCTCGAAAATTCATTGGGAAATCAAGAGATATTAAATAATTCAATCTCTCCGAATACTGCAACATTTTGTTATAGTTTCTTCTTTCACATTTATCAGTATTCTAATAAATACGAGTGATTATCTAATGGTGACGTATAAATTATAGATCAAGAAATTGATTTAACTACATTAATTTATATACAGACGCGACCGAAATAAGTCGTTGACGTTCGATGATGGATATGCACGATCGGGTGTAATACCGATTTAAATACAGTTCACCAGTTAATAATGTATTTTTTGAATTAGCGACATTCGAGACTTAACACGTCGGTGGGAATTAAAAGTGCAGTGATAAAAATGTTAAATATTGTTTTCATAGCGAACACGTGAGTTAAAAACAATATTTATCCACTTGGTGAGTGTAAAGTGCATTTCGCGCTTGTGACAATTATTTAAACAGTGCTTGCAAATGTACACAGTGTAGACAGTTTATTTTAATGCGGAGTAAAGCTTTGAGTTTTTAACTCTGGCACTAAGCCAGGTGTTCAATTTTGAATGAATTGTGCCACATAATAACGACTTGTTTGCAGACGCGTGCCTTACCCAGATAGATTTAAATCATGGAAAATTGCACTTTATGCAAAACTGATTTATGGAGACGATCATAGACGAGATTATTGTAATATATATGTTGTAACATATCGTAATCCACTGGTTGACATATACAGATCAGCATGCGTCGACGCGTACAACGCGAAATTTAAATAATTCATTTCGAATAAATATGAATGTAATTAAACAAATGTATTTGACGTTTCGATTTGTTGCTTGATGGATTTGACAAAATTGTGAAATGTTAAAAAATACATAATTTATTCTAATTTACATGTTAATATTAGATTATTTCAGTATGTAGTGCATAGAATTTAAATAACATATTTACGATAAATGTGATCGAGTTACATCTATTAAGACACGATTTGTTTTCTTAATGCCGTTACTTTCTAAATTTGAGGAGGAAGGTATATACTATTCCTTGAGATAAGACTTGAAAAAAATTAACTTATAGTTATTCATTTATTAGTAAAATTTTTTAATAGTATACTTTCAAGAAACTTATTCAATTGTTCGGATTTCTAGAATATTATTAATACTTAAATGTTCAATAGACGTATAAATACTTTGTAGTTTATATGCATTACTTCATACGCATATTTTTAAAATTCTGATATCTTTTTGTTTTCAAAACTTCTGAAAAAGTTTGATAAACTGTCGAAATTTACTAATACATTTTAAACGGTGCAAAATGACTAAAAAGTATAGAATAATTTGTTTCAATAGGACAATATTTTTAAATATTCGTTTTATTAAATCTTGTATGAGGTTCTGAAAAGTTTAAAATGTTTATTAACGTTAATGTAATTTAAAACCTCATTTGCTAGACAATATTTTATTTTTTCTAAACGGTATAATAATAATACAATGAATTAAATGTTGAAAGAAATTCCGTAAGTAATGAAAGCCTTCAAACGATATAACTTAAAAATCTGATTTATTTCTTTCTGGTATTGGAACAAAAGCATGCACCTTTTTGTGAACAAGCAAATAATACCATTCACTTTTTACGTATTTCTTTTTACGATCATGGAAGATCATGTAAATTTAAATGGATTATAAGTGCTTCTGAATTAATCATGACAGTCATGGAAATAAATTATTTGGTCCTGAATTACTTACAGAAAATCACTATTTTTTGTAATTGTAATTGAGTTGCGAGAGTTAATTAATAATCTCCGTATCTATTATATTTACATTGAGGGTTTTGCAAACATTTCTTATTCAATTTCCATAATAGTATGTTATAAAATTAGACGATAATTACCTTATCGAATGTAATATACAGTAATTAGATTGTAAAAAAAAAAAATTCGAAATGGTTAGACAAAATATAGTGTATACGTTTGTTGTTATTTATAGTTTTCGTATTTATAATACGGGTCAGTTTCAAACGAAAAAATTGAATCATATCACATCTTAATTACTGTTAAAAAAAAAGTATTTATTTTCAGTCAAGTATTAATATTTAGTAGATTTTCAAATATTTATAATGTTATTACATTTTGCTTATATTAAAATCGTTTTGTGTCGGATGTCCAAGAACTTCCTACTGGTAATTGCCGGTAAAGTTATTTTAAACAATTCAGTCCTATAAGACACGTGTATCTTATGTATACTTTAATCAGTGCGGTTTATTAATACTTGGTCTGTCCAACCTATTAAAAAACATTAGAATGAGGGGCCTGATAGAATATCTGGTACTGACTACTGAAGATCATTTTCTTGATTATTTTAATATTCATTATAATGGTTTTCAATCATTCAAAGGGGTTAATTATAATTAATTTGAAATACTCAACTCATTTTCCATAACGTTGTTTGTAGCGTTGCTTTATTATCATGAATCGTAGGATTACTAAAATCCATAGTGTTTTATAATTAGAAAACTGACTCGTAAAAATTTTTATCTTTTCAGTTGCATTGATCTGTTATAAATTCCATTATTTTTGACGAGAGTATTGTATCATAAAGCGGGATTAAACAAAAGATAATCCTAAAATCATAATTCATAAATGTTACATTTAATAAAAATAGTTTACAGAAATAAATAAAGTTGATAAAAAAGGTTCTTAAAAACTTTAAAACTGTAATCTTCTATAATTTTGAAATCGCTTAATGTTGAAAATATGATTACAATAATAGAAAATGTAACTTATAACTATTATTTATATATTTTTTTTGGTTATAAAAATATTATTTATATTTTTCTTGTAGATTTCGAAAAAGCTGGTATGATTTTATTTCGAGTTTATTCAATATAATACAGCGGTACATCGAGGAGTTTGGATGCGATTCTTAACACTTTTTACGGCAATATTATATAGTTAAACTCAATTACGCCCAAGCGTCCATAATTTTTTGTTCTGTTTGAATGATTATTTTAGAAACGCAAGCATTAAACAATTTGGATGTCAATATATATTCTAACGCTTTCGGAAACGCTCTTCAAGATAGTGTGGCTAAAATTGAATTTCACCCAACAAAGAACCCAATATGTCGTCATTTTAAGAAACATTTTTTTTTTTTTCAGAAATTTGGTCTATGGAACAGTCCAGTAAAATTTGATTGAAACTAAACAGGAATGGCGCATGAAATACTTAAATTTTAGATGAAAATAGTCTTTTTTCTATGTATCACGACAAACTTCGAAAATGGCACAAACGTTATACAATTTTGAAAAATGTAATATTTTCTTTAAATATTTATGGATCATAATTATAATAATTATGGAATTATGTGAAAATATTATTTTTATGTTTTCATGTTGCTGATTAGGAATGTGATGTATAGAATTCGTGAGGATAGTAATTTTCAAACAATTTCGTCATTTTTTAAATAGTGTTCGAGAGGTTAGCTTATGAAATCTCTGCTTTATAATATAATTGATATCCGTAGTAAATTAAGTTCTGGATTTCTAAAAACCGCAACTTAGATAAGGACTAAGTTCTTTCATAGTACTTTTCAAGCATCCTCAAAATAACGATATTAACATATTTGTTGCTGCAAAAAACCAGTTTGAAAAATTCGATTTCGGTTGGACCATCAGATATATTAAGTTCGATAAAAATGGTACCAAGATTTTGCAAATAACTTTATTTTTCCTGTGGAAATTTTTATAAATGAATTACTTCAGTAATTTATATTTATAATAAAATATAAATTTATTATTTAGCGATTTTTTCCCACATTTTATACGATGCGTTTCCATGATGAAATGGCAGCTAAATTGCACATAACTGAAACGAGAGGCATCTTAACCAATTATTGACTTAAACGAATACGGAACAGCCGAGCGTTATTCTTAAAGGCGACACAAAAGGCCTCAATTACGTCGCCTATCACTTAAGTTACATTCTTAATTATAAAGCCGCTATAATAACACCTCGGGATAGTAGGCGTAATTTTCCAACAGTATTTAATAGAGCAAGCCTTTTCAAGAGTTTTCCGCCTCTCATACCAGCGGGCTGCAATTTTTCCGTCCTCGTTTTGCGATGTCATCGCCGAAGCGCGCCTCTGAAGCGCCGTGCTGTCTACTACGGACGCTGACCTTATCTCACTTTTAGCGTGGGCACATACCAGCCCCTTTTCTCGTTGTTGTACTTACTAACTGATCTTCAACTAACGCGAAACTATTTTTTAACAGCTATTTTCGATCGCCGGATTTTCAAGGAAAAATGAATTTTGGAAAACGCAAAAAAGAACGTGACGAACTATTCTTTAATAGTGACGCCGAGTGGCTTTTATTTACCCGAAGGTTAAATGATGATCCGCCGTTCGTCTTGAGAAGAATAAAGAATACGCCGCTTCATTACCGCTGATCGATTGTTGTGCTTTACAAAGTTTTTCTTTTAATTGATAAAATTTAAGGTTTTTATTATTAGTCCCATCTTTTTTATCGGCTTCCACGTCAGATTGGGTATTTTTATCAGTTACACTCTTCGTTTTATCTGCAATTTTGATCGTTCTAATAAGTATTTGTTCCCGATTTACGTCACCACTTGTGATTTTTTTCACTTCTTCGCCTGTCGCGATGTGTTCCATTTTTACAACTTTTTTTTATTTTTGTTTATATTTCTTGGTTCCAGATGTTTACGGATATACGTCATTTTCATTTTTTGTTTTAACTGTTTTATTTAGGCAATTTTCGTCTTAAGAAGTGAGTTGCAGTTTTGGCGAATTGTATTAGAATTGATTATTTATTGGTACTTTTTTAAAGTTAATTGTTATTTTGAAATTTAAAAAATAAAACCAATTAGCTTTCCCGTAAATCAGAAATGTAGAAAGGAAGTATTTTACTCTTTGTAATATTTTATTATTCTGAAAGTTAGATGCAGGGATGCCTCCTTTTTCAAAAAATGTTATTGAATTTTTTATTGCAAATAATTTTTCCATACAATTCAGTAATAAATATTATGAATATTCTAAATAAACACGAAGAGTCCCAAATTCATCAGGATGTTCTCGCATGCATGTTTTGTATTTTGAAATAAAAAAGGCCAACTAATTGCACTGCTCTTTATCATAGTTGTTGAGAAAAGTAGTCTTTGGTTGTGTTAATGACAAAAAGCAAGTATCGTTTTATAGTAAAAATAGACTCCTATTTTTCGTAATTGAAGAAAATACTTTTTCTTGTAATAGTTTCATGTATCCTGGAAATTGATGTGTTTTAATAGAATCAGTTTTACTGGTTATGTGCTACTTATTTCCTTAATTGAAAATTCCCATGTAAATTACGGCATACATTACGGATCATTTTAAATGTGACGCATAATAGCTTCATAATCCGGTGAATTGAAAATTTTATTTTCATTGGTATTCGTTCACACTTTCAATAAAGAAAGTTAATGACCTTATTGTTTAATGGGCGGCATTGAACTCCTTAACCTACATTAAAACTTGCATATTCGTCAATTTTTGAAGTCGTTAGTAAATCAAACTAGATGCATAAATATTAGAAGCCGGCGTTACGTTAACGTTATTCATTTATGAGAGATTTTAACAGACTAATTGAGATTGTTTTTTACTACCAATTCACTAAATGTTATTAATGTCAGTTTTTATCTTTCAATAACACAACAAATGATTTACACGTTTCTTATTTATATTTGATCATTTAATTGGTTTTATACCATTTTTTTATCAAATTGTATAATTTAATTTGAATATTTAACAAGGTTAATTTATTTGTTTTTATACAAATTAAGAATACAATGGAACCCTAAAAGTAGGAAATAATTCAATAGTGAAAAACTGGCCGAAATTATATTTTATCTTCCTTTCTGGAAAGTGACTCATCTTTTCACCCTGTGTTTATTTTTACTAGGTCTTATATATATAACGAACTTTAATTTAGAATGCGATCATCTCAAACTTCGTTGATGTTTAATATTGTAAACCATTTCATCACCTCTTCATCTATGGTTATAATTTAATAAACTGGTTGAAAACAACGTTAGCCATATTATTTTTCTCTTGACTACTGTAAGAATCCACGAAAACTAGTTCGAAGTAGGGATTACTATTATTCTTATTATTAACATTAGATCTAAGTTTATGTTTTAAAAAACTTGAAAAATCAGAATCATTTCATATTAATAATTTTATTTGTAATTTTCAGGATCGTGACTTTATGAATGGATGGCGGTTCGACGGAGGACGCGGGAGGAGGATCGTTGGAGGATCTGGGAGGTTTGGAAAGATGGAGGACCAATTCGGGAATCGCCATTTGGAGCCTCGTCCACGTCGGTTCCTTCCTCTTGAACATCACCCTCCTGCTTGCTTTTCTACGACGATCAGGACTGAGGACCATTTCAAACAGGTTGGTTTCACTCTTCCGTTTTCCTAAGTATTTACTTAAGCGAATCTCGACTCTCGGCTCAAGAGGCCCATTGATAAAACACCTTCCGTTATTTTCGGACCGTTTACTTTAGTCGAAAAAACGACATCTGATTCAGAACTATGGCTTTTATTAGCACCTTTAACGTAAGCATTAAAAATAATTCAGTCAAGTTTTTTGTGATTGAATTTGAAGAATGATTTCTAAGACTCTATTCTCGAGTACCTTTCAGTTCATGTCAATATTTTTAACGCCTCACGTCGCTCAAGACGAGAATCACTTGAACTGCCTGTTCTATTTCATTTAGAACGAATCCATCGAACATTAACTAATCTCGCCCTTGCTGTTCAAAAATTTCGTCATCCGCTTGTATTTCTGGCGTCAGCCAAGGGAAGAGATATTTTTGAAGGTCACTTATCGCCGTCCATCATTTTCGGGCAGTAGCTTCCTAGTCAAATACTGACAAATCGCATCAACGTACATAGCGAATAGACGCGTCGTTGTCGGTCTTTAATGCAATTGCTCAATCTCTACCGACACTCGCCGCAGTAGCTAGACAATGAGTGCTGTGTTGAGCTCTCGAATTTTAGAACGTCAGCCAAATATATCTTGCACGAACTTGAAATATTTGAAAATCATTCCTGTGAATGGATCTCTTGTTCTGAACTTGATCTTCTTTACGCCTGATTTCTAATTATAAACTTAATTACTAATCAACTTCATAAAAAATACTTCGAAAATCGACGTATTCTTTTCAATGATTGATACAAATCATATCTTTGAAGTAGCGATCATGCTCGAAAAGCGTGTCATTCATAAAAGCAACGTTTCAAGTGATACAATGCCAATTTTAAAATGAGGTGATCAGGACAAAATGCGCATTCTTTTCTCATCCGTCAGTTTATTACGCAACGTAAACTTAAACTCTCCTACACTTTTGTATGTAAATGCACATTCCCCGCATAAATCTGATAAATGCAATGACTTTTAAAATGCTTTGACATTTAAATCAGGTAGCCAGTGTTAATTCTTCTATTACAAAATGCATCATTATCTCATTTTTCTGTTTACTGTAACCTCGACATACGGGTTTGACACCGTGGTAAAATATATTCTAATATCTTTGTTGTTTTTTGCATGACCCAGAAAAAATTCAAAGTATAATTTACTGGAAATGTTATTTTCACTCGAAGAAAATTAGGACTCCAGTTTTAAAGTAACGAATTACTCGTCAGCATGAAAATAACCATTGAATGGGTGTTCTGATTTTCCACTCTGTTTCTCGAATCGTTGAACGAGAATGAAGTGTGACTGGATGTTTGACAATATCGTTCAGCTCGCGCCGGCACACTCGGTCTCTCCGAAAGAAAATATACTTGGGATTTGGGAACTGTACTTAACGAAACTGAAGTATCACTCAGTTTTGAACGTCACAGGAAGTCTGAACGATAACGATAACAATAACAGGCAATAATCAGCGCGATACCCCGATATCTTTATGGACGCGATCGAATCTCAGAACAAAGTACAGGAAATGCCGAGATGCGTACGAGTGATTTGTTTGATTGTTCGACGAGAGAAGCTAAACTTAGCTCGGTCCCATTCATCGTCGTGGGTTTTCGCTCCGGCTGTCTCACGGTATCCTTTAGGTTTCCCGAAGACGGAAACTGCGGCCTTCGATTGATTGATTAACTTCGGCACGCCTGCATCGTCTAATTTTATCGGTTCGTGCAATTTAACTTTGCGAGAGATTCGAAGTTGAATACTAGATCAATGTCTACGTTTAATGGAGTCAACAAAATGGTGATTCCTATCTAATTAGAATTAAGATATAATATATAAGTTATCAAAGAACATTTATCAGTTTGGGTTCGATTTCTTTTCTAAGACCATTGTTTTCTATTTTCAGATTCGTGATGAACTTGACTGCCTCAAATCTTCTGACATGCATCGTGTTCAACAGTCTTATGGTGATGGACAATTTGTCATCCTACCGAAATTGGAGTTTCTGCGCAATCTCAGAAGGAGCCACGGCTCTTGTTACAACATCGTCCGTTCTCTCAGTTTTGTTGATTGCCATAGATCAGTACTTCGCCGTCGTCGATCCTCTACGATATCGTACAAGAATCGATAAACTGAAATGCGGTATTCTCATTTTATCGGTGTGGTTTATAGCAATTGTATTTGGCACAATATCTGCGCTCAATCCTAGTCCCCGGAGCATCTGGGGCGTCTGCTCCAACGAAGAAAGATCTTTAATGAAGAATGCCAGCTGCGAGGATAGTATTATTTTTAACACCAACGCCTCTAACGAGGATATCGTTATACGTGAAACCGAACTAAGCTTCGATGAAAGTCTTGAACTTCTCGAAAATACGACGAACATATTGAGCGAGGCCTTGTTTGGAAATTATGACGAAACTAACGAGACAACTTCTGGAAACGGAACATTGTTCAATTATATCACATATGGACTGGTCTATGCTGTGGCCTACGCTCTCTTTGTGTACCTCCTTCCATTCATCGGAGTGTGCTGGATTTACATTACTATCTATTACGCAGCACGAAAAAATTCTCAACGAACCCGCAGAACGGGTTCGAGACCCATTCTTCCATCAGGCAGCTTCTGCGAGGAATATTATCCTGTGAGACAAGATATTGTTTCCTATGAAGACTTTAGAAGGATTCCGAAAATTTCGTCTCTCTCTTCAATCGACGAGAATAGCGAGACGACGCCTAGTCAAATTGCTCGCAGCAAGAGCACCGAGCATATACCGTCTTCTTCGTCACTTATAGACAAACCGAACTCTGCCGTCATCTTCACGGTCGGTACGACGAAGGTCGAAGTTGCTTCACAAGAGTTGAAGCCTGCTTTGACCGATGATGCCAAAGAAAGTAACGTACCCAAAGTTCCTATTGCCGCTCTGAAAGCGAAGTTTCTCCTCAGTGCTGCTGGGAACGTCACTCTAGGTGACAACCTCGTCAAGAGTAAATTTCCGGAGATCTCTGCTCAAAGACGCAAATCATCGCACGATCTCATGTACGAGGAAATGATGCTTAACAAAGATCTCAACTTGGGAGGGTTCCATCTCGGTGCCTCCAGCGACGAGAGCAGTGAAGATGAACCAGAGGATGAAGAATCTTTGTCTTTAGCTAGAAGTGAAGGACTGCGACAGTTTCCAAACTCTAAAAATCAGTATGTTGTGGATGGGGTTTTTACAGCTAACAACGGGCTGCCAATCCTATCGGGTCCAACGATTCACGAGTCTCCGTTGCAGCAGATACCCAGACATAATACAACCAGTTGCCCGGACGTTAGCGATTGTGGAGCGATAAGAACCTGCACTATTGCTAATCCCCCAAACACACCTATAGTCACAATAACTCCTCCTCACAAAACGACTCTACACAGAGCCTCAAGCGTGAAGAGTACATCCAGCTACATCAATTCACTCAAACACCGGATCAGTAATGGTTCGTTGTTCAAGTACAGAGAAGAAACTAGAGCTGCTCGTATCAGTGCTCTTGTAATAGTGATGGGACTGATATGTTGGACTCCGTACGTTGTGGATATGGTTCTTCTGAACCTGCCGCTCAACAATTGCGAGGCGTTTTCATCCAAAGGATTAGACACCATCGCCCTCAGTCTTTTCGTTTTGGCAACATACGTTAGTCCGTTGCTTTTCGGTTACAGATCTAAGCGCGTAAAGCGAGAGTTACGGAAGTTCTTCTGCTTCAGAAAAGAATTGTCATACAAAAACAACAGGAGCTTGATGGCGAAGAAAGTATTGAAACGAAGGCACAGTAATACTTTGGGTCACTTGGAAACGGATGGCAGGTACAACATCTTCAATTGCGTGTATGGAAGAAATAGGTGGCCAAAGGAAAAGGTCCACTTTATGCAGATGCCTGAACCTGCTCTCGCCGTCGAAACTTGCAGAAGCAGTTTCAGCAGCGGCGCCAGCACTCAGATATCAAGCACGTCGACTGATGAATGTTGACGAACAGAAATCCCATGACGCCGGCTCATGGGGTTTTTTGATAGACTTCAGACGTTCACTCAAGAGCTTACTTAAAATTCGTAGTAGTGTGAAGGCAGTTCTTGATTTTGTACATTTTTTATTCGTACGAATATCGTCATGACGTATTATGTTGCGAACAGCTTAGTAAACTGGAAAAATTCGGCAATTTAAAGAACTTTTCCATTGGGTACCGGAAAGTTAAAACATTAAGATTTGATACAACAGATTGAAGGATATGGTATTAATTGACCAGCTTTTTAAATTGTTGAATTTCGACAGGAATCGGCTGGGTATTTCGATGAAAGTAGTATTAAGACGCTACAAACCAGATTTTTGCGTCTCTTTCCATGACAATTTCTATGTATTTTCGTCTGTAATTTTGTATTCGATAAATAGCGCGCGACTGTGACATAAAAGTCATCCCGTTGTCGAAGTGTGAGTGAGAATATATGCGTGTATCTGGATCAAAAAGAGAGAACCTCGATCGCAACGAGGATGTACATAAAACGCGCGTAATGCTCACTTGAGTATTTTAACGATTAGATGTATGTATTTGTGTATATGTGTAGCTAAGTCTATTTGTACCCCCTAATGCTGCTCGGAAGATCCGGTAATAGAAACTGTTTCGATTCTGAAGAAAACGCTATTCGTATTATACGGAAAACTGCTCGAAACTCAAGACTTGGTGCACAGAGACTTATTCCTCTCTACACGCGTCGAGGAATTAAAATCCGTATACGAGTAAAAGATATTTAGCAAATCATCGGAGTTTTTATGCCTTTTCATCATCGGGGTATTGTGTGTTTCACTCACAATGCCACGTGAGTGAACAAAACATTATAAATTATAGATGGAAACGATGTTGCTTAGATTTATCAATGGACTTCACTCGTTGCTGGGTTTTGTTGTCGTTTAAAGATCTTTAGAAAAACTATCGACGTAAATTCAACTTCCTCAGACGTAAGGCGTAATCAAAAGTTTCATGCGGCGTTTGCCAAGATTTCATTCTTTCTCCGTTTTGACGAATAAAGAGAAAATAAGAGAAAGCGCTACTTCCGCGAGTAGTTAATGTCCGACGCTTCGTATCTGAGGAGCGAATAATTTCTGCGTTATATGACTCGAGGAAACGGTGTCACGTTTCATGTTAACTTCTCATACGTGCTTTTTAAACGCAGAAAATGAGAGAAAGTATGAAATTTTACCTTTGTGCAAGTTTTGTTTTCATGGGGTCGTGCGCGTAGATAAAATCGATATCCGTTGAAAAATCATCGCGTTGATTTGGTACTTCTGTTTCGGGTGACGCGCCTGGTTAGGAAAGCGTATTTTTAATTTTGACGTCACGCCATGGAACTTATTTTTAAGGGACTTCATCGACCAGTAACCGGTATACTCGAAGGCCTCTGAAGATGAAGCGATGTTGCGATTCTCATACATTTTCGAAAGTAACAGAAAGGCAAAATTTTCTCGTTCTGCATTTCGCGCATTTTCGGGGCGGAATCGAACCGGGCGCAAATGACGCGCTTACCGTTCGCGCAGCGAACAGGGCATTTTCTTAAGTGTTGTACATTTTCTAATTCGTAATTTGACAAAAGCCGCCTATGCGACAAAGGCGCGCCACGATGACTATATTGTACGTGGAACCTCCTCTCTTTACTTTTCGACTGTATTTTTTGTACATTACAAGTGGTATTGTTTATTTATATTAAATATCGATTCGCATCGTGCGCGTGTCGATCCGCTACGTCGGTAATTTGCACATTCATACGGCTCGTTTAGCTGGCCGATCAAAAAATCGGAGTCGTTTTTCGCTGTTTCGTCGTTGACAGAAGCGAATGTCTCGTTGTAAATATTCGGTGAAAAACTTATGTTCGAATAGTGTTCTTATGCGTTGAGATGCCGCAGCCTCTTATAACTTGTGATATATCTTTGTACATCCTTCAACAAATACAAGTCAGTCTTAATTCGTAATTCATTTATTTATTAAGGATTCATTAACTTATGCGAGTTTATTAATAAAATAAATTATATCTCCAACATCATTATCAGTTTTATGACTTTTATTAAAACCTTCATCTCTAGCAATGTAATGGAAACATTTTTATTTTAATTAACATCATACTCTTAGATTTTAGCTTAGATGCAAGCCTGTTTTGTTTTGATCCAGGAACATCGTACATATAAAACCTTATGAAGATAAACTACCTACTCCGAAAAATTGCAATGTAGTTTATATGATATCTTGCCTCCACTAAGAGAAATTTTATATTGGACAGACAGGGAGAAGGTTAGAATTAAGATTAAGAGAAGATAAAAACAACATTGAAAGTAGCAATGATAAATATGCAGGTTTAAATACTGTATATCATTTAAAGTATAATAACGTTAAAATTTTATTATTAAAAAATCTTCCGTTCATTCAAATGAATATATGTTAAATCTATATCCAATCTGTTATTTCTGACATTTGTGATATTTTTATAATTTTATCATTTCTGATGATGGCTACAATACACAGCCGAAACTTAAATTTTACTTATTGAGTTTTTTCATTGATTTTTGTATTTATTGACTCTTGTCATTTTGTATGGTGGCCATTATTCGCACTAGTATTCTTCACTTACCATCCCTAATATCAATATAACTTACTAAAGCAAGATGTATTATTATTCTATAAACAAACCCAGGTGGAAAAGTTTTATAACAATTATATAAACTTTTTATAAAATGACTGTATGTACAACTTATAAAAATAATATAAGAAGTTGGTTCTATAAATATTTGATAAATTAGGATTAGTGTCATATGACTGATTCCATTTCAAATCATGCAGAGCCGCCGGGGTCATGTACTCAGAACGCACTGATATTGAAATATGCAATTCTATAGTAAACATGAAGAGACACGTATTTCACCGTTTCGCGAAAAAATTGTTCCTTGCGATACTAGAAGTAGGGGAAGTTAAACACACATTCCGCAGAAAGTGATTGTTATTTTTACAAAAACTTCTGCCCCGCCGAGAAAAATAATGGTATGTTAATATTTATTTGTGCCTTTAATGTGTATATCCCAGCTGCATAAAATGGCGCTAAAACCATTTGAAAATATTTTTAAATATCAAAACGGCGTCCATTTTATTGAAAATTTAAAAAATTGATTATCTCAAAAACACCAACTTTTAAAATTTTGATTTTTTTTTGATAAGTTAATGGGTCCATTCCAAATATTGTAATAGGTATAAGTGCGAAACGGAGTATGTGTGAATGTTCGAAATGAAAAAACAGTTAATTACCCCTCTCCTCTCGCGAGTCGCGGCTTATTGATACGAGTATCGAATGTACGTATTGGTGACCGAAAAAGAGATGTATATTATAGAATAGGCATATTAGAAAGCTACGTGTCGTAATCGAAAAGGGAGAAAGAGGTGGGAGAAAGAGATGCGTGGGGGAAAAGATCAGAGAATTCGCGGCCCAGGAACCAAATTGCGATCGAGGAGCAGTAAGAATTGGCAAGGAGACCTGGGAAGTACCAAAACAAGTGGTGAGAAGACGGACTTCTCGAAGAAGACATCGACATCAAATCGTACACCACGTTCATCAAGTTTCGGGTTTTCTGCGAGGAGTGCCATCCACTTCAAATGGTCGCCAATTAAATGGGCCTTCAACGATCATCTCACCTGACAGTGCACGACCGAAGGGTTTCCCCAGGTGCCGGGAAAAGGACGTACTTTGCCCTTCGGCAAAGTGACTTGTAAGATCTACTTCCAACCAAATAATCCCAATAGCTGAGATCAATCAGAATTCTTAATACCAAATTCTTTTCGTCTTCGACCAAAACCCGGACGCCACGAGTTCCAGCCATCTATCCTCGTCACCACATGTTGGAAGTGTTCCTGAGGACGGCCATTTTATGTTCGTCGCGGTCATCTCCAACGGCTCGCCAGGTTTTTATCGTAACCCTGCGCCTCTTTCTCCATTGCGTGCGCGATTTACTCAAAAGTGACATAATTGTTGTAATTAGTTTACGAATTTAATTGTTTTTAAATTATGTGTGATAATGTTCCATTTGGGAATCCTTCGGAATATTACAATATAAAATGAATAAACAAATATATCAGTATATATATCTTTATCAACTTATAGTAAAACTCATTAAAATTTGCAAATACGTTTGCAACCTCTTCCGAGGTATTACGTTCATCCTTATGCTATGAAAATTAAAATAGCTTAAAAAATAGGAACAAATAGAAAATTGTTTAAATGGTTTTTGATTTAATCTATTTTAAAGAAATTGAATAAAATGCAGTCCTCTATGTACTTCTGTGCATAATTAAAAACTTAATTCCTAGCCAAATCATACGGGTCGGATCATATTTTCAAACATTAGTATTTAAAAGAAGCATGAATACAATCTAATAAATATTGTCCAATTCTAATGCAATGTATAGAGTAATATTGTTTTCTTTAGGAAGGTAATAGTCACTTTTGCAATAAGATAAAAACACTCAGTTCCACTGAAATTGCTTCTATACTTATCTCGTTGTCGTTCTGCGTCAACTCACTGAAACAATACACTCTAGTAAAGACTGGGAAAAGTTTTTAAATGGTACTAAAATGTTCTGCAATATGCAGTTGAATGATATGCAAAATTGCAAAATTTTATTTAAAAGGAGGGCTTATGACGTACAAAGGTTAAACATTGAAATCGTTGATCACCAGTCTCCTAAAGAGGTATCAGTAGGATCCGAAACGTTGAGGTTAACCCCTCCCTTTTTTTCTTTTTTCTCTTATTGAAAATATGTTTTCGTATGGAGAGAGAATATTTAACTTCTTTGCAGGTCATAAGCCCTCCTATTTTATGTTCAACAATAGTAAAAAAAAAAACTTACACATCATTTAATTTTATGCAGAATTTTGTGATGAAATCAGATTCTTTTAGTTTTGGGATCTAAAACAGTTTTTCGGCACCAATGTGAGACGAGTCGATTGTGCAAGGAATTATTATTTAATAAATAATACAAAGATATCTAAGATAGACTCGTTTGTTTAAGGATGATAATTGGAAACTAAGTAAACCAAAAATATTGCTGACGCATATCGAGTGGAACTTACTTGTTTTTGGTCAGTAACCAGAGAGATTCTGGTCGCGTCTAAGTTGAAAAATATTGGGTAGAACCGAATTCAACAGATTTTGCAGTTTAATTTCTATGTAACCAAATGCGTCTGGGAATAGCAGTTATACATTGTCGAAATGTGAGTGTTTTAGCCAGACTAGCTAGGATAAGGTTAGTTGTGAAGATAGTGTTGAACCACAGACAAATAATTGGGTGTATATTTTACTTTGTTAGTGAAGCAACTTCGATATTTACTTCTATGTACGACCGTGACTTCTATTAAGCTTACAAACATTATAGTAATAGGTAGCAGTGCGCACGTAATTGTCGTAATGCACACAATTTTTAGGTTGTAAATCGATTATTGATAGGTCACAATCGTATATGGACATTTTCAATTTCACACTTATGTAATGATGCTGAAACGTTGGAAATTGAGTGAAAATCAGACAAAAAATCGGTAAAAACTCATTGCAGATGTATAACTAATTTGAGGTTATGAATCATTCATGATGACATTAGATATTCACAGATGATAATTACTTTTTAATTTCAATGCACCATAATTTGGACCGTTACAAGAGTCAGATAATTCACATTTATGCGAGAAAATGCAAAATTCAATTTGCAGCTTGCAGATGCTATTTTGAAGTCGCCATTTTGTTTTTTGAATAAAATCCGCGGGAAGAAGAAAAGTCCAAGCAAAAAGATGCGATTATGTATTATATATATTTTGCCATGGTCATCCTCGCTGTTTTCAATATCAAAAAACGCGATTGCACAATTGCAAAGAAAGGTTGACAAAAACGTTGACATAACTTTTTTCTTTGAATTCGCCAGCTGATTCTGGCTACGGGTTTCTAAAGATCAAGTTGTAAACTGGCTTATTTCAATGATTTTCCACGGCGCTTGGAATAAAAGTTGTATCTAAAATTCCGGCTTTCGGCACGAAAATGGTTAATGGCGTACTGCAGTAAAATTGAGTTATCTGTAAATAGTGTAGATTAAAACCAACAATGAATAGTATTAGTCGAAAGTTGGGTCCTCGTGGTGCACCAAAGTTAGTGAATAATGTTTGGGCGAGTGTTTCATCTAATACTTTATTGTCTCGGAACGACCTATTAGGTAAGAATTGATGCAGGTGGTGTCGACATGGAAGTGGTTTAGAGATGTCTTATTGAAGACTTTGGAGATATTAAAGAGCACCAATACTTTGACCAAAGAAAGTCTTCCAAGAACTGAAACTGGCCAGTTTATACTCGTTGTAATTGTTTACATCTAGGATGTAATAAACTATTGTGCTCAAGTTGGCCGATTATTTTGTTGCGTCATAAGATTATGTTTCATACCGCGATTTCGGCAAGTCGGGCATTGCTTTTTTGATCGCCCTTCCATAAATAAGCAATGCCCGACTTGCCAAAATCGCGGTATGAAACATAATTTCTATGAAACAAAATTTTACTCTATTTTGCTCCGTTTTTGATACGGAAGCGTTAAAATGGAAAAAGTACCGGTTTTTACGCGTTTAACGATCTCTATAAACCATATAAGTAATTTTATGGTCTAAAAGTAGTGCATAAACTTTCTTAATGATAGTATGAATCCATATCTATTTAGAAAACAATTTATTTTTACGCTCTTATATTTTTAATCATTATTTGAAAAGTTAAAAGTGCCGCGGGAGCGCTACCCGCCCGGTTTGGGTGAGCAGCGCTCCCAAAAGTTTTTCCGTGCAGCAGGAGTATTGCCAACCAATAATACCCCTATATAGCCTGTATATTTTAAAAAAACTAGATGAAAACTATGCATTTTGTTGGATTATGTAATTAATGAATTTTTAATTTAGAAAAATACTTTTTTCATTGACATTTAAGTTAAATTGGAATCTTCACTACCCAAAAATGTCAAAAGTAACCGATAAACGGGCATATGATTGACGTAAAGATATATTAAGGATCATCTATGTTACAAACTTTTGCAGATTTTTTAAAGAATATTTCAAGCTACAAACTAGATGCCTTCGACCCGGGTGCCTACAATTTTGGCTAAATGCGTATTGCAGTTCCCTGACGAAAGGCTGATGCTTCTGGGAATATTCCCATTTTAACACTGCCAGGAAAGAAGGCGGCAGAGGGTAGTTCTAGCATCGTTAGTTTCGAGTAGTTTCTATACATATATTGTAACAATATCTTGTTCCTTAAATAGGGTGAATATGCCAATGAATGGACGGTTAAGCATTTTTCACACTTTGATCGATTGTAACTTTTGAATTCTTTTATGAAAATTTAATTATGATACCACCATTAGAATCGTTAGACTCTGCTCTTTATGACCGTGTAGTTCAACCTTTGATTTTATTTAATTATTAACCTCGTCTTCATACGTTTGTAAAAAAATCCGCTAAACCCCAATGAATAGACGGGTTAAATCAAATGGGACGTTTTCAGTACCAGTTTTGGATGCCTTTAAAACTTTGCTTTGATTTTACAAAATAATAAACACTGGAAGATCAATCGTACTGTAAATATTGTTTTGAATGTTCAAAGAACATAAAAATATGTATTTTGTTGCACGTTGTGCATCATACATTCATAAAAAATAGAAATATGTAGAAAATCGACCATTCATTGGCATATTCACCCTATATTAAAATTGAAAATGAGCATTTTCAAAACTTCGACCCCGACCGCAGGTCAGCCGAAGCACTGATAAATGAGCACGTCTTGTTCACACTGATGCTTAACAAAACGCGGTTTAGTCGAGTGTTTGACAGGTCGGGTTGCCGGAAATAAATTCTTTTATATGTGGGATACTTCGGTTTCCGTTTTTTACGGCATTATCGTTGATTTTACGGAGAAATGAATATAACCTTTTTTGTAGAGAATTCGATGTTCTATATTTTTTGTTTGAAACATTTTTTTGTACGATTTGTATTTTTTGTTAAAAAATGGAAAAAACGTGTTTTTTGAGCGTTTACAAAATTTTGCCCACGGACGGACGGTCGGACGGACGGACGTACAACCTAACGGGCACAAATTTTTTTATTGTTGCTTTGGGTTCCTTATTGGGTTCCTTAGGGCCTGAAACGTCGACATTTGATGAAAAACTATAGGGTAATTTTTTGGCCGGAACTGACCAAATTCAATACTTCGCCAGACCTATGGTCTGGGTCGAAGTAAAAATTAAAGGTAGTTATTTTGATTATTACACTGCTATGTATTTCACAATTATAGTCTATATTTCGTGCTGTTTCGTGTACTAATATACCATGACAGGGCATTCAAATGGTAATTTGAAGGTTATCCACGATACCATTTCACTCAGAAGATTGGAATTTTGTTTGTACACTTTATTATGTAATTAGTTTGTTATGTGGGTAAAAGTAGATATCTTGTCCATTTTCGAAATGAAGTGCATATTATCTACGATAGTAGATGCATTAAAATTTAGTTTGAAATCAGCATGTTGAGTGAAACTTACTTCAAGCAATAAAATTTATGCTCTATGGGGTTAATTTATTGTTTACACTCTCTAAAACTTCATGGTTTACCCCTAAAGCTAATGTTCGTGGTACTGACTGATATATGCTATACTTCAGATGGGGGATTATTTGCTTTAAATTTATTCAAATATGGGAATCTGTAATATTTAGTTTTCTATGGTTTGCTACAGTTAGAATAATTTTTATATTGGAGAATAGGATTGTCTGGGGATCAACGACACTATATGTTACTATGTTGTAATGGAGTCATGTTTGTGCCGGTGTCATTTTAGTATTTTTCATGTCGGTAAGTTTAAACTTGTTTTTTAAACTGTAGAAATCTTTTTTTAAAGAGTTTAACTATCATCGTGCCAATTTGAACATTGGCAATCAGATATCACATTTGAACAGTAAAAATTGAAACAGTCCATCTATAACTGCGTATACAAGTACTTCTTTAAAAAGTATTTAACACGTGTTTTTTTGTTTTTGTAGAAATCACCCTTGAATGTTTGTAGAAATGGTCCTTAAATGTCTTCAGGGTTGAATAATAGTATGTTAAACATTATTTGTCGCATGTCTGTCAATATTGGGATATTGACGTTTTGAGGTCGCTGATAAAGAATTCGAAGTCAGATTTTGAAAATTCAAAATGGCGTATCCAACATGGCGGTCGAATTTTTATTAATTTTTTGAATGTAATGAAAATTGGGATCTTTATGTTTTTGCGGTCGCTGATGACGATTCTAAAGTCAGGTTTTGAAAATTCAAAATGGCGGAACCAATATGGCGAACGAATTTTTATTAATTTTTATGAATGTAATGAAAATTGATATCTTTATCTATTTTTCCAAAATCTAAAACCGTAAACGTCCAGCGGTTGAATTAATGTAGTAGTTCCAGGTGGAATCGTGAGAATTTTGATAGTTTTATTTACTGCACCTACATTGTCTAATTTGGTTTTGGTTTGGCCAGTCCAAGAATCTAATAAAAAAACGGAGTTTTCTCCGGAATTTGGTAAAAAATACATCAGCAAACCATTTGATGGCAATGTCTGATGTCAATTTCCCTGATTTTGACGCTAAGGCGATGATGTTGTCAGCTTTATACAATGTCTTTTCGATAATTGGTCCGAATTTGCCACCTGTCTCTGGTAAGACTATTAGCATAGGTGACTTTAACTCTTCATCGGCAGAAACAATCGGTTGGATGGTATTATTTGTGATGATGGTATTATACCATCCAACCGATTGTTTCTGCCGATGGAGAGTTAAAATCACCTATGCTGATTTTAGAATCGTCATCAGCGACCGCAAAAACATATAGATCCCAATTTTCATTACATTCATAAAAATTAATAAAAATTCGACCGCCATATTGGATCCGCCATTTTGAATTTTCAAAATCTGACTTCAAATTCTTCATCAGCGACCTCAAAGCGTCAATATCCCAATATTGAAAGACATGCTACAGATAATGTTTAACATACTATTATTCAACCCTAAAGATATTCAAGGGCCATTTCTACAAACATTCAAGAGTGATTTCTACCCGAAAAATGTTTTTTGGGGAAAAACAAAAAAACACGTGTTAAATACTTTTTAAAGAAGTACTTGTATACGCAGTTTCAAAAAAATCGGGGATTATCACTTCCCTAGTGTTACTTGTCAGAAGCAAATTTTAATGTTATATCTTTTTTTTTTACATTACTGTTCTCAGAATACTATAAGAAGTACTCAGTTAAAATTATAGTTTAAAATTTTGAAAATTGGCTGAGTTATAGCCAAAAAACTCCAGGGGCTATCTACAATCCCACAGGTCTGGTTCTACGATCCGGTACCTCAATTGTAGATACGTTTAAGATAAATATTATAATCACAAATTCCTTAATCGGTCGTCGAGTATGATTAAAATAAAAAGCAGAACTGCATTTTATACATAAATTCGACCATCAATCTGGACATCAGGCATTTAGTAAGTGGATATATGCAATTTTCATAAGCGTTTCGTGAGAATTTTGCATTTTGCTCCAAGTCAAAATTATTATACAGTAAATATTACTGGAATTGTGAAAACACTATATACAAATATTGCAGTTATTTTTAAAATCGTTCAGAAAACATATTCAAAAAGCCTAATAGGTAACTTACCTAATAGGTAAAAATATTTTAATAATAAATATGACGCACTTCATTTCGAACTATAACGATATGTGATGGGATACGATTATACCTAAAAGATCTTTTTGATGTGATCTTAATGTTGCTGCTACCCTCTATTTAACTATATCATCAAATAGAAATAATCTGTCATATTTGCACCTAACCGTGATTAAAGATAAAGTTTCATTATATTTACGGCAATCTTTTTTGGATTTGGAGGAACTGTGGTATGCAGGTCTATATACAAATCATATTCAGCGCCACGCTGTAAAGGCAGAGCGTTCATACAGGTAATTCATATTTATACATAGTGCGAACCAAACATTTCCATACTGATAATTAGGAGAGATCAATACTTAATATCGATAGTACATTCATGTTACTGTTTAGTCGTCAACTGGCAAACGCAATACTAATATATCCGCAATACAGCATAATATGTAGGTCGGCAGCTTAGACTCAGTGAAAGGTGTATGACAAGGTATCAGGAATGCTATTAATAAAATCGAGGTATCTAGCGGGCCCAAAATGCAACGTTAGAGCACCAAAAATTAATTGAATGCAGTTATTCTCATTGGGCCGAAAACCTAAGAACTTTAAATTCAATAAACATACATATATTCGATACTATCAGCTGGTGAAGTGGCAAACTGTATTGTCATATGTATTGTTATAAACCTAAAAAATGGCGAATGGGAGAGATCGTCGTCGTCTCTTCGTGAACATCCTGAATACACAGCTACAATCAGCACACCTCAACGCCTATTTATGTCTGAAATCTGCATAAAATTCATTGAGGCCTTATCAGGAGATTATGATTCCGTGATAGCATTTAGAACATTTTTCAGGAAAATAGGAACTATTTAATTAAATATGAACATTGGGTTTGTATTTGTCCTTTCATAACATTTTTTTATTAAAGTTCGTGAATAATATATATTAAGTTGTATGTCTTGTTTCATCTATGCAAAAATAGTGAAAATGTAATATAAAAGTAATTATTTACAAATAAATCGCATAACATTCGTAGCTTAATGGACTTTGTATTTGTTCACAAGGATTCGCATCGGTTTTTCGACCTTCTTTTTTCTTCAATAATTTCATTTCTTTATAGACATTATGTGAGAATATGTTTAATATCTAAGAATAATTAATATTTCATCTTAATAAAATGAGATATTCTTAAGCAAACATTGAAATATCTGTTCTTTATAATTGCTAAATTAGAGGACTCAACAAATTTATATTTTTTTGCATAAATTTCAGTTATGTCCTATCAAAAAGTGAAAGACCCTTCATCAGGGATCAAGCTCCGATCCGATTAAACGTTACACTCTTCACTAGGGTCTAAAGTACATTCCGTTAAACTAATCCCGGTTTTACCAGAGCTTTATCGACATTTTCACTGGAGTTAATATCCAGTATATTTTTATCATTTGTGACCAATTCAGTTTTTTATTTTATAATTGAAATTAGGCGTCTCATGCATACTTGGCTAACACCATTACCTGCTTAGTTTGTCAGCATTGTAAATGTGTAAAAGTCTCGTCCAGGATATAATGCATACACTGCCGCTAAAAAATTTGGAAACACTTTCATCTCAGAAACGTCTGGATGAATTAGAAAAAATCCGACAGCATTTGAAACATTAGATAAAATACCAGTTCTATATGGTGATGAAAAATACTTTTTACCTTTGTTTAGTGCAATTGTTTTGTCGACAAGCAATTTGTTACTTTTACGAAATTTACGTTTTGAATCAATCCTCCGCATTTTTTGTTGTAAGTGATAAAATATAAAAATTTAGACGTTATTGAAAAGTATGAAAATTTTCTAAAAAAAGTGTCTGGTATATTTTTTACATCTATTTTCTGCATTGAAACATATACCACCCAAAGCAGATGTGTTATAGATTTTATAGAGTAGACTGGCATTTTTCTGAATAATGAATCATCATTGTGTTTAAATCAAGCCGTTATTACGACAATAGATAGGAATTTCAATGAACCAAAACTGTAAATATATATATATATATACTAAGTTTAAAATAATGAAAAATGTGAATTTATCTGTAAAATTACTTTATATATCATCCATGCTGCAAGGCGGATAAAATGTATTATATCAAAAAATAGTCATACTAAAAGTTCATAAAAAGTAAAAACTGTTTAGTATTATTTAAAAAATTGACTCTACTTTTCAATGGCGTTGGAATTTTTAGTTTTTATCAATTTTTTAAAGACGCAGCTGAGTGATTAGAGATAAAAGTTCGTAAAAAGTAAAATCTTTAGTTATAAAACAATCTACCTAATAAGTGTAACAAATATGCTCTAGCAAACAGAGTGTTGGTATTTTAACTTCTCATTCAAATATTGTTGAATTTTTTCAAATCCAAATTAGAGTTTCCAAATTATTGATCGGTAGTAGAAATATTTACATAAACAAACTCATTATATAAATATTACTATATAAACAGAAAATGATTTGTCGGTTTTTCGACCCGCGCCATTTTTTGAAATATGGGTATTCACACTGACGGCTTTTCGATTAGCGGGTTTTTGGACTTGTCGGTTTTTTTATTAGTCGGTTTTTCGACCCGCACCCAATAAAATATCAATATTATAACTCGGCAGTTAAGTACAGTCAGAAGATATAAATTATGCTCAATATCCTGAATATCAAATCAATTGATTTTAATTGATCAAATAAATCAAATAAATCAGTACTACTATTTCGCTATCAATTTCACTGCGATGTGTCCCCCAGATATCAAAGCGTCTTGCCAAAACGGATTACCTGTAATGTTTTATTAAAGTCCATTAAACAAAACGTCATTAAAAAAATTTGTCTTCGCATTCTTCCGGACAAGCCCTAACCAAACGTAACAATATATGAACGTAACACACTTGCCTCTAACTAACAATTCATGATGGTTTAGTAGATAAAAACGACGATTTACCTATTTTTCGTTACTAACTTACTGTTGATGAACCAGTAATTTTTAGTGCTAGAATATGTGACAACATATATATTTCGCTTATTTCGAAACTGTATTTAATATAGCGTTACTATTATATTGTTGCTGTCCTGCATTAGTTTTTTTTACAGTGTAGATTCATATATTAAAATTCTCATTTGTATTCATTACTTTGTTTCTTTCTTCTTGGCTGTGTAAAGTCTAACTGTTTCTTGATATTTCAATTTATTTATGAAATAATTTCTATTTTTCTTTTTATCGTCTAAATTAATAATTGCAAAACTTAATAGAAATATTGCACCGTTCTAAAGAAAATTCACTCTTTATGTTTAAGATTCGCTATATTATAAATTGGCGTTCCCTTTAACGAATTAAATAATTACACTTTTTTTCTAGTTTCATAAATTATTTTTCGGTGAGAGAGAGGACGAAAATAAAACCTGGTTTTATGAGTGCGTTTAAAATTTGAAATTCTCTGGTCACTGAGGTGCTATCCTTCGCAGCAGACATAAACTTTTCTTCAAGTGTTCAAAAAATGATGACTCCACACCCGTCTAGTTATTTGTGAGAATTTGAGCTCCAGCATGTACTCACGAATGTTAGATTTTGGATTATTCTTCCTGGATTCGCTATTCCCCAATTTAGTGCACTCATTCATGGAATATTCTTCGGTTTGTTTTAATTGAAAAAACGCGATGAAGCTACTTTTTTACCTCATATCACACCAAGAAAATGTTCATCACGCATCAATCCTCGGCAGCATAAAATTTGAAGAGTACACGGCAGTCAGCACACATCCTCTGCATTCACGTTGATTTCTGAATTCTTTTGGGGGTTTCGTGAAGGTAATTTACGTTGAAAAAATACGTTTTTTGCGTTTCTTATAAAAAAGACAAATCTCGTTCGCGAGATACAGCGCGCGAAAAAAATGATACATACGGATGGACGAACTCTTTCTCTCTTTCTCTACTCTCTTTACAATAATATCAATGGAGCGTTAAAATTACAAATTAAAAGTTACAGTATTCCCCATATTTTCGATGATTTTACCATAAATTATCGTAGTCAATTTAACTTTCGCAATTACATCTATTTTTACTTAATCACTACCACCTACAACAGTCAATTTTGAATCATCTTCATGTCTATTTCTTCTTCGAAGTTATATAATTCTCCATCGATAATCTCAAATATTCATAATATTGAGCCAACATCCCAAACAGCCAAAAGGCATCTTAAAAAGCTCTTTAAGAAGCCTTAAAAATTGTAAGATCACTTAAATACTTATAAGAAAGAGCTCTTAAAGTGATCTTTAAGAAGACTAATGCGCCGATTTTAAGAGTTCTACAAGACCTCTTAAATATGAGGTCTCACAAAAGAGGTCTTATTTTTTAGAGCTTTGACACATACAATAAATAATATAAATGAAATGCAAATTTCTGAACATCACAGATTCTATTTTTGTATCTTAATTATTAACTTATATAATTTTTAACTGAGTTCATTTTTACTATTTGTAGAGTTATATATTGGATGATGATTACCATTGAATAGAATGGGGATCATACAATAACAGTACAAAATTGTGATAACACTTACTACATATCGTAAAAGCACTCATTTTATCGTTGTAGGTTATATCTATCGGTCTGCATATGAAGTAAATACCGCGCGATCTCATTGTCGGATTCAATAGCCACCTAGCGGTCTCGGGAAGAAGACAGATCTCAACTCTGGGAATCTCTTTACTAAAAGAGAGATCGGCCAAAACGAGATATATTTAAGACCTCAAACATAAGACCTCTTCGAGATAACGATTTTAAGAAGTCCTAAGTAAGACTTTAAGATCTTTAAGAGCTTTTGGAGATATCTTTGGACTTAACTCTGTACGAACTCTTTATGAGGTATGTACTCGATGGGATATTTTACATGATATTTTCTGAACCTCGTTCGATTACATCGACTTTTAATTTCATTATCATTATCGGAACCAGCCAATGTAAACACGTTATCGTAACTATACTTTTTATTCTAAATGGCCCCTAAAAGAAATGGAAGAGCTTGCGAGTGACTCTTTCGAATGCATTAGATAAATGTTGTGTACATAATTAAACTAAATCTCCATCTATTGAACTTGGTTTTTACACCTTTCAAATTGCTTAAAAAATCCCCCTTCATGGACTTCACTATCAAATATTACAATTACGGAAAGGATCAAATCTAAAACAAAACCAACACACCAAATTTTGCCTGACAAATTCTCAATTTATTAAAAAAAATAAACAATTTAAAACTGTGCATTTTTTAATGGAAAATCGTAATTTATCAGTTTCATGACACCATTAATACACTGCTTTCAAAACTTTTTCGTATTTTTTTTTATTGTTTACTTAATAATATTTATGTCTTTTATTAAATTTGTGTACACTTGCTGACTTGAAGATATAGGTTTAATTATGTATTTTTAAAATGTACTAAGAGGATTTATGTGTCAAAAACTTACGTGATGGCTTCTTCTTAAATGGGTTGAAACATTTTTTACTTGTTATCATTTTGACATCATATAAAATTCCAATTTCAATTACAATCTGAATCCATGGACCGATACTAACACTGATTTTATAAACGGCTGCACTGCAGAATGATACAGTAAGAGAAAATGAAACACTGATGGACTTGTTTTTCTACCATGTAAACAAGTCCTTGGCTGTACGCGTCATTGACCTTTTTCATGGGAAAGATATATTTTGGCTTCAATGTCAAGGTTGTTTACTACAGCTTCCATCAAACTTTCGCTAAACACTCGCCAAATATTTTAAAAATCTAATATTTTTTATAATAACAGCTTCGATTGGAACCCGGATAATGCATTATAAGTCCAACGATCTTCCAAAAGAAGCATCGAAGCCTCGATATTCGATTTTTTATTAACTTAATGTCAATATTAGCGAATAAAATCTATTCATCTATTTTTTAAACGAAAGATAACAGTTTCATCTTTGAAGTAAAAAAGTAAATAAAAAATAGTTTGGGATTGCGATTTGTCCATTAAAAATTGCTCAAATTTCAATTGTTTATTTATCATTTTTTATAAATTAAGAATTCTTCCGTTGAAATTTAATATGTCCAGTTGTTTTTAGATTTTTCCCTTCCCTAATTTTAATATTTGTAGATGCACAAACCCCCGGAGTCGTGATTTTTTTTTTATAGTAAATGCAAAAAACTTGATATTTGAAGTAAACAGAACAAAAATTATGAAAATGTTTTTTCATATTTTTTCGAAAAATTGTCATGTAGATTTTTATACAATTTTTTTATTTATTTAGGAGTGAATTTTAATTTTTTTTATTAAATTTTTTACACGTGGAGGGGGTATAGTAAGAGGGCTCTTATCAGATGTAAAGTCACTTGTTCTCGAGTACTAAAATGGTAGCAATCGGAGAATAGGCGTCGAATCATTGGATGGTATTTTGCGTTTTTACCCACATAAAAGTTTGTCACGTGCTATGTCATTTGTCAGTACCGCATACTTCGCAAGAATTACAATTCGAATAATGAAATCGATAGTTTATTTAAACACCACTTGTGCAAGCGAACAAACAACCCTATTAGATGTCAAGATATCATTTACGATGCTCAAGTAGATGAACGAGGAAAGCACTATTTTAGTTCTAGGTGCGAGTGCGCGAGGGCACTTTGGAATAGCGCCAAATCGAAAATCGCGGTTTAAACAGAGAAGTGCAAACTCAGGGTCGTGGAGGTAAAGTGATTAAATTTCCGGATCGAACCAAATAATTAGCTGCTTTGATAGGCAATCTCAGAACGACAAATTTCATTTACGATACATAGCTCTTGTGTTATTCAATGCTAATGTCAGAATAATACAAAATGAATAATATCCGAAATAACTCCAATTTCGCCCACATGAAATAAACATAATAAAAAAACAATTTTTTTGTTGTAATTGTACATTTGTTATATGCTGCTAAAAGAAAGTACTATCTTATTCATTATTTCATAGGAGTTAAATATTATTTATTATTTTTGAGTAAACATTTTGTTGACTTTGATTTAGGTAAATTGTTTATTTTTCTACAGATTTTATATTCTAAAATATCTTCGTAAATACTAAAATTTCCCTTAGTTCTTACTTAGCTCCCGCTTTTTGTTTACGCATACTTTACCATATCAGGTACTTATTAATTGCCTGTTATTATTAAATATTTTTTTCTTTTCTCACATTTCCAGTTTTACAGATACCTTTTTATCGTTGATAACATTCTCCGTTGATATAGGTTTACATCTCCTTGAAGATCAGATGGAATGAGTTCCAAAGGCATTTTATAATATATTGTGAGTTTTGATTTCCATACATTTTTTTCTTCGATGAAGTTTGACGTATTGTATTCTCTACCTGATTCGATGTACGTTAAAGTTAATACTGATAAAGATGATCTGAACAGGTGATCTGAAATTAAGAATCGTTTATTATATTAAATTTGAACTTTACATTTAATCCATGATGACCATGAAACATGTATTGGTCGAGTGAATCATTTGGAAAGCGAACATTAGCAATTATTAAAGCTGTTAGCAAACATTTCCATCAATTCTACTCCTCGAGAATTAAATATCGTATTTATAGATTGGCTCTTTTTGCACTCTGATATCTTGCATATCAGATAAACTTCTCTGCTTCGGATTTTAATTACGTATTCTTGCATTAAAATCGCCAAGGACAATGATAGGTATGGATGCGTATTTCTCTCACTGCATCGAGGTGGGTTTCCAAATTGTCAATTTATATCTTCATCATTTCCAAAGGCGAAAAATAATACAATATAATTATAAAATGGAAGGAGAAGTTTCCTAAATTCACTGCTAAGATGCTTGGGGTATTTATTACTATTTTAGACTTTTAATAGCACCTCTTACAAGCAATGATAAGGCCTCCTTTACCCCGGCCTTTTTGCTTCTCCTTACTATATAGTCTGAAGGTGACAGTTCTTCATGTATATCAATAGCATTTTTACTTCCATATACATTCCAATTAATTATTCGTATCTTTTGAGGGTTATTTGAGGATTACTAGAATTTATCCAATCGCCTCTAAAATCTCTAAAATTGACTCCTGGAAAATAAGTAAAATAAGAATCGTCACGGTAGAAATATACCTAAGGCAAATAACACACAACGGATTGGATCTCGGGTATCCTTTGACAAATATACGCTCAATTTTTTTTAAAAAACTGGTCACCGGCAAGGTTTTCTTTTACATCCCTTAATTGCAACATGGAGTCCAGTGAACCACAGATCTTCTTTGACAACATATTTCAATATGTTCTTTTCAAAAGTGGGTTTCATGGTTCCCTTAGAAAATGCAAAATTTCAATTTTTACGTGACATCTTGGAACCGCTATATTGGTTTTTGAATAAAATCAACGAGAGAACGTAAAATATACCTGATATAAAAAGGCTGATAAAAAATACGCGATCAGTACGTTTAATACTATTTAATTTCCTTTCCTTTATCCTTTTACTAATACGTATTAGTATATGAAAATACACAAAGAAACAAAAAGTTACCATTATTGAGAATTAATTAAAATATTGAACTGAGGTGATACTTTCTTTACAACAGCCGACGATAGCAGAACCGTAAAATTGAAAAGATCTTGACATTTTTAAAGGGTAAAAGATATCCATTATTATTTTTAATACGTATAAATAATAAATATATTTTCTTTTATTTTCTTGATTTAATTCATGTCTACACGGAGAGAAATTTCCGATAAAAATTACTGTGCTCGTCATCCGAAATGAGGCGTGAAATGATTTTGTGGTAATATTTACAGGCGCGAACAAAATCCATTACATGTTTGGGTAGGACTATTTGCAATATCGGATACAATATTTCTCGAACAGATAGACAAAATGTATAATACACGGCACCATAAAATCTGTAGTACACTCAATTTTTAATTTGGTGCAACCGAAATAATCCTGTGCAGTTTAAGAATGTTCAATGTGACGATCCATTATTTTTCATGTGCCATTTCCTGAAACGTAAGTAAAAGCGAAAGTTACCGAAGACATCCGAATCTTACAAACCGTGAAAAAGAATTGCAATATGGCGCTCAAGAACATAAGATTTCATGGATTGCAGCAGATTGCACGGCTTGTAGCAGATTACGCGGATTATTTCGGTGTTAATTAGTAGTAATAAACATCGATTAACATTTAAGTAAGTCTCTGTATTATTTTTTAATCTTTTCTTCCTACGAAATTGCACTGTGCAATGAATTTTGTTCGTACTACCACCACAAATTTTACGCTTCACTTGAACAATATGCACTTTCAAAGTAAAGTGTAACGACGCTTGCCACTCGAAGATGAACTAGTATTAAATTCAGATGTATGTCTAAATTTTGTAAATTGAAGTTTAGTTCTTTTTCTAACTTCCTTCCTACAGGGAAAAAATCCTTTGGGAATCCTGCGAATCTACCTAGTCTAAACTTCGGTTTTTGAGTACATACGCGACGATGCAACTGGAACCGACAATAATTGATATAGATATAACACGTTCCGAGTTAATTGTTTGAAATTAAAAATGAATTCTATTAAATTTCAAGTAAGTCAATCAGGAGCAATAAGGAACATTTATATAAATGCACAATGTACGTATAGTGCAGGGTGTGCCATTAAACAATTTTAGAAAATTATTTTTTTACATATAAATTAATAGTATGCAGCCAAAAAAGCGTAGTGCTATGTAACTTTAATAATATACTCGATTGATTAATCCAATAAAAACCGATAGATAATGGCAAAAAACCAGCCTCCGTTTCCCATATAGTGAAAATGTTATTTTTCAAAAGAAACATTTTTTTAATTTAGATGTAGTTTTTATTTTTTAAATTTATTAAATAAGTATAATTTTTCAGTTTTCCAGTCCAGAAATGAATTCATGTATTGAATATTTAAATTATTTTTTAACATTAGATTACTTTGACTTTGCAATAAGTGCAATATATTTCATCAATTTCAGAAAGTACGTAGAATAGAAATTGCAGATAACTAAGTTCCATATTCCAGGAAACTAATCTCAATCGATAGATCATTGATAAATTCAGCACAGTTTTCTAAATAAATATTACATACGTAATCTGATAACATTCTTCAGAATAAAACATTTCTACATGTCAATCACGTGAGATAGGTTGTGATGAATTTAATTTGATACATTTTTATTTTGAATGCTGAATGATATAAGATCACTGGATCGTAAGATCATATTCATCTAAAAATACACCGATCTTGAAGTCTTATCTATATTTACATAGTTTATTGTACGTGCTTTGTTCTAAAAATATACTCCATTAATATGATATGCACTTTTCTTTTAAAATCAAGTATTGGAGAATAGGAATGATTAACACAGAGTACAAACAATAGGATTCAATATTTTTTTATTAATATCTAAGTTATGGAATACTGCCTTATATCCAATAAAAACTAAAGTAAATTAGAGAAATCGCGTAAAGTATTTACAATTGAACTTCCTTAGGCGACTTCGCGAAAGAAAAATTGATAAATTTTTGTATTCTGTACATCGATACCTAATGAAACTACAAAAATTATCAGCGTATTATACAGTGTCGTTTATCTATATAATCACAAATATTAAATACGAGTTTGAAATTTTACAATGAAAAAATGTGTAGTTTAATTTATAATAATGTTTTCGTATCCGTCATTTGTTTACTTTGTTCATAATATAAGTTTATTGATTTACGCATTTAATCGAAATTTGATTGCTTCGATCTGCATAGCATTCATTCGAAAGCAGTGGTCGTTTTAAAATTCTATTTATATTGCAGTGTCAGTTTTTAAACACTTTTTCAACCATACTGGAAATATACATTCACGAACTAACATAAACAAAAGTAATTCTTAATAGTATGTTCAACAACTTTTTTTAACACTCAGACCATACATTTATACCTTGAATTACTGCAAATATTATGTCGTATTCTATTTTTTAATATAACATCTTTAATCAGTTAAAAAATTATTTCCGTCGTGGCGACTCATCCAACTGTCAAAACGAGTTTTAATTACGAGACGGCGTGAATAATCACTTTGAACAAAGCCACCATTGGAAAATGTTTACAAAATGTTTCATGGTGTATAAATGATGATTAAAAACATCATCAAGAATCTCATAAACTAATCGCATTAATAAAATTCATACTTTATAATACGTAAATGCGTTAGAGAGATAATACTGAAATTTTAAGAACACTGATGACTTCCTAATTAATAAATGTTAATTTAGGAATTTACATTAACAACGCAACAAGTTTCAAAAGCTCTTGATGTTTCAGGCTAGACTAATCGCAAATTTTATAATATAACACATCTTACTAGCCTATCTCAAATTCTTTAAAAATTATTTCATATGTAAATTCTCTCATTCGCATTGTTCAACAATGAAAAGTCTTAAACCTAGTGAATTCGCACATTTCGAAACAGTTGAAAAATAAAACCATACTTATGTTTCATACATCTTTTGCATTGCCTTCATCATATTTGCTTCAGTGATCCAACAAAAAACACCAGATGAATTCTCTGTATGATTTGCATGTCGACCACGAACATTAAGGCAAAACAAGTTCGTTTCATTAAAACTACGTAAAAATTACGCGTATTCGTTGTTGAGTACATATTTGCTCTTTGGAGTTGTTTTGTTAAAATTAATTTACAAATTTGTGTTGTCGTAGTGTGGCGGTGGCCTGGCTGGTAAACGTGGAAGTTCCAGCGTCGACGTGCGACCTTCATCATCTACGTAATTTCTATTCTCGTGCCCTTGTGACGTGTTGGCGTCTTTCGAGGTGTTTTTCGGTCCATCCATCAGGAACATTGTCAGCAAGAACATGATGGAACCTTCGAGTCAAAGTTAGGTTAAAAACATTGTTTCATTTCCGAATAGTTTACTTATCAATTATACATACTGCATCATACATTTATTTATTTGCATTATTATATAATTAAAGTATGAACTTACTAATTCCGTAAAATCCAGCATAATAAATGTACAAAGATTCTCTGTAACCAATGGCCTTGCTCGTCGGTTCTACGAGAATCGGTAAGTTACCGCCAATGTTGTTCATCACGAAAAGGAATATTCCTACAGTCGTTGACCTCATGCTCAATGGAACAATTTCAACGAGAATTGCGAACACTATTCCGAACCACATCTCAGCTGAAAAAGGCATTTTCATACAATTAAAAAAAAGGTAACTTAGGTTTACTTTCGATAAAACAGGAACAATTTAAAAATTGTTATAAACGACATTCATATAACAAAAAAAAACATCACGTCTTTTATCGTACCAAATATAACAATTGATCTGAAATTGTGTTTGAATATTTTGTCAGTATTATGAACACTTACCGAAAAAGTATGAAATTCCAAGGGTAATCATAGCCCACAACGGACTAAAGTAAACAGATCCAAATGCAAATGGCGTAGAAATCAACTGACTTATGGCCAAAACAGCCACACGAGATCGGATTCCCATTTTTGCTACAAACTTATCACTAACTACTCCACCAACGACGACGCCAATACTACCGATAACAATGGTTACGGCGAACAACCACCAACCAAGATCGACGTCAGGGAAGTAATCTCTGTAGTACAGATCACAGTTGTATGCAAAGCACATACCTCCTGTAAAAGAAAATAATTTTTCGTTTGTATTTTTAAACAGTTTAAGACACGTATAAAAAACATATTTCGAAACGCTTTATAAAGTAT
The DNA here is from genome assembly GCA_030407085.1 of Trichopria drosophilae. NCBI lineage: Eukaryota > Metazoa > Arthropoda > Insecta > Hymenoptera > Diapriidae > Trichopria > Trichopria drosophilae. The sequence continues at coordinate 156,431,045 of CM059583.1, forward strand.
TTCATACTAAAAGACAAATTTAATAAAATAATTTGTGTATTTTCTTTATATATCGAAATGATCTTCAATAGTAGTTTTGGAAATCACTAAAAAAATAATACATGAAATGATGTTACTAGTTAGATAAACCATTCTAAGAATTCAGATTTAATGTTATTTTGGGGTGCACCATCAAAACCAGACAAATCAGAAAACAGGTACAAAAACCTGACTTTCAAAAACCAGACATTCAAAAATATGTTTACATTTTGAAATGTCTGGTTTTTAATGTCTGTTTTTTTAATGTCTGTTTTTGAAATGTTTGGTTTTTGAATGTCGGGTTTTTTAAGTGTCTGTTTTGTGATTTTTCTGGTTTTTTAATGTCTATTTTTGAAATGTGTTTTTTTGATATTTCTGTTTTTTGAAATGTCTGGCTATTGCAAGCCCGGTTTTCCAAGTGTCTGTTTTGTGATTTGTCTGGTTTTTGAGGTGCATTCTGTTTTTGAAGTATTTTTAAATAGATCAAAATAAAACGATAAAAATAAACGAAATCTGATTTGATTATGTCCATATTACGTAGTACTGTACTACTTCTTAATAAAAGTAGCGTTATACTAGCTCTCCACTAGTATTCGCATATACAACTTTTCATATTATTTGAACTGCAGACTGTAATTGTATAAAAGAGCTAAAATTTAACATAAAAAAGAAACATATTGATTTAAACATTAATTTCGCAATGCAAATGATTAAAACGTATCAATATAATAACACGGTGTAACAGTAAAAATATGCTTTTAATAGGACATTGTAGACCTTGTAGGGTATGAAAAACTGAGAATGGTTGTTTCTCTCATACATCCCAAAAAAGTCATTTTATACCAAAAAAACGTTACTAAAAGTAATTCATAGCTTCGTTAATTTTTACTCGCTTTTAAAATTTCCTCTTTATTAGAAAATAGGAAGGATATATTTATTCAACTCTGTTATTTAGATCGATATCTTCAAGACTCTCAAAGATCCGTTGTTCGTTTATATTCGTTGAAAAAGTTTTTCTGTACTAATTTTAGGAATCTTTGTTGGTCCAGTAACTCGAACAATGATGTAGGATAAGGAATTTCTAAACAAACTGGATGCTGTAGAAAGATGAGCTTGGACTAGTTTTATTTCATTGTGCAATCATTTTTTAGGTAATAGCAAAAGTCTCGACTATATGTGAACATAGTACATGCGTTTTTGAATGTCCATATTGCAATGAATTGCAGCATTTCAATCAAGATTCATTTTCTGTACTCGCATTTAAATTTCTTACCCGAAAATCTTGGCCAACTCAGTGACTAACAGGGTAAAAGATTCCATCAGGAATCAGTAGCTTTCGAAACTCGTTTTCAAGGTAAAAGCTCCATCTATACAATATGATTGCAGATTACTGTTGGTCACTTAAACGCGAAACAAATGATGATTTTTATAAACGCAAAATATCAAGTATACATTTTTGAGTTTCAAATTTTTGAATTACTTGTTTCTCAACTTCAGCATCTTCTATTTCTGTTATGCCTGATATTGTGCACGATATATTGTAGGCAACGATTCGAAGTTTCACTACATTCAAATTTTTCTTAAAATTCAAGGAAACAAATAGATAATTTTAATCGGAATTACATATACTTTCAAAATATAATAACGAAAATAATATTTGAGGTCAAATAATATCGCAAAATTGTTGTCAAAAATGAAAAAATTAAATAAAAATTTCTAAGATATATTCGTTTGGATCTTTGTGAGTCTTTAAGGTATCGATCTAAATAACATAGAGTTGAATAAATATATCCTGCCTGTTTTCTAATAAAGAAGACATTTTAAAAGCAAGTAAAAATTAACGAAGCTGTGAATTACATTTAACAACGTTTTTTAAGTATAACATGAGATTTTGAGGGTGCATGAGAAAAAATAATCGCACCATTCTTCTCAGCATTTCGTGCCCTACGAATTCTACTATGTCCCATTAAAAGTCTATTTAGATTTTTTTTGTCACACCGTGTAGAAAACGAAAGAATAATCGACATTTAAATTAGGACTTTTGAGCTACATTAATATATTATTACAAGTAAACTCTAAAATATTATATACTATATATTAATAGCGTTAACACTAAAGAGGAAAAACCAGCATTACGACAGAATGTAGTAATGTAATCTAGCAGTTGTTCTTACAAAAAAAAGTAGTGAGAATTCAACTAGCAATAGTAGCTGAGGCATGTTTATTACTTTTGGTAGTTTTTCGTTTGCTAAGTAACTATTATTGTCTGTGAAAGTATATAATTCGTAGAAATAGGTACAGTATGTACACATGAAATGCCTTGTAATACATTTACATTTGATAGTATCGAAAGACTCTTTTTATGAGGAAGAATTTAGTTACATTATTTGTTAACTATTAAATAATAAATTACTTTGTTCACTAGTATGTGGGAATCATCACACAGTTATTCTATTTACTTTAAGAAAACGAAGGAATTGTTTTTAAAGGTTAAGTATTCAAAATGCTTTTCTTATGTATGTGATTCGTATTTTGCTGTCTCATCAAATAAATTAAATTCTATTAGGAATAATTGAAATATTATAACTTGCACGTAATTCAATAAACACCCAATAAAAAAAGTACTGAATATCAATTCGTTAGGGGATGAAATGCAAGTCATTGATATCTGCATTGGGCCCCATTCAAATGGCAACCGGCGAGACATGTATGAAGTTTTAGTCATCCTTTGTAAAGGGGGCTTATAAAATAAGGCATTTTTTGATTTGTCATTCAGAGTTTCGAACTTGCATGTACATATTGAGAAAACGTCGGGGCCATTAGGCAAATTAATATTTTGGATGTTGCTAGTCGCATTTATGTCGATCAGGTTTCTTTCAAATAAGTATTTAAGTAACAAATGTTTAATATAATATTAGATTGAATTAAAAATAAACATTTCTTAATCGTTGCTAAAACCACAACTTGAATCATTAAAGAATTAATTTATATAATTACAAATCACAAATTGCCTTCAGCAATGAATAAAATGTCAGATTTTATTAATTTTGTTAACTAAAAATATTTAATTCCTTTTTTCGTTATAGGTAATTGCTAATATTAACAAATATAAGGTTTGGTTTTTGATTTTTGGTATGTTGTAGTTCTTACTGGTTAAGTTCTCTTGCCTCTGTGCAGATGTATTTATCTCTGCAGGATATATTTGTATATTTATTTTATATAATATTTATATACATTTTTAAGCACACCGGAATAAATTGAATTGAAATCTTTTTTTAATATTGGTATAAATCTTACGAATTAGTATAAAGATACTCTATAAAACGTCTTTATCGTGATTATTTGCTGTCAACTTTCATATTGTTGAAATGAAATATTGAATCTTACCACAATGTCTGATACTGGCCGCAAGGCACAATAGAATAATTCGTGGCTGAAGAATAACCCTCCAAAGGGAGTCTTTTTTCCCGGAAGTCGTGCTTTCTTCGCCTATTGTCGTTCGCTCTGGTTCTGTCAGGGTAAAGCCAGTCAGAAATGCGATAATGAGTCCAATGATCCCCGCTCCGTAATAACATACTCTCCAGCCCTAAACGCAAATAAAATCATTGACCTCGTATCAATATCAATTTATGAAATGCCTTTCAAAATATAATTTGTATAAAAAGTAAAGATTAATTCCTTTAAAAAAAAAGAGAAAATTCAATTGTGATTCAGTAATTTAGAGTTTTTGAAATGATATAAGTTTAGGTTGTCATGTCTTACAAAAAACTAAAATTCAATGCAAAAATCTAATTTTTATTGCTGATATTTTTTTTAAATAATAATTTTCGCTTTTCAATGCCATCTATATGCCACATGACTCATAAGTAAACATTGTGACATTTAGAGAGTAACAAAATATGTTATTGAATACATTGTCTAGTCTTTGGGGTGATAACATGATATTATAACTAAAATAGAATAAAAATTCGATATATTAGTTTTTAGAATTGTACAAACCAATTCCCAAGCGTTCATCTGAGGTACGTATCGACCGACGGGAAAGGCGATTCCGTATCCTCCGTAGATTCCCCAGTTGAAGATTGACATGACCAATCCTCGCTTATCCTCTTCGAACCAATCAGATAGCAATCCGGTGGAAAGTGGATTGCAACCAGCTTCACTGTTAAAGAAGAAAAATAATGCATTTTAGGAAGGATGCACGTCCAAGTTAGTGGACGATTAATTTTATCTTGTAATAAAATATAATACATTTTGTGTCGGTTCAAAATGAACTTTTTTAGAACGATTATCATTACAGAGAGAAAAAACAAGAAAAACATTTGGATGACATTTAGAAGGCTCCTGAAGAGCTTAAAATTTTGAATTTTATTAACATAGGAAAAAAGGGAATATTAGGTTATTTATTTCCTAAGAAAGAAAGAAAGAAAAAACATAATTTCCATTATGAAAAAACTAATTTCTGAATTGTCGACATTTCTTCGGGATACATTTTCGACAAGATGTGTTATATATGAAAGAATTTTAGATGTTAGAAAATATTCCTTATAAGTTCAAGAGGTTCATAATGTAACCGCATTTTTGAAACATCGAAGCAGTGATCTTTACAAAGTTTAGACTTTTTTCGATGAGATATTTCTTTCTTTGTAAGTTCCCTGGCATATGGGCAAATCTCAGAATCCTTTAAATTTTAGGTCTCAAAAGTGCAAAAGTCTTACTTGCTTGCATTCTTAAAATTTTTATATTTTCTTGATGGCGCTATGTGCTTCATTTTTTAAGCTATGCCCAAGAATTTTTTACAAATTATTTTCGCTAACCGTTAGTCATATTTTTCTATTGAAATAATTTGTTTAATTTTACCCTTCTGATCTTAGACTGATTCCAGTTAATTTGGAAGGTGTATTTAGCAATTTCTGAGAAACTAGTAATTTTTTAGTTTCCTTTTGATCAGTAAAGTCGAGTATACTTATAGCTACCCGAGTAGACATTTGTTCCGTCCCTGATCAGGGTGTAACGCTTTGGGTCAGGCCCTAATCAAGGCCCTAACAAATTTCTACTCGGTAGTAATTTTATAGAGTAATTATTTTATTTATATCAATATATATGAACTACACTACTGGTTTCTTTGATAAAATGTAGGGTCTATTTGGGCAGACCAAATGTCAACTAAACTGTTACAAAAGTTAGTGAATATTTCTTCAAATATCACCGAAATTAATTCATACTAGTTTACCTTTTTTTAACCTTGTACATATAATAATTTATCATTTTGAAATCGTTGGTTCTTGTGCGATTTTTAATTCGGGTATTTCGTATTGCTGCTTCTTTGAGTTCAAGATGATCTTTTGATTTTTAGTTTAGTTCGTTGAGATATGTTTTACACACTAAAGCCTAATGCCTAAGTAATAAAAAAAGCGCAATTTTTAAATACAGTACCCTACAAGATTACGTACCGGTGGTAGCCCCATTGTTCAATTCCAAATTCGAAACACAAAAGAATACAAACTTGAACTTTTATCTATTTTATAACATTTTGGAAAATGCTCTAAATTTCTAATTGTAAAATATGTGTGAATGTAGCCTATAATGGATTAAATAATAGCAAGACAATAATTGTAATTACACAAAAATAATTTGGTGAAGTCTGGAAAAGTGGCATTGGTATAATAATTAACGTTTCTCTGATATATCTGGAAGACTAAATAGATTTTGAAACATACTGTACGATATAATAGATATTGACAAGAAAATAATCTAATTTAACATTTTAGAATATTTAAAGCACAGACTGTTTTAAATTCCTATTGCGTAAGAATATAATAGAATTCTTATATTACGTAATTCGCAGTGCATTAGAGTGCAGTTAAATTTACATATTATCTACGAGAGTACATTACATATTCAAAAGAGCGAAAAACGTTAAAAATGCAGTTATAAGGCAATCAATTTCAATCAAGGTAATGAACTTTCATGAATGAATTAGATTCGGCGATAATGTCAACAAATCTTGACAAATTTGAGATATTATAAAATTCTAAATATTCTAATTTTATCGTACGATTTCGCATTTTACTTAGTTATTAAATAATTTATTAAGTAACAAATATTTTATATTGTGTATTCAATTATACTGTTAAATTATTTACGAAATTTCATATCTGCGCGAAATTTTCAACATAAAGATTACAATTATTATAGATAACGATGATGCACATTAGGTACTGTTTCAATATTTATAAGGATTTGAAAATACTTCACCTACGAACGTGGAAAATTTAATTATATGGAATAACGTCCGATGTAGCATTACTGATTACTTTTTTTAAAGCACTGTTACAAAATCTATCAGCGTGTCCGTGACAATGAATAAAATCAACTTAATGATCATTGATTTATAGTATACGCAATTAGATTTCAAAATGACTAGTATGTCATTACTGTAATCACTATGTTCATTTAAAATTACAGAATACATTGTAATATATGAATGATAAATCAACCATTTTTTTTTTATTTCAAGGCTAAGTAAAGATCTTGATCGTTTTCCGGATTTTCGTATTTTATTTAATATTAAGAAATTCTATTGTTATAGTTAAGGCCGGTTGCAATGAAAGTCATTAATAAAACGATGTATATATGTAACATCTGAAAACGTTGTTTGCAAATATTTCTAAACAATCTAAAATATCGCTGCTGTTAGAATTATAACGAAAGAATCGGATGTTATTTATGATATAATTATGATTAATGTCTGTGACTTATTATAAACATATGGTTTATGATAATTATAAAAATACTCTTAAAATATTGTCTTAGTGCTAGTGGAAATGCTCTTGTTATATGGTCAAGAGGATTATTCCACTTGCGACTAGAGGACTCAAGATGACTATTTTAACCCTTTGAAGCATACATCTTTATTTGCACGGAAAATAGCTGAAACTTGTTACTCCTACGTTTTCTGGGTCGCTGGTCACGAAACTGACCTCAGATTTTCAAACTTCATGATGGTGGATCCAAGATGGCCGACCGAAATTCAAAAATTTATTTCATCGAGATAAAACTGGTTTCGACAGTTTTCGGGATCGTAGATTACAAATCTAATATTAGATTTTCAAAATTCAAAATGACGGATTCAATATGACAGCCAAAATATAAATATTATTTTTTTTTACATTTAAAAACATGTTATTGAAGAACGGAAGAAAAAATTTGAACTAAAATTCAATTTTAATCTACTAAAAAATAAAAAGAATGAATTACAAAAAGATATTCTACAGAGAGGACACCGTGCTTCAATAGGTTAAGAGTGTAACTCATTAATTTTGCGCCAAGTTTTTGGAAAAATAAATAAATATAGTTATATAAGAACAGCATTAGACACTATGCATATAATACGAACATCAGATAATATTTAGTTTATATAATAATGTGAAAAAAGGAGGGAAGGTTATGAACAATAAGAAGACCATTTATATAGGTATATTAAATTACATATAATTATCCGCATTTGTATAAAGGCGATGATTTTCAACAGATTATTTAAAAGCATTACGAAATAAGATATACATGTAATTGATTTTCTATATAATTGTATGAGATATGCAAATAACTCTATATAATGTAATATAAGCTTTAAAGTTATGTACAAATTTAGACCGAGTGTTATTAGCAATGTAAATAATTTCAAATAACAAATTAGTTAAAATACAATCATCGCTTTCGTCCAATCCAGTAAGTCTTTCGTATTATAAAATTCGGTCTGATTTTATTATGAATAAGTAATTAAACGATAAAAGTTGCAACTGAGTTTACGTAATGGATAAGGATTTATTGTAAAATCAATTTCTCATATGTTTATTTCTGCATACGCTTAAGTAGTACAAATGTAAAATATTTAGCAATATAGATTTAAATCCACCTTTATTTCATGGAGATTTCTACAAAAAAAGGCTATTTTGTATGAATATGTTGTCCCGATATTCTCTGCGAAGATCATTCTTTATTGAAGAAAATCAATATAATTTCAAAGCAAATTAATTATTAACTCCATCGACACTTTCCTAACCACTAAAAAATAGATACGAAGATCGTTAAGCTCAACAATGAATATTTTTATAATTTGTGATACGCTAGGTAAAAGTTTGGTGAAAAACTAAGACTCAACTGACTTTCAAAACAAAAATTCCTTCTGAAGAGTCACAGCCTTCATTTGTAGACATCACCATATCAATGTTACGATAATTGAAATGTTCAAAGTCACTTTACAGCACGAGATTTATTTCAATTTATAGTGTTAAAAGGATTAAAATCTCTATAAGTACAACTATATACATTGACTCTTTTTAAGCGTGAAAAACCAAAAGTGGTACTTACCCAGCAGCAGCGAGCATACGAAGAACTACAAGGTGCCAGTATTCTTTCACAGCTCCCATTAGAATAATAGCGATGCTGAATACCACAGTACATATTGCGAGTAACCTCACCCTGAAACAAACAAAAATATTGTAAATCAAAATATAAAACTAGTGGCCTGATCCCGCAATTGCAAACTCAAAAAGGGGTTTGTCTTTTAATTCGATCTTAATATTCGCGAGATATATTACGAGGAAAAAAGGGACGTACATAAGATCACGAACACCCAACTTTTTTTATTGCATTTTTTGAGTTCTTTAGATTATGAAACGTTGACATTTGAAAAAATAACTATAGGGCATTTTTTTGCCGAGACGACCAAATTCAATATTTCAATTCAATCATTCATTTTCAATCATTTAAAAAAGTTATATTACTTCATGTAAAGAGATTTTTTATAAAAATATACTAAAACATGAATCAACACCGTTCATTTTTTAATTTATACATTATATTCATTTATTTGTTTGTTATTAATATACGGAATTGTTCCTCATGAGTAACTTAATAAACCAATCAAAAATATTTAATTATCTTTTATTATATTCCTCATTTATTGAAGTCCATAATGGTTAATGTATATTAAGAAAGCTGACCACAGAAAAAATTCTTATTTGGAATGTTATTCCAATTTCAAACTTATATGGTATATGGAAAAATACGTTTTACCTACTAATTATCGAATTTTTAAGTCATTCAGAAGTATTCTAAGTGTTTATTTATATTGAATTCTCCAACAAAATGATCTTTTCTTGAAAACTTATTTAAGTGTTTTTTTTTTAGAATTAGGGCTTCACATGATAATTTCAGTGATAAAAAAGTACAGTATCCTCTGGCTGTCAGTTTTACAAAAATTCTAAAATATTGTTTCTTTCCCAACGTTCGAAAAACTTGGGTGGAAAGCTATTTTTCCGCAAAGAATTAATTAAAATTAATTAATTATTCGATCTCAGTTTTAACAAAAGTTATTCTAATGTTATAAAGATAAAAGAGGTATTGTATCGAATATTTTATATCTGTTTTGATTGGTTCAAGTTAAAATTACTTTTCATTCTTTTTTAATCTGACAAGAACGTTAATCAAACTTTTGACACTACAAGTAATCAACATTCATTGCATAATCACTTTCAAACACTTCAATGAAACTATATAAATTGCGTAGAAATGGACAACATTATTTATGTAATAATAAAATATAGTGTATTATATACAATATTAGATATTTGATTAAATTACCATTCACAATCTGTATCAAAATTAGAGTAAATGAAATAACTGCGCATATTGCTTATATGCCCTTGAGCCATTTAATACACAAATAATTGAGTTGTTTGGGTTGCATTTTTTACCTTTATTCGAACAAATGACCCACATAATTGGCGTAAATATATATTAAAACGTTTCAATTATATATTTAAGAAATTTTACAAATTGCGCGCTTGTCGTAATTTTTACAAAAATGTTAAATAAAAAATTATTTAAAACTTTGACATACTCATATAACATTGAAATAGCAATCCTTAGAAAGTAATTTATTATGATTATTTGTCACGTTTATTGAATCAATAGAAAATCCCTTTTATATAACACAATATTGAAAGTGAATACTTTTTCGACAAACTAAAATTTTTTTTATTTGTTTTCAAGTTATTCGTAACTACGTAAGTTCAAAAAAAATGTGTTTTTATATTTTGCACACGTTTTTTAGATATGTTTGAGAAGTGATTGAATAAAGGATTTTTGTTTTATCATTTACAACTCAGCTGATAGACCAATACATCGTCGAATTTAATGCTAAAAACACATCTTGTGTATGTAGCATCAAACGCTACCAACAATGCAATAATCAAGATTTTTTTAAATCCTTTATTCAATCGCTAGCTATACTCGCGTTGTAAAAAAAAACATTTATTTTTTCGCTTTCAAATAATATTTGCCCGATCTACCCCGAAGTTATTACTTCTGAGGCAGATGACAAAGCTGCAGTCAACGGCTGAATTTGGAATATTATCGGACCTACATTTTTTGACGTGTTGTTTACAGTGTACAATTACAATATTTACATTAGTCGTGCTGTCGATTCATAAAAAAAAATGGAGAAAAACTGCTTTTTTCGCTTTGCAGGCTCATGTAACCCCTTAAGAGGACATGGTGTGGAGTACAATATTTAAAAAGCATAAAAATAATTCTCAGAAGCGACTTGAAATATATCGTTTATGCCAATATATATGTAAAGATATGAATATACAAAATATATACTTAAAATGTGGAAATAGAAATTCGAATGTTAAAAATTATTCAAAGATAATATAAAAACTGAACAAGCTTACCTGTTGTACCTGTCAGCTGCAACGCCGAGAATAACGCCCACAACGGTAAAAACGGCGATAAAACTTGGCCCAGCCAGGATTTGATAATCCAATCCAAGTCCGTTATAATTCCATTCGCAATAGTGTGTTCCATTGAGCTCCAGCCCCAAACAGCTGGGAAATTCAGATCAAAAATTAAAATCACAGAGAATTGTAAATTCTGCCATCCTACCCGATAGAAAAGAAATGACAAGTTTAATTCTGTTCGTTTTAGCAGCGAATTTTTTGCTAAAGGTATTATACAGATGTTCGCAAAGAAAAATAACGAATAGAAAAGTTATAAGATCAAACTGGGTTAGATACTACACGGCGCTTACTATGTTTCATTTTTTGCGACGTCGCATCGCTCCGGGAGGTCTGCAAGAGAAAATTCCGTGTAGTTTAACTGGCAGGCAATGTCACCATAGTGCAAATCCATTGCTGTCGCCTTGCTGGTGACACCTGGAATAATTTAAAAATGGATGTTAAGTTCTACAAAATATACCCCGTGACATAAATCTTAAAATAATAAGAAAGTAACAGATGTTCTAACATTAGAGTATCTTACATATAAAGAGCTATTATCAGATCTGCATGGGAGAAGTTTTCATCGAGTATATTTGATTTGGAATACATGCATGATCAAAAATATCTTTTAAAATGTGATCGGGTGCATTAGACATATACTCGATGAAGGAGCAACTACTTGTAAAAACTAAATATTTATATATATTATAGGATTTAGTTTTTGTCTCATAGCTGCTTTTGCAAAGTGAATTCTGAATCAAGACTAGTGTCACACTATGTGGTTATTTATTTATTGTGGTCATTAAAAATCACAAAAATCACGCGACGAAGCGAAAGTACCAGGGGAATTCATGTACCCTAATTTTCAGTGGTCTTCACGGAGAATATTACAAAATTATATAATTATAACTAACCATCTTTTATTACGAACTGCATGAAACAATTTTTGTAAATAAAGAACATTCAGAACAAAAATAAGTGTCAATATTCATTTTGTCGTTGTCTTCTGTAATATTAATGTATTTACGTCTTTTTATTATGAACATAAAGTTATATAGACAATTAATTTTCAACGGTCAACAATGTGACTTTGTTTATGCGAAACACTGAATGTTAATAGTAATGCATCGCTTCGCCCCGAAAATATTGCGACGCTTGTCCCTGATGTAAAGTTGTAACTTTCATATGCGATTGCTCAGCATTAACTCAATCGAACTACAAAATTCACTGTCCATATAGAAATGTACTAAGTGCACTTTATAATAAATGTAGGAAGGAACAGTTCTCAGTTTCTCTAAGATAAATGAGTATATAATGAGAGAAAAAATGTGGTGTAAAATACCCAGAAACTAGATTGTTAGGTTTCACGAAGCAGTAATTGAATGTAACATAAAGTACTTTATTTAGAAACACGCAGAATATTGTAATTCAAAAATGTTTTTTTTTAATTAAATAATTTATAAAAATAAGCTTTGAAAAAATCATGTTCAGGTACTAATAAACTCTTTTTTTTGCAATACCGATGAAAAGTACAATTGACTGATTAATGTGCTTAAAAAAATATTGCGTACAGATCATTGAGAATTGATCAAAGAAAAACCTGCTCGAACTACAAAACAAGTAAACGACTAGCACACCTAGAAAATTGTCAATTCTGTATTACCAGTGTGACGTTAATTTTAGATGTGTTCTAACTTAAGTCGTATTGATCTTTTAATAATTTAGTTTAATTGTGAAAAACAGCGTTGAATAAATTTCATAAAAAAAGCTCTCTTGCCAATTGTGTTAAATAATGTAGATTGTTTGTACATGCACAAGATAATTAAAGTTTTAGCCTAATAATTGATGCATAATTGAGTTTACTATTAAATGAATTAAAACTTACACATTAAACCGCGATGTCGGTATATGGACTTAAGCATGAAAAGGACTAATATTGGTTTTGGATTTTTTAGATAATTCCAAATTTTCTAAGATTGGGAGCCGTTCAAACATAAATTAGATGGTATTTTTGTGAAATTAATTTACATTTCTAATTAAAAAAATCCATGTCTAAATTGATTGTAAACTGCGGCTGGTAAGCCACTGTCAACAAATCCATTTCGTAGAACAATTTTTGTAGTGCATACAAAGTCCTCTATGTCAACATTACTCGTTAGTTGAAAATGGGAGGAAATTACCTAGTGAAAAATAGATTTACCTTTGGAGGACAAAAAATTATTCATTTAGATGTTTAGGTATTCCAACATTTAATTCACAGAGGTAGGCAAACAAAACTTATCACTATAGAGAAAGTAAAATTGTAGAAGAAAGAAAGTGAAAAAAATGAACAAATTTTAAAACAAAAAATTAATGTATATAGTTCAAGTTATTGATAAAATGTTATATGTGCATTAAATATTTTATTATATTGTTGTATACCAATAGTAACTTAATAAAGACAGTTTAAATCATTTATTATATTTATATATTATTTTTTTAGCAGTGAAACAAAAATTCAAAATTTTTGTTGACCGTGATAAGTTTTTGAAAAGCTTGTGCACGTCTCGTTTTTTAGTGTTCTTATATATCCTATTTTGTGAAAAATGATGTATCGTAAGTGCACCGTCAATTTTTTGTTTAACTCTTACAAAGCTTGAATATGAAAGAATCGGTGTAATAACTCTTTTAAGTATCATGGAAAAAATGATCCAGGTTCAGTGGTGGTAGATAATTTTGGTATTAACTGATCATCTACTTTCTTCTTGGCCGTAAATATTCAAAGATTATTATCATTTAAACATAAAAGAAGAAAGTGACTTGTTTGCCAAACATTTTAAATTCATAATTATTCCTGTAATTAAATGTATATTATAATATAACATATCTCGTTGCCAAAATTCTATACTTTAATTATCTACAGGTGATCTTTAGTAAAATACTTGAAATACAAACGAACCTAACTGTAAGTGAAGTTCAATGGGAATGGCGCCAGTAAGCCTCTTCTGAAGGGATCAATCCTACCCATTAACCCAAAATACCTCTGCAGTTATGCCAACGTATGCTTTAAAGTAATGAAGTTCGAATGACGACAACCAAATGCCATTGAAATATGCAAAATGTTATGACTTTAAAAACTGTGGCAACATTTGATATCGAAAATGAGGTATTACATAGGTGATCTCTTCGGAAGAGGCTTCTTATTCCGATTGAACTTCACTTATTATAAGTAATTTCGTTAATCGTAGAATTAAATGTTTGAAAACATAATATGAATTGATAAAAAACATAAATGTTTAACACAAATCAAAATAAATAAACAATGTTTATTGAAATAAATAACACTAAGAAAATAAACAAGCAAATAAATAGCAACAAAATATTTCCGGAAAACCATTTTACATTTTATTAATGATTAAATTTTTTGAGATAATTAGAAAATTAATTGCAATTAAATATCAAACACTTTTCATTGACATATAACATATATTGTACAAAATAATGTATACGATCATTAAACAATTAGAATGCATGAAATTAAAAATAATAAAAACTAAAACACTACGATATTGTCAAAATAGCGATGTAAATTGAAAACGTAATGGAAACCTTCGTAATATTAATTATTTAATTAATTAATATAGTGTGACAACGTAAAAAAGTAATTAATTTCGCGAACTTTATTTACAAACTCGTTTTATACGCGTTAATTTGCATTTTAATAAACCATACCTCTTTTACGGAGTTTTTTTACACTGAAAATTAAACTCTACGTCACTAGAAAATTATTAGCATGTTCTGATATAAAAAAGCAGAAATAAGAGTAATTCTCTTTGCTACTTTTTTTTCAGTTTCTTCTTTTTATATTCATTATAGTATGTGTATCTACATTGTACTTACATTGTATTTACATTGGGCATATCAATGTGCTTACATTGATTACGTTATGTAATATTACAAACCCATATGGGCATTAAATATAATTAAATTATATCTGATCTTATTATTATACCAGATGCTGGTTTCAGATCAATTACCTTTCTAAGTTTAACTTTAATATGTCAAATATACCGGAATGATAACTATTCAGGATGAATGATTTTGTAAATATTGTAGAGTTCATATTCTGTGTCTTAGAGTTTTATTGAAATAGAATAATATTTAATAACTAAGCAAAATAATTACAATTAATATTTCAATTTGCTAATTTCTTTAAAATGTATGGTGTACAGCAGAAATGTTCTTTTTTATAATGCAATATATTGTCACTTTCGACAAGGAGAAGCAATTTTCTCTTGTACCAATGTAATGTACACATATAATATAGTAACATCGATAAACAATCATATTAAAGATAAATTAATTACGTACCAATTAAATAGTGCCCTAATTCTCCAAGGACGTAACCTAGCGAGACCACAGCCAGCGCGTACGGTTTGTACAAAAAGGATAGCTTCTTCATCCATGATGAATACATGGTGCCCTAGACAAAAAAATTAAATATTTAATATTTGCAAGTTTATTATTAACATTGGATTTGTCTACATTTGTCATTTTTCTTTTATGTCACATATATAGGGTTTATAACATAATAGCGGAAGAGGAACTAAAACCACTACTGTACATTTTCCGGGAAAATATATAAAAGTGACTTTTCTCCCTTTGACATGACAGAATTGGAACGTAAAACTTCAGAGCTTTACACGCATAAAAGGCGAGCTTGTGCAGCATGAAAATCATTTACTAAGATATTTTAGTTTTCAAATATATCTCTCACGCTGAATTTTGTGGACTGTAAACTTTTCAAGTTTAAAACATATCATATTAGAAATTATTCCAAATATACTTCGTATCAGTAAGCTTTGGTATAATAAGAAACATATCATATTTTCATACGTAATTTTATACCGGATACTTCCTCAAAGTAGGCCAAACTATTATTTTTCTCAAGATATATTATTTAGAAAAATATTGAATTTGTTAAATACAAATAAAATTATTTCAAACAACTTTACTAGTAAAGTAATAAAGCTTCTTAACCATATATAAATTACAATTGTTAACAACATGCATTAAATTTTGAGTACGTCATTTATAAAACATTGTAAAATGTAGTCGTACTGTTTAATAATTTAAAAATATTAACATAATTATATTCGTTTAAAACAATTTACATGATTGTATATAATATACAAATGAGTTAAAATTTAATAAGGAATGTAAAAACCATGTAAATAATTAATTTTACTTTGAAATGTGAGATCAAGTAAATGCAAGGCATTTTCATCATGCACAATTTATCTAATGTATTCTCGTTATTTACAAAATTATTTCTTTTTAAATTTTGAAATAACCGAACGTAGCTATTCCGAATATTGTAAACGGATAGATGACAAAAGCGGGCAAAATGTAAATATTTGCAAACCGTTCTTTTGGTTAATACATTTTCTTCCATTGAGTATGCAATATTATTTTTCACTGCTTTTGGTTATCGAAAGAGCACACGAATTTCATAATATTTTTTAATATTGATTTCCTGTTATTACACGATTTCATAGTTTATTATAAATCAGCGAACCGTAAATCTAAATATTCTATTTTTGCTTAATTTTAAGTAGAATTCGTATAAATATGGTTTATTCGATACGAACTTTTATAAGTGTAAAAAACATTTGTGATACAATTTAAAATATTTGATTAACTCCGCCTTGCAGATAAAATGTTCACTAATTCAATGCAACACATTTTTTTATATAATTGTGACTTAAATGTGCATTTTATATATAGTCAGGGATAAAAATATTGAAAAAAATATTAAATGGTAAAGTAAAAGAGTCTGCATGTGTTTGAAACTGCATGACGTACACTTACAATGTCTTGTTTAGAATGTAAAAAAAGTAACATTCATTTCTATGGCCTACAACATACATACGTTATTAAAAACGTAATAAAGTTTAATGTATACCATGAAATTTGCTTCTAGAACATCCATTACATTTAATTAAATGTACATTATATATAATGATAATTTTACGCCCGTAATGAAATTTTATTAAATTTAAGGTACGTGTAATTAAATTGAATGAATATGCTGGATAAAAGTTTCATGCTTTTTTACAGTGTACTGTATCGAGAAACATTGTCATTAACAAAATGATAAATTTTCCTATTATAAAAGTCAATGATTAATATAAAATATGAAGATCAAATACAAAGAATTTACAAAACAAGTTAGCATACTTATTTTGAGCTTATAGTATACAAAATAATTTAATAAAGTTTTGCAACATGGATTTAATGCGTTGAAATTTATTCAGTTCATCATGCAGTTTAATAAATGTTAAGTTAAAGTTTTCATACTGCACCATTATTTATTTATCCGTAAGGCAATATTCGCTAATGCTGCTTTGTAATGAGGAAAATCGAAATCCCATCGCCAAGTTTGTAAATTGAGTTTGGCAAGAATTCCGATCGAAATTAAGATGGAAAAGTTTATTGGAACTGACGTCTGTAAACTTGACAAGAAGGTTTTTCGTCAGAAGTTATGTGAAAGAAAAACAGAAACCAAAGAAGAAATCTCGAGCTGAATATCGATAATATCAAGGAAGCAATAAGCATCGAAATAATCGTGTTACGTTGTTTGAAATACCGAATGCAAAAATTGCATTAAAAAGCGCATTTACAATATTAATTAACTATCGTCAAATAAGGTAATTTTTGGAACTTAAATAGTATTTTGTAATTATATCGAGTGTCGGTTTGAATAAATATGCAAGCTGACTATGTGCATTCTTCTTAGAACAACTGCAGGTGTATCAAGTGCACGGTCATTTGCGGATTAAAAATACACTTCAGATACATGTATGTGAAAAAAAAAGAAAACGGAAGTACCTAGACGATATATAGCATGCACATGAAAAAACTTGCGCGTTACGAAACTGCCCCATTTTAAATATTCATGATTGCTACGGATTCTGACATGTAATGAGCGAGGCGTTTCTCTTTCGATACGACGATGATTGGAGGAACGTCCAAGGTTGTTCGATTGATTTGCATGGCGTAATGCTACTTGTAAAATTTAACCGCGTGGAAAATGTAATCATGAATCTTAGATTAGACCGAAATTCCAGAATACTATGTATTTTAATACATTGCAGGTGTCGCGTTTTTGTACGATTCTGAATATAAATAAAAAAGTGTAATGATATAATTTTGCTGGAAAAAGAGTAATTACATTCGAATCGTATATACTTAGATCATAATGTACAATTTGTATCGGTGTAATATACCCTTATGGATTTTTGATGCCAGTACGTACACATAGTATTATATCTCTCACGAATGAAACTGTTCGCAGGAAAAATGATATCGCTACCATACCGCCAACTGCTGTCACGGTTTAATAATTTCTTTTTTTGAAATATGTGTATTCTTATCGATGTTTTCCAATTAAAAAACTTTCAAATCTGCAGAGAAATAATGATAGAAATGTTTATGCGTTTTTCGTAGCTCCATTTCATGTTAATTCGAAAATATTTTGTAGTAATGTTTATAGTAACCATCAAAACACGGATAATGAAGATAATTATTCAAAATTCTGAATTAGCTTTCTAGGTCATTCAGATATGAGGAATTCCACAGAACTTTTAAAATGGCAAGTATTAGCATGAATTTCGTAGAAATGTAGGTTAACTCTATTTGTATTATTGTGTTACTGAAAGAACACAATTAGTATAATATCAGCAAATCTTTGTGAATGCGCTAGTAAAGATTATCATCACACACTAAAATTACAATTTTTTACCTGTACCGACTAGACTTTTATTCAGTTGGGGTCTGTTAAAAAAAATAACTTTTACTTATTCATTTTATCCCAATGATTTCAAATCGACATTTTGTCATTTTTTGAGATAGCATTTAGTAGAATGTAATTGTTTTTACATCTACCGTGTAAATAACAAAACTGAACGGAAATTAGTAAAAAATTAAACTCATTACTAGACAGATTTTGAGCTAGAAAAGGAAGAATTTTTTCCCAGTTGGGTACTATACAATGTGTTTTACAGCAACTACATTTAAAAAGTTACTATTCAGTTTCAAAGCATTGATTAGCCATTGTCGTTTACTTTGTACTATTTAAATGTTAAATATCGCCTAACGTGATATTCTTCGGATTTGGCTAAGTTTTTTCAATATTATCATTACTACGTTAATCAGTATTTTGTGAAATGAATTGTATGTATAGTGCTATTAGAAAAGATTCAAATTTTTTTACATTTAATTACGTAAAATATTTGATATGTTTTATTTAAGCGCAAAAAACTTTTCAGCATGGGCAGAGTTTTGCGGGAAATCCTGCCAGAGCCCACGCCACACTATTCGTATTTCCGGTTCAAAAAATTACATTCTAAAAAGGGCATTGGTTCAAACTACATACGTATTTATGATGCAACATATATATTTGTTAATTAATGCATGTATTTTAATTTCATTAAGGAAATAGGCAGACCCAAAACTGTGCTACGTTTAATAAAAATGACAGTTAAAATCAGTCTATAAAACAAGTAAAATATCTCCACTAGAAGTAAATAAATGCTAATAAATATTTCAATAGCATTTTTCCTAATCATGAGCATAGTTAAAAGCGATCTTATAAATTGTTTTTAAGTAGTTGCCTGATGTTGAAAACAGTAATTCATGTTCTTACTTCATTGTTAATAAAGTTCATCTTATTAGAAACTTAGGAATTTCAAAATTAATACAATTTTAATAATTTTTAACAATCTTACGAATTAATTATTTACTGTATACGTACTTATTATATTAAATAAGGAAATAAACCTTTGTTATGATATAATTTTGTTATTTACTTCGAGGTTTTTCTTTTTTTATAAATAAAATGATAAATTATTGTTACCACAAGTTGTAATTAACAATGAAATTATTTTCTATTGAAAATTTGAGAACAACTAGTAATTTTGTGAAAGACTTTCAGTGTGAAAAAACTCAACTAAACTTGCTTTCAAAATTAGAATACAATTGTATACATCTGAAAAAAATTACGAACACATAACCGTCTTGTGAAAAGTGGTATATGTTAATTATTTTTTATACAGAACACAAATTTTATATTTGAAACCATGATAATGTACTCACGTCCAATTGCTTAGGCATTACTCTTTATTTGTAATAGCACTTTTACACAAATAATTTAAGTTTGTATTAATGTGTTAAATACCACATAATTTAATGTTCTTTCGTATTATATAACACTGATTATTTTACAGCACTAATGAGCTTTTACACTACAGTCTCTCGAGAGCTTCTGAACGATACCGACTTTCATTAACAACTGTAAAGGTGTGAATGAACTGAATAAGTATATAGATAAATTCTTGGATATAACAATGAGTAGATCATTAAATAGTATTTATATTATTTTGATTCACTGTTAGACATTTGTACGGACATAATTTCATACGTCACTCGACCCTTTGTTTTCACGCAAAACTATACTAAACAACGGTGATAATAAATAAATAATATAATACGATAAAGTCGATAAATTTTCACTAATATACATTTAAAAGAATATTTATGAATTGGTTTACACCGAAAGAAAATTAATAGCAACTTAAATTAATTGAGCATTAATTATCGTTCGTTGCTAAATAAATACATGCAGTTATTTTCAGTAACCAATCACCTACAAGTGTTTTATGCATAAACCGATACTCTGTAATTAAATATTTATCAGTTGCGACAATATTTTACTCAATTGCACTTATGATTTTAAATTTAAACATGTGAAAATGAACGTGAAATAAAAAGTTAATGCAAATATAATACTACCAATTACTACATTCCATTAAACTCATCAATCGAAAATTGCTCGCAGATAATAGCACGAATACTGTTACTGATATATAAAAATGATCACGCATCCAAACTTTACCAATTCACCCACTGAAATAAATTATTTTTGACATCAATTTCAATCAAGTATTTCGTGTCAAAATCAAAGTTAAGAAAATTAAAAGGGACGTTTGCAACTCTGGAGATCGCTCTTGAAGATTCTGAGGTCAAAATTGAGTTTCAGTCATATCTTGGTGATTTCTAAACACTTTTCGATATTAATATTTTTTCAAGAAGTTCCTAATTTCTGGGTTACAGCTTTCAGACATTTTTCAAAAGAAATGTGTACTTTGGCGAAGTTTTGAGGTCGTTGCAATGAAGTATAATAAGTACAACTTCTGCTTTGATGTGCTCATAACATTGAAATATTTTGTCCACCTCTGTCCATAGTTTCGGTAAAATTCCAATATTATAAGAGATCGAAAAGAATTCATAAGACGTCTTAGTACTGATTATTTTTCTTACCGCGATTTTAGCCTTTCGGCGTGCATTCATGTCTTGCAGGAATTTCATATCAAATGTTACCAAGCCATAATACCCCTCTAACCTGTCAATTATTTCCCATCCATTTGATAGAAAAAAATTGGCTATATAAAAATAGGAATCGATTCATGGTGTAAAGTTGCCGCAAGGTCGCAAATTTCGATTGTGCCAAAATCGCGATAAATACTCCTCCGAATATTCTTCGATCGTCGAAATTAATTGTATATTTTCCTCAAGATTTTGACAATATTTTTACGATTCTTAACCTTCTCGTTGATATGCAACACAGAAATCGAGCAATATTTGATAATTTAGAAGTTCTTAGAGTATAAGACCTACATATTTCTAAATTTTTGGAGAATTTTCTTCAAGTTTGGAATATCTATTTGCCGAAACTCAATTTTTATTTCCGAATCTTAAAGAATGACCTTAAAAATAGTAGAATATGTACTTTTCAATTATTTTTAAACTTTAATTTTAATATGAATTCTTGATTGAAATTGAAGCAAAAAAATGTAATTTCAGTCTTTAACAAGTGAAATGAATAGGACTGCGTTTCTTAAAATTAAAAACCGATTGGCGAGCTGCTTTGAATCGCCATATAATGTTTTAATTTTCAGTCAAGAATCAGTCAAGTTTCTTATAAGTAAATATTTTTAAAAATATCAGTAAAATTATGCTAATGAAAAAGATGATTCTGCTAATCTAATAGTAAAAAAATAAAAGTTGGCTGATGAAATGTTAGGTTTTCACATTTGAACCAGTAACAGATTCATATGACATTATGATTAACATATGAATTGTCCAATTTTCCCAATTTTCAATAAAGACGTTTTTTTTATCTATTTACCGATCGACATTTGTAAATCAACAATAAGCTGTTATATTTTCTATAAATAAATAAATAAAAATTAAATTTGTATGGATAAGAGGTTCTATCAAAATTCTATAGTTTTCTAAAGAATCAATCGAAAAAGAATATACTTTTATTACAAATACGTAGTTCAAAACAAAATAAGTGGAGGATTAGATTAGATTAAAAATTTTCAGGAAATAACAACAAATCTACAATAAAACATCTCATATATGGTGAATTATATCAGGTTTAATTACTTGTGTTAGCAGAAATTTCTTATTAAGTTTTATTAATACCAAAAGCTTTTTAGAAACTGACGATCTAACGATATAATGATCATAAATTATTGAAAAGTAAGTATAGATTGATTTTATTTGAAATTAATATATGGTACTATTAAATAATTTTGTCATGTTATCAATATAAATGAATTCAAAAGATATACGTATTTAACTATGCCACTTTATTAATTTAAAAAAATATAGCTAAAAATGTGTCAATTTTGTTAATTTTGTTGCAGTGAATTTAATCGGATCGATAACTACATATATAATTCTTCAGTTTTTAACTTTTAATTTTATGTCTATTTCAACTTTAACATTTAATTTTCAGTGATTTGCGTTGTATAATACACTATTGCCGAGTAAAAATATAATCACGTAACATGGAACAATTTTATTCATATATTTTGTTTGCGTTTATTAGCATTAGATTGAAAACAGAATGTGTATTCCTAATTTTTCAAGCTTGGTTTCCGAAATCGAAATTGTTCACTAACATCACTATCACAAAACAGGCATCGAAGCATTAAACATGTAACAATGTTCATAGGCCGGGGAACAAAGTTCCGAAAATCAATACTACGAAAGGCCAAAATTTCGATATAGCATGGCTCCAGCGTGATTTTCTTCACTTTGTCTTTGAAAATTTGGCAAAAAGAAAGCAAATTAAAATATCTTGGACTCACGCAATATCGAAATCTTAGCCTTTCGGTTTTGATTTTCTAATAAATAAAAGAGCGGATTCATAATCTTTAAGAGTTAATTTTCATTCCATGCCGAGTGAATTTTCGTTTCATAAAAAGCAAATTTTCACTCGTGAAGCATGAGAAGTTTTTCACTAGAGTGGCTTTATTTTCATTCCATAAAGAGTGAATTCTTATTTTAATATTAGACAGTAAAGTTACTATAAACATATCACTTTTGAAGAGTATGATACAATGTACTAACAATTGGTTATTTGTCTGACGGCACTTTATGATTATTTTCTATATGGTATGATTTTTGTGGTGTAATACCGAACTAAACTGCATGTAGATTTATTAAAATTCACTTACAGATGTTTCTACTTCACCCATGTTCGGTAAGTCACTAAATCGTCTCCGATTTGGTGGTTGGAGAATACGACCGACAAAAAGCCACTGTTAAGGGGATTTTTGGAACCATTGTTCACAGAAATAATTAAGCAAATGGTTGATTGAACAATTCATTATGCTATAATTTCAAATCAGATTTCCATTTATTTGATATTTATCTGTTAATTATTTGGTTTATTCGTAGTAATACTTTATAACTATTTCATAGAAAGATATTTATTTATTTGTGATGGAACCGAAAAAGCAAAAGTTCTAATAAATGCAGAACTTTTTAATTGATGTTGTGTTAAATGAAAAATATTTTCTAATGAACTTAGTGCAGACTTTGTGATACAAATCAAAATTTGATTTCTGAAAACTTCACATTATGACGTTTTACTGCTATTTGAGGTCAAGTATACTTCAGAAAGCAATTTTTATTTAAATATATGCAAATAATTCATAACAATGATTTGGGCACAAACACCAAGGAGAAAAATTGAACCAGTGCACCCCTTTGCTGCATGATTGTTGACAAATTTGTTTATGTTGCGAATTTAAATTATGTTTTACAATTACGTATACAATTATGAGTTTTTATTTGTGAAAAACGAATTGATGTTAAGTTATAAAAATATACTAATCAGGTCTTTTTGCTCAGCTTCTTATTTTTGCGTCTGGGTTTTTTTTTTAAAATAAAATTACGGCTTCTACATTGTGTCTGCAACTTGCAGTTTTGCTGCTAAAAAACACAATATCAATAGTTGAGTAGTTTTTCGGTTCAAAGAAAACTTTCTCAATAGTTTTTTGACAAAAATTCAATTTTTTTTTTGCCAAGGGAGTTGTTTATGATAATTGCAATATCACACCAGAAGTATTCATTTGTACTGAAAACGGTGACGTGTTCAAAAATTCCTTACAGTTAGATTGAAAGTTAAAAAATTTGTTTTTCCATAAAAGAGAATTTATTTTTGAGAATCATAGTATCATTTCTGATGTGCTTATTTGAGTTGAAACCGCAGAATATGATACCTTGATAGTTCGATGAGAATTTTGTTTTGCTACAAATTATCTTGAATTGTGCCAGTTTTCTAATTTTCACAAAAATGACACGCAATGGCAACTGTCAGAGCTCCAACTGTGAGTACTCTCTAAATTTGAAAAAGACGATTCACTTATTATAAGTTATAAGTCTTGCACTTAGAAAAATAAATGCACGTAAACTTAAAAATAATTGAATATTCACTATTGAATGTGTGATGCAGTTATTCCTGTACGTGGGCGAATTATAATTTGTAATAAGTAAACTTTCGCATATTCAATTTTAGAAAATAAATATTCTCCTAAAATGATACTTTTTCCAGACGAACAAACCTAAAAAATGTTGTTGGACAATGCTATTTTCATATGTTCGATCTGTCCTTCATGTTTCATCTGACTTAATCCAAAATAACTAATGTGGAATGGAATATAATATTACAATAATATGAATACAAATAATCACCCGTCAACAAGGTCTTTACTTCGTTTTCTGTAATATATCCTATTGTTCAAGAACCCTCAGCAAAGATGCCGACTAGTTAAGGACGCACGCATCCGACAGGCAAGAAATAGCACGGTAAATAGATCGCGTCATTAATTAATTATTAACGCGTTACGTCGTTACTCGCCCGCGATAGTTTAAAAATTGCAGGAAGTCGAGATTGTTAATTAGTCACACATTTATCTTTTAGTTACGTGTATATTTAATCCTTTTTATTGAAAAATGCTGGACGTAAACATCGAAGGCATTTTTTTGCATGTCTGCGGAAGACTTTTGACTCAAGGATTTTGGTGCAAAATACATTTTCTACAATCTTGGATTCCATAAAAAGAAAACCAGGACGTACTGTGCATAAATATCTTAGTCCAGGCCTACAATTCTTGAAGCTTTTTAAAATTTAATAAAGCAACTGAAACTTGTACGGTAATAAAAAAAAGATGAATTTATTTATTTACTTTTATATTTACTTTTAGCCAAACTGGAAGAATTCCGTGCCAAAGGAAATTTATTATAGAAATAAGAAAGATTTAGTATGTTATTTACTTGTTGCAGAACGACTGTTAACGACTGGTAGAAGGGCTTTAAATAAAACACGCGGTTTGATCGGCCACACGAAAATATTCAAAATTTATTGCGATCAATCGGTGACGATCCGATCGCGACGCGGACTTCCTATCTTCCTAACCCTCTGGCGTTCCGAAACGTTCTCTCTCAACCGATCGTCACTTTTTCACCTCTTAGTTCGATTTTTCAAACTCTCGAACATTTAAATAGACTACAACGTCATATTATATACATCGATATTATAGTATTCGAATTACAAATAATTTGATCGAGATCGTCACCATTTCGAAGGGCCTTTACATAATTACTTAACAGGCCTGCTTCGTTTTGAGAGGTACCCCCATTCGGGTGTGCAATGGCGTAGGGAAAACCACCTTTGTGGGAAAAAACCTACGCCTGGTACCGCAGTCGGTAAAGCATCGATTCTGTCCGTAACAACGACTGAGTGTGTACACACGAAAATTATAAACAATCTTATGCAATATTTAAACAAACAAATAATATATATACAAATATTCATGTTACTTGCCTTAAGTTATCAAAATGCATTTAACGGTAGTCATTTTCCAAAATCGCTCTAATTCAATTAATAATAAAATCCATGTGTTTTCCGTTATTTAATATCGGTTGTATATAATACTGCCAGTACTCGTAAAATTCAATTATTCAATAGACCAATTAATGTCAGCGATTTTAAATGCATTGAAAATTTGTGAAAATTGATCGCATATACAAAAGAGGAAGTGAAGCTGCATAATTTGCTTGATTACGCTTTCTGTGCCAAAAGCTAAATGATAAAATGTCGAATGCAACGTTGATGGAATCTAGAGAATGCTGCAAAAACAATTTGATAGAAAGAAAATCGTATGAAGTAAAATATTTTGAAATTGTAAAATAATTATCTTTCGATATTTATTTTGAGATATATTCAATTAATTCAAACTTTATTATTTGTGAAATATTTCTACGATTATAAATAGACGTTTTGACAGCCGTGATATAATTCTGCAAAATATTTTCAAAATATGTACACTACATTTGTAATGAAAAACAGAAGATATTATTACAGAAATTCGTAAAATTGGAGAAATTTATAATCACAAATATGAAGAACATAATTTCGATTTAACATCTCTGACTATAGAGAGGCGCTACTTGGACCACACATAAGTTTTCTAACTGCATCAAAAGCAAATAGTAGAATTAAAAGAACAATAATAAAAAAAAATATTTAAACAAATTTGAAGAAGCTGTATTTTGCGTCCTAGGGCAAAACTCATCGGGTGCGAATTATTATATTTTAGAACTATCGTATTAAAAAAATATCATGTTTTTCACGTTTCATATACGAAATATCGATCTCTGATGATAATATTCTCGATTCTTAGCAGGAAAAATTCTACTAATTGTGTACTATGAAATGAATTAGCTAGTTACTTAGTTTTCAATTTTAAAACATGGTTTATAATACGAATAATGAATTTCAATGAGTTAAAAGTAACAAATATGACACTAACTGGAACTTAAAAATTGTTTTTCTTAATTCTTTTATTGCTGAAAAACAATTTATCCCAAATAAATAATAATTATAACCATGGACTAAAGTTTGTTTTGATAATTCGATTAGGTGTATTCACGTTATAAGAATCATTGTAGAACAAGATTTTCAAGTAAAAATCTTATTCAATTGCAAAATGCTCATTTTTTAATAAGATAATTGATGTTACAAATAATCTTAATTAGTAACTCATGATTTAATACTAGCGAAATCAGTAGTATGTTTTATTAATTATAGGTTATAAAATGGAAACGTAAGGCAATATTTATATTCCAAAAAGAATGAAAGTTTTTTTCATAAAATAATAAATATCTGAATAATATAATTATTAAAAAATGTATTTGAAATTAAGAAATATTTTAATTAATCGTATACAAATAATTAATTGATAACTAATATATTTAGTTTTGAAAATGCATGAATTTGAAATTATTGTTAATCAAATATTTTTGTCGGCACTCAACAAAATTGGTATATATACATTTTATTTTCACAATAATCGTACCTCGTTTACTATTCTAAAATATAGTGATAATATTGTAAACAAATTCCAATTCTCAGTCATTGTATGTAATTGCACTTTTCACAATTTATTCGAATTATATAACGTTAAATAATGTTTACTATCTCTCGTTACATAATCGTTTCAATTTCTCAATCGAATTATGTTGTTAGTTATGTTGCTATAATCTTACATTGTTTCCTGCCTGTAAATAACAGTACATGCGACATATTAATTGTAGACTATTACCGTTCGATTTGATGGCGTATTGTCTTCTGTTGATTTGATTGACAAGAGATATTTCTTTACCTCTGAATACTTTTTTTTTTGAGATGCGTTATTAACTTACTAGGAATAACTTAATTACGTAGCATTATTTCACTTTAAAAAATGAACTACGTTTGATAGTGTGACAATTATAACAAATTAGCAACTTTTTTTAAGAATGGAATTAATAATCAGTGATTACACTAGATTGTACCTGCTAATTTATTCCCATCTTGACCATGATTTTGTAATCCGATTCTATAAATCGATAAAATTATAGCTTACCTGAGGTTTGCAACGAGTTTTATTCGTACGTGTACGTATTTTAATTATTCCAATGGATTATTGATAAATAAGCCAAACATCAAATTAAGATATCGCCCTAGTTTTCCCGCCCTTCCTTTTTAAATGTATTTTGATACGCGCTGCTGCCGCAGTGGTTTTTCCTCTTTCGTTTTCATTTTATTCTCTGTCTATTAATATATAAGTTTCCCTGGGTAATGAAATAAATTTGACATCAAATTATTGAACATACATAAATAATAAAATTTTTTTTTAATAAAATCACTTATTTTTTAAAACTAAATTAACACTATAGTAATTACGACTATCATTTACTGCAAATTCAGTTATAAAAATCACAAAGAAGATATGCGTGCAAAAGTTATAAATGTGTTGGAAATAAACTCTAGAAATGTAATTGCAATCAAAGTTTTATGAAATTTACTAAATTGAAACGTTCAATGTGATTATTAAATTTTAAGGCAAACTTTCTTTCAATTTAGTGACTTATGAATCATCCTACACAGGATTATTTTCAGTTTGTTGATTCTTATTTAGTTAAAACTGCTACTTAAATGTGCATTTCGTACTAAGTTCTTTAATTTTATTTGTGAAATATGCTTCTAACATTTCTATGGAATGTAGTATAATTTTGTACATTCTAATTAAGTGTAATTATTGTTCTTATTATGTTGAATCTAGAATCATAGATACATGAAATGTTATCCATTTTTTTCTTTTTCTTCGCATCATCGTATCGACGACGTTATACTCTAGCAGGGACCCCTAATAACTTGTCAGCTTTAGGGGATATTTCGAACCAAACTGATCTAACAGAGATGTCCATCAGTTCATCAGCGGTAAGCGTTGCTTCGAGGCACATGTTTGAAGAACAGGCTTGCATACGTTCAAACTAAAACCCAATATTTAACAGCCTCTAGCCATGACCAAACGATGAACTATCAATTAATATATCTGAATGAATATTGTAACTAATTATCCTAATGTGCTATCACTTATCATAAGAAAATCATTCACGTTTGTGAGGAGATGATTTTAGTTAAATTGCCACGTTCATAACACAAGATGGGGCAACTACAAAAAGATACCACTAGTATGTAAGTAGCCTATGGCATTATAATTGCGTAACAAAATGTCATCAATATTCGTACCTTTTCAGGTCGTAACCGCAGTACACATTCTATTATTTTATATCTTACCCACACATCTCATTTCAGATTTGTTTAACTATTTTATTGTTACATGTTTAAAGTATAATTGTGTATTATAAAAAGGGTAAAAAAATATTTTCTATTTCAAAAGTATTAACATGAATATGCTCAGTCCATTTCAGTTCTATCTATGAGATAATTAAAAGTACGAAATGTAGCATATAGTGCCTCTGGCGCATTAATCAATAGAGGAGATTCCATTATTTTTCAATTGTAAATAGCTACGATTTATGAGTTTTATAATATTTTATTTATTATTTTCCAATTTTTGCCAAATAAACTTTATTTTATTTTTCGTAACGTTTATCTATTACACACCAATATCATGATATTTAATTGCACTAATAAAAGTGTGGCATGTAGAACTTTGACCAAAGTGATGAAAGTTTTCTCTACTTGCCATAAATAAATGGTTAGTCAAGTACATGTAGATTATTAACCATTCATGTGTATGAAATATAAAACAAAAGTAGCGAAAATTTGTCGTAAAGCATCTGTTTAAACTGTAAATATTATAAATAAAATA
The DNA here is from genome assembly GCA_030407085.1 of Trichopria drosophilae. NCBI lineage: Eukaryota > Metazoa > Arthropoda > Insecta > Hymenoptera > Diapriidae > Trichopria > Trichopria drosophilae. The sequence continues at coordinate 156,460,911 of CM059583.1, forward strand.
TTCATATTAATTGTGAAACAATTATTTTGCAGCATGTTGTTCAAATACAAACGAGTATTTCGATTTCGAATGCTATTCATGATTATAAGTATAATACACTTTTCAATTCAAGTACGTTGAGTTTTATTTATTCTTCGGGAAATTTAACAGTGTGAAACTCTGACGTTAACGCAAGTATCAACTCAACACCTGGAAACTAAAACTTTCGGGAACGTCTTTGAAACTAAATTTCTTATTTATTATTTCATTTTGTATTTTTTTAATTAAATAATAAAGACATCCTTCTTGAAGTCCAAAAAGTAATTAAAATTTGCGAATTAGACTTCAGTTCTTGATATTTAACTAAAAATACAAAATTTAAATTAGCAAAAATTTGCAGCTGTGAAATTATTCCTCGTGGTATGACGAAGTTTTTGGCAAAGTTATAATTTATTTCGATTCAATACCCTCAACATTATTTCCTTTACGGAAACAGTGCTTTCCGTGCGTTACGCCATACACTGTTGTACAAAGGCCCCAGCAGCCGTACTTTTACTTCTCCATATAAAGTATTTTGCTAAAAAGTCTTGAATTCCTTTCCTTTTGACAGAGATATATTTGTAGACATATACGTATGACAGTAAAAACGTAGTACTGTTCATGTTTTCATTAATATTCGATTTTTCGAGTGCTTTTTAAAAAATTTTTTTCATGAATTCCTTCGTCATAGCTGCCTTAACTGTACTGGATAGTTGTATCTAAACGAGTTCGGTTTGAAAAATTGTACGAAATGGTCTACGAACTCTACGCAATTGCACGTAATGCCACGAACTGAGATCATCATACTTATTAATCATTGTAATTTTTATATGCTTAGTCTTCATAACCAGGTACAGAACCAGTCAAAAGTTGGATTCAGTTCACAATTAAACAATAATAGCCCGATCACGTTGTTTGAATATTTCAGCAACAAATTTGTCAATTTTGTATAAATCTTAGAAGTATTAAAGATTAATTGATAATTAAATCTTTATTAAATAGTTGTTCATACTTAAGACGAAAATATTTGACTGAATCACTATCGACCATTGGAATAATTTATAGAGAATGAGAAAAGCTGCAAAATAAACACTCATATATTAATGTGTCTTGAATGGAAGCCAAGTAATTATAATTATCGATATTTTTATGTTTTTCATTTTGCTGAAAAAGTGTGCGTTGGCAAAATTGGTCGCTTCAAGTATAGCTTTTTTCCTTAGTCTCTTTAAACTAAAAAGGTTTCATCGATAGACATTCACTTTCCAGGCTAGAGCAATTTTTAACTAAAACGACGAGACTATAAAGCAAGCCAACCCGAACTTTTGACCTGTAGTGAGATGTCTTGTTCCAATGTCTCTGTGGTCTCAACGAAATTTTGTATAACCAAACGTATTCAGTAATTATAACCGAAACTCTTCGGTACTAATGAATCCTGTAGTTGAGGGAATTAAACTATTGGAGTAAGCAAAAAGGAACTTGATTAATTTTTCTGGGTACGTTATTTCTGGCTTTCTTTAGGTATATTTTTGTGGTTTTAAAAGCTATAAATATTTGTGAAATTATATTTTGAAGAAAAAATGAAAGAATTATTGATAAATAATTTTCATATATTTCATTGGAATCGATTCGATGGCTGGTATGAAGCATCGAACATCTCAAACGGGAGATGAAGAACCGGAAATTTCGAATGTTTTGCGACGAAGAACCGGACGTTTCAGAAATTGCGAGGAGAACCGGACTTTTGATAATCTTACCGCGACATTTCAAGATTTTTTATAGCGATTTATCATATCGTAGCAACTTTTAAAATGTCAGGTTCTTCGTATCAGCCATAGAATTATAATTTTTGTTATTTTGGGTTTCACATGAAAATATGAAAATATCCAATGAATCAAATTAATCGTTCCCTTAGGAATTGCTGAATAATAATCTCAAGTCATATTATAATAAATTTTAATCTATAAGAAATATTTGTATTGTAATTTATATTTTTGCCTAAACACTTTATATCATAATTACTTTAATTGAAAAGCTGACAACATGAGATGAATATTCGGAGCCTGCTTTGATTTGAAACCATGCTACAGGAAATAAATAATCAGCAAAGTCTGCTGCTTTCAAATTATGCTAATTTTGCACGTACGTAATTTTTTTCCCAGGCTTTTTAATGAATTTACAAATTACTGATTCACAAATCTATTCCAAATGCAAAGAAAACGGTATTCCTCTTACATAACGACAAGTGTAATGTAATCATACCTATAGAACTTGGTAACGGATTCAATAAACTGTTTTTCTTAACTATGCGCATCATCAGGAATTAGAATTCTGATGTATGCGTCTTCTTCACATAATTGACGAATCGAAATCGATTCTTTAATGAAACATAAAATTTATTTTTTATTGACAGTTTTGCTGTGATTAAATACAAAGTAATAATGAAGAATATACGCTGAAATTAAAGAGATTGATTAAAGAGTAACAGCTATTTAAGTTGATGAGCATTTATTATAGTTTAAGTCACACTTAACAAAATTTTAAATGACGACAACCTTTCGCTCAAATATCGGGGCATAAATATATAAAAATGTATCTGAACATTATTTAAATAATACGAGTGAACCATAGAACAGTTATTTTAATTCGTTGTACTTAACTTTTTTTGATCAGAGCGAAAAATCGGTATCTAATTTAGATACTGTGAATTGCTGTCATTTACATTTTAAAATAAAAAAGCTGAATTATTGAAATAAATGCCTGTAGTAGTTGATACCCTGCATGCTATTGCCCTGTATATTAAAACTTTTTTTTTTTTAAATATGAATATGATCATGCGTCAATAGTTTATACATACATAAGTGGCAAGAGTTTCTATGATTATTAGTTTTCTGGAATTGATAAACAGTGCTTAAATATGACTGAAAGTAAAATTGTGGACCAAACGGCAGTGTTTAACTATTGTTATCGGAAATACCCCTGAAGTTCCGGAAGTTCTCATTTTTCAATCCTGATAGGAATTTAATTTTGAAGAATTTAAAGTGTTGAGGTTATCGACTCCGAAACTGGTATCAAATATAAAAAATATAATATTTTCGTCTGCTATACATTCACTGAAAATACTAATTCTTTTCGTTTTTCTTATTATAATGAAGGTATCACACAGAGAAACGCAGATAAAAACGAATAACATTTATTAATATTTCTTTATAAATATTAATATCAGCACTTTAACTAATAACACATTTAATAGTAAACGCATTATAATTTCGCTCCATTTAAAAATATTCTTTATGCAACAGAAATTTCTTTTTCGCAATTTGCGATTTTAACTGCAGAATCTTACGGTTAATAAAAAAACGTTCCTAGTTTTTCAAATTTCTGTCGTACATTTGGCACCAAAAATAGATGGTTACAACTAATCATATAGTAAGATGTGTACCAAATAACGTTCGGAGATGTTCGTACTATTTATATAATAAGTCGAAGATTTAAGTAGTAATAGCATGATTGGAAGATGTAGAGAGTCAAAAACATCAAGAAAGTGAAAGATACATTTCGTTGAAGACGTATAATTCTCCAATAGCAATTATGAAGCTCTGCAAATATTTTGGCAATACAAAACAATTAAATTAAAAAGTATGAACAAGAAGAAAGTTTCATAACCTAGGTATGTATTTTTATATCCTAACTATATTTTTGGTTCTAAAGATTATTAAACTCCCTCGCACTAAAACTAAGCTGCCTCTTCCTCATAATTTTTATATTTTTTTAATAAAAAAGTAACCGACGAAAATATTTGCCCACTTAATGGATTTATGAATTTCTTTTTTCTATTTTTTAATAAAAAAACAATAACTGCAAAGAAGCAAGAAAAAAGAAATTGCGTACATAATAACTCTGATTATTAAAACAAACATAATGATTCATAATAATAAATATTACTATTAAAACAACATGTACATAACAAATATTAGTATTAAAATTAACTTGGCACGCTGAAATAACTTTCATAACAATACTTGTAATAAATCCATAGAACCAAAAGTAGACTTTCCCAGTCAACAAACGACTATTAGTCGACTGTTAGTTAGACTTGTTTACTGTTTTACAGATATTTCTATTAAAAATTTCTTATTGATAATATAACCATTGGTATTTACGTCTCAAATAACGAATTGTTAATACTTATCAATTTTGGCGTTGAATTATCAACAGTTTTTTGATATTTGATTCTAATTTAGATCGTTCAGTTTTTTGTAAAGAAGCAATTGTATAATTGTACATTATCATTGAAAACTAATTCTTCTCTGTTTTTCGCTGACGCATATTGAAAAGAAATAGGACATACAAGCCAGTGTACAAAGCGACAATCCAATAAATAGTCGATAAATTTAATATTACAAAGCTATTGTCTGAAAATATAATTATAAATTCCTGTTGCAAGGAATTTGTTAATTAATTATGTATCTCTGAAAACCATAGAACGTCACAAATGAAAAACCTCTCATAACTTATGCATTTCTTGCTTTTTAAAAATAGGCCCAATACGCCAACTACACGATAAATGAAACATCTGTAATGAATTAATTTTCTAGAAATCTCGAAATTATGAATATTTTTTAGCAGAACCGAATTTTAAAAATGATACGTTGTATGGACAGCTACAAATAACCAGAAATAAAAGCATAATTCCATAATGATATCTAATAAGTCTTCAAATATATAAGTTCAAAAACAAGATTGCCTCAATCACCACTGGAAGCTAATGCCCGTGTTAAATTGTCAACACGTTTAGAAACAGCCGCTTCGGCTCTGGTTGACTGGTTTCGTTAATAAAAAATTATAAATGCGACAATCGGTTACAGAAGAGACAAAAGATTAAGTATTTGTTATGTCACGTCAATCATAATGCAATATCCCACTGAAATCGTACTCCGTCTAATGTCTCGGCAATTACAAGGCCAATTCAACGGTACAGGCGACGATGCAATGTAATAAAAATCTTAGAGTGTTCGTTATTACGTACAACTAAAATATGATGAATCACTAAAATATTGTGTATGTAAATTACTGGTCAGCGATTGTTCCCGACTATTCCATTGCAGCTAATCAAGAATATTTACGTGCTTGCATGACATTGTCATTTATTACTTTTCAATAACGTCAAATTTTAGTACTCCGTTGAAAATAATTTGAAGGAATCGTATATCATATTAAAACGCGTAGTGCAATATCCGAAAACGATAAAAGTAGTTTCAACGAATAAATCGATGGCTTCGTGTTACGTAGGAACATAGTAAAGGGTCAAGTTATTTTGTTCATTTTTCCTAAAAAAAAAGAAAATAGCTAAAAAATTTATCAATTACGTGAAATTCGGAGAGATACGCTGGCAAAAAATAAAAAACGTATTCCAATGCACTTCTCAAAGGCTGTCAAAATATAAAGGCTAATCGATAATACGTTTTTTATTTACTGTGCTTCTCTAGGGCCTAATGAAAAAGGTCAATGTAAGTGAAATGTCCGTGACCTGTAATGCCTAACTTTTGAGCTATATGAAACACATTCATTCCTAACGTGTAATTTCAAAATTCACTATTTTGCTAATTATGTCATTCATACACTCCATTTGAATAGAAATATGCCTTAAGTGAATTGTGTAGATTAAAATCGATGAGTATTGGATTCCACAAATTTCTATGTCCATTACCCGTGCATTCCATAAAATAAATAAACTTATTCAACTTGCAAGCATGAAGTAAAATAACCTGATTAAAAATGTCGAAGACTTAATAGATTTACTGATGTTTATGAATATAAATAGTTATATTAAAATTTTTGGAGAATCATTTCGGTAATTATTGCAATGAAATGCAATATGTGCTGTATACTTTTTCACAATGCAAATGATATAACGACGAGAACGAGTTAAAAAAAAAAACAAAAAAAAGGCATTATAATAATTCAATACTTAAAGAATTACGTATTTATAAGTAGTAAAAATAGAACGCAATCCGTTTATTCTATTTCCTTATTAAAATCGACATGCAATCACGACGTATAGTATATCACAGGATTAAAAAGTACCGTTTGACACGAGACTCCAATAAACCGTTAAAAACGACATTTGAGCAGTTGTATTAATATGTTGCGTATGAACCTGTCTAGCATGATTCCAACTCTTATGACTCTAGATATCATTTTCTTTTCTACCGCAGGTGTTTTTTAATTGTAAACACGCACTTTAGACATACTCTTTCTATACTTTGTATAACTTTAAAAAATTGTTAAAAATACAAATGTTGAGAGTGTAAATCCAGGACATGGTTTTAATTCTAATGTCTTTTATAAATAAATTTGTTTTGTATTCCAATTATAATAAATCATTTCAAAGTCAAATATAACATGTAACTTTTTAATGAGGAACACATTTTATGCTTTAATCCTTGGTGACACATTCTTTAGTTAGTATCTTTCCATAAATGAAGATCTTGGCGAAGAGAACTAAATTACAAATAATGACGACAATTTAGAAACATTAATTACATTTAAATAATACATGACATTCATCACATTTTGAGAAAGTAATTTTTGATGTTGTATTATAACATTTCCTCTTACAATATATATGACATTATAGGATTAAGCTTCTTATTTTTGTTTATGTCTCCCAGTGGTGCATCTGTAGTAAAACATATTTACAAATGAATATAAATTTCAATATATAACCCATAAAACTTTATGACCGCACCATTAAAGATAATAGAACTTTTCTAGGATCAACACCGTGTGGTCTCTTTACTGTGTAAATATTAATGTAGGCACTTTTTTTAACGGTAAAAAACATCCTGCATGCTCAATATATTATTAATAGAATTTTTAATTTCTATTTATTTTAGATCTTTCAATATAATCGGTAAATAGGATACAGAAACTATTGTGAAATAATAAAAAATGTGCAAAGCTGCTGATAAGTTGACGTAGTAATTCTTAAAAATTGTATAGCTCTATATAGTAAATTAGAAGCTGGAAGACTTTCATTAGGCAAAAATTTACTTTATTATCCGCAAAAAATTATATGTTTTAGATACATTTTCTGTACATTTTAATCTTTGCATATATAAGAAATAAAGGACTGTGTTGTAGTTTGCAATAATAAGAAAAAACATATAATCAATTTATTTACTATTCATCAGTATAGTACTTGATAATAATAATTAATTACACCGGCATTAAACAAGAAATAGAGATTATGAATTCAATACCAAACTCCATCCACTGTAGGCTTCTGGGGTTGCAGAAACCGAATCCAAAATCCTTTCAACCCCATCACATTATGTTTTTTTACGTAAACTCTAAAAGACCCGCAGTTCGACTCCAAAATGTTAAAATAAAGAAAAATTGGAGACTGAAAGTCAAACAATAGCAGCTATATACCTTGGGGATCGCTGAAACCGAGTCCGAAGTCTATTCAACCCCAAAACACGTGAAATTAGTATGTATAACTCAGAAAATTTCGTAATGATCACTTAAGAGTTTAAAAAAACTATTGACCTGTTCTTAGTCCACGCTTATGATGTGTATTACGTACATATATTGAAATCCAAAGCCAGAAAACTTAATCCATGTAACCTCTTAATAAATAACTTTGCATCCTACAACACATACCTCGCAATACTGTAACTCATTGTAAAGAATTGAAAAATTATGCTGGAGAAAATTTAATATCTGGAAAAATCTTTAATTTTGTTCCTCCTTAGCATGATGAGAATATTTTTAAACGTGTTACTATTCAATAAAATTTTAATTGTCTTTCCTGCAACACAGACTTTTCTTTTAAAAGCTAACAACAGTGAGTCATCTACTACAATTTTAAATGAAAAAATTTGTTCATGATTTTTTAATATGTCATATATTTCAAGAAATAGAAATTCTAAAGGAAGAACAAAAAATGTATATAATTTTTACTAAATAGCATAATTTTAAATAGAAGATTTGACTAAATTACAATTTTTACATAATTGTAACATTTGAATGTCGAGAGACGAATTTTTGGCTGACCTCTCCCCTTATTAATTTATCTCAAACCTCTTCAAATATAAAAAATTGAATGTCTAATATTACATTCTTCTTCCACAGTTAAATAATATTTGTTTTATTTTGTTTTAATTGCATTGCTCTTCAAGAGTCTTTGAGGTTTGATTTTATTTAAAAAACTATATTTTCTAACTATGACTGTGAATCATATAAACTTGAAACAACCTAAAGTGACTAATAGACTGTTTGGTTACCACAATTAAAATTTGTATTTAACAATTAATAGATCTCACTACCCGTGACGAGATTTGAAATCTGAATTTAATCTTGTTAAAGAATTATTGCATCTACATTAAGACATTTGCATTCTGAATTTACGTTTCCTAATAAGTTAACTCTACTGTTTGCCTAAGTATAAGATATTCAATTTGGTCAGCTTTTTAATCAACAACTAAAAATGGTTAATCTGGACATTTCTGCCCATTGTAGCATTAAGGTTAGGTTAGGTTAGGTTAGGGTACAGTGACTTTCATTCTATTTTAAAACTTCTATTTCCTGTAATTGTCTTTCCCACGATAATTAATGTCGCCACAGTTAAAATTTCGACTCGGGTAAACATATTTCAAAAATCCAAAGCACAGGTGTACATTATGGATTACACACTCGCATTTATTTCATCAAGTCTATACATCAAAATATACATTAAACATACAAATCACTTTATTCATATACTGTAACGAAATGTTCGAGTGCACTGAATCTGTTCATAGATTACGATCGAAAGCGCAAATACCTTTTCGCATTGTGCAAACCTACACAGTCCATTAGATCCAATTTCCAGTGGTATAATTATTTCCAATTTATATAATGAAATCCGATACTCAAGTACGTAAACAAGATTAATGAAAACTGGTAAACTGAGATTTCAACGATAAAGGCGAATCGAATGATGCGCAAATCGCAGTTCCGTAGGGGCACGCCATAAGCACGGGACGATTATAACAGTTCGCGTGCAATAGAAGGCTATGAAAGCAGATCGCAGGTATTCATTAATCGCATGCCTGAGATCGGCATTAGCGAGATGATCTTATCCTTAGTGAATTAAAAGTCATCACCTTCGCTTTCGATATCTGTGACAAGGCGAAACGCGAAGAGGAAGTCACGAAGAGCCGAACCTTTCTTATCGAATTTCCTATATAATTAAAACTCTTGCTTAGGGCATACTGAGGAAATAAAATCTGTATGATACATGTTATTCGAAGTCGTTCAAAGAACCAGGATACTAATGAAAATTATTACACTAGTTAAAGTGACTAAATTCATTGCAAAGGGAAGTAATCAACTGATTGTTATTGACGTCAAACAAGCTAATTCGAAATGTCAAGTCTCACAACAACACTACGTGGCTAACTGATATCAACTAAAATTAGTTTCACCATACATTGTATGAATGGTGACAAATCCGTCAACCAGCTTTCCCTATTTCTTGACATAACATTCCGAATATTAATTTTGTAATGTTATCGCATCACCCATTCTTCATGACCACAAGAGCTTTTTGTTGGAAGCTAATTTGAATCAGAAGTAAGTTTCTATATCTGATCCTAAATATTCAGAAATAGTCTTTTTGGAAATTTGAGGTTAGGATATCTTAAAAATCTGATGTGATGGGCTAAAATAATATTAAAATAATATTTTCAATGCCTCATTGCCAAAATCTATCAATATAACTTTGATAGAGTAATCATTTTAATGCTCTCATTGCTAAAGATGTTTGTAGTAACATTGTCGTATGTAAAGATATGAAAATGATTCGAAGCATGATTCCACAACAATTTGTATACACAGTACTCTAATTGCATTTCTCGTAGTAAAACGTTAAGTATAACTACAATGTTCATTACTCTCGTAATAAGTATGTTATGATACGCGCTTTTGTGGATTACTAAGTATGAACTTATTATGTATAAAAGAAATACCGTAAAACAGTTTCCGTCATCGTATCCTATAAGTCAAATAAATCAATGCTAGTTTTCTTTCGAATAAAGCAACACGTATGTAAAATCTTACTTATTAAAGCCTATAAGAATTTTGTTTAGATTATCAATACTTACAACCTCATCTTCAGGAACAAATACTTTCACAACTTCCTACGACAGTATTTGGCATAAAATACATCATTAATTAAAATAAATTACAGACTACATTGCGAAAAACAAAATACATGAAGTACATAAGCCCCAATATTAGAATAAGTGGACAAAAAATAGTGGACAATCGAATTTACCATGACATCCAATTTATTTTAACTTTTGTTTTAGAGCAACATGCACGTCGAAACTGCAAGTTAAGTGCGTTAGACAAATACGAAACGCACGAATGTAATAAAATAATTCATTTTACCATGAGACTATCATTTTGAAGCATTATTGTAGAGAGTCCTTGAATACAGCAGACGGACTTGTGCGTGTGATCACAAGAGCCATTCTGTAAACGTTGTTGCACGCTATTTTATTTAATGGCTTGTTAAGCCGGTGTGATGCACAGAATTTAATTATTATTCGCTGAAAAAAGGATTAAAGATCCATATTGCAGTATATATGGGAGTAATTTTTATTTCAAGTGTAAAATTTTTAAACCGGAAATACTTTAAATATTACCTAATGTTGAATTATTAAAAAGCGAAAATATTGATTACGAATTTGAAATGATAGGTTTCTGCATCTAACAATATCATAGAAGTCTGATTAATCTTGATTAACTAGTTTTTGCTTCATTGCATTGGTCATTTAATTTATATATAATATAAACAGATTATATTATGTTTTTAATGTAAATAGCGTGTGTTGTACAAAATAAGAATTTCATATATGTTCACCCAAAAAAATATATAGTTACGGATACTACTTGAATAGCAAGATGCAATAATCCCTTACATGTGCCGTTCTTATTTAAGAGGCTGGCCTTACTATCTAAATAGTAACATCTACGAAAGTTGTTTGGCCCGCTTATTACTACTTGTGTAGCCTCAACTATCTAGTTTTTTATGTAACAAGATTATAAACACTATGTGTTTATTAATTATGCTTTTTGTCTTAATGGAGATTAGGATAACATTATATTTAATAAAAATAGGGTCAAGGCTGAATGGATCTATGTTTCCCATTATCGCATTAGATATTTCACTCATTGTGAGGTTTACAAGAAATGTACGAATAATTATTTAATTTTTAGTCACATAAATGAACATTTTTGTGCGTTTATTAAAAAAATTAATACTATGCAAGGTTTTGACTGATTAACAGTGATTCGTGCAAATCGTTCTGGTGTGAAGGTGTTACTGTACTACAAAAACATATTGCAGTAACTATACGAATATATTTGTTTAATTACATTACTATAATTACGAATATTATGCACTCAAATCCCTAAAGATACTTTTTTTCAAGAGAGATAATGAGAAACTGTTGTCCGTCCTGAAAAGTAAATAATTGAAGGAGGTAGTTATAAATATACTGCTGATATCGGAGCTTGCAAGTTCTGAAACGTGATATCGAATGTACGAATTCTGACCTCATTTTCAAATAATTTATTATGCACACACTTCGAGCTTTGGGTCATTATGTATATTCTATACGAGGTACCTCGATTCAACTTCAAGAGGCTGTTCGTTACTTCCTTCTTTTCCATAATATTATTAGACTTTATGACTGCAAGTATAAAAATATATAAAAATAACAAAAATGATCGAAATACTTTTTAAAATAGTTAGCGTTTTCTCAAATTAAATGCTTCTAATTTGTTTCATAATGAGCTCAAGGGATCTTCTGATTTTCTAAACCATTATTGCAAGGAAAATTCTTAATTACTCGGCTAAAATAATTAATTATGCGTTTATTTAACTAAAAATTCAAAAACATTAATAAATTTCATCTAAAACTTTTTACATTTAGAATAGTGTCTGGTTACATATTAAACTTGCAATATATTTACAATTCGACTGTCTTCGTTTTGCAAGTAATTTATTTCGGACGGATGGTAAAATAAAAATCCGATTTTTTGTAAATTTCGTACATTAGTTTACAGACTGATTAGTCTCCTGAAGAAGGTCTAGAAGAGGTAGAAACGTTTTTTCGAAGGTATCAAAAACGCAGGTTGTCTTCTTTTTTAGTTGCTGGTTGCTCCCCCCTTGTTTTTCTGCTTATTTACACTTATTGTATGGTTTATTCACGATTGTGATAATAGCAACATTGTAGGAATAAAATGAATGCAACAGATACCAGAGTGTTTTTATTGACATTTAGTGAGTTTCAACATTCCATGTGATGAAAATAAGTTAATATATAAGCTATGGCGCGACATTTGGCATCGTAGAATATAGGTAGATATCTGCTGCATTAATTTTATTCCTATAATGTCGTTATCATCATCATCACCATCATCCGGTATCCCATACTGGTGTTTCCGATTCCATTATTTGGCTCTCAGCACTCTTAAACCGTCCTTTTTTGGAAATCCTCTTGTTATATGATCAAGCGGACTAGTCCACTTGCGGTAAGCGGATTTCCACTTGCCCCAGAACTATTTTAAGAGTGAAGGCTTGTTTCAAAATGCGTCAAATAATGTTACCAATACTCGAACCGTATGTCAGATTAGTAGCGGGTCGTAACCTGCAATCCTAATAATTTTTAAAATTTCAGCCTCCATATTGGAGCCATCATCTTGAAATCTTGAAATATGATATTATACTCTTGAACAGCGAACCCAAAAAAACCCATAAAATCAAGTCTCATACTATTTAGATTGATTTCTTATATTTACTTTGATTTTTTAAAAATATGACTTCATATTCGTGATCAGCGACCTCAAATACCCTAGACCAACAAGGTTCAACTTCAGTTACTCTAATTTCAGCAATTTTTCAAAAGGAGAGGGGGAAGCATCTTGCAAGTCCAAATTTCAGAAGATCTGTTTCAGTTACTTTTGAAAATGTGTAAAATGTTTATTTTTTGAGAAAGCAAATAGTTCTTTTTTTGTAATTGGTAGCATTTTATACCCACATAGAAATAAAATCTCCAGAATATCCCTAGAATGTTACAAATGTTACAATTGAAATATTGCAATTGTAACATCTCCAGAATATGCTGAAAATGTCTCAAACAAACTGTTGCAAATGAGATATTCTGATAACATTTCATTTGAAATATTTTATATATATGTTTTTCAGAATATCCTAGCGATGTGTTATTCGAAATGTCTAACAACATTTCAAACTTGATGTCGTCCGAATGTTGCTCAGAAAATATTGCAGAACATTGCAGATGAGACCTTCTGAGAATATTTCATTCGAGATATTATATTAGTATTATATGTATTATTGCTATATGTATTATTATTAGAATATTCTGGAGATGTCCCATTTGAAATGTCTCACCATATCTCAAATTTAACATCGCTAGAATGTTTTGCGAGAATCGTTGCAGAACATTGCAGATGAGACATTCTGGAAATATTTCATCTCAGACATTCTATACATACACGGAGAAAAATGACTCCGCTGGATTAGCTGATTCATATCAGCTAAAATTTTCGGCTGGAATTGCCGAAAATATCTGCAATTTTAGCTGTTTTGATTCCGCTAATGTAGCCTTAACCCTACTCAATTCGCGCTTAGCTCTCAATTTCCGCTACATTAGCAGATTTGTTCCGCTAAATTTGCGGACTTTTTCAGTAAATTTAGCTGAAATTATCGGCTATCCCTAACGGAATTCCAAAAGCTATCCCTATAGGATAAAATTGGTAGAATCTGCGGATTTTTCGGCTGATTTAGCCTTGATATTTTTCTCCGTGTATGGTTCTTAGAATATTCTGGAGATACCTCGCCTGAAATGTCTCACCATAATCAATATGCGGTCTACGTTTTAGTATACGTTACTAATGTTCACACGGTAATAATATATATTCGAGCGTAGCGTAGTGGTTAAGACGTCAGATTAGTAAACGGAAGACCCGGGTTCGATTCTCGGTCGGGGCAAATTATTTTCAGCTTTCGCTATATATAGCGAAATTATAAGACTATATTCGTAATGACATATGTAATGATAAACTGTATGGTTTTAAAATGGCTAAGAAAAATGACAATAATAATATGAATCTATTTTAAGCATATGTTTAATGTTGTTCTGAATGCTCTCTAAAAAGTTTTCTTTTTTTTCCCTTCTCAAAAAGTGTTTGTTACTGACATAATTAATAGATATAAATTACGAACAAGTTCAACAAAAGTTTATTTTATATTTAAGACATTATTAAATTTGGCACGTATTATATAATTTGCAATATTTAGTGTGAAATGATGAAAGAGGTATTCAGTACAATAACGTTAGTTCAATTACAATGTATACTCTAAAAGTCCAAGTAAGTGGATAAAAATGTTAGAGAATCATGTGGTAATTAAATATAATTTTTAAATAATCATATGAAATACTCGTAATGGAATTCAAATATTGAAAGGTGCATTGTTGAACTGCATCACGTGAGGATGTAAATTATGCTTCTTAATACCTAAATCATCAAATGATGCTCTGTAATTGTTCTTTATTTGATTAAAGTTTTTAACCTTTTAAATTTGTACATCATAAATATCCAACCAGTTCACATCCTGGGCGGTTGTTAGCTAAAAAAGAATTGCAGTTGGTTCACCTGAATTCGCGAACGTCCATATATTACAGATCGTATATTTTGTGAAATAACAGAAAGAAATTTCGTTCAAAACATTCCAACCCAAATAAAAAAAATTGGCTTTATATATACGGAAAATGTAATATTACGCCAATTGAATAATATTTTTAATTATTTCGTTTGACATCGTAGTTTAACCTAATAAAACAGCATGCATCCCATGCAACTTTGTTAGGTTTCATTACAGAGTTCAAAAAATGCATGACCTCGTAACAAAACAATTGAAAAACTCAATATGCTGGAGATACATTCTATCATCGAAGGATTTCACTCAAAATAGAAATAACCGCGTAATTAATCCTAATTGTCACGCTACTCTCCGTTCGCCATATAAAACAAACATTAAATATTGCCAACGACACAAAGGGAATTGTGAGGTATGCGCGCGTTTGAGCACTGACGTATGGTTTCATGCTTGGACGATTGTGTCTGCTAAACGCGAAACTTACCGTGATGCAAAGTTTCTCTCTTTACTAGTAAAATATAATTCGCCAATTAAACTCGATCGCCCTTGACTTACGCAAGCGACAGAGATCCATCGCGTTGTCGGTCTCGTTCGTTTGTAATCGTTGTTTAAGCAATTTTTTATACCTATTATCATTACATCAATAACCATCCTCATCAAATTCTTT
Source organism: Trichopria drosophilae (assembly GCA_030407085.1). Classification (NCBI taxonomy): domain Eukaryota; kingdom Metazoa; phylum Arthropoda; class Insecta; order Hymenoptera; family Diapriidae; genus Trichopria; species Trichopria drosophilae. The sequence continues at coordinate 156,476,333 of CM059583.1, forward strand.
ATGTCATTCTTACGTTTTTATTAGTACCGTTTGCGGACTAACCCTCCACTTTAGTCGCCGTGCGCAAAGAGTACATAATTAATGAAGGAAGCACGTTGGCGCCCTAAAAAGGAGTTTTTTATTCAATTAGGAAAACGAGTAACTTTTGTAATTAATAAACAACATGCGGGTTGATTGTAATTTCACATTTTGCTTTTTAATGTCGATTTAAAAACTGTCTAAAAACATATGGATTTCTTTGTAAATTTCGGAGAGGTTCAATTTATTTGTTTTTCTGTTTATTTCGGGAAATTACAATTATTTCTTAACTTATTACTGTTTTATTTGATTGATTCAATTAGAATATTACGTTACCATAAATCTAAATTTAATTTTTGATAATGAACATTACACAAATACTACGAGTTCAATAAAAATGATGGATGAATGCTTGTATGTGAAAGGTATAAACGTAAATCATCGGATTCAGTCAAAATAAATTGTACGGTACGTTGAAAGAGCAGAATTTTTTCATCTCCATTGAAACTTTAATACAAAAGGATAATCGCTTTTATAAGTAACATCACTAATGTAAATATATATAGAAGGAGATTTGCTGGTAATTATTTAAATATTCAAATATATATTAAATATTTTTGTTTTCTGATTAAAACATCAGAAAATGGAAAAATATACATGGTAATATTTTATATTTTTCCCAAGACACAATTTTACATTTCATCGCGGTAGAATATAAAAACATAAATATGGTAAAGTGAAAATAGATTCTTTTTCCCTTTAGCATTTAAAATGATAAGCAAATGTTTATTTTGTAAAGTAACTGTCTACACCAAGTACTTTGCTAAATTATTTACATATTCTGTGCAAGTTAACGAAAACTTGATAGAAACCTTCATCGCGGAATTTGAAAGAAATGTTATAGACACTTATATAATATTCGAAGAGTATATAAGAATATCCCCGGCCTCTCCTGTGTATTTCAATTTAAGAAGACGTTTCCAGTAAAATTCTTCTCTCTGTTTGATATGGAAGAATCTTGTTATGAAATTCTATCGCAGGAGACTGTCGCAAGCATGCAGGATTGACATATTTATTCAATTCAGCGCTTTTATTGAATATTTGTCATAGGTTACAGGAAAGTACATTCATTACAACGATATGCATCATTTTTTAGAAATACACGTTTAATAAAATATTATTAAACGTAGGTAGAAGAATTTTCATGCAATTGCTCAGTTGTCTTTTTTAGCTGTTTCAAGTGTACGATAGCGTAAGGATCGAAGGAAATATGTTCTACGAACGAGATGCTCTGAGCCGAAGGCAATAAAAATTTATATTCGCACTAAAGACATATTTGTACCCTTTTCGAGGAAAATGCTATTTTACGACTATATTATATAATGATTGATTTTATGTACTGATGATAGCAATTCAGAACAATTGTTAAGTCAACAATAAGTCACTGTGTTTCGTGGCAAGTAAAATGTAATTACAATGTTGCTAGTTTCTTGTAATGGTTCATTTAACAGTCACAATCTTTAACACCCGAATCTTCCATCTCCCTTTAATGAACTTTCCTCGTGTACAAAAAATACATGACATGCTAATCATGCGTACGTTTTTTTATCGTGGAAATTTACATCTCTCGTGTCCGCAATATCTTGCTCGCGCGTAAAGGTACTGGTACTAGTTTCCGCACTATTTGCAAAAAATATGTTAACTTTGTAGTAATATATTTTTTCAGGGACTATTTATTTCTAATAACTCTTAACAAAATATTTATCAATTAGTGTAATGATTTAAATTTGCATGGTCTACGAAATAATAATATTACCCGTGTCAATTTTCAATTGCATTTCGATATTTTCTGAATCACTGAATAAATATTATTACGATTTCAAAAATAATTAGGAAGACTAATTGTGTACTTCATTGGTCAGAGACTAGAGATAAACTTCAGACCGGTACGTGACCAAGATATAAAAATATACAAATGTTTTCAGCTATATTAGGAAATATATACTACTCACAATATATGTTTTAAAAAATATTCATGTTTTTTCCCAAAACCAAGTTTTGATTTTTTAAATATTGGTTAATTTAGAAACAATTCATTCAATTCTTGTGAGTTTCTCTTAAGTACTATGATAATTTTTCATACATGCACATTGCAATAATTACAATAACTCAAATATCAAGAGAAAGGTAGAAACCCTTGTTATAATTAAATTTCGGATTACGATAGAAATATTTCCGAAAATGTCTACAATGTTTCTAATATGAGATTCACATTTAAATTTAAAATACCGCTCAAATAACAAAATCAAAACTGCAATAATAATTCTTATATATTTTAATTGTATCGAACATAAAGCTGCTTCTAATATCAATTAATATTTTCTGGATCTCTCATGCACACTAAAACTGTAGTAAAATTCAATTACACCATCAAAATGGAATAGTTGAACCTGGCATCAATTTTTAATCTAAAGCAGTCAATTTAGGGTCTTTTCAGATAAATAATCTACTCCTTATTCGAGGTGCTATTAAAGATTTATACCAGATTGAAAGTATACTTCAAAGGATTAAAATATCTTTACTGCTGTAGATTAGATTTAGCAAGTTAATCGAACCGCTTTTGAGTATTTCAATGTCCAATGTCAACAAAAATATTAATTCTCTTTTTATTCGGATCTAATATTTGCAATTTAGTATTGTATTTTAAGTATGATATATTCATTAAACTTGTAGATAATGAAAGTGATAACGATGGTAATCATATATGTAATCCAGTCGAATATGAAAATCTAAAAATTGCTTACTGGAATTTCTATTATTGATGGTGTCAATTTCAGACTCAGCAAAAAAATCTTCTGATATTTATTAAAACATTTTCATTTATTCCATTTAAAGCACGGAATCAATTTATTCAACTTACCAGTTTATTAATAATGAGATTGAAACAATTGAGAATAACGATAGTTATATTGTATTTTATACTTTAAACCCCCCACAATTTATTTAACAGAAATGTGTGCCCTGTTTCAAAGTCAATTTTAACTAGTACTCGTGACAAGTAAATTCTCCGCTAAACCATTTTTGTCCCACTATTCAGAGAATAACGCCGACATGAGGTGAAAATTATTATTTTAGCAATATGCTGAAGACCAGCAAAATGAAAACCACGAGGCATAAACGAAAATGCCAGTTTCATGTAGGAAAGTTTCAAGTACGAAACGCACCGAGAAAATTAAATTTGAAATTCTAAAAGCGGGCAGAGAAATGAATCAATTTTCTCTGCTCAAAACCAAGTACATATTTTTATCTGGCATGTCAAAAATCAATATAACGCAGAATTATCAGTCTGGAGCATATTTGACTTTTCCCAGTTTGTATCGTGTCGTTTATAACCAAATTTTTTGACGGAATATATGGGTATTCTTCCTATACGTTGACCTGCACTGAAGGTCGGCCGATGTATTGAATTTCGTTTGCCACGATTTCCCAATTCTCTGAATTTGTAAAAAGAAAAGCCTGCAACCGAGATATAAGATATATTTCTCTTACATGTTGTAGTGGTCGAAGTTATGAAATGTGATTTATTTAGAAAAATATCGATATTTTTCTAACCAAATATTTTTAATATCATCTTTTAACGTTGATACAAAATTTGTATTTTGGTTACTTTTGCAATATTTTTCTTGTTATAGGTAGGTTATTAAAAACAATAAGGATGACAGAAAAGAATAACTTACAGGATTAATGTTCACCATGACATTCCACAATTTTTTAAAATAATAAAGAATAAGACAAAGTTTTAAAATTTGAAAGTAGATTGGCTGACTTAAAAAACAAGCTTAAATTTAAAATCAATAAGATAAAATGTACTATATATGGTCATTTGTAAACTAAAAAAGTGTTCCTGAAAAACTTATCACAAATTCGTTTAACACAAATTGTCTTCTCTCTAAATTTGAATTAGTGAAAAGTGGGTTACTATTTTAAATTAGTAACGAAAGTTACTAATGGTTAGTCAATTTTAACTAATTGAATCAGTTAATAAAATTATGTTACACATTCAATTAGTAGAAATTGACAAATATTTTGTAAATTTTGTTACTAATTTCAAATAGTAACCCATATTTTCTAAAATTAAGAAAAATGTAGCCAAACAAAAATATATGTTTAAAAAATATAAACAAATATTTTTTTATTTTCAATAAACATTTTACTTTTGACTATTCGAATATTAACATAAATAAACAAATGATCTTTTTACGATATATATTTTTATATATCGTTTGGAATCCGAATCGATCGAAAAGTAATAGTTACACTGTAAAATAAATGTCAAGGTAACGGAGCCAGCATCCGGCTGCACGATTCACACCCACAAAGAAATACATTACGTAGTCTGAGAATAATCGGAGTTTGCGGCAGCACAAAAGACTATATTTGCTCTTATAATAACATGTTTTGGTCGAACGAATTTTCCACTATGTGTTTTACCGAAATATCCCTATTTTTGTGTACTGAATACAAATATCCAAAATTGCTCGATCAATGTTAAAGAAATTCTCATGCAAAACACATACTGCTAATCAAAACGTTAATCGGTTTTACAGTCATCGTTTAATATGTAGAAAAAGTGGATAGTTTAGTATTATTGTAAGTGCAAAATAAATTTTTAAAGTTTTAAAGTTAATTCTTAAATAATTAAGTTATGACGTTGGTTTTCTGTTGATTAAATCGTCCTTTAAAACATTGAATATTTAATAAAATTTATTAGCAATAATTCTGATTATAAGCAGCTATTATGAATTTGAAACGTATATTGTTTTATCAAAATTCAGGAAATAAGTCGGTGAAAAAAAAATGTTTAACACTCCGGGAGTAGAACTCGATTTTGCGCACTGCAGTGAAATATTCGGGCTAAAATGTCAGATTAAAAAATATCGTATGGAACACGGACGAAATAAATATGGATCGCCGACGCTTGGCTCGTGCGACAAACTTCGCACTCGTCGAAGATCGGTCATTGCGCCCTTGTTACATAATATGCTATTATACTACATTCAAGTAAATAAAGAAATTAACGAAATTATTGAACTGGAAAGAAGATCTACATTGAAATAATCGTTTATTTGAATAACATACTTCATTCAATTATGATCATATGTTATTAAATTAAATCAAATTTACTAAAAAACAAAAACGTATATTGCATACAAAATATTTTCTCATTTAAGTAAATTTTTTGCTTCTTTCTTATTTATTTATTGACTATAATTACTTTGTAATTGCACTGTACAAAATGAATCTTTAAATCTTCCACTAATTTTATCTTTAATTGTTCCGTCAATTTTTTATATTGTATAGTATAAGTGTACAATTCATTCTACGATATTTTAAAATACTCTTTATCCCTTCAAACTATTTCCAGGGAAATAAATGAAGTTTAAAATATTTTCCAAACAGCAATGACGACAGGTTACAGGAATCGCCATATATTCTAGCACATTAATTACCGTACGCCGCAGATCATGAATATCGATCATTATTGAATATTCGATTCTCAATCAGATAACAAATGAATTTAAACGCCCAACAAGACTAGAATAAAATTGCATTACATGAGGAATCGACGACATCGATAGGGTTCGTGGAAAATAAGACATTTACATGAGTCTCAGTGCTTTATACTGCCGATCATACGGAGATAAATGCGGAAAAGAACTCAATCGGAGATTTAAGATTCATTGTAAATTTAATTGCGCTTTTCGTAATTTGCATAATTGGTAAAGTGGTATAAAATACAGGACTCTACATGTATTGAATCTGTAATTTTACAAAATTGTTAATAAAAATTAAATAGTCTTGGAACCAAAATGCAAAAAGTAACACAATGTGTCATTAATGACTTTTGATGAAGTAAGATTGCATATTTTACAATGAATAGTTTCCTCTGTGAAGTCAAAAGTCGTCTGCAAGATTTAGAATTTGTTGCCAAAATGTTGAAAACAATGCACTAGTCACAAATGCAGTAGTGGTACGAAATTCTTTAGAATTATATTGATTTTCTTTTTAAATGGGGTTCAAAAAGATTTCAACATCTTTGTAAATACTTTTAAATCGCGCAAACGAGTTGCTGATTACTGAAGTGAAACATTGAAAGAAAATTAAATAAGGCATCATATTGCTACTTATATAACAAAGTGATGATGGAATGTAATTTCAGGATTTTAATACAAAATTAAAGCTGAAAATTACGAAACGAAAGTGTCTACTTTATTAAAATGTATAATTTCTAAATTAAATGTTCTTCAAAGAAAGAAGGCAAAGTCTGTTTTCTATACATCTCATATACTGCAAAAATGCTCCTTCCGTACGTTTCAAAAGCAATTATATTATCTTTTGTTTCTGGCACGCGTTTTACATCGAAGAAAATGAGAATTAAAAAAATCAATTTTACCGCAACTTTAAAAGTTCACAACTTTCAGTTATTAAACTGTAATGAAGGGCTTTCCGTAGTTTGTAAACAAAAAGTGGAAGCGAATTGATTATGGTTACTCACACTCAATAAACCTGTCGATACCAAATGCCTTCAGCAATTATTTACTGAACTTCAGATTTCTCGTTCGAGGGAAAATATGAAGACAACAACAATAATAATTTTATTAAAACATACCCGGTTGTGAGCATCTGAAGTCATAAGAAGTTCTGACACTTTTGAATCTTTTAATCTATGGTTACTTAAAGATAAACTATAGTTTTAATTATAGACATATAAATTTTCGATGTAATATTTCGATATGAAATACAAGAAGAGCGTCAAGCGAGACATTATGAAACATCTTATATGTTTTTTCATTGATAACCGGACAATTAATATGTAAATGAGACAATGTATAAGAAACGTCTTGGGTTTTTGGTTCCATAAATATGTTGACAAAACTATTCCAATGACTAGGTCAACATTTCCTTCAAAACTTTTATCACTCATTAACTTACTACAATGTACTCCACTTTCGAATATGATTTTTTACAAAAGTTGCTATAAATATACCATACAATAAAACAGAAGTTGAAACGCGGCATTACTATTTTTTATGCTTTTATTGATTTTTGCATTCAAAATTAATTTATAAGGATAAATATTGATCATCCGGACTAAAATCTCCCGTTTTTTCAATGCAAACATTTAAATTAAATTTTTTACTCGAAAAGTAAATATTGTTTAACGAAACATATTCCCGTTTTGTTATTCTTGAAAGTGGTTTCGTATGTCAACAATAATTTCTGTTATAGTAAGACAAGGATTTGCACTTTTGAAGTAACTCGTAGGGGTTACCTCATACAAAATGTATACTATCTACTTACGAAATTGGTTTTTGAGAATATTACATTTCTGAACTAGTTTTTTCTAAAATTTTTAAAATATGGTTTTCTATTTAATGCATAAAAATATATTTGACATTTTTAACATTTAATAATACACAATGCTTTATTCGTCAATACATATTACAAATTCGATTTCTACGTATTTGCATTTATAATTATTTTTTTAAATTTGTCAATTTAACTTATACATAAAAATCATATTTACTATGTATATATATAATATTTTTAAAGTCGAGTAAAAAATTATCTGAAGTATAACAAATATCAGCGTACATATACGATCGTGATCAACATATTTTGCAGTAATGAAATTTTCCATATTACATTTCAGGCAAAAATATTTTAAATTATATCAATGTTTCACCACTCTGCAGAAGTTTAAAAAATGTTGCGATACATATACCAAGCATATATTTCTATTGCAATGTTCACAACGATACCAAAAATTTGAAATATCCTATTCGTTTAGAATGATATAAAATAATAATAACTTATAAATTTGAAGCATACACTGCAAAAGATTTTAGGAATTTCATTTGTAATGATGTAAAAAACTGGTGTATAAAATTGTACAGTTATTCGATACAAGTCAGCCAACATAATTTTCAAGATTCTATTTTGAACGCACCCATAAAACAATTATTCTATTATATCACAAACTTTGTAATTTTCAATATACATTCCAATCAGTAAATTATCAAACTGATATATCTAAGATTATACAAGATGAGGATTTTGCATACGTATAACTTCATATTAATTGTATCGCAATGGATATCTCATATATAATAAAACGATACGGACACTAATTAATGCCTGAAGTATAATTACACTAGTTCTATGTGATTTATTAATAATGACAAGATCAATGGAAACATATATTCTCAAACAGTAATCACAATATGCAAATTCGTTTTATTTTTTTTTTAAATATTTTTAGATATTAAGATTAAAAATATATTCGGATGTTTGAAACTAAATATGCGTGAACATCGTATTGTAGAATTCGAGACCGATTGCAGCTTCTCACTATTTCCCTGCATTTATGTGAAATCGATATAGTACTATTATGATCATTATGCACTCGTATGTATCATTATAATGATGCTACATATTTAACAATTAAATTAACGAGGTCTTTATCTGCACGTTTGGTTTCATCAATACTGTTAAATTTATTTTATATTTTCTGATATATTTAAAAAGGAATTAATAAAAAAGTATTTAAGATGTCGTTTAATTAATTTAGTAATTTACCTTACGGATCGTAGAGGTCAACAGTTCGAGAACATTGTGAATTTACCAAATTATTGCCAAATACTTTAACCTAAAGAAACAATGCATTCAATTGGTGCCTTCAGTTCTAAATGAGACCTTACATTTTCTTAATTGTTCTATTCTCAAAATGTTGAATTTGAAAAGGTTTTCTTATATTTAAAGTTGAGGAAAAGTTCCAAAAAATGATTTGGTGAGCAAAAGTATTGTATTTTTTATAACTATTTACAAGACCTTACGAGATCATTGCTTAGAAAAGTCGCTAGGATTTTAATTCTAAATTAATAATTTTACTTGTATAGTGAGGTTTCCTTGAAAAATACTACATAAAAGTCATACAAAAATAATAAAAACAAAAATAGGATAAATTTATAAATTAAGAAAATTTAATCTCGGACATAAAATTAAACACGCCGAGTAAATGCTTTACTTCCAGACATAATACTTTTCATGACGTAATGAAGCTATTAGAAAATATGATTTGATACGTTTAAAAATTCAGCGCATTCGCAAATTCTTAGTGTTACAATTAGTCGCGGTACCTTGCATCTGGCAATTAAACGCTAACATATGAAATTCAAAATATTGAAGTCAATTAAACGGTTGGCCAGTAGTACACAATTATTAAACGTGGAAATGAAAATGAAGCTTTTGAAGTAAACGTACGCATATAATATAGAGCGCTCTGGCAGAAAGCAGTTTCGAATTACTGCGGTTAAATTACGTACCGATACAATGGGTCAAGGAAGTGCATATTTACGTGTGTCAAGATAAATAAAGTTAGCAATAACTTTTAAAAATGTATGAGTAAGTCCTTCAATTATTCTCATATTTTGAACCTACAATACTGCTTAATGAAAAATGGATTAGTACGTGGTAACTTCGCAAGCGATTACATATATACAGTTAAAAATCATGTGGTAAAAAGTTAATTTATAAGAGATGAAAAATGGGAAAAAAGATTGAACCTTATTTATGACCTGAACTGGATTGAACTCCGCAACCAAGGGTTTATTTTTTATAAACTTCCCGTGGCTTCTTTTAGTCTGTCATTTTTTATGTAATAAACTTTTAGAAGCTTCAAATGATTTATCATGTCCCGTGTTAATAAATAAAATACACAACAGATGATATGATAATGTTAAAGAAAGACAATAATTAAACGTATGGAAATTTTGCTCGACTTCATGTTTGCAAATAAACTGAAGATGAATTAAAAACTGTACAAATGTTCTTCTTTATTGCAACATTTCTAATTAATAATGTTTTATACTAAATAATTATAGTTATGTTTATTCTATTAAAATAATTGGTTACACATTGAATATACTGATACCAGAAGTAGATTTATAAACCGTTGTACTGTACAGTTAAAAGATGGCTTTTAAATTTATGAAAAGGCCTATCAAACTACGCATACATATGGATTGTAAAATGAAGTATATAATTTTACTTATTACACAATTTTAAAATGAATATACTTATTCAATATATTCATAATTTTATATTAAATTGACAAGTAATTACACTGCTCTACATGATTTTTGTGAATAACATGCCACATAGTGTTTCCGAAAGGAATTTTCATGCTGAAAAAGATGGCGCTGGTAGAAGTTTCCTATCACGTCGCATTTCCGAGAAAAATGCGATTAAATGTGTTAAAATTTGTGTTTGCATTCGCGGAAAAAATAAATGGTTGTCCTAACTGCTAATAAGTAGTTATGCCTACCAGATAGCTAGTAAATCTTACTTACTTATTAGTTGAGACAACATTTATTTTGTAACAAAAGGGAATTTACTTTTGACAATCGCAGCATCAATTTTGAAGTATCTTTTTATGCTGAAAACAATGGCGCTGGCAGACTTCTCCCATCACTGCGCATTTTCTAGAAAAGTGAGGTTAAGTGTCTCAACATGTTCGTGTTTGGCATTATTTCAGTTGAATTTGTAGCAAAAGAGAATTTACTTTTGACGATTGCAGTATAATTCCTAATGTGCACTTAAAAACAGGCATTACCCCTAAGTGAACGTTGAATAAAACTGTTTAAACAACATTATGATATGCATTCCTTCAAATCTATTTACTTATTTTTAAAAAATATAATTATTGAAATCATTAAATTTTCTGTTCATAACCTTGTGCCAACCATTTTTTGTCTATTTATAGCGCAATAGGCAATAGGCCAGTTGGTTGTAACAAGTATGTGTTGATTTTTTATTTTTAAAAAATTTTCATCTGATTCATGATCATGAAACTCAAAAACCTCTTAGGAAACAATTTCAAATAAATCTAATCAATTATTTAATAATGTATCTGCTATATTAGATCCTCCATTTTAAATTTGGAAAAACTGACATCCTATTGGTAATCAGCGACCTTCATAACCCGCAAGTACGTAGGTTCCAGTGAATGTCAAGTGATTTTAAAAAATTCGTCCGCCATATTGGATCCGCCATTTTAATTATCCAGAAACTGACATGAGATTCCTAATCTGTTATTGTTTTTTCATGTAGTTGTGAATGTTGTATTCTTCTCTTAGAGTTTGTAAAGGTTAATTTTGTGTCTGGCCATTTTCATAAACCTTAGATAGTGTTATTAACTTTAACTTAATCCACTTGATGAAAAGATATTTGGGAGGCTTATCAATATAAGTCTAAAAAATTGCTGTCATGTAATTTCAAAGAAAGTTTCAAGGACGTGACTTAATGCATTGCGATAAAATGTTTAAACATCTTTTGCATAATTTTTTCCGTTCATATATGGAGAACTAGTAATTTATTTATTTACAAATATTTTGTGTGTTCTACACTCGCAAGACTTTGCCTTGCAAGATCTTGGATTTTGCATAACCAAGTTTCCAGAGTGCTAATACGTAGTTCGCAACCGATCCTATAATCTATTACGAAATTTCAACCCTCGGCAACCACGAACCGATATACAGATACTCTTATTCACGCAGGTTTCTCACTTCATTCCACTGACAGACTTATTACTAAAAGCCTCTGGACGCGAGAGTAGTGGCTTTTACTTGATCATTTAGTTGCCTTAATTACGTCAAAACATTCCAAAGATTCGTCGGGATCACTTATCAAATTCGCTCATTGCTTTATGTTATGTTACGCTTGCCTGAGTTAAGAACAGGTTTTTTTGACATTCACCTGTCACTAATACTTTACCCTTCCCACTTATGTCATTGACCGGAATTTATTATCGGGACTCCGAGTAAAATATTATACTAAAAACCCCGATATCGAGCACGTTTTACATTATACGTAGTGCCAATGCATCAGGTGTCATCTATATTTGGCCATATTGAAAAATTGAATTTTATTCGATTCTGCGCACGATTGAGCAGAAGGTTTTAAATTTATTAGCAAGAATAAATGTAAAAATAGTATTTATTTATTACTGATCTGGTACAAATATGTAAAACAAATATACGAAAATGAATGACTTTCTATTACTCCATTTAAAAAAATAAAATCCTATAAAGCTATAAAAAAATTGTATAATAATGACTAGTTTTACCATAATCCTCTTATAATTGTATATCAATTTTAGTACATCATTTCTCAAAGAATTGCTGCATATCTCATGTATGATTTTTTTGCATTTATTATATTCTGATCTGCGGAAGTTTATAATTGTAGAATATAAATATTATTACAAATATGATTTTTATCAAAATAATGAAAACACTTTAAGTCTGATTACTCGTGTATAGTGACAATCACATATAAGCTCATTTTGACTGCTAAAAATGTAGAGTGTAACCAGTAGGTCAGTTTTTAAGAAAATATTTTAAATCATTATTAAGTTTTCGATGGGTATATTGACATTATAACATGTCTAAAAGGCAAACAGGAACATAAAGATAATGGAAAATATCAAGTCGATTCGTATACTGGTTTACATTATAGAAAATTCTTAGTTTTAAGTTTGCATTTAATATCTCGATTTTAAAAAGAATACTGTAAACCTATTTTATATACCCCACATACGATAATGAATCATTCATGCCCATACATGAACTAAAAAATATTATCCTGAAGATATACTGAATTTAAGAATGTATTTATTTTGTTTCCAGAATATTCAATTATGACGTATTTTTTATCCTCACAACAGTAAATTATATTTTCATGATACAATTTTTTTCTCATTTAATTAACCTTTCTAGCTTGAGTGTCCCTTACTGTAAATTAACAAAAAAACGATAAAAACAAAATCTTTGTTATGCTTCCTAGACGACAAAAAAATTAATAGTTGGTTTTACTATCTAAAACGTTAGTTTTTTGGTACAACCACGTTTTTTAGTTGTTTTTCAAATAAACAGTAGTACTTGGTTACTTGATTTGTCGAATTCACTGTTTTTATAGCATAATTAACTAAAAACTACCGCTGTTTTTTATTTTACTATCTACTTAGTTAGTAGTTCCAATTATTCTATTCTTTTCTCATAAATAAACAATGATAAGTACTATTCCAGAACTAATTGTTTAGATCAAAACAAACTATAGACTTGAAAAAAGGACGATCTAACCATGCTCTTGCGATCTTAGTAAACAGTCGGACAGTCTTTTCTGATACATATATTGTACCAAAAACTCAGGACAACTGGAAGCTTTACTGAAATCTATACAGTTTAGTGGAAAGTCATTAAGGTGGACATTAAGAAGGCCGACATTAATTCCGAATGAAAAATATTCCGCATGTGCATTAATCCGAAGGTCCAAAAATCTGAAAATCAAATATTCGAAGGTCTAAAATTCCGAAAAATAAATTATCATTGTGCGGTGCTAATTATCCAGTTATTAATTCATCATTGGAATTCATGTCCAGGAATTATTAAGAAAAATTTGTAAGAAATAAAGCTCGGACTTTCTGTCTCTTTTGCCTGCATGTAATTCCAGTGATAAATTAATAAGTTGCCAATCAGTACCGCAGAAAGGAATATTGATTAGTTTTCAGTTTATTTATTTTCGGACTTTTATATCTTGGATTAATGCATCATCAAGTTTTCGAAGTTTTGTAAATGTTTTTCTAGAAATAGTTTTTGCAATATAATTTGAGATTTCCAATGTAGTTACATTCCAAGAATGACCTAATTCTTTTCGTACGTTCAATGTAATTATTTATGTAGGTGTTAAAAGAAGGGAAATTTCGATAATTTTTTATTCTTATTCGAAAATAATTTTGAAATATAATAATTTGAACGACCGAATAATAATGTTAATTATAATTATTCAGTACTAGACAAAATTTATGCAATTTATGATACAATATTTATAAATAATAATTATAATAATATATTACGAATAATTATGAACTACTGTTTATTATGAAATGTAATCAATTCGGAAATGGAGTCAACATGGAGTTCTATAACTAGAAATATCAACCATCAAATTATCAAACCGCAACGCACCAATAAATGAACAAGTATTAATTACAGCAGCATAATAAAACCTATGATGATCACTTGTTCTAACTTTTTTTGTTAAATTTTATATAGACACTTTCAGTAATTAAGTTACGGCTAAAAGATACATCTTTGCGCAATAAATAAAATCGATTTGAAAAATTCAAATGACGCACGACTAATGCATGAGTATCTTTTACCATTGCAAGGCAGACAACTTATCGCGGTTTGCTCATGGTTGCACTTTCATAAAGCCATGCAGCTGCAGCTTGCAAGAACGGCTCGAGAATCACCCATTTGTAAATGATGAATCCGTAAACGCTCAAGATTGCTTGATGCCGTTTAGCAAATCTGCATTGTGCATATATAGTTCATAACGCCGAACATAATTGTTACGTCCATTACTGTAGTACCATAAATATCGAAGATCCTGGAATAGCGCCGTTGTAGTATAATTATTTTCTAGGAAAATCATAACGACCAAACTTTACAAATTAACAAACGAATTAAAACCGAAATACATATTTCTATATTAAATTCAAATTTGTTTTTTTTCGAGGCGTCGAGATGTTTATGGAATATTTAGGGAATTTATTTACAAACGATTAAATTTTAATGTATGATTAAATCAAGCTTTAAAACGAATCGATAAACAATGACAAAAATAAAGGTTATGGTGTTCACACCGGTTACGTATTGTTTACGCGTAGCCATTTAAATGATGAGTAATACCATTTGTAGGATGAAATCTTTGATACAAAAGTGTTTTCGGAATAGAAAATCGATCTCTTAAAAATTACATCGACGATTTCTTAATGATACTGGGCGAAAGGGTAACAGTAATAATACGATCAATGGTAATGCCTACTTTTCACTGAAAATTGTGTTCCTGCGATTATAAATAGTAGATTTTGTAACAATAATAAAAATAAAAATTAGATTCCAATTTTTCCAAACAAACCATCAAAAGAGTATTTTGATGGCTACTCTGGTAGAAATGAAAACATTTTTTGTACAATTCTTGTATAATATTCTTACTTACCTGTTAAAGGTATAGGGGAAATGGCCAGCCTAAGGAAAAATGGACAAATTTCTACCAGAGTAAGTATACCAGAAATAGAGATTGTGAAGATAATGTGGTAATCGGAAGAAAAGCAAGTTAAATAATTGCAGACAATTTGAGATATTATGGGAAAGTGTGCGTGTACGGGTAGTTCCTAGTCAGGTAAGTATTGAATAATATTATTGGGAATTTTAGAAAAGTTTTGTATCATATTTTCTTGGTGATTCAACTCAATAGTATAATAATAAAAAACAAATTCATTTAGGCCACGTTATTTTTGCCTTTTTTACTCAGAATGTTCTAATATTCAATTAACATTTGAAAAAATGTTCAAATGAAATTAAAAATAAAAAAAAGCTACATTTCTTACATACATAACATGAATTTAATCCATTAAGTCCCGAATGGATATTTTTTCACTACAATTTTCAACGGTTGTATTTTGTGTAGAAACGGTTCTAAAAAATTTGGCATAAGGCATATCTAACGTAAAATTAACTGAACTTTCAGAATCTACTATTAGATTTTTCAAAAAATGCAACAGTGAAAAACTATATGCCGTTTTTTTTAAATGCATGCATTTTTCAAATGAACCTTTTTTTTTATTTCGTCTTTTCACATTGAAATCGTTTCAGAATTCCTCTAAAGGATAAAGAAATCGTGGCCTCGAGTCTTACACTTTAAAATGTACCTATGCCCATTTTGAAAATAAAGGTGAAAGCATCCAAAATAGCGTCTCAAACACATAAAAAATTCCGCGAAAAATTTAGGAATTTTTTATTCGGAAACGGTAGACTTTAGGAAAAAAATTTACAGAAGTAATTGATCAATGAATACGCTGAATTTGTACAGAACTTGAGGTAGAATGAGAAAGAGGTAGATATTGTGGTTGTTCCTATTCTAAATGAGTTTGGTCTGTATAATGTCACATTTCGTGATTAAAAAATCTTTGGAACATTTTTAGTCTGTAAAATTATTTAAAGCATCTTCAAATCATATATATGCTTGTTAAAAGCTCTTAAATTATTATGTAAATTTTGTCATCTATTGACCAATTTAAAAATCTTGCAGTATAATCGGGACATTTTTAAGGAGAAAAAAAACAGGGCAAAGTAATCTTTTTCTTCTATTTCAATCACCTTTTGTTGTCATAAATAACGTTCGTTTATATTTGCTCTCATACTTGCGTGAGCAGCCTTCCCCGAAAAAAACTTTTCCGTGTTCAAATAAAGACAAAATCAAAATAACAAAAATAACAAATCCCATCAGAAAAATAATTCTGTGTCATGTATACAAGTTTTTTTATATTTTTTTGCATAATAAAATTGAAATCCATAAGTAAAGAAGTTGACACTTTTTCACAAATGTGAAATTTTATTTCGTTTTCCCTAATACGTCGAACGAATTACCAAGCGAATTAATCTATTAAATATAAGGACAGTTCAAGTTTTCATAAAAAATCTAAGATTATGAGTGTGTATTAACGTATTTAATACGAGATTATTTATTTATCTAAACACGATTGGTACATGTGTAACACATGTTGTTAAAGGGGGAATATACATACATCGATTTCCATGTGGTAAAGTATGATGTTCTACATACATTTTCTGCATTCCTTGCAGCGACGTATTGATTTTTTAAAAATAAAAATAAAGCGCCTGTCGTTGTTCTTTTATATTTACTTTCAGTCTTCTTATATGCATATCCACATTTTTGTTGAAAGTTAGGTAAATAAAATAGGATCAACCCCGCTGTTACACAAAGGAAATGTACATAGAAATAACAAGCGGTCAGAGCTATTGAAATTTTGGAAGCCTATGGTACCATGTGTTTGCAGATATTTTTCAGTAATATATGCAATGCGAAAATTAGTCAGAATAATTGTAATTTGAATTGTAGTCTTGAACATGCAATACGTAATTGATAAAAAAGAGTTTTATATTAATCTATGATATTTATTCTTATGATATTATAATTTTTAATTTTAACATTTAAAAATGTAAATTTTGTTAGTTAACTGTATATTTTAATTAGTTCTATTACTCGCAGGTATTACCGAAATGCGTAAAACGATATCCGCAAAATACATGGTTACAATAATATAGCAATATATATTAACAGGTAAACCTGTTTTTTTCAAATTGTTGGTAAACAATATAATACGGCATTAATTATTAATAATTAAATTAATTATTATATAATGAAATACACTAAGCCCTAAATTACTATTAAAACATTATCATCTTATTTTAATGCTGATTCGGCTAAAAAAAATATTTAGATATATAAATTTCAACAAAATCTAATAACGTCATTTTACTATTTCGAATAAGCTAACATTAGCTTATTTTATAGTTGCGATACATTACAATCTTTGCTAAATATAATTAGATTCATCACTTTTCCCAAATACGATAGCGCAATTAAGTTAAATCGCAGAGTAATTAATAATTTGATTAAAACACGAACATTTAGACGCGTAAATGTAAACTAACCGTTACTATATACGTCTACATATAAACAGTGTCTTGTTAAACACGATATATGGATTGACCGAATTGATACACTAAAATTCTATCCTGATCAGGAGAAATTTAAAAAACAATAACTATAGTTTTAATCGACATCATGCAATTATCCAAATTTTATTCTTAAACAAATTATTATCTGCATTCTGCACTACATAACATCCTTCAATTCCACTCCGTAACTAGTAATAAAAACACGTGATACATGTAGACGAACGTACGTTAAATGATCAATGTATAGATAAACAATGCTGATGTGATTAAAGGACACTGCGAATTAGGATGAAAAAAAAAGAAAATATTCAATGCAAGTACGATTTTCAGTTTAACAATATTCATCGCCACAAAAAAAAACTCCGTAACTACTGTAAACTTTCAATTTTGGTACCTAGAATGTTTTTGTATTTAAATAAGATGTTGCCAATACTACTGACTCGTGTATTTTTTAAATAATAGAAACAATAATGTAAAAAATAATGTTCATAATGATTGTAACAACGCATTTTACAACACTATTCAGGTCTTCCTCTTGACATAAAACCAGTAATATCGGTGTTTTAATTAATTTCTTTTCAATTAAATCTTAATTTTGAATTGGTTCTTTTTGAGAGAATGCCCTATATATAATTTAGTTCTCAATTAAATTATCACATATTACTTTATAAATTCGTATTTATAAAATTTACAGAAATTGAAAAAGATTCTTTTAAACTTGAGACAAGACAATGGACACTCTTTGAAGTCACACGCATTCACACCTAAGGAAATCGCGAGGCAAAAGAAATTCATAAACTTGAATAAAATGGGAAATCGACTCTCGTCCTTTCCTGCACTTCCAGCAGGTTTCCTATTTTCGATTTTATCGTCTGTAGACGTAGGCATTGGGTGATCTAAAGAGAACATGGCGTATATGAATCGCACTTGTACCAGTATAAGGTTTCTAAGAGCTTCCGCTCGGATGAAAGATTGAACTAAAAGAAACGGGAAAATACGATGAACGATCGTTTCGTTTAGGAATCACTACTTGCGATTATACAATTAGAAATCCTGAATCTTCGACTATACACTTATACCTCAGATTTAATTTTTGAATGGTCGACAATAAATTGTAAAGAGTCAGTTAAAGTTAGAATCTGATCAGTGACTTTAACCCAGACGATGTGCTAACTTCAACTTATGTTTCTGTGATGATCCCTTCAAAATACTTAAAGCTGGATAACTACCAGGAAGATAATAGGCCGTATTGACATCATCAACATGCAGAGGACGTGAATTTGGAGTTTAGTAACGCACTATGAAAATGTAAAAAAAAAAATATCACGTATCACCGCAAGGGATATGTTTGCATCATTATAGTGCCTTTTCACCCTAAAAAGGTAATACAAATGTTAAATTTTATGGTTTTGTAATTATAAAAATTATTCAATTTTTGACATTGCCATTCATGAATCAGTTGTTCTAAAGGTGAGACAGAAATGTTGCAAACAAACCGTCATGAGTGATAAACACTGATTACAGTTCACTTAAGACACATCATTAAAAAATCCATTTAACGCAAAAAATCTGACACAGTAATCGTTCTGTTTGAATGCCATTTCATTACTAAATTTGTGAATTCGGCAGTATCAGTTAAAATATACAACTGTTATACTAACAATAAGCCATTCTGCGTGAAGCGCATCAATCAACTCTCAGAGTCAGTCCAAATTTTATATATATTGACAGTTTCTGACTAGATAGAATGTTGTATTAAATATTTTTTTAAATTTCGAACTCTTTGAGTTATAAATAATTAAAAATATAGGGTTCTCTTATTTCAAAAATTTGTAGCTCTTTCTTGTTTCAGTTTTAAGGAAAGTTAATACAGGGAAGTTGTGAGTGAATGTCATTTTTTAAAGAAATTATATTTTATGCAATAAATATTGTTTATCTATATTCAAAAATTGTAAAACTACATATTTTTTCTTAATAAACAGAGATGTCTGACTATAACTTCAGAAATTTGCAAAAATCATAGAGTAATGTTGTATTAGAGAAGATTTTTCTCGACAAAAATAAGCCTTTGCTTACTAAAATCCATTCATTTAAAAAATTAGCGAAAACAAAAAAATTGGAGTCATTAATAAAAGTTATTTAACAAATTATTTTTGCGGGTTTCAATATTCTTTATTACCAGTATCGCTTTCTCGCGTCAAAAATATCATTAATAATGAAAATTAATTTCGTGGAATCGGTTTTAAATATTTTTCTGAAGCATTCCATATCCCGGGGTCGAACTACCTTAAGTGAGATTGAAAACAAATCAGAATGCAGTGAAATCGAAAGAAAAGGTTATTTTTATAACATTTGTAAATTATAAATTAATTTCATTTTTTGAATAAAATCTAACTCGGCAACGACCAGAACAGAGACTTTACGATCAAATATACTTTATAAAATAATGAAAAATAGCTGTCGGAGATGACAAACTCTATTTTCCACGTCATATAAAAAATTATATGATCCACGGGGGAGACTACTTAGAAGCTACTTGTACAATATTCTCCTCTTTCATCTTTGACTCGTGTGCGAACATTGCACTCGTAAATCAAAAGTATCTTCCTAGAGTCCCTTAGTATATAATATACTATTATGAGCGTTATTTTCGAAACATTCTATCAACAAAGATGAATGACAAACTTGGATGAAATTACATGTTTACGACCAATTTAAAATAGCTGTCATTTTTTCTCTTTAAAAATATATATCGTATTTATCGCATCCAACCCAACATATATATACCACTTACTGATTCATAGAAAATATCACAAGCAGAAGACAGCACCAGCAAAGAGTACTAAACCATATAATATTAAAGAATTTTAGCTTAGAAAACAGATTTAAATCTATATATAACATCAGCATTGCCAGAATAATAAACGTTAATTAAGCAAAAGTCTATATAAGATAATGCAGATTATTCGATAACTTACAAAATATTTTTAACTGCAATTTAAAAACAGTCAGGCATTGGTCTGCTTGTAAATTACATTAATAAATTTTTCGTAAATTGTGAGTCTCTACAATAAAAAATATGATTAATGACAATTACGTTCCTAGATTACTTTTAAATGCTTAATTTTAAAATAATAACCCTCGTCTCTGGAAAACTTAATTTTCTGGCAAGATCCCAACATTTGTACCGACCACATTTCATAACAGCGATAATTATACATTATAACCATGCGAATTAATCTGTTGTTTCGTCTAAAAAATATGATTTACAAATCATTTTTTTGAAGTCCATGTACGTATATGGCCAAGGCCATTGGAATGTGTGATTATCAAAACTATCAATGATGATACTCATTATTAATGATGGTTCCAGTGCAGAGCGGTTAAAATAAAAAAGGGGCCAAGGTAAGATGAAGTTCAGGAAAGTAAAAGTAATGGCGTTTTCCTATTATATAGAAGAATGTAGATTATAAATCTCATGGCTTGTCTTAACATTTCTAAATGACGTATACAAAAAATGTGTTTGACGCATTGTGAAGTCAACTGGGCTTCAATGAAACGTTCGCTTAGTATCACAAGGAAATTTTGCAGTCCACACGATGTTTTACTGTACTATCGTAATTTAAATTAATAAAATATATAAATAGTACATTATAAAACCAATATGATTTGATTTCCTGCTTTATATTATAACTAAATTTTATATTCATGCTTACACTGTGAAACATTGGAAGAAAATACGTTTTTGAATAGGATTTTGAAGTCCTACCCGTGTTTATACCTATTAGAAATTTCTGTATATAGTAAACTTCGGAAACAAGTAACTGAAGTTTTATTCGTGATATACGTTTCTCAAAATTATTAAACCGTCTCTAAAAATGGCAAAATTGTCTCTGGAAATTATGAAACATTTATAGAAAATTTTGGTAATGGTAAATGCATAATACTTCAGTAACATGTTTAGGACGTTTACTACAGAAATTTCAGCATGCATATTAAAGTTCCGTGATATATGTGTACGCACACTCTCAATTTGAAGCAGTGACAATTCACTGATTCTCACTGAATACTTACTGATTGGAGCGACTAAAAAGCAGTGAAATTTCACTAGTTTAGTCAATGCAATTAAGTTGCTTTATGAGACAATAAAATTGACAGTGAATATGATGAAAGTCACTGACCCAGAGGTGAGTATTCATTCGCTGATTCAAATAGTAAATTCTTATATTTTATGATTTTGTAAATTTTATTCACAATTGGCCATCACATTTCTATCCATATAAATATAAGCGAGGCGCCAACTAATAACTGATGTGAAAAAGCAAATAAACCTTGTGAAACCAGCAATATTCTCTGCCTTATATTCGGATACTAATTATTTATGTTTACATTAGTATTGTTTGGATCTTCTTCGTCAATAAAACATTTGTTTCCAATACTGCTTAATAGAAATATTTGTTTACATTTAAGTAATGAATTTTGAAAAATAAAAAATTGAAAATTAGAAAATTAAAAATTGGCTTTTCAATTTGTGAACAAATTTATGCACAATGATTACTGTTACAATAAGAATGTCACAGTAAGAAAATATGCAAATTTAGAAATTATTATAAAGCTGCTTATGCATACATGCTGGTAAGCTTCTTATAAATTGCAATAACGGCAATAGTAGAAAAACTATTTGCTTACTTTTTTAGTAGATAGTATCAAACAAATATTATTTCAGTGATTGAACATTCGAAGATTAAATTTAATCACGATTTCTATAGATACTGCTCAAAAGTTACTAACGAAAACTGCTAGACAATACCATAAAAAACTATTGTTTCAATAAATTGATTTTCAAGCGAAGTTTAAATATTTCTAAAGGAAGGAAGTATATTATTTGATAGCGTCTATTTTTATCCCGCGTTAAAAGTATAGTGGAATGGAGTAGTGTAAGATAACTGAACAATATTCCGCCAGGGAATAGTTTTGAACAAAAAGTAATATCTGGAAAGTATAAATCACGAGCGAAAGAACTGAGACTTTATCAAAATTATGAAACTTAAATGCAGATTGTGGATGTTTGAAATGTTAGGTTCTCCTTTTAAGGTGTTACTAAATACCGACTTGCTATTTTAATCTTGCGTTCGGGCCGATTTTGTCCTGAAAAACAACTTTCATAAAACCGACGTAAAAAATCATGGTTTGCTTTTTGTGCTGATTTTTGAAAGACGGCACACCAACGCAGAAAATGTTTATATTGTTTACACAGTTAACTATTGAATTTGGAAGATTAATGCTGTAGGTGACCTGGACAACTGTCTGACGGCTACAAAAATTTACTCTGCCAAATTCGCGTTAATTCCGGAATTAATATCACTGAAATTGGATGTGAGCGCATTAAAAATACCCTAAAGCGCATGAAATATGTTTGAGCTAGAAAATATTTATAAAACAAAAAAAAATTGTTAAATATGTTATAATTAACTTACCATTATTATAATATTAATCAGTTTGGTTATTATAATAATTAATTTGTCCCTTTATAAGAAAATGACTCTGAAACTGCCTAAAAAAAGAATATTTTACTTTGTTATTTGTATTTCCATAAAATACATATTTCAAATTTCGAAATACCGACTTTCTCGGCCCGATATATTGTTAAATACAACTCTTTAAATTTGAATTAGCAAAAAGTGGTATTTGAAATTAGTAAAAAAACTTACTAATTATTAGTTCATTTTA
Source organism: Trichopria drosophilae (assembly GCA_030407085.1). Taxonomy (NCBI): domain Eukaryota; kingdom Metazoa; phylum Arthropoda; class Insecta; order Hymenoptera; family Diapriidae; genus Trichopria; species Trichopria drosophilae. The sequence goes on from CM059583.1 coordinate 156,499,750, forward strand.
ACTAATTGAATGAGTTAATAAAATTATGTTACTCCGTCAATTAGTAGAAATTGACCAATATTTTGTAAATTTTGTTACTAATTTCAAATAGTAACCCACTTTTCACTAATTCAGTTTTAGGGAGAATGAAATAACATATCGAGACATTTACGAGATTTCGACGAGAATCTCGCATCTCGATCTCGAACACCAGACCTCATTTTGTTCTCGAATCTTGTCTCGAAATTCAGATGACGCCACGTAAAGGCGAGATCAAGAACGGTCTCGTCAGTATGTCTGGTCTCATCCCTAATCAGATCAAATATTTGCTATCGACTCGGACTACAGTGGAATCGCAACTTAAATGACATATGTTCAGATCTAATGTCAAATATAGCAGAACGGTTTTATAGATGTTTGCAGGTGCAGGTGAATAATTATGCTTATATTATATTATTATATTAATTTTTAAACAACATTTTTATTTTTTAATTCGAATTGAATGGAACTGATGAATTTAAATTTATTTTTGGACGAATACAATAAGGATAATATTATTTTAACCATTTTGTTTTAAAAAGATATTTGTATAAATAAACACATAAATTCTACATTGTTAAACGATTAAGGTAAAATTATAATTTTTCAGATTCAATCTGATTAAGATTTACAGGTTTATTGAATAATTATTGAAATAAATTTATTCGGTTATTAACCATTGCTGATAGATGTACAAAGATCTTCATGCAATCACAAGCAAAACAACTTATTTTAATAAACGTCTAATACAAATATAACACTTATCAATCGATTAAATAGGATCAGTCCAGATTACATCGGATAAAAATTTTATTTTTTTAAATCATATTCAATGACATAAGATTCTTAATAATCAGGTGGAACGGTCTTATGGGAACAAATTCCATTGAGATTTCACTCAGATATAATTAGATTGCAATAAATTTATTACGATATTGCATTGACTACTGTTAGAGTATCTGAACGAACTAGAAATTAAATCTGTTCAGTGAGATGCATTATAACAATTGGAACTTCTGCAATACATCCATTATAATGTATATGCACAATAAAATGCCAGATTAAATCTACAAGTTTTTTAAATCAAGACTGGTTATTGTGTAATTTCCATTTATTGATGTTCCTGGATTTAATTATTCCATAACTTTAATCATATCTGATCAGATTCTGATTTATATAAATAAGGACTGAACACAGTCTGATTTGCTTACGCTCTCTTATGATCTTCACGTAATTTTTTATAAGAATTTCAATTTGGACTTATTGGACTTATTTTGAATCACTTTCATAGTAACAATAATAAATTCGAAGAATAACTGATAAAATAACAATTTGCGTTCTTTGCACAACACTTTAGTGATAAAAACTTACTTCTTTTCTGTAATACGTCCAATAAATAAGCACTCAAGAGAGTAGGTCGATGCCGCCAAAACTCACAAGAACATGATAAAAACCAATTTCAAGCACACACTACTTCCTCCCGAAAACCGCGATCGTGGTCTCGGAAATTTAATTTTCGAAAAAAATTTCGCGACAGGTGCCAAAGGGAGCAATGCGCGATCCCTCCCGAGCTTAGGAGGGCTGAAGTGTCAAATGGAACTTGTGTCGATGTTTTGCCTTCATTTATATAAGAAAGTCCCAAGGATCAGTCCTAAGAGAGGAAGGGGCAGATGCTGCGTCCATGCACATATCGCACGCTTGCGAACGTTACGCATTCGTCTGTTGCGATCAACAGTAGTGGGAGACTCGCACTTTCGTTCCTTAACTATCAAGGTCCCCGATGAGACTCGATTTTATGCTCATTCAAAGTTCCCACGTCACTAATCCGGAAGTTTTCGTCGGGATTTCCTCGGTCCATCGATGCCGAACGCAACCAGATGGTCAAAAATCGCATGAAAAACACAATGCGGGAACGTGTTGATAGTAAAATTGATTTTTTTTATCGATATGTCAAACGTAACAATGAAAAAACAGTAGGCGAAAAATAAAGAATATGAATCATTAAGGACGTCATGGCATGAGAACTGCTCGTAATTTTTGTTATTGTATAACGATGTCGTAATCATAAAAACTAATTTATTGATTTTCTCTAGCAATTTAAATACGTTTTGTATGAATTATAGTAATAAAATCTGAATGAAAATAATAAACTCAAATGATACCAATTACCCACAAAACAATTAAAATAGTCGATACTTAACCAAAGACGTTGCAAAGTAAACATGAATTCCTGAAATTAAGAGACTTCAGTAAATGCTTTATGTAATTAAATCATATTCATGCAATGGCAGGGTGAATTTGAGCGAAAATTAAAGACGACGAATAATTAAATTTGGGGGCTTTATTACAATTTGAAAAAAGAAATGCAATTATCTAGCCAAAAATGTAGATCTTATTATTTCACAGTGTCAGTGTCTTAATGTAAACCAACAAAAACATACTACTAACCATTTAAAATCTGAATACTTCGTAAAAATACTGTTTACATTTGCAAACCTAGATTAACTTGATTATTGAACTTCATCGTTTACAAAAATCTGGTGAGGTGCGAGTCACTATTTTGATAAATATTTCTAACAATCTTAGACCGATGTCCTCATCCAACAATGATGTCTTATTTTGAGTAATGACTAAAAATACGTTTTTATTGAAGCATATTTAGCAACAAATTGGTTAATCTGTAACAAACATTTCGTGCACATAACAAAAACAGATTCCATAAAAAATTAAATATATTAAAAGTATTGTCCATACGGAAGATTATAAAAAGCTTATTTTTTCACTTCTGTTTGTTTGACTTCCCCATAATTTAGTACGGATGAACTCCAAAAACCAATCAAATCTAAGTTAGGCCATGCAAAAATAGAAATGAAGTCGAGCTTTAAAATCGGCCTTACCGTTTGCAAGTAATCACGAGACAAAAAACATGGGACGTACGAACAAGATCAAGGACAATAAAATTTTTTTATTTCATTTTTGAGTTTTTAATGTTTTCAACGTCGAAATTATTTGATGAAAAACTATAGGGTAATTTTTTTGCCGAGGTGACCAAATTCAATACTTTGTCTACACCTTTGGCCTTGATCGAAGTAAAAAACTAGAAACGTTTATTTATTTAATATTCTCTAGTACTATTTTTAAATACTGAGATACAAAAATAAAATCTAAAAAATTATTGTTGGATATTAGACCTGCAAATAATGTTACCATTTTTATGAAAGTTAATGATTACTATCTAAATTTAATATTTCTTCGCTTTATTCAAAATAACTTCTAGAATTTATTCCTACATTTACGGTTACCTTCAATACTTTAGCTTAGTTACTACATTAATAAAATGTTTCAGTATACCATGTTACTTCAAAAGTTGAAGAAGATCAAAGCATCTTCTAACAATGAAATATTATTTTATCCCTATTAATTTCGAAGGATTAGTTTAATATGGTCGAAGTTGGTAATAGTTTGCAACAATTACCGTCAATTTCTAAAACATATGGAGGAATTGAGTCTAAACACAGATTCATATTATTTCTGGCAGGTCGGCACAAACGTAGGTATCGAGACCAGTGGAACGGCGACCTTAAACGAACCATTTACTGATTAATTCCTGACAATTAAAAACTTAATAGATAGGTGTACATAATTTCATGACTTTGGAAAATAAGCGTCCTTGCATACCGAATCGGATAATGTGACGCTTTATTAACTATCAGCACGGGTACGCCTTTTTCTCATAAGGTAAATGTCCTCTTTTTTAGTATAATATATTTTTTAATAGATTTGAAATTTATTTATGAAATGAGTTTAACATATTATCTGCAATTCTTTTATTTTGGAACACTATGATAATGATTTCGATTGCAGTGACTTGTACACAATGGAATGTTTAATGACTATATGTTGTTGATATACTCGCAATATGTAGGCTGTATTAACTTATACTATAACACAAATTTCTTAAAATTTTAAGAAGTAATTTCAATAGCAGCATTAGCAGCAGATAATTTCAAATTTATGTTATATCTTGGAACTTTTTCAATGTATTGGATCAAAATTGCTATGAACGCTGTTTGCTACAAATTTTTAAATTCCGAAACAGACACATTCAATTGGAAAAATAGTGTGTAGTGTTGTGTATAATTTCTGTTTAATAGTTGTTTTTTAATTAATTCTAAGACAATTTCGTTCTAAGAAACAAAATTAAAAACATTTCTAGATTTCAAGACTGATTATTTTTTTTACGTGCATTAGAAGCGCAGTTTTCTTTAAAATTTGGATTCATTGAGAAAAAAATGTCGTAAAAAACGATATTTTTATAAAAACCCTAAAAAAATCTAGCGAAAATACTTACTTGGACTTTTTCTGAACTAAAAAATCGAAATGAGTGACCCCAAAAACATCATTTTTAGTAAAACTCATTATACCACAGGATTTTTGATATGATCCCGGAACTTCTTCGTACTTTACTGAAAAAGTTTTCACTTTTTTCGACGTTTTTTGCGTTTAAGTAGCCATATTTAAAAAAGAGAAAGTGATATCGAAAAACGAACTTCAGATTCTAAAAAAGGATACCCAAAAATCGACAAGAGTGACCCCAAAAACATCTAGATATGTTAGTTGGAAAAAAGAAAAAAATTATTTCTGCAATTTATATACTTACGAAGTTGAAATAGATTTTCAGGGTTTCTAGGTGTTAGAAGGTTTAAATTATACTATGCAAAAGTCTACAAAAATATACAATATGCATTATTACTATAAATATTTATTTATTTTGCTGCAAAGCTAATTTTATTTAATTTATTTTCTGCGTTGCCATTAAAGTATCAAAAACTCTTGAAATCTGTAACAAAATATATATAATATTCATTATCTATTTCATCAAATTCAGCCACATAAAAAAATAAGTAAAATTATTATTGTTTTTCTTTTCTAGATATTCAAATATACAGGAAAGGTCGCAGATTCGATTAGGACGTCCGAGAGACGAAAGGGCCGTATCGATGCTTCGGATTGAAAAAGGCGTCGAAGAAATCAGGGAATAAATATATCACTTGTCCGATAAGGAAAACCAATCACCTCAAGTTACAAAATTTCAGTAGCAAATAAGAATCGATTTAAGAAAAATTCTAATCTACTTAATAGGGAATTAATAGGGAATTAATCAAACAAAATTAAAATTGTTATTCCTGCAAAAAGCATTCGTTATAACAATTATTATTATTGTTATTTTCAGTCACTCTGTAACATGATAGGATTTTAAAAACGTAGGTATATATAATATGTAATTTGAATTATAATATTATATGAACTGCACCATTCGATAACAGTTTAATATTTCTTTAATAATGCGATAAGTTAAAAACAATGACTGTCATTAGGAATAAGAATCGTAAAGAGAAAGAAATGTAGTTTTATAATTAAATCATTTTAAATTAAATTTTATAATTAAATTAACTACTTTGGTCGTAAACACCCAATGGCATTATTACGACCATTTCCTGGTCCTTAACATGCAGCAGACTACATAACTTCGAATCCATGGCAGTTTTACAATTAAATAATCCCTTTAGATATTCCTTAGTAGTAGAACAGATGTAATAAAATTGATTAGTCAGAAAACAGACATCTTGTTATTGACAATTGCTTAATGTTATTTATCGCATGGTACATTTTTCAGTATTCTGAATTGTAAGACGAATTTATTGTAGTTTTTTAGTATTTACATACTACGACCATTTTTACTTTTTTTCTATGGTTCCACCAAAAATGATTTTTCTCTCTGAATAGGATTTGTAAAAGTGTGGCTAAATCATTTACAGATTCTTAAAAGACGACAATCATTGAATTGGTTATTTAGATAAGGATAAAAACATTTGTATTTAGATAATGTGCTTGTTATTTCAGTTAAATGTCAGGAGAAAGCCGGCATTGCATTGATATATTTTAATATCTAAAAAGGTCTTTATTTTACCATGTAACAAATAAAATTGAATAATATGTTATTAAACGAACAATAATATCGTGGATGTGTAATAATACTCATCGAAAATATGGAAAAACTAAGAATTTAATAATATATATACACTTTGCACTTGCAGTTCTTAGAAATATGTATTCATCTTCGACCCGAAACTTTCATTTCAAATACCCCTTTGCGAAATTCAATATTTTACACCAAGCGCTTCCTCTGTATTCTTTATTATTGTAAGCTTCGTCTTTATCCAATATTTCTGAAATAAATATATATTGCATCTGATCTCAATTTGTTGAAAAATAGCAAAACGTATCCCAAACATACTTTAAACTCTTAAGAATTGAAAATATTTATTACATATATATTTCTACTAACGGAAATCCTGTCATATTATTTTACAATATTCCATCGCAAGTAATATTGAAATAGTGTGTTTCGGAAGTTGCACGATTACGAAATATAATATCGTTGCTGAAAATGGTTATGCTTGCTTTGAATATCTTATTTGCTGAAGCGTGAATATTTTGAATAAAATAGGAGATTTTCAATTTCTAGTATTCTGAATTCAATTTTACCGTGTTGGGTTAGTTTGAAATAATATTTTCTTCGATTTATTAAAACGTATGCTTTTTATATCAATCAAATTTTCACACGGATGTTTCCTCCACATAAACATGTGTAATGAGCCAGTGAAGTAAATAATTTTTATGAAAAATTTCAAAATACTACAAAAATAAATTATGCGTTTTGATGTAAAATGGTGCAGTTTCTTAATTGGCCGCAATTAAAATGTGGCGATTTAGAAATACTTCTAAGTATTATTGGTGATAGGGGCTTTGGAAAAAGAAAATTTTACTAAAACCGGTGAAAATTATATTGAGCTAAAAGTTCTGCGCCAGCAAATTTCCCAGAAAATAATCGGACTCTAGACAGCAAAAATATCTATAACCTTTAAACATACTATGGGATAAAAATTAGTGTAATGTTCGGGTATGTTATGGCGATATTAGCTAGTTTCATAAAAGATTAGTTGGACCCTCCAATAATTTGTTTACGCTCCACAATTCCATATCTTTACCATTATTAATTATATTCACTTCGATTAGAGTAATATTTTAACTATTGCCAATCTATTCTAGCTCAAATTTATACCGTTTAATGAATATTATTAAAATAAATTTCTTTGACAGAGTTACTTTCAACTTCACATACATTAATGTCTTATTTATTTTCTCGTCATATTCAGCACTGTTTGTGTTTTATCAAATTGTTTATTTCACATAATAATATCTTTTTATAAAACTTCTTTTGGGGACACATTTAAAAGTTTCGTTATTTTAATGTATTAACAAATATCAATTTAAAGGTATTAGCAAATATATCAATTAAAATCGGCATTCTTTACGAATTAAAGTAATGACTAACTTGTTTTTCTGTATGTTTGTGGATACAGAAATTACAATATGAAACATCAAATATGTTTACAAACCGTGGACGTCAATTATTTGAAAACTGTTTACCAGAAGCCGTTGCCCAGAACCTGATTTTATGGTACAGCAATCTGTTTTTGTCCTCGTGTTCTCCTCTTTTCAATTTGATTTGGAACGATATGTTTTGAACAGTATATTGAGGCAAAAGTTTACTTAAAGTAATATTGATATTAGTTTGTATCAGTTACTACAGTATATTTAGTAAAAAGTACTTCAGAAATGATAATGGAAAGATACGTAGTAATAAAGACACCGTTTTTTGACATACTTGCAACATTTTATGCCATAATTGTAATATAGTTTTAAGAAATGAACATTACAAATTGTGTCCGATATATATTTTTAAAACGGTACATATGAACTACAAAAGATTGGTTCGGCTTGCTTCAAAACAACCCTAACACTTAGTTTTATAATAATTGAATCATTAGGAAACTATACAGTTTAGGTATATACGACATAAGTAATGTTGTCATTCTCGTTGACCCCTTTAGTAAAATGTTGCTTAAATAGAAAAACTATTGTGTAAAAATAAATCTTTAGTAGAAACTTATTAAGATATTAAACCGTTAATTATTAGAATTGTAAATATGATCGGAATTAAAGTACATTTCTACTCCAGATACGTAGATTTATGAATAAAACCACGATTGTGTTTTTAACATTAAATAAAACATTGGGACTCGTGATCATTCGAAGCATTTTCAAATTTCGGTTCCAAACATAGTAGTTTTGTGTTTTCATACTCTGGTGATAAATATTATTATTTAAATAGAATATTCATGTATATTTTGATAACTTAGTTGTCGTCAATAATTCATTTAAGGCTATTTTGTACAATACAATTAAAAATTCTAGATGTTATCTGAAATACCAAATGGTCCAGTATATTGACATTAATATAGAACATATAAGTATATGTATACTTCGTAACACACCCGAATGAACGGACTCCAATTGTGAAATGTACAATTCTTATATGTTATGTCATATTAAAAGTTTCAAACGATATAACCATACAAGCACGATTACTCATCAAATTATAATTTTCGACATCAAATAGTGTGGTTCTTTGCGTTCATATAGTGTGTTGATTCTTCTTTGACTGACAAAATTATACATTACCGCTTTGGCTTTTAATTGACAAATAATGAATGATATTATATGAGATTATCAACACGTTCTTTACACAGGTTCCACGACCTTAACCCGATCAGCACACAAATCATAACTTTCAAGGCCGCGTTAGCCTAGTAGCGAGCGTCTCCAAGTCTTGGGAGAGAATAGGACGAGAGAGAAAAGTTCAACGTATAAACATATATGATTAAAAAAACATTATAAAACAGATAAAAGAGAAAATTTACTGCTGAAAAACGAGTTTACTTTTCAAATTAAAAGCAAATATATCATACAATTGTAGAATTTGTAACCCGCTTAAATAAAAAAAAATATCCAGTAAATATAGACACATTTTGAAAATTGAATTGATCGGGCATTATTTTTTAGGTCAGTCTGTAAAACAGTTATTGCTGTGACTTGCCCTTCGAGCCAGTGTGTATTATATATTGGTATCAAATAAAGACAAATAGTAATAATTATTATTATCTGTTTTATCAAAAAAAATTATAATCTTAGATTATAGAAATAACTGTTTTCTCAACCCGTTTCGTCCCAAAAAGACAAAATTTGTAACTGGTATTCATCCTTCGTAAGTTTATGGATATCTTTGTGATATTGTTATGAAATGTAGCTTTCCTTTAGTTTTGGAGCATGCTCTTTTCGAAGCTGAAGTCCGTGTTTCGATATGATTTTCCATTTTTTAATATGGTTAAAAAAAGTAAAGCAAAAATTAAAAATCATTCAAAAAAAGTCTCTCCTATGACCTCCATGCTGGTGAGAGTCAGGCAACGTATTTTTATCTCACGGCAAACAATCGGTAAAAACCCCAACAGAATTTTGAATTCAATACTAAAGTACTTTAAACCACATTCGCCATTTTTAATCTTGAATGGCAGATCACATAACGTATTCGGTATTTTGAAATTTCAAAATTTGATAACAGATTCGTGGTCAACAACCCCGAAAACCCCTATACACCAAATTTCAGATAACATTACCATTTTTTTTTAAATTATCGGGCAGCCACACGTTAGACGAATTATGTGTATATATAATATATACTGTAAAACACTGTAAACATGTAATATGCATCGAATAGTCTATTACAATACAAGTGCTTGAAGTAAGTGTTTTGCAAGTTTTATTTATTAATACTTCGGCTGGCCTGTTGTCGGGGTCGAAGTTTTGAAAATGCTCATTTTCAATTTTCATACATATAACAAACACTATATTGTTGTAACATGTCTATCGAAGCCACTTGGACCTAAATATGATTGGACCCCCAAATATCAATATAATTTTATAATATAATTGAAAGCTGTTAGTAAACAAACGAGTATTAAGGAATAGCCGACTCTCCACTTTGTCGAAGTTTCTGAGCGAGCGAAGCTAGCAAGGCACCACGCCAACACTAGTTTATTCTTAAAATTCAAATATTTTCTTCGCCTTTCTTCACAATTGGAATAGAATCATATTCTGAACGTTGAAAAAAAATTAATGAAAATAATTATTCCCAAATATTTTTACCTTTTTTTGGAAATTTGGTGCAATGTTGGAATTCCTACTGGTTGAAATTTAATTTTGACGCTCGATTGTAAAGTGTATTAGAAATGATTAATAATAATTTGTCTCGCGAAATTGATAACAAGATATCGAAGGTCAAAAAGATATATGCCTTGAAAAAACGACCAATTTGATCCTTACTACAACGGAATTTGATAAACTGAGAATAAAATTCTCTAAAGTCATGTATTTGGCCAAAAAATTCTTGGTATTCACAAAATACGTTTTCCGTCAATTCTATGACTTTAATAATCTTTTTCTGTTTTCAATTTGTATCGAATTCCATTGTATTCAGTTTCAATTTTTAATTTTTTTTTCAAGCCTTCAGCTTTTTCCTACGTGACATTACGTTAGCTATTTAGAGAAATGGACTAGACGCGAAATTTTTCCTATTTCTATGGCTACAACAAGAGAAATATTGTCTTGTCTTTGATACGTGTTGCCTTTTTTATTGAAACCTGGAGGAGATGTATCCAAAAAGTTCTTTTTCAGTTCTCGGGCACCTTATATGTATACAAATTGTACAAGTTATATGATTATTACAAATGTCTTCCTCAGTTTTCCGAGTGATAATGTATTTTTAAGATTCGTAATATATTTTTTTATGTGCGGAAAGATTAGTAGGCTAAGCCGAATTTATCATTTTTGGTAAATTCTCTGCATGATGATCCTTACAGCATGGTTCACCTCATTTATCAGACAGCGGCGCCATCGGTGATAAATGATAGACTAGATGTGCAACATGCCAAATCGATTACCACGCTCGCATTTCATGGGTGATGTTTACTGCGATGCAATTCGATTAAACGGTGTTTCCCCGTGACCATATTATGCGCGTAAACGTTGACGTTGCCGGTTATTCGAATTTCCATTCGATTTGCTGCCCGACAAAAATAGATTGGCACTTTCCTTGTCAAACGGAATTGGTTCCGGGGATTTAATCGCCAGAAGCGAACAACAATTTGCAATTATACGCGACTATTACGTACAATGACAACACTACCAAAGAAATTTTAAGAAGTAATCGATGAAACTTTCAGGACAATGTACTATGAATGCAATTTGTATTTTACCAGTGCAGTGTTTTTTTTCTCAGCGTGGTTTTTACATCGATCGCTGTAAATGGCTGTCGACGCGGATTTTATCTTGAAAAGGTACGATGAACACTACACCGGTGAAATGTTCGTTAGAAATGTTCTGTCATGTGAGATAACTGGGTTAACACATCAATCGAATGTAGAAAGTATTACAAACAACATTATTTTTCTGGGTTTATCAATTTCAAACAGTGGTTGTTTCATTATTAATGTGGTTTTCGCACTAGTGATAACTTTGTTTAATTTTTATTTTGTAATATAAATTCGCGAGTATGGTGTAGCAAACTTAAAATATTGTTAGAATATTCGAAATCCAACTGTATACGGTAAACATTAAATTATTGAATAATTTCGTGTAACTATTTCGTTCAACTGCATCTAAAGCGATGAACTGCTGGAATTTATTTTAATCGTTTTAACAAATAATTTAGTTATTACTTAAAACCATATTAAATAATTATTCCATTTGTTGCTTACAGTTGTAAAAGGTACATTATGCCATTTGAACCTGAAAAATGCGATTAAAAATCCAATGCTATTGGTATTTATTATTATAAATTCAAATTATCAGAAACAATAGTCAGGAGGCAAGAGATAAATGGGTGTTTCTATGACTAAACATCTACTGGAATTATAGCTTGTTTCAATGCGTATTAAAGTTATTCTATTATTTAGTGCGTATAAACATATCTACGGATTTATTAACACACAGATTAATTGAATATGTCAATCAAATATTTATCGATATTAACGGAAGACTTTGTGCATTTAAGTATATACGGATATTTGAATCGCTCGACCTGGCTTTATACTAGTTAAATATTCAATTAAATTATCGAAGCATTTTAATTAAACCACCTCTAAATATTTGTTATCTATGCAAACAAACTGGATATGTTAATCGAATATTGAACATGTAAGTTTCAATTTTTATATTAGTTAATCACATGTGATATGTAACATCAATATAATGAGTTCAAAATGGACTAAAAGAAAGAAAACTCCAACATTGTATTTTTCAAAAAACGAATATGACTATGCAAGCTTAAGGTACGTATTCCATAACCCTTGACTTCGTACAATTTTACACCAATTACCAAACAAAACATTGAAGAATGTTTACGGCATCTTTTCTCCCTAATTCAATTGTGTATAAATGCAGCCGACATCGTCAGAATGTTTTTGGCATAGAGATATCTTAAATGTCTTCGGATAACCAATGATTTCGAATCGACAGACGACTTTGTAGATTTCGTGAGACGACAGAAGATTTCGGATCCAAATTCTCCAAAAAAATATCAATAATTTAGGTATTTTCCTTTTCCTTCCTTTGTTAGACAGATGTAGATGTAGTACTATTTTAATGGCTCCACGTCTTTATTTCACATGACAACTAATCATATGACAAAATAGAACCCGACAATTGATCACACGACAACATATCACATGGATAAATATATAACCATAAACAAAAATATCACTGTGTTTGTTCCTACAGTAAAAGCATATGCGTGCCCTAAAACTAACCTAACCTAAGTAGTCAGAACTGCGCGTGCCCATAATAAAGCCTAAAATAATAGGGCTGCACAGGGAAATTTTGTTCAGGGAAATAAATCTTAAACACGTGTGTAAATCATAAACAAAATATTATAGATGTTCAGAATATTATTTTAATATGATGAAACAACATTGTCAATATGATAATTTTAACCATCATAATATATAAATATATATTTTGTAATATACTCTAAATGAAAAATTAAGTAGTCATTTTAATATGAGCAAGTAATACAAGTATGATTTTTTAACCACGAAAATATTTAAATGTGTGGTATTTTGTCGATATGATATTTTATCATTGTGATATTTTTATGCGAGATATTTTATCATTGTGATAATTTGACGTGTCGTCAAATGACCATGATATTTTTTCTGTGATCATTTGTCCGTGAAATAAAGACGTGCTATCATTATAATATGGTAACAATTTAATTCCGAACTTTTAGCAGTGCAGGTTCATAAGATTGAAAATATTCTAACTTTATAATAACTTTAATCACTATTGGAATTTCGCGTGATGGTCTTCAAATTATATTTTTGCAGAAAATATAATTACAAAATGTTGAATATTTCCTAAGTTACAAATTTATGAAAATTTTGCATATATATAAAATACCAATGAAGTATATTAAACCCTATGACGAATGCTGCATGAAATGGTTCAATGGTCCGAATGTCCTAATGACGTTTTAAACTACGGTTGATTTCATCCCGTTAACCTAACCTTTTGTAAACTTCCGACAAAAACGATCAAGGCACGTTATATCGATCCATTTTTCTAAAATGCGCAGTCATCCAAATAATTCTGCCCACCTTCTAGAATATATTTCCCGATGCTGTGTTTGAAAAATCATATTTTAAAAGTATTGAATAATGCGTGGGTTTTTAGCATTTTAATTCTGTCCATTCCTGATACATTTTATTTGAATGTTTTATAAACGTATATTTAAATATATCAGCTATAATTATAAATTATTACTACTGATGAAATTGTAAACACTTCCAAAAGTGGAAATTCCTGCATGGATTATGTTAAATCACATTTCCGTATTCAAAAATGTAATATAAGTACCAAATTTATGATCTGCCTTTATGAACGTTTACACGTTGTTTAATTTTCTCTTTAATTGAAAAAATTAACTAAACATAAATACGGGAATATAAAGCCAAATTTATCACGAACTTGACATAAATATCCTTGTAAATTTTACACGATGTTCGATACCCAAATCACGATATAAATTAATGGAACGTTTACATTATATAATAGTAATTTATATTATACCAAAGTACAGAATGCAACTCTGACTTGGTCTTGTAACAAATCTTCGTACAGATTTAACCATACTTAATTTTAAATCCGTAATTTCATATCCGTACATTTGCATATGGTTAGATTTAAAATATTATCGAACAAAAAAATTGCTAAAATTTGATTCTCAAAGTAACTTACTGCTGAATGATATTTCCTTTGTTACTGGAATGAGAAATCACACACTCTTCCGGTAGTTTTCTGAAAACATGTCGAATCTACTGTGACCGATAAACTACAATTAGCGGGCAGTAAACTGCTGCAATGGCCCTAGAACTCACCATAACTCTCAATGATCAATCAAATTTATCATCCACTTAATGAGAACTTGTTGCCTACTTTTTTAAGGGCGAAAAGTTTTACTGCTTTGAGATAAAAAGAATAGTTGTATAACGACGCGAAAATAATACTTTATAAAATTTTAATACCTAATAGTCACATGTGGTAATCCGTAATATTTAATGTTGATATAATAGTTTTATAAAGTTCATCGTTTGTACTTTGGTTTTAGTTCATTAATAGAGATAATTTAAATAAATGTTAGAGTGAAACGTAAGAAATGCAGTATCAAAATAAGTGCACAGAAATATGTACTTGAATAGTGAATGCATGAAAAGTATATATCATGCCTACGTAGTGCCTAAAATACAGTGAAATATCAACACATAATTTGACCCCATTGCAATTACTCTACACGGTTCAGTAGGTCCTGAACTTCATAATTTCATCATTTACAGTAAACTCCCTGAAATACTTAATAACATAATGTGTAACTCTATTCACACTAATGCAACTACTTAATTGCGAAGAGTTCCCCGCACGAAACGTGGCATTTGGATGTCCTTAAGAGTTAGATCCTCAGGGCACTCGGGGACTGATTCTGTTGTATGGGACTAATTATTAACTTGCAAAAAATAGAAAAAGTGACAGCATGAATGCTTATACAATCGAGCTACTATTCAGGGTCGAGGAGCAATCCGAAGATGTCAAAAAATTGGGAAACATCGCACAGTAAATATGAAATTTTTAGATTATTTTTCAAAATTTCTGTACAGAAATATGATCCTTAGCGCAAGGACTACTGGGTGAAGAAATATAGACAGGATTTGTTGCTTGTAAGTAGCAGAAATTAATCCTGAAATATTAATGTCTGGCATAGACCTTGACAACTTGACAAAGAAAAATCAAACCTCAAAATTTGACGTCCAACTTCATTTTTTTCTGTTTATAAGCAACGAATCCTAACAATACTACTTCACCCGGTAGCCATCGTGATCAGGAACCTATTTCTCAGAGAAAGGTCTAAACAGTTAATGATTATGGCGCAAAATTTCCTCACTATTTTGACAGCCCCCGGGACGCTCGAGGGACCTTAAAAAACATTCATTTTCAATGTTAAAGTTTGAACTTAGCACTATGGAAGCCAATAGAAATTCAAAGATACTGCCAACGAAAGTTATCAAAATATTAATCGCAAAGCTACTAAATACACCGTGAATTCAGATTATATTAAATTCTAACTGTTTTTATCTACAATAATCGCCATTCTGACTAATCGCCCATATATACATTATAAAATGTCGACAAGGTCTAGGACAATTATAATATTACTGATCACAAATAAGGTGTTGTGGGGTGATGTTCAACATCGTCGGTTTCTGATGTACATATCGATATTGAACAGAATTGTCTACTACCTTCGGTTTGTATCCACTATAACTTGCTTTTGATATGTAACCCACGAGACAGCTCGGAGTCTGGTTCGCTGTGCGTACATCGATTAATTAAATTCCCCGAGAGAATATTTTTCGCGCTATACATTTCTATTCGTTTCGTAAAGTGGTTTAATTTATCTGATAGGTAAATATTTATTTCCTGTTGGTGTTTAAGAGGTTTTGAATATTACACACAATAACATTAAAATTGTTTCTACCCCCCTTTAACAATAATATTGTGCAACTCATACCTGAAAAAGGAACGTTGCCATTGCAAAAACAAACCACGTGATCTATAAAATATCATGTATGCTTTATGATAAGTCATATATCCGACAAACGTACAGATCTTTAGAGGTTAGATTAGAAGAACACAAAAAAAATTTTAACAAACAACAAGGAACAACACATCCGCTTAACTCACCATAGAAATAAAACGGGACATGAATTCGATTACGAGAAAACAACGATCCTCGCCAGAGAAAAAAATTCGAAGAAAAGGTGCAACATAGAAAATGTTGTTATTAAAAAGGAAGAGAAGTAAAAATACAGTAAACTCAACAAAATTCAAATTATTTCGTTCTTGATTTCTTGGTAATCTTCAGTCCCGCATTAATAAGACTTTGTGCCCTGTTTATTATAAATACGAGCAAGTCCACGCGGTTAGGTCCTGCTAGAGATGACCTAAACCTACGAGGTAGAAAGGTCATTCTTAATGAATTCATAGTTTACCAATATTCAACAGTGTTATAAAATGAGTAATGAATTACCGTCCACTATCTCTAGTGGAGAGTGAATCACTTCATTTTACCTCTATATAACCCTCCGTATTGATAGTTTATATTTTCTATCGTAATAGACCCATAGTTACTATTTAAACCACATAATAGTTTGCGAATACTTAAAGATATTTTGTGTTTTCATTGCATTGTATTATTTTGGGGTGAACTGCAACATTGCGTTTTTGCTAGTTTATCCTGATATTATTATAATAAAACAGGTGAATATTAAGTATGTTTTTATGTCTTTGAAAATGTATAATCAAGTAAACAAGTGTTAATGACTTGGTAATACGGTCCAGTTACTAAAAAGTAAACAAACAAATGAAAATATATTAGTTATTATACTGAAAATGTACAAAAATAAAGGCATTGATCCAGTGGATTAAACGAATTTAAGATACATTTGAGTTACTGAAAAACGATAATTCTAAGCATTTCAAAGATCAACTCTTTCCCACTGAATTTTTGTTTCATCGCATTAATAGACATTAAATAATCCTATATTTAACATTTACAGAAATATACTTACGTCAATATTTATGGATTACATTCTCGAATATTACTACTGTTGCACATCACCCCAACTGTTTTAGAAACTGCCAAAACAGACGTTTTTGAAAATGCCACATATTGTTAGGAAAGATTTAAAATTCTGAATATCTAATAAGGGTGAAATGTTATATATTAACTTCTTTAATTTATTTGATCTTGCAATATTTCGCCATTTGATTATTGGACATGTTTGCAACGAAAAAAATATTGCACATCACCGGAGATTCCAACTTTAAAAAATTAAAAAAATAATGTGCACAAAATGTTTGCTAAATTTTCAGGATATTTGGCATCTAGGAACATTTTGAACTATAGATTATAAACTTCTTGTTATTAAATAGAAATTGAATTAACATTTACGAATTTTCTTGAAAATCTCTTTTGCTTCATTGGTCCAAAAAATTAAATTAAATTGGGGAAACTGAACAAAATACGAGTGTTTAAAGCAGATGTTACTGTTTCTTTTTTATTTTTATATCGCATTCGTTGAAGGTATAACATACATTATATAAAAGCGGATTTAAAGTGTGATGTGTAGATTTTAATGTTTTAAATACAAATGTTCATATGATTTCTAGAAAAATGCACTTTGTTATGATAGTTTTTGTAAATTATCATCATCATAAAGTACTAGAGATTAGGAGTGACAAGGAGGACCACTGAGTTGGATAAAAAACAATAGAATAATAAAAAAAAACCAGGATATTAAAAAAGAAAAAAAAACACATAAATGTCTACGTTCACGTCACTGACGTTGGGTAACGATAAAGGAAAGTAGGAAGATCGAAATGATGAAAATTCATTATTCAAAAAGTCATATTGGAATGGACATTTTAAGATTTTTAAATCAAGAACTTTTAATCAATAACTTTAAAATCTTGGTAAGCGGCATATAGCAGATTAAAATGTATTGGTGAAAATGACAGTTATTGTAGAATCAGTGTTAAATATTGATTTAATTTAATATAATATAATTTTTGCATACTGTCATTTATTTATAGTCAAATGAAGGGAAATGTACTATTTAGGGGCAAGTCAAGAGGTAATTTCTATTTGGTAAGTCCCTTCGAACAACATAACTGTGTCGCAAAAAAAAACGTCCAGAATAATACAAAAATCCATGAGTATATATATTATGTGACCGACCTATTATGTCGCCCATCTTGTGTATAAAAAATTCGTTGTCAATTTCCAACAATTCACTCATTCTTAACCAGGTACCCCCAAATAATTCTAAGGATAATGAGAACTCAAAATCCGATGAATTCTTAATATTGTGGTTTTCTCATATTAGTTCTGTTATATTGAATTTATAAAAACAAACCGCAGGTTCAACAAAGAAATAATAAGGGTTATTTCTGCCTTTAAAGCGGCGATTGTCCTGTACTTAGAAGTCATGTTTCGGGAAAATTACCAAATGACACTTCCCTAGTGTTACATGTAAGTATAATTTATAGAATTATAAGTTTTCATTAATAATTTCTGTCCATAATACTGAATGCAAAATAATTAAAAATTATTTAGGTTTCATTGAAATTAAACATTTTTTTCATTTGATGACTTTCATTATCGGAAAGTTTATCTGTGCGTAACATAAATACGTACTGTTTATTAATAACACATGAAAACATCTGATAAATATTTCCATAAAATCCAACATTAAAATTAAATTTAGCGTAAAACTATTGATTCATTAAATGAGCACAATTTCCTTTGAATATGCACTCAGCAAATCCGATCAAAGTCATAGTTAAGCTAGGAGAATTAATCTTTTCTTCAAAAGTAGGTCAGTGTTATTCACGAAAAACAATCTAAATCCATATGATTGGTCTGGCCAAACCCGAATAGTGGTATTAATATTGTAATGTGAAATATTTCTTCAGATATTCAAATTGGCTATGTATCAGGTGACCTTAACTGTCTACGAAAGATTTTTTCACTTAATCATTTTCTGCCGAGATCAATACCCTAGAACACGTTGATAGGTCAATTTAAAGCATGTAACGGAAATGCCGAGCGTCGACAAGTGTGTCATTAAAAAAAAATTGTAAAATCACTACGTGACCATCGCACTGTCGAGTATTGCACACACCACATCCATTGCCATTACTGTGTGTTCTGGAGTGTCGAGTAACTGTCAATGACCTTGTATCGTAGGTCAATCTCAGCTGACTGGATTATACCTTCGATTATCATTTCTATTAAATCTAAGGTTCCACGACTAACCGTGGCGAATGATATTATGTAATTTGAAGTGTTTGAATTGTACAGATCATTGAGTTGCTCAATAACTATTTTATATATAATACAACTATATATTCCCAAGCAAATATGGGTCAAGAAAAAATAAGATTGCTATAAGATTCAAATTGGGTCGGGCGTGACTTTTAGCACACATTTCAAAGTAAATGCAGGTGTTGGCCACTTTTAAGACATGGCATTACTTGCAATTTAATAATAATTATTTTTTTGCCTAACAAAATATCGCTACTACATGATTAGTTCAACAAGCTTGAAAGGAATGATTACCTATGCAACGTTTTATAATAATCTGCAAGCTGAAAATGTCACGAAATGTAGAAATATGTTATATAATATTAACGAGTGTAAAAATTGTAGCATCCAACCAATGATTAATCGCAACAATGGAAAGAAATATAGACACATCTCGAATCTATTACGTAAATATAAGAGGGCCATAGTCGAAAAAATGAATTTAAGTAAAATAATCTAAACAAAATCACTCAGTTAAAATATTAAACTAAGCCACGAAACTGTGCTTGTGTAATGACTCAGTTAAATTTTAAAGTTCTAATGTAGTATTATAGGATAGCACGAGCTATTTTCCGCGTATCATTGCATCCTGAAACTAGACAAATTTTGTATCTAACTTGTCGGCCAGAAATCACATGGGAAATAATATGGTCAAAAACATGGCAACAAGAGCAGCCCTTTTAATTACTTTATTGATCTTATATCCAAAGAAAGCTTTTCGAAATATCCGTAGAATAAAAGACTTAAAAATCATCGAAATTAAATTTTAGTTACGACTTATCGCAGTGTAAAAAATATTTCTTCAATGGTTCACAAGCTCGTTATCTTCTTTAGCGTTAGTATTTAGTAAGTATTAAATCGAACGAAGATCAAAAAATGAAAATTCATAACAGAATTAACCAAAAAGAACATAATAGAATTAAATATAAAATATTCATCTGCATTTTCAATCTTATTATCAATATATTACAAGTTTAATAATATTACTAAACTTTCTTGACATTAAAATTCAATTAAAAAAATGTTATACAAATTATTTTCGACGTAAAATTGATCGATCTTTTCGAATCTACCGTTAAAAAATCAATCGAGTCCATTCCGAAAAAGTTATGCTTGGTTTTTCACAAAAAAATCTGATTTTTTATCTGACAAATATTTTTTAATCGGCATTTTTACATTGGAAACGGTTAGGATGATCATTGATCGGTGAAAATGTCGTGTCCTCGATCTTTAACTTTAAAATGTACATGATATCATTTTGAAAATGAAGTTGGAAACTGTCAAAATGGCGGCTTAAACACGAAAAGAACGACGAAAAGCTCCTGAATTTTTTATTCGAAAATGATAGGATTTCGGAAAAAATATCGCTGCACAAAAAGTTCTTAGAATTGATCAAAGAATACGCTAAAATTTTTTCAGAATTTTTGAAACACTTTTCTTCATTTTCAAAATCGCAAAATTTTGAAAAAATATGAAGAGTCGTAGAAAAATTCTGAAAAAATTTTAGCGTATTTTTTGATCAATTCTAAGAACGCCATTTTGACAGTTTCCAACTTCATTTTCAAAATGATATCATGTACATTTTAAAGTTAAAGGATCGATGACACGACATTTTCACCGATCAATGATCACCCTAACCGTTTCCAATGTAAAAATGCCGATTAAAAAATATTTGTCAGATAAAAAATCAGATTTTTTGTGAAAAACCAAGCATAACTTTTTCGGAATGGACTCGATTGATTTTTTAACGGCAGATTCGAAAAGATCGATCAATTTTACGTCGAAAATAATTTGTATAACATTTTTTTAATTGAATTTTAATGTCAAGAAATATTCCGTTAATCTTGGTGAAATTTGTGTCCTCTTGGGCATTAATGGGTTAATGCAAACGAATATCGTAAAAAAATCCAATTATTCTAGGAATCTTATTTTTTATAAAGTGAACATCACTCCACACGAAGCGAAGATTCATTGTTCTAGAGACCATAAAAAATGGGGAACTATCCAAAATCGGAATCAAACCAAAGTCGGAAATAAGCAGACTAAAAAGTCGATTAAATTGAAATTAAAAATTCGTATACATTCTCAGTTTCCGTTAAAATATGAATGAAAATCATTGCCAAGGTTTTCAAGCTTTTTAAAGATGAATCGAATAACTGTATATTCAGACTAATCCCATAAAAAATTCCAATTAACCTAAGAATCCCACATCGGCAGGTTTCGCATTTAAGAATGGATTTTAGAGGTACAAATGTCTGGAAAATCAGCATTTCCCATTATTAAACTAATGTATTTCGCTAATTTACTCCAAGCGTATCTCGTTAATGAAGAAAATTTTTGTTGTTTTATGTAATCCGATATTATTTATACCACATTTCAGATATATGCATATGCACATAGTAATCAAGGAATCTCTATTTAGAATTAAAACATTGTATTCATAAAATATAATAAAATTTGCATGTTCAATGAATAAACCTTTGAAAAATAAACATATAAAACGATATTTATAAATGGTCACAATAATTATTGTACACAATATATCTGAGGAATAGTATGTTTTCAACAAATACTTAACCGCTTTTTAGTGAATTATAATTTCTCAATTGTGCATCAATTCTCAAGATATGATGCCGCTTAACAATCAGCAGAATCGTATTATCCCATAATATACTGCTTTCGAGGTTAAACTTGATTGCTACTGGTGAGCGCGGTCAGCCCTTCATTTCGTCTCGTTTTTCTAATACGCAAAATAATTTCTACTATAAGCTTGATCAAGATTTCTAAACAAACTATATATCTACATAATAAACATATCATTATAATCTCTGAGGGTATTATCTAACGTCTTAGTTTATGTATTTAACAAATGAAATCTGTTTTCTTCAGTATATTTATTATTTCTCATTTGTTTAGAAGTTAATTTAAATGAAAACCATTCATACCCTAAGCAAAGACATTTAAAAAGTACATCAACTACTTTAATTAAAATTTAACATATCTATTTTTAGCATGTGCATTATTCAAACAAATAAAAACTTGCAGGCAGAGAATATTTCAATTTTTATTACAAAGAAACTTTACAACCAATATTTTGCACAAACAGCTACTATATAGTTCATATTGACGATATAAAATGTAATTTTGATTATCCGTTTGAAGTTTTGTATTAAATACGTAAAAAATGTTTAATGCAAAATCTAAATTTTACGAATTTAGTATCTATAATCTTTGCTACATATAAATGTATTTTATATCGTAATCTTCTTACTTATGGTTAGTTATTAGATATAGTTAGTTATTAGATATAGTTAGTTAATAGATATAGTTAGATAGTATATTTATGAAATACATAATATATTCAATTAGTGATTATCAATGCTTAATAACCTTACTAAAGTTGCATTTAAGACTAATTAGTAGGGGAATGTCGTCAAGATTGGGACTCATAAGTTGGACACCCGATTATCGCTACTGTGGATAGTGGCGACACCTGTGACGATCGGGGACGTAAAGTATGTTTACAAAGGTTTCAATCACTAATTACACATGGTGAAACTTTTGTTATTAAGTGAGACGATGAAATGTTTTTGCGATTAAATTTTATCTAATTGTAGCATGTTTTTTTTATACTTTAATAATATTACGCATTTTTCTTATTAAACGCTTTATAAAGCAAGAAAATAAGTGGTCGAAACATAGGTAGTAAATTGCATTAATCTTTTTTTTCGAAAGCTCATTTTGCAATTATAATACTTACTTTACTTAATATGCTTTTTTTTTACATAATATGTACTTTACATAATATTACTAACAGAACCCGGACAGATAGATATTAATGCTCAAGTCAGCGTCCAAGAAAGCCATTTAAGATCTTTAATCGTCGTCGCCCGAAAAACATGGCATGACAAATATCCTGAAAATTTAGCAGACGTAGCAGACTATCCTAAAAAATTTTATGCGCAATATTTTTTTAATTTTTGAAAGTTGAACCTTAGGATATTGTGGGTTGATGAAAGTTTTATTTTTCGTTGCTGGAAAAACATGTCCAATAATCAAATTTTAAAATATTTCAAGATGAAATCATTTAATGGAACTAATGTAAAACATTTCTGCATTATTAGATTTTCAGATGTTTACATTTTTCCTAAAAATCGTCTGTTGTGTAATTTTCTAGAAAGTTGAAGTGATGTGCACCACTAATAAAATTCGGGTATGCAATGCATAAATCTCGATGTAAATCATCGATGTCAATGCCAATTAATCGAAATCTGACGAGAAAAAGATTTCATTAGGATAAGGTCGACTTTTAAAAGGTAATCTCACCAAAGAGAAAAATAATTGTTATTACATTTTTTTTATTCATTATTAAGTATTATCACGGCTTAATAACTAAAACTATTTTGAAATACACGTGTTTTATCAGAAAATATCGACAAACTAGCAAAAGAGCAATGTTGTACATCACCCCAAATATGATATTTTGCGCAAATTAATTTGTATGCAATACAATGCAATGGAGATACAAAATATTTTTCGGTATTCAAAAACTCTTAAAATATCAACAATAAACACGTTTATATTTACCTAACAGATAAATGAAAACCCTTCATGAAACGAATAGAAATGTAAAGTTTGAAAAATATTCTCTCGAGAAATTTTACTAATCGATATACGTTGAGCGAACCAGACTGCGAGATGACTCCTGACTTACATACCGAAAACAACTTATTATGGATGCAAACAGGTGTCAGTAAACGATTTTTTTCAATATCGCAATATAGATCGGAGACCTGCGGTGTTGAATATCACCACAAGTTCCACATTACCTCAAAATACCTTAAATCAAATCGTTACAAATAAAATTTGTGTTGTCTTCCATTTAGTCAAACTCAAACGAGAATAGTTATATTCTGATCATTTCTTACCATAAACTCCGACATAAAAGAAAAAATAAATTACTGGAAATATTAATACTACTTTAAATAGTTGTGTACTACTCAGTATACATATTCTTTTATAGTTTTTTCGTATCAAGGGTTAAAAATGACCTTTTTTGTTCCCTAGGAAATAAATGAGCATTTCGGGCCTCGATTTGCTGGCATAAAATGCTCATTTCACGCTATCGGAGGAGTGAAAGTGGCATTTTAGTCCCGCAAATCATTGCGCAATAATACTTTCCGTACCAAGGGAGTGAAATAAAAGTTTTCATCAGACTGGGACGAAAGCAGCAACTTTCCTCCCTGTCATGAAGAAAATCGTATACTTCCCTCGGGAAATAAAAAAGAATGCCTCAGACTACATGTTTTTCACCCTCGGCTTCACCTCGGGTAAAAATTACACTCAGTCTGAGACATTCTTTATTTTACCCTCCCTCATTGAGTAATATACTATTTACGCCTTGGTAGGTGATAGCTCGCCGACGGTTTGGTAAAGCCGAACTGAGGAATGAGGAATCACCGTTTGAGGTGTAAATTCTATATCCCTGGTGCGAACTATATTTTTCGATTTCGTAGGTATGAAAATGGCTATTTTTACAAATGATGACTTATCAAAATTCCTACCTAAATCATGTATCGTTTAATAAAATGGCCATATTACGCCTGCTGAATCGAAAAAACATTTTATATCTACTGCATCAAAAGGTTATGTTTGACTCTCAGGCGTAGAATTTCTGCCCTCATGAACCACCATGGGCCATCTTCACGTCTCTCGCGCATTGTCATTGAGGCGTAAAGCTCCATTTTACACATTTAATAAAAAAATAACTATTACACCAGCAGGACATCATCGCAAAGCAGACCCGAGGGTATAGTTTTTGTTTGCGCCCAAAAAAGGAACATCAATTTTCGCCAAAGTGTGTATAAAATTCGAGTTTGTATCTAAAATTTGCCACCCCAAAGGTTAAGAGTTTGACACTCCTGTCATAATTTATTCCCCTCAAATTGGGGTGTATAATCTAATTTTACACTCACTATGAAGAAAATAAAATTGCACATTAATAATAATATGAAACCAAGAAGAAATTTTACAATATATATAGAAACAACATATAAAATTCAATATTATTTTTCGAATTCGCTACTATTCAATTTTATTCGTATTAATATCAAAGAAACTTTATTTGTTAATCTTGAATTAATGACAAATGTCTGCAAAACTACATTCTAAATAATGCACAACAATTGTATATATTTAATAATGATAATCTATTACAACTTGTTGCAATTAAACGTGTTATTTTTCAAGTTTGATATGAAATATTAATTGCAATTTTTAAACAATTAACCTGCGTTATTGTATATCTTACTAGGGGGACACATTTAATTAAGCCTGATTTAATAACAACGAAATTAATGAAACGTGGAACTTTCATTTTAAATTTCGTATTATACGCATTTTGTAGATTAAATGAATGTTCCAACAGTGTTCAGTATTTCATACCTGTATACTGATTGCTTTGTTTGTTTTAAGATTGGGAAGTGCTTTTAATAATTTGCCGTACATAAACGACTGCAGTCGTCATTCATATTATTGCATAAAATTACATTATGTTTTCGTCTACAACGCTTTTTCGCAATAATTATTACGGGAGAAAGGGTACACATATGACAAAATTTTAATTACAATATAATTGTCTATTCTGCAAAGCATCAAAAGGTTTTCTTGGAGATTATTTCATAAAACAGATATTAATAATAATGAATCATATAATGTATACAAACCAAAAAGTAATCTCTAAATTTTGCCAACAAAAGCCGTTAATTTAAGAAAAATTGTTAAATAAATGTAACAAAAGTGTATCTGTTATTTTCACAGAATCATGGGTAAATAACGGCTAATCGTGCAGTTTTTATACACACTGCAGCTAAAAAATTTGGAAACACTTTTATTTTCAGATATACGAGTTCAAAGCTCCATATCTCAGAAACGTCTAGATGGATTTGAAAAAATCCAGGGGCATTTGAAATATCAGATAATATACTAACTCTAGACGTGATAAAAAAAATACTTTTTACCTTTGTTTAGTACGATTGTTTTACCAATAAACAATTTGTCGTTTTTACGAAATTTTCATTTTGAATGAATCTACCGATTTTTTTTTTGCTGTAATTGATAAAATCTAAAAATGTCGAAGCTATTTGAAAGAAGAGAACAGTTTCTAAAGGTGTTTGGACTTTTTTCTTCGCGCAGTTTTTAGCATTGAAACATATATGACCCAAAGAAGTTGTTTAATAGGTTTTATAGGGTACACGGACATTTTTGTAAATAACAAATCATTGTTTAACTTTAGTCTGAATATTTTTACATTATAGAGTCATCAAAATTGTTGCTCGGGCAAAACATGGCATGCATTTTTAAACATTACAGAAAAACTGCTATGTGTATTGTTCTTGACAAGTATCAAATGAATTTTTTAGGGGAAAAATGGCAGTAACTACTTAAAACTCAGTAGTAATTTTAAACTCCATTTAGCCACTGACTTGTCCAATATTTGCCTTAATACACAGATGTTAGGTAAGGTTAAAATTCTGTTATCTGGTTGTAATGATTAATGTTAAAATTCCATTGTACACAATTTTTTTTAGAAATAAACTTTTCTGAAGAGGGCCAACATATAGGCCGAAACGTTAAATAATTTGTTACATTATTACACCTATGTTTTAAAAAAACAAATTAAGTAAAAGGACCGATTTACCAAGAAGTTTGGACATATATTTAATAAGAGCGGTTAAGAAAATTCAACGTTGAAATACGTATTATAAACAAATCATTGTGATTAAATCAAGCCGTAATTACGATTATAGATAGGACTTTTAAGAAATTTACTCTACTTTTTTGTGGGGTTGGAATTTTCGTTTTTATCAATTTTTTAAAAAGTTACAGCTGATTGATTATAAATAAAAAGTCCGTAAAAATTAAGAAATGTTTGTAGGTAAAACAATCTAGTTAATAAGTATAAAAATGCTGCAATTTATTAGCACATGAGACAAGAAGAATTTTGTCCTATTGCGGACCTCTAATAGCTCAAATACAAATTGTTGCTAATGTCACATCGCTACACGAACTCAGACAATCAACTCTCTCAATTGGAAACATTGAAAAACTCAGTATTTGAATCAGTTATTGACCTCGCCGCTAGGTCAGTGACTTTCATCATATTCAATGCATAAACAGTGAAACGGCGAACGAATTTTACAGCTTCAAGCAGTGAATCAGTCTCATGAAGCAGCTTAATTTCACTCACTAAAACAGTGAAATTTCACTGCATCTCAGTGGCTCCTTGTTCACTATGACAATCAGTGATTATTCACTGAAAATTAGTTTTGTTTCATATTGAAAGAGAATCCAAATAATTTACAACACTGAAATAAAGTCAAGGTAGGGCATTATCCACACCTGGATTCCTATTCATACAGGGGGATCTGACAATGTGGATGTAACGGTTAAAAAAGCTACCAAATATCTCCAAGTAAATCCCACAGGACATCTAGCAAGATCAAGCTATGTCCAAAAATTGATCATAATATAACAAAGAAATAAAAATAAGAGAGTTAACAAGAGTTCTATAAAATACAAATTAGTATCAGTATACACAGACAAAATTTTGTCTGCGCAAAGTAACGAAATATTCGAATAGTTAAGGATATGGATGATTTTCAAAAAAATGTGATACTTATAATATTGTTTAAAAAATTGAATAATATGCATTTGGAATAAATGTATTCTCATGTAACGTGCTAATATGCAATAATTTTATTTGTTGGATATGAAAACGATAAATATAAAAACTATTTTCAAGGTTCTACGTAGTCAAATATAAGCAACGTGTCAGTACCACCAGTATGTCTTTTTCTAATTTTTAAAATCAATTAGTTATTGAGCATAGAATCTAGTCATGACACGGAAAAATGGGTTTCGATGTACCGATCAAAGAAGTATTACGAATTAAAATATTGATAGGTTAACCTTTGCTATTGAAATGAGAACTTTGCATATGGTTGAAACCCTTTCAACAGAAATGGTACCAGCAGCCATAGATCTGAAAAAGAATAATTATCAAAATAATATGGTCAATACAACCATACCTATGGTTGTAACAATCGTGATGTTTATCCATGCAGGGAAATGATATTGGTTAAAAAATAGCAAAGTATAAGAAGGCAAGTGATTAGACGTATGCAATCTTATTTTCATCATTTAATTATGGTTTATAGAATTACTTGAATTGTGTCTATGGTTTTATGCAAAATTATGTAAGACTGTAAGTTTTACAATATTTACATTATATTTGTGTGACTATTTCACAAGTTCTGATTTTCATTGAAGAGTTATTCCCCAAAATTGAGATAAGTCTTCAAATCTTATATATTGAAAACTGGGCTACTAATTCAAAATTAGTAACAAATTTTACTAATTATTAGTCAGTTTCTACTAATTGAATGAATTATTTGTTCAACCCATTTAAATAGTTAAAATTAACTAATAATTAGTACATATTTTTACTAATTCTAAATAGTAACCCAATTTCCACTAATTCAATTTCAGAGAGTAATTGCTATAAACAAATGAACGTCAATTGAAGCAGTCGCTGAATGTTCAAGACACAAACGGTCTCCAAATCTTAAGCATCTGTTACGCAGGGAAATGTGGTCAGTACCACTTGTAATGCTTAAGTGCAAATTGGTTTGAGTGAAGCTCCCGTCGCATCAACAAGTAAATTATTTAGAACTTTCATAATGTAATCGGGAAATATCTTATGTAAGCAGTTATTATTGCATAAAACATAAACATCATTTGTCAGTACCGCCGTAAAGTTTAAGTAAATTTGTTACAAAACACTCCTGGATACAATAAAGTAAAGAAAGATAACAAAACTGCATAAAACAAAAGGAACTGGAGCAAAAAAAAACTTCACGCAATAAAATGTAAGGAATTCAACAAAACTACGAAATTCGTATGGAAAGAATTGAAAAACGTATATCATCAATTCCATATTGTAAGTAAATTTGTTTGATACAGTTTTTAGTAAATATAAATTATGTTTAAATTTTTTGATATTATTTTTGTATATTCCTTGAGCAATATTCGATGTGTATTTTTTACCATTTTTATTGGAAAAAGATGTTTTTTATTTTTATATAAATTAATTAAGTATATATTAAAATTTTGTATTTCTTCCATTCAGATTTGTGTTATTTAACTTTAAACGTTATTTATAATCTCTGTAGAATGTTATACGTTATTTTTTCGTTTTCAAATAAAGAATACATACTTTTAATGCGTAATAACACAGCCGCACAAAAAAGCGTCCGGATAGCTATTGTTACGGACAGAATCGATATTTTATCGACTGCGGTACCCGGCGTAGGTTTTTTCCCACAAAGGTGGTTTTCCCTACGCCATTGCACACCCGAATGGGGGTACCTCTAAAAATGAAGCTGGCCTGTTAGGTAAATTATGTAAAAGGCCCTTCGAAATAGTGACGATCTCGATAAAAGTATTTGTATTTCGAATAGTATAATCGATATATAATATGACGCTGTAGTCTATTTAAACGTTCGAGAAATTGTAAGATCGAACTAAGATGCGAAAAAGTGACGATCGGGTTGAGAGAGAACGTTTCGGAACGTCGTCGGGTTAGGTTAGGAAGTCCGCGTCGCGATCGGATCGTCACCGGCACTGATCGGAATAAATAATTGATACTTTCGTGTGGCCAATCAAACCGCGTGTTTTATTTAAAGCCCATCTACCAGTTGTTTACAAAATTGGTGCCGAAACCCGGGAATAATCGCCGGGAATGGTGGAAGTTGGTTTTGTGGTTATCGCGATTGAACTTTGTATTATATATGTAATATAGACTGTCTCCCGTGTGTGTGACTCTGTGCCGGGATGTTTTGGACATGTCAACGGGAAATCTTCGGGACATCTGCGTGTAGGATATCGTCGGCAATACGGGAAAGACGAAATGGACGACCTGGCGACGGCTGATCGTGATCGACCTAGGATTCCGACCTTAGTATGTGCTGCGACGTAGGCTTCGGTCATCGGCCAAAATGGGTGCATCGTCTACGGTAACATGGACTTCGGCATAGTGAGTTGTGCGTTTCTTTTATTTTATAACCGTGTAATTCTCGAAATACGGCAAATGCCATTCGGCTGTAACGCGTTCGATTCTCGATTCCATTCCATACTCGTAAAGCGCGATCGGTGTTTTGTTGTCCTCTACGACTCCCTGCTTTCAAATTCGAAAAATTTGATGCTATGATCTATTTCGGGCTAAATTCGAACGCGCCTCATTATTTAAAGCAAGTAAATCGAAAATAGTCGCTCGAGTTGGAATGGAGACGATTTTCTGTGATAGACGCGCGATCGTGTTTTGTCGACCGCCATGACGCTCGGTTTCGGATATTCGAAAATCTCTGGAACCATTAGTCTCCTGCGCGTGCGGGCGCGAAACAATTGATGCGCGTCGCGTCGTAGACGATTTTATGAATGTTCTCGCTGATATCTATTGTAGAGAATAATTTTTTAATATTAAATAGAACGTAACCAATTGATTTGTAATTGTAATGTAAACAGTTCTGCAAGCTACTTTAAAAAAAAAGGTTAATATTGACGAAGATTAATTTACTCAAATTACAGATTTAACAACTAACGTTATATTAATAACGAATAAGAATTCGACAGAATTTTTAGAATGAGGATATATAATTCAAATTCTAAATTCGATTTATTGAAAATAAAACATAAATACGTGCATATTTACAGAGAAATTAAACGACGAATTATTAAGTCGACGATTGTAATTTAAATGATTAAAAGTGAGGATAGTACGAAGTTGGATGACGGTATATTAGGCATCCGATTACGTCAAAATCACTTTACAATATGTTTGGCAAAGTTTTTTATTTTGCATTGTAATTACAATTGAATTAATTCAGCGATTTAAGTGGAAATATCGATCTTTTCGAGTTTATTGAATATCAAAGAAATACGAAACAGCGCCTTTGACAGGTGTTCTGACGAACATCATTTTTCTCTTGATGTCCGTAAGAACATCGCGCCATTATAAATGTTCAGACGAAACTGTTGCGAACAGTTCGAAACGTTCTAAAGATATTACCCTGTTGCGTAGTTAAATTAAGAGACGAAGTAATAATCGAGGCAAAAAGGAGGTTGATTAATTACCGTAAATTTAATATCAAAATTTGAGACGTAAAAAGCGTCGAAATGAAAGTGGAAAGTGTCAACAGGGTTCGTTTCGTCGTCTGCATGATTCGCTTCTGGATGGAGAGTAACCATCTAGTTTCGAGCGCGGAAAATCGGATACATCGATCTCGTGATCGCATGGCGACTCCGATTTTGTACCAGTGCTGGCCTTTTGGTGAATAAGAAGTCCGGAGGTTTGGAACGCAGAAAAAGCATGCCTCATGATTCGCTTTTCGAAATGGTTTGAAACCGTTTGGTTTCGAGCACGGGGAATCGGATATGTCAACCTCGTGGTTGCACGGTGACTCCTATTTCGTACCAGTGCTGGCCTCTCGGTGTACATTTCGGAGGTTTGGAACGAGGGCTTTTTGAATTTGGAATTCGGGACTTTAGTGGGGGGAAAATCCTTCCACTGATTTTCGAAGAGTGAAAACCGTCGCCTAGCAACCAAAAATAACGACGCGGACGCCTCCTCCTTGCCGCGAGATCGAAGAGAGCAAATCTAGCTATCGAACGGAACGGTAGTTTTTCAAAGCTTGACCGCACGTTTTATTTTACCCATTTTGAACATAAATTTGGTGCATTGAAACACGTCATGTTTTGTCCGATGTTTGTGGAAACATCACCCCCACTTTCTCAAACAGAAGTTTGATGGAAGATAATATTTATTGGTACATATTCTAAAGAATGCCACATTTTGATCGGCGTTTCCAAAGTTCAGTATAGCAATTGACTTTCGAAAAAACATGATTGATTATTGACTTTACATGTAGATTAAAAAAATTTGATTTGTTTGTAAATATGGAAACAAAATAGCATGAAACTATAATGGGATTACGATTCTAATTACAAATGAGAAAGAAATGTTTGGACCTTTTCGTGAACGGTTTGGTATCGATTTCATTTCAAATTTTGTGCGCGAATAACAATTTGAATTGTAGAAAAGTAATGTAAATCATAATAATATAAATGACTGTTCATGATTGTGAAGGTCATGATAAGCGTCAATGTCGATGGTGCACGGCTCCCGGCTTGGACAGTGGATCGCGGGCCTGACGTATTATATTTGCACTTGTCTTGAATGATAAGTCCAATTATTTGGATGGCGACGACGATGTGATGGATCGAATTGGGATCGATTTAAATTTCGCTGCGTATTTTGGATACGAATCCAAAAATATGAGCCCTTTAATCTTATTATTATTCGTTGGAAGGATCAGCCTTCATTTGTTTCTTACGGAAAACCATTGAGACAGTCGATCGAAAGAGTCGACGGTCACAAGCTGACCTCCTACATAGTGCAACGGTCGTACTTGGTAAAGATTTGGAAGCGGAATCGTTGGTTTATGACGACCTTTATAGAAAAGCATTTTGAATACCCGTGGATTTGTTAGTGTCGAGTCAGCCGCCAGATGACGAGATGAAACTTCAAATGAAATTGATACCAAACCTGAGTGTGTTTGAAACACAGTACTTGTTTTATTGGTGGGTCCAGAACAACCCGTCGATGTAATATTTCGATGGGATATAATATCAACAGAGCTTGCAGATCTGCGACGTGAACTATTTTAAGAAAATGTATACTTGCTGTATGTTCAAAACGGTTTACGAGCATTGAATGTACAAGTTGAGGCAGGAGGAAAAATAATCGTTCGCGAAAAGGAAAAATAAAAATTTGTGGCAGCCGCAGTAGAAGAGGGCCTATGTAGGTACTGTGTACGAGTCCTTTGTATATGGTGACGGCGTATATGATGTTGCAAATAATGGTATTTGACCGTTTGCGAATTAATTTACGGTTAAACGAAATGATCGATATGTGGAAATTTCGATTCGGAGCAAGGTGTGTTTCGGAGCTAGGTGTGTTTCGGAGTCGGAAGTTCGATTCAGAGTCGGAGCAAGACTCATTTCGGAGTCACAGAGTGTTTATTGTAGAAGCGTGTACGCTTAGGACTGGCGATTCGCTTTTAGCGGGGGGCCCTATTGCTGCCGTTGCTGAACTACCGGCGAGCAAGAAGTCTGAAAGTTCGTAACCCAGTAAAATAAATAGTCGGCCGGCGATTCGCCTCAGATGGACAGTAACCGGTGGCGTTCATGCACGGGGATCGGGGAGTCGATTGCTGCCGTTGCTGAACTGCCGGCGAACAAGTAGTCTGGAGGTTCGTAAACCGGAGATCGACAGTTGGTAATTTACCGAACGTTAACTGATGGTTCCATTCGTGTCTGTCCATCGTTTTTCGATCGTCGAATGTTCAAGTGAGAGAGAGCGACTGGGAGATAGAGATAGATAGATAGAGATAGCGGGAGACAGAGAGAGAGAGAGAGAGAGAGAGAAAGAAAGGGAGAGAGAGAAAGGATAAATGTGGCAAAAGAGGTATTGCCTTGAGCTTCGAAATCGAAATTTCCAGATTCGTCGCGGATCTTAAGAAAAAAAAATCGGCAAAAATCGGCAAAAAATCACCAGTTTCCGCCACTTAAATAAAGTCGCGATCAAAAATATTATGCTACAGAGAACCATAGAAATGTTCGTATTGCTGGCTGCCTTAACTTTCGTCTTATGAATTTATGAAATCCGCGCATGACATGGAATGATTCAATTGAACATACATACCGTCGCTAAAGTCGTGCGATATAGGAATGAATACTTTGTACAGTTGATGCGTAATGTGTGGATACTTATGAGTTATTTTGGCATAATGTCGGCATATTAATTGCGAAGCTGTGGTCGCTGTATGCGGACCTTTTTTCGATTATGTTCCCTCAGCGGGGGGAGTAATATGGTATAGAGTGTGAGATGTAGTGAGAGTGTATATCTTTGTTGTAAGACTGACCTGAATAACTGACACCATTACTGTCGAAATTTAAATTTGTCGCTTGTAGCGTAGTTTCATAGAACATGGGTAGTATTTGAGTAGCGTTACGGACGTCTGCAACCATCTTACATTGGTAGCACTCGCCCTTTGGCACGGTTTATGCGCTCTTTAGTTTTTGCTTTACGATCACTAAATTTGTATTTATTTTTGCTATTATTTAGGTAATATTTTAGTAGTTAGTGATCGACCTGCTTTTTTTTTCATTGACTTGGACGTAACTACTGATGACCTGGAGCTAATTATGCTGTGATGTATCACATGTTATTGATGGGAGTTTGAATTTAAGAGAATGTGAAATGGAAGCTGTATTGGCGAAAGCATATGTAACGATATTAGCGAGTTTGAAAGGAATGAGTATGAGATTGTATTTGGTTGTTGAGTTATGGTACCATGTAATAGTGCCTTGCGAATCCCAAAATTTATTAATGTGGAGTGCACGACGTGTGAAGAGTTCGATGACGAATTGAATGGGTTATGAAAACATCGATTCTCGTGGAGTGTACGAGTCTCTAGACTTCGTATAGGGGGGAGAATGTTACGGACAGAATCAATGTTTTATCGACTGCGGTACCCGGCGTAGGTTTTTTCCCACAAAGGTGGTTTTCCCTACGCCATTGCACACCCGAATGGGGGGTACCTCTCAAAATGAAACTGGCCTGTTAGGTAAATTATGTAAAAGGCCCTTCGAAATGGTGACGATCTCGATAAAGGTATTTGTATTTCGAATAGTATAATCGATATATAATATGACGCTGTAGTCTATTTAAACGTTCGAGAAATTGAAAGATCGAACTAAGATGTGAAAAAGTGACGATCGGGTTGAGAGAGAACGTTTCGGAACGTCGTCGGGTTAGGAAGTCCGCGTCGCGATCGGATCGTCACCGGCACTGATCGGAATAAATAATTGATATTTTCGTGTGGCCGTTCAAACCGCGTGTTTTATTTAAAGCCCTTCCACCAGTCGTTTACAGCTATAATAACTGTACTGGATAGTATTGGATAATATTGAACTCTACTGAAATGTTCTGGGCAATACTGGACCAAAATAGAATGTACTGGACAGTCCTGGAATATACCGGGTGGTACTGGAATGTACAGTTCTTGAGAATATTGGAAGCTCGTTTAAAATGTTCTGCTTGAATTGTGCAATTTTAGCGAATATCAGCATTTGGTAGGAATCGAAAAACAATGTCTGAATCGTGCGTGGTGCTAAAAATTATTGTGAAATCTGATTTTTTATATAACCTCAAAAATCTACGAATCGGCCCCAAAAAATATTGAAATAAAAGAAAAATTGTCGTCTGGAGGTAATATAATAATACCAGGTATTGTTTATATTTTTAATGTCGCTAAAACCGAATTCGAAGCACATTCAATTCGAAATTCTTTTTTTATGTATTTTTATGTATTTGTAGTGCTAAATTATGTTTAGAGTACATTTTCTTTTATTGCCATGGACTTTTACATTTTGCAGATGTTGGTTCAGCAAAATTCCTATATTTAATACATGGGCCGTAAAATGGCTGTTTAATGTTACGGGGTACAACATTCAAAATATTAAAACTTAACCAATCTTCCTTTATTTCATATTAATGTCCAGTATAGTTCAGTGTATTCCAGTAATTTCAGTACAGTCCAGTATTGTCGAGAAGTATTCTTTATACATTCCAGTAGTGTATAGGACTGGACAGTAAACATGGTATTCCTTGCAGGCCAGAATTCGTCTTTATTTTTATATTTTAGAATAGATTTTTAGATTTCTTTGAGTTTTTTTTGAGGTTATGTAAAAAATCTGAAGTGATGGAGTTAAATTGATTTCGAATTTGGATTCAACGACCCAAAAAACATATGACAGACTTAGTTTCACCTCGAGATCTGGAGAGTTTTTTTGGGACTTGTGTAACAATTGTGTAACAATATTGAAAAATACATATGAAAGTAATGTCGTAGTTAATGAAATTACTAGTAATTTATCGGTAACAATTGTATATTATTTAATGACAATATAGAAACTAAATGGAAATTATTATTTTACCATTTATTTCAATTGACTTTGTTCTTCCATTTGTTATATAGGTAAAAAAAGTTCGCATTTTTATTTATATTTATAATTATTAATATTTTAAGTTGATATTTTTATACCTGTTTACTTTTCTGCAATTATATTTCATAATAAACCTATATTAATGATAAGGAATTTAAACTGCGACGTTCTGTTTATTTAGAAAAATAGTGGAAGTTAGTACCACTGAATCTCTGTCAGTACCACCATATCATATCCATAAAAATGTTTATTTCTACCAGAGCGTTGTGAAGTATTTACTTGTAGTTGTTGTATTTTACGTACCCTATACACATACCATATTTAAAAAGAAAAGGGAAAATGTACATTTTTTACTTAATCTGGGAATTAGTGTTAACTATAATAATAAGCCGAATTAACGTTAATAATACACAGTTTTATGAAAATTACCCATATCAGAAAATTTTGAAAGGAGCATTGAAATTTTCCTAAAAATTTACCGAACTTGTCCAGAAACTCTTCATTTTTGTTTTAATTCGATTAATTTTTGCGGAAAATGTTAGTTTTTGTGGTTATTCAGTAATACTTGTCAACATTTTCTGGTATGTTTAACTACAGGACATTTTGAGAAATTGGAAATGTTTACGGAATGTTTTTTCGCGTCCTGCTGACGGCAGCAATTTAATTCGGAATTATAAGACACGAACAAACAACCAGGCATATAGAGCACCCAAAATGCACTCATTTATACTATACCAGCATTCGCCACCAAAATATGAACATTTATATATTAATTTTACTACAAAACATATCTTGAAGCGTCTTTCAGCAATATGAATTTCTAAACAGTATTGATATATTTATTAAATGAATCATTGAAACAAAATTCAATTATATTATAACTAGAATTAATAATTGCTCATTGAAAAAACATAGGTATTGATTTTCTTGAGAAGCACTGTGGGAAACTATAAACTTGTACTATGACCTGTCTACTCTATCGAGATTCGAACTTGTTATCGAATTTACCAATGAAGGAAGACTTGTTAAGTTTAGTCGTCAAATAATTTGGTTTAAAATGTAATTAATTTAACCCATAATAAACTGATTTTCTCATAATGTAGTACAAAATCATGTACAAAAATATATTATATACTCAATAACAGACATATAATTTATATTTGTATACAAATGAATAAATATCAACAATTACAAAGAATAATTATCAAAGGCATTATTTTAATTAATAAATATGCATTAATTGTAATTTTATAAAATCCGGTAAAAGGTTGAATTATATTCTATGTTGACTTTGATATTCTGTGAGATGAGTGGTTAAAAACATGGTTATATTTTATTTTGCCTTTTCGTAAAATGTATTCACCTTGTACCTACATACATTTGCTAAGTAACTGAAATACGTAGCGAGCTCATTAATGTTAGAGGGAGGTACAAGGAAATTTAAAATGAGATTTCTATAAAAACAAAAGATTGCTTTTTTCATTTGCCTTTCCACATTTTATAATCCCAGACCCAATAAACATAAGAGATTTCCTCTTAAAATATATATGAGAATACGCTTTGTTGGAATAAAATTTTCTTTCCTTCTGTACATGTACTTCAGAAATCATTTTAAAAAATATAACTGCCATTCTTAAATTTAAAAAGTTTACAGTATTCAAATAGAAATGTTTCTCTGGTTGGAATTTACTACTATTTTTACTCATGATGATTCTTTAGTCGATTTTCATTCCATAATTCTAATGTCAAAGTTTTGTTGCAGAACAATCGGTACTAAAAACATATATAAATTATAAGAATGCTAAAAGAAATTCGAACGACTTCAATATTCGTAAGCTTTTAAGTGGGTTTTTAATAGAAATTAGTTTGGGGGTAGAATTTAATAAATTGATACCATGACCATATCTGAAATTGAATAAATTTCCATTAAAGCAATTTTATGCGGATTAGTGCATCGCGGATCCACCTGAAATTGAATGATTTTCCATTAAACCAATTTCAAAATACTTCAGTATACATTAAAATATAAAAGTTCGTAATATAAATTAAAATTGAGTAAATGACAATAATACTGGGATATGTAATTTTCAGATTATTTTAGATTTATGCACTTTCGGAATATTTTTCATTCGAAATTTTGACTGCCAGCCTAATTTATAAGGATCAAGTAACGTTTCACGAACTTATACATTTTTAAGTTTAAAAAGAGCTATTATATTATATTGGTACTTAATAAGCAATCGATAAAGTAATTTAGGATAGTATATTTTTTGAGTTTTGAAGATTGTTTGTAAATGCGTCAGTGAAATGTATGACCAGCATGGGTTTTTCTCCACAAAAGTGGTTTTACCCAGGCCATTGCACACCCGAATGGGGACACCACTCAAAATGAAGGTGACTTGTTAAATAATTTTTGTAAAGGCCCTTCGAACGGGTGACGATCTCGATTAATAAAGTACAATTCGAATGTTAGAATGTCGATTCTTACGGTATCGATTCGGAAGATTTAAATGGAAAAATTAAAAAGCCGAACTAAGGAAATGTGAAAAACGTGAATATTAGTTTCTGAGTATATTTCCGAATGTCGTTGGAATTTTTTACATCGCCATCGAGTCGTCGCCTCAGGAACGGAATAAATTTAAAGTATTAATTTTCGATCCATAAAATTGTCAATTTTATTTTCAAGCTCTTCCACCAGTCGATAACAATAATTTTTTAAAGAGCTCTTATTTGCAAAATAGGGTGTTATTCTTGTGATTTTAAGATTCCCATCATGCTTCAACGGGGGCAACAATTATATAAAAATAATTGTTCAGCAAACAATAACTAACATAACATTACTTACAAACGAATCACGTGGGATTACTAAATTTGAAATAGTTTTTTATTTTCAAAAGAAGAATCAAATAATTGCATATAAACTCCGTCCATCAAAACAATATTGCAATCAGAGCCGTGTACTGACGGTATATTTTAAACCCCATCCATCCAACCGTATGTTTTTAAACGATAGCAAACAAAAAACAATAAGCAAAAGAATTCAACAAATTTGGAACAATTTGAAAACTCGTATGTTTTCAATATTACGGAAAAGTAGTTCAAGTAGTTTAATCAAATAATATTGAGTTATATAAAAATATGATGTTTAAAAAGCTTATCTTCAGTATATATCAGACATGTGAATATTTGGATATTTCAGTGTTATAGCGCATATATACCAGAAATTTAATAAAGTTGACAGAACAGAAAATGAGTAGTAAATGTCTATCGTATTGTTATTTAAAATGGAACGCCTTATTACGTCCAGCAATATTACATTAAAAATTATAATAATGAAACGAATTTAATGCATTGATTCAATAAGAAAGTCGAACGCCTAACGCCTTTTGACCCTTCGATAAAAAACATATTATTCGCAATGTAGATTAATGAAAATGGTGCCCCAGAGGTAAAATACTATGTTATTTTGAATGGCGATATGTTGTCCGCTATCACTCTTTATAAGGGTCCACTGCGCTCATTGTGATACAAAATGGACAGCCGTCGCTCTTATAAAGTGGTGCAATTTACTAAAACCCTTAGCACATAATTGGGGAATTTTTTCGATGAAAGTAAACAAATTCCGCACCGTACACAGGAATAGAAAATATTGTTTTGGTTTTCTAATTTTCATACTTTCAACATTCTTACGCATTGGCTCATATACACTACATTGCCAGATAATTATTCTGAAGTATTTTTTATATTTGCTATATGGGATAGTATATAATGATACAAATGCCGTAAATTAGTGACAACTGAAAGAGCATGAGATTCAAAGCACGAGTCGAAGGCCAGTGATTTAATTCCGTACGAGTCATTCGTTACTAATGGCACGCGTATCGTATATTATTTTTTCTAATACTTACGTAAAGTTCGAGTGTTCCGTTAAAACCGCCAGGTGAAGAGTGTAATCACCTTAAATGTAGATTAAACGTAAATTCAACAATCAAATCGGATCTGTCTCTTTTAATAGTAAATTTTGAAACATGTGCGGGAAATGCGATGTTGAATGGTTGAATCGACAAGAGAGTCATAGTTGAGAAACTGAACTATCCATTTTTAGAGTCGATCTGTTCCTTGAAAACGGAGCCTACTCCAAAAAGACAGATATTTTGTTTGTGCTCTCTTAACATTTCAGAGATATTTGAAAGAAAATAGTTTTAGATATAATCATTAGTCTATACATAGAGAGAAAACAATTGTTAATGGTACCACGAAGAATTGGTAGAAATGATTTTAATATATGGTGCAAAATACTTGAATAGTCCAGACAAAAAATAAAAATTCTACAATTTGGAAAAATTTCACTGGTGTTTGACGAAAAATGTAAATAGTAAATGATTCATTGATAAAAATAAACTCATTAAATAGTTCATACTAAAATTTCTAGTTTATATATAATCTACATATACTTGGGTGTGTCATTGCAATTCCGATAAATTACCTGACGAGACTAGTATCAGTTTCTACGTTTACAAATCGCTTTCAAAGTTTACACCATAATAAATTAAAATAAACTAAATAAATAGCAAATTGAATTGAAAAATAAAAATTCTCATGTTAAAACGCTAGGGAAAAAAGAAACGTGTATCTACAAAAAATAAGAAAAATAGAACACATTCTCTCCTAAATCCTGCAGAACGAGAAACTTTGAAAGACCTTCGCGCAATGTGCAAAAAATTTGCCTGAGGAGAAAATGTGCAGCGAAATTGGAGAGGAATTTGAAATAGAATTTACCTAAAAGGAAAATTATATTAAATCGTTATTCATTTAATTATTTATTGCATAATTTAGAATATTAACTTAATATAAACGTAAATTAATTAACGTGATTCTCTCCGGTGGAAAAAAGGAACTTGTGAATTAAAATTTCATTAACTTAAATATAACAGGACCATTGATACTAATAGTTCCATATTAACAATAAGAAGGGGGGCTGAAAAATTACAATAAAGTTTATAGTTACAATGTTTATAAGTATTATTGTTTAAAAATTCAATGTTTTATGTAAAAAAATTGTCCAATTCGTTGTCCTAGTTAAAATTGAATTTGCTTTCAATATGTTATGCAAACCAATTCAATAATTGTACGAGTTGAATTCGGACGTCGTGATTACGAATCCGGTATAGTTTGGTTTCACATTACAAATGGGGAATCCAATATCGTACGACTTTTTAAAAAAATGACTACACTCGCTTAAGCCCTTTTACTTAGAGTTTTTGACCGGATTAGTCAAGAATTGTTACTAATATTTGAAGACATTAAATTTATGAAATTCAAAACAACAAATCGAAATATAATTAGTTTCTAAAAAGTAATTCGACATTTTAGAATCTTTTATATCATTTTCTGTTTTCTGCTTCAAACGCGAATCGAAATTATACCATGCCGGATGGGTCCGATATTTTGCATTTTGCAAAACTGACTTTGGTCAACTTGTCAAAAACTAAAAGTGAACAAAATAATAAGGGAGTTTTTATTCATCTCCGTAAACCGAAAGTAAGGTGATTGTATTATTATAAGACTACTTGCATAAACAAACAATCAGTAGCATTTACTGAATTTCTTAAAATTACGATATCTATTTTTCTAACTATTTAAATTCGATAAAGTGCATGTTTTTCGTAATGGTGATTACTTTTACGATGAAATAAAAAAATATTATATTTTTTAAATTCGTTGAATAATTGGCATAATACATTTTTCAACTTCAATTTCGATAAAGTTATACCTAAATTTTATTTAAAGAATATGCCACCGTGAAGGAGAATATTTCACGATTCATCTAAAAAAAATTGACGGAGTCTTTTTTTGTTCTAAAGTGTCGCTCGGGAGCAAATGGTTCGATGAGCGCACAATGTGGTATTTTGAACAAAATTTTCTCGACCGTGCAATTCTTAACCGAATTGAATAAATCTTTCACAGAAATACTCATGAAACTGTTAACTATACGGAGGTATGGCAAAGCATTGTATCAGACGACTTTAAAAATGGCAGCTATACCCTTTAAAAAAGTGTAAAAAATGAGGGGAATTTTTTTTTAACTGAAACGTGATATATAACAGTTTTTTAGGTCGCTTATTGCTAATCTAAAGTCAAATGTTGAAAATTTAAGATTGAATATGGCGGACCCAATTAGAATAAATCAAACCCTTTTGCTTGAAACGTGATATTCAGTTGATTTTGGGGTCTCTGATTGAAATGAAACTGATTTATAAAATGTTGTCTGCCGTATTGGATCTGTCATTGTGAATTTTCGCAATGTATCTTAAGTTTTCTCTAAAATTTATCATATGTATACCAAAATGAAACAGTTACAACAGTTACGTAGTAACTTTGTACACGGAGAAAAAAATCCCAGAATTTTTGTACGGAAATTTCCTGAAAAATTACCGTGCTGTCCCATATACGCAGTGCATGTTGTTGGCAAAGTAAAATTTACATTGCTATGCTGAATTTTTCCAAAGTAATATGTAAAATTTCGGATCAAGAGCACAGTAAAAATTCCTGTGGCACAATACAGCAAAAATTCCTGTGCCACAATACAGTAGAATTTCCTAGGTCATAGCATAGTAAACATTTTTGGCTCACAGTTCATTTCAAAATGGAAACAAATCGAATGCAAACAGAAAATACGTGAAAATTTTGCACACGATATCGTTTATTGGGTATAGATGAAACAAATTGCAAGCCTACAAGTAATATCAATAGTTCTTAAAATCGTAAAAGCCTTATCGACATTTACTTTCAGCTGACAAGATATATCAATGTTTGTTGTATATTATTTGTATGCACGAACAAAAAATTTCTATTTTACTTTCAACTTGAAAAAGTAATATTTATATTTTATTAAAATTTAAAGCAATAGGAAAAGAACTATTAATAACTGATTCACATATTCCTATTACCCTGTATAAATTGGCCGAACTATTTCAAAAGAAATTACTGCAACGAAAACAAAAACAGTTTACTCGGTTCGGACCAGTTCAGACCCGTACGTCGGACTATTCGGCCGCCATATCGGTGCTCTTTTGTTTTCACCGCAGTTAGACTCGGTAGCATTCGAATATGTTCGGAAACT
Source organism: Trichopria drosophilae (assembly GCA_030407085.1). Classification (NCBI taxonomy): domain Eukaryota; kingdom Metazoa; phylum Arthropoda; class Insecta; order Hymenoptera; family Diapriidae; genus Trichopria; species Trichopria drosophilae. The sequence continues at coordinate 156,543,456 of CM059583.1, forward strand.
TTCGCTTCCAATTCGAGAAGTGGCATAGTAAAAATAATGAAGCAACATATTATAAATTCTTCAAATATTGGGGATTATTTGACTTGCACTAACTTAAAAACTTGCTGTCCTGTGAATTTTACTGTGCTACACTGAACATTTCGACTAGCTCGTACATAAAAATATATAGCCGTTATTACAAATATTCGTGTCCAGAAAAGCAATATTTCTTGTCTGTTGCTATAAATATTTCCGAAAAATCAAGTTGCACCCGTTTTCAGGTGACTAGCACGGTAATTTTTCAGGAAATTTTTTCTCCGTGTATGTATAATGCTACTCCTTTTTCACGATTTCGCACCCACCGTGTACTTCACGATCGTTATGAAAGCGCAGTTTTTTATATCCAGGTGCGACAAAAAATATCTTGTATATCACGGGCGAGAATGAAGGAATCGGAGACAAGCCCCTTGTTGCAGCCCTCGGGGTCAGGACTCTCGTCCCTCCCCTCATCCTACACGGCGAGCCAGTCTCCAATCCCTTACTTTACGCCCTATACTATATTAATCCTTCCAATGGTCTGTTATCGGAGCGGAGTAAGGAAATGCTAATTTCTAAGCACTGCCATAATATTTTATTGCTTTGAAAATGTATATATATATATATATTTATAGTACATCCTTCAATTAAAAAATACCGATGTCTACAAAATAAAACGGACGATTTTGAAAAATCTCTTGTGATATACGCCATATTTTTTGTCGCACCTAAACATTTGGCCGCACATTAGGTACAGCATCCTGGGGGGTTGAAATTTCTAGTTTATTACTTGTTTTCATGGCAAATCGCGGAGTGAAGTTCATAATGTCGCACAATAGCATATTTTATTTATCTAGGTCTATGATCGAGAGTGCATCATAATAGTATATTGTATATCTAGGGCGCAAAGGAAGGGATTGGAGGTTTTTCTCAGATTCTTCATTCCCGCCCGTGATATACACGATATCTTTTGTCACACCTATACATAATAAATTGCGCCTTTATAATGTTGGTGTAATACACGATGGGTGGGAAATCATGAACAAGGAGAAGCGGACGGGAAAATGTGAAAAACGCCCGGTACAGCGAGCGCGAAATCGCGACAAGCGCCCACCGGACCCTAGAAAGGACATGCGCCGAATAAGTTTCATTTCGCTCGCTTTATCGGTACTGAAAAGCGCGGTTTTTGTGCAAGAGTGACAAAAAGTAATGTTTGAATCTCACGCGTAGATTTTCCGGCCTCTCGGCAATAGAATTACCCTGGAGCCGGTTTCGGCATGTTTATTTTACCCATATAATTTTCGATAGTATAACATGTCGGTTGACATACAAAATTCTACGAGTAAAATCGAATTTTGCGCCCGGTTGGGCAAAATCGTATACAATGGATACATGGCGGGAAGAGGAGATTGGAGGCAAGTACGCCGCAACCAGTCTTCGATTCGTTCCCTCCCGCCCAGGATATACAAAATATCATTTTGTTACACATATACACATGAAACAAAACAGCGTCTTTATAATTATACCGGTAAAGTGCAAAATGGTCTGTAAAATTATAAAAAAATTCGAAGCGTCCGTACCTAGATTATGTAACGCTCCGAGAAGGGAAGTGGGTGGATCCTGTTATTACTGCAATAATAATCTATTATACTGGTAATCTTATTTACTGATGTACTCATGTTCCTGAAGAGGTTAGGGGTTTAAGAGGCGGTTTTTGTGTAGATGGGCAAAAAGTTATTTCTAGAAAATAGAAATTGAAAGTTCGTGTTACTTCTTCCGGAGTCATTTCAATATAGACTAATCAATGGATATAGCTTGACAAAGAATATTATTACAATGAAGAATGAAGAATATCATTTTTTTATAATAAAATGTGTTGCTTGCTCGGTTACGAACCACGTTTTTCCACCGCATAAACTTTAAATATGTGAAATCGTGAGAAAAGTTTTATCTCATATAATTTGATTGAATACTGATAAATAATGGCATATATCCAGTATATTTATTATTCATTTTACATAGCTTTTAGAAAAAGGCCATGAATCATTTTTTAACAGAAAAGTCAGTATAGATCATGCTAGTTTTAATCATTTTGTAATCTGACTATAAGCTGACAAACAAATGCAAACTGTAAATACAGATAAATCACGCTGTGCAAAAATACAATGTAGCATATATCTGAAAGGATACACGGGTGCAATTGCTTTTTAATCAATCTAAACCGTACTTTCATAAGCGTTGGCTGTTCACATGCAAATAAGATTAAAACTAACCTAACTTTTCCTGGCGGTCCAAGCCAATTTTTCTCTCCATGCAACACATTTCCCGACAAGACCGAAGAATGTTTTTATGAAATTGCAACGATTCTGCCCAATGTTTGGAAAACTTCATAATTCGCTCATCCTATGCCGAAATCCGCGAAACTCAGTGGATCGTCGTCGTGACTAGATCGCTCACGGGTAGCGCTTTAACATTGCAAAAGTAGGTCTGGATGGTTATTTTGACAAATCTCGCGCGACACTCGGTTCACGGGGACTCAACAGGTATGTTTTTCCCCCAGAAACGACCGAGATTCCGGCGGCGGGGGTTGGGCGCGAACCAGAATGTTCAGATGTGGTCCTTGTACGCAATCTCCCCTTTATCGACCCTGCGCGCATCGTGGGGAGCCGTGCGCAACGAGAGATGATTTCTTCCTGCCTCCCAGAACGGACGCGACCGCGTCCGCGAATCTTATAGGGCTCGCGACGCGCCACACTCCGGGTCTGTGACATCTCGCACATTCTATTCTCAAAACAGTTTTGACAATCGTCATTTTTTTTATTATTTTTCCATCTATTCAATAAATTCTGTACAGCATTCGGTGAAATTTAAAAAATTTTCCGGTATTGATTCTCAAAGACTCAAAACAATATCCCAAAAAAGTTTGCAAAATATGGTGAATTTTCGGATATGTGATCCTTACTTAAGAAATTCCGAGAGAAGGAAATTTTTTTTAAGAAAAGGGAAGAAAGATGTTGTTGAGGAAATTTCGCCGCTGAACGCTACCGATTCGAAAAAGGAACAAAAGTGATCATCTCGATGCGGGAGATGCTGTAAGTTGTTTGTAAATTTTCTTCTTCTATTTTTAAATTATTTTCATTTTTATTATATACTAAAATTTATAATTTAATTGTATTTTACACCCACATACATATTTTGTATTTAAACATAAAATAAATTGCACATTGTTTAATAGTGTTGTTGTCCATCAGATAGGCATTGTTTAAACGCGATGCAATTGATTTTATAACACATGTATACTCAATTATATAAGACAATAGTTATGCTTAAAAACATTAATATACAAAATTATATTCGGAATTATTTTCGAAAACAGCAACAACACACATTGAGATATTAGAGTACTTATACAAATATGATAAAAACTTTATAAAGTATAATTCGTATCATATTTTCTAACGAAACTTTGTCATCAGATTACCAAGTTTTATAGGAAAGTTTGCCACGTTTCCATGTTCCCTTCATACTTTTTTTTACGAAGTTTGCAGGAGAAAATTTACTTTGTGCAGTATTTTGAAGGGAAAAGGTCAATTTTACATGAAAATGGTTGTTAACGTACTTTTGGCATGAATTATGGAATAAGGTGAATTTAAATTTTTAAATTTATGCACTATTTATAAGAAAGAAAAGTATACGAACTTTTCATTTTGAGAAAAATACAGACGATTTCTTCAAAATAATTATATATAATTCATATTACTATTTATAAAAGTATGGAGATATCTTTTACGCTACTTAGCAATGTTATTATGAATTGTTTACGTTACGAAATATATCTGATTATTAAAAAACATGTATTAAGTATATTCATTTATAAAATAAAGAAAATTATATATATCATGAAAAATCTGTTAAAAATATAACTATTTTTATACAGATATCAAAATATAATTTTAATTGAAAAAGTTTATTTTCGTATGATTACAATAATATGTTCCATACTAATATTATTTTAAATTGGCAGAAATATACAGCATTTATAAAAAATTCAAAAACCGGCTATAATAACATCGCTTTACTAATCCAGATTAAATTTTTTCTGTCGCATTGAGACTTGTGTTGCTGATTCCATACACTCCGTGGACAATCTCCTCAATCTCCTGTAGAATGCTTCACGGCAAGGAGATAAATTCCTCAAGATGTCTGTAACCGTTATACTTTAGATAAAGTAAAACAACGAAAAATGTTATAAAAAGCTTTGTCAGTAGAAAGCTGAAAATAAGTATTCAGTGGAAACGGTAATTATTAGTCAGCCATTAGAAATCAAAGGGTGCATGTTTACACTACTTCTTTGAAATGTGTTTTTATTACAATGTATGACATTATGACTTGTTTGACCTTATTTTCAGAAAGATTGTAATATTTCACAGACCTTATTTGGTTCTCACAAAGATAATTTTCAAAAACTGAAATGCATACTACGGGTATGTTACAATATTTATTTATTGTGACCAGATTTTGCTTTCAATTTTAGGCAATTAATTACAGAAGAAGTACGTGTTTATAAATTTATCAGGAACTTACTACTTTATCGCTTTATAAACTTAATATTTTTAGTTATTATCACTAATGTGATTAACGATAATAGAGTAATAATAAATGAATCATCTTTTCTAACAAGGCATGTACAATATGCCATAATTACGATTATAATATCTACCAAATATTACTTAGACAGATTAAATTTGCGGAAAAAAAATTAAATAAATTTTTAAAAATTAAATGGCGACCTTCAGTAGATTATTTGTTAGTTAGATTATCTCTAATATAATTATTTTGTACACATAATGAAATTTAAGGTATGGCTCTCTAAATCGGTTTTGTAAACTCATAAGTTATTTTTGCTAATTGCTAGATGAAACATGTAGCAAATAAATTCGTTTCTGTAAAAAATGGATGATGCGTATTACCCAAAAATTATTATGTTGTTGAAACGAGCACTTGTCCGGGAAACAGTTTATACGTTATTGGCACTTACGGACATATAGTAACGAGCACAACATTTAATAATTTGGATAGTCCGAATGTTTTTTATAGACTTTTCATCGTATATTATTTTTAACGACTATTACCAACGTTTAAAATAAAATTCTAGCAATATCAGAAATATAAACAACGAGGCTCGATTTGTTATAGAAACATATTTATTATATATATTGACTCATTTAAACTGAAATAGATACAGTTTATATAACAATACATTTTTAAAAATATTAGTGAACGTAAAAAAATGTTATTGTAAATTGATCGACTCATTAAGAGTAATAAATGTTCTAAAATAGTAGAAAAAGAACCTAGCGCAATTCGTCATATATTCAAGTCATATTAGTCATTTGATCATTTTTATAAAATGCAATATTGTACCAAGTGCAATAAGCCATTAATATATTTTTTATACTAAACTTATTGATATACTTCAAAAAATAATCCTTGTAGAAACTTACGAAACATTAAATATATTACAGAGATATAAGTAGTTGTATCTTCACAACTTTTTAGCTGTTCTATAAAAATTTAAGATCATACTTTGTATGAAACAACGAATGTACTTATAACGCAGATAATTTAATCAATAACATCAGAGAAAAAAAGAATTACTTCTTGCACTCTAATATTTAAAGGTATGAGGTTAATTTCAATGGATCGAAGACTTTCAGCTGAGCTTTATAATTTTGTGTGCATTTTGTTCAAATACTTATTGTATAAGATACATGTAAAAAATTACCACTTAAGTTACAAACGTTTCATTTAAATCCAAAAATTTAGTAAATGAAAACTAAACATTCTATCAAATATTTAAATCCCAATACTTTGGTTTATTCCGATTTATGTTTATGAAACATCTTAATATTACATTGTGGGGGTTTACTACTATCTAAATGCAACTGTTTCTATGAACGTCAACTAAATTAATTTTTTATTGGAGTCATAGAATGTGGTAGTAAAATGTATTAAGGTTCTGTAGTTTACATAATAATGTAGTTTATTTTATTAAAATCAATAATTATTTATAAAGACTTATGAAAATTCATAATGAAAATAATTATAGTTGTAATAAAAGGACTTTTATTTTATGAAGTTGTATTTACAATGTTGACAATGAGCGTTATTGTAAAGTAACTTCATATGATAAATTTCAAATACTAAATCAAATCTATTTCTTGTCACATGATCATAACTCTAAGATATTAAGTTGTCTCAATTTATATTTTAACCGCTGTGACAGCGACCTTTCTCTTCGTATACCAAAGCAATCCATAATTGTCAAAATTCTTAAATCACAATTAAATACTGCTTTGGATTTGAAATGACAGTTTCCTTTACTGATTTTCAAAAATATTTTTTGAGGTAGTAACTATTTCTCTGACATTTTGATTCATAATGTAAATATTAAATAGAAGAATGATAATTCGCAAATATAAAAATGTAAAAAACTTTAATAACATTTTCACAGCAATGGTAATTTCAGTAATTTTAATTTAAAAAATACGACTGAATGTTTTCTGTTACTCATCACGGGCGTCTAAGTTTCTCGAATTAATATGTTCTACATATAATTGAGGCCTCCGTAAATGATCAATTTTATACCAACTCTTGGAGGACTGAAATATTCCTTTGCGTTTACATATTATTTTTATTATTATTCGTAGTGGAGTTTCATAAAAACAAATTTATTAGATACAAAATTTTTCAATGAAAAATCTTTTAATGATTTTGTGTAACATATTTCTTTTTATTCCTTGCGAGGAGGTGGTAGGAAATGGTTAGAAATAATAAAAATGCTTGAAAATATATAATAAATATTTTAAAGTAATCGTTCTCATTCTAGTTAAATTTTTTTATAAAAGCAATATCATTACGACGAATTTCTATCCTACAAAACCAACTTAGTTGAAAATGTTTATCACATAAATAACATATTAAATCTTCATATTAAAAATTCTATGTTCCAATTGTATCTGAATTTTTCCCTGAAAATATCATATAGAATCTAAATCTGAAATATTAATACCCAGTTGTGACATCCTATATAATAATATAACACAGTAATTTATACGAAAAATAAATAATAATAAAAATTGGCGAATTATGACTTGTAATAGCAACGGATGATAATTACTTAGCCGTTTAAACGTTTCAAATAGGGTTGAAATATTTTGAGTCCCTCTAGCAAAATTCTTTCGATTTCAACAGCAGGCATTTAAAAAAAACATTTATCAATGAAAATGTTAAAATGCAATTTTTAGATGTTAATTACATGAAAATATGAAGAAACAAAATCTGTGAAAAATTTAGAAAAAAATAACGGGGAACATGCACTAGACACCAGGGTACGATTCTGGGACCTGTCGATATCCGGTTCAAGTTTTATCAACTGAGCTATGTGTCCCCACATCCTTCCACTCTGTATTTTTCTTATGATAAAGAAGAAATACTCGTTATTTGTTTTGTTCAAATATTTATTGTAAAAAGAAATAACGACATTAGTTGCAAATGTTTCATTTAAACCCAGAAATTTTGTAAATGAAATAAATATTAAACATTCTAGAAGTATCTTCAAGCTCCATTATTCTTATTTTATTATGATAACCACACAGAGATAAACGAGTTGTTAATGTAATTATTTTACAAAAGAAAAACACAGAATCGCAGAAAATACTTAATTTAACTATTTCGGTAGTAGACATAACATTGTTCCATTTACTATTTCCTAATACTTAAATATCCATCACCTTACATAAACTCAAACGTACTGCAGTTTCACAATCGAATAGTCACGTTAAGTATTCTTGAGTAGTAAAATGAGATGATAATAAAACAGATTAAACGAAAACAACCTTTTGTCATAGTAAAAATAGTTACTGTTTGGTATAACTTACAATATTCTGCATTGTAAATGTATACAGTCAATGACAACTTTTCTCGTTATTAATTTTGCTATCAACATCTGTTCAACTCATTTCTACCTTTCTTACATGGTTCCACGAACAATTGTTTTCATTGTGTGTATATAATTCATAAGCTTACACATTTTTTACCAAAGATTTGCAATGCGTTACACAGTAAACATTTTATAATATTTCCTTTTATAGAAAAAATATATTGTTTTAATACTGGCTTATTTCTATTAAATAAATTACTAAACTAATATCAAAGGAGCCACTCTACAGCTTTAGGAAACATGTTTATCAGTTATCTTTTTGGATCTAAAAGTGCGAAAGAAAGCAAGGCTTTTAAAAGGTTACCCTAAGCTACAAAGAAAAATATTATTATAATATACTGGTGGTTTTCTTAAAGTTTCCAACAACGTTGAATCTCTCGTTTAAATGTAGTTACATAAATGTGTACCATAACTTACCAAATCTGATATGATATTACCTAACTACGGTATGAAAACAAGAAGACGTATTTCCAAACCGGAGTGGTATTTTACAAAATATATGAAAAAAATTAAATAAATAATGACATAAAAAGTGTAATGAACACCTACTACAGAAGAATAGAAAATTACAACAAATATTTTAAATTTGAAACAAAAATGTGAAAGTTTACAGTAGTTCCGTAACTTTACAGTATTCGTGTAAGTTTAAAACAGATGTTTCTAACAGAACAACACATTGTTGACTCGAGTAGCCAATATTAAAATACGGTAGGAAAAGAAAGTAATTAGAATTACATTTTAATTATTTCCGTTCATAACTTTTGAATGATTTCCTATTGTTATACTTTTAAACTTTAGTATATATTTCAAATTATTTCTTTAGTACCATCACATTCAGAACATATAATTATAGTAAAAATAATCATTTTTATTTTTTAACGATTAAAATAATCAACAGATTTTCACTTTACCTTTACTTCGTACAAGAAATTATCCTGGAAACAAAATCTTATTATTCGGTTTCCAATACTTAAATAATATTTGTGAGTATATAATTAAAAATTAGATCACATACATTGAATATATTCTCCTCGAATAATTTAGTTTTTTTAAAACGTAATATAAAAAAAAATTACCTATCGTATCACTCAAAGCAGCACAAGACAGAATGTCGCCAACCGACGGAATGCAAATTGGGATTCACCCACTCGAACTATTTTTAGGGCTCAGTGACTACAAACTTGATACGTTAATTCGGCGTTAATTATTCATTAAACATGTCGTAAACAGAAAGCAGTATATACCGCATTACATATAGTATGCATTCATTAAACAGTTAACCATGTCGAGTACTCACGTACACCTTAGTAATCATTTTTGCTGATTTTCACTTTAATATTTCAGAATATATAAATTTAAATAAAATTTAAGATACTTTAAGAAATTTAAATTATTTTCAAAATGTGATAATTATGTTAGATAATAATTTTTTATCATTTTCTAGACGATTTGGTTATTGTTTATAAAAATTGGGGCATCGTAATTACCTTGACATTTGCATATGAATTTAATGTTCATGGTACGTCTGAACAAGATGAATTCAAGTGCATAAAGAGCGAATTCGTAAAGTTCTTATTATAATCACCCGTCTAAAATAGCAGCGATATCGAATGCAAACACTGTCCAAAATCAATAAATTACGCGTCGAAATGATGCATGAACAAGAGTAACCGGGTTGCCGTGAAATATTCACCCAGAGGGTCGCTTACCAAGTTTAAATAGTTATTTAGAATTTTGACAACCTCTTAATTGGATGTATCACTAAGTTTTAATGAGATCCTGGTTTTTAATATGATACAAGTAAACCGGGTGTCCACAAACTCCGAACCAATAATTTGCATACGTATTTGATACGTCATTTTCACCAATATTTGAATCATTGTGGAATATTGTTAGTTGACCTATCATAAGATCCCGTACTATTTTCTGCAGAAAGCCAAATTCAGGTGATTATCAAATCATCGTTAGTGGCTCCACATTTCAATATGTTTGAGCAGAGTCAAAGGGCCAACTAAAAATAAATTGTAGCAATTTATTGATTAAATGATCATTTATAAATGAAACCAAATGTAATATTGTAAAAATACTACCTGGCATTTTAAAAATTTTTAGTAAACCCCACTTCTAATGCTATTAATTATCATAGTCATACACTGTAAAAAAACTTCCAAAATGCTTCCCATATATGTACATTAATTCCTCATATTGTATATCTATATATACATAATATATACCTTTAGAAAAATTAATGTACTGTACATTAAATGTACATGAAATTTCATGACATTTTTAACAGTGTAGTCTGCTAACTTTTAAGTTATGTTCACTAACCTAAACTGTAATTTTAAAAGAGGTAACATATTTTTTATGAGGATAAGTAATATCCTATATTGTAAAAATAAAAAGGTTGTAGTTAATATATTTTTTTCATAAATCGTTCACCACCGTTGCTTCCTCTGTAGATATAATAGAATATACACTTTTCAAAAATGATTGTCAATAAAAGAGTATTAAAAATATAAATAAGAAACAATAAAATATCATAGAATATTTGCGTGGCTTCAAGAAGTGATGGTGCGATTAATAATTTTCATAAAAATCATTCACAATATAACGTTATAATAAATTATATATTTATATTTGTTATTAAAATTCTCTACTGCAAAATAAATCAGATATTTATTCTCAAAATTGGACAACATTATGAATTACTTACGTTGTAATATCGAATTGACCAGCCATGCATTTTAATTTTCAGCTAAGAATTTTTATTTTATTTTATTGTGAGTCGTTAAAATTGTTGAAAACCGACATGTTGTTCATTTGCGTAATGCGAGTTATTTCAAAAATATGAACATTTTTAGCGTGAGGCTTCATTAAAACGCCCGGTAAAACGTTTCAAGGATTCGTGTTACTGATATTTCATAGTTCTAAAATTTGTTGGGGAATAAAACCTACCTGATCATTTTCCCTAAAACCATTTTTGTTGTATTGAATCCAGTAAAATTTTAACTGAAATATGCCACTCGAAATCATTAATTTCGGTCATGATTCGATCAAACCAGTAGTTTAACTTTCACAGTAGGTAACATTTGGATTGAGTTAGAATAAACAAATGACTTGATTACCTTCGGAATACTGTATTCTGCTTTTCAATTTGATGAAGCAGCTTTAACGATTACATAGGTTGCTATTTTTGAGGTTACGTACTGGATGAAACAATGCTTTTTAGCCTTCCGTACTATTTGCATCTTTTAGTACTACTCTTACCCTGCAAACTGAGCTTTTATTCAATCACCTACAATTTTTTGCTAACAAAGGTACGGCCATTTTAAATATAGTACAATAAATTTTTCGATTTTCTCTATTATCGTTATTTTGAAACGTGGAAGTTTATCAACAACAACGAAATGTGATAAAAATAAATAAAAGTAACAAAAATCAAAATAGTAAAAATCACCAACAAATATTGGAAAAAAGAAACAAAAAAAATCTGTTACTGCCATTGAATTAATGATATATACATGTAGCATCATTACATTATTACAATTATAATATTTGATTTTCCGTATTGAATTTTTAAAATCTGATTTAGATTTATCACCAAAGTTCACGAAAAAATAGATTTAATGCAGATTTCCATCGGATATGTTCATTTGAAATTAAAATGAATTTAAAATTTTAAATAATTACAAACAAATAAATGTAAAAATCCATTGCTTTTCAACAAACTCATCGTCTATTAAATTTTAATGAAAATTAGTATACGGTGGTTCTAAATTTACTAATTTGATGTAAAAACGTGTATTTGTTGATATTTCATGTTACAAATGACGAACTCGAAATCAAATTTTTCAACAGATGGTTTAATAAATTGAAAATAATAAACTAAAAAACACGTTATATTAATATCATTTTTCATCCATTTTGATACGTCATTTTGAATCCGCTCTCGTAAATGACGATGTCTCTTTTGTGACTTCATGTTCGCACTCAGCGAACCCAGAAATGTTCAAGAACAAATGTTCAAAAAAACAGTAAATGTAAACACGTAGACTTTAAAGGAGTAACGTTTATAAGGTTTTTAGGACCAATGTCATAATTCAAAATAGCCGTAAATTTGTAAGAAAAAATCATAGATGATCGAATAAAAGCGCATTTTGAATGGTAAGGGTAGTACTAAAAGTTGCAAATAGTACTGTTGCATCATGCACATAACCTCAAACGTATCCTAAAAATGCGAGTGCATAACCTGCAATATCTGAAAGTCCCGACGTGATGGACAAATTCTGACTTCAGATTCGGACTCTACGCACAAAATTACATCGGAAATGACCCACAGCTTCCCAGCGACATCCACGACGTTCTTTTTTGTAGACCCGTGTTATAGTCGAGCAAATTTTACCTGAAATTAATTAACAGCTACCCTTAACTAACGGCTTGTTTATACTCGACTGAAGTAACATGTTTTGATGATTGTGTGTACTGCTATTACTAAATAAACCAATTTTGCTTTGCAGTATTGAATAGCATCTTGTTTTTATAGTTGTTTAAAAAGCTTATCCACAAATTTTACCACTCGTTCTATCGTCTGTGAAAATATGCAATGCAAGGATTGAATTTACTTCAGTAATTTCTCGGAAACATAAGATATACATTTTTAGAATGTGTGATGTATGATTAGAAAGCATTATCATTAGTTTGAGCTTTCCTTCAAAGATTGTCATTGATAGAATGGTCAAGGAGTGAATTTGCAGATTTCAACTGATTTATTTCTTGACTTTTCTCGCTTTGCATATTTGTGTGGTTTTTGTGTCATCCACTTAAACAAATGTAACAATTATCAGAGTATTCATTAGAGAGATTTTTTTTAGTAGAAATGATGTCCCCTTAATTTGGCATGGATGGCAAATTTCTTTTGCATTTAACACATTCCTCGAAGCACAGCGACATGCGCCATAAATAAGTTTCATTGACATGTTTTTAATAACTTTTTTGTTGATGACAGACACCCACTTCTAAGTGCTAATAACAATCTGTTTCCCGTAGAGCACAAACTTGGTCTTCCTTCACTTTGGATAAATATTTCCTCCTGAAGAGGGATCTCAGATTGGGCCAAAACGTTGATGATTATTTTCAAATTATACATTTTTTCCCTATTTTTATTAACAATTTTGTAGGTTATAAACCAACCCAATATCATATTTATTGATTTAAAAGCCTGCATACAACACAATTATTTTTTTGAACTTATTCTTGGTAAGTATATTATGTACTACTGAACTTCATTCGTTTTTAAAATGCGTTAAAGAATTACATTGACAACTTTCAAAACTAACAATTTCAAAAACCACGAACAAAATTATTTTTAAAAGAATGGATATATCACACAAGAAAATTAAAATTTTCTAAAACCAAAATTTGTGGCCTTGATTTTGATTCACCCCAAAATAAACACGTGTACCTGGATATTTTTTGAGTGTATATGTAGGTACTAATTTTTATTTATTGCTAAAGCGTAAGATAGGCTTAAAATATCATGGATTTCATGTGTAATAAATAATGTTGTTTCTGCATTAATTTTACGAATTGACTATAGCGTCAAAAACAGGGAAAATATTCAGAAATTAAAATACTATACTTGTTTGATAAAACTGAAAAACGAACAGCTCGAATTTCCTTTGTGACGGATTCTTGAACTATATGCAATGGATAAAATAAGATACCGTGAACATTTTCACGCACTATTTTTAACTTCTGTTTGATTGAGTACAATCGTGTTAGCAAGGTAGTTTTTGAAAATAAAATTAAACATAAAGGTATCAATATCAGCAGTAAAATTACTTGATATTTGCTTGGTTATTACAGTAGAACGTTTTTAAATGTTCAACAGTTAAAATAGTGGATCCAATACAGCAGGGAAATATTTTCCAAATATTTTAATTATTGTAAAAATTTATATACAGGGGTGTTTTGTGACGGCTATTAACATCGTGCAATCATAATGGTGCTTTCAAGTCAATTTATTCATTTGTCTATGCAGAATTTGACGTTTAGAATTAACAAACAATAATTGAATAGACTTTAACGACATATAATCCAAACTATTCTCTGCAGATCTTTTATAAAGAAAAATGTTCATTATTAATGATTAAAACCGCAACGAATTACGCGAATACTGGCAAATTTCAACCTCGAAGAGGAAAAAATTGTCGTTAGGTATGATGGCGCCTAGATACGATCAATGCTTTCTGACAAATTAGTAGTTTTGATACCCGATTATAAATTAAAAAATAATAAAAATTTGAAATATATGTAGCAGATTTCATTTGCTTTTTTGTAGATTTCGTTGTTTGAATGAAACAAAGCAATGATTGATATAAACGCATAATTGACTGACAATTTGGATTAATCATTGCCATAAAGTTTTTTGATTATTTTTTATCGCAAATAAAAAATGCTTTTAAGTAGTGTTTCATAACTCCCCATTCAAACATTCGAAATATGAATATTTCTTTCGTAGAATTGAAGTTCTCACAAAACATATTATTATCTACGAAAATAAAACTAATAACTACCATTAGTGTCGAAATACCATTAAAGGCTTCTTCTAAATGTGCAGAATGTAATTTGAAGCAGACCAAGTTCAAAAATAAAACCGTTCCACAACTCTTCAATCTCCCCTAATTAACCACTGATATATATCTGCAATACTACTATTGTTCCCCCATTTTGTTATTTTTTCAACTTCTGTGTTCCAAACATCCAAACATCCAAGCTTCTTTTATGACATTTCATTCTTCAATTTCAGGTTAATTTCTGGAAAAGAAAAAACGGACAATCATGCAAAACAAAATTACTAACAAACACATTAAGTAGTAGGACATTGAAAGTGCAGAAATAAATTTTGGTTATTCTGTACCATCAATTTATTAAATAATCGACTTATAGTTATGACGCATCAGTATGTAGAAAAAATAGTATAAGTGCGTCAAAAACATACATTGCTTTTAAAGTAAGAACCCAACGACAAAACATAAATTTAAAAGAACGATAGATAATGAGCAATGCTTAGTTAATGCAGGGCGTTAATTAGTACATAAAATAAAAAAATTAAAGTATTCTATTATAAAATTGTGCATACATGCAACCAATACAATAAGTAAAGAAAAATGAAATTAGTTTTAGATGAGTCAAATTTAAATATTCTTCCCATTACAAATAAACTAAAACAGTAATAATGGGAGGAACTCGATAAAAAATGTTTATTTGACAGAATAGGCAGATGAGCCAATAAATACTTATTGTTAGATGAAATATTATGTCCAGCCGTAAAACATAAGACGTAAGACGATGGACAAAAAAATTGATAAAAACCTTGTCGACTACTTTCAATGACACTCTTTTTAATGGCGTGGTTAAAATTGGCCAACAAAAATTAAATTCGCATTAATATTTTTATTTATAAGAGAATGGGATCTTTAGCGACGGGCAAATGCAAAAAAGGTGCACAAAATTTTTGTACTTAAAATATACGACATTATTATAACGTTTGCAATATGATTTTCTTTATTTTTACGTAGAATATACAACACAATGGCTTATTTGGTGACAATTTTTTGCGAAATTCGGAATTTGTTCGTCTGAGGTTTGTATAATATTTACAGATGATATAAATATTTTTATAGTATTTATGTGGTCGCTGAATTCGAATCTATTTTGAATTTCGAAATTCTGATCGTATCTTCGGAGTCAGCGACTCGGAAAACTCGGAAATCACGTAAGAAGTCAATCAAACATAAGGCAAAATTTGCTGAAAAAATTATTAAACACATGGTAGAGGTAATGTGTTAAAATAAATTATAATTGCAAAGCTGAGGTCGAATTTTAATTCAAAGACCACATAACCACTATACCAGTATTTATTTCATCTGTAAATACTTTATAATTCTCGGACAAACAAATTCCAAACTTTGCACAAAAAAATGCAAATTTAAAAAATTATTTGTTAAAATAATCAAAAATTAATGTAGTATCTTTTAAGTACAAACATTTTTTTCACTTTGTATGCTTTTTCCGTTCCTAATGATTCCATTCTCGTATAGAAAATTTGAAATTAAACAAAATCACACTAAAAAATCACGTTTTTTAAAACACATTTGTCAATTGTAAAACGAATTTAGTTTTTTTCTTTACTTTTAACTGCACCATTTGAAAGAACACCCTTGAAAATATCCCAAAAGATTCCTTTCAATTACTTTGTCCATCTTCTTTGCACTGTTTTATAGCGTAGAACTTGCATCATGCCGTAAGTGGAATTTGGGCGTTAATGGGAAGAAAAATTCCCTCGGTAGTCAAAAAGATATTTAATGATATTACCTTTATAACTTGGATGGAATGGAAGAACTTCGAATTCTGGAAATAAAAGTTGTTGGTGACCTTTTTACAAAGGAAGTTTGAAAGACGTGTGTCAAATAGTAAGTGAAAAAAGACAAAACTGATCAGACATTGCAAATTTTAGGGGTGTTTTTAGCAATTTTTTTTTAATCTTCACTTCTGTGTCTGTTTCTATTTATGTTTACAAAGATTATATCGTTATGAATGTTATTTATTGTTAGAATTATTTATTAACATTCTCCTATAAGCGAACTTGTTCAAACAAATAAAATATTCAGTATTAGGATATTTTAATAACAGAAACGCTTGGAAAATACATAACATTTATCTAAATTATTTTTAATCAATGTTTTAAATGATTTAATATAAATAATAAATACCAATGAGGGTATTATGGATTCATGAACGAACAAAATTAACATGGAAATATTAAATAAATTCAGAGGAAATGTAATCAGCTTATGATATATTAATTAATATTAGCAATTTTATTACATTATTTAAAAATATAATTATAAAGGTTACACAAGTTCAGGATAATTATTGAGCTATATTAGCAATGAAAGCGTATTTGGAAAGTCAAAAAGAAACTGAATTCGTAAACTTTGCGAAAATATAAATGCTATTAAATATATTTTTAACATTTTAATTCCGTTCATTTAAAGAAAACTTTAATATGCACTTTGCAATTATATTTATATATCTGTAGAGTACAACTATTCGTAAAGTATTAAAACGTAACGAATCAATTTCTACATTTTATTCAAACTTTATACAACAAATATTGGAATTAATCCTTTTGATTTATTACGGAGACATTACAGTTCTGAACGAAAAACAAATCAAACACGACTCATGCAAATTTAAATTAAATTTATAAAGCTTCTCTTTGTGAATGTTACCTTTGCTAAAAAAATATTGAATATTTTCTTTGAAACTCATCTGTTCTGATGTTATGTAATAGCAGTTTGATGTAGGCATTCGAAACAGGAAGTTTAATACATATCGATGCTTATAATAATTAAAAATGTTAGAAAATGTTGAAAAATAATTATATTGAAACCCACTTTTTTGGAGTGCATATTGTTGAAATCGTATTAAAATTGCTACAATCAGCTTTGAGAACGACACAAAATTTGAAAATAATATTTTCCAAATTGCGAAATAAATAAGCAAGGTTATCAAATTATTTTAATTACTCGGATGTAAGTGCATTGCAATTACTCTCTGCAGAAAATGAAGAAAAATAATTAGAGTAATATAGCATTTCATCATGTTAATTTCACCCACTTTCATTTAACTACCCACTAATTGTTTCTTCGCAAGACAATTATTACGTGGGTATATCAGCGATATGAACTCTTGTTAATGAGCACTTCATTCCTTTTATAATACTGATATTGCAACCTCGATGATATTATAATCGCACAAAATCGATTTAGTTTCTATAGGGGATAAACAAAGAGAGAGGCATGGGACGGGATATCAACGGAAGGGGCTGAGTTGACTACTTGTAGTCATTTTATAGAAAAAGTGACGCATCGAATTAATACATATCAGAAACGTGTAAATGCTTTATTGTACGTAAATCGTAACATAATTTACACGCGATTGATTTTACGATTTATCGATGCTAACGCGCATTTCATGCATTTCATTGGTTTACGTTGATACTATAGAATGCACAATAGTGGAGGTCGTAATGAAAATTTTTTATATTCCGGTTTTTATTAACGTGACGGTTTAAGTATTATAATTTAATGGTTTATGGTTTATGGTCTAGAAAAATGATAGAATGAAGATATTTGCAAAATTTTAAGTTTTAAGCAATTTTTTATATTTCTCACTATCGAAAAGACTCCCATTCCTAAGTTTATTTTTACCAAATTTCCAATTTAACTAGAAAAAGGAAAACGCAATTTTTCGATTATATAATTGAGGACATTTTCAAAAATGTATTATATTCTTCCAATGCCTATTAATTTATGGTCATTTAAAAGTTTGTGCATCATATTCTGGAATTATTAAGCGTTATTTTTAGATAGAATCTACTTCTTTTTTTGGTCCACTAATCATTTTCTCAAATTCCTCATTGAACACTTACATTGAACATTTATTAATAAAGCTATGTTATTTAATTCATTTTCAACAATGGTGTTAAGTTATAATCAGAAAATTGTGCATGTAATTGTTTTGTACGAATCGCATTTATTTATTGATTATTGATTTCCCTCATTAATTCGTTCAAAATGAATAATATTTTGATGAGCTTACAGCAGGGAATTATCCAACGTAAAAAAGTAGGAATGGAAGTCTTGAAATACTTCACACGAACATGTTATAATTAAAACGTTTCTGGGTGTTAATTTAATCAATTGGTCTGGGTTGGATGATCGGTAAAGAAGAAAAAAACGTTATTTTGATGTTTCGGCTTGATGACAGCTATCTTCAAAAATTAAAAAAAAAGATTAACGCTGACGTTGGACGTATCAAACCGTTAAAAGATAAACTTAAATTAGAAAAATATCCCACGTAGTGTACCAGAATCCTTTTCAAAATTGTGGGAAAATGTATATCGGTCAAACAAGTTCACGTTTAGAAACCAGACATAAGGCACATACAACAAAATTTTATGGAGATAAGAAGCTAAATATACTGGTTTAACCTTACAAAAACACTTATCATAATTTTTACTACAAATATATCAAAATTTTACCTACGGAAAGAAACAACATCAAAAGAATTTTGGGAAATTGCTATATATAAAAGAACCTACAAATATCGTTAATGTTCGGTTAGAACCAACAGATTTACCATCAACACTACTATGCGACAGGCCTTTAAAACTTCATAAATTATTCTTACCAAAATACATATTTGCAGCTCTGACAACATACACGGATCATGTAGCATTTAATATACATAATATAACGATGAGTCAAGTCATGTGTACTCTTGTATGTTTTCGGTAATTTCCACAACGAATTAATTTATGTTTAAATTGTAACAACCTACACGTTAAATAATACATTCGATCGGGACAATGCAATATGATATTTTATCGGGCGACACGTTTAAATATTACAGTATTTTATATTACCCGTCAAAATATTACAAGTCAAAATATAATTCGGCAAAAACAATATTAGGTATATTAAAATAAGATAAATAGTTGTAATTTGTAATTTTTCTAATAAATCTCTATTGGTTGATTTATTGTTTTCTTTGTGTGCATATTTTCTGTTTTGTCTTCAGTCATGTGATATTCTAACCTAATATTTTTCTCTCGCAATATATTGACGTGAAATATTTTGGTGTAATATTTAAACATATAACCATTTTATCGTTAGGTAGTATATAAACAATGCCATTTCCTTATTTACATTCGCAACGATTGCAGTCTTGTTATTGACCGATGATTTCAATACTAAGAACGTATGTAATATGATTTCTTAAACACAAAACTTTTTTAAATATCAGTAAAAAAAATGTTATTTAGAATTCGACGAAAAGTGGCTTTTTTATACAAATGTGACCATTTAAACAATAAGAAAACTGTAAAAGTTGCATGCAATATAATAAGCTTTCTTATGTATTTTAGTATTCTGCAATCTAAAATTTCCTTTTTTACTTTTGCGCACTTATATCGATAACTACCGTTTTCAAAATGCTGCAGCAATTGTGCATTTCACGCCCTGGGGCTAAAGTTACGATCGTGAATGAGCCTTCTTTATGCTGGTGTGATTGTCACACTCGTGAAAATATAAAATATTAATGACACAGAATATCGCATTGTGTTTTTTTTTTACTTACAAATCGACAGTGACTTATTGAATAGTTATTAAGCTTTCACTTTTCACTCTTTGACGCTCAAGAAAAGTATAGGTTGTTGTGAATTGGACGAAGGCTATAAACATCACCAGGTAGATGGACTTTGACATTTATTTCCAAGTAGTATACGAATGAAAGACAACATTTTGTCCTTGTAATGGTGAAAAATGCACAATAATAAACATTAATTACTTACTACAAATCTTTGTTTACATAATATCAGTTTAATTTGTCTGATTAAAAAACAAAGTTCTTGATTGCTTTGCTCTTAAATATTCTCTATTTTTATTATCTGATGTCATAATAAAATTTTACTCAATATCTCATTCCCGATTTTTTATATCCAATTGATAAACAATCCTAAACAATAATATCTATAATTTTTTGTTCGGTTCTACTTCATGGCAATCATGAATGGTACGTTTCCAAACTTTACAAATTATAATGTTCATAATATTTACTATTATAAAATACCTCCAAATTAATCATTAATTGATAAATATAAATATATAACACACAAAAATTCACGATTATTTATTTCCGTATGGGATAATTTATATACAGATTTGTATCACTGTTTGTTAAGATACTAGGAGTTTTTACACTCTGGTCGATTTCAGTACCATTTTAACATCTAGTTCTCCAGTACTTTTGTAAATTCTTCTGGTTCTGAAATAAACCACTGCCACCTTCTCTGTAAAACTTATTTTTTTATTTTCGAATACACTTAAAAATGCAAAGAGACTGATATTCACAGATTGTCATCCGAGTTCAACGATGTCTACAAACATTGCCATAATCAATAGTTATAATTACCATTATCTGTACGAAATTCGTAACAAAATATTTTTTGTAACAAATTATCTCCAGATTTAATAAAACGTATGCTTTTCATATGTTCCCAACAGAATTTTTGTCTTGAATTTACAGATACTTCATGCAAAAAGGTCGATCAGAAGAGCACAACTTCAAAACGGTAAAACCATTTACACTCTCATATGCTCACTCAAATATGAAAATTTAGTGAGGAATTTGGTCTATATTCATAAAATATTAAATTGTCTAGGAGGAATTTACCTTTCCTATATGGGTTGGTCCTCTCTGAGAGAATTTTTTTAACCCCCTCACTAGAAATCCGGCATAATCTTTTAGCAATTTCTCTACAATTGAAGGCATTTTGACTTTTTTTAAGCTGAAGTGGGATTCCACATTTTTGAAGAGTAGAATTTCGCTTTAAAATTAAATTATTATAATTCGACCTATAACATTAGAACCTAACGATTTAACATTTATGCGGTAAAAACTAATTTAACCTAACTAATTATTAAAATATACATGGTGTCAAAAAACGTAAATAAATTGAGCGTCAGAAATCTAGTTGACATTAATGTTTTTTTTTAAACTGCCTAATAATTATGTTTAATTACTCATCAAATCATACGAATTGACTTTTGAAACAAATAAACAATGGGGAAAAATGAATGTAAACGGATGGACTAAAATTACCATTCCGTCGCAAATACCGGAAGTTAATTAAAAAATCTGCTGAAATGTACATGTTTTTATACGATTTTAGGTCGGAATGAATCAACAAAAACCTTTACCAAGTTAATATATCAAACTGAAATGGGGTAATGATAAAATTAGTAATTTATTTAGATTTATCAATAAATTTTCAATATATAAAGTCAGATATATATTGTAAATATATAAAAATCATATGTCTGTCGAAAACGTTTCAGGTTACATGTTGGCATTTCGTTTTAACTGAGAGTGTATAAATGCAGGTCAAGGTACCGAATAAAGCTCACTGAACTCAAATGCAAATTCTGAATATTTGACTTGTAATCACAAGCGGTTAGTCACTAAAATGAACACTCAAATGAAAAACCGAATAGAAAGGCTTTTACACTCGGCATTGAACTGTACAACCCTGAATAAAATACGGAAAATCGGGATTTCACCGTTGGAGGTATGAATATAATTTTATAATAATGTACAAAAAGCATCATTGCACAGAAATTTCACTCTCTTAAATGTTATCCAGTTTACAGCAATAGAATAAGTTAAAAGCAGAGTAATTTTTGTTAAAATTCAAAGCAAAATTATACAGATTTTATTACTTCAATAATCATAACGATTTCTAGTATTGCGTACCGAAAAAATATCAAGAAATACGAGTCTAGTGTGTGTCTTTTACAGTAAAAGTTCTTCTGTTATTATTTATATAACAAAGCTGTCATTAGCTAGTGCAAAATGTTAATCTAACTTGCATTAATTATTGTTGTTTTCCTTGCAGCATAAAAAAATGTGTTGTGTTATGTGGAAATATTGTAGTCTTAAAAAACATAACAAAGGAAAATAAAGGACATATCCATGTTCAAATACTATTCATGGTGACTAGAACCGTAAAATAATTTACTACGCGAGAGAATTCCTGCTGCGAATCCGAAATGTGTGTTACTGCATTGCAGCAATAACCTAGTGCTTTTCCCACATTCTTTCAAGTGAAGAAGAAAATTTGCGGTATAATTCATTTTTATACTCGTACTCAGAGATAGCAAAATATTTATTTGTCAAAAAGGACGTCGTATGATATAAATTGCGTCGTATTTTCAAAAAGTTTAAGTTGCCAAATAGTTCAAAAGGCCTGAGCGATATGCGCGTTTGCAAAAAACATTACAATTAAGTTGCAATGGATATATTAATATTGATATAAAAGGTCGGAGTTTCGTTTAAAAATTGCAAAAGCATACAAATTTATATCGTATAATTACGTGTGCATTTATTGTTAACCAATCATAATCTTAACAAAAGTTACTAAAATGACCATTTATTATGTAATTCAGCGCAACTCGCGAAACTTTTTCAAAGGACTAAACGCACGATGCATACTAAACGCGTCGGGATTCATTCCTCCCTCAATAAATGAACAGAAATGTGAAGTTATGCGATCTACAAACAATATTGCGTTAATTACACGGGTTGTATTTCAAGCGTACTTCCTTTCCAAAAACAGGGAATACATTGTTATAGTGATATCAAAATTTCACTATATATACATAAAATATGACATTTTAATATATACAAAAAAAATTAATAATCTAATATAATCACGCGGAAAAGCTATTACCGAGGCAGAAACGTTCATAAAAAATGGATCAAAATCTATCACAACCCAAAGTGATCTAAATGTGCTGATGTGGGACGTTTCAGGATCAACGACGGATGAGCTTGCATGCAAAAATCAACCTAAATTATAAAATTAACTACTTGATGGCCTCGCGACAGCCGGTGAAAAAAGTGTCCAACATTGCAAACAAAAGGCAGTTCCACGTAACCTCGATTTGTATATAAACGTATATCATTTATATATAATGCCAAATGATTTGTATATGGTTACATAGAATTTCTTATGAATTGTATATAATTTTGTATATGCATATTTACACTCCATAAAACTATTAAAAACGTATTAAAAACTATTTTTCTTGTCATATTCGTATTCTTTGTCAAATATATAGATATATACCATGGTTTGGGAACTTAAATCCGTCTACAAACTTTGCAAAGCGAGTTTAAGCAGTACCGCCTTTTTGCCATTTTCGCCGCTTCTGTCGCCGGCATGCGCGACGCCATTTGAAACGTCCCGCCACTCAAGTGGTTAAACTGTATAAAAATACTTTATTTTTTACTTGAAGTGTTTGTAAATGCACGATAATTATCTACAGGAGATCATGCGACAATAATTTGTTTAGCCTCAATCACTTTTCCCCACAAATCCAAAAAACATTAATTTTTTAAAAGGCCGGTGTCTTTAGACTTTGCCCATAAAATATTTAATGCAACAATGCAGTTAAATATCAGTATATATGTTTAAGTGAGAAACACCATCGTTAAAATCGACTATATATCGTTTAAAACCTACAAGAAGAGCAGAAACAATTAATTTCGCAAACTGAGCTGTCAGACTACTAATTTTTTTGTTTTTCACCTTTAGAACTTCTTGAAATAATTCGATAAAGGTTTTACATATTTAAAGTTAAAAATCCAAGCAAATGGGGAGCACTTTTTTATAAAGTTTTTCGAAAGATTTCTACAACTTTTTGAAACTTTCTTGTAGTTATAGAGTCAAATATGGTTCTCAATATACACTAATATCTCTAAAAGATGATGCTAAGTAACAGTAGACCCATTAGGAAAGATTTTGATAATAATTTGAATTATAAAATTGCAAGAATCTCTCGTTAAAAAAAAATGGCCTATCAGCCTGGCACACTCCGTTATCCCCTTCAATTTATTTCTTCGACAGTTTTCCTGGTTATTTATAACTCAATAATTATGTAAAAAATTCCTTGAATGAAAATTTTCATAATAAAGAGGAAAAAGTGGAAAAATAAACTTATAAGGCAGTGCTAGCTTCGGTGCTCTATTTTGAATTCAATAATCCAAATTGTTTCGTAATGACAAATTTTTTACATTTTTTTAAAAAGTATATTATTGAAGTTTTTAGTAATATACACTTTTTCCTTATTTTGCGTACTATCAGATGAATTATCAACAGAAAAAGTAAGAATAAACTCGTTCTGTTATTTTAATTTAAATCAAAATTTATGAGTTCTAAAGTATTTAAAATTTTTTTGTGGTTTCCTATTATTACTTTTTAAATATATAAACATGAAAAAAAACAATGCTTTTCTTAAAAAAATTAACAATTTTTTTGATTTACCAATATATTTGGTAATACGTTATAAATAATTCACACTGATTACATAACATTTTTAATATAATGTTAATTTTTTAACAAACTTAACAATAATAATATTACAATACATAACAATAGATATCTGTTTTTGTTTATTTTTTTCTTTTACTATTCGCATCAGGTTTCCTCATTTATGTACCATTTCCCGTTGGAGATAGACGTGCTCTTCACCAGGCGCCTGGTTTATATCGGATGATTTTTATTTTCAGAGGTAATTGCACTGAGATGTGCCATTTTTTTAAATTCCCTTATCACTTAATCTTATATAAGATGGTATATACCATCTGGCGTTTGAATCAATGAAACTTAAATCACAATATAAATTGTGCAACAAATTTAATATGAGCTGACTGAATTTAAACCCACATGCAATATGTTTGTCTATAGATTTGAATGCTATAAATTTGGTAAAACGTAGATGATTTCAAAATGGTACAGTAATCATTGTTATACGAATATCACTAGTAGAATCAGTCCGGTTTTATAAAACTAGAAACAGAATCCTAGTGTAGTCTGATTATCCCAATTACAAAATCAATTAGATTTTTACCGAATAGAAAACGGATTTTGGACAGTGACCAACCGCAGTCAGGAAGACAATTTCGATCTTGAATACAATCAGGGTAACTGGCAGGATCGCCATCATGTTTCGGCAAGTGACCAGAACATAGCTAGTTTTTAGCTGTGATTTTATGGCTGTGAACAAATATCTTAATAAAACAATCCGTAAAAATACAATTAATTTTATACAAAACATATGTTAATATAAAATAAAGAAAAATGAAAAAAAAAATGAAGTTTGACATCAAAATATCGCACATATGAGAAAATGCCTGGTAAAGATGTTTTTTATAAAAAAATAAAAATAAATTTATAGCAATCTTACTTTCAGAAAACAGCGAAATGCAAAAGGTTCTTTTTGCAAATGTGATTTAACTCCTATAAATATTAAGCACAAAAATTAAGTTTCAAACAGAAACTTAGTAAGAATGGAAATAAAAATGTTTAATAAATTCTCTTTACATTGTGGTTTAGAAAGCTGATACGGGACAAGAAGTCTCGAAACGTGCCAGAAATATAACTGAAAATAATCAGTGTTTGACCTAAACAAGAGGACATATGATATGTTGTGAGAACTTTAAAATTTTAAACTATGATCGAAAACAAACAATACTTTATTGTGAAGAAAAATATGCTTCAGATAAATTTGAAACTTCAAATCCAATATTAACTATATTATTATATTTTTTGATAAAATAATTTTCCAACTGTTTTCTCTTGCATTTATTTGTTTCTATAGCTCAAATTTCAACCAAAAAAATATTACGTTTGTGCTCACTAATTCAATTTTTGGGAAGTCTTCCAGTTTCACCTATATATAAACCATTTTATATTGAGTGCATTTGATTAACAAAACTACACAACTTTGTTTAATGCGACCTTTGTATTATATGGTTTGTAAATAATTTTAGCGTTTTGATCCTTCATAGTTTTGTTTACTTTTTCGGAAGCACTGCTTTTCAAAGCACGTATTGCAAAAAAAAATCAGAGGAATTTGAAACCCGTTCTTATAAAATTAAACAGTAATATCTACGTTCACTATCTTGCAGAGATTCTGTCGCAAATTGCATGACATAAATGGGCGAGTATTTTGACAAATCCCTAAACAACTGCGTCAGGAAATTTGTGACAGAATCTCTCCACACTAGTATACAACTTCCACAATTCATCTGCCTCGTGACTATGCAATAATTATATATACATTGTCCTTTGTATTATATTGTATTGCAGTTGTATGTTTAAATTTATATACCGAATGCTAATAATATGGAATTGGTTATAAAGATCATATCTCGGCGTAAAAATATGTTGTATACGTATATCAAATTCTATACGTATGCAACAACATTACATAATAGTTGAAAATATAACGAACTATATTATTTATATTTCAATTATACGGAAATATATATACATATAGAAATCACCAGTAAACCGTTTAATATAGTGGTAAAATATAAATAAACAACACAAGATATTGGCTAACCAAATGAATGTACAAACTACTTGAAATTCTACAATAATTATTGAATTTATACATGATTTTTAGATCTTCCCAGGACATGGCCAACTGAAATTTATAATCAAAATTTTACAAAGTTAAACAGCACATAAAATGTTGCTAACACGTTGTAAGTTATAAATATTTAAAAACTTTATTGCCGCGGACTTTTATCCCGTGACATAATAAACCAAACTAGCCAGCTAAAAATCATAATATACAAGCATAACGAAACTATTTTATAATACAAGAATTCGTACACAACTAATTTTAGTCAAGTCTAACTTGGGGCATTGCAGATTATTCCTAAAATACCGAATAGAATTGTCATTTTTAACCAGGCATTTCAACTTTTCGCGGTAATAGAATCAAAATGCATCACAGTATATGCCTTTTCATCTGATGGAGCTGAAAGTGAAAAACTACAAAAACGACCGCCATGACAGCCGATAACTTGTTGTCCGAAAGGCTTGTGATAGAAAAGAAAGCAAAACTCGCGTCTTCCCTTTCTTTCACATGTTTTTCGAATCGAAAGTGTCCGAATGTTATGGCAACCGATTTGTAGTCTTTTACTTCCGGATCTAGATAAAATGATCTATTATTCATTTACGTGTTTTATTTTTTTAAGTGATAGTTTCAGACTAGATTTCAACTATTCACGTTTATAATATAAAGTAAAACGTTAAAAATATAATTTTAATGTCTGTATATTCTACCTGTTTATCCCCTATATTCTTATTTTTGTAATCTTAATTCTAAGTCTTTTCAAACCACACAAAGTTTGATCTTCCACTATACAATCATTAGTGTATCAGTAAAAAAAAGCAATCCACAATAAAAATATTTGAATTATACACAAGGCACGTTTTGTACTACTACAAAGAACAAAATACGCACTAACAAAACATATTACAATTTTTTAAAGTATATTTTTCTCTTTACAACGTCATACGTAGCGGAATAAGAAAATTGCGAAATCCTTCTCCAAGAATTTGCATGCATAACCTTTGTAACCTGAAACAAAATCTACATCTTATCAAACTTCAAAGACAGTAAGAAACGCACAACGCTACATAACCACTACCATTTTACACCCTCTGGAAACTTTTGAAATTCGAAATTCATTTTTGATACATATAAAATCTGGATCATTAAATTAAATTAAAAAAATCAAAATTTCATTAACTGCATTCATTTCATACTAGTTTCAGTATTGCAAATAATGCATTAAAATGAAATAAGTATCTTATAGCTTGAAACTTTGTGCATAATTCATATAAAGTTATTTGTCATCTACAATCGCAAAAAGTTTTAATTTTGCATTCCATCCGCATACGTGGTCTGAATAATACAAATTTGCAGATTATAGGCGAATCGGTATTACTCTTAGTTTTTAAAATATCAAAATAGAGCTGCAACAAGAATTGTTTTTCTTTTTCTAGTCGGTAGTAAATTTCAGATAATCCGAGCCAGGTGGGTGATTCAAGCAAACATTCATGAACAATAAATATACGTTTTCTGCGAGATAGAATCCGAGGGTCTCCCGAGACTTTTCTGCGAGAAGGAGAAAGGTGTGTTTACTGTTTGAATATGAAACATTTCACTTCTCATGTTTAATGTTTAGGATATTAAGAAATACCACCTTGCGAATATGATTAAATCAATAATTTAAGTTTTTCAAAATTTCGTGATGCTATTACCAATCATTAATGACATGTAATTCAAACAAATCGGTTATGATTATGGACTAGTATGTGTATATAACACAGAAACGTCCCAACAATATGTCTAGTATCTACGTCTAATCGTAATATCTGAATGTAAAGAATATCAGCTCAAAAGCCTTATTATTCTACAACAATTTTTTCACTACAGAACTATGAATCATTTCCTCTTGAAATAATACTTTGCCATATTTATTGCTCATTGCTCCGACTCTGTCGAACTTTATTTTAAAATTTAAGCACATATTTTTCGCAATTAAATTCGTATATTTTGGAATCGATCAAAATTCATTGTTATTTGATTTTAAATTTATTAATGTTTCACATACAAATACATCAATATCGTTCATAAGGATCGATTAAAAAATCAGCAAAATCAATCTAAATTAGTGTCGCAGTATGTGATTATTTAAAAAATAATTTCTCTCGGCCAAATATATGGCAAAGTCCCATTCTAAATAATTTAGAAAAATATCTATATCACGAGCACCTGTTAATGCAAAACGATATTTGTTTAAATTCTAATTATAGTTAGAATGCTTTAAAAATCGATTTAAAGTTAAAAAATAACAAAAGAATTTAAATGCCTCGAAAATAGGCTGATGACGTCAGGACATCTAAAAACATATAACGATATTTAATTTTTGAGAACGTACTCAAATAATTGTTACTTGGGGTATAAAAAATATCTCTGATATTCGTGGACAGGAAAGTTGTGTGAAATGTTTCAGCGTAAGTTATTCAGCGAAGCTTCTCATGCATACGGGAGTGTTACTGCCGCTCCAAGTGAAACTGGAGTGAATTAAAATTTGCCGTCATCCTATTCGGAATCATTGACCTGAAATTAGAAACAATTACTTGCTACCGCATAAAACATGCGCGAAAATGAAAAAAAGAATGATATCCAACTGACTGCCATAAGTTCTCTTCTGAAGTAAGAAGTAAATGTCGATATAGATGAGTTATAGCGAAATCTCTTGAACTCATAATGAAATATAAAATATGACATCCAAAGTAGAATATAAATTTCATACGAACTTTTTTCTGTTTTAAAATTTCAAAATTATTGTCCCTTAGAAGGTATGTTATTTAATTTTGTATATTTATTTTTGCAATTTAAGATTAAATTTCAACAATCCATTATAACACATTGACAGTTTGAGTTTTATTTTTTTAATTCGCTTCACACTTTTAATGTCGCATAAAATTATATCGTATAGTCTAAGTGGGTGACAGATCTAAATACTATTGTATTTCATAATAAAATGTAACAGAAATAAATGAAAATTCTTCATGAACCGCCCCGTATATTGTTCCTCTAGACATTAAAATATTACACTAAATTTAAAATTCATAGTAGCGTATGAAATCACTGATTATTGTCGCTTTTTATAATTAATATAAAAAAATTCCAGTACTATAACTACATGCTATTTATTCATATAATTATAAACATTAACAAATTGCACAACACATTTCTCGACAAATTCAATTTGGAACAAAGGGTTTTATCGTATGTGTCACCAGCAGTTGAATTACATGAAAATGTACATCTATGGATTCTGGTATTAACCTTCAGATATACATACATATACATACGTTCTTTATATCATTGTGTAAAAATGTCACTCTTGTCAAAGTAGTAAAAAGATCCACCATTATTTCGGCATTAAAAGCATACCCACTCTAAAAGCCACTCTTCTAAAAGTGCTTTAAAACGCATGGATCCCAGTAGCACGTATGGCTGATGGGTGTGAAACTTTGCGACTATACGACATAGCCACTTATCCATAGAACTAATTTCTTAAAAATGGTGTGTATCAATTATTAATATATCAAAACCATCAAAACGAAATTTTGGATAACAACTCACTATTTTATGCACAATTACGCTGTTATTTCGTCTTCTCGTTATGATGTTGAATAAAGATGTTGATCATTTTACAATGTATACATTTTTTATCCCTTGACAAACCATAGTGATCAATACCGAATATCCAATAATAATGGCTATGAAATTGATAACATTACTTAAACGATGATTCTTACCTTCTTTTCCTTGTAGAAAATGAGAAAAATGGACTACCATCTGTCGAACGTAGTCTTTAATTAAATTCGACGTTTAACGTGAATAGCCATTACTGTCGTTTGAAGCAGACAAGAGTAACAAAAAACTACAATAAAAGTACTGGTTACTAAGAAATAGATAAGTGGGTATTTACATTTTTAAAAGATATTAAAGGACCAACGTATATTAATATATTCGATTTTTGTTACATCGGGTATAACTTTTATTTTATTAGATTTCCCAGTTATACAAGTACGCCTACACATTGAAATGTATATTTAACTATGTGGGAGGAAGTACTTTATCCTTGGCAATAATATTAAATATTAAAATATATGATTCAAATAAAATTAAATGATATAAGCCACATCCCTAACTTTGCGTATCTAATATTTTAAATTACGTACCATCAATGCATCTTAAAAAATTCTCTAATGGAACAAAGAAAACTAAATCAATTTAAAAGTACTGCTTTATTCGAAATGAAAATGTTTTTTCTTTTACTGAAATGCGATCCGCATTTAAAAAAAACAGTAACTACATTTATTGTTAGCGTAATATACATTTTTTTATTTCGTGTGTGTGGGAGTAAAATACGATGCGTACCAATTAAAAAATTATTCTTCCAGTACTTTTCAAATAGTAAAAAGTTAAACAATTCAAACTATTCTGTTATTTCAATGCACTTCATTAATTCGCTATTACGGTAGATGTCCTCGTTTATAAAGAAAATGTCACTTGAGATTTTAAACTTGTTTGAAAAAATTATTAAATAAAATAATGACCACAGTAATTACTGTAATTGTGAAACAGTACAACGCGTTGCTTGAGAGCACTTTATATACTTTTTTTTAATGCATAAAGTACTAAAAATGAACCAAGAGAAATAAATATCACTTTTTTAAAAGCATTTAACGTTGTCTCACATTTTGTAGATAACAATAAATTTATGAAACTAGTAGCATAAAGAAAATTGCACACATACAGTTAAAATTAGTGTGTAAAGGAAGATAAAGTAATTAATTTCATTTAATTATACTTTTTACTCGCATGAGTTTATTCTGTTTCACTAACCGCAAGTTCAGATACGGCTATAATCACGTAATCCCCCTTTTTAAAGAAATACAATAGATTTTAAAGGAGTTAATTGTAAAAGAATAAAGCGATAGATGAAAATCAATAAAATAATTCTTACAATAGAGAATATATATTCTGTCAAGGTTACGTTTCTACGTCGAAGCACTAAATCGATAGCACTCATATCAGGTTCAGTCCTGAATTCGGTAGTGCATTGGGATTATCCCAGTATAAATAAATAATCAATACGCTCTTACATAGATGCACAAATCTCATCATTTTTGAAAGTATTTGTCATGACATAGAGGAAGGGATATAAAGAAAACTAAGTTACTTATGGAAGAAAATGTTTAAGATTACGTATGTTCAGAGATTCATTTTTTGATCAAATATATTATAGGAATAAATGTGTAGAATACGCATTGTGATAGTTCACTAGAAAAATATATATTTTATGAAATTTATATCACAGGAATATGATATAAATTCGCTGTGTAATTTTTAGTTTAAATATGGAAAACTATAAATAGCCTTCAGAATATTCGGTAATGAAATAAAAACAAATGTTCAAATATCAATATATACACAAGAATTTGTTGTCCAACTAAAAATATGAAGTACATCAAGTCGAAGTTGGTTATTATTCCATTAAATATTTTGAAAACTTCTATAAAAAGACAACTGTTTGCTTGCTATAAAATACTAATGCACCTTTTTACATGGGTATTTAATTAAATAAAATCTGAACACAAACAATACAACAGTACGCTCCTCGCAGCGTCACTTTATCGGGTTGGCTTTATATCGGAAAGACACTGTTCATGCGGACATATTTGCGAAGATGCGGCCCATATTATATGGAACTGCGTAAAATATGAGAGCAATCGAGAAGAGCTTATAAAGAAACTGATTAAGAATCGTCACTATCCTCCCTACAAATTAAGTATATTCTTACAGGGACCAAACATTCCTGCTTTACTCGCGATCCACAAATTTTTATCGACGCATAAGATATACATGTAAACTCAAATGTATATGCTTCATAAACCCGAAAAAGGGTTTCGTAAGTCTAATAAATAAAAAAAAAAAAAACAGTACGCTCCTGCAATTAGTTAATCATTATTATAGGTTATTGTCAATTAGTCTTAATTTATTGTCACCTCACGGCCATTACAGTTATTATATTCTGACACCAAAGTTGTGGTAGTATCACTCTAGCCCAAACGTTTCGACCATATGTAGGTCTTGTTATTTTATTTACAACATATTGATTTTTTATCGATAAATTTATTAACTTCTTTATTCATTGGTATTTACATTATTTATTTGAAACCAGTCGAATTTATGTGCTAATGAATTGTTTACGTTCACTGAAAAACATTTAGATTATAATTATGTTCAGTCTTTGATCTGGGTAACTCGAAATTGGTGCGTTTATATGTTAATTTGTAAATCGTTTGTTGTTTTTTAGTATCTGTGCGTCATGTATTATTTTCATTTTGTATAACTTTATTTTGTAATAGATGCCCCTGAAGAGGACCTAGATATGGTCGAAACATTGGGCTAGAGTGATACCACCACAACTTTTGTATCAGAATATAGTATGAACTGTAATGACCATGAGATAAAAATAAATTGAGAATTTAAATAATACGGTTCATGATAAATGTTAAATTCTTACTGTTAATTAGTCACTTAAATTTTAGAAGGTTTAGGCGATAAATATTCTCCTCATTTGTGCATAAATCGCCGCTTTGGCAAAAGAATTTAATTGTATAATACTGAAATTCAAATAGTATTGACACATAAAATTCTTTCTAGTTATGTACGAAAATAAATTTCTGGTTATATTAACCAGAAAAATAGTGCAATTTTCCCTTACCATATTAATGGACCCAGAATTCTGATTGATTTAATCGGAAAGATGAATTTGTTAAATAATACTTTTAATTAAATTAAACAAAGTTCTGGATATATTTACCAGAAAGAATATAAGGATATATATGATTAAAACTATAATTCCAAGGAATATTTTTGTCGACTGTGTGAGAAATTAATTTTAAAGGAAAACGCCACATTTAATTCAGACAGTACATCTTATACTAATACCGTTGACTTAAGTACACGATATATACATTTTGTGTCAGAAGTAAACTAAAAAAACGACTATAGTGATACATTTGCCTTAAACAAAAACATTGCAGAAAAAATTTACTTTCAAGAACAGGTCGTCAAAAAAATTCAAAGTTAGTCTCATTGAAGTTTTGTTCAGTTTCTCAATTGAACAACAATAATGTTACAAGGTTTAGATGGCTTTATGCAAAAACTGATTTACAATTAGGAATTTTATTTAAATAACCTATTTAATATAAAATTTTCAAAGTTAATAAGTTATTTTTGTTATAAATAGCACCAAGAGATTTAAATATTGCATTACAAATACAAAATCTATTCGTTATATTCCTTTCGATTAGAGCACCATAAAAATTTCGAAGATTTATGTTAAAAATGAAGGATTTAGAGTAGTTGATTATTATACTCTCAATAATAAAGTCACAAGCGGCAAAAAATACTTCAAAAATTATAAATACAACGTACTGAATAGAACATTCTATTTTTATACGAAAGTCACGTTTGAGGATTAAGTTTCACGAGATTTCCTAGTTACTAATATCGGCGTAACTATTATACAATTTTAAACTATTTCACTGTTAAATTAATTACGGCGGGACATTTTTGATACTTACAAAAATTAAAAATTCAGAATATCGTTATAAAAAAAATGTATTTTTTTCTAGATGCATGCGTGGAAAAGAGTTATCCAATTAAAATTATTTAAATCCCATTCGTCGTTTTGTTCCCAAGTTCTAAGGTTTGTACCATAATATCGTAGAATCTGATAAAATCTATTTTCAAAAATAATATTGCAACTTTTCCATTAAATAGTGAATCATTTACTGTTGGAAATAATAAAAAAGAAACTCTTATATTATATTCTTGACTTTCATTCAGTGACAATATCGATGAAAAATATTTTTTGGGACCTAATAATTGTAAGGACTTCCCTCTAATTTTAGTAAGAGAATCTACTGTAAAGTTAAGTTCCAGAACTTGCCCTTAAATTTCACTGATTAAAATATTTGTACAATAATGGCAAACTGCATATCGAGTCGGAATAAGTTCCTTTCTTAACATACGATTTATAGTGGTAAAATGCATCTTGGCATATAACTCTGTTGAAAGTTATACTAGGGGCAACACGGCAAAACTGGCAATACCTCGGGCATGACAATCTTTATGACTAACGCGGTGAGAATTTACACCTTTTCGCCCTTGCATAGACTGTACGAGTTTCATAAATTTGGGAACCAATGTAATGGACGGCAAATAGGAAATAATGTAGAAAACAGCGCTAAACGTGCGTTCCAAGCTGTTCTGCAAATTGGAATTACCACAATACCACAAAATGTCACCGTAATGTTGTTTATATTATCAAATAAACACGTGCTGCTATAAATCAATACATTCGCGATTTCTGATTCCTTATCATCATATTTTTGCTGAAATCTTAGTGGTTTTCATTTTGAAAATGTAATTTATTGAATTTCCATTTCGGCTAGAATGATGTATCTAGAAATCTATATTTCCATTAAACGTTGTCTTTTTGGTTATTTCAGCATAAAAAAACGTGATTGAGACATACTATACAGCTAAAAACTGCGTTACATCACTGTTGTACAAATATACGGACGATAATAAATTCCTAAAAAGCTGAATTAGTAGATAAGGTATAAATATATCCATACGATATCAAGATGACAATAAGTAATGGACAATTGCACATAATCGACAAAACGCAATAACAAATAGTGATAATAATAGCGACCGACGCTGACGCTGACGAATAATGATGTTGGGTTCTATTCTCCGGTCATGATGTAGCATAATTATAACAAATAATGGTATTAGATACTCACGTCAAATGATGATGTTGATATTGGAAGAGATAGTCCATAAATCTGTCTTAGTCAAATTTTTAAATTTGTTGAATATTAGTTGACTTTAAATTAAAAAAATCATAAAAATACGTATTATGTCCTACGAAAAAATTAAAATTATAATATCTTTGATAATATAATACCAATGATAATATCGTTTTTACATTTAATGGTAAATTCTATGAATAAATTTTCGAAACTCCTATGGGTTCTCTAGTTTATCATATTTTTGCAGATTTAATTATGGACGATCTTGAAACAGAATGTTTAAAACAACTAACTTTTACTCGTATATTTTATTATCCTATGTGGATGTTGTACTCACTTGCATCCCTACTAATAAAGTGGTTGAGATTATTACAGTTTTCAATAGTTTAGATAGAATGCAATTTACATATGGACAGACAAAGATTCAGAATTTGCATTCCTTGAATTAAAAATTATTCACTATAATACTGATGGTCGTTTACTTTTCAATTGGTTTTGTAAACCCACTTTTTCAGATAGAATGCTAAATTATTATTGAAAACATCCAATTTCACATAAAATAATTTACAACCTTGTTGATAGAACAGCATTATTCAAAACTTCTTTTCGCAACGAAAATTCGAGAAAACTTTAAAAAATGTTATTAGTCAATAGTTATCCTCTTCATATCTTACAACATTATACTAAGACTTTTGGATGACCGTTTTGAGGAATAAATAAGTTAAAAACACGTTTTATTAAAATGTCTCGTTATTTACTAAATGACCAAAACATTGAAGAATACAAATTTGTTGACACTTTGACATTTATAGGTTAAATAGGTGATTATTAAATGTTAATTACGTTATTAAACTCTTGAAAATGGTTATAGACATGTTTTATATTTTTTTTGTACGACAATTTAATTAATTCAGTAGAATGAATATATTTTTTAGACTTGTTATTCCTTTCAGACATCTCTTCGACCATTACCAGTCACAAGTAGAATATTCTATTACGAGTTACTAGCAAAAAAGCCGATTTAATCAAGGGAAACAACAAACGTAAATTTAATTCCTCATCGAACTATGGTTGTAATGACCTTATTCTATACTTAATTGAATACACAACAAGCGTTTTAAAAGCGCTTGCAGAATTGTGTTCAGTATAAAAATCGTTACATCCTCGACTGCATTTGTATACGCGCTTCGATTCGCTTCCCGGAATTTGAATTCACACATTAGCTAACATCGAGTATTCATGAAGGTCAGGTCAGAGCAGGTCAGGTCAGGTCAAATTTTGGTGGAACCCGGGCACTTCCTTGCTCTTTACTCTTTTTGCGTATTGTAGTCTTGAAAACGCTTCTTGAAAAATGTGGGCGTAATATTCAACCTTTGGAGTACACGTTATATTATTGGGAATTTTAAGTGTTTAAACTATCGTAAAGAAAAAAATTCGTATACAACTTATATATTGATTTATATTAACATTTCTTAATAACTAATATAGTATTTACATAGAGAGAATATATATTGAGATTAATGTAGTCCATCCTACTTTTACAAATAAAATCATACTCAATTTATTACATTCAAAATATTATTCATATGATATTTAAAAAATATCACAGATTTACTTTACTAATTGGATAATAG
The DNA here is from genome assembly GCA_030407085.1 of Trichopria drosophilae. NCBI lineage: Eukaryota > Metazoa > Arthropoda > Insecta > Hymenoptera > Diapriidae > Trichopria > Trichopria drosophilae. Next base: position 156,581,017 of record CM059583.1, read on the forward strand.
CAATCAATTGTGGTTTATCGACTGCCATCAATTTTTAATACTTCCGAAATTATGATATTCTAATTTTATTCAGTTAATATGAGCGGTATATTTCATTAAATTTCACTCATTTACTACGTAAAAGAGGTAAACAGAAGTTGTCTTCAAATGTTGTTAATTTTTTTTTATTATATTCTTGTCAATGTATTAGGTTTTTATTATCCTTAAGTGTCAGTCATTTATATCGAATATGAATTGCATAAGTCACGCTGAAAAATAATGACAATCGACGAGTGGTCCGAAATGAGTAGTTAGTACCTTGCGGCTGACCATCCCGACTTTTTTCACTTAATATTTCGACATTCTCAAATCATTGATTTACTATTATGTGCTTGATGCATTTATAGGCACAGTATATTAAACTTTAGTTGTATAAAGTAAACAACTTTTCAATCACAGCAATAAATCAATGGCAATCATCTACATATATAATTTCATTATTCTCTTACATCGAAGCATCATCGGTATTATTTGAAAAATATTGTTTTCGAAACTGTTTACTCAGATTTACTATAGGTTATTTTCAATATGCTCTGCCTTTACTCCTGTAAATATTATTTTATCTTTTAAAACTTCTTATAATTCATGATATTGCTTTCACGATTGTTATGGAAAGTTAAGTAAGTAAAGTCCTTTACTAAACGAGGGCCTCGATCGTAAAGGATCTAATAGAGTGCGTGATGTTTACTTTACGTACCATATTGCGTGTACACAAACCCTTATTAGGCAATATAATGTCTATATTCTCTTACATTATTCTTCCGGAGTGTCTCCTTACAATATTACTTTTTTCTTAAATAACTTTAACGTAGTAAAAGGTTGTTTGGCAATAACACAAATGTAAGTCAAGTAAAATAATTTTATTAATAATAAAATATTCGAGTTTTAAAATATTCTAGCTCCATTTCCATTCAAATTTTGAAAAATTACTTATTATAAAAGATTTATTTCAAACGTGTGTCTTTGATATGTAACCGATTTCGATCGGACTAAATTTATGGTTTAGATATTGGACATCACATATATTATATAAATCAATTTAATCTGATGTAATATCTGATTTATACTTTAGAAACTTATAATATTTCACGTATATTATTCCATGTAATTTATCAGTCATTTAAAAACGTCTTTTTAACCTTAAAATCGTTAACTTCTATGAAAACTTTATTTGAATATTTTTATTTTTAGATATTTAAGTTCACACCTTGACATCTCAGAAATTCATGGATGGGTTTGAAAAAAACGAGAGATCAGATCAAATACTAACTCTACTATGATACAGAATATGTTTTACCTCTATTTACGTCAATTATTTTACTAGTGTACAATTAATTTACAAACTTTCTATTTTCAATCAATCAGATTATTTTTTAAATTGATAAAATAAAAAAAGTCCAACCCCACTGAAAAATAGATAGATAGAATTTTGTAAAAGATACTTCTTTGCGTTGAAACATGGATAATCTAAAAAGGTTACTTTATAGGGTTTATTAATATTTTTTCAAAAAATTAATCAATGGCGTGTTTAAATCATGGAAGACCATAATAACGAGAAAAGATAGCACCTTCGATAAATCAAAACTGTAAATATGTATACTAAACGTTTCAAATAATGGAAAGTATCAATATGTATGTAAAAGAATTTATTTAGATCGTTCATGTTTCAATGCCAAGAACTGTGTGGAGAAAAAATATATACACAAATATCATATGAGAAAATTTTCTCTACGTTTCAGAGTAATTGAAATTGTTAGGTTTTATTAATTTTTAAAAAATTTACAGCTCATTGATTAAAAATAAAAACTTTGCAAAATTGCAAACTGTTTGCTCGTTAAACAATCGAACTAATTAATGTGGAAAATATTCTCTAGCAAATATAGAGTTAAAGCTGCTTCATTTCTTAAATCCATCTAGATGTTTCTGAGATATGAAGGTTTGAAGTCGAATATTTGAAAAGTGTTTCTAAATTTTTAAACAGCAGTGTATTTCTATTTTTTAAGCTATTTTCAATAATGCTTTTAACATTTCTGAATATTACAGAAAGAATATCAGAATTGGTTTACAATATACCAAATCTGTCATTCAATTACTAATCATAATACTCTACGAAAACAAAATTTGCACAATGGACATTTAAAAAATATAAATAACTTATTATCATAAAATTCTTATTAACAATAAGACTATAGTTCATTATAGATTTACACAGGATTGTGTGAAACAAAAGAGGAAGAATGGTATTTTAATCCTTCTACCTACATACGCAAAAGGAAAAACATTGAATTTAATGAACACAAAAAATGTCATGAATGTATCTCAAATTTGATGTCATTGCCCTTGAAATTTCATGTATACCTCTAAAAAAGGATTGTGCCACTGCATGGAAAATTCACTGTAAGAAATTTCTCTGTATAAATCCAATCCAATGTAGAGTAACTCTGGTAAAAATACAGTTTAAATATTGGGCAGTTTTTGGGAAATAACGTGTGTACTGGCCAGTTTGTACTTGATAAAATGTGGCCAATTTACTAAACAAAAAACATCTTGAGCGAATTTCAAAACCTTTTTTAATTAAATTGTGCACAGTTTCTACTGTGTTTTTGTAAAAAAATACTGAGAATATTTAACACAAACAACCCAAATACGTTTTGTCTAGTTTCTAGCTGACAATTTAGGTAATATTAAGTAGATAGAAATTATATACGATAACCTAACAGATGTCTGGATATTTTTTATGCAGTTTCTATTGAGATTTTATCAATTTTTTCTTCTGTTGAAGTAGACTTTTTTAAGCGTAACTGATATTAGGAAAAAGATATTTTGCACCATTTTTATATTCATCACCAGTACTTCGTTGTTCGGTTTTATTAAGAGTTTTAGTAATCCTTGTCGTCATCATTACTGCCATTGTTGTTATTATTATAGTTTACATTTTTATTAATTATATTTCGTCACATCGTGTGCTCAAACAGACACATATTTCATGGGACAAGAAGCAGTAATGTTATCACCAAACTCACAGACTACAGATTGGTAATCCGCGCTAAGCGAATGTTCTTGAGAAACTGATGTCTTCTAATATCATAACAAAGTAGAACTTTTCCAAGAACCGCGGACAATGAAAAGAATAATAATCGTGAAACGTAAACAACATGCGTTAAGGATTGTAAATAATTCGCCAATTTGGTATTTGATATGCGCTCTTTTCCAATGCACATTTATGGCATGCATATTTTGAATAACTTTGCTGAATAGTGATTAGGTAGAATTTTTAAACAAATCTGTGAGCAATGTTAATTCACGAAATTGCATCAACTATGTAGAGAGTTTACTATGTAGAAAACTATATAGAAATTACTGATTTGTTCATCGGTGTCATCATAGATAGTTTGTAAAATAATGATACATCTGACCAACACATTTTCGATTTTTTGAAATTTCACGCATAGTAAATTTAATTTGTTCGTGCATGAAACATAATGCTATAAATTACAGTAATACTTATTTTCCTGCACATTAAGACGTATTTGTGTTACAAAATCGTTATATTTAATTTATTAGTGATCATTGACAGTGCATTAAATTACACGTCATTTTTAACAGCGTATTACTATCTGAAATATCAATTACTTCGCTTCCATTGCGAATAATCAAAATCATTTTCTTAATGTTTCATGAATCAAACTGATTGCAATAGATTATACTGTAGTCGAATACGCGAGCTCGGTTCTCTATTCAAAATAGCCTCAATGTATTTTGTGTTCGAATACAAAGTGTATTCGAATATCAACAATCTACTGTTTAATGAAATCTGCCTGTTTGACCAAAATTTAACATACTTTAAAGGTTTTTAAATTCTAATGCACTTTTCTGATATAGCTAAATGAAATAATAAAATGCTCGTAATAACTTTGAAAGGACAAATGTCTTCGATTAATTCGATTGAAAAAGAACTACAGAAAGAAATATTCATCGCCAATTACCATTTATGGATAAACAATTCCACATCCAGAAAAATTTTGTGTTAAAACAGAAATACACATTCACATGTCCCCGAATGTATACTCGAAACATCTTAAAAATCCTATTTTGTACCAAAGCACAAAAGCCCGCGAAAATGACTGTGAATCAGTATACAAAAGATCTCACAAGTAAACCTACCGAAGTGTAAATCTCAAAGTTTTATGAAATTTTACTTATTCAACATTTTGGAAAATATGAAAAACTATGAGATATTTTTTAGCGCCAGAAAAACATATCTAGGAGGTAAAACAGTAACTCTCCCAAAACTAGGGCGCAGATAGAAAGCTGACGGGATAAATTTGAAGATAGCTAAGCGATTTCACTGATTTTCGATAGGAAAGTATCTTTCAGTAGAAGATAGACATCCGAGTAGACATCTTGGAAGGAGGATGATAATTATGGGTAAACTACCCCCAAAAATTATATTTAAGTGGACTGTTTCACTTACTGAATATGTTTTTCTGTCGCTAAAAAAAACTACGTGTATCTCAGTTTTTCAAGTTTTACAACATATCCAAATTTCATATAAATCGGAGATTCACACTTCCGTAGGTTTACGTGTCAGTTATGGCCATATCTATACGTTGCTATTAGTAGATAAAATAAAGATCTTACCAGATGTAATTAGATCTTGTAAGATCTCTGAAGATCGATCAAAATCGATCAAGATCTAACATTTGAAGCGTGAACCCGACATCAGATGTATACTTATGCAGTTGAGATATAAAAATTAAAAACGCCTCAGTAGACATGGCCCTAACCGAAATCTAATTTGACCCTACTACATGTAATTTCATCACGTCATGTCTCAGTTAATCTGAAAGATTCAAGGTCAGTTGCTTTATATATTAATCACTAGATTCTACTAAAATCTCTACTATATATCTGTGCAGAGGCGACCTTAAACCTGTATTAGGTCATGTTAACGAATGGTGGAAGGGCTTCAAATAAAACGCGCAATATGATCGGTAGCAAACTAAAATTCAACTTTATTCCGATCCCGCGGTGACGATCCGATCGCGACGCGGACTTCCTGACCCCACGACGTCCCTAAACGTACTGAAAAAACCCGATCGTCAATTTTTTACACCTTAGTTCGACTTTTCAATTTCTCGAACGTTTAAATAGACTACAACGTCATATTATATATCGATTATACTATTCGAAATACAAATACTTTTATCGAGATCGTCACCATTTCGAAGGGCCTTTTACATAATTTTCCTAACAGGCCTCCTTCATTTTGAGAGGTACCCCCATTCGGGTGTGCAATGGCGTAGGGAAAACCACATTTGTGGGAAAAAACCTACGCCAGGTACCGCAGTTGATAAAACATCGATTCCGTCCGTAACAGGTCGAATTACTATAATATTATTCAGAAATTGTCATTTCTTCTTATCGAATAAAAAATTGATCATACACCATATTCGAGAAAAGGTATTCAAGAAAAAGTGGATGATGGTTAGAAAGACATTACATTAACCTCGTAGGTATGCTCTAAAAAGGTTATAATTTTCTGTTTCAGTGGAAAAAGGATAATGCAATGTTTAAAATATCACTAAAAAGTTTGCATACAGGACACGCACATAAAGGTAGCACCGGTTTCATACTCTTCACAAGAGGAATGTTTTCCGCCGTGCGAACTAAAAAATAAAATTTTGTTTACATACTAACACGTAACAACCGTTTCATTTTTCAAAAACTTGGTTAAATATGTTCCGAGTTTCACGTATCTCTCAATATCTATGTTTGGTAAATTCTAAATGAATTTTTATATTACAACTATTCACGATTAGTGGATGAGCTTAAAAATAAAACTCGAGTAGGTTCGTATAATTAATTTCTTAACCGCTTATTAGTGTAATTTTAATTAGATAATTATTTCTTGCCACGACGGTCTATTTACATTTGGGGGGAATAAACAAAATTGAAGAAGTAAACAGGCGTAACGACAATGCTCGTTAACGTTAACGCTACCCTCAAAAACTTATTGTCATATTTATATAAAAAAAAAATTACTTTACTATTGAGAATGTCAAAGGTATCCCTCCGTTAAGTGTTATGTGTGCAGCAGGGGGAACAACATCCTTACCCTGGACGCGGTTCGGTTCATCAAAAGGCAAAAATTACATTTTGATTATCGTTGATGACAATGATTAGTACGCCTGTCGATTCGTCGATCTTCGACAGGCCTTAACAACAAATTCAACATTCATGAAGTCGTTCTTCAATTTTTCTCGGATCGACTTTTCTCCTTTCGTCAGTTTAACTCGAGTATAACGTGATATTCTTTATAGATATATTATAATATTGGAATTATAAATTATTTATCGAGATAGTCACCATTTTGAAGGATTACAGTATAACTTTTTATACTGTAACTTACAGATATACTACAGTATTAACTTTTCGAAATCGTTTGAATAAATGCTTTTTGATCGGACATAAACACTGGATAAAACAGTGATAGGTACAGGCCAAAGAATGTCATATTTTTGTATGTTTTCATTTTTGTGAAAATTCACCGATAATAGGAACTTTGTATAGGACTATAAAAACGCTAGATCCTACCATCAGAAAAAAAGATAACAGGTCATCGTATTGTTTGACGGTCGCGGGTTACATTATTACGTATAAAACAAATTATCCCAATCTGTAAAACTAGATACTCTAATTGTACATTGTATGTCATGTTTATGCAAACTAAGTTGTAATTGTTCTTATAAACTTACTTTTGCAATGTTTATCTTCCTAAACTTCACACACTCCAGTAATTAGCTTATAATTTACTCCTAAGTGTATTTTCTTTTATGATATATGGACATATGTTTGTACTCAAACAGTATATTTTTAAATAGCTGTCTTAAAATATGCTTCAGTTCTCCAGTTTGCAACTGAGGTTTACAGTTTCATCCGCAAAAAAATTTTGTTATGTAGTTTTCGTTGCTACAAATTATTTGTCAATAAATAACTGAGAACAAATGCAAATATCATTAGAGTATAATAATTAAGATTAATCAAGATAAAAACCTAATGTATTAGTTTGATGTGGTGGCGTTCGTTCTACGTCATACAATTTATTAAATTACTCAGATAAATGTAAACTTTATGTGCCTGTACCAACGACAAACTATCATTTACCACATGCATGTAACAACAGTCCATTATCTGAATTTTAAATATATAATATATCCCAGTTTAAAAATATAAATTTGTCTCAATATCATTAAACCACACTTTCACCGTAATAACCTTAGGATTAGCAATTAAAAGGTATTGTTAATGCCATTAAAAATATGGCACAAAATTGGCATTTTTATTTTAGTTTTTAATAACGTAAACCATTAATTTATTTATAGAAAATTTGTTAATAAATAATATTTAATCAGGATTACTAAACATTCGAAAATACATATAATATCAACTCTGAATATTTGCACACTATAATATTAATACATTTCCTGGAAACCTCTACGACCATTTAAATTAAATTAACTATTATTTCAATTTAAGATTTTAATAGAACAATTATCCAAATTAATTATTTTAGTATGAAAAATTGATAAATATAACATTTCAATTTCAATTAATTAAAAATTATTTCCGCAAATTAATTTAAGTTATTATAAGGCAATGGTGTAGATATATTTATAATTTTATGAAATAAATAAATTCCTTAATTTTAATGTTCATGAACCTATAGATTTCCAGGATGATAGCTCGATCAATTTTGTTTATTCCTACCTTGCTTTGACATATTTGAATGCTCCAAACCTCAGGCAGCTTGCGCTCCATCAGATGTTCTAGACATCTCTCCTCCTCAATGTGCAGAAGTCAAGGTTACCGCTTGGCTCAAAACTAAATGTTGACTTGAACTGTCCCCAAGATATTACATTAATTCGGTTTTGATAAATTTTATTTCATGGCACACGCATAATAATCAATTTATTCAATTCAAAACCTGAACACGAGCCACGATTTAACCCTTTAAGGTCGATGAATCCTGACTTTTCAACTCATTTCCTCTTCAAGAATCTGTTCTCAAAATTAAGTTTGGTCAAACAGGAAGTTCAATATTGCGACGGATTTGGAAAAAGTAACTTTTGTGCTATAGTTTTCGAGAAAAGCAACTGAAATATGTTCCACTTTTGCTTCTAGTAAGCGAAGTAACGTGGTAGCAGTAGAATCGAAAATATTTAGGTTTTTAAAAAGTGTCACCTCTTGAGAAGGATCCCGAGCGGATCGAACGTCGAGGGATTAGTGCACATCGGAAATTGTAGGCAAGAAGCCGTCTCAACATTATTCATTCCACTATCGAGCCTACAACATATCGCACATCATTATTATTATGGATTCTGGGCGCGAAAGAGTCATCTACATCCAAAACCTCATGAACAACTGTAATTCCAGAAACTGTATTTCAAATACCTAAACATTGAGAAGAATATCATCTAATGTCTGAACACCAAATCCTTTTTGTTACAACTAAGAAGTCATGATTTAATTCCCAAACACATTACCAACGCAAAAAATCACACAATTACATTTTCACAGCAATTCCGGCTCCAAGAATGACAAGAAATGCCCCAATTGTTCTAAAATAAACTTTTTAACATAGAAATAAGGGATATACACGCACACATAATGTTTACTCTAACAAAAAGAAAAGATCATAGCAAAGATGAACCAGGTATCTACAAACATGCACCATGACATAGCTTCCTATCTCCAAAATAAACTACAAATATATAAGCCTCAATAAGCCACAATAGCTAAAAAATTCAACAACATGTTCCAACTATTAGCACGCATTCAAAAACGCAAACAATGCACTACAACGTCCTGCAAAACGGAAAAATGATTCATCAACCTTACAGAAACCAACATTTCAGAAACAGTAAAAACAACGTTAAAACGAATTCCCAACTTAACAGGCGCAACAGTAAAAAATACAATCAAATACACGAAAGCGTTTCTTTCAAAAAAAGCAATTTACCCTTACCAATTGCTAAGATCGACAATGCAATACGAAGACGTTAGAAAATAAAATACACAAAAAACCCAACATACAGTTGAACAACAGGCCGATTCTAAACAACTTAAAAGAAAGTATAAACGTTTTATAAGGAATAATCGCAAGATCATGTTCACACAAGCAAATACAATTAACGCGACCATGGCAATGTACAAATCTTTCTACACACAACATATGGAATTATTATTTACTAATAACACTGACCGACAAAATTTTACTTTTTGTCTGCCTTTATCAAGCGAAGTATCATTTCTGGCATATTTTTTTGTGCTGAAAACGATGGCGCTAGCAGAATTTTGCTATCATGTCACATTTCGGAGAAAAATGAGGAGGTTAAATGTGTCAAAAGTAGTGTTAAAAATTTTTTCAAAATATCATAAAAAAATCTGACAAAATTCCAGTGTATTCGACGATGAATTCTAACAACTTATTACTCTTATCATTTTTTTTATAAAGTTCATAATTTTTGTGTCAGAGCGTTCTCAAATTTTTCAAGAAAATTTAATTTAGGATGCCATTTTCGGGACCGCCATTTCGAATTTTATAAAAACATATATAACCATTTTGAAGCTCAGACATTTTTGTCACGTTATTTATACCGAACTGAGGCATAGTAATGCAATAAGTGATAAAAAAAAACGATAAATGAAAAAAAACTTTTAAAATCTCATGATTTTTGTTAAAAAATGGTCTGTAATTCGTTCATTTTAAAATTGACAGTATTTTACTATCCACCATTCGAAAGAGCGGGGTTCGAGCAATTGGAAACGTATATACCACAATTTTTTTTATTGAATTTAAATAAAAAAAATACTGACAAACTTCGTGTCAAATTTTTGTACATTTGGTCCTTAAAGGGTTAAACATAAAAAAATTTGTTCAAATAATCGTATTTTGTGAACAGGAAACCGTCTTCGGATCAAGCTAAATCACTATATCTGGTGGAGTAATTAGTTATGCTAAAAGATAGGAATGGTTATTAATTCACCATTCAAAGTGGCGGCTTCAAAATGGTGGTTCTTATTCCAAATTATGTTGAAAAATTTCTGGACGCTCCAACTCAAAAGCTACGAACTTTTTTAAAAAAATGTTGAGAATGAAAAATTCTTAGAATTCATTGAGAAATATAGTGGAATTTTTTCAGATTTTTTAAATGAAGTTTTGAGAAATTTTTTTTCAACATTCTTTTCAAAATTGTAATTTATTTACGAAAAATTCTGAACAAAATTTAGTGCATTCTCTGATGAATTCTAAGAGTTTTTTGTTTTTTGCAATTCTTTTCAAAAGTAGATAGTTTTCAAGGAAATCAATTTCAAATATTATAGTTTAAGATTTTTCTTTCTCGAAAACTATCAACTTTTGGAAAAAAATGAATACAATAATAAAACTGTAGAATTCATCACAGAATTCACTAAATTTTTTTTCTGAATTTTTCAAAACTTCATTTAAAAAATCTGAAAAAAATCCACTATATTTCTCGGCGAATTCTAAGAATTTTTCATTCTCAGCATTTTTTAAAACAAGCTCATAATTTTTCAATTAGAGCCTCCAGAAATTTGTCAACAAAATGTTCACTGATGTCCGCAATTTTTAATGGTAAATTAATAACCATCCTATCTGCTAGTATAACTATTTACTCCACCAGATACAGAGATTTAGCTTGATTCGAACACTGTTTCCTGTTCAAAAATACGATTATTTGAACAAATTTTTTCAAAATTCACGATTTTTTTATGTTTAAACTGCCATTTTAAAAAAAAATGGCGACAGATATGGTCAATCTGAGACCGGATTTAGAAAGTTCGAGAAAAAATACAATAGGTGTGGTTATATCAAAACGATTGAGTGACTTTCTCCATGAAAAAGCACCTGATGAAAAGAAGTCAAAATTTAGGGCATTTCAGGACGAAACGAGTTAATTACCAACTTAATTTAGCATCCATTATCGAAATAGCTTACACACCGATCACAGATATACATATCAATAATTTTTGTAATGCTAAATATTAATAGAACACCTAACTTGTCATTAGCTTACAGCGTTACATGATTTATATAGACATGAAGTGTTTTTTTTTTAATTTCTATCTGAAATTAAACAGAAAATGCTTTTCAATTAACAAATTAAATGGCATTTTTGCAACCTGCTTATTACTATTTTCGATTCTATTTTTTCTTGAAGTCTGCGCAATGCAGATGTGTCACGATGATGGTGCAAAAATGTATTAATATATTCTTAAAAAAGATAGACATTTAATCAATTTTTCAATGATTATTTACTTGCGAAAAGTGCGAGACAAAGCGAAGAGTTGAACCCGGAACCTTTCTATTGCTACTGGAATGATCATACCAACTAAAGTATGCACCATGGAAACATAATACTAAGATGTTTAAAAAATGCTGCAAATTGTTCAGTAAAAAGCCGGTTCCATTTCATATTTACTTTTACAATTATAGATTCTTTGGGAATTATTGTCAGAACGACCGCTGCGTCAGAATCAGAAAAATTTGAGCAATTCTAAATCTGAATCAGCGAAAACCAAAGTTTGAGTATCTACAAATTTTCGATGATATTACATCAACTACATTGATAATATTAATTAATTTTTTAAGTGACTCCTAAGTTAATCACGATTTATATGCATGTAGAATAAAAATTCTGTTCTCTTCGAATTTACTATAAAATTAAAAATTCAAAAATGCAACAAAAAAACTACTTGAAAATTTAAAAGTTCAAGTAAATAATTATACCTTGTACACTAAAATAAGTTCAGATCGATTATCTCGTCTAAAATAATTATCGATGCTGATTCTCGCAAATTGCAGCGGGAAAATCAGACTGCTCTTGAACTTTGAAAAAGCGCTAGAACAAAAAAGAAGATTTTCCACATGTCGTGTCCAGAAACTAGTTCGCCTTCGAGCGGCTACACCCACACTCGTCTTTCGGTTACGTTTACTTTTAACGTGCAAACCAATAACAGGAGTCGTTTGCGACAAGCGACAGACTCAATCGCTGGAACAATGATTCGCATACCGACGACATTTTCCGTTCACTCGCATCAGGAAGGACGCGACGAGCGAATATCTAACTTCTATTGAGGATTATGAGAAAACTGCAGGTGTATATATATATATTTATATACGATAAATCGAAGTTATAGTCAATGAGTCGACTATATGTCGTTCGATTTTATCGGAATAAAATTTACATCGCAGCCTTTGCGGAGGCAACGTGGCAGAACCGAGCTCGGCGGTGAGCATTCGCTTATTGAATTACACCCGAGACATTGCGCAAGTCTTTCAGGTTCAGTTTGCGATCACGAGGCGTCCTTTACGTTATCTCCCGACGTTAACAGCGCTTTTACGGCGATTGCTTTTATATACCCGGCAAATTGTTAGTTTGTTTATGCTTAAGCGTCGATCAGACGAATTTCGGCACTCCCCTACACTGTTTGTTAAATTCGTTCAAACTTTTAGTCGTTTTTCAAATTTGTTAGACGAGAAAATGTACATACGAGATAATGTAATGAGTATTTTCTAAGAAGACGTTACGCGATACTGTAATGGAAACAGACTGTAATTAGGTCGATTGCTTATAAAAAATTATGAATATAATAATAATTTACTCCAGTACATAATGTAGGAAAGTATCTGCTTTTTGCATTAGGATTTATAAATGGCATACTAAAGAAAACTAATATAGTAATTAAGGTAAATTACTACTAATGCATGGCCATGCATCTGCAATGAAAACATAAATAGTTAATTTAAGAATTTTCTAAAAGTACTACACAATTATCCAAATGTGCTAATTTCAGTAAGCTTGGAAGCAAGCACTGAATTCGAACGTAAATCACAAGAGCTTCGTGTGATCAATGCTTGATTGCAGAAGTTATATTTATATTTTTTCCATCTCAATCAAACAAATACTTCCGTTTTTCTCGGTACCACAAACACACATTAACCAACAATACATATATGTTTTCCGGCATTTTAATATAAATAGAAGCAAGTCAGACCAAATTTTCACATTCGATTACTGAAGAGGACCCACATCAGGGTCGAAACGTTTAATCTTGCCCTCCAATTTTACATTAATTCCTTAATTATTTTTGAATTTTTAACTGGCCTCTGCCCTCCATTTTTGACCTTCATATTATCTTAAATTTATTACCCTCCAATTTTTACCTTCACTTATATATTTAGTAATTAATTTTCCTGTCGAAAATATTTATTTTTCATTTTATTTTTAAAGACCGAAACTCACCAAGACTATATTTATTTACATTTATATTTCGAACGGTCGAGCATTTATCATGTATTATTCAATCAAACAATGTTGAAAAATCAGTTTCTTCTTTTTTACCGATATCCAAACAAAATTAATTCTAATAAAAACTTCATAATAAATTAACTAGTGGTCAGAATTCGCAAAAGCATGCAAAATAAAAATACACTCTAGCAACATATTAGTACTATAGTGCACAGGGAATAGCAACGAAACTCAAAACAAACCTCATTTCAGGTAACTACTTAATCGTATACAAACCACTTAAAATAATATCTTCTGTTGACATCAAATTTGGAAAGTCAATAAACACAGAGAATGATCCGAATTGGAAAATTTATGCGTTAATATCCAATAACGATTCGTATGATGTTTAATGCTAATGTGAGTAAGTCGAAAAATCCCATTTCCGGTGGAAATGCTTGTATTTGTCCAGAATTCAATATAAATAAAAGAAGAATTGATATTAACAGCTAATACCATTTGAGAAGGTTTTAATTTTCGACCGATTTATAAATTAATATATTCTTAAATAGTTTTTTTTTTCGGTCACATAAATAATAAAAATTAAAAATGGTTGAGTTTAATAAAAATGAAAAAATCAGAAGAAGAAAAAAAATAAAAAAGAGTCAATAATTTGTAGGGTTTTGTAATATAAATAATAAATAAATATTTAGCAACATTTCGACTCTGACATATGTCCTCTTCAAGGCTACATATTTATACAAAATTAGGGAATATGAAGTTTTGTATGTGTTGGTGGTGTGGTAACTAAGAATAAAAGGAAACCGCTGACAAACTATGTATGAATTAAGGAGGTAAAATGGGATTCATTACAAAAAGGGATGGTACACTTCCGGTAACTCTGTAGTTTTGAAACGGATGTTGACGTTTAAAATAATTTTCAAGGTGACCACTTTTTGCACAGTTTTTCTTTTGCAAGAAATATAGTGTTGTTAAAATCAAAATCGTGTTCAGTTTCAAGTCTTTGGTTAAGTAAACTGTTTCCAGTTTTTTGCAAAAATGTTCCTCTTGGGTTCATTTATTCGTGTTTTGAGAGGTCTGTACGTCTGCCCGATGTAAGATTTATTGCAATAAAAACAAAAAATTTTGTACACAACTTCACTTTGTTTTTCAAAGGGAAGTAGGTCTTTTCGTGGTTTGATTTGTGCGTTGAAACCATCCTTATATTTTGAGTTTTGAAAATTTTAACTATATTCTCTGAAAGTCCTTTTATATACGGGCAACTTATTGTTTTGATTATATTTTCTTTAATACTAGTGTTCAAATTATTTGTGGTTAGTTGAATTTATAAAATTTAGACTTTTTTGTTACTTTCGTCAATTAATAAGGACGGATATCCGTTTTCTAGTAATATTTTTATAAGATTTAAGTTTTTTCGGTGAAATTCAAAAGAGGACAGTTTTATTGCAGGTCGATTAATCCGTATATCATTCCGAATTTTTTAGACATAGGATGGATGGATTCATAGTGTATATATTTACCTGACCAGGATTCTTTATGAAACCAATCAAATTTCAGACTCCTATTGTCTTGAATGAATATATTTTTTTTTAACTTAAAAATTAATTTTTTATTAAAATTAACCATTTTTAATTGCTATTATTTATGTGACTGAAAAAAAACCAAATCTATTTAAGACTATGTTAAGTTAATAGCATTGTTGGTTGCTTTAGGCGAAGAATTATTAACTAAGCCAAACCACACTTTATTGCACAAAATATAATAAGAATGTTCTCTGAGCCCACTCAGGCAAAATCTAGTTGATGCCCTGGTTTTTCAATATCTACATTATTGCTGTGTGGCATCGATCACTTAATTCGTGCGAATTATATTCAGCCTAAAGCGGGAATGTAGCGTTACTCTGTAACGGCGTAAATTAGGTTGGCTTCCCTTGAAATACCCACGTTCGTACGTTTTAACTACCATATTACGCGAAATGTTTTAACTTCTACTGCTCCGATGTATATATGCAACCTGTTTATAAAGCGTTCTAACACAATATTGCATGTAAGCAAAGTGTTGATAGAAGTGCTGCAAGTTGTTCTCGGGAAAACAACCAAATGTCAGAAGTCTTTTATGTTTCTGGCAGCTAGACTCTGGAACAAACTTCCTCCAGAAATTAGAAATGCTTCTTTAACACAACTGTTTAAAGAACGACTGTATTCGTAGTCTTTATCTAAGAACTTAGCCAATGGTGTCTTGGAGAGTTCCTTTCTCTCAATATAAGTCTAGTGCACTATTAAGGTTGTATATCTAATGCACATATTATTATGAACCATTCGTTACACATACCTTGTATATATGCACATTTATATTTCTTAAATAGATTTGTATTTCTTGTCCATGCAGCACACCCCAGACTGAAACCTTTGAGTGATACTTACTTTATGATATCACTGCAAATACAGGGTACTTTATATTTAGCTTGTAAGTTAGGTAACATTTTTTATTTACTTTCATTCAATTTCTGAAAAATATTGTAGTTGCTATATAATATTGAGCTATTGTACTCCAAGGCATCATGTTTTCGCGCAGCCATGGCAATATACATAAAGATACAAACGTACATACAGATCAGTACCTAGACTGTAAAAAAACTTCCAAAATGCTTTCGTTACATGTACATTAATTCATCATTGAAATGTTTACATCATGAATACTGTACATTGAATGTACATAAAATTTCATTCATTTTTAACAGTGCAGGTGTAGATAGCCACCAGGAATCAAAATATGTGATACTTTACATTTAATAACATATTTTATATGATTCATCAATGTATAACCTGACAAAATCTAAAAAGGAAAAGAAATCCCGCGATTTCCAATAAATTTGGTTATTTCATGTAAAGAGTCACATATTTTGATTTTTAGAAGGTACAAAATTATTTTGGGACATAAAAATGGCGGCTCTGTATGCATGGGTATAGGAATTTGTTACATTTCACGTTTTATTAAAAATGAATTGAGGGGCATATAACTTGCCAAATTGGTATTTTATTAGAGTAATGCTCACGACTTCCTGCAGACGCTTTCCTCTATTTCTAGTGAAATATCATTAAGTACCATATTTGTTCTAATCGAATATGTTTAGAATTATTGTATGGTTAACATTTGTTAACGATATTCACGTTAAATGTTCCTAATTACACCGGTTGTTTTGTAAATAAATAATGTTTAGCAATTTAACGTGAACCTTTCCGATCATTTAGTTTGGTAAAAAAAGAAAATGGTTAAAAAAATGGAACAACTCTTTTAATTTATTTAACTATTTACAAAAATCAATTATAAAAGGATAATCTTGTATAACATGTATACTAATTATGATACAATATTCGTAACATTGAATAATATTGTATCAGGTAACATCTATTTCTTTCCGTATATGAATCTAAATTTTTCACTAATGACTCCCACAACTAATTATTATTATATTTTTTAACCTTCTTGCACATTAGTTTCTATGAACAAATTTATAATTCAACACTTTTTCTGGTGGTTAGATCGTTATGAAATTAAAGTGGAAAGATTCGTCGAGCAGGGAGTTGAACCCGGGATCTTTCGATTGACCTTCCAACTAACCTGTAGGCCCTCAGACCAGTTTACATCATTAATCTCGAGATCCTGAAACAATTCAATAATGCATGTGCTACACGGCACAACGTACTCAGCCAGGCGTGAAATTCAAGTCGAAATAGTTTTTCTGTTCGAAGATAGAATTGCTGCAACAACGTGCGCAAGGCGTGACCTTTCTGGATCTTCATTAATTGTTTTCAATCATTCTCGTTTTTTTCGATCTTTCGTGATATTTAACGACGTTTCTCGATTTCTCTCGCTCCCTATTGTTCTTACTCTTCCTCTTCCTATCTTTCTCGATCTTTGTCCATTCTTCGTGGTTTTTTTCGATCTCCCTCGATTTTTTTGATCCTTTTTCTCGATGCTTTTCAGTATTACGCAAATTTTTTCGATTTCTCTCGATATTCCTCGATATTTCTCGACTTTCTTGGCGATCCAAAATCCAAACTATAAAACTAGCATTGACATGGTCCTCACTCGCGGTGCTTTAATACTAGTTCGTTTACTACAGTTATCACTGCAGTAATATTATAAAATTGTACCGATATTTGTTTATTGACTGAAACAAAAAATAAGCAAGGGGAGGGGGTCTGAACATGGTTAGATCCAAGTGGCTTCGATAGATATACAGGGTCATCGAAAAGTATCGGACCCCCCTAATATCTTCAGTTAGAATGCACTTAGGAGAAAATGTCCAATAGCAAAGTTGTATGGTTTCAAGCGGGGAGTAAGATGACCTTGACTTTGACCTTGACCATGTCCTTCAAGGTCATTTCAAGGTCAATCTTATTTTTTTAAATAGAACCCCCTACATTTTATTGCATATTCTTATAGCTTATCTCGAGAGCTTTCCAAAACACTCTAATAAAATATTTTTTTATTAAGTACTTTTTGAGTTATAAAGGTTTGAAGTTAACAATTTTTTTACACAAAATGTAGAATATCTTGTAAAATATTATTTAGTTTTCAGTAATCATAACCTTAATACTTTTGTGCGCGGAATAATGAGACCAATTAATTGGTTTAAAGAAAATACATTAATCGGATCTCCCTAATATTTTCAGTAAGAATGCATTTTGGAAAAATGTCAAACAAATTGTTAACTTCAAACCTTTATAACTCAAAAAGTACTTAATAAAAAAATATTTTATTATAGTGTTTTGGAAAGCTCTAGAGATAAGCTATAAGAATATGCAATAAAATGTAGGGGGTTCTATTTAAAAAAATAAGATTGACCTTGAAATGACCTTGAAGGACATGGTCAAGGTCAAAGTCAAGGTCATCATCTTACTCCCCGCTTGAAACCATACAACTTTGCTATTGGACATTTTCTCCTAAGTGCATTCTAACTGAAGATATTAGGGGGGTCCGATACTTTTCGATGACCCTGTATAATAACTATACAGTGTTTCTTATAGGTATAAAAATTGAAACCTATGACCTATGGCCTAGGTCGTAATAAAATTGAAAATGAGCATTTTCAAAACATCGACCCCGACCTCAGGCCAGCCGAAATATCAATAAATAATACTTGTAGAAGTTTACATGTTTACTATGTTTTTAACATTTACACTGGTAATGAGCATGCGTTATCTTCTCTCCTGCTCACTAATCCGCTGTCAATCTCAGAATGTAGTGGATCAAAAAATTGTCCAGAGTATTTTGACCATTTACTCATATTTTTCGATCAAAGAATATTCAGAGATATGGATTCCATGAGAAAAGTAAAAATGTTGTAATTATTACATTATTTTTTAAAACATTTTTACGATTCTTTTAAATATCGGGTGTATGGTTTGTCTCCAAAATCTAGTCAGATCTAAGTTACGTATTACCAAACTAAAAAAGTGGTTACACTTGTCAATCAGTCGAACGATTCGCGAGGTAAAGTGCGCGAAAAAAATGACGGATACGGACCTACGGACGAACGACAAGATCATGGACACAAATTTTTTTATTCCATTTTTAAGTTTAGGGCCTGAAACGTGAACATTTGATGAAGAACTGTAGTGTAATTTGTTTTGTCGAAGTAGCCAAATTCAATACTTTGTCCAGACCTGTGGTCTGGGTTGATGTAATAAAGAACTGTGAAAAGGGTAATTTCAAGAAATTCGGAAACTTCAAGCACACCAACGCAATGTTTCACACGCGTTGCAGAAGTTTCTAAAAGAGATAAACAGCAAATGAGTTTGGTGGATTATTGACAAAGTGCACGCAAATAGGTATACATCGATAAACGTCAGTTCCTTCATTATTTATTCAATTAAATTATTATTTAACAATATTTCCAAGATGTATTCTTATTGACCATATTCTATACGTCGATTCAACCACCGGTGAACGGTTAGTGTTTTAAAAATGCCTTTTAGTTTTATAATATTAGGACCCCCTCTTAGGTTTGGCGGCCGAAGGCAAAAGAGGGGATCCCTTAGTTTTGTATTTTTGTTTAAAACAATGCGAAAGGAACTACTTCATGTTATAGTTATTAATTAACCGATTTTGTATTATACTTTGTAAACGTAGTTATTTCTTACGCTTCAGATTTTACAACCCCGTTTGATGAAAATTTCTATTTCTGTGGTTTTCTCCGTATTTTCTGCGCTTCTTGACAATTCGTAATTGTCCAACTTTATAATAATATATCCATGGTCATTTATCCAAAAAGTAAGATAAACATCGGTGACGAACATTTCGGCATTTTTCAGCACTTCTCTCGTTTCTGAATTTCTGGCCAAATAAAAATCATGGTGACACATTGAATTGTGGGAAAAATACGGGGCAATAGCAAGAAAATCCGGAGCGTAAATCTCAGACGCGGAAAAAATCCACAGAGAATGCAGTAAAAATATTTGATTTTGCGGAGAAAATGTAAAAAATTTGTGGACAATATTTTCGCCATGATTGCCTTGAAAATTAAGATTCTCAGAAAATGATCCAAATTTTAAAGAAATAATTAAAATAAATTGTAATTTTCCAAAATAATAAGATCTATGTTCATAAATATATTTTTAATGTCTGCACGTTACCAGTATAATGACGCCCCGTACAAAAACTAGCACGTTTACATTTAAAATAACTCGCAAACATGCTACTTTGTGTATAAGAGGCGTCGATAATAACCCTCTTGAACCAGGTAGTACAGTCATTAATGTAATTATAATTATCTTAGTATCTTACATTTTCTATAAAACGATAAAAACGTAAGTAATTAAATATGAATCCTTATAATTCATATTATACTTATAATATATTAAAGCACCATTTAATTATAGAATCTACACCTCAGTACCCAATTTTATAGCAAAGCTATTAATCATCTTTAGAGAGATAATTCCATCCGAAATTACACCTGCGTTAGATAGTAACGGCAAAGTTAAGTTTGAATATCGTCATATAAAATTGGATAAAATGATCCGTCAGTCGTTAGCCGCTTTTATAGCATTAAATATTAAATGAATATACTGCGAATCGTTTAGTATTTTAAATATATAATATGAATTTTTACGAAGAAGCTTCCAATATTCGAGTAGTATTCGTAGTGCAAATCTGGAATGATAACTGGTATTCTGTATTGCAGCAATTACCGTATCAGAGCAATGCTACGACAGTTGTAAATTTTTAATCGGAATGTGTTTGACCCATTTCAGGCCATGCACTGAACGGAAGCTGTTCAATTTACAATGGACGAAACTCCCTACGTGTTCGATTCTCGGTATTGATGTCCAATTGCAATCAAATTCCGAGGAGCAGATTTAGGGTTAATTCCTTTTTATTGTTCGTGGATGTATTGGAAGTGACAATCATTTCTTGAAATAATGATCAACATTATTAACTGAAAAATATCCTATATTCTTGAAAGCCATCTCATTTTACCTATTCTATTCTCAACATTACTACGAAACATATGACCGTGATGGTATCTTTGACCTCATACAATTGGTAAACTCAATTGTGAACACTTCACATCATATGTAATAAATGGTCTTCAGTGATTTGTAATAAACATGGATGATAAACAGTAATCTCATGTCAGGTTCTATAAACTTTAATTGAGACCCATACAATCATCAAGTTTATAGTACGACAATATTTCCACTCGTTTTATGTACATGGAAAAAATGAATAGTTCGTTTTACAACTTAGATTTGTAGAACTATTACATTTACGCTTTTTAGTTGGTTTTACTATCTAAAAAGTCGGTTTGACCACTTGATTTTGTCTGCATCACTATTTATAGATAGTGAAATTAACTGAAAACGACAGGTGCGTCTTATCCTACTATCTAGTTAGTAGTACCAACTATTTCGTATTTTTTGTGTATAGTTGATTCTCAAAAAAAGTAATTTTGGTTTATTTCGATAATAAGTAAAACTTAATTTGATGCCAATAAATAAAAGACTTCGCTGCAGGTAGGACATAGTAAGATTATTTCTTATAACTTTTTAGTGCATAATGATTTCGATAAGCTTTTGATACCATTCTAAAGCCAGAGGGCATACCTACCCTCCTATGAAAATGTACTTTTATTTTCTAAACAAAATAACAAAATTTAGCCAATTTTCTGATCGGAATATTTTAGAATATATTGTTTTCATTGCTGCGAGTTGGACACCCAATGGAAATCCACTAACTAGTGAAAAATATCATGTGCAATCAATAGTAAAAGACAATTCACGCAATATTATAAGGCGAAATCATAGGTTATTGTATTTTACATTTAAAAAACAGAAAATTAGACAGAAATTTATTTAAAACTACGTTCCTTGAGCTGTCAAATAGACTATATGGCCGAGAACAAATGAAGTCTCGAGCATTTTAACGATGTGCAAAGTGCAATTCGCAGCGAAAAAAAGTATCCAACACACAGCATCGATGATATTTTTTTCAAATCGGAAAATTTGTTGTCATTATATGTATACCAATAGATGTAATGTCATATTTTTAATTATTTTTATAAAATCTTTCAAAAATTTCCTATTCATGAAGAATCCGACATATAAAGTAATGATATATGGGTGTATAACTCAATTAGGCTTACATGGTCGTCATTCTGTTCAAGACGTGGCAAATAGATCAAAATCTACAAAATCGGCAAAATAGTTATAGGGTAATCTAAGAAACAACTAAAGTTTTGTACCTGATTTTATGTTTTAAATAGTATCTATAACCATGTTAAGTAGTCATGCCATTGTGGTTCTTTGCTCACGTAAACGCGGTTATCTAAACGACACTGCGCAAAATGTTATGAAATTTAATGTACTTTTAATGTGCGATAGTACATTAATTTTAATGCAACTCTACGTGAAATTGATATTTGTGTTGATTTGAATAAAATTCAATGCATATTTTCTGAAATTTATTGCAAATGTGCATACATTTTAAGCATTTTTTCATAAAATTTCAACTCACAGTAAGGAAACATTTATTTATACGCATTTTCATGAAATAATTAATGTGCATTAGTATATGAAATATAATGCAGTCGTATATAATATTAGATGTGAAAGACAATATAATATTTGCGTAAAATACAGAAGTTTTGACTGAAACTGAACTAACGCATGGCTTTTATAAAAAGGGCATAATGCACGTTTAACTTATACTAGCACATTAAATTGCTATATATTAAAATTTCGGTACAATTTTTAATGACATTTAGTGGAAATGCTCTTAAATAATAACTACAATATAACAACATTATATATATGTGTGTTTCTGATCTATTTTAACTGTTAGTGATTGGAATGAAACCTTATCGTGATGTTCAATATAATTCAATATTGTGTGTACGCTTTACAATGAGCAATTATTAAAATGATAATACAGACCAACATGGTTTTGTTGTTCGAAAGTAAAAGGTTATTTTCGAAGTAATTGTTTTCGTAGTATTCGAATGTAGGGTCAGAACTTCCTCCTAACATGTGGATTTTGTGAAATTGGGATTTTTCTTTTCATTGGGCCATATAGGGGTACCCTTTCTCTTTAATGTGAGAGTCGCAGAATTCAATTCCGATTTTTCTTCACCAAGATTCGCCAATTTGAAATTACGATATTGTAAAAAAGATTTGTCTAGAAATGCCCTTGAAGGGCAAGCGCATGGTAAAATTCAATGTCACGAAACCTGCATAAATATAAACAACTATTAAAAATTTGGATATTTATAACTAAAAAACATATTTCAATATTGTAAATGTTTTTTGAAAACTTTTTCATACACTATTTTGAATCCGCCGTATTAAATTAAAAAATTGTAACCTATATCAAATTAAAGCGAAAGAGTAGCAAAATATAATCGAACCAATGGAAACTCCTATAAAAATATTGTTTCATCTGTATATAACCTCAAAAGTTACGAAAATCTGAATTTTTTATGCATAACCTCAAATATTTCAAAATCTTGAAGTGATGGACCAATTCTTACCATGGATTCGGATTCTACGCAAAAAATTGCTTTGGAAATTAACTCTTTTTTTCAACAACTTACATGATCCCATTATTTGCAAGCCTGTGTAATAATTTCTTAATACAGGGCCCTTTATAGCAATTTTTCTTTTATCCTAATTACAAGTAACCATTTTATTTTAGAGAATTATACACCTGCGAGCGTAGCGTTATGCTTAAGGCTTAAAATTCGAAAGGATATAACTGTAAATGACCTTGTATCATCTATTTGATAAATTGTTCATATGTAAAGGAATATTAAATCTTAATGCAAAACTAAAACTTCTATTTCTACAAAGGTTTACTGCAAATAGGGATTATTCAATGTTTTGGTAACGAGAAACACATCATAACTTGCAGATTTGTTTTCTCGGCAATATTATTAAACATAACTAAATGTTGGATTTACACTTTACAACGAGCAAATGCAGATTGTTGCTGTTAAAATGAATGTAACTTTTATTATTGAGTTCTGAAGACAAATAAATTAATTCGGTTTCTGGTGACAAATAAGTAAACTCTATTTATTGTACTTTGTGATGCAAGACAACATGTATATTTTACAAATGTTGAATACTCACTTATTATATCTTATTGTAAAAGACCTAGATCGTAATTTTCCCGCTGGCTATATTTATAGAGTCCTCGCGCATATAACCCTTCCGGATACTCTCCATCCAAAAGCGAATTGCCAGCAGGCAATGTACCATAATCCAAAATGGAGTCCTATGTTCCGTTTCGAGTTGTACCGAACTCTTTACTCCAAAAATGTATGAAATCTCCGACTCCGAATAATGCCAACGTTCCAACTCCGAAATTCAACCCTGTTCTGACTCCGGAATGCGCCCCTGCTCCGATTTCGAAATCCCTTCCTCCGATTCGAAACTTTAAATACATCAATAGTTCAAGACGATTTTAGGGTATTATATTGAATAGCGTCTCCTCAAGTTTACATGGGCGTTCACAATTATTTGGTGAGCAGTATCCCCAGTACCGAGTAGTAAGATCTACTTTTGAATTTGAAACTTTTTTACAAATTTTACATACAAATTTGTCCACTTTACAAACCTCTGAATTTCTTGTTCACCTGAAAGCCAGCGCTATCCAAAATCAGAGTATGATTCCGATTTTTGTGTTCGAAACCAACGAGTTACTGTCCATTCGTAGGCGGGACAATGGCATATAAAACATTTCGAATTCTTCAAGCTAATATTTATCCTATGTGTTTATTTGTTTTCGCGTGTGCAAAGGCTTCCAAAACGTAGGGTTACATAGCAGGGGAAAATCCACGACTGGTACTTCAGCTATTAACATTGATTCCAACCGAAACACAGATGTTGTAGTTGCAATATACTATTCATTTTTCTAACTCTAATTTCCACTAACGACAGAAACGTGTCTGCTTTTTAAATTAAGAATTTTTTAAGATGGTGAAGAAGGAAAGTACGTTATAAGGTGTACACCCTGCATTTAGTTATATTGAATAATACTGTGGATCATAACAATCTGTAACTTATAATGATGAATTTTTTTAAACTAAAACATTTAATAATCCCTATTTATTGTAAACCTTTGTAGAAATAGTAGTTTCAATCTTGAAGTAAGATTTAATATTCATTCACACATAGACAATATGTCAAATGGATGATATATTGCCTAGCAGAAAAATCTGCAATTTGAATTTGAATTCCGCGCCTGGCCTGGAAAGACACGAAGATATCACATGACCTAATTACGATTGGATTGTTTCAAGTTCTCGAAATTAATGTTACGAAGTGGTCAGAGGGCGCGTAGCTTTGATGGAGGAGCATTCGACCGGCAATCGAAAGGTCCCGGATTCAATTCCGTCGGGTCGAATCTTTCCACTTTAATGGCCCTCATTTTTTTTCGAAAATCAAATAAATAATCCAATAGTTTCCTGCTTTACCCTCTTAAAACCTTGTTCACTTTTCTAACCAAAATCGCAAATCCCTCTAATCGAGCTGATAAGTTTCTGTCATTAGAATTAATTAAAGTGAGAAAATAGTATAACATCTATATTTGGTCGTTGCAAAGCGTACACCCAGCATTTATTTGTATTGAACGTCTTGATAAGGTTTCATTCCAATCAATAACCGTTGAAAATAAATAACAAACAATTCATCTTGGTTTTCTTTCAATGTTATCTATCTATAAAACTAGCCGAGTAAAGTGAAGTGGAAAATAAATAAACAATTATAAAAATGTGCACAATTAAGTCAAATATAAACTTATATGCATACATTTATGACAATTTCCTACAAAGGTACCAGATTTTCAATCATACTCAACGAAATCTATAGTCAATATGGTTCTATATTAAATATACACGTCTGCATTAATTAAACTCAATTTTAATGACGTTCTATTTCTCAAAAAATTACTTTTATTTGACTGTGAGCATCCACTTGCGATGGTACCTTGTTATATGCATGTAGGTAAAATGTAAAAAGCGTTCATCATTAGAAAAATATTTAGTAACTTTAATTAAATGATTAGTTACTTAGTGAGAAATAAAACCGTAGGTTTTACAGCTACTGATATATATATATATATATATATATATATGCAATTATTTTGAATCTGATTGTGTGTAATTGCACAAAGTTAAGCAGTTTAATATAATTGAGTAATTTTGGCTAATTTTATCATCTCGGATAGGAAAGTAGCGACAAACTTTCGATTATGCACAACTTTTTATCCGGCTTGAGATAAGTATATATTTTCATATAATAAAAAATTAGTATCACCAAATTAATATCTCTTGTAATGAAATAGATAAAAGGATTTTTCTTCAGATTTTTATGCACCTATTCGTTTAAACATATCATAAGAAGGTCTTACTTTAGTTCGACATTTTGAACGTAATATCGTCTGTAAATAAATAATAGAAATAACCCATAAAAATATTGCCATAAAGTTATTGTTACGAAGTTATGATGGTTCTATAAGAAATACATTTCTCTTGACTGTAAACTTATAATACTACAAACTACTTTACGTTACGACTCTTCGCTGACAATAATCCAGTTCATATTTCGTATATTGAACGACAATCACGATCTAAAATTCTTTTATGAGAAATAAAAATCACATTTTACGTTTTACGAGAAAGACTTTTATAGTATTTTTATTTCAAGCATATATAAAAAGTGTAGAGAATAGAGAAGCAATTAAAAAAATTGTATAACTATATACACGGATTAGTTTTTAAGTCTATTTCGATCGTAAACAAATATTTCCTAGCAAAATTCCATGTTACCATATAAGCGTACTTTTAACAACGCTGTTTCCGTCTCGATATAAATTTCTTTATTTGGTCCTGACCTCGAACCTCCACGTTACCATATCAATGCAGTAACTTTTCTTCATTACCAGTATACTATTATGGATTAAAATAATTTATATAACCAGCGTATATTTTCTTATGCGATAATATAAATTAATCCCTTATTTATATTTTCTCATATAAAATTAAAAGCTAGTTTAGTAAAGTTACAAGGTGTAGTAAATTGACGGTTTCGGTATTAAATTTAAATTTCACTTTTTTTTCAAACAGACAGAGCTTTTAAAAGTACTTTTTTCAACAATAACCATTATATAAAAGTGACGATGTTAATTTAATTTGTTAATGAATTTAATTTCCAGGTTTCTAAATTTAAATCATATCGTACGTATACACTCAATGATCATGTGGCCAAAGAAAGCTTATTAACATCGTTATAAAATGCCATAATGAAAAATTAATAATATTATAACATAAACGTTTACTATTAATTTAACTATAATTTTTGTTAGCAAATATATTCATTACATTCCATAACATCAAACTATAAGTCAACATAGCATACACATAAGACAAAAAGAGTTAAACCAAATTTGATCACAATTTAATTAATTACTAATCACAATCAGTCAAATCTAGAAATTCTCTAACTTGGATCCTATTTTTGAAAATATTTAGGGCCAAGTTGGATGAGTTTCCAATAAAAAACAATTAATTCGTGTATCTAAAATTCATTATATAAAATATAAATAAATATATAAAGAGATGATCGAATTTTTTGTGATTTCAGATTGAAAAGTGGTCGTATTATTGTACATTTTTTGTTTGTATATGATAACTACACAATCTGATCTATTTTGCAGTACAAACAGTAAAATTGCGGTGGTTCATCAAAATAAGTTCATCAGCAAAACATTGTCTTTTAATTATTTGTCATTGTCATCAATTTCTAATTTAAAAAATCCATTTCTATCTTGATTGTAAAAATAAGTATGGTTTGCATATTGTCATCAAATACTTTTCGTAGAACAATAAGGATGGCTATTACATGATAATAAATAGATCAACCTTTGGTGGACAAAAAATAATTCATTTAGATGTTTACGTATTTTAAAATTTAATTGATTATTATTTTATAGAGTTAGGAAAACAAAACTTATTACTAGAGAAAGAAAAATTAGTTTTTATATTGTTCCATATTTTTTTAGCAACTGATGCAAGTTTTCACCTCAATTGTATTCTTTTACATGTTTAATATTTTTAAAATGTTGATGAAATTTATTAATCATTAAAAATGATAGTATAAAGCCCTCAGAATCTGTGATTGCAAACATCTCTTGCTGAAAAAGTTCCCACTTCGGAGTGAAAAAACTTTATCAAGATGAACATACTTCAATGATAAAATGCAAGTTGTGGTCAATGTCAAAATGACTTAATAATTTGTTATTTTTAATCATTCTACAATTTTTAATTTTTACAATAAATGTCTAGTTATTTTTGACTATTTTGAAATAAGTATTACGGATGTACACATGAACAATCGATTCTGCAAGTTATTGTATCAAACATTGCTATTATTATTTACTAAATTTCGACTTGCGACAATAAAAATGTAACATTTATTAAATGAAAGCTTTATCTGGGTATATTATTTAGGCCAGTCATCTTATACATTTGAATGGGAAAGTGAATGGAGTAGCGATTTTCTTTTTATATCATTGGGGGGGTTCTGGAGAGCTTATTTCCGAGTTGTCGTATCCATCGACCTTGTGCTAAATTAAGGGGGAGGGGGAAGGTAATTTTGCGTTTTTTCGCTGTAACTCGGTCAATTTTGGTCGTACAGGGTTGAGTAAGTGCTGATTTTGAAGCTCTTTTCAATCCCTTCCATTTATCCCTATAAGATATGAAACTAAAATAAATAGTTTTTTAGTTAATACAGTTTTAAGCACGAAAAAAATGTAATTCTTACGGTTTATCGCGATTATCTCGTTATTTTATTATTATACCAAGTTGTAGAGCTTGAAAAGACAAAGAAAATGAGCTCTCACTCAATCCGATTAGTCAAAAATTGACCATAGAAGGCAGGATCCCCGTGCGCCGGTTTAACCGCGGCGCGAAATGTTCGCCACTGCGAGTAGGCGAGCATCGGGCCGAGTTCGGCGCGTTTTCCGCTTCTGTGTTTTTTTTCGCACATGCAATCGAAAAATGACTCATATGAAACTTGTAGAGTATGAAAATACCTACCTTTAGCCGCATATTACATCGAAATGGATTGAAAATTGTGTACAGTAGAGAGCCCGAAAGTCATATCGGTCGAAATAGTCGAAAAACGCGCTTAAAACTGTATTAACTAAAAAACTATTTATTTTAGCTTCATGTCTTACCGGGATAAATGGAAGGGATTGAAAAGAGCTTCAAAATAAGCACTTACTCAACCCTGTATGACCAAAATTGACCGAGTTACAGCGAAAAAACGCAAAATTACCTTCCCCCTCCCCCCTTAATTTAGCAAAAGGTCTATGGATACCACAACTCAGAAATAAGCTCTCCAGAACCCCCCCCCCAATGATATAAAAGAAAAATCGCTACTCCATTCACTTTCCAGAAATCGGATCTTTTTTGTATAAGATGACTGACCTAATTGCTCTATAAGTACATTAATGAACTTGCAATGTTACTGACATAAGCATCACAATATCTTTCTAAGTGACATGCGAATTGTATTGAAATGCAAACCAAATAAACTGATTATGCAGGACATAGATCACTTCGATGACAGCTTAATGACTAGCCATCTACAACTCAAGTCAGAAGATACCTAAAATAGGTTGTTGTAGGTTCAGTCCAAATTTCGGTGATAGAGAACCCGAATTATTTGTTTTTATTAAATGAACACAGTACTAATTTTTGCATACGAAGTTATCTTACGAAACAAACCTCTCAAAGAGAATTACTTCAATGTATTTTTATGTTCATCTCGTCCCAGTTATGGAACGTCTTACATTATTCCAATTGCAGCGCTGCGACAATCCAAGTTTTCAAAGAAATATGTTAATGCCATTGTATAACCCTGTAGAACAGAGGACATAATTCACCTAAATTTAATGAAAATAATTGTACATTATGGATTTCAATATCTTAATTACGTATTCTGAAGAATATTTCGATCATGATAGCATTAGATTATCTTCTTGTTATAATGATAAACGTACTTTTTTAATCTCTATCTAAACTTCTTCGTATTATTGGAACAATCAAACAGTAGAAAATATAATCCAGTTAAATTCTATTTCTCCAATAATATTAATCGAAAAAATGTTTCATTCCATGATCAAAATTTTTAAATTGTTGAAATCAAGATTATGACCCGTATTCTAACTACCTTACCTGCTCACTAAATTTGAATCAAATTTGATTCATCAGATGTGGGGTATGGGCTGCCAATCAGTGCATATAGACTGATTCGCAGTGATTTTCCCCAATTCAAATTTAGAGAACAAAGGTTCAAATCTGATCCATTTCACGTGCTTTTTATCAATCGTGCTGTTTTTCCCATGTAAACTAGTAGCAGATTTTAATTTTGGAAGTAGCAAAATTTATCTGTACAAAGGTTTCATATGGCCTATCTTGATGTTTGATCGTTTATGTATTCTTTTCATTCTCTTTTAGATTATTTTTAAAACTTTCGGAGATACCATGGACAAATGGAATGTTGTAGGTTTTTATGAAGTTTGATAATCGCCGTGGTAGAAATTTGTCCATTTTTTCGTAGACTGGCTATTTCCCCTATACCTTTAATATGGTAAATAAGAATGTTATACAAGAATTGTACAAAAAATGTTTTTGTTTCTACCAGGGCGGATAATTTGAATTGTTAATATAGAACCAATATTTCAGGTTTGGTTGTAACAAACAAAAATTGTTGATAAAAATGTTGTTAAGAATTTTATGCGGAATCGAAAACAAAGACCTCATTTCCAAAAGCAGCATAAAACTATAGAAATTTGAAAAATGTATTTTACGTTAAGAAAACATAGGATAATCTATTTAGCAATTTTTTAATTGAAATAAGACAAATTATTACAAATACACAAAAATAACATTCAAGGAAGGAAATGGAAATTTTTAAAACAAAAAATGTATATATTTCATATATAATTTCATACGATTGATGCAATATGCGGACTGAAAACATAGAAAACAGTAAAATCTTACTTTAAAATCAACACTAAATTATCATGAATTTATTCAACTTTTATGAAATATAGTATATCGATGTTTTTGGGGTTTACAGATGTTGAATCGGATGTTAACATTTAGAAATAAAAAGGACAATCCCAATATAACTCACAGAAATGTAGACATGTTCTCTATTCAATTGAAAATATATATTCTTGCGTGGTTTTTGGAGATTGCTAATAATACATCGGATATTGAAATTTCATAAATAAAACTTCCTGACCTTATATGGATGTGCACATTGTTCAGAAATATTCTGATTAGCGGATATTTTTCGTAAAGTTGATTTTTACACATTTTTATACTAAAGTTCTGACAATCATGAAATTATCCCTATCCGTAAAGACGTTTTTAATTGCACAAATAACAGTACCTAATATAGTCATTGTGTAATACATTCTGTATATGTTTTTATCTATTTCTTTTTATTCATATAGAGGATTAAAGAGTAAAAAAGGGACATATCAACAACCGTAATAATAGTCACATTAGTTACTGTATTAGATACGTCCTTCGAATGATTAAGTTCTTTTATTCATTTTTGAAGTGATGTTATATGCATTGATGGATGAGAAATACATTTGAAACTTCATTTTATAAAAATTTGATTCAAAACTGGTAATAAATATGCATCTAAGTGTTTCTCAAAACTGTCGTCAGTGTCCATTTGGACCTCTTTTCATTAAGCTTTTTCTTAGCTTTAAAGATATTTTATACGGTCAAATCAACTTTTTTATTTTCTTAATCGTCAGACGTAACTTAAGATGTAGTTATGTGACTGTTACGTGAAAAATTTGGGAAGATATAAGTATACGCGAATATATAAGTATAAGTAAGCGAACTGTACCATTTTGCGAAACATTGTTACTATCGAAAAAAGTCATACCTGAAGTTATATGTTGTGGAATAAATTATAGAGATAATTGTAATTGATATGTACAATTGAATATTGTATTTTTATTTAAAGTCCAAAATTCTATCTATTTTTTCATAATTCCGAGGCAACATAGATACATAAAGTTCAATGAATACACATGTCAACATGGTTTTGTTGTTGAAAAGCTGTGGGTCATTTCCGACGTAATTTTGTGTGCAAAATCCGAATCCGAAGTCAGAAGTGGCCCATCACGTCAGGATTTGAGATATTTGAGGTTATGTACTCGAAAAACTCGTTTTTTCTACTTTTGAGGTTATGTATATATGTATATATAAGGAGTTTTTTCTTTAGTTGGATCATATGGTACTACTCTTTGTCTTTAATATGAGATACGGAGAATTCAATTACGACTTTTCTTCTCCAAGATACGCCAATTTGAAATTACGACATGCATGTAAACAAATTTACCTTAAAATGCTCTTGGAGAACACGCTTAAGGTCAAATGAAATGTCATGAAATCTACACAAATATAAACTATATAAAATATGGATATTTATAACCAAAAAGACGTTTCAATATTGAAAAAAAATAGTAAATTTGTAATGAAAACTAGTAGGTGATCGAATAACACCTCATTTTGAAGGGTAAAGGTAGTAATAAAAGATGCAAATAGTACAGAAGGCCAACAAGAATTGTTGCATCCTGTACGTAACCTCAAACATAGCAAAATAACGCGTTTTTCGAGTACATAACCTCAAATATTTCAAAATCCTGACGAGATGGACCAATTTTGACTTCGGGTTCAGATTCTACGCACACAATTACGTCGGAAATGACCCACAGCTTCCCAACAACATCCAAGAACCCCTTTTTGTAGATCTGTGATATCAACGGTGATGGATTTGTATTATGATGCACTGAATCTGAAAAGGTACGAAATGAAATATAATTCCTTGCTACGGGCCTTCGATGTTAACAAGAAAAATGGGTTACATGATTTATTTTTTACCTATAACAAGACACATTTCACCAACACTAATACCTACATGACCTATAGTACTATAAATAAATTTATGAATAACCAAGCTGGAGTGCCGAAGATAAAACATTTTATTTTTATTTTTAATATTTCATTCCTTATATGAAACCCTTCAGATTGAAGTGCATTGATTTTAGTTATAAATTGTTTAAAATATTCAAGTAAAAGTTTTGGTTTTGAGTCACCTGAATATATTGTTACCGGGAAAGTTTGATAATTTATTAACTTAAAATCAAGTTTACAAAATTGTTTAGCTGCAGACTTAAATAAAGGTATACTGCCAATGCTAATTTGTATTTTCCTTTTCTTTATGTTCAATTCGATCTTTACATTTCTCAACATTTTGTTTAAACCTAAATAAACAAATTCTCCTATAGATTCATCAGCATTACATCCATTTGTTCAATCTAGTATTTGTCAGATGTTGTTCAAATGAAAGATTTGGTAATAATCTAAATCTTAAAATATGTAATAATTTATCTGCATGATTAAGAGGAATTTTACAAGTTATAATTCAGTCACGCAACTTTTCCATTTTCTCTATTTCATTTTCATTTCTTACAATTTCATCAGTTTTACTTTCATTGCTTGTATCACCTTCAGCTTGATCGTCTTCACTTCTTTCAGTTTCATTGATCTCATTTATGTCACCATCATACACTGAGCTTTTGATTTCAGTTTTTTCAACCATACATTCCATTTATCATTTTCACAAATTTTTTTCAGTTCCCTTTTTAATTTTTGTTTGGAGGTATTTTCCTTTTCTTAATAAATCAGTTCCAAGTAAATCATTTTTGTGATAATAGAATATGTGGCGATAACTATAATTGTTAAACTTCTATCATTATGAAAAATAAACGTATAAATAAGGTTAAAATAGTATAGGTTAGAATTTACCCTGATCCCATGTAGAATTTGTTACGAAAATGTTTAAGAGAAATTCTGTTTGTCTTACTAATTAATATCGCCCACCTACCCTCAATTTGGAGTAGATTATATAATCCATCAGATTGAAAATTCAATCCGTTTGTTTGCACCGTTGGAATTAAATTTTACTCGAACAATTTAGTGCGTATATATTTACATAGAAACTCTACACGGTTACATGGTTCGACACACAGTGTTTTTAGAGGTTGCCTCGGAGGTTGCTGATAAATGGACCATCGCGGTGCAAAAAATAATTTTACTTTTATTTTTATAAAATTACACTTGTATATATGCATAGGTATACCCACGCCTACATACGATTGATTCTTAATTTTTACAAGATTTTGAATACCATTGAATCAGCTTTTTAACATACCCAACGACGATTTAAAAGACACTAATCAGAGGTACTTACCAAGTTTAAAATCATCATTCTAGCAAACTGTGAACAATTTGATTATTTCCGATAACGCTATTTTATTATTTAATACCACTGTACTATATGATCGTCGAAACCGTTTTTGTAATTCAGATCATAACCGTAAACCTGCTTTTCACTTTTTATTTATGTACAACGTCAAATCCCAACATTGACAAATATCATACTAAACATATTAATATAGTCTACACAATAAAATGCAATTTGCGTTTGAAGCAAACAAAATGAAAAATGTTACAAATTAATTGTTAAATCGCGGAATCTATTCGTCAAAAGAATAAATTAATTTCGCAAATTAAAGAGATCGAAAATACGACTAATAAAACTGGCCATTTAAACGGCCACCCGCTGTAGCCCCGCAACAGAAAAGTTATTAGTGCAATTTAATTGTTACGTAATTCAATTGGAACGATATTCTCGCACCGATATAGCGGAATCTCGATGAGCTAGTTCGTACCTGCGTAACATCGATGAATGATAGCGATATCCAAGTTTTTCATTGGCTGAAAGCGGAGGACGGGATTGGGGTGGGGTCGCCTGTCTTGTCGATGTGAAATACAGCATCAGAGGCACAACTAGGTACATGATCCTACGATATTCTATTAAATATTCCTGGAGCAAATCCACAAGTTCTTGATCAAGGCCGCGCTTCTGAACAACCGGTAAATATACCCGTCCTCTGTTTTTTGCTGAATTTTTTTGACCCGTTATTATTGTTACTCAAGCGGCGGTCTGTCCGCATAATTATCATCTACGAGCAGTTAACAAGGCGTGTCGGCAGTCATTTTCATTTTCGTAATATGTTATATGTACTTTTTTAATTATCTTTTTCCAGTTTGGCTATTGTTCCCTTTTACAAATGTGTTATTGGTGTAACGCCACCAGGAAACTTTTCCGTTCATATGTAAATTTTGCTACGCGGAAAATATAGGTGGCTGCTATTGAAAAACATTTCGTGGAGCACTTTTGTAATAGATAAATGAGCTATTACGGATATATTTATTTGAATTAAATAAACTATACTCAAAATTTATTTATTTCAATTAGACGATTATTGTTCGGTTAAGAATTAAAATTTTCGTACGAAATCTTTTTATTTGAAACAGGTACAGTTTCTTGACAATATACGTAGCATTTCAAAGAAAAATCAACAAATGCATGCTTTTTTTCATAAACTAACGACTGGTTTTTCGCTAATACTCTTCACGAAATTACAGTAAAAAATGTTGAAATAATGTTTAGTTTACATTTTCATTCGGCGGAGTGTTCTACAATGAAAGTTCATAAATTTTACGAAGAGAATAATACGTATAGTAGTACCTAATTCCTGCTAAAACTAGTTCAAAATTACATCCCAAGACGGTAGTTTAAAACTATATTATATTGCAGTTACTTCTGCAGTTACAAACTTTACAAATTCTTACATAACGTAACATAAGTATGAATACAACAAACTTTAAAATTAATTTCGGTTTGTTTTGTAAGTGGTGATGATAATTACTTATGTACATCATACATTTAGTGTCCTTAAAAATGTTATTAATATTTCTCCTCAAAATTATACATTGAAAATATTCAGAATCGAAATATTTATATAAAGTACCATGCTTTTAATTTCATCATAAATTAATTCTGTATTAGTAAAATTCGGTTTTATTTCTTGTATTGCAAAAATATTATTTCAGTTGAACTCTCTAATAATGGAGTTGAATTAAAAAAATACTAAGGATTATAATAAGGACACTAGCCAGAGCCCTGTACCCCAATGTACTATAAAATTGCCACGATCTCACTAAAGTCCTCTAAGTAATTAGTTTCTGAAGTGAAACTAAACTTTGGTTGAAATGAGCAATTATAATTTTCAGTACATGAACAAAAATTAGGATTAGTTCGATTGAGTTTCGAAATAAAAAGTTAATTCGGTTTGTACTAAATATATAATAATATTAAAAATGAAGGTTTAACAAACACAATCACTATTACGCCCAAAGGCTGTGCTGTTTTATAGACACACCTTCATATAGAAACAATTTAAAACTATCTTATAAATTACGCAAAATTATAAAAACCTATATATGCAAAAAAAAAACATAGAAATTCAATACATCGTCTTACATAAAAGATAATCAGCAACATTATAAAATAACTAGTAATTTGAGTAAATTTACGGAAAAAGACTAATGTTATATCACTCAAATAAATAACTGCTTTATATTTACACCTACTTAACAATTATCTGCTGAGTAATAATTCCACACCTGGAAGCAAATTTGATCCCTAGAGAAAATTAATTTTTTATCTAACATCCATCCATATTACGTATCAAATAAACATAATATATACCTGTTACCCATCAACATTAATGAAAGAAACATTGGTAAAAAAATATTAAAAATATATAATATTAATATATAATTAATAAGAAATGGACGAGAATAACTAACAGGCGTTTTATCGTAGAATGGGTGCAAACCAAATCTCTCTCTCTCTCTCTCTCTCTCTCTCTCTCTCTCTCTCTCTCTCTCTCTCTCTCTCTCTCTCTCTCTCATCTCTCTCTCTCTCTCCTCTCTCTCTCTCTCTCTCCCCCTCTCTCTCTCTCTCTCTCTCTCTCTCTCTCTCTCTCTCTCTCTCTCTCTCTCTCTCTCTCTCTCTCTCTCCTCTCTCTCTCTCTCTCTCTCTCTCTCTCTCTCTCTCTCTCTCTCTCTCTCTCTCTCTCTCTCTCTCTCTCTCTCTCTCTCTCTCTTCGATTTTTTGAAAATATTTTAATTAGCAAACTACCTTTTACAAACCCGTTTTATTACAGACGACATCAGGTTTGACGACTAAAGATTTTTCAAGTAAAATTTTAGATATTTTCAACAGCCTGAATACAATAGGGTGCAAATGCAATAGAATCACTTTTCAAATCGAAAACCAAAAAGTTCCTAATTTTTAGATATGTCGATAATTATTAGAGGGTATAAAGATAACTTCATTCTAACTGATTGGTAAAAAGAAACCTTTTCAGATACTTAATCACATAACTCTTCATCTTATAAAATTGGAGTTACATTGGTCAATAGATAGAGCTATCAAATTATCTCACATTTATATTTATACAGAAAAATATTGAAAACGTCTTGTTAGTTCTGAAAAACCTTTTAAAGATTAATAATTTTTCAGAAGTTAGACTTATTGATAGCTTAAGAAAAAGAGTTCATAAAATTCGGCAGTTAACAATTACGACAATATTAATTATTTAAAAACTACAAGTATTTCATATATCAAAGATGTCTCACAACAAAATAAAAATTCTATGGAAGATCAACTCATGAATAATCGTTTTTAAACTAGTTGAAAAAAATTATAGGTCGTAAAAAGCATATCAAATTTACATAAGATGCATTACATGAAAGTTGTGCTGTTTATCTAATTACATGCAATCAATGTAACTTAGTTTACGTAGGGCAAAGGGATGATTACTAAGAAACTAAGAGAGAGAATTGACGAACATAAACGAAATATTTTATTAGATGACAATAAACATACGAGACTTAAAATCGGATTCATGACACACTTTTGATTACATAAATATTAAAAAATATTAAAATATTAGCTGCAGAGAAAAATACATGGAAGCAAAAGCATCTTGAAAATTTCAACTATGTTCAACATAAGATTTTAATGATCAAATTTACAGGAAATATATTTCTCGTTATCAAGTATTTAATTTATATATTCGTTAATTTTAAAATGCGAAACAAAAATTTTATAATTTAAACAAAAAGTTGTTAATTTGTTATTGATTTTCACGAGGATAAGTGTAACCTGAAAAATGTTCAGAAAAGTTCTGAAAACGAAAATCAATTATTCATAGAAAAGAAAAAGTGGGCTTTGGATATGACTTGAGTGATTTCAGCAAATCAGAAATATATAGGAAAATCATGGAGACTACGCTCAACAGGGGAATTGTGGACACGCAATATAGACGTAACAGAGCCTGCAGTTATAATTAAAGGTTATTAATAACACAAATGACCATATCGTCTAGGAACTGTAGTAATGATACGTGACAGGTTTTTATATGACACCAGAAAACGAATTATTTCAAATAAGGGTCACATGGGAGTTTATTGAATAGAGAAATTCTGTAATACGTAAATATTTAATTTATCCCTATTTCTAATTTAAAAGAATATTGTCAAATAAAAAACAATAATAACGTAAAATTAAATATTGCAATATGAATATCATTAATGATAGTATACTAAGAAAAATTAATTAACTTAACAAAATTTTTGTAAATAAATAAATAGTGTAAATTAAGATAAAATTAGTCTGTTCTGAAATTCGTATTGTGATAGTAAAATGTGGTGTTCAATTTTTTGCAGTGTACTACTGTACTGGTAATGCGAGATTGCCAATGGGTACAGGTCGAAAAACCGACAAATCAAAAAGCAGATAGGTTAAAAAAGTAACAGTAACAAAACCAACAATCGAAATTCCGACAAATAATAAACCAAAACTTCAAAAAATGGATGTTTGCTTCACCTGTCAACTTTTTGATTGTCGGTTTTTCGATCCGTGCCCAAAAGTTAGATTTCTAATCGAGGGAAATTTCCATTAACATTTTTGCGAGTTTAAAATAAAACCCAGATACTTGCAAATCTTTAAAGCAATTGGGATGCTTTTTCCATATTTATATAAAACTCAGATTTTTAAGTGAAGATATAATGGTATGTAATTGTTTTGAAACAATTAACTCGTTAGAAGCAAAAATGAACTGCTTTTTCAGTTGAACAAATCCTGATAATTGTACAGTTAATTTAAATACTTTCCTACACAATTAATACGTAAATACTGTAGGAAGTTTAAATATAATGAATAAATCACTTCAAATCTACTATGGAAATAAAGCACACTCTTTAATGCTTGAACAACATTCAGGTGACAAATATTGTCCAACATATAGTGCTTAATAAGAAAAAAATATTTCTTTTAATTATGCTTTTATACATATAATGTCACTTAGTAACTTAGCTAGTAACATAATAGAAGGTGTATTTGGAATTATTCTAAGCAGTAGGATTTAAAACTTTACTTAAATTTCATATCATAATACTACAGTCATTTGGTTTCTGTTTCGTTTGGCACGTAAAAGAAACATAGAAGATCCTAAAATCAATTACAGATTTTTCAGATTCTGTATATATTTATCTACTAATATGTACTATCTATTCCAAATATTTTCTATTTAAATCTCGCATTACAGTGGGGTTATGTAAACAAACACCTCTCTACAAGCTGTGTTAATTAAACTTCGAATATGTTCAACCCCCACTCATGGAATGTTTATATACTCCGTTCCTCCAAAGGTATAAATGAACTTGTAAACCTAGCCGAAACCCATATATGTATATCTTCAAAACGTATGCAAGTATGTGTGATAAGGTAATCAGAATCCTCCTTTGTGCGAACAATACAACGTATACAAGAAATGTATCAAAAAAACACCACAATTAACTTGGTATAATCCCGTATTTCTACATAACCCTATATAGCGGTACTGAAATCTTTTTATATCAATAAGTGCAATAAAATATAGTACTTTCTAATGAATTATCAAAATAATATGATTTGAAACATTTTAGAACCTGAAATTTTTCGGCAATAAATGAGAATTACATCAAATCAGGGACCAAAAAATCACAAGTCCGAAGTTTCTGCCGAACCTCAATAAAAGGTCATATTAAAAACATTTTCTTTTATAAAAAAAAATGCATTAAATAAATAATAGTAAAATGTGATTTGTTCCCTGGTGTTAATGGGTTTTCCTAGTGATTCTTAAATGCGTACTTATTGAACATTTTCGTGAAGAATCAGGAATTTTGTTTTTGATATCGGTGGTTTATTTTATTTTTAATGAAACCTTCCATTTTTCGTGTCTTTTTTGTCGATGTCTTCGTCGATTCTGTGGAAATTTCAATTCAGGTGGAAACATCGTTTTGCAGACATTTGCATGAGTCCATTGTGCTCTCTTATCGGATTTTGCATAGCCCAGATTTGAAATGTTCAAATACCCATCATAATTATTCAAAGAAATTTGTCGTTGTATAATAATATAAAATATTTCAAAATTTCAGATAACAGAATATGGGATTGATTAGGTTTAAAACGGACCAAAATGCCATTTTCAGATCTAAATAAGTTGAATTTTATTGCACTTCGATCAGAAAGTGATCCTGTTCTGATCGACATCTGATACTATTTGAATCCATGCATTACCATCGCAATTGCATGTATATAAAAACAGATATGACTGAAGCAAATATGTATCGGAAAAAAATCGAATGGGAATGTAATTTTGATCTAATTCCCATTAATTTTCGAAAAATTTTACGTCCTAAAATGTTTGAAAAAATTCATGTTGTTTTGATCATTTTTCGATTCATCCGATTTCGGGCATATTTTATCAAATGTTGCAGAATGAAAATTTGTAAATTTTCTAGTACTAAATCTGACAAAAAAAAACAAATAGTAATTGTTGTCAGTAACTTTGGCACGATTTTTTACTGGGTGTAGGATGAATCATTACTTATTCCTTGTCTTACATTGTGCAAGTAAACATTCCTTTTCCGCTGCATTAACATTACTATTTTTCACTACAAATATCCAATATCGATAGACATGAATTGATGAAATCATAACATATAACATAGAAATACTCAATTGCATGTTACTTTATATCCATTCTTATAGTTATACAATATATACTGCCAATTTATTGGTTTTAATAAATTAGTTATTTGACCTAGTTAAATTGAATGAATAAAGAAAATAATTACTTGAATTACTTAAATCAAGTACGTTGCATTGCAACTGCTAATTTCATATTCAGTATGGAAATCAAATTGTGCGAAAAAAACGATGAAATTCTGGAGAGCGCAAAAATCGGAATATTCGTCCTCGAATTCAACTTAATCCTAGAAATTTAATCTTGCACCATACACAACTAACCCCATTGTGTTCAATTGAGTATAATGCATGCAAAAATTACATGAAGTTCGAAAACCGAAAATGTTAACATTGTATATTTGCATATACAGTGCTGAAATAAAGAACCAAGAAATTGCAAAACCAGTAATACTGAATGTGCAGAACTTGCGATTGCCATATATTACTAGCGTAACTTTTACAAAAACTGCACAAAATTTTAAGGATAATTACTACACCTATTTGTTGTGTATACTAACATCGTTTAGAACTTTTTATTTCTATTCTACTTCCAAGTATAAATAATGCAACTTTCATTTGTTTTTCCTGTTACTTCAGAAATAGGAAAGCAAAAGTATAAGTGTTATTCAATCTTTCTTACATTTTAAAACTAGTTTTGAAATAGTATAAAATATTATGGATAGTAACATAATATGTTTATATAATCACACTTGTCTATATAATTACTATTCACTTGACCAGTTAACAAGAAAGAAAAATTATATTTTTGACAATAATTAAATTGATATAATTTAATCATCATAAAAAAATATAAAAGGGTTAAATACCATATAGAAATAATATATTTGGCGAAACTTAATTACTAGGGAAGAAGTGTTAGAAATTTATTACTACTTTTGAAACGTTTTAATTTTCATATTAAAAATGCCAAAACTTATTGGAGTAAATTTTCATGAAAGAATTCATATTGAATATCAACATTTTTAATAAACTAAAAACATATCACTAAGAATTTCATATTATTTCTAGAAGTTTTTATAAAATTTTATTTTCAATTACATGTTAAAAAGTTTATTTACCTCGATTTGTAAAAGTGTTCCTCATTTTATAAAATTAGAAAACCGAGCGTTCTCTACTCAGTTTAATATAATAATGGTTCTCAGTTATCTGTACAGCCACTGACAATTAGCCATGGTTGATGCCTTATTCGCTTTCGACAGAAGCATACAATTTTAAGTTTATTAAGACTCGGGTAATATAATATCCGGAAACAATAGCTGGTAGTGTTCTAAAGCCTTACTCTGAAACTAAGTGGATTACTCTATAATGGGCCAGCCCTTTGAATAATTGATTATCCTGTCCAGTAGTTTGTAGATGTCACTGAATAAGTTATGGACTTTTTATGTTAGTTTGTATTAGGTACAAATTTACTACGACAACTAACTACTAATCAAAACATCACAAAAGATCTATCGGTATACAGAGAAGAAAAAATCGTTCAATCGATTTGTTGCCGTAAACCATTTGTTTATATATGATATTTAAATTACGTTTTTAGTAAACACAATAGATGTATCTTAAAGTCATTACCAGTATGTACTATTACCTATATAATTACAAAATGAATAAAACGATCATTCAACCATTACTTTATCTCCTTTAATATGAATTACTAAGATTTACACTTAAATATCTACATAGCATGCAACATGTGTTAACAATTTATGTATTAATATTAAGCTGAAACTGGGAAACCTTACTGTTCACCACGCAAATACAATTTACACTAGGAATTAATTTCCGGAAATAATAAGAACATACAAATATAATGAATACCTGCCAGTTATCTGCTTTTTTCTTTATTCCATTCACTAGTATGATTCATTTTTTATTATATTAGACAATTCATACCTCACTTGATTTCAATATAACAAATTAAATACAAAAAGATACATATGAGGCGTCTCACAACAGAAATGGTGAGATTTGTGTTTTTTTTTCAAAACGTATTTATTGTGACTTAGCCATTTCTGTTGTGAGACGCCTCATATAACTACTATTTAATTCTAAAGCAAATAATTAAATTGAAAATTTAATTAATACATACTACATCAATTTAGCTTAACTCGTGAGCGCTTACAATTATAGTATATTGTCGATAACACATATTTGAATATTAATGATATATTTCAATGAAATACAGACGTTTTGAATTACATACTTTTTACCTCGATTACATATTACTAAAAAAACGTGTAATTTTGTACTGCATTATTATTACCAATATTGAATATTGTTTATTTAGTTGCTGAATAGTCATTAAGGACAAAATTGGTATGAGTTATTGGATTCACCTTTAGTAATAAATTTTCCATTATCTACATAAATAGACATTTCACAATGTTCAATGCCATGGCAAATGAGACTTTTGCTACAGAGATAATATTTAATAATGACTGTTACGTTAGAGAATGAGCCAGACATTCAATAAAACTTTTTAAAATGCATTTTACAACAATTATTTATTGAATTAATTTGTACATTCAATTTACAAAAAAATGTTTCAAGTTGTATATTTAACTTAATAATAATGTTTCACATTAAAATAGTAATTCGTTCAATCGTCAAAAAGAACCTTTTGATATTTCATTTATTTGTAATAAAGTTTTGCAACTGGTAGATCATAAGCAATTAAAACTTCTCCATATTCGATGGATTTTTTATTTTTCTGACGTAACAAGTAAAGTTTAATTTAAAGTATTTTTCATTTTACTTTGAAGCATAAAATATTCTAGTTATCTGTACATTTTGTATGAATTAATTATTCTTTTTACGCAAGTTAAACTTAGCAATAAAATTTTAAATTGTATAATTAGAACCTCTTTTTGTAATAAAGCTACATTAAAGACACAGTGCTAACGAGTTTGTTTATAAATAAAATGCCGGATGTGGACATTTCGAACTCTAGTATGATCGAAAGCCACGTGCAGCGAACGAATAAAAACTTTGCCTAGATATGCAAATAATCGACAAATTCCAGTAGCTTAAAAACTCTCATACCTCTGTCGATTTGCATCCATTTTTGTTCCATGAATGCGCATTCAACAGGGCATTAAATTTACTTTCAAAATATTAATTAGAAAACTCCAGGTTGAAATAATGTCAAAAAATATCGTCAATGTTGAAACAAATTTTAAAAAATCGGCAATACTTTGTTGTAGTTTCTGTAGTTTTGTTAGTTTTCGTTTCATCAAGTTGATTTTGGGTGTATAGGAAAATTATACCGTAACATATTTCTTAGTTTGATTAATTTACATCTTACGCTAGGTCGCTATAAAAGTGCCTGTAGTTTTTTAATTTTAGGACGCCGTGTACTTGTGGAATTCTTGATATCCAACTTTGATTCACGTATATATACGGTAATATTTATTGTTGTATTGAAATTGAATAATGTATCTGTCGTAATATTTTGTTAGTTATGTTAAAATAACAAATTAAGATTTGTTTAATCTCCTCTGT
This sequence comes from Trichopria drosophilae, assembly GCA_030407085.1. Taxonomy (NCBI): domain Eukaryota; kingdom Metazoa; phylum Arthropoda; class Insecta; order Hymenoptera; family Diapriidae; genus Trichopria; species Trichopria drosophilae. The sequence goes on from CM059583.1 coordinate 156,625,505, forward strand.
AATAAATATTCACTAATTACAATTCATTTATAGAGTTTACTAACGTTTAAAAATATTTCAACAAAAATAATTGTCGGCATATTAATCTAGTCTGTATTACAAACAATCCTACAACAATGGATATGTAAACTTTGTTATTTCTTGTATTATTTTAAAGCTCGTCATATTTAAGTTATGAGCCCTTCGCAGTATTGCACTAGGTGTATTCCGCAGGATAAAACTTCGTATTAAACTTTCAAACATAAATTCATTTTCATATTCTATAAACTTCAGGCCGAATATCTTCAACAGTGACGTTTCGATAACTATTCAAGATAAAATAATGCATTATAAAAAGTAAGCAACACCCCCTATTTATAAACTAAACAAAAGAAGAAAACAAATCAGATCTATTTTTGAAATTGACTGTGCTAGCATTCGAACTATATAAAATATTTCTTAGTCCTTTCCCACTGAAGTTCTGAACTGCAAGTTTCTTGTACAGAACTTCCATGCAAGAACAAAACATTCGTAATTTCAGAAGATTGTGGTGCCCAAGAGACCAAGTTTACGGAATGAAGGGCTATGTTCTTCCGATGGTGAGAGAAAATTTGGCGACACAGGAATTCTGAAAATAATAAAATTAAATATGAAATATAATATTGAATATGAAAAAAAAAACAATTATTTTAAGATCTAGTTCCAATACATTTGATATTACCGCGATGGACTGCACCTTTTGTATTTAAAAAAATGTAAATTTGATCTTTTACTTGTTAAAAAAATTACAGGTCCTGAAATGTTTAAAAAAAGTAGTTATTTTATCAATTTTTGATGACTTCTGCTTCGACCAAATTTGGATCAGTCTCTCATTTCTAATGAGTTTCGGTTTCACTTGTTACTTTTAGTCTAAAATGGCTTGCATTATCGATCTTCTTCAAATAATTTTTATGTGTAGATTGTTGTATAAATCATCCCTACCGGAAATGTTTTCGCACGGCCAAATAACACTGACCGACAAAATGTTCTTTTTTCGTTGTCTTTGACAACCGCAGTATCATTTTCCAACAGATTATTCACGAATCACGTCCTATTTTCGAGAAAAGTGAGGTTAAATATGTCAAAAATATACGTTTTTGGCAATGTTTCGATTGTTTTTATAGCAAAAGAGAAATTACTTATGACAATTGCAGTATCATTTCCAAACGGATTTTTTGTGCTGAAAACAATGACGCTAGAATAATTTTCTTACCACGTCCCATTTTCGAGAAAAGTAAGGTTTTTTTTTTATTTATTAACTTATGAAATCTGATGCAGGTTTATTAATTACAATACAAATATTCATATAGCTTAACTGCATTCTGTACATTGTAATCAGAAATAAAATTTGTGATATGTAAAGAACTTATGGATAATTTTTAATGCTATAACGTTTGAAATAGTGAGGTAGATGCTCATTTTATGTAGTGCATACTATTGTAATATTCCAAGCTCTCTTAATATTTCCATATTTTATTTGTATTATTTGTATTATGGTTTTATTTGTATTTTGGGCACTGTCAAATTATGTTATGTAGGTCTTCCATTTCATGCACGCAGGAACATTTAGGACCACTTACGAATCCAATGTGAGCTAAGTATGCCGACAGGTGGTAGTAATTTGATCGTGATCTATTTATCCAGTTATGAAATCTCTTTTTAGGTGTAATTTATGAAACCATGGATGTTTTCTTTAGATGTGGTAAATTTTGAAAATTCGGTGCTCGTGTGCCGAGATTCATACATAATTGTCCTGAGTGTGCCGGCTTGTACGTAGCGTGAGCTGGATGGTATTTTTGGTTCTACCAGAGAGGCTAACTGTGTAGCTTCTTTTGCCAAACTGTTTCGTTCATATTAATTCCCGAATGTGATAGTATCCAGAAAAAATGTTGGTGATTGAGTTGTCAAATAATAAATAAGAATCAATTTTTTTGACTAATCTTGAAGATATATAGGTTTATTTTGATTTCAATTGTAGGAACTTTTAAAACTTTTATCGCGCTTAACGAGTCAGAAAATATGTATATATTTTTATTAACATGGTTTAGGGTCAGATCCATTACTGAATTTATGCTATGCACTATGCTGTATAAATAAAAGCATGCTAGAAAATACTAATTTTGTTGACTGATTTAAATCAGAATAGTGCTAAGTTTCAAATGGTATAAATCTGCATTACTGACAATATTTGTATTCATTTTATAGCAAAATATTTAACCTCACTATTCTCGAAAATGGAACGTGATAAGAAAAGTCTGCTAGTGCTATCATTTTCAGCATGAAAAATCCCTTCGGAAATGATACTGTATTTCTCAAAAGTAAATTCTATTTTTGAAGATTTAACGCTGTAGATGAACCAATCAGATGGTATTTTTGCACTACTAATTTTTTTATAATTTTTCTCTAACGTTTTGCTTCTAAAGCCAGAAACTCGTCTGGATTCATTAGAAGAATTGCAAATATGTCAAAGAAAATTTTAATTCGTAAAGATGGAAAGGATGAAATTTTATACGAAACTGTTTTTTGGATTGTTCTCGATTTTCGAAAAAAAAATGGAGGGTCGAATCTCTCGAGTTCGGGCTCTACGAGTTCTTCGGAATCTACGAGTTACGGGCTTTAGAAGCAAAACGTTAGAGAAAAATTTTTAAAAATTAATACTGCAAAAATACCATCTGATTGGTTCATCTGCAGCCTCAAATCTTCATATTTAGTAATAATTACTACGAAGTGAACCAAATAACTTTAATTATTTATTTAAATTCTATTTTGCTACAAAAACAATCGAAATATGGCCAACAAACGCACGTGACACATTTAACTTTTCTCGAAAATTCGACATGATAGGAAAACTTTACTAGCGCCATCGTTTTCAGCGTGCAAAATCCATTTTGACTGCGATTGTCGAAGAAAAAATCACTGTCGGACAGTGTAATTGATCACAGTCTAATCCATCAGCAATAAGACCAGTCAAGCGGGCCGGTTTACGTTTTGGCCCTAATCAAGATAACGACTATATTACAATTAAATTTAATTCTATTAAAAGTGTACTATAGGAATTACAATTGTACAATGATCTGAAAATGATAGAGAATAATTAGAGTTGCCTATGCTACCAATTACCAAATACAATATAAAAAGTAGTTAATACCTCCAAAGGTATTTAAATGATATACCTAAAACCTTTAGCTTTATAGAAAAATAAACAATTAACCCGTTTACAACATATTTGATGATATTGCATGAGTATCACTCAGGTAGAATGAAAGCATTTATGACCGTACAGATTATTTAATAATTCTATTAATAAATTCGGAAATGTGTTATATGGGCAATTCTCAATTAGTTCCGACTCGCGTACTCGTCAGTTTCTATTCGGATACATCATTTTCGCACGTAAAAGCAGATTATGTTTGTTACGTATATTATGTAAATTTAGTGCAAGACTAATACTGATTACTGATTACTTTATTTATGCTCTGGTCCGACAGACCGTGTGCAACTTGATTAATGAGTGCGTTTACCCAACATACACATAAAACTACTATCATAAAAACAAATATTCTTAATAATAATACAGTCTCGTATACGGACGGTGACTTTAAATACATCGGAAAGCACAAATATGAAAATATAAACAATACAAACAATAATCACACGTAAACGTACAAAATATGCGTCGTAAAATAAGTGGCACAATTTCATAATTTTCTAAATAGACACAATCGGAAATTTGCCCAAAAATGAGTGTGACTCTTTTTTTGAGTGGCAATATTTGGTGCATTGATTGTTCATGTGTGAACTGGGAATGAATTAGTAGCATTCATAGATCCGAATCGATTTTCTCTCATCACGAGTATGTGCTTACGATAGAAAAGTAGTTCCAAAGGGTCATACTTACGTGACTCCAGTTTTAAAATATTGGTTCTCACGACCTGTATATTATAATGTGGATGGTGCTTCCTAAATTTGTTTATTGGACAGTTTTAATAGTTTTTAATAGTGTTTCTCGCATAAATAGCATAAGACCATTTATGTATTATTGTCATAGCATAAACATGACATTTCTGTTAAATAACATTTCTACTATTCTTTCCGTATATAAAGTACACGAATTTTCGTAATTTTTCCAAAAACTAATCTAAAATGACTAACAAGTAACCGAAACCAAGTATCAGACGCCGATTTTTCTGTTTGGATATTTCGTAGTATACGAAAAATCGAGGCGTATTTTTTCTTCGACGGTTTTTAGGGGTTTAGATATAGCCCCCCCCCCCCCCCCCGCCCCCTCAGGTAAAGTGTATAATAGAAAAATTGCTATCTTTGAGACTACTGAAGCCTTTGGACGATTTCCAGTACATAAGTATAGTTCGCTAAAAGATAAATACGCGGCTAAGTTTGGAATAGAGGCATATTAGGGGGTAAGCTACAGTTAAAATTAACAATTTTTTGGATCCATGTAGGAGTTGTTCATACCTCCACCCCCTTAATTTTCGTCGTCATCAACGGTACATTAATAAAAAAATCGTTTAATTCCTCTCGCTAGTCTGAAAGATATAGCAATTTTTCTATTACATTCTCTACTTTCAAGAGACTAAAAAACGTTTTTTCACAGATAAAAAAAATACGTCTCTTAATTTTTCTTATGCTACAAAATATCCAAATTTCAGAAAAATCGGCGTCTGACACTTGGGTAGTGTTACTTGTTAGTACTCTTTTTCCATGCATCGATAACTTTTATTAGAATATGGTTGTTCACAACCTTACACTTGTAAGGAGCTTGCAAATTTTTGTATCGTGTAAGATTAGGAGAAAACAGCAAAGATTTTTAGAAATAATTTAAAATCAGTTGAATTTATATATATTTCAAATAGACTTATAAATAGTTTATATGGTATATACAAGTGTATCATATCTCCCGCAATTAGTGCATAGTTGGCACACGCAGATTACCTAGTTCTCCTCTAATTGACGACTTGAAACTGCCCGCAATGCACAGTCTGTAACTCGTGTACATCAAAGTTCTCAGCGTTAACAAGGGAGAGCAAATCAGCCCTTTTGATTCAAAGTGCCAAAGTTAACCTCGATTTTACACATATTTTGGGAATATTGCGTTATCCTCAATAGTTTCTAAATAGGCCATTCATCTTTTCAATAATAATAGTTCTAGGTAATTACACTTGAAACAATTATTGAAACATTTAGCAGGTTATGGAAATCACTTGTATGTAGCTAAACGTGCAATGACTGCCAAGAAAAATGTTGTCATATTTTAACGCAATTATCATAATATGACCTACACTATTTAATGCCATAAAAAGAGCGCAAACGAATAAAAATATAATTATTGTTTCATCATTTGATTAGTTGATAATTTATTCATTTGTACTGATTTCGTATTATAAAATATTTTTTTTTTAAATGACAAACGATTTTGGTTAAACATTTTTTTTTTAGAAAAATACGTTTCAATGAATTTTAATCCAAGAGCAGTATGAACTACATTGTTTACGTCGATTTTAATAAAAAATGAATAAAATTGAATTGTTTCTAATGATTGCAATATATTGGAGTGTCTTGGGACATTACTTGCTTGCCCTTTTGGGTTGAATGTTGCCCGTTGCACATTCACAAAATTATTAAAACCTGTTATTTTTTTTAAAGAAAAATTAAAGTCAGGTTTTTATGTGAACGATTAATCAATTATTCGGGATTTAAAAGAGTCCGCACAGTAACATTAAAGTAACATTAAACAAACTTGCGAGCTATTTGAATGTCTTGAACTTATAAACATCAAATCAAAGTCAAAGAAAAAATTAATTAAAGTAATTTAGAAGCTAACCACATTTTTAATTTTTAGGGTTTATATAGGTTCCTTCTGCGTGGTCATAAAATATGGTGATCAATTTCAAAGGGAAAAGTAACGCCAAAGCTCAGGTGGTTCGGATTCCACCTTCATAAACTGTAAGTCCCGTCCGGATTTAGCCCCATATGGGTTCAGAAAAGTCGACGTAAAATAATATAAAAAAAAAAGGGAAAAGTATTTAGCATTGTTAAAAGGTCATTAATATTACCTGAGTTCCACCCGACGGATCCAAAATATTTTCCCTTAGCAATTAACAAGTGTTTCAGACAAAAATCAAAATTTTCGCAGACAGGTTGGGGGTGTATTGCAAGGAATCAAGGTCTAATGAATTAAAATGGAAGATGATGAAAAAAATAAACACATAAATGAGTAGAGTTAATTGCTGCTTTATTTCGACTCAAATGTTTTCCAAAACATTTGACACATTGCAATGTGTAGATGAGAATAATTGACTATAACATAGCCATTGCATATATAAATAAAAAGGGGAGGTATAATAATTCTTCAATTAAATAAAATTGCAAGGGAAATTTGGATTTTGTGTGAAGATAGAGATATATGGCCAGTGGCTTCTGATATCGCACCAAAAGGTATTGTAAAAGCGTATTCTACTTCAAGAAAATTAGATCCTACAACGGAGTTTTCCATTTCTAATCCTGTGTTTAAAAAAATAGTTAAATTATTTGAAAAACCTTAATTTGACCCATTTACTACGAAATCAAACACTAAGTATTAAAAATGCCTTAGCTGAAAACGAGTTCCGGACTTACTTGCGATCGACGCATTTACCTTTTCTTAGAAACCTTAAGCAGAAACCGAAGTAAAGTACGCAGCCCTGAGTCCCTACACCTACATGTCAATGTCAAAATCTGATCCTGTAATTTTTAGAAAGTGATGTTGTTTAGACGCGTAATAAATCTAATTCAATAAGTCAAACAAATCAACTTAATTCCAAAGCGTTTCAAATCCCAAGGAATAATCGCAAATAAAGAAAATGCTTACCGATACTTTTTAAAACGAATATAATGCTTTAGAAACAGGAAATTTAATATTCATCTCACGATATACAATTGAAAGGTTATAGTATGGTGTTACAGTATATTGACAGGTACATACTGTAAAAAAACTTCCAAAATGCTTCCGTTACATGTACATTAATTCATCATATTCAATATCTATATATACATAATATATAGATATACAAATTTAGAAAAATTAATGTACTGTTCATTGAATGAACATGACAATTTTAGCAGTATACTTTAAATCCTAAAAATTATTTTCAGATTTGAATGTCAGGAGAAAATGCGAAAACCTTTAGTTTTCCAATAGTGGTTACTTTCGGTAAAGAGCAATATAATCCTGATTTAATATTTTAATTTACTGTTCCTATTATTTCATTCTTTTCATTGTTATATTAACCGATTATTAATACGAAATTGCAAGTAAGTCGGGTGTTTTAAACTAATCAATTATTAAAATTGAGTCAGTTTTGAACATTCTTTTGAGGTCCCTAAAGATTAAATGTATTAGAAACTTCGAATTTCGAACAAATAAGAGTATCGAAATAAGCTGTAAAATATCTCCGTAATTCAACTGTACAGTATTGACTGGAAATATTATAAAAATCTGTAGTAAACATTATCTTATCTGGCAAATTCAGAAGATTTTTGTTTAAATGACAAAATTTTTCCAGAAATACGGAATTTACATCCATAAGGCAAATTGATATTTTAATTAGTTAGTTAGTTTAGTTTATTAAGTCATAGGTAAAGAATTGCCCCTGTGACTAATTTATAAATACAGATTTACAATAATACTTAAAAACTAGAAACTTAAATAAAAAATATATCAGGCAAATATATGAATTTTAAACAAATGAAAGAGTGTAATATGATAATTTTATAAATAATATTGAACTTTTTGGTAAAAACAATTTCAAAAAATAATTAAGATTATAATTAGAGTTGTACTGCTAAAGGTTTACAACGTAACAAAAAAAGAATTCTACTTATGTATCACAGCCAAATCCACAATTTATCTCAACTGGGGATTGCGGTGCCTATAAAATAGCAAGATTTATTTTCCTCGGGTTTATTGATAGATTCGTAAAATAGCGAAACTAACTGAAAAACATTGGAAACTCGAGTAAAGTAGAGATTGATTTAAACGACTTTTATTCACATACAGAAAATCTATTTTGCTTCAAAGCAATGTAAATTAATTAAAATTGATCCCTTCATTGATCTGATATGTCCATTTGAAATTATCAATGAACAAAACTCTCTATAAATTCAATGAAAGCTTTCCTGGATATAGTGGACAAATTGGTAATGCTTCGTCGCAGGTTATGACCTAAAAGTTCGTCCAAGACTATTTAGCCAACACGTAAATCGTGCATAAATGCACAGTAATATAAATTGCTCGAAATTAAGATGTTTTTAGTAATGCAATGTGCAAAGTTTACTAATAACATTTACATTATTTGACAGAATAAAATCCTCGTATGTTGGTATTATTTTAAACTTTAAAAAGTCATTAAAATGATCTAAAAGACATGAAAATATTATTTAAAATGACAAATTATGCAGGCTACTTAGTCATGTTGACCATATAAATATTACTTCTAAACTTTTACATTTTAAACATGTTGCATGCTGAAGAAGTAATCGCGCATAGAATTTAACTTTTCTAAAAATAACCTATTATACTACAGCTCTCTAAGAGTACATCGATAAAAAATTCTTTGAATTTTTCTGAATGTAAATATGCATTTCAATGTCCAGTGCATATAACAGGGTGTATTTTAACAATCCTGTGTAAGTGAATGGTACAATTAAATTAAATTCGCTTTATGTATAATTATACATACTACTATACTAAATTTAATTAGAATAATTTGCACTATGTTGACTGATGAACCTCTATTCATTATTTTTGTATTTCAATTTAAATAGTTATTTTACAAGACGGCCTCATAACTAGCTTACAGTATTCTGAACTAACCCGAGGAGTGTTATAAATTAATAGATGCAATTAAACTCTATTGAGTTTTTTTTTTAAATGTTGACTATACAGCCGACTAAAATTGTAATATCCAACAAACTTTTTTCAAACTACAGTAGAACCTACGAAATTGACTGATGTCCGTTCTGACAACATCCAAAATTTACTGCAAGCAAAAACGAGAGAAGGGGAGGTGATCCACACTTTACTTTGTCTGAACCTTAGATTCTTAATCCCAATTTGTCAAAATTTTGATTTTAATCAATCGCTCTTTTTGTTAGTGAAAAAATAACTGTAATAATTATTCCCTTTTTATTTACTTACTTCTTATTGATAATACATCAAACTGTTTGAGAGAAGAGTGGGGAAAGTGTTGCCTCTACGGTAGCCAATTTCGAAGGCTTCCGACTAGACAATTTGACAAATCAGTCAATTTTAATATATAAAGTAATCAAATTTAATGAATATTAAAAAATGATGAATGTTAGAACCCCATCTGGTATCTTTTCCGAAAACTATTATAATAAAAAAGTACTGCAGTAATTATAAGTTAAAAAGCATTTCTCAAAATACTGTTCAACGCTAGAAAAAATACACAAAAATATAATAATTTTCTGACGATGGTTTTGTTAGACATGACATATATATTACCAATGTTTACGAACTTATCGAAAGAATCTTAAATTGATCATCTCGCATTTATCAGGTTTCAGAAAACGAAGCAGAGAAACGTCAGCCGAGTGCATCGGAGACGATGACAGACGATGAGGATACTCGTGATTTCACACGGATGGAAGCTGCGTTTACTTGAATCTCTCCGTCAGTGGTGATATTTTAAAAATGGGTTCGTTGCCGAATTTAAATGAACTATCGAAGGGGAAGCTGGAGAGTCCGATACATCGACCAGCTCCTGTCGGGGGTGTGGGGCCCGTCAAGTTGCCCCCGCAACCTCCGCCCCTGGCCCATACACATAAGAGAGCCAGAAGCAGCGGTCATCATCATACTACTTTATGCGATAACGATGCCATGCTGGAGGTAAGATTAATACAATACATTATATTCGAAATTGGAATATTTTATGCTCCTTAATCACGTTATAAAAAAAGAAATTTATCCTATTCCTTCGAGCGGTTACTTTACTCTAAAACATAGAAATATCAGCTAATTTTAAAAACTTCTTCCCAGAAAACAATAACAAAAATTATGTTTAGGCGACTTTATTATACAGAAAAAAAGTCTTAAAATTGTTACATCATAAATTCATCATTTGGTGAGGCTTAGTTTCGGCCCAAAATTGCGTAAATTTTCTTAAATTCAGTCAATATTTAGGCTTAAAGTCTCACTTTCACGCAACAAAACTGACTTTCAGCTGATATTTTCGTTTGAAATAAGATTCGTTAAACTTAGATACCATAAGCTCGCTAGATCTTATTTTAAGCCAAAATATCGCCTAAAAGTCAGTTTCGCTCACTGAAAGTAAGACTTTAAGCCAAAACACTGATTGAATTTATAAAAATTAACGCAATTTCGGGCTTAAATTAAAGATGATGATGAATTTAAGATGTTACAATTTAAGACTTATTTTTTCTGTGTATCTATCTATATAATTAAATGTATGTACTAATTTTATTCCTGAGATTTAAAACAAAATGTCGGCTATGTATCTTGTTTTTAAGACTCTTAGGCAGCTTTTAAGCGAAAAGGAAATTGATTTTTTGAAAATTCTGGAGTAAAGTAAAAACTCTACCCTTTTGCAGCATATTGTAAACTAATAATATGCTAAAATAAAACGCATTCAGTCCATAAATTTGTACTCTCTTAATCTGAATCAGCTAACAGTACTGAGAATCAGCGTATATAGACTGATTCTCAGTACTTTTCGCTGAGTGAAGTTAAGAGAGTACCTAAAAACTTATACAAACCATTGGTAATCAAAATCGACGTATTTTTTCAACAACATTCGCTTCAGAACTGACATATATCTGTGTCAAATGATCAATTACGATACAAATTATATATTTTAATGCTTTTGAATTTCGGTATTTAATAAAGATTTTTTCGAACACCCAAAATACAGCTTCTATTGTTTTCCAAGAAATATCGATTTTAAATTATGAACGTTTCATTTTGTGGTCATTATCAAGTAGTCATATCAAAGCCGTCTTTTACACTAGCAAAAAATAAGCTTTTTGATGAAATTATGTTCCTAACGTCAAGTGTAAAAAAGGATACTTTTTTTTCTGCAAATTAAATCTTAAAAGCGTTGATGCTAGAACGAGTTTACAAAGAATCCAAAGTCCAATACCAACTTCTGTAGAACTATTTAATTGGGCTGTCGAGGCTCTTCCTAATATTTTTAATTTGTTTACAAATTAAGAACTAAGAAACAAAACAGTGAAGCGTTTCGAATTGGTAAAAACTGTTAAAGGAACTTTAACTATTCATTCTGGTATACCTATTATAACAAGTACCTTGCACGTAAAGCCATTCTCATTGTATGAAAAACAGTTGTCAAAATCATGAAATAAAGACATTATTATAAAATAAAGACAATGTTTACAAAATCCCCACACTGAATGCGTAAATGTTTTCGTACAATTTCAAAATTGAAGTTCGATAACAAATGAGAAGAAACATTGAATATAATGTTGAATATTTAATTAGAAATCTTCGAAACTTAAATGTTTCAATATTGGAATACATATCATTGTAATAAAAATGTACACATATTCGTTTCATCATTGATATACAGATTTACATAAATTTCCTTGTACCACGTCAAGTATAGATTTTTCATTACACTAAATGTACGTATAGTTGATTTAGTAAAATGAAAAGTTGAAAATATCTTACGAGACATGCGGATATCGCAAGCGCTCTGAACGCCCACTCGTGCGCCCGTACTCCAGTTGTCGGACTATTTAATTATTGTAATGAAATTCTGAGTTCCTTAGATATATATTGTTCAATTTGATTGCATCGATTTTATGTTATTAGAAAATTATACTTTTTGGATTTATTTTTTTGTTTGTTTGTTGACAACTCCAGAGTTTTATGTACTGTTTAATTATATCACATGTACATATAAAAATAACAAAAAAATATATCAATCTGAATGACCTTTTAAAAATTAAGTCCTACGCAAATCAGAAGTTTAAAAAAAAATAGCACAAATTATCTTTCAAGCTAATGATTTATTTTTATAAAAAAGTTGAACCAGTAAAAATGGGTGTCCGAAAGACAAGAAATTAGCACTATGATTTCATTCATATTCAAACATATTATTTATTAGAACAAAAGTAATGATAGAAAACTACGCAAATACAATTCCTTCGTTCCGCCATGGACACAACTAATTACATTAATAAATTTGTCTGTCATACAATAATCATTCATTTTTACGCATTATCGCAATAATTACCGGGAGCCGAATAACGGACTAAATGTTTTTAAATAAACAAAAATTATAAAAATTTGATCAAAAAAAAGAAGAAGAATCAATTAAGAGAGTTGAGAGATTTGATTATGAACAAATGTTCGCTTACGGTTGAAGAGTGCACTCTTTTCTTCGTAACCTCGATGATCTTCATTTTTCTCCAATCGATTTTACTTCCGTCGAATGGATTCTTGAAATTATGGCCAAATTTTTTGTATTTTCTTGATCCTTGCTCAATGAACGTAATTTTTGGATACGATCCTTTCTCGGCATGTGGCTGAATCAAAAAATGCTTTTGAATTGGAGTCCCAACGAATTCAATGGCGTCGTCTGCTTCTTTTCATGTGAAAGCAGGTTTCCATGAACACTCGAATACTTTAGACCTTCTTCGAATAATTCACGGATTAAAATAAAACTAGAATGCTTCCTTGATCAAAAAACCAAATTTAAAATCATGCCGACAGGACGAGGTCAGAAGAAGCTTTTTTGTTTTTGACGTGTCTTTCTTGCAAAGCGAAACAGTACTGTCTAGAAAAAGTCTCTTTCCACATAGTGTGTTCCGAAAACCACGCACACTAGTGCCACTCAATCGACGAGGGATTCCTGCGTTCTGATTTGTGAAAATTTCAAATTTCACTAACTTATCTCCCCCCCTCTCTCTCTCTCTCTCTCTCTCTCTCTTATATATATTATTATTATTATACACATTTATGTATACGCACATGTAATAGATATTGGTATATTCGAAATTGTCCATTACATTATTTCCCAAGCGAATAAAAAATGTCATTTTGAAATTTTTATATTTTTTAGTAAATTTTTCGAGAAATTCGGTAGCATTTTAAAAAACCGAATAAAATTTGAGTGACATAGTCAAAATTAACTTTTAAGACTTAATTTGCAACAAAAAAAAGTATTATATCAAATTTCAGGTTAGGTTAGTAACATAATTTTATAAAAAAGCTGATGTAAAAAAGCATTTAAATTAAACAAAAAAATGCTTGCGCTAGCGTAAAAAACGGCATTGATATGAATACTCGAATATGGCCATAAAATGAAAAATTCAAAATTTAAAACCGCTATTTCTTGGAAAATAAATTTTAAAAAAATCCCGATATATGTGTTTGCTATTTTTATACCTAGAGTTCGCAAAAAAGTTTTGAAACGATTTAAAAATGTCAAAACAAAAGAATGTTTGTAAAAGAGTGCCTCATAGACAACTCCCATCAAGTTAAAAGCGCAACAATTCAATTATTGATATTAAAAATTCAACTGGGAAATAGTTTCTATATTAAGATTTATTATACAACAAATTAGAATTCGTTCTGTAATGATGTTCCAAACAGGTACTATTAAAACTGAATAGTAAATATTAAATATAAACTAATTACTGTTCGACATTTCTTGTACGGAAAAAAACTGCCTCACAAATGTATTTTTCAAAATTCGAAGTCAACCCCGGTATTTGGTATCACTACATATATGTCCTCATCGCGATTATTCATTTTCGAAACATTCTAAATCTTGATTAATTTCGTTGGAATTTCTCATGAGAAGTTTGTATACAATTATAAAAAGAGATGTTACAGCATCCGGAAATTGAAAATTATGTAGCTTTTAAAATACGTTTTAAACTATAATTTTCTTATGACAATTGGAATATATTATCCATCTTTTTCCTTACCAATAAATACTTCACAAATGATACGACAGTCGCATGTAAATTCTGTTTTACGATGAAAAAGGAATAATAGCGCAAATTTTATACATGCAGTCACAATTTTGTTAATAAAAAGCGAAGTGATAGGACATTTCTGAGTGTGTTATCGCATTTATTAACAAAAAAAAAATAGTTGGGCAGTGATTGCGACTGTCTAACAAAAATTAAACCATTATTAAAAACGTAAATTTTGACATTAAACTTTATTTCCTTCGAAAATAAGCCATGATTGGAAAATTCTGATGCTGTTTCAAGTTTGCATGATTAAAAACTGATACTGCGATCGTTAAATGTAAATTTTGTTAGAATAAAAAAATCGAACGCTTTGACATCTACATTTCATAACCTCACTTTTCTGGAAAGTACAACATCGTACGAAAGTTTTCTCAGTTCCATTGTTTTCAAAACAAAACATTACTTTTGAAATCATGAGTCGCTCATCAGAGGTAAATTAATGTCGAAGAGAATTTTATTGAACGTAACACCTATAGTATTACTAAAGAATGGTAGTACTATAAATTCCGAAATTTATTGCCAAATACATCAGTCGTTTTTCTTAGAAAAATTACGATATTTTTTTACTTATTTAAAATAGTTTTTTGCATATACATATTAAAGTGAAATTTCAGTAACTATTCATCTTCATTCGTTGCATTTCTAGTAGATCATTGATAATGCCAACAACATTTTTCACATTCGGTTACTTTAAACTTATTGGAGAAAACTTGGAACATTAATATGGAATGCGCTATGTTCGCCTTTAAAGAAGGATTTCTTTCTCAGGAAGACAAATACGTTTTCTCTCGCTACCTATATCTACAAAACATGGGCTCATAGCTTTTGAATGGTATACATTTTTGCATGCGTACGTTATCAATAACTCGAATACCTATATACAGTTTTATAGATTTTACATTTGTAATATCAATCAAGGTCATAAATAGACGTGTAAATGGGATATTTGTTCTCAAATCACAGTGGATTTTTCATAAATAAAACGCCAAATTTATTAAATATATATATATTCGCTTTATATACCGGTGATCGCTTTATATCTACTGAAAGGGACACCGAAACATGTCGCCAACGTCATATTATAGTTTTGTAATGTACTTGTATTATAATACTTGTTTCTGCAACTTTAAATAAAGACGTTTCATAAATTAGTATAATTAATAATCTATTATTTCTCGGATTTGAAGATAGTATATTTTACATAGTTTTGTAATGTACTTGTATTATAATACTTGTTTCTGCAACTTTAAATAAAGACGTTTCATAAATTAGTATAATTAATAATCTATTATTTCTCGGATTTGAAGATAGTATATTTTACATTGCTCTTCAAAGTTGAACTAACCTTTGCACAAAAATAGCATCATAGTGGATTAATTCTATTAAAAAGTATTTAACAATATGGAAAAATCCTTTCATGCCATTAATTATATGTTTTAACTGCAGAGATTATTTCGTACCTTGACAAAGTTTGATAATTTATTATTCTTTACCTCATTTTACTTAGCCAGTAAAAATTAATATAATTTTCCTCGGTCTGGGTTTTTGGTAAATAACAAAATATTTTGAAGTACATCAACCTGATGCATGAACATTGTACGTATTATTATCAAATTCATACGAACAAATTGTTTGATTTCACTATACACTTCTTTAACATTACAAAATAATACTTCGTCATTACCAAATTTGTGGCACATTATTTTTTCTGGCGTACGATTAACTTGGGATTAACTGCACAGCAATTTTTGAGGTCATAGATTATGAATCGGAAGCTAATTTTTGAAAATGTCAATTGGAGCTTATAATATGATGGACAGCTCTTACCAAAATTGATGCTTTATGTAATTCGAGGGATCTTGGGGTCATTGATTACAAATACGAAATACGTTTTCAAAAATTAAAAATAACTAATAGAACGAATGAATTATTATTCGCAAATTGATTCTTTTTACTTCAATAGCATTTGTATTTTTTTTTGAAGTCGCTGATTATGAGTCTGAGGTCAAATTTCATAAATTCAAGATTGCCGAATCATCATGTCTGAACAAAATAGAAGTATCCACTTTATTTGCAGAATCTGGAAACTGGGCGATTTGTGATGATGCTTATTACACATTTAAGGTTTAAAACAAAATGAAAAAATGCCTATCCTTTGATTCAGCCATTAGCGAATCTGAAGTCACAGCAAATATTCTTAGAGAAAAATACATTATCGAATTTATCAAAATTATATCATTGTAGTAGAATCTGCAGAATATAGTTGCTCTAGCATTTTGTGGAAAATTGGAAAATTATTTTTCCGTACACTCTGAACTGAAAAGGTCACTGTTTGAATCAGTGAATGAATACGCACTCCTGGATCAGTGACATTCGTCATATACACTACACAGTCAAACTACGAATGAATTTCAATGTTAGTTTCACCGATTCAAGCAGTGAATCAATTTTACTGTCTCATAATGTACCATAATGTCAGTGACTAAAACAGTGAAATTTCACTGCTTCTCAGTGGCTTCTTTTTCACTACGACAATCAGTGACTATTCACTAAGAATGAGTAAATTTTCACCTTTTCAAATTGAGGAAGTATGGAGTAAAGTAAACAAGATAAACTTTGATGTGGTTATGATATTTGAACTCGGTTATATTCATTCTGAATTTCGAAAATCTGAGGGATTCATATTCAGAATCGACCCCGAAAAGCCCCGAGTGATTTCAGATTTCGTCTGATATATTACCAGTACGCCAGTGATCATGAAAACCCTCAAGGAACAAATTTCAAGTTAATTGGATAAAAGAAATAATATGCCCCACAGTGTGAAATTCGTATTAATACATTAACATTTACGAAAAGTGTTTTCAATAACAATTTTCCAAATCGAGGTTCTTTCAGTAAAATTAACAATTTATTAAAAATTAACTTTTATTCAGCTATATATAAATATGCAACTTTCGGGGTTAGCATATTTGTGGATATATTCAAAAAACATATTTCATAATATTTCAAAGAACTTATAGTTTTTATCCTGAGTGATATTGTTGAAGACAAAATAAGCATTATTCTGGGTAAAACTTAAATGCGCAAAAATAATATGTTAAATAATCTTTTTTTTTAACTAAAATGTCGGTTATTGTTGCCTTGTTAAAACATTCTTTTTTAAATTAGTATTCAAACAAAGTGAATAAACAAAAGTTCTTGACACTAAAAAGCAATTTATATTGAATTATACGTAATTTAAATAACAATGAATAACGTATATGTCACAAGAGATGTTTATTTTTATCGTGGAAATATTTTTTCCATCCTCTGCGTAATTGCGTAATTATTATAAAACGGGTGATTAATTTTCAGCGTATATCAGAATCTGTATCATGTTTATATTATTCTGTTTTGTTTTCATTTCAGCTTTCAATCCAATGCAATCCTATTTGAATTATATTTTGAGCCGAATATATACTACTTATATGATTGCAATTTAATGATAGTAATTATTAAATATCTTAACTTATTTTGAATTAAAAATTGCTTTGTTAGCTTTTGCAATAGAAGTAATTGTTAATCTAATATATCAATAAAATATCATATTATTTAAGGATTCCAACATCTCTAATTATAATTTGCAATTTAAATAGAATAAAGAAAAGTTAGAATGTCAAATAGTAATTTTTAAAATTGTAGCTGATTACAAGCAACCTGTATAATCCTTGCATTATATTTTAGTTGCATTAACCGTTCCACTAAAAGAGAAATTATAGCATAGAAAGAATTAGAGAATAATTTATGAAGTCTTTCTGTCTTTATTAGTAAACATACAAATCAACAACAGCACTAAATTGCGAAAAAAATAGCATGTTAGAACTGAACAATGTATTTATAAATAATATATGTAAATAAAAAAATGTTTAAATTGCAAATATATGATAATCGAGCAAACCTATTTCAATACTCTTGTCGTTTTAATCTATTTTATCTATCAACAATAGACAAGAAACAATCGCTGTAGTTTCTAGATAACTAGATTTATTGATTCGAAAATCAATAAAACCTACAGTATTATATAACTCTACAAATTCCATTGAAACCATGATGACATCGTCTCACAATGTTATTTGATCGATTGAAATCCTTTTTTGTCTGAATCATATCGGACCTCGAAACTATTGTTGAATGGGGCATGTCGGCGTTCAGCGATTCAAAACACTGTTCAAGTAACCTACATACATTTCATCACATAATTCAGATATCACGATATTTTCTCAAATTTGCCTTTTAATAAGCACGTCATGAACTTCATTTGCATCTTTGGGAGAACAAAAGCACCAGTAAACAATAGGTAGAAGTTACAACTAGAACGTACTCTTGAATACGCATCTAGAACCCTTTCTTGGAATCTCTTATTCCATAGAGACTTGCAATATTAGCACATTCCTGAATTGTGCATTGACGAATTAATTTCGAAAATACCTAATAATCGATGATTTATAATTAAATTTTAACGTGAACTTTGTATTAAGCAGTAACGAATATCTTTAATAACAACATAATACTGCTTCAGACTTCCTTAAACTAATTTATATTTCCGATAAAAAATTTTCGTCATTAGACGCACTTAACCCATTAATGCCGAAAAAGCCTGAAATCATAGCTGTACTTTTAAATAATGCCAGATGCAGACAAAATTCTTGTAAAATATGCGGATACCGTTTTGTAATGATTTTGGGTGCATTCTACAAGATGCCGAGTTCGGATTTCATTTTTGTTGACATACAAAACCAATATGGCGGCTTTATTGTAAAAAAGTGCAGAAAAATCAACCATTTTTTTTCAAATAAATATTTTTTTAACAAAACGTAATTTTGATACTGAATAAAGTGGCACACAATGGCATAAACGGTTGAAACTTAAAAATTGTGCAGTAGATTATAATGAAAATTCAAAATGGCATCTTGAAAATTGAGGATATTGTAAAAAAAATGCGCAATTTTCAAATATATTGAATGAAACGTTATCACTTTAACTAAAATTAACGAAACTTGGTATGTAGGGGTTTTTGAGGTTGCTGATTAAGAATCCGCCCATGAGTTTTCACAATTCAAAATAGTGGATCTAATATGGAGGACCGAGGTAGTCCAATTTTCATCGAATTTCACGAAACTTAGTATAAATGTGTTTTTCGGGTCGCTGATTACGAAGCTGGCCATGGTTTGGCCATTTTGCAAACCATTGTTAGTCTTGGTACTTTCTGAATTTAAATATAACACTGAAAGTATACTACACAGTATATGTTTAATACCATATACGTCATGCTGCATACTCAATCTCTACTCTGATAATGGCTATAGAAAGCAGATCAAATTAACACAAATTTTCATTTATTAAAAAAAATGTATTACCAACCAAACACAAAAAGACATATTTGAACGGAAAATGCCTAAAAAATTAATTACTTTTTTAATCTATAGTAATAATATAGTCAATTATATTATCTATAAAATTAATACCCTATCAGGCTGAAACTTTATCGTTAGTGCGGAATTTTAAGATTGATACTTTTGTTGAAAATAAGAAAAAAGAGGAAAAGATAGCTAATAAAAGTTGTAAATATCACTGGTAATTTATAACAAAACAAAGATTCAGACGATAAACAAATTCTAAAATTCCAATATTCATGTTCGCAGGAAAAACGCAGGCTATAAATTTAGGAAGCATTTAGTGTATTTCAATGCAAAAAGTTAAATCTACTAAAAAGTTTTGACATGTCATAATACGAGTAAGTTTTTAATAAAGAAACGCATTTTCGATCAGAAAGAATTAATATACTTTAGTTATTTGTGTTTTTTTTTCGAAAATCACTCGTTGTGTTACTCTGAAGGTAATTTCATATGGGCAAATCCACGATACTCTTAATTTCTCATAGGAAAACATTTTTAAATTATTTTTTTGATATACCATGAATATTTTAGACGGCAAATAAATAAGTGAAGTTGTAATCTCTTTATCACTCAGTCCTTTTTAAGTTCACAATAACAAATACGTGATTTATTGCACGGAGATATTCATCAGTAAACAGTTGTAAGGCTTTTGTTCGATAGTGTTTTTTCAAATATTAATTGATTAATGCGCCGTGCTATAAATAAAATATTTGTTATTGCGGACTTAAAAAGGATTTAGCATTTAAGAGATTACAACTTAACTAATATCTGTGCGTTCTATAATAGTCTTATTATGTAGTTGAGTAATTTATTAGAACTATATTTTGGGACCAAAATACTTACAATTTATCAATTGCGCCATACTTTAAATAAAAGATTTCCTATTGGAGACGTAAAACGGACTTAGTAATAAAGAGATTACAACCATCTGAAACATTCGTGGTATTTTAAAAAAATGATTGAAAAATTTAGTCACACGAAAAGCTAAAATGTACCATGGATTTTCCCATATATATAGCAATTTTCATTACTACATTCATGAATAGAAGTCATATATATTTCAAAAACGAATGTTTACTTGATATGATGAGAGCAGATGACTTATTCCAAGGTTTACTAAAAAAACGGGGTTTTTTGAGTTTTTGAACCCGTTTTTTTCTCAAAATCTCGACGTGATGGGCAATTTTTGACGCCAGATTTGTATTTAGCTCTGAAAAATCTATCAGAAGGGTCTAGCTCGATGCTTGAATCAGAATGCAAGTCATTTGTTGTCGACCAATCTTGTCTTTAGAGTGATATCGAAGGTGATACCAATGACATTCCTCCTGTGAATTTTCAAGATCTCTGCCCGAAATTAACTTCACATTACGACAGACAACATGAACAATTTACTGTATTAAAAGCTAAAATGGCTAAAGTTTTGGAGCTTAACTCAACATGAAATTCATGTACGGACAGGACATTCATCATGAAATTCATCATTGTGATCTCATAATTATAGAAATGCCCGTAGAAAATAAGCAATTTGCTTAATATTATAATGGGTGATAAGGATCTTCTATCTATAATTAGATTAAAACAAAGACGACCTGATAATATGATCGCTAATCGTATTGGACAAGCTATGTCTTTAATTACTGCAAGCCTCAGTCACCTTCGAACTATCCTGGCAACATTTTTTAATTTCCAACTTCAAACTGATCCTAATCGAGTAATTCGTAGGTGTATATCGTTGATGGCGATAGAAATAATAAGTTGCCGAATAATGCAGTTTATCTTAATGAGTCGTTCTCGTCAGATGCAATAAAAATTAAGAAACAAGCCAGAGAACTTATCGAGGATTCGAAAACTAAATCTATTATTTAATAGAATGGAACTGTACGGTATTAGGTGAACAATACTGCTGTGCCGATGGATACAGCCTCTAAAAATGATCTATTTAGAAACAATGCTGCATGACTACATGATGTTAACGCTTCTGCGGGACCTCAGTCAAATTGACATCAAGTTTAATAGCATACCAACTTGGTAATTAAGGATAAAAAAAAAGGATAGGAATTATCCCCCGCTTTAATGACATTTATTTTACCTGTTCGCGGGTCGGCTCTCGGGTGGATAGGTCGGACATACAATCGAATACATTTACAAGACAATACTTGACAGCACATAGCAACACCCACCCAGAGCCAGTCTCCACATTACTGCGCCCCGTAGAACGTCTTGAGACCCCCTGTTTCGCATTTGCACGGGGTCTGGGAAAACTACGGAAAACCCAGACAGATACAGTCGACAAACTACTTTATCATCAGGGGTTACCCTCTGATGGTAAAGCAGCCGTGTCTCCCACTCAGAAATCGGCCTGCTATCTTTGCCGTAGCGGGCACAACGTTCGTTTTTTTATTTTAAATAGTCACCCTTCCAAGTATGGATCCCTGTCAGGAACCTTTCACTTGAAAGAGCGACTGTGCGTCGCACCGACCACAGGGCAATTGCTGTTGGTATTTGGTAATTAAAAGTTTCTTCTTCTCTGATTTTTTCTTAAGTAAAAAATCTCTTTGTATTATTGGTACTTCTGAAACCTTGGTTGAGACATTAGGTAATTCCTCAGCGTTCCCTTCTACTTCTTCATCTTCCCAGCTTTCAATAATCTTTAAATTATCCTTTGATTATCAGAATAAGATAAGAGTCCTTAATTACACTCTCAGAATTATAATTTTATATGCATTTTTGAAACTTGGTTGAATGATGTTTCCACTGAGTCTGATATAGCTCTAAGTAATTATATTCTTTTAAAAGCAGATACAGTTGAAAAGCGCGATGGTAGTATGACAATCTATTAAATATCGTGCTTTAAATGCACTCAAGTTGATAATTTTAATTATGAGTATGGATTAGAGAAACTGTTTTGTTCTTTTAATCACCACAATAATCGTTTTGTAATAGGCGTTTTTTATCGTCCGTCTTACGTGTCTCGTAAATGTCTAGATAATTTTCAGTCTTTTATCAGTTCGTTGTATTGTGCACTTGACCAAGTTATAATAGAAAAATCAGAAAACGGAAGTGTTGTCACGATCAAAATTCATATTAAAAAAAATGTATTAATCCAAATTGACACTATGACACCATCTGATCTCGCCTATTGCAAGAGCCTTCATAACTTTACTGCATCATTAATATGAAGAGAGCATGCTGCTTATTTTAAGAATTTGAATATAATGCCTCAGAAAGAATTTTGGGTAACGATACAGTATTTCTGACTAACCAAAACGAAAATGGCTGAGCTACCTAGTTTGTTGGATATAATCCTGATGTTATTAATGATGATTTTATTAATTGCCCCCAAATTTCACCTGATGCGCCACTTATAAGTTTTTTTAAAACTCTTACCTAATAGTATCTCCAGTACAATACTTTTTTCTTTCTCTAAGATTTCATTATAAAATTCAGCTAAATTCATTTAGAAAATTAGCTTTGCAGTATCTTGAATTGATAATATTTCAGGAGAATGTTTCTGAGAGTTGCTAATTACTGTCTGCCTGAACTTCTACATGTTATTAACTTCATTATCAGCACTAGCGAATTTCCTGCTTGCCGGAAAGTTGCTAGTGTTCGTCCAATACCTAAGCATTCGAAGCCTACCACGTTGAATGACTTGCGTCCTATCAGCCTTTACCTCTCTTTTCTAAAGTTTTCGAGGAGGTTTGCTATGAACAGTTGCTCAGGCATTTCAATAATTGCAATCTCTTTGCGGCCTTTCAGTCTAGCTTCAGACGTTATTTGGTTGCGAAACTGCGTCTTTGAACATTTCGGAGGATATTTTAAGTAACTGGGATAAACATATATTAAGTATAGTCCGATTGCTTGACTTTAATCCAGCTTTTGGTGCCCTTAACTATGAACTACTATTAGCGAAGTTCTCCTATTATGGGGGGTTTGAGCGCTCTTTCAGATTAATGAGCCCCTACCCAATAACCACATGTACGTCCAAACAACGTCTAATATGCGTCCACAAGATTCGCCACGTACCTTCATAGGACGTCCGCAATTCATGCGGTTACGTCCATGACACATCCACATTACACTTTACGATGAAATGTGGTATTTAACCGGACGAAAGAAGGTTCGTGTGGATGAACATTGGTCGGCCAGAACATGTTTGCACATTCCAAACAGACGTACAATGAACCTAATTCGGACGTAAAGTGTAAGAATTCTGGATTTAAAATACACAAAATAAGAGATGTATGGATAAAGATTAGATGTCCAGGGAAATTATTAACGCACAATGGATGTATATTATTAAATAAATAGTTTTACCGACATTTTTCAAAACATTTATAATTTCTGATATGTATATATAACAGCTCAACTTATTTTTAAAACTAATTTAATATTTATATTTTAACCACATTTGAATATATCTTATACTATTTTTACGTAATTTAACGCTTGCAAATACAACCTGGAATAAGAAAAAACGCCCCGACGGAGGATCGAACCCGGAACTTTCGCCTACCACGCTTTAACCATTACACTATATGCTCGCAATTGGGTTATCGTACGATATACAGTAACTTGTAATTTTTCTATGAATTTCTATGAAAGACAGAAAAAAGTATGCATAATGATGACCTTGACATCCTCATGCATGAAAATACACATACAGGATGTTGGAAAGTGGACATTTTTTGTACGTCCAGGTGTGTACATATATAATAGACGTGCGTATGTCCGTAGAATGGACTTACGGTTTACGTCCGTAAATTCATATACCAAATGTGTACATACAATAGACGTTCGCTTAAATCCATTTTTCGTTCTCGATAAATATACGTGCGTGCTGATTGAGTATTCAACTAATAGATCATAATTAGTTTTAGTTAGCTCGGATATTTCAACGGTGACTTCAGCCTCTAAATTATTGAACTTTTTTCAATAGTTCCATAGAGTGTCAAACTTAATGCGATGTTACTCATAATACAGGAAAATGCAGTAATCTAAGTAGTTAAAGTCCGCATCATCGTTTGCTTGCAACTGATTCGCTGTTATGAGTTACATTACTGCACTTTCCTATGTAAAATCCGCGATTTCGACAACTATTTTTTACACTTTTCCATGTGATAAAATAATCGAATTTGGTATGTGGTGTTACATTACATCATTCTGCCCGAATTAGGTAGTTTCGAAGTTACACATAGGAGGACAAAACCACCTATACTCGTGTATTCTATGAATGACTCCCTTCCATATGATGCCTAATTTTCGAGATTGAAGTCCCATCTTTCCTTTTTCCCTTTGAATCTATCCCCGCCTACCACTTGATTGGCTAGGTCATAGCTTGATGGGGTAGCATATGAATAACTGTTTCCCACCACGGCTCCCTATAACAGGATTAGCTGTTTACTTCTCATATTACCTTTCTAGCCACCTCGCGCTTAGCTTCCCTGCTGGCTTAGCTTTCCTGGTGACTTTAGTTCTTCTGTATACGATATTCGATAAGTAGATGTGTAGGCAGTGTAATAATTTCCCAATAAATGTACACAATATGAAATAGGTTAAAAAATTAGTATTACAAATTATTACTTCGACCCAGACCTTAGGTCTGGACGAAGTATTGAATTTGGTTACTTCGGGCATAAAAATTACCCTATAGTTTTTCATCAAATGTCGACGTTTCAGACGATAAGGAGCCCAAATCAACAATAAAAAAATTTGTGTCCGTGATCTTGTACGTACGTACGTCTGTACGTCCGTATGTCCCGTTTTTTTTCTCGCGATAACTCGCGAACGGATAAGCGTAATGACATACATTTTTTTCTTCATGTAGTCTTCGCCAGCCCCTCGGTCGCGGTGATCACCTACGGGCGCATAAGTTCTTTTACGCCCTTGACACGAAAAATTCGATATATCTAAAAGATGTCTTATAGATATCTAAAAGATATCCGTCAGAGATCTTTTCGAAACTTACAATATATCTTTGACGAATTATATGTATATATATAAATAAGATCATAATGATACAGACAGTAATTAATAAAACACAGTAAACATGTAATATGCATTGAATAGACTATTACAATACAAGTGCATGAAGTAAGTGTTTTGCAACTTTTATTTATTAATATTTCGGCTGGCCTGTTGTCGGGGTCGAAGTTTTGAAAATGCACATTTTCAATTTTACGTCGACTCAGGCCATAGGTCATAGTTGTTAATCATTTTCAATTTTCATACATATAAGAAACACTATATTTTTGTAACATATCTATCGAAGCCACTTGGACCTAAATATGATTGGACCCCCAAATATCAATATAATTTTATAATATAATTGAAAGCTGTTAGTAAACAAACGAGTATTAAAGAATAGCCGACTCTCCACTGGGTCGAAGTTTCTGAGCGAGTGAAGCGAGCGAGGCACCACGTCAACACTAGTTTTTCTTATTCTAATTCTGTACATAACCATAAAATTGATTAATTGCATTTATTAATAAGTCTACTTCCACAGTTTCTTTATAATTAAAGACATAAAATGCCTTCCGGTATACCTTTCGAATTGAGGTGTCAGAAGAACATAATTTCACATGAGGTATTTCACAAAAGAAAATTTTTAATTACGCACTACGTATGCTTCAGTACACCTACATCTAGAATAAGTTACCAGGACAATGTGTGTCTGTCATCTTGTACCTCAGTCTCTTACCCAGGGGCAACATTTGAGAGGATATTTTTTTAAATAAAATATGATGTAATATTGGATTTATTTACACGTATATAAGGTAACTATTAAAAATAAGTGGGATAATGTAAATTTGCCGATCGATGCATGAACAGTAAGATTTATTCAGATTTTTAACCCTGCATTTTACAAAGGGATGCTTCAGTTGAATGAAAAACTAGCACTTTTATACGTATTTTTTTAATGAAAAATAATTTGAAATTGAAAAATTTTCAGTGGAATAATAGAAACGATTAAGTTTTACAATTTGCATGCTCAACAATGTTCCGAAAGAGCATTAGCGAGTGAAGATATAAAGCTAGTGCATATATAAATTGATCAACATATGATATATGATATCGGCAATTGCATAAAAATAAGTTATATATAATAAGCATATTACACACTTAATTGTTTACATAATGTCAGTTGCGTAAAGATTAATAGGAAGATATTATTATTCCTCTACAACATACGTATTTCATAAGATAACAAATAATTACCTACATTCTGCATTTTGGTCTGTTCAATACAGAAAATATTATGTAATTAAGAGGACAAAAACTGTAAGATGAAAAATACTTTCACGCAGTAATAAGTCATATTTGTTTTGAACTGTTATTATAACATTATTACAGCAAGTTAGGAAGTAGTAACAGACGTACGTGTAAGACAGTAAATTGATCTTCTTTTCAATATATTTATTAATCAACTTTATATCTCACGGTTCATTTATTTCAACTGTTTTCTTAGTAATAAAATCAAAATATAATAATTCTCCTAACAGCTTTGTTATGTTGATTATACATGAGTAACCCTGCAGTAATACCATTTTAAAAACTACTGTCTAATTCTGAATTTGTAAAAATAATTACTATTTGAATTAGTAACACACTTTTCATTTTTTAATTGGTCATTTTTAATTAATTCAAATTTAAAGAATATACATCAAATAAATAATAGTAGATGGAACAAATTTAGAATCAAGTGAACCTAAATGTAAAACGTCCAGAAGAATTTATTAATGCTTTTAGTGCACATTAACGCTGTAAAAGAAATAATTTCAGAAAATATTGAGAAAAATGTTTTTTTTCACTCTTTGATTGTCTATCAATTGATTATGTGCCCTAGGGCCAAAGCTAAAACTGCCAAAAATGATATTCTATTCAAACACGACCCTCAAGCTCGATTGTCTCGCACTTTGTAAACTCAGTAAAAAAATTTGCGTAATATACTATTTTTTAAATTGAAAAGGGTCTCAGAAGTGACGGGATTGAATAGATAATGCTACCATAATATCCATTCAAATCAAAATGAATAGATACGATTCAATAATCGCTTCATTATAGTCGTAGAAAAATATGTTAATTCATAAAAAATAGCATTGCAACAAAAGGGCATTAAAACAAAATTTAATAAATAAAAAGTGAGTAGCAGTGGCAGATAAAGTAGTAAACGAATGTGAGGGCGAACCCCGTTCCATGACCTCTATAATGTTGCAATCAGTACACAGATCCGATCAAAATAAAACTAAAACATATGTTCCGTGCTCGTAAAGACATTAAAATAAAACGCTCCGATATAAATAAAAAATCAATCCTTTGAAATACAAGTTCAAGGTAAGGCAAAAAATAGTTCGTAAGATATCTTGCGAAATGAGAAAACTCACTGGCAGATAGTGATTTTCGAACTTTAATGACCAAAGTTTTCAAATAAGTTTTGACTTTTATTTTTCTTGCCAGAGGCACGAGTTTCGTTAGAGTTTCCAATTGATAGAAAAAACTCGTCATAGTATTCTAATTGAATAATTTTCATGCGAATTTCTTCTAACGAGTATGTTTTTACGGTTTAGATAAAAATTTCTTTTTAAAATATTAACGAAGTGGACAATTGGAATTGTTATTGAAGAAAAATGATTAAATATACAAATAAAACTTGAAATAGCTTTTCCATTTAAAGCCGTAATATACGATCAATCGGAAAACCATTGCCATTGTATGTTACCATTAATAAAGAAACTTAACCCGCAATGTTCGTAATCGTCGATTTTCCATAATTTAATTAATGGTCAAAAAGAATTTAATCAACCATTAATTTTGCATTAAACAAAACTTACAGATTCGAATGCAATGAAAAAGATTAATTCAGGCAGAACATTTTATCAATATTGCTTTAAAATTTTAATAAAAATGTCTGGTAATGAAATAATTAAAAATAGCAATAATAAAACTGTGTTTCTATTGTATCTTGAAAACATTTATTTTTTGTGGTTGATGTCGATAAACTATCCTAATTTTAAATAGTGCTCGTGTCAGATAATGTCGATAACGCGTAACATATTATTGCTTAAGATGCCTACCTATTTATACAATCTTTTTACTCTTCGTTCAGAAACAGCACAGCGAGTCACCAGGGTTTCAGCTGAGGTTTTGCAAGTACCGTATGCTAAAACCTCTGCCTATCAGAAATCCTTTCCAGTCTTAGCGTCCAGACTATGGAATGAGCTCCCGCGCGAAATAAAAAACGCATCCGCCGCTCAATTGTTCAAAGAATGTTTATATGCTTTTTTACTGTCAAAGGACACAGGCAGTGGTGACCTCAATCATTCTCTACTTG
This sequence comes from Trichopria drosophilae, assembly GCA_030407085.1. Lineage (NCBI taxonomy): Eukaryota > Metazoa > Arthropoda > Insecta > Hymenoptera > Diapriidae > Trichopria > Trichopria drosophilae. Next base: position 156,654,329 of record CM059583.1, read on the forward strand.
CTATCCAAATTTAATTAATCAATCAATCAACAATCTGTTCACCCATAACTGATCTCTACTATGTACCACAATAAAATCTCATAATATTATTACAGGTATCCGTATGTCACCACTGGCTGTGTCCTCGGTTATATACGAGCGTTCTAATATCAAAAATGTTCACCGGTTCGTTTCTCCTTCAATTTTTTTTTCTCTCTATTTGATTATAGACTTAAGTGTAACTAAAACTTTTATTTTTTATATTTATATACAACTCTGTATCAGAAAATGTGCCCAAAGGCAACGTGCTTACGCACAGCCAGGGCACTAAAAATAAATAAAATACAAAATACAAATACAATAATACAATATTGAGATTATATATTTATTATTATTATGTATTTAATTTTTAAACATAATTATTTTTTATTTATTGCTGTATTGTACAACCTTTGACCGTATTGGTTACTCTGATTTAATCCAACCTTGTCATTGAAATTTACGCGGTCGCTTTTGCATAAATGCGTGATACTCGATCAAGTATTTATCAAATCAGTATAAAAACAAATTCTGGAAATTACTCAATCGGCATGTAAGTAAATAAGAATATATTGACACTGTTCCTGCTGAGCTATTTTAGAGTTAACATGATCAAAAAACTATTAACCTCTCATCTTTTCTTTTAATACTTTTAACAAAGTTTCTAGTGTTTCTACAACATTTATACAAGAAAATATACTGCAACTTTTTTTTATTTCTCCTGCATTTTAACGCGGATAAACCTAAGCCTAACTTGTTGAAACAAGATGTATTTATCTCTATTATAAAAGTTCATGTTGATTTCTCCGACTGGTTACATAAAAAATTCCGTAATGAAAAAGTAATAGATGCACGGACCGTTGACACTAAATTTAAAGAAAATGCATTTAAATCTAACATTATTATTTTAACACTCTTTAATGAAAAATTTCTCTCAACATTTATTAAGCCATTTAGATTTCACAGGTCTATGACTGTTGTTTGGTGGGTCATTTCCAATGTAATTTTGTGCTTAGAATTGGTCCATGTCTCCGCAGTCTGAATTGGTCCATGGTAAATGATAGAATAAAAGCTCGTTTTGAAGGGTAAGGGTAGTACTAAACGACACAAATAATACTGAATGCCAAAAAACATTGTTGCATCCTGTACGCAACCTCAAAAATAGAAAAAACGTGTTTTTCATGTACATAACCTTGATGGGCCACTTCTGACATCGGATTCGGATTCTATGCACAAAATTACGTCGGATATGATCCGCAGCTTCGCAACAGCAAAACCATTTTAACCTGTGTTTTATATACATATTATAATATACATACAACCGCAATAAGTAACGATAAGTGCAATTTAAAAAAAGGGAAGTATTAAATTATAACTGAAAAGTTCGATTTATGTATGAAAAAATATAGCCATAACAAAAATCCAAGTATTAAAATTGCTATAGTTCAATATAGCAAACTTAGGAAGCTATTTTTAATTCATAAAAAAATTAATTTACACGAAATAATGATCGCTATACGACTACAATTAACGTTATACTGGTACGCAAAAGACTATAAAAACAGATCTCAAAATAAAAGAATCAATTTTATATAAATATTCTGGTTTACAACGTTTGAACGAATCAAATAAAATGTTATCAGAAGTTTTCTTCAGGTATATTAGCAGATACAATTCTGCACAAATTCCTTCTATCTTTAATTTATTGTGTTTTATAGATAAAAGGAGATAAAGTTTTAGTATATAATAAAAATTATAAATAAGGTATTGAAAAAAAAAAAATCTATTAAATGGGTCAATTTTATGTACTTGCACTTCAAGGTATATAATATAAGCGCGATTCCACATAACCTTCAACACACTCTTACTTTTATATATGTCATTCTGTTGTAACCTTCGGGTTCATTGTGTATGGTTTTCATATTTAAACAGGTCAAATACAACCTAAGTTTGTGAATATTTTAAATAAAGGATTTGTTAGTTATTTGGATCTTTATGTCGCGTAATTACCAAAAATACGTGATCACGTTGTATATTAATCAAACTGTAAGTTTAGTGTAAACATTTAAATTCCCGATGATGTTTGCAGATTATTTGAGATGTTTATTTATTATAAGATAATTTGGTTAATAAAAATAAACCATACCCACGTTCCGAAAAATGAAAGAAAGTACAAATATAATGATGATTGGGCCATCATCAATATTTCAACTTCATTCTGAGAAGTACTCAACATTTTTAGACCCACTTGCGAATCCGCCTTTTGGTATTTATTTTTTCCCGGGTATGCGACTGAATATATATGAATAAAATTTGTTAGACATTGAAATGCGAGAAACATCAGTGAGAAACACTTTTTATACAGCTAAGTATTTCAAATGAAATAAAATTACTTCCAACAAAACCTCGAGAAATATGGGTTTGCAAATTTAAAGGCTTACAATTATTTTCTTTACATTTGTCAGTCACAAATATTACACAGTTATTTCAGTACAATATAGTAACAATATTAACGAACAAAAATGGTCAGTTCATATGTCTCTAATTTATCCACAAAAATAAATATTAACCTACGATTTTATGTGCACTGTAAAACTAATTTTCTTCATACCGAGAGGAAAGCAGCAACTTTCCTCCCGCAAGCAGGAGGAAAGGTGCGCCATATCCTCCCTTGTATGAAGAAAAATCGTATACTTCCCTCGGGAAGTAAAAAAGAATGCCTCAGACTGCGTGTAATTTTTACCCGAGGCGAAGCCGTTTATTTTACGTCCCTTGGTGAGTAATATACTATTCTTAATGCTACACTACACAAAATGTTTTGAAAAAATACCCAGAAAATAATGATTTTATTTTGGTAAGATATTCCCGAATGAAATAGGGAAGTATTACTAAAAACTGTCATTTTTCATACAAAGTTATGGGATATTCTTCAAACAAATATTAGGAAAGAATATTTTCAGAGATTGAATATATTTCGTATCAAATTATTACGTCTATTAACACATAAAGTCTCTGAGTTTCATTCCCAACAGAAAAATTTAGTAACATTGTCTTGAAAGTGACTTAGTCCACCATTTTTTAGTACGGTCTTTCGAATTTCGTAGTCAAAATTGCATTTAAATTTATTATAAAGCAAAAATGGCTGCTTTATATGAAAAATATACAAAAAATTCCTGAGGGCTGAAACTCAATTCTGACCTCGGAATCTTGAAGTGCGACTTCGAAAATACTGGATATATTCGTATCAATTTTTGTAAACTTTGACTTCGATATGAAACACTTGATTGAAACGGAAGGAAAAAAGTGTCCTTTTATGGGTTAATGGGTTAAGACAATCATTCGCCAACAGTCTCTCATGCTATGAAACTTTACAGAACTAATACCACTAAAATGTCTAAAATCCTGTTGCTAAAATATTTGTAGACAAAATTACACTGTTTCATTTATATTCCCAAACTAACAATCGTACGAAATGTGAGAAATTTCGGAAAAAAAATTTTACTAATCGGCGGAATCATATCTATTTAAGGAGTCAGTTTGTGATCTGAACCATGAAAAATATATGTCACTAATTATAGCTATTACCGTAGTTTATCTCCTACAAACTTTTCTAATTAAGTGCGGCCTAAAGTCACAAATCGGCAAGCTAGTATTCTAAATTAAAAATCGAGTTCATAACTCATTGAACCGTGTACCAAAGTTTCGGCTCGGATATTACAATTCTGAATAATTCGTAGGATATTCTGAAAACTGAAGTTTTAATCAGTTAAAGAACATTCAATTTTTGAAATCTAGCTTGAAATTAATTTCTTCTCGCAATTAACTACTTTAACGACTGAACAATTTAGAATCTTCTTAAAATTCCGTTTTAAGTAAGATTCCTTAAGTAATAATCTCAAAACAAGAATGAAATATAATTGTTCAATCATAGAAAACTACTTGATTTAATACACGAAGAGATTTTTTATATGAAAAAATACAACATCAAATAAGAATATAAGGAAATTCAGTGGTACTGTTCCGATAGATGTTACAAAATTAGAAATATTGCTATTTTTTTATACGATATTTTGTAATATTATATCCAAAAGACGTCTAATAATAACACATTTTCCTTATAAGATTTATCGCAATAACTGGTTTATTGTCTCTGAAATATTATATTTATTATTGCATCTTTTAATACGATGTCTCCCAGCGTGATTTAGGTAATCGACCGTATTAATTAAAAAATAATTAAATTATTTGATGTATTTCATCCATTTACAAAAAAAATTACCCGTCTGCAATTACTCTGGAATATTGGAGAAAATGAGACTTCAAGTACTTCTAAAATACTTGGTCTAAACTATATTACTATACTTTTCCCATGAACGCGGTTTCTTGATTACTTAGCTATTTGGCATAAGTGCACTCTGAAGTAACAGTAATAAAATATTTGCAACTTTCTTCGATCGATATTTCGATAATTACTTCATAAACCGACCAGATGAAGTTATCCAATATTTCAGATTGAATCTTTTTCCAACTATCAGATTGAAGAACTTTTTATATTTGAGTGCATCAACATAATGATTCGACATTATTATTCATTGCAATTCTTTTGTAATATATTATTCACTATCGGTGGAAATTACCATGTATCACAATAAACTTTAATGTATTAAATACAGTAGTTATATTATTGACAACACGACATCGGAAAATGGACTTTCAATGAAATTTCACTCTTGCATGCGGTTTTAACAGGACATACAACGTCCGTGTCGGAAAAATAAAAAAAATAACCGTACTACTCGTTACACTACCGAAACACTTTAATTAGACAAAGAAATGCATGGTCGCGTATGAAATATGTACGCGAACTGGAAGTTTCGAAGCGTAAAATACTATGTGTTCTAGAACTTAATATCATGTGCTTGATTTATGCAAATATATTACAGGATTAATTCTAATGGACATAATTCACTTTTTGAATTATGCAATTTTTATGTCTTGTTCAAGGATAATTTTGAAAAAAAGAGTGCTTTGAACATAGTTATACATCTTGCAAAAGAATAACATGATTTACATCGAATGTAATAAAATTTTCTTCCATTTCTCTTTTATTTAATTATATTCTTAGTTGTTAACAAATAGGCCATGAAAATCCATAAATATCTAAAATAACTTATTTCATAATAAAAGAGAGTCGAGAAAGTGTAAATTTCGATCACTATTTTTAAATTTCAAGATTCTCAAAGATCTATTCTCGGCTTAATCTCGATTTTCGACAAGATCTCGTTTGCAAATGTGAATTCAAATCCACAATTGGTGATCCTAAAAACCTCCAGAGCGAAATCTTCTCCTTCGACTGCCCTAATATAGCCTATTGTTAAATGCAATGAAATAATATGTTGAGAACTCGACGATGTCTCGACGAGAATCTTGATCCTGATATGGCAATGTCGAACACTTGACCTAAACTTGTTTTCATCTTGAATTCGAGACGATCTAGTATAGATCAGTGGTTTATATACCTGTATTTTCAACGAAATTGTAAAAAATGGTTCTTTATACTGACACATGCTCTACCAGACTATTATTAGGTCACGATTGTAGAGAATTTGGTCTCATTCCGAGGTCATTTTATTTTCTACATGCCATTATTAATATTTAAATGGTTTTTGTTATTGACCTTCATGATAAAGCATATTTGCTTACAGCGAGGAAACGATAAATGTAATTGTAATCATACCCAACGAGGCAAACTTTTATTAGAAATTTCGAATGTTCAAAGAATTCATGTATTTTAATAATATACCTGAGTGGATTTCAGGAATTTCTTTGACAATTTTCAAAAGAGTCCAATGAAATTGTTGAAATTGCATGGTGTATCTTTGACTTTAAAACATTCCCTGGTCAGATCGCACAAAGATAATTATTGTACCCAGTATCGGTCTAACTGCAGTATACGACATTCCAACAAAACGTTAACATAAATTAAGTAATACTTTCGGGAGTAGAATGATTTAAAAATGCATTTTTTTAAACGAATCTTTAACATCAGCCAAGTATCGCGAAATGGACATAAATCAATTAGAATTAAATTACGACTAAAATAAAAAAATAAGAATTAATATTTACAAAAATTTAATATACAATTCTATATTACGGTAGTTGAATCTCGGGATATAGTATGTTTGAGAAAAATATTTAATAACGTTTCCAAAATTTTTATTTTACTAATAATTACATTATTGAAGCGAGAAAGTATTATTGTTCTTGAAAAAAAATGGAAGCATACAAAAATAATTTGTTAAACAACATTTCTTAATGATTCAAATTTTCTTTTTTTCGCCAGTTAAGCATTTTTTTAAATGAATGCATTTTAATGAATGATGGCTTATTTTTTCGAGAAAAAGATTCTCTATAACTTTACTGAAAGAATTTTTCCAAATTTTTCACCTGATCACTAAACCTGTTCGAAAATTGTGAAAAGTAATTATTTTTTTTCGTAATTAAATAGAAATCTTTGATGTTAGCTTCAGAAATAAGCTATCGCTCATTAAAATCCATTTATTTTTAAAAAATTGTTAACGGACGAAAAGAAGAAAATTCGAGTGATTAATAAAAGTTGTTTAACAAATTATTTTTGCAGGTTTCAAGTTTTTGTTTAAGAATAGTAATGCTTTCTTTCATCAATAATATCATTAATAATGACAATTAATTGCTTAACTATCTACGGGTCTCACTACCTTAAGTACTAAATGTATAAACTCAGCACGGTTTTAAAGTAACCTGAGTTTCATTAATTGTTGTGAAATCAGGCCTGTTAGAAGTAACCTGAACTTACTGCAAAATAAAACATGATTTGTCATTAAGTCTCAGTCCTTTTTATTTATGACAATGATATGAAAAAGACCAAATATGCATCAGATAGAAAACGAATAAATTTTCTCTAAATATTATAAATTTCATCCAATCTGTCAATTAAATAAAAGAGTTTCGTTTTCACTAGAAAATTGTCATATCGAAATTAAATTAATCCATTGAAAAGTGAAATAATTGTAGTTATATAAGGAATCGACTAAAAAAAATTAAACTCCAAACACGTTTTCTAAGAACGCAACGTACTAAGATCCTATATAAAGTATCTTCAGTAGAATATGATTACTCTTATTTTAATCGGTAAGCACATTGAAATGGCAATTAGTGTCTGCAAAAACAAAAGACCGATTAAGTTCTTAAGCCATGACGTTGAGATAGCAAATTGAATCTTGAAAGGAAGCTCTCGGCAAGCACACGTATTATATTAATAGTTTATATTGCTCTCCTTGCTTCTCAACTTCGCACCCCTTCGCTCGTCTGTAAGATCAAACGACGTCAGTGAACGTCGTATCGATCATGAAATGCGGCAGGATTGGTAACACTGGTGCATAAGAACTTTATTCGTATATACGTCGAACATGTCACAGAATGTTCGAATGCGAACCTTTCAATATTTACCGATAACGAAATGAACTCTTTTTTAGAACGAGCTATTCTTGATAACGATGGAAATTGGATAATATTCATTGTTAATATAACTTCTGTTTGAGTAATATTGATCTGAGACAGAACAAAAGTAACAATGATATTCATCTGTATACTTGGATGCTGCATAGATAGATACATTTATGTACCAAAAATAGCAATCAGCATCTGAAAACTGTAGATGTATTTGTATAGCGTATCTTAGATTAGGCTCGCAAGTTAAAGGAGCATCAGAGTTTTTTTATTTTTAAATTTAATATGATAGTAGTCAATGTGTTTACATTAAACAAAGATAAAGACAATGTTATCCCTTTCAGTCACGCATTTTTCTTCTCACTGAATAAACGTCTGAAATATCTGGGAAAAATTTACTCGGGGGGTTTTCAGGTTCGCTAAATACGAATTTAATCTTAGTTTTCAAAATTTCAAAATGGCGGACGACTTTTTCAAAACAAATAACTGCTTGGAAACCTTTACTCGAAGGTTTTCGGGATCATTCAATAGGAATTCGATGGCAATTACCAGAAATTCAAAATGGTGGTTCGAATATGGCGGAGATGAAAATTGAGAATCCGATTATTTTTCTCGATTATCTCGTTCTCAGTTTTGTACGAGTTATCGGATAAGTACATAATGTTCATATAAGCGTCTTCCAATTATATACTCGCCGTTTTGAATCCTTAAAATCTATTTTCATTTCTGTATTCAACGGCCTCGAAAATCATCTAGTAACTTTTTTCAAGTAAATTCAGTCGATTTTCCTTTTTTTTCCGCCATACTAGTTCCGCTATTTTGAATTGTTGAAAATTAATATCAGATTTGTATTTAGCAACCACAAAAACCTCTGAGAAATTTTTTTTCATTCGAGTTTCGTCGATTTTAAATTTTTTATCCGGCATACTAGATTCGCCATTTTGAATGTTGAAAACTAATTTCAGATTTGTTTTTAGCGACCTCAAAAACCCCAAAGTGCCTTTTATCAAGGGTATTCCGTCGATTTTCAATTTTTTGTTTGCCATATTAGATCCAATATTTTGAGTTTTTGAAAACCGATATCAGATTTCTATTCAACGACCTCAATAACGTATAAATAATAACTTACCCGTTTTGGGTTGTATGGAATTATTTTTCACAAACGCTTCTTTAAAAAAAAAAAAGTTATTTTTTAGTATATTTTTCTTTATAATTAATTAACTATAACATTTTAATATATCCGATGGCTTGTAATCAATAAATCAATGCCTTAGAAAATGAAAACATGAAAGACAGATTTTTAAATGTGAAAAACTAACGGAAGAAAGGTGGGTCGTTGAGCGATACACTGTGTCGGAAAGGATTAAATAATTTAACACATGTTCTTCATAAATAGAAACTGACGAAGCATTCATTTTTATTTAGACCCAAACTATAGGTCTGACGAACTATTGAATGTGGTCAGTTATACTAACACATATGCAATATACAGAGTGTCGAAAAACTGAAATATTTTATACTTAGACTCTGTCTAATATTTTCAACAAAAACGTTTATTATTACAATTGCACTGAGGCATCAAATTTGAAGAACGAGCCATTGAATTTCCTAAAAAAATAGTATATTTCTTTATTTTTTTGCTATTTTAAAAAAAAAAAGAGAAATTTTACAACATTTTTTACTAGAAAATGACCGTTTTGAGCAAGAACATGTTTTTTAATGCAATAAATGACTACGAACGTTTTATTAGGTTAGTTTCAGTATTGGGGGTGAATTCAACATTTTTTCCTGCAAATATGAGCCTTTCAAAGCCGATAACATATAGTAGATAAAACGTAGCTATCGAAATTTTTCGCTACAAAAAATTCTAATATTAAGAATATTTGTGAAAATTAGTTATTTTCGATACAAAGCCGAAAAACCAGATTTTACGGCCCGAATGCGATACCAGCGTACGAGGATCAGCGAAGCCGGTTTTAGCCGAACATTATTTTTCGGTATTGAAATCTGTAAAAATTTGTTTTCGCGGACTGCATTTAGGCCGTATATGGATTATGTTTTTGACAGCGCAGATTTATGTTTCACGTGATCCGTGAAATTTCATTTTACAGACCAGAAGTAGGTCGTAAAATCGGATTTTACGGCTATAGTCCCCGACCCTGGGGACTCCGGTATTAAATGGTAGCAATTTCAAGAGAATCAGATATCAATAATGCAGAATCGTTGATATTCCATAATCTGTATTCAAAGTTTGGCATTGTAGATTCAAATTTCAACAAAACGGCCAAAGAATGGTACTTCATGAAAATTACCACATTGACCAGGAGTTTCAATCGATTAACGATCGTGCCAGTGAACCGGTTCATGTTCTGCACTTTCCACCTATTAAAAATGTAATTAGATATTATAAGAAGCTTGAAACTCAATTATGAATAAAGAGAAGCACCACGCGGTATCCAAACGACCAAGTGTCATGCCGAATTGCGGCTAACGAATTTTCCTACAATGCGAATTAATGAATCAAACGAAAACTTTACTAATTGTAAAGCATTTTTTTCAGAATTTCAATTTTTAGAAATATATGGACATATCCAGATTTTGCCTAGCCCCCAAAAACGACGGAAACGCCTTTGAATAGGTCTTTTTAAAACGGAGCCACAGATGCCTCAACAAAATAGCTTATTTAAAGTAACGTATAGTAATGATTGTTTTTTTTTTTGTTTTTGAATATTCAATATGTGTAAAATCTGGATATGTTGGTAGATTCCTAAATTTTATATTATAAAAAAAAGCTTTACATTTACTAGACTTTACTTTAAATAAGCGATTTTGTTAAGGCATCTATTGCTCCGTTAAAAAATAACCGATTCCAAGATGTCCACATCGTTTTTCTCGGTCAGACAAAATCCGGATAATGTTCATAGATCCCTAAAAAATTATATAATACAAAAACTCTTGACAGTTACTAGACTTTACTTAAAAGAAAAACAATTTGCGCAAGGCATTGTCGTTCTAAATCGACCGATTCAAAGGCGTTCACGTCGTTCTTGTCATTTTTCCCGGTCGGACGTAATCTGGATAGATATGTTCGTAGATCCCTAAAAATTGCTTTACCCATTCATTTGCATTGTAGGTAAATTTGTAGGCCACAATTCGACATGACACTTGGTGGTTAGGTTCCCTTCGGAGTATTTGTGTTAATACTTTTAGTATTATGATTACATTTTCTACTATATTATTATATTAATATAATATATATATTTTTTAGATGCTGCGTGGTTCTTGTCTTTATTCATAATTGAGTTACAAGATTCTTCTAAATTCTAGTACCTTTTTTGCCAGGTGTACATGCGGACAAGAACCAATTTATTGGCAAGCTCGAGTTAATCCATTTAAACTTCTGGTCAAATATAATTCCAAGAGAAAGTAATTAAAATATAAAAAATTCCGCCATATGGGATTCACCTCTTGGATTTTCTAACCCTGACCTCACATTAGTAATCAGATACCCTACAGACCCTCCAATGAACATTTTCAATCAAACACAATCGACTACTAATAAGCAGAATTTCTCGAAATCCTTAAATATAAGATTGAACAATAATTTATCCAGCATTATGGTAACACAAACAAGTATGCCCTTAATCGAAGTAGAATAGCTATTTTGAAAAGCTCCTATTTGCAGGAAAAAATGTTGAAAGCAAACTATCCCCATATTTTTTAAGTATAAGTATTATTAACACATTTTTAGTGGTTTATGGCGCAATTAAACTACTTTCCTAGTCATAATCGGTCATTTTCTAGAACAAAAATCATGCAAAAATCGTGATTTTTTATGAAAATTTACCAAAAAAGATTACTGGATAATATTTCTCATTTTTTTCAATGATTGTATCATATAGAACATACCAAACAGCATCTAGAAAATGTGGCGTCATTAAAACTAGCAGCGATTTCATTAGAATTTGAGAGCTTAAAGTCGCTGTTCAATTTTGTATTATTCAGATGTTATAATGAGTTACGAGAAGGTCCAGACACGAAATCAGCCATCGTTCAAAAAATAACAACAAATTATTTCCTTAGTGATTTTTGAGGAGTAATTCAATTGTAATTTAATAAAAATTGTGAACAAACAATAAATTTATTTTCTTTTCTAGAAAAGAAAATGTAATTTTTCCATATCCACTGTAAATATTTAGAAAATTTGTTTTTACGTTTACCCGATTTTTTTTTAATTGTTGAATTATTTTAAAAGCATGTAATAACATTTTCAAATTCCAAAATTATTGGTCTAAAAAGTTGTTACACTTTTTATTGTGGTACCACTGAATTCCTTGCTTTTTCGTAAGTAAAAGTGTTTTTCCTTCATTTGTTTCTTGTCCATCGGATATGTTAATCAACAATAAAATAAATGAATAACGTTTCTAATATTTTAATATGTTGATTTGGTGCAATCTACGATTTTGTTTATAAATATTCAAATCAAATTTGCGAAATGGTTGTTACTTATGATGGCAGTAGAAATTCGGAAAATAATTTTGTTGTTTTAAATTAATTTATAATCATCCAAGATTTCAGAAAACTTATCTATAATTATGCTGGAGGACCAAATCCCGATATTTTGTAAAAACTATAGCATATCTGTTGAGATAAAGTAGCTTGTGAATTGTGTGAAATGCCGAACCTCCGGTCTGCGAGAAAAGAAAGCCTGAGATCGTGAGGGAGGAGCCCATTAGTGGGATTGACGACCAAAAACCATTGTGATGCAGCCTCAGGTTTGATTGTAACTTTTATTTTTATAACACTTTGACAGACTGACATTTTAGGAGTAAAACTATAGTTGTAAAATGTAAGAGTTACTAAGTAATCAACCTCTGTGGTAAATACATTCTGTAGAAGTGAAAACATTTTCCACAGGATGAAAATCTAGCAGCTAGAGGTAAATGGAACAGTAATTACCAGTTTAGGCAAAAAGGTAATACAATAATAATAATGGGTCTTTGTAGTAGGAAGATAAATTGCGCACAAAGGGCGATACACAGGGAAAGCGGCTTTGCGGCATAACTCATTTACATAAATTCTAAATGTTTAATTACATAAGTTATCAGTACACCACTTTAGGACTCTCTTAAGACCGATGTAAGGAAATAATGAGATACGAATTATTATATGTTATGAAGGATAGAAAAAAATATTATACATGTTTATATATTAATATCTCTAACAAATTGTATAACATTAAAATCATTAAGACCACGATAACTTCTTAATCGTGGAGTGCTTTCAATACACTACCTCTAATAACAAGTACCGTAGCATGCGAGCGTGCTGGTTGTGGTGTTCCCGCCGGGACGAGTTTTTTCATATTTGTTTACGAGCGTCACACATTTATTTGCGAGCACGTTAAATGACGTAAAAAAGACGCAAGATAAATATTGGCACAATAACAGATATTGTTTATCATACCATTTTTAATTGCCTTTATAGATCTATTACGTAAATGTTACACCCTAGTTGACGAACATTTTGAAGTTCAGGTACTCTCCATGTGCTCTGCAATTGACAGCACTGTAAAAACAATAGTTACATAATCTTCACACATACCTGATTACTGAAACATACGTGTTCCTAATCTGTGTTGACTGGGAAGGTACCGAAATGGAATCCATCGTTTTGTTACATTTTGTATCGAAAACTGACCACATTTTATTGCTCACAAACTTACATTATACAAGTTTATTGATAATATAGTACGGTGTTGTTGAACAATAAAACAAAAATTTGCGTTTAAAAGGCCGTACCACCATTACTAGTAAACTTCAAATTTTATCTCAAGCGGTAAAGAAATTTTTCAAAATGCATCACCATAATCATTTTAATACAAGTTTATTTGTAAAAAATAGGCCAATATTGATAACGACTTTCTACTAGGATTACTGTATCGTACATTACATTTTTACATTATAGCAGTCTGGGGGTGTTATGTTTTACGGGATTCATTTTCTTTCTTCATCAAACATTGTTTGTAATACTGCAACATTTTATATTACAGATTCTGCTATTATATTGGCACATTTTTCTTCTTACAACTAATAAAGAACACCATGAAAAAATATAATTTTGGATTACAAAGAGAAAATAACCTTAGAGATTTTGAAAAACCTCTTTTTACAATAACACTGAGATATGTTCACAGTACAATCGCTTGTTTCGAAACAGTTGAACACAATTGAGTTATACGTCTGAAAATTTGCAATGACAAATAAAGATTCCCATTTAAGATTTGCGAATTCGGCCTACCCATCTGGGTATTAATTTGTACGGAAGTTTTCAGATTTGGTAACAAAATACTTAAGGAAATTACAGTTGTTTTTACTAACTTATTAATATTAATAAATATTAAGTTGACATTACAGTTCGAATTGAATCAATACGCTGTACACTGAAATGGGTGTGACAGACGTATTCTCTGCGGTAGATGCAAGATTAAAGGAACCGTGTGGAGTATAGTACATATGCTGTATCTGCCTGCATAACTCACATTCCGTTTTAATGAAGCTCTCCGCCCCATTAAACGTAAAATATTATAAATGATTCTAAACATATATTTTATCATATATTACATGTTTAAAACTACGATATAAACATATTCAATAACAAGCTTTCTAATGTAACAAATTTGTTAGCGCTTACTACAGCGTATTATTTATGTTATTTGTAAACATCAGATACAAACAAGAAACGAGGAACCCGCGTTTCCAGAAAGATGAACCTAATTTTACTATTCCTTGCATATTTAGAAAATTATTGCAAGCTATATAAAAAGCTCAATGTTTCTCTTCAACATTACTCGGATAAAAATCAACTTTTATTCTATACAATAATTTCTCGAACCTGGTACAGATTATTTCCCTAATTTTTTTCCCTAAGTGTTTCGTATGAAAATCGAACATCAACCAAATTGAAAGATATGTACCGTACTATTTTCAAGGTTGCTCTTTTCAATAGCGTTATCAAATTTCAGCTATCTTAATTAAAAAATTAAATATAGCGATTTAAATGTAAAAAACGCAAAAATTCGGTTATACTTTTGAATAAAACATTTTTTTCTCATCGAAAGAGTATTTTCGGTCCCAAAATTCCTTCACTAAAGGTGAAGAAAATAGTTGTATTAAAATATATTTTAAAAATATTAACTAATTAACATTGTGATCACAAAATGACGATGACAGGGAGTAATTTCTTTTTAAAAGTTAACAAATTTTTTTCATAAAAACTATAAACTTTAGACAAAATTTGCTAGGAATGAAACTGTCTGAGAACGTATCAAAGAGTATACCCAAATTTTTTCAGATCATTGTTGATTTTTTAAATTTTCGGAGAAACGAAATTTTTGAAAAACTCGTTTAAAAAATCTGCAAAAATTTTAGTGTATTCTTTGACAAATCGTAAGATAATTTTGTTCTAGGGAAATGTTGGCTAAAGTCTATAGTTTTCGAGAAAAGAAATTATTATTCTTAAAATCTAGGAATGATTAATAATTTTGTTTCTCAAAAACTATAAACTTTAGAGAAAATCTTCTTAGAACAAAAATATTTTAGAATTAGTCAAAGATTACTCTAAATTTTTTTTTTAGATTTTTTAAATGACTTTTCACAATTTCGATTTTTTTAATTTTCGAAAAATATCAAATTGTATCAACACATTCTAAAAAAAATTGAGAATATTCTTTGACACATTCTAAAAAACTTTGTTCTCACAATATTTTTTGTAGAGTTTGCAATTTTCATGAAAAAATTTTGTTTTAAAAAGAAAATTCTCACCGTGGTCGCCATTTTGTGATCATGATGTTATTCTTTTAATATTTCAATAATATCTTAATACTCTTTCTATGAGAAAAAAATGTTTTATAAAAAAGTATACCCGATTTTTTGCGTTTTGTTGACATTTAAATCGTTATATTTAATTTTGTAATTAAGATAGCTCAATTTTGACAATTTCATTGAAATGGCCGATCTGGAAAATAACAAGGCACATACATTTCAATTGTGTTAAAATTTAATTTTCATATGAAATACTTTGAAGTAGTAAATGTAATTGAAGTAGGAAATGTGTCCTTCCCGACGTTAGTGGATTAAGTATTAGGGTAAAATGGAAAAGTACAATTTCGAATCTCATATCACCTGAGTCTGTAAGTTTAACTTTTAATGGTCCGAAAAATTATGTGAAGGCCGAAATCTGTAGGACAACATCATCAGCATATCTTTTCGTAAGAGTTATCCATGAGAAACAGCCAATTCTCAATAAAAAACTTATTCGCAAGCGTTATTTCGAATTGAGTCTGAGTCATTTTTACAAAAAAAAAAATAACCATTTCATGGATTTCCCCTTTGGTGTCTGGACATTTGCTACATTACTATTCGAATTCATCCTAAAATTATGACTTTATAAAGAAAATTGAGAGTCTTAGGTTTAAAATGAGTACTTATAGATTAAAAAATAATGTTCTTGAAGCAGAGTTATCGTAATTTGAGAGGACATTTTTTTTACTGAAAATCAAACAAAAGTACATTCTTGAATATAATTGTTTAAAAATTTATCGATGATCTACATCGCATTGAATATTGCACGTCTCCACAGTAATGAAATCTATACGCCTATACAAAAAATTGTCGTTTTAACGTTATATTAGGCTTTTATTAAGGTTGCAGAGATATTACATAGAGTTTACAATGTAATACTATATTATTACACTTTAACATTGTTTTAAGCTTTTGTTAAGGTTACATGAATGTTTCATATCCCTAATTGCACAGAACTTGTTGCATTAAATTTACGGAAATCTTACGTTGTAAAATTGTATTATGGTTATTCGTCAATGTGGCCTTAATCATTAAGATTATGGAAATATTACTTATACGTCAAAAATTTGTATCAAGATTACCGAGAAGTTCCCAACAATGTAGGGGATAAAATTAGACTTTAACATCGTTTTAAACGTTTATTTAAGATTATGTTAATATTACACGTTCATATATAATTATCAGATGTGGTATTATATTAATGTTAATAGAAGGTTAGAATTTAATCTTAAGAAATAATGTTAGTGCGTGGTAGTACAGAACCATGAGTTGACTTTACAGAGACATTCCCACATAACGTTGCATCAATATTATACTTTAATATATATTTTAAACTATAATTTGTGGTCATGTAAATGTTACACGTATATTTCATAAAAGGTTGAAATTTAAGCTTAACAATAATTTTAATGCAGTGTTCCAACAATTGTAAAATTTAACATAGATTCTAGTATACAACTAACAATTAATCAAGTTTACGACTTTTTGCCTACGATGTGCATTAGCTTGCAATATGCTCAAATTTGAAATTTGCTGAATTGTTTCAAACACCTTGCGTCGTAATCACTTGGATTCCTAAACCGCTAGACTTTGTCAAACCATTTACAACTCCAACTTATCTTGAAATGGACAAAATATTCTTACCAATTTAATTTTTACTTGCGTAGATATATACATATAAACCATTTACTTTCTTTACTTACTTTTTTTTAATTTTTCGTTTCTTTTCTAATTGATTCATTACTTTTATATTCAAAATGTACACAATCTTCATACATAATTGATAACTGAAATATACGTGTTCCTAATCTGTGTTGACTGGGAAGGTACCGAAATGGAATCCATCGTTTTGTTATATTTTGTATCGAAAACTGACCCTGGAGACATAGGAATTAATGAATTAAATACCGAAAATTATCAATTTGTATTATTCATTACGTTCAACAACAAAATGTTTCATGAATAGAAAAATAATACTTCGACCGTTATTTACTACATTACTCACTACTTCCGATCTTCTTTATGGTCAGTGATATCAAGAAAATAATAAACAAAATATTATTGTTTTAATAATTTCTTTTGATGTAATGCTAGGGAAAAAAAGAACGAAAAGTTTTATGTTTTTTCCTAGCTATGCAATAGTGACCTGAGATTTGACCTTCACCGTAATCTTCAATGTCATTACAAGGTCAAATTTACTTTAAAACGATTTTTAAAATAACTTTTTAAATGAAGTTTGATCTTGAAATAACATTCAAGATCACACTCAAGGTTGAATCTCAGGTCACGATTGAATAGCAAGGAAAAATATCTAAGACTTCTGTTTGGAACTTTTTTCCCGAAAGTCGATTCCTCTAAAATTATTTGGATATTTCCATACATTTGGACAGGTGCAGGTCGAAAACACGACAGGTACAAAAGCCGCCAGGTCTAAAAACCGACCCAAAAAACGGACACTTGAAAAAATGACTATCCGCTTGTCTATTTTTTTATGTGCCGGCTTGTTGACTGCCAACTTTATGACTGCCGGTTTTTTGACCTGTCGGCTTTTTTATTTTGTCGGTTTATCGACCAGTGCCAATTAGGATCACATTCTATATAAGTCTAGTATTCTTCAAACCTTGTCGCACTAAATGAATCGGTCCATGCAAAATGGGCACTAAGTCCATATAGATAATTGTTGGGAAAACGCAAAAAACTGATTTACTTTTCTTGCAGAATGAAAAATAAAAATATTATTTAATAGAACTGTTGCTTTTATGCACTTACAATGGTACAAATATCGTTCTATGCTTAAAGTTAAAGAGGATTTTTAATAATTATAAAAAATATCAGTGGACTTAGGTCCCTTTTTGCATGAATCACGAGTAAGATGAAAAAAAGTAGTAATTTTATAACGCAGCTAACTAATTTATTTGCAAAAGTATAATACAATGTATAATTACATTTTGCGGTGTATTAAGAACTTAATTCATTATCTTTTTCATCAGTAGGCCATTATGTCAGGGAGTTGTAGAAACCCTAGATATAATATGAAATACGCACGAATAGTAAGAGACCGACGTTAAATTACAATAGTTCCGAAAGATTATTGTTATTTGTAAATACAGTAAGTATGTGTGTAATAATCAGTAAACAAATCTCTCTTAATACGAATAATTTTGAATTATTCATATTTAATATTTCAATACTAAACATTGTGGTAACATGATTTTCGAATATGTTAACATAACTATATTTACCAATATGGATAGTATACAAAACTGGTACTGTATTAGTTGTTCGCCAGTGTAGTTGCAGCTATTATGTAATAGTATTAGATTATATATTTATATATTTCTTATAGTATACAACTACAACGCGTATCCTACAATATATCTTGACAATTTATAGTGGTAAAATATACGACATGTATTTATTGGCATATATTTTACCGCAATAAGTACCTAGTATTAAATACTATCTTTTACTACATTTTTTTCTCAGTGTAAATAATACGCGATATAAAAAATGTCACTTCCAATTTATGCAAAAAGGGACCTAAGCCCTGGACTTAGGGCCCTTTTTGCATAAATCGGACATCAGGAAATGAAGATTAATAATTTAAATAATTGCCAAATGATAGACCGGAGCCTAAAAAGTAAGAATTTATCATTATCTCAATTTACCCAAAAATGGACTTAGTGCCCTTTTTGCATGGACCGATTCAAATGTACTATGCGTTTTTTGCCATTAATCTTATTAAGTATATTAAGATTTCTAATTACTTGTGTTTCGTTAAAAGAAGGCAAGAAAGTCCTCTTTATTGTTTTGATCGCTGCACTAACATTAATTTAATGAGAAATTCACCGGAATTTTCTCGCTGACATATTGCAATGAGCCTTATAAACTTTGATTTCATGATTAATAAAGAGATCGTAAAATGTATATTGTACCATTTTGGAAAATCACCCTTTTCTACCTAATATAACGGATGTTAATCATTGACGGAATTGACTGTCTCCGTTCGCGCAACTACCGAATTCGAGTCGTTTATACCATAAACTTCTTACTCGGCGGAAATTGCTGAATTTCCGCCTTCTTACAAAATGCGCTCTGCAGGCGAAATAAGCGATATAGAAGAGAAACTTCGGCAAGAAACATTATGTTCCTGGAAAGTTGAGGAACTGTGATTGAATTAAAAAATATTTGATAAAGAAATTAACCAACAAAAAAGTTTTCTTAGATAAGTAAAAATAATTCTTAGCAATAAGATTTATCTAGATTCTTTAAATGGACCAACATTTCACATCCGTGCTCATAATTATGTTAAAAAAGTGTACATTATTAAGAATTGTAATATTTTCATGAAGTATTAACACATTAACGCCCAAAGGACACTTTTCTTCCTTCTACTTCAATCGAGTATTTTGTATCAAAATGGAAGTTAATAAAAATGAAGAGATACATATCCTACTGTTTTCTAGGTCGCTCTTCAAGATTCCGAGGACAAAATTGAATTTCGCCATTAGGAATTCCAATATGGCGCCGAATTTGAAAAAAATGTCAAAAAAATTGGGAAATATTTATTCTTACCAATTTTTTTTTTGAGCCCTTAGAATATTGGGATTATATTGAAACTCTGAATAAAGGTGAACAAAATATTTCAATTTTAAGGAAAAATTTTACTTCTATACTCTACATCATTCTAACGACCTCAAAATGGCTGCAACAATGAACATTTTTTTGAAATTTTCTGGACGTTCTAACTTAAAAACAACTAACTAACTTGAATACTGGACTGACATTGACGCAAAAAGAAGTCACCGTTGGGCGTTAATGGGTTAAGATGCGTTACTACATTTCCTTAAAGCGTAAATATAATTAAATTTTTATGATACCTATTACAATACATAAACAACTTCTCCAACACAATGTGCTACAGCTTTCACGCATTTTATTCTTCAATGTTTTATATATCGTAAAGTTCAAGATTTTGTGACTTGCGCAGTTTGCTCATTCGTGGCGTGTAAACGTGAAATTCGAGAGGTGCCAATAAAGTCCTGTTACCGTACACTTTTCCTCGAAAAGGATATTTGCCATGTTTGAAATGAAACGGTAACTTCTCTTAAAGTTAAAGTGCTGGAATTTCAGTAGTTTGCGCTTTTTCCTGAAATGGTGTTCCTTTCATTCTCTTCCGTATCAGACAGGTACTTAAGGTACTTCTCTATTTTTTCAAAACAAATCAAATTCTCCTGAAATTCTACGATCTGAAATAACCGCATTTCAACATTTGTTTATACTTGTTTATTTAAACTCTAAAATAGTACAAAATAATTTACATGTTAAGAATTTTAATTGCTTTTAAATACGTTCAAACCATATGATTGAGCATATAATTATGGCCTCTACTCAATATTCTGACATCTTGTCGAATAACTATTCTCCAACTATTTACTATCCGCATATAATCGAATATAATTCTGGGTATCTATCAGCAAAATATACAATATATAATAAGAGTATCAGATACTTCGAAAAAGTCTTTTTAGAATAAACGACTCGAGATCTCTTTTTTCGGTGCAAAGTGTCTCAATATCTGAGAGATTATTTGCGTTTGTCGTTCATAAATAAGACATTTTATGACTTTTAACCTGACGGCGGAATACTGAGGACGGAAAAGGTGTCTGCATTTAAGACGCTTTAGTTAATTTGATACGTTTCCATGTAGAGACATTTGAAATCTATGGCACATTGTCCATTTGAGCATCTTCGGTAACTCTCGTCTAGAAGCTAACATAACTTATTCTATTGATGGTTTCAAATGTTTCAACAGCCGGTTTTGGTTAGTCGCCTCGTAATTATTTTGGAATCACACTGAACAATGCCATTGAAATAAATCAAAAATGTTTCTTGTTTGTAACGGTCACTATACTAAAAATAATAAAAAGTATTAAGAATAATAAATAACAAATCTATTAAATAGTATTTTAACGTTTTCGGTCCAAATATTTGAGACGCTCCTCAGAAAAGTTGAGTTAACCCATTAAGGACCAAACGGACACTTTTCCATGGAAGTTTTCAACATCCGTTTGTCACGTATTTCCGGTACTGAAAAAGTTCCAGACCCCTAATTAATGACGTGAAGTTGACCAAACTTTACGAATCTGCGATTAAAATTTAAGAAAAATGCAAATCCAAATCGCTGTGTTTGATTATTTAAAAAAATAAGCTAGTACTAGAATCGGGGCTTGATGTAAAAATGTTTACACTACTACGTTTTTTTCCAAAAATGAAGATTCCAGAACAAGATTATCTTTCATAATCTGATATCTTAAGACGTCCTTGATAAGAAATGCATTATTTAACTTTATTAATTCAAGCAGCGACTCTCAAAATTCATGATCGACGGTCCAAAACCCCATATGTATAAATTATTATCAAATTGAAAACAAATTAAAATTTTTTTCCGACAATTTGTGTTTGCCATTTTGAATGTATAATGTTGTTAAATAAATTTGTTACCAGGAACATAATTTAACTTCCAGGTTTTCGAGTATGCAAGAAAATCTTGTTTTAGAATCATTATTTTCGGAAATAACGAAATAGTATCAACATTTCGTGAAATTAAAAATTTTGACAACAACATTTTGAAGTTTAAGGTCCATGGATGCTTTTTATTCAGTTTACCGAGATTTCTTTGTCCGATTTCAATGCAAAAATCACAGATTCGTAAAATCCGATAAATTTCACGTCTGAAATAAGTGGTCTAGAATTTGTTCTATCCCGGAAGTATAAGACCGACGTTGAAAACTTACATGAAAAAATGCACGTTTAGTCCTTAATGGGTTAAGCTCAATGAAAAAAAAACAAGGGAAATTATAAGTCTTAAATAATTTTAAAAAATTAAGAGGAGAGGTTGAAGGTTACTCTTTTCAAAACTCTACAAAAACGACCGAAAATCATTTCACTTCTCATCATCTATTGCAATATAAAAAAAGTATTATTTAGGTATTATTAGACAGGGCTGTTGTAATACATTTTGTAATAAAGTTTTGTTTTACAATATTTAAATTCTTTGATCTAAATCTGAATTCCGAAAGTTTAATTTAACACATAAATAACAATTTTTTATATTGCAGTGGACAGTGAGAAGGGAAATTCATTTCGGATTAGGAGGATTTTTAAAATGAGGAACCTTCATCCTCTCTTAATTTTTTAAAAATAAATCAGACTTATATAATTTCCCTTGTGTTTTTTTTTTATTAAACTTGTCAAAAATAATTGGACCGAAATCGTTAAAATATTATTTAATATATTATTTTTTATTCTTAATAATTTTTAATATTTGTAAGATAGTGACCGTTATAACCAAGAAACATTTTGCATTTATTTAATGCTGGAAAAGTTTGCACTAAAACTACAAACCGAACATGAATATTTACCCATTTTTTACATAATCGATGTACTTTTAGGTTATGTATCGAAGAGTTTACATAGACATTCAAATTGCGATTATAGACTCGAGACACTTCTATCCTCTTAAAACAAAGTCATTTATAATATTTCCTTATCAGACACCCGTTTTGCATTGTACAGTAAGAATTAAGTTTTGAACAATAAAACTTTGCGGGTCAGTCTATAAAACAGCAATATTTTTACGCTATGACTCGCCCTTTGGCATTGTACGAATCATTTTTGTTTCTATCTTTGTATCCCTATGTATCTTATTGCCAATAAAGTCGATTATTATTATTATTATTATTATTATTATTATTACTTATTTATAAATTAAAAGTTTCTTAAAGTTTTAATGACATTATTATTAAAATACTAAATATGAAATTTATTTAATAATACAACAATACGTATTTCACTTCTGGAAAATTCATATATATATATATATGATCCCGTATAACAGGGCTTATGTCTTTAGAAAAGCAATAGGAGAATAAAAGTATAAATTTGGTTGCCCTGAAGGGTGCCAGAGAACGTCCTCAAACATGTGTGCTGTATGGGATAAAGTTAGCAGGATTAAAAGTTAATGCATTTAATTTACGTCACTTATACCTGATCAACAATGAAGTATATACTCTCTTATAGTTTAAAACGTTGAAATAGTCGGTGAACATACACAGTACTAAGTATTATCCAATTTGAGTTTGTTAATCGTATTCGTCAGCAAGTTAATTACACATATCATGTTTGAGAAGAAAAGTAAGTAGTTATAGATCTGCCAGTTGAGTTATAAAGAGAGAGGCAGAAGCATTCGCAGTTACCCTTATTATGTTACACTATCACTTAAGTAGTAACAGCATCCAAAACACTTGCACCGCATTTGCACTGTTTCAAAGCGGTTACTCTAACTACTTATTGTTTTCCAGAAAGTTCGTAAACTAAACATTTTCTCTCAAAAAGTCACAGGATATCAATAACCTACTTGAATATTTTCCGTTAATTACCGATATGTTCATCTAAAAATATTATTTTCTACGATATATGTTGTTCTTTGGGATATATAAGGTTTCCTCGAGTAATCATCCATGTATAGATTATGTATGGAATCGAGTATGCAGAATCTATACATAATCTATGCAAAACGTACACAAAATGTATAGGGGCGGGGCGAAGCAGCGAGGATTTTTTCCGTGTATCATATCTCTCCTTGAATTTTGTATTTAGGTTAATGCATAATATCATTTGATAGGTAATTTCATGGCCAATATTTACATTCATATTAGTTACGGTATATTTTTTACAGATGGCCAGCTATGGCCAATTTAAAAAACTTAAAAAAACACGGGGCGAAGCGGCGATACCGGTGTGAAGTGGCGAATCTTTATTTTTAGAGGTGTCTGAGACGGCTCTAATAAAATTAAGAGCAAGTCATAACATTTTAAGTTATTATTGTTTGTTTTAATAAAAATAAAATGCCACGATGGTGGAATGAACTCTTCAGATATATCAAAGTTTCCAACAACAGTAAAAAAAAATTGCATCTTCGGAGACTTTGAATACTCGTATTATATCAGGATGACATATTTTAACTTCGTCTTTAGTTACTCAATGCATTCATCAAAAGGGAATTCTAAATTAAAAAATAATCACGGAGTAGAGACATCAGGGAAAAAATTTCGCCGCTTCTCACCAAAGTCTCATTTGGATTTTCAGGTTCGATATCTCATTACAAACACACAAAAAAGGAACAATTATGTTTATAAATGTTTTATAAATAAGTCCAAAAAATATACTTTTAGAATAAATATATAAATAGTGATTATTAAACTGCCTAAATGAAAATATTGATCAATCTGAGCACAAAGTGCAGGAAAATGACTTGAAAATGTTGTTTAAAAATTACATTTCTCACTCCCAAAGGTAGGTAAGAGAACAAAAAATGAAATATCATGCCTCAAAATGTGTAAACAAAGAAACCACATATCATATTTTACAATCAGCATGATCATAATGGAAATATTTGAGACTCGTCACTTCGCCACGTTCGCCGCTTCGCCCCGTCTACTCCTATAAAAAATAATAATTATAAAAATTTAATGTACTAATAATAATAAGTTTTATTTAACCAATTTCGATGTCTGAAAAATAAATACATTTGATCTAATGATTCTGCGACCTGGGTTGAAATTTCAAGTGACGGAACGAAGATATCGAAAAATAAAGGCACATAAAAAAATTCAACATTTCATTATAAATAAAACTGCTACCGACATCCGACTTCAACACTGATATCCGCTAATCACTGGTAACATTTTCCTGGATTACCAGGAACTGTCAAATATCGCCATGAAAATCGTCAGTAGCTTCAAATCTGAAAATGTAATCCAACGATAATCCGTAAAAAATCAATAACACAAGGAAAGAAATTACAGTTTACTATTATTTATTTAATTCTTTTATTTGATAATTTAGTTCTTATTTTAAGGAGGTTGGTATGGTTAAAAATTAACAATGAGATTCTGACGTAAAAATTTCTAAATTAATTCCCTGAAAAATTTGAGTCATTTGGATTATACCTAAGTGTTGAGAAATTATGAAAAACATTTTGTGCCTATTAACATGGTGTCTTATGTAAAATGTAATTTTTCATGTCTTTATATGCGAGACTTGCACAGAATTAACAAATAGATTTGCTTAACCCTTTTCGTCCCAAAAGTCCGGAATTTGGACACAACTTTCAACGATGTAACTTTTGTTCCAATAAGCGTTAAAAAAAATTGAAATAAGTCAAAATCGATAGATTTGGACCTCCCCTTTGAAATGCTGTGGTCAGAATCAGCCCAAAATTTCAGAGAAAAAAGTTATGATCATTTTTTCGAAAAAAAATACTGATTTTTTCGACGTTTTTTCCCAATAATTGCGTTTTTTGACATTGAAAAGGGTAGTGCTGATCATTGCAAAACATGTTAATCGAGTCTTTTTGCTCAGACCATTCTTCTCCCGTCGGATTTTTTTTCAAAAAACAAAATGGCGGCTTCAAGATGGAGTCTCCAAGTTGTAATTTTACATTTTCTCCTACAAATATTGCTTATTTGACCGCGTAAAGGTTCAAATCATGGAGAACTGGGATGAAGAAGTAATTATTATCATTTGTAAATACTTACTCCTGTCATGATTCATTCATAACCTCAAATAAGTCATGTACAATGGGTTTTTACCGATATTTTGTCTGATTTTCACTCAAGTTCTGACGTTTCCGTATCACTATGTACGTATGAAATTGAAAATGACCACATATGATTGTGACCTATGAAGAATTTGTTTATAACCTAAAAATTGAGTGCAGGTCAACCCACATCTTATAGTGCGACATAACTTTCAATATCTGCAATATTGATTTACAAAATATAAAACAAAATACAAAAATAAAAAACAAATATTTCCTCATTACCTCCACGTGTGTTTTGAATACAAGAAAATTAAAATAAAAAAAAATGAAGAAAAGTATTTTAAAAATAAAAAAAGTCGAACTGTACTAAATTTTTAGGTTATAAACCAAGAATTAATAGGTCATAAGGATATATGGTCATTTTTAATTTCACACTTAACTAATATTACGGAAACGTCGAAAATTGTGTGAAAATTAGACAAATAATCGATATAAACCCATTGTATCCAACTAATTTGAGGTTATGACGTTATGAATAAATCATGATGACTCTAGGTATTCATAAATGATAAGAATTACTTTTTCATTGCAATTCTCCATGATATGAGCCGGTCAAATAATCTCGGTCAAATAATCGATATTTGTGCGAGAAAATTCAAACATAACTTCCAGACGCCATCTTGAAGCAGCCATTTTGTTTTTTGAAAAAATCCGACAGGAGAAGAATGGTCTGAGCAAAAAGACGCGATTAGTACGTTTTGCAACGATCAGCACTACCCTTTTCAATGTCAAAAAACAAAATTATTGGGAAAAATCGTCGAAAAAATCAGTATTTTGTTCGAAAAAACGATCATAACTTTTTTCTCTGTAATTTCCGGCTGATTCTGACCACGGCATTTGAAAGAGGAGGTCCAAATCTATCGATTTTGACTTATTTCAATTTTTTTTAACGCTGATTGGAACAAAAGTTACATCGTTGAAAGCTGTGTCCAAAATTCGGACTTTTGGGACGAAAAGGGTTAAAATTAATTTCGATTAAAGAAAAATATATAATAAATGTTCGAGAGAATGATTTAGATCGATTGCATACGCTATATAGGAGAACTTCAATGAAATTGTTGTCAAAAGGTCATTATCGTACAGGTTAGAAGCCATTATTCGACTTCCGAACGGTACTGAACTAGTCAAAATTGGGCGAAAATTGCACTTGACTCCCTGTGTACCATATCAACCTCCTTAATATACCTGCTTTAGTAGAGGTTCGGCTGAAACTGTCAAAAATAAATCACGTGCTTCTTCTTTTCATTGGATCGTTAGTAACGCGGTTGCTAAAGTACGTTGATTTTTAACCTCTATAAAAGTACGTCATAATGAAACGACTAACTAAATTACTAAGTAAAATCATAAAAATAAACAATAATAAAATATAATTTTCCATTTTTTTTCCAATTTTACAAGTTATTTTTAGAATTATACCTGTTGATGATTTCCTAGTGTCACGTAAAAATTCACAATGATCCAGGAGATATAAACATTGAATAACACAAATATTGTCAATACTACAGCATGGACAAATATAGACATTTTGACTATAATAATTATAATAGATTGTTTGTATTAAATAATAAAATAAATATACCTTTTTGTATAAAGAACATACGACATTAGGCTTATTTTAATTAAGCCGAATATATTATAATTTCATATATTTTTGTTCAATGTATACACAGCAAAAAAAAATAATTTCTGAAATTTTAAGAAAATCTGTGTACTGAACAGTCCTTAAATGCTGTTCATAATAGTGTTATTAATGTTAATATTCTTCTTTGAATAGTACTTTGAAAGCTCCATAACATGTTCATGAATTTTCGTGTTGTTCAAATTTTCAAATACTTAGGAAATTTAGAAAATTCAACTTATTTTTATTCATTTTCATTTACATTTTCATTCATTTTTATCTTTGAAAAATTAGTCAAGAGTTTGTTAAAATTTTAAATAATATACAGGTAACCCAAATAGAATTTTTACGCCGGATTGTAATAAACATTAATAATTAACTACAGTATAAACTGAACCTTTAGCAGTTTTTAAATCTATACTGCATTAAACAGACTAGAATGCAGTTAATCCATCTAATAAATATTTAGTTGCCAATGCAAATAAAACTGCATGTTAAACTTACGAAAAAAGTTGCAGTAGATTCACAATTTAAATATAAAGAACGTAGAAAACTTGGTAAGAATGTTTGCTCTTTTCCTTGTTATACTTCTGAATTGAACGTATTTTCTTGTTGACCGAAAACCGTCAATTGCACAGAGATCCTCGAAAACTCATAGAGAAGCTATTCACAGTTCTGGGGCATTTTTCGGCCGATATTGTCATCGGCCAAAATTTCCCTGAAAACAAAGACTTTGTAAAACCCATCAGCAAGAAGTAAATATCGCCTTTTTATAGGTCAAGCCAACGTTTCTGGTTGTGATTGCGGTTCAGAACCAATCTTCTTCGTGAAGTGGAAAATACTCAAGGAATTTAAACGCTTTGAAGAAAATAATCTTGCTCTTTTTATTTCGCTTTGTTGATGAAATACAGCTCATTGGCTGTGCCTTTCTCTTATTACGAAAATTCGCTACAGTATAATTAGTTCTAAAATCATAAATTAATATTCGCAAAATGAGTATCTAAAGGTTACTTGTGAATTTTTTGAAATATAGAACGCTACTAACATAATAGAAAAAATATCTATTGCTTAAAATAAAAATATTACAAGCTGCTAATTATTCATAATGATAGTTCTCGTATATAACTAAAAGCAAAATAAAAAATGATTAAAGTATTAAATGAGCTTGATTATAAGTTACTAAACTGTAAACTTGAACAAGTTATTGAACTAAGCTGGAAATTTGTATGCTACCGTCTCTGAAATCGATGATCTAGAAAGATCGATATTGTCGTATAAAATGAAAGTTAGGGTACTGATCTTTACAAAGACCATAAAAATTGTTTATATTTAAAGCGGTCAAGAAATTTTCACTGTCACGAGTAAACGAATTAAATTAATATAAAAAAATGTAAAAAGTCTTGAATCATGTAAGAAATAATTTTTCTTGTAGTCAAGTTTTTGTGAAGCCCGACCATTTTTTTCTTATTTTACTTTCAATATTTTTTTATGACATGCAAAATGTTATTTAGGAGTAAACAATAGGTGTAAATACTGTTGTAAATGTAACTCAACATAATCATACATCCACTCACATTAAGTTGCACCGTCTCTTTAATGTGAAATTAAATTTCTTTAAAGTTATTATTGAAATTATTGAAATTATTTCCAACTTGCAAAGAGTATATAATACATCATTCTGCACATATATCTTAAAATAATTTAAAGTCTGTTTAGAGATGCTTCATATTCTACCCGCAACCAGAAGTTTACAGAAGAAGATACGTGCAATTCCACAAATTATGTTTTATAACTTCAACGGCTACTCTTCTACTTTATATTTACAGCATTTGTGATATGTCATTGATGCTTCTGTGAGTTTCGATATCAATTTATCTAGTTTTCAAACGCTGCTTATTTAAAGTATTATATTACGTGGTTATTTTATTTCGCATCGTTCGAAAATAGTAACTTCATTATTTATCACATCTTATTAATAACTGTGGAATTAGCGTTTTATACGAAATGTACACTCAAAACTTTTTAGATTTAAATCTGACTTTTTGTAAAATGAGTCGATTTTATGAAATAACTAACATTCAATTTTTTTACCAAATTTTTCCTACCTTCTCTGATGTATTTTAAGCATTTTTTGTTATTGTAATTTATTCTCAATGTTTATAATTTCAAATTCACTTCCTCGAAAACTATCAACTTTTGGGAAAAAATTCCAAATAACAAAAAACACTTCATTCATCATAGAATATGTCGTAATTTTTTCAGAATTTTTCATAAATAATGTTAAATGTTGAAAAATATATGGACAAAATTTCTGAAAATATAATTCCAATATATTTCTCTATGAATTCTATAAACTTTTCATTCTTATAATTTTCTTTATAAAGTTAACAGTTTTTGAGTTCGAGCACTCGGAAATTTTTAAAGAAATTTTCATTAAGGACGCCAATTTGAGATCATTACAGTTATGTGGATATAAAACTAAAATGTTTTCTTAAAATTCAAATATTTTGACCAGCCTTATACATTGTTTCAATAGAATCCCAATATTACCCTAGCTCGAAAAAAATAGAAAACAATAAATTTCCCCAATGTTTTAGCAATTTTTTTTTAATTTTGGCACAACATTAAAATTCCTGATACCGGAAACTTAATTTTGATCTCGGAATCTTGATGAACGACCTTGAAAATAGAGGGAAATGTACCTTTCAACTTCGATTTTGATAAGAAATGCTTCATTAAAATTCAAGAAAAAAGTGTCCTTAGTGCATTAATGGGTTAACATACATCAGCATTAACATCAAACTAACTTTTTGTTATAACTAAACATCATTTTGAATCATAACAACAGAAGACGTTTGATACCATATCATGGAAAATATTCCCTAGCCTCTTATGTCTCGTCTCTTTTTGTCTCCTTCAGTTATGCTTTACCTTTTATTAATTATTCGTGGAATGACGATGTGAATATTTATACAGATCAATTAATAATTCCATGTCAATAGATCCCACGCTAATAAATCCCCAGACAAAAAATCCTGCGAGAAGATCCTTGGACAAAAAGATCCCCGAACAAAAGATCCCTGAATGGAGAGATGTGACACAATAAATGGGTAATAAATAACGAATAAATAAATAACAACAGATAACAAATTAATCCCATTAATGACATGTCAATAAAACTTTAAAATATAACCATCTTTCCTAATAACGCCCCCCCCCCCCACCAGGCGTCGAGAAAATAAGACCGCCTCGAAATTACTCCATCCTATTGGTAAGAATAGAAAGATGGGTGGTATGAAGAAAAGCTGAATAGGTGTTGCAATGCGCATAACCTAACCTAACATAACCTAAGCTAACCTACCCTAACCTAACATAACCTAATAAATTATCTAAGAGGAATTGCAAACAACATAACATATTAACCCTCCTGACCACGAGTTTTTTTTTCCCGTATGGAAACAATGTAGTTCGGACGAGTATACTCGTCTTTATGCACAGGAGGGTTAAAACAGAAATGAAACAATAAAGATATTTATGAATTTAGGTAAAACAATAAATATAACTATTGGTAGATAAAATACTCTTGTATTTAATTACATATATTAGGGTTTTACTATACCAAAATAACAGATAACAAAATAATCCCCTTTATATTTGATCGTCCTGGGTTTCCATACATACACCAAAGAAAATCATCTTTTTCAACGAGGATCAATTTGAAAATTATCAAATTGTTGGGGGTTTAAAATTACGGGGATTTATGTACTTCCACCTATATTAATAGCACAGATATTAATCTAACAATGATGTTAATCGGATTATAAACTGAAAAAATGTTTAGGAAATGTCACTAAATGATGGGTTACCTGATAGAGACGAATTATTTTGTAATTTTTAGTCGCATTAGTTTTCATAACTAACCGAAAGTTGAGTTGACTATAAATTTGATACTAATCAACAAAATATTGATTAAAAACTATATTTTGGGAATTCATTAGTAAATTATTGTTGTCAATGAAAGTCCGTTAAAAAGTATCTGTCAAATTTCTCTTGGAATGCAAGTTGATTAATATATTCACGATATACCAAATAAGAACGTTTATCTATTAGTTAAATATATAGGTCATTATTGAGAAAAATATTCCACAAATTTAACTAAATGATGATTAAATCTTTAGTGATTTTTAATCTACATTTTGTTAATTGGTGTCAAATGTATAGTTAACTCAACTTTCGGTTAGTTATGAAAACTAATGCGACTATAAAAATTGCAAAATAATTCGCCTCTATCGGGTAACGCATCATTTAATGACATTTACTAAACATTTTTTTAGTATATATTATTTATAATAGAATAAGTATTTTATGAAGAAGTGAGAATAATTTGAAATATAAACATTTTTCATCGGTATTCATCTGATGAACTAAAAACTGTAATTTTTATGAGTATAATATAATGTCAGATAATTACAAAAATTGTTTAAATGTGCATAAAATTATTTGTCAACAGCACATGGCAACCTACTCGCCGATTTCCTGTCGATCGGCAAGGACATCAGCGCTTTCCTGGCGAAGGCGCGAATCGCTAAGTTCATCCGCTGGAGCATCTTCAGTGCGAAGGTTAATTGCAGCCGTACGAACGGCACCTTCTGGACCGCGACCTCCCAAAAAAGCTGTCTTAAGGCACTGTGCAGCTTTACTTTTGGGTCATGCCACTTGGTCAGCGGCCACATTACCGATGTTCCCACTCCAAGCTGGACTTGGAGCTTTCGATCCACAAATGGGACCGATGCTACTCGCCCTTTTGTACGCCATCGCGACACTGGCCAGTTGTTTCGCTCCTATCGTCATCCAGCAAATAGGAACCAATTTAGCCATTTGCATCGGGCACTTCATTACCACGATTTTCGTTGGTGTGCACTTATATCCAAGGTATTCTCGGTCACAAGTTATCCTCTACAGTTTAATCACGGCTTAACTTTTAAATTCGAAGTTAAGTATTCAAAATGGGCCTATCAACTTTCAACTAAAACTTAAGCCAAGTATAATATATCTTCTTATAAAGGTTTAATGTATGAACTGCTGAGAAAGTACCCTGTTTTAATGTACAACGTCGTTTAAACTCCTCAACTGCCAAGTTCGTCATCCCTTAACCCTTGAAATTCTATACTTTACTTTTCAAGGAGATATTCAACTTCTCTGATGCATAAAGTGCACTTTTAATGATAAACGTTACTTATTCCAAACCATAGAGGTATAATTTAATGTTACAGAGATGAAAATAGCTAACCTTTGTTAATTTTGGGTTGCTGAATCCGAATCCGATAGTGACAATTTTTTATTAGCTCATGTTTCCATGTAATTATGGGGATAAAGTTTCAAAAAACGTCATTTTTTCCTTTGTTGTAGGAAGCATATATTTCAATAAAAACACGATGAAGGCTTCAATGATAGCTTAAAATGAAGCCTATAACTTCTATTTCCTGAAAAGAAAATTGTTATACAACCTAGTAAAAAATAATTTTCTTAAATGGGCATTTGTTTTTATGCGCAAAATGTTGTCTCACCTAAAATACATGTTACTACTGCTCATTTTCGCCCCGCTGCCGACCAAAATTCGAGCGGACGACTGTCTGAATTCGATTGGTACAAGTACAAAGATCATCTTTATGTAATATAAATGTTTTATAATATGTTTTTAAGGTTGCACATTACGATTCCGATGTTAAAATAAATAGATGATATGTTCAAAAATTGAAATCATGATTATATCCATAAAGACTCTTGAACATTACTCGATCTCTGTCAAAGTCAGGGTTAACGGCGAGGACGTGCAATCTGCAACCTTAAAAACATATTATGAAACATTTATATTACATAAAAATGCATCTTTCCACTTATAACATTCGATTTCAGACAGTCACCCGCTCGCCAGAACTTTGGTCGGCAACGCGGCGAAAATTAGCAGTAGTAACAGGTAGTTTAGATGAGACAACAGTTTGCGCCTAAAAACAAATGCCCATTTAAGAAAATAAGTTTTCACCAGGTCGTATAACAATTTTCTTTTCGTGAAATAGAAGTTATAAGCTTCATTTTAAGCTGTCATCGAAGCTTTTATCGTGTTTCTATTGAAAGATATACTTCCTCGAACAATGTAGAAAATTACGTTTTTTGCAACTTTATCTCCATATTACATGGAATCAAGAGCTAATAAAAAATGTTCACTATCGGATTCGGACTCATCGACTCAAAATTAACAAAGATTAGATATTTTTATCTCTGTAATATTTTTGTGTTGACCAGTGAAATTTATTGAAAAAGATCTAAATAAAATGGAAATAGAATAAAATCGGGATTGTTTCTATATATCTAATGTTAAAGAATAATACCTATATATAAAAAGCCTCCATCAAGAACAGATACACTTTAATCGAATTTATTAGTTTCGGAGGTTCCATTTCGAGGGGCGGCAATCACGTATGGTTGTGGGCATCCTCCTTTCAATGAAATTTTAAATGCAAACAATTTTTCCTATCAATATTACAATTCATGCAGCCTCTGGCTCGGCGTTTGAGTATTGTTTCATACATATTAAAAAAAAGTAGAGTTTGGAGAAATAAAATTATATTTTAAGCGGATTATAAATGTAATTAAGTAAATACCTGATAATTAAATCAAACTTCAAGCGCTAATAACTACATATTGTTTAATCATTAAATGGCTTTAATTAACAAAAATGTATACAAGATTCTAGCATGCCTCCAAATTTCGTGTAGTTTAGGAGAAGTTCTTAATTATTAACTAATTAGAAATCGGGTCATTGATGAATCTTTAACTAACTAGTTACGATAACAAGTGTTTGATTGAATTAATCGATAATTACAGGTGGTACATATTGCTACCATGTTACGCTCTGTTGGGCGCTTGGCTGAGTACCAGTTTTTTAGCAAGAACGTCGCACGTCAATGTTTCAGCGACGAGTCTAAGTCTAGTTTGTTCCGATCCTGAAGACCCGGATGAAACAAGACGTGACTGTTTACTCAGAAGGCTCAATAGAGGCATTAAACTCGCCGAAGACATGGGCCTTGCATTTGGTAAG
This sequence comes from Trichopria drosophilae, assembly GCA_030407085.1. NCBI lineage: Eukaryota > Metazoa > Arthropoda > Insecta > Hymenoptera > Diapriidae > Trichopria > Trichopria drosophilae. The sequence continues at coordinate 156,689,080 of CM059583.1, forward strand.
TTATTTCTGCATTTATTAGAATTATACGTAAAATTGCACTGTCGGTAAATGGAACTTTATTTCTTAAAATACACAAAAATAGTTTATTAGTTAAAAATATTCATATAATACATATCTTTATAAATAAAATAGTCTAAATCAATAAAACCTTACAATAATTATTATTTTTATTCCTTTTCATGAGAAGAAATTTATAATTATATAAATAAGTATGAGCTCGGAAATCAAAATGTAAACTGACTTAATATGGTTTTAGTTCAAGTACTGTGTAATAATATTTTATTAGAATCAATGAGATAGAAATTCTATACTCTGCGTTTATCAAGTGCTATAAAAGTTTTAATCTTTTAATTGTAGATTACAAACTATAAGCCCTAAGGTTTACGTAAATTTGAATGACAAAGTGTCTTTCCTATAAACCTTCAGTAAAGTAATTTTGAACATTTCCTAAACTAACATGTAATGAATGATCCTTTATCCTTCAATAAATTCCAAAACTGGAAGTGTCTTGTCCAAAAAATCAATGTTGTCTGATCGGTCTGAAAATTTACTGGTGCTCTAGCTGACAAAACTTTGTGCCTCAAAATTTATTTCGTTCCGGTCTATATTTGCTGAAGTAGAAGGGGGTGAATTTTTGGAGCTGAGGCGAGCACTCCCATTTTTGAGCGCGTGTAACTTCTTATACATTGCTTGAAACAACATTTTGCTACGGTCATTATTCTTCACATATCGAAACCCTTTCATCTAGCCTTGCTAACATTTTGTTGTAATTAAAGCAATATCCAGTTTTTTGCAAGTTAAAAATATATTTTATGCTTTTACATAGAAGTGCAGATGTTATTGTTCTAAAAATAACTTAGAAATGAATTTGATTTTTCGTTAAATTCGAAAAATTAGTAGCCTTAACAAAATTTCATGCAAATAATTATCATACAAACACTTTTTTATTTCATAGTTTTTCATATACCACGTTGTAATATATACTGCTGCTCGATATTTCAAAAACGTCTGGATGCATTTGAAAAAATCTAACAGCATTTGAAATATTAGATATAATACTAACTATACACGTGATAATAAAATTTGTTTACCTTTGTTTAGCGAAACAGTTCTACCAATTTGTTATTTGATCAATGCGCAATATTTTTTTTTAACTGAAAAAATCTAAACATTTCGATGTTATTGAAACGGACAATTTTCTTACAAATTTGGCTGGTACATATATAACCCAAAGTATACTGACATTTTTCTGAATAACGAAACCACATTGACGAACCAAACTATTAATATCTATATAGTAAAGTTTCAAATAATGGAAAATGTGAATTTATCTGTGAAATAACTTTATAGATCGTCGTTACTGCAAGCGAAGAAAATATTTTTAAAAAGTAGTCAAATGTATCTTTTAAAAAATTTACTCTACTTTTCAATGGCGTCGGAATTTTAATTTTTTATCAATTTTGTAAAATGTTACAGCTGCTTAATTAGAAATAAAAGGGTCGTAAAATTTAAAACAGTTTAGTGGTACAACAATCTAGTTAATAATTGTAAAAAATATTCTCTAGCATACTGAGAGTTAGTATTTTATCTGATCATTCAAATGCCGAAGGATTTTTTCAAATCATTAGTTTATGGCTTTAGCAAATTTTCATGCAAATAACTACTGTACAAATTAATTCAGAAAAAGGTATATCCGAAGTAGATATTGCAAGCGGGCTCTGGCCGGAATCAATTCGGGTTACCCTTATGGTTAAAAATGCATTTTAAACAAAAATTGTAGCTAAAAAATCACGTTTTTTTTAGTATTTTTGTAAAAAAATGTATCAAACGCCATTTTTCGAAAATTTCAGTAGCGCCAATCGAATGAGCGATCTCGAAACTAGTTGGATATAGGATGTTTCTTTTTTTTTTAATGTTTATTTTTATATGATTTATACATCAAACGATGCTGAAATCCATGTGCAAACTGTGCACATTTGCGACTTAAAGGATTAAGCTCCATTCAATGCTACCATCAGAAAATATTAATTTTAATGATATGCTAAAAAGATGTGTAATTCGTGCAATGACGTAAAACTAAGAAATGTGTTGTTGAGCGAACAATTTTTCGGGACTGCTTAAAATTTTATGGAAATAGTTGCGAGAAAGTATTACAGAATACCGATATATTAACCCTCTTAGGTGCTTAAATTAAGTTAAAGCTTTCAAAGAATCTCTTGCAATGGTTGATGATTGTTTCATCAATCTATTTAAAAAATAGTTACATCGATTCCATTAATAACTTCTGGAAAAGTTACGAAGATCTTTCCATATCTATCACTTCAAAAATTCTTTTCCATATCGATCTTTTTCCATATCGATTTTATTTATGACAAGAAGTAGACATGGAGTAGGGTTATTCTAGTATTCAAAGTATCCTATGGAAGCATTTTAAAAAATCTTGAGACAATAAATAAATTAAATTAGATCATCCAAATTAGGTGGTAGATTTGCGAACGATCGTTTGCAAATGTAACAGTCTTCAGATTTAAAAAGTTGTAATATTTTCAATTGTAAATTACAACGTGATAATATGAAAAAATATGAACTAAAAAAATCTTTTTAAGATAATTATTTGCATGAAAATTTGTTGAAGCCATAAATTTCATGATTTTAACAAAAACTCAAATTTCTGAGAACGAGCCCGATATATGATTTTGATTCTGGCACAGAATATCTTCTATTTTTTCCTAGGAAACATTCCTAAAAGAAAATCTTGGTTATTTTGAATTTTGATAACAACGTACTTAAGTACGCAGTGTATAGTAACAAGATACAATTAAGTTAAGAGTTTATCATTTATTAACGATAAATAATTGTTTATAGCTAAAATGATGCAATAAATCGACCTTCTTCTTCGATGAATTATATGTCATTTTAATTACGAACAAGATATATTAATTGGTAAAAAAGTTTGTATTTCCCAATATCGTTGGGGAATTATTTAATTTCGTTCAAAATATATTGGAAATTCCTCATTGAAAGTTCGTGTATGAACGGTTCTTTTACAGGCTGCCTCGTTGCCGCAATATTGATAAAGCTCACGGACACGCTGCCACCGCAGACATTTTCGACGGCCGGTATCGAGGATATCTGTGGAGGCGAGTATTGTCCAGAAGAGACGTATTTCCACAACGAGACTTTCCTACCAACGATGGCACCGGGGACTTCGCAGATAGTCGTCAGCGTTTGGCTCGGATTGTCGGTCCTGTCATTCAGCATTTCCTGTGCTTTTCTCGATGCTAGGATGAAGGAACCACAAAGCGTTCACGATCGCATGAACACTGAGAATCTGCTTAAATCCGTAAAAAACGCGTTTCAGGACCCGAAAATGCAGCTGGCTGCACCTCTCACGCTTTTCATCGGATTAGAGCAGGGCTTCATATTTGCGGATTTTACAGAAGTAAGTGCAAAAATTAAGTTTTAATGTGATAATATTTGTAAATTCGTTATATCCAATATTCTAAATTAAAAGTTTTATCGGAAAATGGTGACATTTTTTCTATTCCAAATATGTAAACCTACATTGTGTTAATTGCCACTCACAAGACTTACTGCAGTGTTATAGATGACATTTTCTGAAGAGTTAATTTTTTTGTTTAATAAGGTGGTGGGTGAATTTTTACCGTTGTAAAAATATAATAATAATGAACGGATGTATTGTTACCAAATAATAACAACTGGCAAGGGTCAGCAGGATGACTGCTTCTTTTTAACTATTGATAGCTTTATTAAGCAACAGGTCTTTACGGAATAATCCAAAATAAATTACCTTAAATCAAATGAAATACAAATAAAAATTAAGAATACATTACATACAATTAAAGATGTATACGGGTCATTCCACTTAAGATTTACAGTAAAAATGTTAAATTCTGCGGTATATTTTTTTTTTAAATTACACAATTACTTAAAAAGTTGGTAACGGGCCATTCTAAAATTTTGACAGTATTTTCTACACAGTTGAACGAATATTTTTAATGCAAAAATATTTTTAAAAATCATGCCGCTTTTGAGAAAATCTAATTTGTTTATAACATTTACCAAATAAATACGACAAGAATTATTTTTTCAATTATTTTTATATTTCATCGTAAAGCATCAGTGAATACGATTATTTCATCCTAACAAATATTTTTTCTATATTCATACGAATTTGGGTTACAGGAGTTTGAAAATGGTACTTTTTTTATAACATCGTAAACTTTGAAAGATCATAACTAGAAAATTTTAGATATCATAATAAAATAAAAAAATACGTGTATTTTACTTTTTTGCCTAGAATATGAAAACAAAATATGCCGCAGAATTTAAAATTTTGATTGTAAATCTGACGTGGAATGACCCATACGTATTACCGTACTGAAATAAATTATACTCTTATATTTAAGATCACAATACGGCCTTTCCTACGATTGACAGTATGTTTAATTATAGACTTTCTTGATACTGTCTTGGTTCTATCACTTTAACTTTCAAATAACCTTGAAAATAGACCTCAAGGTCAAAAACAATTTTGCAGGATGATGGTGCCGTTTTTCCTGAACTGCTTTTATTGGAAACATTTTTTTGTAAAACACTTACTTTTCAAAATAGTGCGACTTTCCACATTTGACCTTCTGAAGGTCAAATTAGAATTCTGAGGGTCATTTTAGAGAATTATATCATTTGGACTGAAAATTTTCCGCTTTTTCTGAATACGGTGGTAGAATTTGTGGTTCCCATTTAAAAAAAAAAAATCACTTTAACCTGCAAATAACCTTGAAAACAAAGGTTAGCTCCACCTAAATAACAAATCGGAGTTCACCGTAATGCAGTATTCTCAATTCTGAATGAAATAAAAAAAATTCATGTCGATCCGATCCGAACTCACTTAACGAAATAGTTTTGTCGCTGACAAGTACTCAGAGCCGGACCGTGTGTCGGTCAGTTTTTCGGATTGGATGATAAATAAAACCCGATTATTGAAGATAGTTACACTAACAAGTAAGCCTATCGAAATATAAATCTCCGATTTATATAAAATTTGGATAAGTTGTAAAACATGAAAAACTAAAAGACATATGTTTTTTTAGCAGCGAAAAAATATAATATATTTAAGGGGTGAAATACCCTCCTAAAAAAAATCATTTTGGTGCTCGCTTACCCTTAACTTTCATCCCCTACTTGAGATGTCTAGGTCGACATTCGTCTTCTATTGACAGATATGACTACAGAAAATCTTTTTATCTTCAAAACCATTGTTTGCAGAAATTAAAAAAAAAATTTTGTGAAAGGATGGCAATAATGTACAAGCCAAAGCCATGAGACTCTGGCAAGAAAAACTACAGTACGACTGCTCGCAGAGGTTTCGAAATTCCTGCGATGTGTTAGCTGAACTTATAAAACTTAATTGCGATTTACTTTGCTGTATTAAAACAATTTACCTAATATATGATAATTACAAACAACCGTATAGTATTTTATTAATTACTTAACAATAGAGTAATAAAGTTAAAATATTGTGGTTGGGACAGCCAGAGGAGTAAGAATTTCCAATTGAAATAACAATTTTCTTGAAAGAAAAATTATGTTTATAAAAATATTATTACTTATACGTGTTAAAGCACGCATTAAGACTTTTCTACGAAGATAACTCTTTTCACCGAGTGTGTATAGCGATTATAATCAAGAAAAATAGGGAACACAGGAGGGCCGCGTAGAATTCCAACTTTTGTAGAACAATCAACATAAGATCAACATCATCTTCGAAAAAAAATTGACCTTTCTCTTGTATATGTCATCATACTTGTAAGGACAAGAGTTAGATATTGATATTAGTTTTACAACGGTATCCTATAATATTAAAAATTAAACGAATCAAAAGTTATAGGCAATAAAATAAACAGAAGTTAAGTGCTTCGTCTTTAAATATTTATTTCCAATTAATAATTTCTTGTTTCCAATTAAACAGAACATTTTTCTAAAATAATTGGTAAATAAATGAACTTGAAGAAACAAATACAATGCCATTCTTCGTAGTTTTTGATATGGCAGATTATACTATTGTCATTATCAATTTTCTTTCAATTCATCAGTACTTTTTGCTATCGTCTTGCAACATCATACCCCATTCACTTGTTTCCCGAACAATCAGATCCAATATGAAGTAAACTTGTTTGCATTCATTCAATTTAGCACATGCATTATTTTACGTGCAGGATAGTATTATCTATTTTATTTATCTATTTGAAATAAATTCCATCCCTCTATTTCAGATAAAGTTACCACGTTGACTCTTCGTCTATAAATAGTTTCCTTGCAAATTGCATAGATACATGATTATTTTAATTTTAAAGTAAAGTTTTAAAAGACATTGGTTGAGTTTACTAATTTTAGTATTTTTCATCTTTAAGTATGCAGATAAATACATAACCTCTCCTCTCAAATCCGTTGCAGTTTTATACAATTACTTTACTTTTCCTGAGTACTGAAATAACGAAAATAATCTCTTATCATAGTAAACATTGTTATTGTATAATATATTTTACAATATTGTAAATGATTAAAAATAACACACTATTAAAGATAATTGTTCATGTTGTTAATTCTTCTATTGATATATTGTCACAGCCATTTCTTTTTTTTTCATGGTCCCATTAACCTTTTTTTTTATTGTATTTTTCGAAATTTTGACTATTTTCGACTATTTTTTTTTAATTAACGAAATTGAGCTAAAAAAATATTACTCATAAAATAAATTTATTCTGTTCAACTTCCATGGTCCTAAAAACATTAATAAGAAAAAAATGCATCTTGACTGCGGATGTAGAAAATCTTCGTAATTTCAGACTGTATACAGGGGCTGCGGCAAAAACGCAAATTTTCATCATCATATAAATTAGACTAACAAGTTCTGGAATTTATGGAAATGAAAGTCAAATCCATTTCTTTAAAGTCTACGGTAACTGAGTTTGATGACTTCCATCATATTAATGATCGTACATTTTAATAATCGCTATGTAAAAAAGATGGTGTTTGTCACTATTTTTCAAACTCTTCTTCATGAAGTATGATATTGTTTCCAATCAATTTATGTTTATAAACCCGCTTAAAATTTCTTACTTGAAGGTTTTTGGGGTCGCTGATTATGAACCTGACGATACATTTTGAAAATTCAAAATCGTGGACCCAATATGACGGACAAATTTTTCAAGAATCGAACCATTTCTCTTGAAAGTTATTACTCGGGGCTTTTAAGGTGGCTGATTATAAATCTGGTGGTATATTTTGAAAATTTAAAATAGGGAATACAATATATGGAGGGCAAACTTGTCTAAAATAGAACTTTTTTGCTTGAAACTTGTTACTCACGGATTTTCGAGGTCGCTGATTGCAAACCCGACGGTATATTTCAAAAATTAAAAATGGCGGATCCAATTTGGAATTTTCGGAAATTCTCATTACAAATAGCAAGAGCTTGAGGAGTCGGGCTAAAGTTAACGTATTGGAAACACTGAAAATAAAGATTTGTAGGTGAACAATCGAAGAAGTTGCATACAGACTTTCGATATAATTATTCTATAATCAATAAAAATAAAAAAGACAAATTGACACCATTTTCAACACGAAAACACTGACATAAGGTTCGTAATCAGCGGTCCCAAGATACCCAGAATTATAAATTTCATCCAAAATGCTTTGAATTATGATAAAGTTATCCGCCGTGTTGAATCCGCTATTTTAAATTTTCAAAATCTGATTTGAAATTGGTAGCCCGTGGCTCCTAAAACCGCTGAGCAATAAGTTGCAAGCGAAATATTTTCAATTTAGAAAATTGGTTCGCCATATTCAACCCGCCATTTTTAATTTTCAAAATCTGACTTCAGATTTTTGATCATCGATCCAAAAACTCCTTATAAATTAAGTTATTTATTCTAACAATTTTGTTTTTCTCGCATTTGGAGCACTTTTTGTGAAATCCCCGCCACAGTGAAGGGATGAGGATTTAAAATATTATTTTACCTACGGAAACCGAAAGTGCACAATAAAAAATAGTAAGATCAGTAGGCGGTTTAATTATGATGTTTGTCATTTTTCCATTTCGTATTATGGATCGAGCTAAATATTTCAGGTTTCTGGGAGTAAATAGGTTAATCATTTCCGACGTCACTCTTTTCCGATTTTTCCAGCGGTTTATCTTCTGTGATTATTAATATACATGTAAGGAATTTACAACTATAAATTTTACCTAATGTTGTTAAAAACCATATCGTACTATCTGTTAAAATCAAATAACCACTATTAGTTCGAAACTTCTTTATGTAAGGTTCAGTCAGATATACTTAAAACTTTTCAGATTAAATTACAGTTGATTTAGACTACTTTTTATTTTATCTAGATCGAATTTTTATGATATTGCAATTTAGTAGTCAATTAATTGCTAACCTCGCGGATATAAAACACTAGTAATGTAAACTGAATAAGGCATTGTCAGATACACGCCGATTTTTGCTTTTTCCAAGTTTAAAATAACTTAATTATGCAGTCGTTAAAATGCTAATTATCAAACATAAATTTAAACTTTTTAATCCCATACAAGATAAAACTTCTATTTCAGAATTCATAATGTAATTAAAAGTTCATCGTAAGAATCAGTGAAACTAATAAAAAAGAATCGAAACAAAAATCGATAATATAATTTACACGTTTTCAATTATCATTAATAGTTACGTCATACTTGTGCGGTTGAATATGACTTATTTATCATCGCTTTCTAAAGAATATGACATATTTAAATTACTTCGGGTTGGAGGCAAACACTTTTACTCGATCTATAAAGTGGAAATGCAGAATATTCTAAAATGTCAACATTCATTGTTCTTTACCTTACGTGGTATTGACATTTGGTTGGAAAATCTGTACTGTATGATTCAACCATAAAGTAATCATTTTATCGGAACAATAATGTCATAAGCATTGATTAAACTTAAAGAAATTATAAAATACTGATCAAAATGGAGAATATTTCTGATTTAAATCGAATTAATTTTACATGGGGTGTGTTAAATCGGACACTATTCACTTTCGATAGCTCCTGTTTTTGAGAAGTACACTGCAAAATTGGGTGTCTTAAATGCAGGTACTACAAGTGTCCTCTTTTAAAAATTGTCCTGATTTAGGAGTCTTAAAAAAAAGTATCCTAAAATTTAAGAAATTTTCTGTCTAATGAAATAAAACACATTTAATTTTAACTTCGGGTCGTACCTGTGGTATTTTTTTCACGTGTTTCACAAGGACATCGAATTAATTTGTCTGAAAATCACACAGAAAAATGAATTTGATCAATTTTAACGTACTGATTTAAGGATAACGACAATAAAGCAAAACATCAAGAATGTCTAACCGAATATAACCTAACCTGATGTTAGAAACGAAATTTCATCATAACTTCCTTAACACGGTGACGAGTTATCATAATAAGACTCTTAAATTTACTAAAACTGAGGGTAGAAAATAGTAAAATCTACTAACTGTAAAACGGATAATTATTCATGTTGTCGGAAGGACAAGTATAACTATCCCAATAAACTAGATCGTGTGCAAAATTTTCAGTCATTTTCAGCTTGCATGCGATTTGTATCCACTTTCGACTGAAATTCAACAAATTTTAATACGAAATTAAACGTTCTTAAATGTTTTCATACGTCCGATTCTTTCCAAACATTTTTCGTCTTTCGAGTTTATCCGATGCCATCCGATTCTTTGCGAAATATTGAAGACAAAATATTCATTTTTCATTCGAAGTGATACGTTCCTTTGATACAGCCTGCTTATAATAAATGATATTTCCTTCAATTTTATTTGGTTCTTCATTCGATTTGCATTCTAAAATTAGTTGTTTTCGCATGTATATATTGAACATGACCTCAAACTTTAAAAGCCATTAAAACTGCTGATATATTCGTTTGAAAGCGTTTAATATCGTATTAAAATTTGCTAAATTTCATTCCAAAGAGGAAACAACTCGAATGTAAGCAGGAAATTACTGAAAATTATGAACACGATCTCGTTTTTTAGAATTCATATAGTACAAATAGCGGTTATTTAATAACGTTGACAGCTTAGCATAACCTGACTGTGTAGATATTAGTGATAAGGACACCCGATTTTGTAGTATATACAGAAGAAGATACTGTAAAAATCCAGTCAGTATTAAATATTTATACAATAAATATATATACAATATGATCTATTCTACATTGACTGTGAACGATATTTCTTGATAGAATTAAAGGTGTGGGATTAATTTGGCCAACCACCTTCAATATTTCTGTTTGACAATGATATTGTTCCGTTTAATATTTTCCGACCTTTAAATATGCAGAAAAGTACATAACCTCAAATCCATCGCAATTTTACATAGTCACTTTACATATTCCCGTGATGTAGTCAAATTGATTCAACGAAAATAATCTCTTCTCTGAGTAAAAATTGTTATTATATATTATATTTTAGAATATTATAAATTGTGAAAGTAACGTAGTATCAATGATAACTGTTTACGATGTTAATTCTGCTACTTACTTATGTTGAAAGTAATTTCAGTATATCGAAAATATGTTTATTTTCAAAAACATACAAATCATTTCAATGATGACTTAAAATAAAGCAACTAGAAGAAAACATGATAAACGACCAGTAAAATAATACTACATAAAGCCATCAGTTTGCATGCGTCGAGAAACTGTCTGACTGTACCGACTATATCTACTGCGTTCCGTCGGACCGTGAATTAAAGCATCGGATGAAACTGAAATGTCGGTGTCAATTTAAATGTTACAAGTACAAAAAATGAATGTTTTCGATTAAACGTCTCTTATAATAACTAATTGTGGAACATTTATGTTTTATACTAAATAAATATATGGGAGCTTTGTTTTATTAAAGAGTGTTTAGGTGAGCAATTACCAAATCCCAATGATTTCATTTCTTTAATTTTTAATGATAATTTTAAAGCAGATAATTTAGACATAAGAAAAAATATGTAATAATAACAGTAATAAAAATAACACTAATACTTATTGTAATAATGTAAGAAAGTACAAAGGGCGAGACAGCGAAAGCTGCTCTGGAGCCTGACCGGTTAATGTATTAATGTACTATTGTTATAATATATAATTTTTATTTCAGGCCTACGTTGTATGCGCTTTAGGTGGGGCTGGAACAGTAACATTGAGCTTTTTAAGTATGGCATTACTGCAAGCTCTTGCTGGTGTGACATTATCCATGTTAATGAGGCACATAAGAAGATATTTCGTTGTGGGTATGTATATATACAACATAAACAACATGTATAATAACATATGTTAGAGATGAAACGTAAACAGCTACGGAGATAGACAATGGTGTCGTCCATTCTAGATTCGATGTATCTGTAGCCTAACAGTTTTCTATAAATCTGAAATACTATACCTCCATCTGAATGTTGTATTCAATAAAAATCGTAGTGTGTATATTATTAATAATAAAATTCTTCGATATTTAAACAGGTGTAGGTCTTGCTTTTCATTCGTGTCTGATGTTAGTGCTGTTTACTTGGAGACCTGCAGACGACGATCCCGCGTTGTTTCACGTTATATCCGCAGCATGGGGCGTCTGTAATGCGATTTGGGAAGCACTCATCTACAGTAAGACAATTTTTAATAATTCATTAAATGTATACATTGCTGTTACCAATTAATTACACATGTCTACAAAAAAGAATCTTGAGTGCCAATGTGATATTGAATTTAATTAAAAAGAAGATGTTCAAGAAAATATATAAATCTTGTAGGAGTTTCTTGAGATAATAGTTTATGGGTAAATACAGTACAATAATAACTTAAGAAATCAGTTTTAAAAAATAAAATGTCAAATAGTAATTAGGTGAGATTTAATGATTTTTATTGGTAAAGTAATTCGTTTGTTCCTGTTACTTCAAATAATGATTTTCTTTCGAACTATGTAGTCGTCAAAAGATGTGCGTAACGGATTTCGTCTACCCTTCTTGGCACTGTCCACATTCTCTCTGTCACGCATCCAAAAGAATATCATCATCATATTCGCGTTCCATCTACCCTGATACTGTATTTTTATTTCCTTAATATCTTGATGAAATCGTTCTCCTTGTTGTTAACTATAATCCCTAAGATTCTGTAGCAAATTATCCAAATGACAATCAAGAAAGTACACCGCATTAGACCATCTATTTTGCTGTAATTTTCAAGCAAATTAGACACCAGTTACTTGTAGTTCTCACTTTTGTGATTAGCTAAGACATTGTCAAGCACATTCCTGAAGTTCAGCCATGCAACCCATTCTTTGATTATAGCAATGAACCTCTCAACATCTTGCGAATTTGAGATCCACTAAAAACTCCTTCCTTAGATTTCGCGCTTAATAACACTGGAAATTATCTTCCTTATCCAAAGCTTTTGTTTGTGGAAAGAAAGGAGAAGAATCAGTCGACTCAACCAAAGGCTTGTTTATAATATTCTTTAATCCAGTTTCTATTCGCTCTAGAACTGGCCAATTTTTCTTGGCATAATGATTCTTGCGATCTTTGCTGTACTCCAAGCAAAGAAAGCATGTGAATTTTGTAAAACCAGATGTTTGGCCTAGAATCATTGTGAATATATTAAGATCACCGCAAATCTGCCATTCATATTCTCCATATTTAATGTTTTGAAAACATAAAAAACAAACAGAAGAAACATTCACGAGGTTCTTCTAATGTCCAGAACTCGATCTCTTCAGAAAACAGGATTGCGGGATTAAAGAGTTATGGGGTTACGGTTACGTGGTTATAGTTCATGAGTTTATGGAGTGTAGGGGTTTTGAGGTTATGGATATATATAATGAGGGATACTTTGAAATTGTTCCATTTTCCAGAACCGAATTTTTCTGCTAAATAATGTTACCGAATTTTAAGGTTATGAGGCCATGATATAACGAGGTTTGGGGATTAAGAAATTATGGTGGTATTAGGGTTATCAATTTGAGGTAAAAATGGTACTGGGATAATGATTTTAGCGGTTTTAGTGGTTTCGAATGTGTTTTGAGGTTATGTCAAAGTCCTTACGTAAAGTGTTTTACTGGAGAAAAGTGCATGTGAGTACCATATATCAAAGATTCGAACATTTTAATATGTATTATTGAATGACAATCATCTGTTTATTAATATACAAAATTAAATAATTTAAAATCTCGCAATAATAAATGCTAACATTAAAAAAGAATCCAAAGATCAAATTACTACTAAATTAATTTCAATATTATTTCATTTTTCAGCAATAGCTCTATTAATCGTCTTACAGAGAATACAAAAATATGTAGAAAGTCATATATTAATTCTTTAATTTATCAGAACTAGAGAATTATTTTGTACTAAGTTGTAAAAAAAATGCTTATTGCATTACAATGTAAAATAATCGACTAATTTTAAGGATTCAGAATAAGATAGCAGCATCCTTAAGCATTAATTGATTCAAACATATTAATACTGCTGTGATAGCTTACCTCAAATACGATTAGACTCCGGGTCTATTTGATGTAAATGAGATAGTCAGTTAGTGGTACTAGAGCTGACAATTTATTCGCATATTGAAGAATAAGATTTCAAACATACCCGTAATACCAGTGCATTTGATGTACCTCCTCTTGTTTACTATCAGACTGGCAAATATTGGGTGATCAAAAGGCCATCAGTAGTTGCATGTGTTTACTTCCAACAGAATCAAGTTCGCGCAAAGTTTGGAAGTAAATAACTTACGTACATAGTATATAAATGTTCATTTACAGAAAGATTCTTTAAAAAGTAACATTAAGTTTTAAAAATGCATTCCTTTTCGTTTAAAAATAAGCACATTCTTTTAAAACAGATATCAAATTTTATATGCATTAATCTGCATGGAAATTATTCTTAAAATACAAAAATGATTACTATATATAGGTACTAATTTTTTAGTAATCATTTTAGTGATCCGAGTCAGTATGGTGTATAGATTTAAAAAACGCGAAATTTTCTGAGGTTTCTTTTTCGGTAATATGTGGACCATACAAAAATAGTAATTTTAACACTATTCGGGGAAAACGATTTGAGCACAGTATACTTTCATTCTGAACAGAACATATTTCAGGCTTTATGGATGCAAAAAAATGATCATCTTTATTGGCTCTCCTCGTAAATTCGACTCGTACGAAAATCAAATAATTTGAGGAATTTTGTGAACCTCCAATCCATCTTCATATTTTTATTCATCTTCATAATTTTATATGATGTCATGACGCAATATAATACATTTTTAATATACTCACAAGTGTATAAAGATTTAGACTAGAATTATTCGTTTGCCAAAAAACCTGGTGTGATAGAGAAAAACTGACTTCGCATTAGGATTCAAGAACCCAAAAACATAACAAAATTTTAATTTTGTGATCTGTGTTTTTTGTGATTTTTTTACTATACAAGTTAATTATTTTATGTAATTACTTAAAATAGAAAATTTATTACACAAGGCAAAATAAACGTCACAAAATAATTCTGCAGTTTAGCTCGACACTAAGGAAAATACAGGTATTTTTCCAACATCTGACGAGAGATCTTTAACAGTGTATTCATTTGCATACTTGTGTAGCTTGTCTGATTGTGACCATCTGTTTCTACTCGATGAGATGGATGGCGATCCACTGCAGTTGAGCGCGCACTATAAATTTAAAGCAAACAAAGATTAGTTGGTCAACTCGATATCATGTAGGGTACATCCTATCGATACCAAAATAAAAAGTAATACTTTAAATGAAACTAGTCATTTACTATTCCAATTATTACTTTGACCTTAAACTTTTAACTTTAATGTAAAATTCGTCACTTCTCTAAAATACTACGGTACTCATACATTCAATTTTGTTACCATAGTCGTAATAAATTCAAGACCACATTGTCAGAACTGCTCTAAAGATAGGAATTTTAATTAAGTATAACATTGCTGATCTAACTTGTATTAATGGCAATCAGTTTAGATACACGCATTCAAGTCATTGAATTTGACATAATCATTTGTCATACAGTTGCTTCTATAACTACACGTAATAGATCGATGTCATACCAGGCTTGCACAGTTGTAGTTAATGGTGGATAATTGTACATAATTAGATATGAGAGGTTCGCGGATAAACGCATTAATTTAAATGCATACAACTAATTGTAAGTTTTTATAGTTCTTCGAGTTATTTTACATTTGATTCATTTCTAATTTTGCTCTTTTTTCTTAAACGCACGATTTTTACAAATTACAATTAAGCTGGAAGACTATAGATAGGTGTTTCCCACAGTTTTACTTCAAACGTATGCTTTCGCACATTTTCGATTTGTGTCCATTTGGCTTTTACAATGGCGTCTGAACATAAAGAAATTTCAAAAATTAATGAACATGTTTTACAGTATTTTTTCATTTTGCTTTTACTGTTTGAGGCACTACAGTATCGAACTAATTGATCGTACGTCGTTTCATATGCATTTCTTATTGATCTGCTGAAGTAAAGTCTCGCTACATCACTGTTCAATCTTTTATACTTACCTTTTCTTTGTCATTTTCATTATTATATAAAATATTGACAAAAATAAAAATATGTGGAAGCATATTTTTTAAGTAAAACTATCGGAAACCGGTGTCATAATAAAATTGTCTTAAACTAATCGTACCTCAAAAATTAAGTTTTTTTTCAATAGTTTTGAAAAAATGTATTAAACATGATTTTTTGAAAATGTTACCAACGCCATTCGAAAGAGGACCCTAAAAAATGATGGGATACGAAAGTGTCAATTCTTAAAAAATGTTTATAGCATACAAAAAACCATGCTGAAATCCGTGTGCAAATATTGTGCACATTTGGGCATTAAAGGGTTAAATATGAACAGTTTTTTAGCCTCTGATCTCAATTATAATTTATTTTTTTATGATTTCAATTGTTTATTAGTATCGCTGTCAAGTGAAATACTAACATAATTAGAAAGACATCATCTTATTCCAATAACAAAGGATAATCACTACATCAAAATAAGAAATCCTGTGGATGATTCCATCGAATTGGAAACTCGAACACTAATAAATTCCGTTAAAGTATGATGAGAGCCTAATTCGATTGTTTCATCCCCTGGACAATTTGACAAAATCGTAATTGAAGTCATGGATAATACATAGGAGAATCCAACAATCAAAGTAGTAATAGCCCGGATCTTGTTAGCAGTACATGAACTATAATTATGCTTAAATTATAGCAATGCACAATCTTCGACTTTAACTACAATTTTTAAAGTTACCCACATAATAAAACAATCAAATTTAATATCATACTGAAATAAATTTCAATTTTATTGTACTGGCCACTGCGATTGTGCTGACTTTAATGTTTCATGTTGGCTATAGTAGTATTATCCATGGACTATGAAGTAATTAAAGCAGTGTGAAGAAAATGGAGTTGATTTTCATGATGGAGTTGATTTTCATAGCGACAGATAATATATATTTGTAGTGAGCCTCTTGTTTTTAAAAGAATAAGAATTATCCAATTAGCATACTACCATAAAAAGTTATCAGAATCTTAACGTTTGTTATGAAAACTCAGTTTTCTGGATAGATTTCTTAATACCATAACCTTCATAACTGAATAGTTACATGTTTACACATTACTACATATTTGTATTTCATTCAAACGTATTTGTCTATGCAGCCCCTAAGATATTAATTTATTAATTATTAATGTTGAAGTCAAGACGTACTACTTTCTTATTAATCAAACTATTGAAAAGTAAGTACGTAGAAGCAAAAAATAGACAATGGAAGTAGCAAATGTCGGAAATTGGAATGTAAGAAAAGAAATAAATAAATGTAATAAAAATAGCGAATGAGAACTATCCATCCATCGTCGATTACACAGGACCACTAAAAAAATTTGTTTCGAGATCACTTGAAGCAGAAATAGTGGATCTTATAGATTTTTAGCCGCTGAAAACGAACCCGTTATTCCATTTGGCCCATCGCGACATCTGACCCGAAAAATATTCAAAAATATACTTTTTGACAATTTAAGGTTAGGATATGTGAAAAATCTGAAATGCTGAGTTAACTTGGATAAAGAATTCGTTTTCAGCGACTATACATCTATAAGATCTTCCACTTCTGATTCAAGTTGTGTAAAAAAAAATTATGCGGTCTTGTGTTATTTTTTTTTTTTTGAGAAGTACTTTCAGTGATTAATTACGCAGGACTGCAAAATTTTGTTAGGAGAGATAATTTGAATCAGAGGTATTGGATCTTATAGATTTTTGGTTGCTGAAAATAAATTAGTTGTCCAAGTTAACTCATTGTTTTAGATTTTTACATACCCGTACCTTAAATTGCCAAAAAGTATATTTTTTAATATTTTTCGGATCAGATACCTTAAAATCGTGACATGATGGGCCAAATCGAATAACGGATTTATTTTCAGCGGCCAGAAGTCTATAAGATCCACTATTTCTGATTTAAGTGATCTCGAAACAAATTTTTTTGTGTGGTCCTGTGTTATCAACTAATAGCAACTTAAATGTGTTTATGTCAAACATTAAAGTCACCATAATCGCAGTCATTAGTATAGGAAATTTAAAATGTTGTACATAAAAAAAGGTAAAGATATCAAGCGGTATACAAATTAATGTTTCTATTATGGCTGCCTCATTCAAAAAGCATCGCAAATAGTTCTTCAATTTCATTATTATCCTTACTTATTCATTGACTCTATCCAGCTTGCTTATGCATGAAAGCATGATCAACAACTTGAAACATGTCACGTACACCATCCGCTTTCCTGTTCACATATTGAACGCATCAAATGGAATCTTTCAAAATCTATCACCTAAAATGTGCAATGGTATACTAAGAAAAGTATACCAATTGCTGCGGTTTGAAATAAGAAAATAAATGATAGGTACAGAATTATTACTGTTTCTTTGAATTGTCCATAAATAGTGCAATATTTGCATTACGATTTAATTATATTTAAATCAAAGAAATGTATTTTTATGCTCGTAATCAAATAATAAACTAAATATTTGATGGACGTCTTTGACGAGCATATCACGATGTTATTATGGGATGACAGAAACTCGTCTGCTCGGTAAAAAAGAATTAAAATTTTACTAGAAACAATTAAAATTTTATTAGACAATTTTTTTTATGATATAAAATTTAACAAATAAACAATGGCAACCGGTTTAGGGGATTTTCAAATTGCATAAATGGTGCGCGATTTCGATGCGAGGGGCATAAGTAGTGTCGTTTTTCAAAACCTTATAATTGTTTACTCTAAAATGGCACGGTAATTTAAAAAGCATAGTTTGAATCGTTTTTATGTAAAGAAAGCACTCCTGCATTATTTTTTTGAAAACTTGAAACGCACCTTTTTTTAACGATTCGATGTACACAAATTTATGAAAATTTTTATGAAAATTTAGTTTTCTTTATGTTTGACAAATCATTATATTTTATTTTAGAGGATAGTCACCTTCTTGAGAATGACATGACTTGAAAGTATAATATTAAACGATACTACAGACCAAATGCTGCCTTTTATGAAAACGCACATTTTCTTTTCTGTTTGGAAGACAAAAAATATAATGTAGTTTCATTTTTTTGTCGTGCAAAACTAAATATTCTCCATCAACCAAAATTACTGCGTGAAATTTCTCTACATTCACCTCATATAAACAAAACTTTCTCATTTATCAATTTTAAGAGTAAACGAAGTCGCGAATGAACTGTTTATAATCAAATAGTCATCCGTAATATTGCCAAATGGTCAACACAGTTCGTATTAAAAAACAAATAAAGTTCATCCCTTTAAACTTTATTTCCTGCCCAACGTTTCGACCTTGTTGGAGGTTGGAGTCCTCCTCAGAGGCATCTATCGAAAAACTTTATGTGTTTTTTAATACGAACTGCGTTGGCCTTTGTGTAATATTACCGTTACTTATTTATCAATGTGAAAATTGAGCCACTTTCTGCTAAGTGACTTTTTCACCAACTTTAAAGTGAAAATGTCACTTTACTAATAGTGGATGGAAATATGCCATTCTAATAAAGTGAAATTTCCACTTTAGAAATAGTGAAAAAGTCAACTTCAGCAGAGAGTGACTCAATTTTCACCTTAAGTAATTTAGAGTGTATACATATAGTCACATTTCTTATATACATGATTTAATCAGCTTTATTGAAGCTAACAATAGATCTTAACGGATCTTAATTTAAACTGACAGTACATGAAGATATATCATGACTAACATTAATCTAAATAAATTAGATCGGACCAGTTTCTAGAGTTCGCTAAATCTATTCCTGTATACACTTGACTGATATTCCGTAAGGACGAAGCTATTTACATTTTCCAGTTTAATAACTCCAGTTATTGATAATCACATCTTTATATTAACGAAAAATACGTAATTTCGATAATTTATGTAGTTCGATTATTGTGGAATTATGTTTTATAATAAACAAATGATTTCTTTGTTTAGCATTGCTCCTGGGACTGTATCCTCAAGCGTGGCAAGGTCCTCTGGCGACGTCACTCTTCTGGAGGTGGCTCGGTCTTGCGCTTGCATTGGGACTTCATGGATTGGTTTGCACCCGCTTCCGTGTCCTTGGATTGGCCGCCATGTTGCTGATGTCCGTAGTCCCTTACACGTGGCTAGAAATAAGACTGTCCAAACGAGGAAAGACTTTAGCACCGTTATGACCTCGTAAGGGCAAGGAACGTGCGACCAAGAAGACGCACACAGACTGAGCCAGGTTCGTTCCATCCAGCTTCAGAAGGGTCGTTCGATCAAACAATCCAAACAGAAGAACTCGTCAACGCCAAGTCAACGTGTTCGTCTGTCACACTCGCAACTCAGAAAATTCCAGCAACGAGCAGACCGAACCGGCCTTCCGGCTCTCGTGATTTTTTTTTCTGTTCTAAGAGGTTCTAGCCAATTGCACGTGTCCTGGACCGATTCTTGTAATTTACTTTGTAGTTTTTAAAAGTATTATAGTTTTTTTGGCTGATTTTTATATTGTAAACGTTATTATTTAGAATAACCATTTATTAACAATTTTAGGGATTTTAAAGAGATGTCTTCGTCTTAACCCATTATCTCAAAAATTATAACATTCTAATTTTTTAAATGTTTTTACATGTTACTTAGATATATAATACATTTTATTTTTATTTCAAACATCTTTCCGTGACTGGTAATTACTACTTTTTGGACATTTATCGTAATCGAATAACACAGACCCACGAAAAAATCTTTCCTTTCTGTGTTGGAGTCCAGACCACACTAATCCAACATATTTAGATACGAATCTACAATAAAAAATAGAGGTCGATGGGCAAATTCTAAACATAACCTCAAAAAATAAAAACAAAGCTTTCATAGCGATATAGGCTTAAAAAAGATACATTATACAAATATGCTGGGGCGTAAATATAATGAGATTCAATTATACCGGGACTCTACTGTAATTCCATACATTTTGATCAGCTGCACATGAATCCGTAATTAAAAGTACTTGTCGCCTCTTGAATTTTAGATATAACATCAATCGTAAAACTGAGTAATACATTCACATTCGTACAAACATTTTGGCATGTGTGTCGAACAACTTTTTTTTATCCAAGTGTGAGGAAAGAGCGTTTAAATAATGCCAAAAATAGGAGTACTTTACGCACACTGCAGCAGAAATTATATTTTCGGTACTATAGCCGTAAAATCCGATTTTACGGCCTACTTTTAGTCCTATAAAATTAAATGAAATTTTACGGATCACGTATAACATAAATCTTAGCTGTCAAAAATATAACCCATACGGACTAAACTCAGTTCGCAAAATCGAATTTTTGCAGCTTTCAGTACCGAAATTATATTTTTATAATGAAAAAATATTCAATGGACGACTACGACTTTTCTCGGATACGAGTTCAGTACTATCTTATTTTTTATAATTATGCCGAGAAAGTCATCACCGGGCAGATACGGCACTGGTACATGTCACTTGTCTTAAATGCAACTATGGAAATCAAAATTTAAATTAAAAGTCATATATCAAATATGCGAATTTATGTGAAAAATTCACATATTTCAAAATATTCAAAATTTACAAAACTCTCATAAATTCCTCGCCTTTTTTAAATTTGATCGAATACGGCAACTACATATTGAAATAAATGCAACTTAGTTCATCCCACTATAAGGAATTGAATTTTCAATCTAAAAATCTATTGTTTTCTAGTCAACGAAAATATTTATTATTTCTTTTTTCTCAAAAACAAAGCAAAAATCGAAAAATTAGACAATATTAAATATGAATTTCCACTTTCGCTACCTCACAGTACGTTTTAAAATCCATTTTGTGGAATGCAATTTTTGTTTTCTAGTAGCCCATTTACTTGTTCTATAAAAGCTATAAAAGGTACTTTTTTTAAATTTATTTATTTAACGGGCGGAATCGTCCCTTTTTACACGAAGTTTTTATACATTAGTAAATCGTAAGGTTTGCGGGAGCTGCACGTCATCTTCCCCAGATGGAACCATACTTAACATTTCTGGAGGAAATGTAGGACCTGCAGGAACCTCCATCAAGTCCAGCAGCGATCATGAGTCAATTTCCGCCGGACAAACAATATTTTCGAAACGTAAACAAACAACTTGGCTCGTCTTACCAACAGAGAGCTGCTGCTTGAAAACGAAGTTAAAAAATTGTTCACCAGACGAGGATCGATCTCGCGATCTATGACTTCGTAGTCCAGTGCGCTACCGCCTCACGAATCCGATTTTTATGAATTTTTGATATTATGTCTGAAATTTGGCCAGCGACTATATTTTCTTACTGTAGATTCGTGTTTAGCATCACAGAAAGCAATAATGTTTTTGTTGGCCTGTGTAAACGGGATTGAAACTTCCTATCTTACAGAAAGAATAGTCAAATTACTCTTTAACGTGAAGACAAAGGAGAACACCCATGGTAGTAAAAAAAGGGCAAGTGTTACCTGAAAAAAGTGCGTAAAACGAAAAATTAGTACATACTAAAATTTTTTAAAAAGATTGAAGGTCTTTCTAACAAGGGAAGTATGTACAGTTTGTTAAAATTTTGATAATAAATACGTTCTATGTTATAAGTAGAAACAGACAAACTGGTCAGACATTTTTCGGGCAGATTCTTCTTCCGAGGAAATTTTTTTTTTAATATTAATTAGTATTGAATTAATTACACCATAAACATTCTTCTTTAAAAATGGTCCTTTAAAAATTTCGATCACTTTTAACGTATTTATTTCATGTTTTTTCATGACATTTATTTTCTTTTTTTTTTCACCGTTTCTGAATCGATTTTGCTGAAATTTGAACAGCGATCACAGGAGTCGATTAAAATTTAACCTTTACAGTTATTTATTTAATTTTTCGTAATTAGACTTAACTGGTCTGCAGTTTACCGCTTTCACAATGTGGCGCACACTAGGCTATTTAGAGAAATGTTATGCCAAGTGAAATAACGTATGATGTACGTCATATATTGAAAAACTTCTTTTTTTAAATTAAACCTAACTATTTTCAATTAATTTCTAATAATTTTCAGCAACTTTATTATTAAAATTTTGTTGGTGCAACCCGTTTATTGTCCAGCAGTGATTTTTTTTACATAGAAGCAGTTTGTTAGATTGCCATTAAGGGTTGGGAAAATTTGTATTATTTTTACTCTAATCTACATATATTTAGGTTTAATTTAAAAACAGGAGTTTTACAATATATGTCATACATAAAAAGTTATTTTACTTTGCATAGCATTCCTCAAAATCGCCCAGTGTGAGGCGCTGTAACTCTCTTACCTAAAATCCTTTTTTAACAAAATACAGGAATTTCAGACAGTTATTCGTAAAATTTATCTCTAAAATTAATTTGACTAAACCAATAAATGTAACTGACCGATTTCTTTCATTAATGACTGCGGAATATCGGAAACAAATTTCGACGTATTTCTTTTGTGTCCGGTTCTCTGGCATATTATTTTAATCTCATACTAGTACTGTTAAAACATTTAGTTAACTTCCCACTTATCAATAAGTTCTGTTTCGTATATTTAGCAACATATAATTTGGCCAGTTATGAAAGAATTTTCGAAATCCGTTTAGTTCGTTTTAAAACCATTTGAAATTCCATGTTGAAAGTTTTATATAGTCGAAAAGATATATATGAAAAGAAAGCTGCAGAATTCATCACTGCAGTGTCTTCAAAAATATCTAAAACAAAGAAACCAAATAGATTATTGCAATAGTGATATTAAATACTTCTATTCGTTAATTTTGCACATTTTTTTCTTATCAGATGACAGACATTTGAATAAGTCTTCTGCAGATAAATATTTAAAAATCAAACGAATCGATCCTCTGAATGTGTCCTCATGATGGAACCTTCGAAAGTTATCAATTCTGAGTATCGGAGGTAAAATCTAAAAATAACTTCTATTATATTCTTTTGGAACTGTTTAAAACATTGTGGTTGAAGTCTGAGATTATACATGGGAAAATTTAGTAATCTTCAGTAGTAACAGTCCGCGTCGTCTTTTCTTCGCAGTAGGTGCGGACTGTTACTACTTATATCATTGTATTTTGCTATGTATATATTATACTTCAACAACAAGCTTTTCAACTTTTCCACGTCGATAAAACAATCGAATTTACTTCGAAGATTTCAGAAATTCCATTTTGAGGGTCGTCTGCACGTTTAACTATTTATTTGCTGCGATTTATAGTGTTTATTTCCAAAATTCTAAATAAATGGAATTATGTATTACATATTATTTTAAACAACATGAATAATTTAGTCCAAGATAAGGACATCATAACCTTTCTGATGAGAACACATGTCGTACCTATTGCCTGTTCATAAAAATAATCATACATACTAGGAGAATTATTTAAGAAAACATCTAAGTGAAATAAATATTTCATTTTCTCCTTTTTTGCAACCTACTATGTATATCGTCCATTAAAAAAGAAGCATTATACGATTTAAGAAGTTAAATTTGTGTGTAACGATTTATTACATCAATTATCCATTAATAATTTAGTACCTGGGATTAATATAAACCTAAATTTCTCATTTGATATAATTTTTTGAAAAAAAAATATCAACAGCAATAACCAATCTAAACTTTGCATATTAACTATACTATACCATGTTCTTTATTTCATGTTACCAAAAATATTGTGTTGGATTTCTCGCTAAACTTTTTTAAATAACACTAAAACTGACTAATTAGTGCTCTGGAGATAATGGGTTAGTTAGATTTGCACATTATGATTTTATTATCATTTGTGAAAAAGAATGCCCACTGTGACAAAAGATATCTCTTTAATTAAAGCCACTGAAAAAAATGAAATACCCATAAAAATGTTAAGTAGGTAAAGCCGAAATTGGTCCGCCACGAGCGACCTGCATTTGGACTATGTCTTTTCTTTCCTGCTTTTTATCTACATGAATGCGAAAGAATTACGTGCAACTGGCAGACCCTCGACAATCCAGTTTAACGAAAGACATTGATGAAACGTGATGACAGGTTCTGTCAAGCTTGATATGTTTATTTTGGAATACATTTACGCTTCTGCTTCTTCAAGAAGTTAGATGAGAAAAACGAATGTTTCTCGATGTAATTAATGCTTTTCGACTGGAGAATGTAGGAATTAACGTAGGTGGCATAAGAAAAGCGTATTCTCAAACTGATTGGGACTATTAGAAATTTGCTAACGATTTAATATACACCCGCGCGATCACGTTTTATATTTATTAATTTTTCACTATACAAGTTTGCAATTAAAAATCTTTTTTCTTATGCTACTTTTTTTTAAAACAATAACCGTAGAATCATAATATTGGTAGGAAACTCTCTATTGATATATTTGATATGTGTAACATAAAATAACGTATTATTCCTATGAAATATGAAAAATTAATTACTATATATTCGCACGTCCTGCACAATGCGACTATTAGTTGATAGATAAAAAGAAAAATAAAATGAAAAAATTAAAGCCGTTTGTTAATACGCTTTTAAAGGAAACGCTAAATGTGATGTATAAACTAAAATGAGTTTCGAGAAATTAAAATGAAACAAATTAAAATTAATAACTAAGGAGGAACACGAACTAATCAAATGAAATAAATTGTATATTAATTTTTAGTGTATCAAACTACACAGAAGAATAACTGCGGAAGCGTATAGCTCGAAAGATTAATCTTAGATGATTTTGTTTCATATGTATACAAAATGTTGCGTATCCCTCTTCCCGCAGCTGGGTGGAACGACGTAAAATAATAACCAATTAGGTAATACATTACACAACATTCGTCATTTTAAAATGGATCAAGAAGGAAAATCCAATGAGACTGTTTATTTTATTAAATTATCACATGTATTGTAAAGTTATTCAATATGTTAACAATTATGCAGATAAATCCGCAGACGATAAAACTGCTAAGAATAAGACAAGACGAGATTTAAGTAAATGCTTAATATCCCAGTTAATAAATATGTCAATTTTTTAAATATTATAGCAACTTTACTTAAGTACTTTGTAGTATCGTTGTAGCATAAAACATACGTATAAAGTGTCGACTTAATTTATTTATACGACCTAGAATATACTGGTAATGAGTATTTACTTAAAATCGTCAGTATAAAATAAGCACATGTAAAAGAAAACCGATGTTCGAAGTTGCTAATTTTATTTTTGTTCTAATTCGACAGCGATTGATACACACAGATGTTGAATATTCGCGAGGAAGATATTTTGGACAAATCGTAAATGCACCGAGTATAAATGTTTAAACGATGCTTGTATTATGAAACCATACAAATCGCCAAACGTAAACAAATATATAGCAACGAACTGTAAAATATGATATTTTCTAAATTGAAAACTGTTATAAAGTTTTACAGAGTTTATTGACAACCTATACAACAATAACAGGAGTTTTAAAGAAATTTGACTTTTTTATTTAAATATAAAAAAAAATACAAAAAATAAAAATGTATAGACATAAAAAATGAGAAAACATTCATGCATAAAAAATATATTTTACATTAATAGTTCAGTTTAGAGTATCGTAGTCTTTAATGTATTTTTTAAATAAGTTGTAAACCAAAAACAAGAATTTGGGAAAACATACGATAATGACTGTATTACGTAGTATTCCTATTAATTTTAAAATCTTCTTAAGGGAATTTCCCAAATTCTTATTTTTTAATTATAAATAATCTTATGAACAAATTACACATCACAAAAATACACTACTTGATCGAATTAGTAAACATTCTTACTAAATTTTTTTACAAACCAATTCAGACGAATCATTTATAAGCGATATATTTCTCGTGAAGATCGTTTACTAGATCGAGTAAGTGGTCGCGTTTAACTAAGATCCTGTTACTTTTCAGTTGATAATTCGTATTTTTCAATGTAAAATACTTAGTGTATACATTCACAGCACATTTTATTGTTAAGAAGACACATGCACGATTAGAAATGTATTACAATTTACTAATGAACGTGCCCTTAATTTCAGTGGCTCATGCGAACATTGAAAACTGAATAGAATTCGTTGAATTCTCGATAAAATAAATAAATAGTGTCACAGTTGCCAAAAACCGTGCCTAGGAAACATTGAGTTGTACGAACGGGTCGATTATTGTAAATGCACAGCAGCAGTTTCACTACCACCGACTATTTCTGAGCAATCGGACGATATAGAAAGTTAAAAAATCTGGATTTCATAGACGGAAATGAAACCCAGATTGCATCCGCACGCGTCGTGATCTTAACCAAAGGCAAGAACATACGCAAAACAATCAATATGAGATTTGCGATCGTGCCCTTGTGTAAAATAAATTATTTCATTGCACAAATTTCTTCCATATTAATCGCGTAAAAACATGTATACTTTTATACTTCATATTAAAACGTTACAATGTTACGCTAATATACATACATATTTATACATAATATATATATATATTTTATTGGATTGTTTATTTCGAATTTTTTTACCAGTTTCTTCGACTAGTATGCTATTGATAGATCGTACATCGGTATTTCGCTTATCAATAAATGATAGCTCATATTCTAAATATTATCTCATTGTCATTATTCGTATGGCAGCGTGACATATAACTTGTTGACAATGTCGTATTATTTTTAAAATGCCTTTTATATATGATATACAGTTGAAAACATAATGCAAGACATATAACAATCAATCAGTAGTCTACTGCAAAACAATGAAACTTAAAAATGAATAGCGATGTCGAAAAGCGATTGTAATGTATACTACGACTTGTTACTATAGCTGAAATAGAATTCGTTAATTTCTAACATTTGTATCATACACGATGTCACAATTAAAAAGCAGACGACAGCAGCATATCATCATCCGAATATCGTACGTACTGCGAATACGTTAACGGAATGCGTGAATGATGTTAGAAGTATATTCTGAACATTTTATTTTTATGTACATCTTGTAAACTACGTACTTTTATTACATCTTTACCACTGTATATTTTGCGCAAGTAAATACTTACAGGATATGTGAATGAATCGTTAGATCATAGTATTTATCGAACACGTTCGACCGGATCCGTTTTTTCGCTTGTTTAAGCGTACAAATCTTTCGCTGATAATACTTTACATTAATTCATGAATATGTTTCATTATTAGCAATAACATTTATCACGCTGATTAACTAGTGCGAATTGAGTTTGCAGACAGCGAATGTGATTAATGCTCTAAGCAACATCAGAGCATCGCAGCTTCATCGGCGAAAAACATGTTAACTGTATTTCTGGATAAAAGTAATAAATATTCACTTATTTTATAAAATACGATGTATGAACAATTATTTCAGTGATAGGGTAAAGATGAGGGCGAACATAATAAAGTAGATTCCCGGTATATTTGCCCGCTCCGTTCCTCGCCTTCCCTTCCCATCTCGTTATATTTGTCAAAAGAAGGGGAGCGCCGCTTCTCCCACTCTCCTCAGTCGCGTTACGTTCATGACGTCCCAGCAGGCCCTTTCTGAGGCCCCAGCGCGCGAGGCGGGGGAAAACAGAGTGGCGACAGACAAATATAACGAGACGGAACTGAGCAAATATGCTGGGACGTAAATATAGCGAGACAGACATATACCGGCACTCTACTGTACTGCATTTTTCGGTTGAAATAAAGAATCAATGCTATATACTTATTATTGTGATTTTAAACAATGTCTATAAATAGTTCAATATTTACGTTAAAATTCTACAATATTTATGAATTCAAACTTTAAAACTGAGCGCCTTATTATTTGATAAATTGGTGCAAAATTGACAAACTTTTCTATCCGCTTGCGGTACGAAATAATCTTTTAACTAGTTTCAAATGAATCCCTTTGAATTGAAAGCGGTGGAAGTGGTCAAAAGCAGGGCTTTATACTCCACTACATCTATTTAAGTAAAGTTAATAATAAATAAAACCGTATTTAACTAAGTCGCTCATAATAGCACACCCGCAGAATTATGTACATATTTTATTTTTTTATTATGTACTTCCGGTATTAATGCGCTACTCCTAACCTCGATTCATGAAGTCGCATCAAAATCCAATAATAAAGAAGCCATGTAACGAAAAATCTCGAAATGTATCGCATTTCTCGAATAATTGTTGTCGCAATAGACTCATGGCCATTGGTCGATTTGAATTTGCCACGTGCTTTCCCGATCGCAACTTCAGGTGCTGTTGGAGAATTTGACAAGCGGAGGTTATGCCAATATGAAATTTTGGTTATTTGGATTGTCATCAAAATTAACATCGCGATTATAAATAAAGTATTCAAATATTAATTTTTTACTTTTCATTGCATCGTTACACATTTGGATAACTTACATATCATATTAAAAAAACATTACAGAAAAATGTTGCTTTTTGAAATAATTTGCAAGATAGTACTTATTTATATATTGTAAAATGAAAAAGGTTTGTTTTTATTTTTTGATTCCCAGTGGTTTTTATCGAAACCATTTTCGTATTAGTGGAATCCATTGCAATGTTGCAACTCCCGAAAGATTAGCAATAAAATTTTGAAAAAAATTATTTTAACTATAAATATAGTACAGTCCGCTTGAAACTTACATTAATTTTTCTTAACAGTGATAAGAATTAATATTAAATTTCAAATCAATTTTTAATTTTTAATTTACCTACGCTTCGAATAAGTCTACAGCTATGAGTATTTGCAAATAAGTGTGTACAGAGGTTAGATAAACATCAAACGTAAAATTTTCAGGTTTGAATCGTCTCATTTCTTAGCAACAAATTTTTACTGTACAGTTTAAAATAATTAAAATTTGAATTAAATTTTTAACAATCTCTTACCCCCCGATGATCCTGAAGGTGATTGAAGGTTATAAACTCAGTTTATTTCATTATAATTTCAATGTAACATTAATTATTAATATAATTAGTTTACAATGAAACGTTTATAGTTTATGCTTTTAAAACACATAAAATTTGTTTAAACCATGTTGGATGGTAACACGTTTTTCAATCATTTCAATCGACATCGTGTGAAGTTGACGTTATCCAAGGAGATATACGAGATATAATTTGTCGTATTAGCATTAAAAACTGAAAATTATAAACGGAACTTATTTGAAGAGTTAGCATTGAAATTTTAGAACTGTACAAGTTAGCATTAAGAATTGAAATTAGAAACTTAACATATCTGAAAATTTAGCATTAAGAACTGTGAAATAAAATTTGAACTGAGAATTATGAATAAAAATTGTATTCTTATTAAAATCTAAATTATGTTTGTATTTATATAATAATAGTATACTCCATAAAAGATAAAAATAAATAAGAATATGCCAAAATGAAAGGTTAAACGCACTGTTGAAGAAGAGCAAATATTTCAAGAAGAACGTCGAAAAGAAACGCTGCCAATCAACAACGCTATAATGAAAGAAACAACGCTCATTCTCAGAGCGTAAATATAGTCAATATTAAACGTGAGTTAAACATAAATGAAAATCAAACTGTAAGTGACATTCCGGTTGTTAGTACATATACGGTTGTAGACGAAAATGTAGTTTTAAATATAAGAGAACCTCATTCAAGTATGAAAAGCCAGATTCGTTTTTGAAAACCAAATATATTTCGCACTATTAGAAATGTTGAGGATACGGAAATTATTAATGAACATTATATTGGTACTATTGATGTACGCTGTACTCATTGCAATGCTAAACATTTCGCAGCTGAGAAAGTGTGAAATAAAAATAATTCTTTTCATGATTGCTGTGCTTATGGTGAAGTTGTACTTCAAAATTTACCGCTTCCCCTCTCAAGAATTGTGTGCATTATTTAATGATACTGATGAGCACACTGATAGTTTTTATGGAAATATTAGAAGGTACAATAGTGCGTTTTCTTTTGCTTCGTTTAATGCACATCTGATAAATTTCAGAAATCGTCGACCAGGACCATATTGCTTTAAAATTCAAGGTCAAATATATTATCAAATTAATACTGCCTTATATCCTATTCGAACAGCATGCAATTGTTCGAACAGCATTTGTCCGAAATGGTATATATAGTAGGGTGCATCGAAATAATCGAAATAATCGATTTTTTGAAATTCGAAATGCCTTAGTGCCAAAGAAGTAGGTTTTGGCAACACGAATACATGAGCGACAGCCCTAGGCTGAGAGATATCTTCTGTTTCGGTAAACGCCTTGAAATTTAACATGGGATTTTAAATGGAAAATCATTTTTTTTTATTACTGCACGATAACTGTATAGATAAAAATGGCATCCGAGATGTTTTTTATTTAT
Organism: Trichopria drosophilae; assembly: GCA_030407085.1. NCBI lineage: Eukaryota > Metazoa > Arthropoda > Insecta > Hymenoptera > Diapriidae > Trichopria > Trichopria drosophilae. The sequence goes on from CM059583.1 coordinate 156,720,082, forward strand.
CGAATTCCTCACCCTTTTTCGCAGAATTTGACCTATTTGGGTGTTGAAACAAAATTTTCCAACTGTTTTATTAGATTTTGAATTTTGCCTATTTTTCAACAAAAAATTGAAACACTTCAAAGTTGGCAATTTTGACTTTTTCAGAAAATTCTCGGTCAGTTCTCAATTAATTTCTTTGTTATTTTCTAAAGTACCGCCTATAGTAGTTAGAATTATCCTTACAGAGTCCGAATTTTGAAAAATCGATTCAGTCACGGTTTATTTGCGATTTTTAGTGAAAATACCTACCTTATCAGTGGAGCACTTTAGAACTACATGAAATCCGTGCTTAAAGAGAGTACGCGTGAGATGACGTCACACGTCTCTCGACCAATAAGGTTGTGTCGTAGACTATAAATGTATATTTAAAATCTGAACATAAGAATAATGGTTTACACAGAAAACTTTTAATGTTAATAATACAACAGCTATATAAAACAAGTTCATGTATTTTGAAAAGATGGAACCAAATATTTAATTCATTACATATAGAAAATAATAAAAATTAAGAGTTTCTTTAAAATTAATAAATTGAAAAATCATTACATTTGATTAAAAATATACTTTTTGTGACAGTGTGCGTAAAATTTGACGTTATGTATTTTCGGAGTTTTTCATCTTCACTTCACGCACGCTGATACAAAAAACATTGTTCGGCACCACCATGGGTGTAAATACGGAAAATCTTTTATGTCCTTGCATCGAAAACTACTATTATTGTCTTTGTTTCCACCTATATATCTTTATATATAGGAAGAACCAAGTAACAGAGGATAGAATACACGAAAATTGATGGCCTTAGGTGTATCGAAAGGGCAGACGATAAAACGCGCGCGAAGCGCGCGTGCATAGCTCTAGTAGGCTTAAAAATCCGATTTCAGGCTCCCCATTGAATGGTCCCATTTTCGTTGTTTTTTTTATTTTTTATCTTTTAATATTATTATTTTATTCGTGTATTTCATTTTTTTTTAATAAATTAGAAATCAAACGATATATATCAACAATAAGTAAGTTTTAATCATATTTAGGAAAATAAATTGGGTGTAAGTAAAATTATAAGTAAAATAACACGTGTAGCGAAAAAAATTCTGACACTGCTTATTATTGTTATGAATATGATATCTTATGTATACTTGATATCTTATAAAATGCCCAAAATTTCAAAAAATCACGATGAATTGATTGTCCGCTTTGCTCTGAACAATACGCCTAATTCATTATTGTTTTCTATATAATTTAAACTTTTTTTTAACGGATCGAGAATTATGTGAATCTTCAATGTTTCAAAAATATCATCAATACTTTTTAAAGCCTTATTATTATTAAAGTCTAAAGGTAAAAACAATGAACTAAAATTAGATAAATATTCGTAGCTTTATAAGAATTGATAAAGGGTATAATTTTGAAAATTCCAACCTTTTTATATATTTCTGGATCTTTTAGTTTGTAAGCTTCTTTCAATAGCGTTCGTGACGCGTTCCGTTCAAACGTACTCGTCGTAGTTTTTTCAAAGGTTATATAAGAATTTTAGTATAGGTAGTTATGTAAAAATCAAAGAATGCGCATAACTCTCGAAAGGGAGCTGTTAGGATTTTTAATTCAACTAATTTTTTATGTCCAAACCATATAGAAACTTTCTGCTGTTGCAGATTTTGGATCCTTTTTAGTGAAACTTTTACAGCCTTCAGGCATACAGTGTCGATTCTAATAGGGTTTTTCCCACGGAATCCAAATATTTATGCGAAAATTATGAATATGTGACATTCCTGAGAGAATGCGACGCTTCTAATTTAGTTCTGCATCAAGAATTTTAATGTCATCAAGGGTAAATTTATGGCCGGTCTTGATACGGTGACATTACTATATTCAGAACTCTAATTCACATTTCTGTTATGTCCATTTTTTCTTATGGATACTTGACGTGTAGTTTCATTACCATCCCTATCCAAGCATCAACTACTAAATCGATTATTATCGGACTACATATAAACTTACATAGTAAACTGACTGTTTGCTTTTTAACTCGGTTCAAACTATTAAATTTGTACTACTTTGTACTTCGACTATTAACCGACTATAATTATATATATATTTTGTTTTTTTACTAATTAACCCTCCTGAGCACGAGTTTTTCTTTTCCCATATCGAAACAATGTAATTTGAACAAGTATACTCGTTCTTGTGCACAGGAGGGTTAAATTACGGGTCAGGTTGTAAAACAGCAGTCTCAGTGTTTGTCTCGCCCTCTCTACAATATTCTTATATTGGCCAATAAAAACGAAGATGATAGAACAGCACTCGGAGAGCAGCATTGTGATGTTCGATGTATGCTGAAACTGTATATCTTGGACATGCTGCTAAAAGATGCATTACTGTCTCAACATGACATCTACATGATATACAAAGCGTACTCTACATCGCCTGGTGTAAGATGATGTGTAAGATGGGTCAAGGCCCCTTAGCTCGTCAACGTTCTACTTAAGTGCTCCAAATGAATAGAGCACTGGTGAAACGGACAACATATTCGTGGCTGTCTTTCACTCTATTGCTTACGTATCAAAAACAGTGCAAGATAGAGCAAAACTTTACTAAACCTTCTTCGTAGAGGAGGAAATTTTCTACAAAAAAGTCCGGGAGGGCCCTAGTCTAAAAAGTATAACTTAGGCGAAAGGAAGCCTCAAAGAAAGCATCGTAGTTTTGCTGTCTCATCCTAGAGCGTTTTCACAGTCTCATACTGTGAGAGTTTCTTAGTTGGATATCTCGCGGCACATGGTGCAGAACTAGCCGCGTAATCTTAGTACAGTGGCGAAGGAATCCCCGCAGTTTCATACTTGTACAGTTCTCTCCGGTCTGAAAAAATGTTGCCTGTTCAAATCGTATTTTCGATGCGAGAGAGCGGTCTTGGCGAGAGCTGAAACCACAAAAACTCCGGCTCACAATGTCGAAATAATAAAGTTATGCACATAAAAAAATTCATTTTTCATCATGAAGGGGTTGTGTGACCATCCCTAAAATAAAATATTTACAAAAAATCGCTATTTTACGTATTTTTCTGAAAAAAAAAATAGTTTCAGCTTTTGAAAACAGGTAAAAATGGGGGAAAAAAATCACAGTATGGTTATATAAACGATATAGTTATATAGAACGATATATGATGAATGCCATGCGCCTTCCGGTCTTTATCCCTAAAACTATCAATAATGGGTAGACATTCCCTAGTAGAGAAATGAGTGAATTCTGCAAGCAGGCTGAGAGAAGATCTGCTGAAGACTGTAAATGGAGTATGTCCGAATTTGCGAGATGATCTGCCGTCAGATCCTTCCTAAACAATCGAAAGTGTTAACTAACTGCAGAATCTTCTTGGCTTTGTTTTCTGAAGGAAAACTTTGGTTTCTTTTATAAAATAAATCGCAGTCTGTGGGAAGAATCGTCATCGTTATGAACTCTATCTTAATACGACGGTACATGTCAAAACCTATAATAAAAATCTTCGTTATAACCAATTGACACTCTTATTGACTGCAGTCCGCTTTACTGCGTCACCATGGACTTTTCAGTACAAAACCATGAAGATTCGATTTTTTTTTTACAAAAAATACCAGAACTTAAAAGATAAGAAAAAATCATTTAGTCGGTAAATTATCGGCAAATTGCTTTAAAATATTCTAGGAGATCATATACATATAGCGTAGAAAGTAGCCGGAATTTTGAAAAATCGATTAATAATTTTTAATTTACGTTTTTTTTCACAAATTATTTTTTTTTTTTTTTTTTTTTTTATTTTTTAATTAACGGGCGGAATCGCCCTTTTTACTTAAGTTTAGCCATATTGTTATTAATCGAGAGAATTTTGCGAGAGCTGCAGATCGACTGACGAAGATGGCGCCATACTTCACATTTGTGTATGAAATGTAGGACTGCAGAAACCTACACCAAGTACAGCGGCGGTCATGAGTCGATTTCCGCCAGATAAACAATATTTTCGAAAACGTAAACAAACAACGTGGCTCGTCTTACCAACAGCGAGCTGCTGCTTGAAAACGAAATCGAAAAATTGTTCACCGGACGGGGATCGAACTCACGACCTACGACTCCGTAGTCCAGTGCGTTAACCGCCTGAGCCACGAAGCCAATATTTGCACAATTTTTGTGCAATCATGGAGTGTTTAAAATGTAATTTTGCAATATCACTCTTTGGAATATTATACTCAAAAGAATGTTTCTTAAAACGAATAAAAAAATTAATTATGTCGATTATTTTAAAAAAGAGAATCTGAAAATTTGTATCTTAAACTTAGGTATTCAAGTTATTTATTAATCATTAATTTAAATGAATTGTATACCGAATCTTCATTCCAGGCATTCTAGTGTATAATATACTTTATAATATACTATACATGTAAATTGATTTTAAAAATTTTCAAAATTCTGAAATATTTCGAAAACGGTAAGTGATACCCGAAATCTGACAAAATTTCAGAGGTTGTCACAAGGAGGGATAACAAAATTTCTTTCAGTTTGACGATTTCTTAGGTTTAAATTTTATCGAATCACAAAATGTTATTGGAGTAAATCGTAGGCTTTTTGAAGCTAATTTCGAAGTAATTTTACGCTATGTATAGAGAGAACTGAGTTAGATTGGAAAAATAACAAAAAATGGAAAAAATAGCGATTTTTGTCCCTTTATCGCGATTTTGGTACCGTTTACTTTCATTTATATATCAAGTAAAGTGAAATTTCTTTACTTAGACATCATTTAGAAACTTTTCCAACGGTAAGCCAAAAAAACAATTTTTTTACGGACACTCTAGTGTATACGTGTATGTATGTCAGTATTATAAATTTCAGCTTTCAAACAAATTTCTAAGTAACTTATGAAATAGCAATCGACTAAATTTCCCTTAGTATTCTAGTCTAGCTAAACTAACATTCTGCTAATAGATTCTTCCAGTCATCTGTATGAGAATCACGTACCATTTTACCAGACATAAGAATCTGCATTCAGTCTGTATTCAGATACCACTATGCACAGTATTTATAAAAAAAAGCTTCTGCTGAAGATCTTCTATACGACTGCATTGAGTTGACGTGAAGAATCTTGTGCGAAGAATCATCCATTAAACTGCAATAATTTTAATCTCAGATTGTCATTACAGAATCTTCTTTCCTCTGGTCATGAAGATGACTCTACTAGGGTTATTTTATAACTTTATCATAGGCATTGTCTTTAGTATGTAAGAGTATAAAAGTAGCTCTTATTTATTTCTAGAACTAAATTTATTTGCATTTTTTTCGTATCGAAAATAGTATTTTGAAAAACTGCCGATTTTCACGCCTTTGGGCTATTTTATGGGGTGGTAACGAAATGTAACCTTACATAACAAAAGAAAAGATGTTTTCTACTATCTGTGATATGTTTTCCCCCCATTTTTACCTGTTTTCAAAAGACGAAACAATTTTTTTTTTCAGAAAAATCCGTAAAATAGCGATTTTTTGTAAATATTTTATTTTAGGGGTGGTCACACAACCCCTTCATGACCGAAAATACGATTCAAACAAAAAAAAGTACCTTAAAAAATCGGTTTTTTTTTAAATTGACAATTAGAGTAGGAAGGGGTGGTTTTTTCAAAATTTTCGATCCGGATTCTGAAAGAGCACCCTCGAAAATACCCGCCCACAAAGGTTCCGGTTTTTTTTTAAGAATAAATAACAAAGTTGTCTGAGCTTAAAGTTGACGGACAAAAATGGACAAATTGTGTCAATAAGGGTTAATCCTGGGGGTCCATGGACGCGATATTTTCAACTTAATTTCGAGGTGAAAGTGATGTTTTAATGAAAAACATGTTTTTTTTTTAACAGATAAACGAGTATAACTTTTTTGCGGTTCATTTTATCGAAATTTTATTAAAAGATTCTGAAAGAGCATACAATTTTACGTTAGAAAGAATGACGCTGAAATTTTTCTAAAGACATTTATATACAAATTATCGATGTTCAAACTGAGACTGAAAATCTGTCCGTCTGAGCGTTAATGGGTTAATGACGATGAAATATACGATATGGACTTCAGTATAGTTTCATACGTTCTACAGCTCGCGAGAAACCGTCGGTGAGATTGTAAATTTAAAAAAGCATTTTAAAGATAAAAAAAACATGAAAAAATACAAGAATATTGAAAAATATTAATACAAATATTAGGTTCATAAGTAATTATAGACATATAAGATAAATTTATATCTTACCTTTCAAGGAACATTATTTTGTCACTTGTTGTGTCAATAAAAACTGTTGTCTAAAAGTGGTTGATTTAGACAATTACCTATCACAAAGAACCGGAAATCTTCTCCTCCAATTTTTAATAAATCGTAACTAAATATTTTTTTCTCCATTTTTGCATGAGTTTAAAAAAAAATACGTAAGAATTTCACGATATGTCGATTAGACAAAAAATAATTTTTTTTTACTACAGCACTTCATTTATGAAGAAAAATAATGTCCAAACCATTTTCGTCGATTTTTTTTTATTGCATTGTAATGTAGCTGAAATCTGAGTGTCTAAACTTAAATATTCCTGTTGCAAATAATTCCATATCTTACATATTATTCGTCAACCGCTAAAATATTCTTCTAAACTCACAGTTAATTTGTTATAATCATTGGGCAGGAATAAGAGGGAAAATAATACACACCAAATAAAATTAAAACAACCTTTATCTGACACATACGTACATATTTCCTGTTGTGTTTAGAAAATATTAAGTTAAAGCAATTCTGTACAGATATACATACATAATATAACATTATGTACACTTACTATTCGTCGAGAATCAAACGCTATTTCAACCACGTGTTTTCGCACTTAATGTGATTTCCATGAGTAAAGTATAAAGTATCATCATAAAAGTATTGAAACCACCACATTATGTCATAACATCAAATAAGTACACGTCGAATGTTTTGACAATGTGTTACATAAATATACATCGCATTACATTATCTCATAGATTTGTTAAAATTGCTTTAATATTCCTCAATGTTATATGTAAAAAAATAAAGCAATTCTCACGTCATCGAACAATATCATCGGGCATATTGTCATTGTAATATACTAAATACTTCAACGTGTTCAATAATCATTTCGCGTCCATAAAAAGCGCAGTATACCTGTCCTTGGCGTGGACAAAAATCGTAAATATCAAAATGAAAGTTACCGAGCAAAGTAAAAACAAATAACCGCATCGAAAAATTATGTTCTTCATAAAGCATAAAAATCCTTTTAAATACTCGTGACATGCTGGTTACTGAGATATTCACAGTCAGCATTTAAATTGGATAATTCTGCATTCTTAACCGAACACGCACATGTATAATTTATATATTTAATAAAGTTCCTCATAAATTGATTAGAGATAAAGATTGTTTTTTTTTCCTTTTCCTTGACAAAATGATATATTTTAGCCTTGTAACAATAGATGTCTTTTACTCAATGGCTTTTCGTGATTCCATCAATGATAGGCAACCCTTGCCTAGCAGTTACTGCGACATTAATATCATAATGCCATTAATTAAGCATACGTAGACTCCATATAACATACCAGTACTTTATGGAGTAATTTGTAAAACGACAGTAAAGAATCATAATTCGTTTTAACAGTACCAGTCATTCAATTTTATGCCTTTATAGCGAGTTCTTTGTAAACCAATGACTCGATATCGACACGGCATATCGGACAGCGACTATTAGTACATAACCATTGATCGACGCAATCAATGTGAAACAAATGCATACACGGAAGCCTCCTAAAAAAAGAAAAATTCATTACATTTTTATATATTCTCAGGATCTTAGAATTTGAAGAATTAATTACAAATTTGTACGAAACACTCACCGTACTTTTTCCCGTTCCTCGAATTCCGACAGACATATCGTACATTTTTCAATCTGATCTTCCTGACTATCTGTTGGCTTTGCCTTAACGAAAATAAATATTTTATTACATTAAATTATGTGTAAAGTGTAGAAACCTAATTTTTAACAAAAAATTCTTAAATATAATAATTTCAAAAAATAAAGGAGAAAATAGTAGATAAAAAATAAATTTCTTGAAAGTTACTGAATAAAAAAAACAAAGATATTAAAACTAATACAATAAAATTGTGAATAAAATACATACCCGTCGGTACGAATGCGGAAAAGTGTGGCTTTCGATAGATTCCCGAGTAGCTCCAAGTCTATTGTGCAATTTGTAGTTTACGCGCGTAATGTAAGGAGACCATCTATGGTTTCGATACGCCGTAAGAAACCGAATCGGCATCCCCTCGGGAACCATTGTACCTTGAGGCTAAAATATATAATATACAATTGTAATTAATAACTAAATGTGTTTTGCCTAAAAAAAGCGTTTATTAAAAGTAAAGCTGAAATAAAGGTGAATTTCAAAAGCACCCTCCATTTTAAGGAGTATAATTCCTCATTTGAAATGGGAAATAAAATCTACGTAAAAATTGTACTGCACTACTTCGTTAAAAATCCACAGGACTTTAATTACACTAGTGACCAATTCCATTTCAAATCGGGCAGGGGTAAAATGTTGACAACTCGAAAGTTGTTTTCCATGAAATATGTTGTTCTTTAGGGCAAATAAGGAGACCCGTATTTTTTTGTTTCAAGACAAAATTTTATTTTTCTGAGTTGTGCGCAACTTAAAATCAGGAACGAAAATCCGCTAAGACCCAAAAAACGCTGTGTTTTTTAAAGTTTTTAATATTTTACTATTATTCGCTTCGTGCATGGCGATGGAAGTGATATCGAAATCGATGGCAGCGCTCAATGTGCAGATTTCTGACAACTCAGGTCTGCAACGTCAGAGCTTTCCCATTAAAGTCTATGTAAAAATGCTTTTATTTATTCATTAATTTGAGATATTTTAAAGTTTATTTCGATCTGTTGCAAGTGTTGCAAGTAAGGTTTATGGTTTAAAGAACCATTTGAAGGGGTTCATTTTATTATACTGTGCAAAAAAAAAATGATTACTCCGAGTTCGAAATTGTACAGAATACAATTCATTATTCAGCTGAAATATATTTATATTTATGTATATATTGTAATTTTTGATTATTAGTAATTTAGTTAATACTTATACATGGTATTTATCTTATTTCCAATGTAACTTTGTACGGTGGAAAAGTCACTGACGTTTGCCGAATTACATTGGAACGAATTAATTTATGGTTTGCACATATTACAAATACTTCTTCTACACGACCTACATGCTCTACAGACAACGTGTTTCCCCTTTTTCTATAATTTGTAGATTAAAGTTTATTGAGTGTGTGATTGATTCAAACCCAGTTCGGATTATCGTATTAATTTTAGCCCCTTAACCTCGTTTTGCCCAACTCCAAATGATTCGCATTTAAAAAGTATAATATTTTGTTACAAACAAAAATATACGAAATTTGGGCCGAATTTCAAACAATACACTCAAAGTACTGACGCTTTTGAAAACCCGCAGAAAATTAAAAAAAAACAAAACAAATATGTCACTTTCTCATATCAATCTCCATACAAATTGCAGATGCAAGTTGTTAAAATTCACCACCAGGCCGGCGTCTTGCACTATGCGAATTCCTCGTGCATATGATTGTGTTGTTGGTATTTTATCGATATCCAATATTGAAATTGACAAACATTGAAAAATAACGAAATGGCGGCCATTTTTCAAAAAACTAAAAAGTCAATTTGCTCAAAAACATCATCTTTTTTTTCTTCCTTTTTTTTACAGATTACTGGTAATATTGGTAACAATATCTGAGTAGTGTCTGGTGCGCTAACAGACGCTACTCGGCTGCAGAATTTTTTGTTTGTTTTTAATTTAAAGTAGAAATTTTGTCAAGATAGGACATTTTTTCTAAATTATTTCAAAAATGGAATACGTCAAAAACGTGACATGCAATAACCAGACATCTCAAAAAGCCGACATTTCCATGACTTTTGCCGTATCAGTTTCTTTTCAGTTTTTCGTTATATATTATCAACTTTTCGAATTCCTAGGTTTGAACATGTTGGGTTTTTGAAGTGTCGGGTTTTTGACGTATCGGGCTTTTGGTATGCTGCCTTAATATATTTGTACATTATCTTCGTCTCAAATATGTTCTTAATATAATATTTTTCAATTCACTAGTAACTTTTTAATTTCAAATTTAACGCAATTCACGACATACGTTTTTCTTAATGTAGTTAATTTGACTCAAAAACCTGAGGTGCAAAAATTGGACTCCTCAAAAATCTGACACTTCAACAACCTGATAATTCAAAAACTCGCCAATATATGAAAAATAACTTGAAAGAAACCGATAAGTCCAAAGTCATGAAAATGTCGGTTTTTTTAAGTGCCGGGTTTTTGAGATGTCGGGTTATTGCATGTCACGTTTTTGACGTATTCCCTTTTTGAAATAATTTAGACAAAACGAAATATGTCCTATCCTGACAAAATTTCTACTTTAAATTAAAAAAAAAATTCAGCAGCCGAGTAGCGTCTTTTAGCGCACATTACACTACTCAGATATTGTGACTAATATTACCAGTAATCTATCAAAAACAAATGGAGGAAAAAAGTTGATGTTTTTGAGAAAATTGACCTTTACTTTTTTTCGAAAAATGACCGTTATTTTGTTATTTTTCAATTTCTGTTAAGGTTATTATTGGATATCTATAAAGTACCAATAACACTGTCATATGCATGAGGAATAATAGTAAAATATTAAAAACTTTAGAAAATACACCATTTTTAAAAAGTTTTATACCCTGTTTTTGGGACTTTCGTTCCTGATTTTAAATTGCACATAACTCAGAAAAAAAATGTTTTTCTTGAAACAAAAAAATACGGATCTCCTTATTTGCCCAGAAGAACAACATATTTTCCATACATGGAACACAATTTTCGAGATGTCAACATTTCACCCCTGCCCGATTTGAAATGGAATCGGTCTAGTTGAGGTTATGCTATCTATGAGTCATTCTGACTTTCTACCTAACAGTAAAATATTCGACCTATAAGTAAAACTTCCTTATTTTGGTAATTTTGACTTCAAAGTTGTGAATGTTGAAATCAAAATGTCGACCGATGGGGCAATTGCGGATATTGTATTCGCTATCGATTCTCGAACGGTTATCGCAATATGCAAATAGTAAAGTGCAAATCAATGCAAAACCAGATCGATCCCATTTGAAGATCGCCACCGTTTAAAAGAATGAGAAAATAAAAGAATAATTGTATATTGACATAGGTCTGTGAAGGGATACGTTTTCGTTTTTTTAAATTTTCGTCCTGTAGTTCATTTCCAAAATGCGAATCAACGGCTATTCATTCCTCCACTGTTGACGGAGAGTTATTTCATACATTATCACAATCAGTATGTTCGAAAAACATTTTGCCGGAAAATTGTGTAAACACATTTTGAGGTTAGATTATCGGAGCAATCGTATTTGGGCAAAATGGCCTTTAAATAATTTTCCATGGTGAATTCGACTTTCAGGTTAAACCTACAGCATACCATTCAATCTTAATTTTAACCATATGGTCGAAATATAAAGGTATTTTGACCAATTAAGACATTTTGTCCTGATGGTTGAAATGAAATAATCGTGCGAGGTTATATTTACTTAAAAGCCCACCCGATATTATTAACCTATATGTTTATTCGAATTTGAAGGCACAATTCTGATTATAGATTTGGAAATTTTAACTTAATGTACGACCTGGAAGTCACAGGACTTTAAAGGCATTTTTAGGTTATATTTAAGTAATTTTCGACCTGTATCTCAATCTTGAAAATCTATCTTACTTATACGACAATTTTTTGGTCGAAAAATAGTAAATTTCACTTAATTAGGGCATTCTAACTTTGGCTTGATAGAAAGGACTTCTCTTCTTGCTTGGGTAAGAGTAATAAACTTATAGGTCTGTAACTATTTGGTCGCGCATGATTTTTGCCGGGTTTAGGTATTTGTATAACTTTGGATGTTTGCCAAGCTGTGGGGAAGTGGCCTAAATAAAACATTGCATGAATAATACACTGAAAAAATTTACTTCACAAATTCAACTACCATTGAGAAGTTGAGTCGATAGTAGTTAAAAGAAATACTTTTTTTGTTAGTATAACTTTGTTGGTGTTGTTAATTTTACTACGCACAATAGTTCAAAACGCTTCAAGAAAATTTTCTAAGTTGCAATTACTACCGTAAAGCATTTAAATCAACTAAAAATGTAATTCTGCTAAATTCAATTAAAAATATATAGCTTCCAGCATGTTGAATAGTTTTTAGTGTACTAGGTAGTTAGACTCTAAAATTTGTTTTTAAATGTAGTAGAATTAATTGCCGAAATGTCGTTTCCATAACTATATTTTTTGTTGATTTAACTCTTATATATGGTTGTAACTATAACCTATAAAATTCCGTTGAGAACCTATTGAAATACTTTCAATAGCTAAAAAGTAGTCAAATCAACTAAGAATTTTTGTCAGTGTAAGTATGGATATTTCTATTGCCTTACGTGGAAGTTCTTTGATTATACTTCCAATAGAAAAAAACGAGTAATAAGTTCGTTAGCAAATGAATTCGTGCGAAATCCGCAATAAAAAAAAGAGATTCCCATTTTAATGTTAAATTGACCTCCTCCATCACCCCAACGGGTAGGGGCAGGGGTTTAGGTGTCATAAGATAGTTCTTTTGTTTATATTTTAATTTTTATTATCCGTTGTTCCGTTCTTAGGACTTTTTATATATTTTAGAGAAACTTCTCAATTTTGGTGACTACAGCGCCATCCGTTGACAATAATGGTCGGCGAAATGTGCGTAACTTTTTATTAAGAAGGAAAATCTACAATAAAACGGGGGGTTCCCATTTAAAATGGGAATTAAAATGTTTGTACTCACCGTCACAACCGCATTGGGAACTGCCCTCCGTATTATAGGAAATCCATTATTTCGACGACTATCACCTTCTGGATAACTATGAACATGTGGTTGTTGCGGTAATGGTAACTCCACTGGCAATGTGTGGTTATATCTATAACAAGTGCAACCTGGTAAACTACAGCTGTACGGGGCACTGCGTGGACGTGCTTGAGCCGGTAAATATCTATAATAATGAAAGACTTGTAATGTAAAAACAATTGCCTACATAGAAAGAAAATATTGCATCGTTGATCTTGAAAATCGGTTTGACTTGAAATACATAATGTTTTTGAGTCGAACGATTTTATGCAGTTTGGAAACACTTATTTTAGTGCATAATTAAATATGATAAAAGCTTTACTATTATAATAATTAATGTTAATTGACTAGCCTTGATATGTAGTGAGGATATAGTCTCGCATGAGGTCTTGTTGTTGCGGGCTCTTCTCGTGCGCGCATGTACACTCTTCGCATTTCTTGGGTATATTGTTGTGCTACCCACAACAACTCCATGGCTGGGTGCATGCGAGTGGCCCTTGTCGATGCGGGTTCTAAGGATGTATAGACAAAATTACAATATTGTTCTAAATGAAACATAGGTTTCGTAAACACTTAAAATTACCAACCTGCATATACGTTATTTGGTGAATGCCGAACATTTTCGGATGGCTCGCAATGACAGCGTCTTCCACCAACCCTAGAAATATTCATTTTTGCAATGCAACATTATAATTTGTTTACAATTTACATGCTCAGGCAGAAAGACAGTACACTGAGAGAATGTTTTTACTAATAGTTAATGTAAGCTAACTTCAAGGCTCTTACTTACATCTAAATTCTTTTAGCTTAACTGTAAAACTATAAGTGTAACTGTAAAGTTAAAATCGACAGGTGATTTTCAGATGAAAATACCAGCACTTTCCTGCATGTCAGTAATGTTATTATATATTAAGTCATATAATTTAACAGTCAATGAGCGTTCGTTAACTGTTAATAAAGCTTACATTATATTCGGTCGTTTGAACTGTGCATGTCAACAATGCGTCGAAAAATTCGCAGGGAATTGAGTAACTGCACGTGTGTATGTTTGTTTATCTCTGTTTCGGCGAAACATTACTATGAAGCTATTACATTAACTGTAAACAAACATTTCTCTCACTGTATGATTCGAAAACAAGAAAATTTGTTTCCGCCAATCATTTCTTAATATATTTCTCATAATGCATACAAATCTATGAAAATTCACAACTTTTTGGTTTCGTCAAAATGTTATTCTTGATGTATAATAAGCATCTGAATATGCAGAATCATCATTATATTTTATTAAATTGTATCTCCCATAGAAAAACAAAAGAATATGTACTTAAAAAAGCAAAATATATAACCGTACATGGAAAATATATGGCACCAGATGCCAATTTTTGCCGCTAATGATATATATTAAAATATATGCCTTTGTATATATTATAAAGTGTACTATAAAATATAAACTAAAAAGGTGTAATATATAAGAATTAAAATATATCATGAGAAAATACCTTGGATTAGTTTCAGGAGATTGGTTAATTGATGGATCAACTGTTTCAGTAACTACGTCCTCCTCATCCGATTCCGTAGTTAAGTCTACTACTGGTACCGTAGTTTCACTGGTTTCTTCAGTTGACGGAATTGTTATCACGGGTTCCTGCATTAAAATAATTAATGAATGAAATGTATGTTAATATACAAAAATAAAAAAAGATTAGACGCAGCACAGTACCGTTATATTATTTTCGGTACTGTTGTCACCGTTTTCGTCATTATTGCTGTCATCGTTATTGTTGTTATTCCGATTTAATGTTCCCACAATCTCTGGCACATCCTCATCTTCACTATCACTGCTAGATGACCAGTCAAGTTGCAAATCAGGTGCAGATGGAGTATCCTCTCTACCTATTTCAAATAATTAAATTCATTTAATTTCAAATGTATAACAAAAATTAAACTAGAGAATTGTTTATAAATATTTACTTGGTGGAGAATGTAGATCTGGGTCTCGAAATGCATGCGAAAAAGGTACCGTTGTCGCAGAAGGAGTTATCCTGTAGGGTCTTCTGTTTATATCAAGAAAACCTGTGTTAAGATTGTTAGTTCCAGGTGTTCGAGGTACATCACTTACTCTGCACAATTTAAATAGAGAATCATGTAAAACTATAAATTTAAAATGACATTTAAAAGCCAAATTTATATATTAATAATGATAAAGTAAATTATAAATTATATGACTCATAATCAATTGTTTAATATTGGTCATTTAGTGAAACACATAGTATAAGTCTAGGTAATATAAAGATTATCTTGATTATTACAAAACTGATAACTTAAAAGACACCCCCAGCTAACCAAGAATGATTCAAAATTTTTGAAATTTTAAATAATTCCGAATCCTATTTCTATATTCTTCAAGAAGATTTGGGAAGCATTGAACGTACTGAACATTTTTTTCTTATTGTTAGTTTATTATTTAATTTTATTATTTTTTAAACTTTTTTTAAGATAAATTAATTAGGGTTAACAAAAGAAGGATGACCTCCAGTCGACTAATGCATACACATATAAATGAATTTTGAAAATTTCCAAACCTTAAAAAAGAATAATTTTTTCGAAACATGTTGTCCCTCTCTGATTAGAAAACGTTTAATTACGATTATATTTGACTATCTTAGACCCAAATAATCGCAATGTTCAACCTATGCATTAAGAACGAAATGAAGTATCATATGAAACAATAAATAAGTTAAACACTGTATTTATGACTAATAAATATTATTAAGTGTAATTTTTTAAATAAGTTTTTCGTTAATAAACCAAGATTACTTGTAAATACACATATATCTTATGTGATATTTAAATACAACGCATGATGAAGAATAATATTTCTCATAATAAACAACATTTCTTCTAGAATTATGAATTGCGTAAAACGATATAATTAATTCTTCGAAAAATCAATTTTTTTGAACGCGTTAAATACGATATCGTATGAGATGGAATTAATTCTGTTCTTGAATTACAGGTGGCATAAAATAATATGAATTCAAATAAGAATCTCGGGCAATAAATAGGCCACTAGAAAGAAACAGAATGAAAAATATCGATCGTGTATACTTTCTGGTTTATTAGTTTCACCACCCTACAATTTCATTCATTTATCACGAATGTGATCTACTTACTATCAGAAAAAATACCCCGAACTTAATCGACTGCGGACAATTATCTTAATTATCTTAAGTTTTTCTACCTCGCACTTAGTGTTAGGAAATTGAGACAGTATCGTGAAATTCATAAAGAAAATTGCTAAATGTAAATTCGGCTGCCAGGCTAATGTTGCTAAGCTTCGGCATGAGTGGAATTGTTTGACATTAGTTAATAAATAATTAGGATAACTTAGTGCGTTTAAAACGGCGAAATTATGTTATTATTTGTAATTTTAAAATTAATTTTTAAGTTTCTTTGCCTCTTTATTTATTGTTTAAATTCATAGCAAGTATTATATTTGATTAATTATTAATATATTCTGAAATAGTCTTGGTATTTTTCGATCACATAAAGACTAAAAATTAAAAATTGTTGAGTTTAACCCGTTAACGCCCGAAACTAGTAAAATTTTAGTGTAACTTTGACGTAGCATTAAACGCAGAAAAAATTTTTCATAAACGGCAGCATATGTTATTATATGTTTTCGGGGTCGCTCTCGAAGATCCCATGCTCAGATTTTACTTTTTTCCATGAGGAAATTCAATATGGCGGTGTTTTTGTTTAAAAAAAAACTGAAAAATCAATTTTTTTTTTGTTGAAATCAATATTTTACACTGAAAACGTTATTTAGGTGTACCAAAAAGTGGCACAAACTATTTGAACTTTCAAAATGTCCGTTAGTACATACCAATAATTCAAAATGTGCACACAAATTTTGTTCACGAGCCCAGAATAGACAAATTTTTGTCCGAAATGTACAAAACTCGGTATTTGTTTTTTTTTGATTGCTTATTACATACCCGTTTACGGCTTTTCAAATTCCGAAATGGCGGATCCAATATGGCGACAAAGATTCAAAATTATTGTCAAAATGTACAAAAATCGGTATCTGAGGGTTTTTGGATCGCTGATTACATACCCGTTTATGGATTTTCAAAATCCAAAATGGCGGACCAAATATGGCGGACAAAGTTTCAAAATTATTGTCCAAATATACTAAAAACCCCCAAATACCGAATTTTGTACATTTCGGACAAAAATTTGTCTATTTTTGCTCGTGAACAAAATTTTTGTGCACTAATCGACATTTTGGAGCCGCCATTTTAAATTATTGGTATGTACTAACGGACATTTTGAAAGATCAAATAGTTTGTGCCATTTTGTGCCACTTTTTGTTACACCTAAATCACGTTTTGGGTGTGAAATATTGATTTAAAAAAAAAAAAATGGATTTTTCGTTTTTTTTTTGCAGAAAAACACCGCCATATTGAGTTTCCTCGTGGAAAAAAGTAAAATCTGAGCACGGGATCTTGTAGAGCGACCCCGAAAACATATAATAACACATTCTGCCCTTTATGAAAAATTTTTTTCTACGTTTGATGCTACGTCAAAGTTACACTAAAATTTTACAAGTTTCGGGCGTTAACGAAAATTACATTTTTTTTAAATTACACAATCGATATAAAATTACTACGATTAACACTGATATTTTTATTGCCACCTTCTGCACTGTAAATTTACATTTTCACTGTAAATTTTACATGTTTATGGTAAATTTCCTTCTGTTTTTGTTAGCTATTTACTGGAAACATGTAATTTTACAACGATAGTAATAGGAAATGTCAACAAAATTGTAAAAACAGAAATACATATTTACTTATCAGTGTATAGCTCTAGAACTTTTAAAATTTAACTAGTTCGCTGTTATGATAGCT
Organism: Trichopria drosophilae; assembly: GCA_030407085.1. Lineage (NCBI taxonomy): Eukaryota > Metazoa > Arthropoda > Insecta > Hymenoptera > Diapriidae > Trichopria > Trichopria drosophilae. Next base: position 156,738,034 of record CM059583.1, read on the forward strand.
TTAAAATCATAAAAATAACATTGTGAATGGGTAGTTTATCAAGTTAAATGGAGTTTTAAATGGCTCATGTATTTGTTAATCGCTATAATTATATGTGTATGTCCGTGTAAGCTTTTAAATGGCTTTTTTGGTAATTTCTTGTACTTTTTCTGTTTATACAATACAGTGTTTCTAACAAATCTTTAAATGTGTTGGTAATCACACTATAAGTAGTTGAAAGTGTAAGGAAGTCAAAAAACCCTAAGACAAGCAAGCGTGTGTCTGATATGAAAATGATAAGGAAAACCAGTGAAAGTCACATGACAAATTTTTGTTGAAATTTACGTTTCTGTAATTAATCTATTATATGTCGTTTAACAACACATTTGAGATAATTATATAAATTTTGCATTGTTCTTCGAACGATAAGAAGTGATTTGAGCCTTAACCCTTATCATGCTGAACGACCGTAATTTTCTCAAATTTTTCAGGTGAATATTTATCTGTGTAATAATAAGCAAAAAAAATTCAAAACCATATTTTCTAGCGTATTTTTGTCCGTACTTTTCAAATCTGCTATTAGTTTTGTTCTATGACGTTTAATTTTTTCAAAATGGCGGCTAATTTACAAAAAAACGTGATTTTAAAAATTTTTTTATTTGTTTAATGTTCTGGCTAATAATGTTCCCGTTGTCACATCGATACAAGTGTCTGGATTCTGTGGAATAATTACCATAACTAAAATTTAAGCGACGCAGAATGTCAAAATTTAAAATGGCCGATCCAATATGGCGGCTTTTACAAGCATTTTTAATGTTTTTTCATTGTTTTTGTATGTTTTTAGTCCCTGACGCTTACTTTTTGAATAGTTTTGTTATATTTATCTTAGTTTAAAACCGATTATGCTAGAAAATAGCAATACAAGATGATATGGAATTAAAAATGGCTGAAAATATTATATTTTTATTATAATATAGATTTATTATGTATTTCACAGTTTGATATTGATTATGGAAGAAAATAACAATACAAGATGATATGGAATTAAAAATAGTGAAAAATATTCTATTTTCTTTCATAATCGATATAAAACTGATATAAATTTAATAAATCTATTGAAAAAGTAAATGTCATGGACTAAAAACATAAAATAAAATGAACGAAAAATGTAAAAAAATGTGTGTAAAAGACGCCATATTGGATCGGCCATTTTGAATTTTGACATCCTGCATCGCTTAAATTTTAGTTGTGGTTATTATTCCACAGGATCCAGAAGCTTGTACCGATCCGACAACGGGAACATTATTAGCCAGAACATTAAACAAATAACAAAATTTTTAAAATCACGTTTTTTTGTAAATTAGCCTCCATTTTGAAAAAATGAAACATCATAGAACAAAACTAATAGCAGATTTGAAAAGTACAGTAGGACCTCTCTTTTTCGAACCTCTCTTATTCTAATTACTTTTCTTATTCTAATTGTCCAGCCTCTCGTATTCTAATCGTTCCCCCACAAGTCTTCTCCCACTATCACGCGAAAAGTCAACGAAAAATATTGTCCATGAATCACAAGCTCGCAAGCAAAGTAAGTGGGGGTAAGGGGAAAATTAGACTAAGAGAGGTCGGCGCCATCTTGAAAAACTTTACAAAGTAGAATAAGAAAGGTCCTACTGTACAGAAAATATGGTTTTGAAATTTTTTTGCTTGTCATTACACAGATAAATATTCACTTGAAAATCACAATATAATTGTGGCCTTTTGGCATGAAAAGGGTTAAAATAATATTATCAATTTATTTAATTTATAAAAAGATATTATCTATTTAAAAAATCCTAGTATTAATTTCTTTAAAGGATATTTAACAATATCTAATAAAAACGTTAGCTTCTGTTGCGCAATAAATGTAGAATTCTGTTCTAATATTTATAATATTTTCCCATGGGGGTTCGTCGGTTTTGTTTCGTCTATTGTTAAAATAATTTTTAACCCTATAAAAAAAGTGCTACCTACAACTGCATCATAACAATGCTTAGAAATGAATCTCGGGAGATGTTTTCCATTATTTCACAGTTACTGAAGACAACCAAATTAATTTTATGTACGATTTTTTCGGTAAAGTTTACTTTACGCACTTGATTATAATTTCCGCACGGAAAAGCCGTACGTAAACAATATTTCGGCACATGTGCGTATGTGTAAAGTTCTTTATGCATACGCACTTGTGTCGAAAAATATTATTAAGCATGTGCCTTCAAAAATAACAATGAAAATTCGTATACCTCAAAGTTTAAAAGTTCTGGAGATACTAAGGACATACTATGGGTCAAGCTATAAACAACAACAAACGATATCTCGCCATTTCATCAATTGTATCAATAATTAGTCAATAAAGGCATTTTTATTATTATTATTAATATTAATATTACTTAAAAAATATTTAATTTCTTATTGTCAAATTAGAAAGTAATTTTTAAAACATTCAGGTATTATTGAGATTATAATAGTATAATTATTTCATAGATTGAAAACTGTTGTGGCATATACATAAATATTTCAAATGGCTTCTATTATAATAAATTTTGAACTAACCTGTATTCTAACGGATGATTAACCATTCGTGACGGTCCAGCTGTAGCAAGTCTGTCCACGTGCGCTCTATACAGCCTTCTCCTTTGCAATATATGCGCCAGCTTATCCAATTTCGTTTTGACAAGATATTTGCGGCAATAATCTCCATCGCACTTTCGATCATTAAGAAACAATGCTCCGCCGTTTGGCATTTCCATACTTGGAACGCTATTTTTCTCCTGCGGTTTCTTCTGTTTGTCGTCACACACTTGGCATTTAAGTACTCCAGATTCCTGAGGTTCAAATGCCTCAGAGTTGGCCATGAACGACGAAGAATAGTTACTATTTTGAAAAGATTGATGAGATCGACAGGCACGAGATGTATTCGGTGCCACATCATCATCGTCGATATCACTTTCAGCAAATAAATGGTCAAACTCCATCTCGTTACCTGTGTTAGTAAAAACTTTATGAATGTTTCTTTAAGAAGCGGAGAGGTAGTCGGGACACGCAAAAGGATAATTACCAGAGGAATATCGAGATTGAGAAACAGGATCAACTGTCGATGAGAATGCCGTATCAAAAATGTCTACTAAAGATGTCACATTGACATCTAAAGACCTTGCCTCACTCTCTCCGTCTAAAATATTGGGCTGTGGCTCCATTTTTTGTTTGCCCAAACCTTCCTCTACTCTCTTAGCTTCATTCATCTCTTACTACAGCATTTAAACGGAAATTAGAGGGGCAGGCGAAAGCAATGTCTGATAAATGTGTTTGTGTCGTGTATAAGTACATTTCTGTAAACACATATACAAATGTCTATATATATCTATATATATATAAATATATGTATATATTTGTTTACACTAGCGTGCCCGTCAATACGTAGTAATATAGTGACTGCTTACATCAAGCCGCACTTCAAGTTTCTCACGAATCAGAAATTTAATCACTGAATCTTAATATATATATTTCTCTTCAATCCTTCCTCATTTACGAATAATCATTAAGTATTAAAATTCATGCTTACACAACCTCTTACCTCAACTCACCTTTCGCACTACACGAAGAGACTAACAGTGGCTACATACACAGAGTCGCCATATTTATGAATCATTCGCTGTCACTGCGCGCTGCACGCTGCACGCTGCTGAGAAACAACACGTCATCAAACCTGATCAAACTTTCCAAATTGTCCAACTTTTCCAACCCCACTCAAGTCGCGTTTCTTCTCCCACCGCTTTCTACCACGTCACACACGAGACTCCGCCCCTCCAACAATCTGACGCCAGTAGGAAACCGGGAAATTTGGCTGCCGCTTAAAAGTTTCACTTTTATTATACAGTGGCCCTCCCCTTATTTTAACTGCGTCCTTTATTTTAATTTTTTTTCGTCCCTTATGTTAACTTCTTCCCCTCATGAGTTTGCGCTTGCGCATACAGGGGAAGAATAGGACGCCACTATATCTCTCTCCTTTCTCTGTTTTTATTCTCTCATACTGCCAGTGGTGGGGATGAAGGAGAGCGGTAAAATAAGGGAAGAAGTCGCCATCTTCCTTGGCTTCCTTGACTCGAAAAGTTAAAATAAGAGGAGGGCCACTGTAATTGAACAAAAAGTATGTAACTACCCAATAAACACGCCTGACTGCTGGTTATCTGATAGATGACTTTTTAAAGTCATCTTTTTGTCTTACCTTTAAGGTGCCTTTAACCCTTTGAGTCACGGTAGTATTAGTAACCCACGATACTACCTCGATTTCTTTGAATTTTAATTATTTACGTTCAAGTTAACGTATTCCGATCGGTCTTTTTGAAAATTTCTGTTACCTTAGTACTTAAAAAACATCTCCACATGACTAAAAATACATAATTGTTTATTGTTTACTTTATATAAATAAACAAACACAAAAAAATCATGTTTTTTTGGAAAGAATTCATTTTTGACGCTATTTTGAAAGATAATGACTTGAAGTTCGAGGTATATAGGTTTTTGGGGTCGCTGATTACGAATCCTGTGTCAGATTTACAAAATTCAAAATGGCGGATTCAATATGGCGGTCAGAAACATGTAAAAAATATCCAATTTTGATGAAAATGCGTATTAGGGGGTTTTCGGGGTCGCTGATTGCGAATCCAATGTCAGCTTTACGAAATTTAAAATGACGTAATCAGCTACCTTGAAAACCCCCGAGTAGCAAATTTTGTCCCAATCGAATTATATTTTAAATTTTTGTCCACCATATTGGATCCGCCATCTTGAATTTAGAAAAACTAACCTCGGATTCGTAATCATCGACCTCAAAAACCCCCGAGTAACAAATTTCAGCTAAATTTGATAAAAGGAAAAATGTGTGACTTAAAGGGTTAAGTCACATGTGCGGCACGCTTTCATAGTTACCTTTCAAAAGTGATAATACTAGTTACCTTTATGTAGTTATCCGTCAGATATGTTTGAAAGATAGCTTTCGGATAACTGAAAATTGTAACTTTCGGTTACAATAAAAATTGTATCTGAACGTTATCATTTTTTGATACATTTATGGGCCGTTAGATAACGAACTATAAAACTTTCTCGCAAGTACAAGGGATTCTAAGTATATGGTATATATGAAATCCCTTTATCTAACATATACATATATGTTAATATCCCAATAGAAATATATAAGTAACAGAATTGCGTCTTTCAGATAACTCGAAATAGATGCTTGGAATGCTCGATGTAGGTTACCATCCCAATAAACGTATATTTTTTTATATATTTTTCATAAATCCGAAAATAGTCACCTTTTAGACAACTTTCAGTCACTAAAAGTTACCGTAAAGTCGGGACATTAGTCAACTATTTATTAACATTATAGGTGCCTTTTAAGTCATCCTCAATAGTTACCGGCCACGTTACCTGAACGGCACATTTCAGTTACCTGCATGTTTATTGGGTACTCACTTTTGTATGAGACGTATTATTTTCTAGAATAATAGACCTGCTAACAACATAAATCTGCATTCATTTTAACATTGTATTTTCGTATGAAATAATTTCATGAATCTTTTCTTTATAATTTTGATACATTTTTCATGGCAAAACAATATCTTCAATACTTATCTTTTTATCTAAAGCAGGAATTCGATGAATCATTTCACCATTAAAATCTTGTTTTGTGTTCAAGAAATGGACTTTTCTTATATGAATACATAATTTCATGCAATATGTTAATTTCACTTTATTGTGCGCATGTTGTTATAATTTACATAATTACATGTTAATGGCAAATTTGGTTTTATTAATGCGCTAGTTATTTGTTGCGAATTTACACTCCAATAATGCTGAAAATATACCGGGTGCGAACGGGAGAACTGGACATAGGGAAGCCCATGTTAACGTGAGCACGCTTGTGATTGGTCAATTCCGGGCACTTGGATGCTTACATCTATCTCCATTGGTTTCAAAAGACTGCTAGTGAATTTCAATGCCGTTACTCTACGCGTGAAATTGAATTAATTTTATCATGAAAAATGTCCATTAATCTAATTTAAACATAATTGGAAGGTTTTGAATGTATCCATACGAAAATTATCAATGACATCGATCAATAATATCATCTTAGGAAGTGTTGACATATCAGATAAGTTTTCAACTTCATAAAATTATTTCTTTTTACTTGATACACGTTACTTTGTTTGCTCTTTTCTTTATTTCAGGATCACTAATGACGCTAGAAAATGTTTAATTCGCCAATTAGTGACAGTAGGCCTTCAGGAGTGTATTAAGCATAAGATGAGGAATGGAAATATATATTATACATATGTAATTGTAACGTTTGATTTAAGACCACTATCCGTGCGCGCTGATTGACTTCATTCATAGCTCGATAGGACGCAGTAGATTCAGGCAGTAACGGTGAGAGAGGCATTTCAGGCATTCAAACAAATTGCCATTTAAGGCACTGTTTTCTTTACTTGGTTGTATTACATTTTATACCGTAAAACAGGATCCATAAGGCCAGGGGCATGTTGAATTTCTCGTAACCGCATTTATAGGGAGTAGGGTGGTTACTCCTCGTTGTTATGCCACTCTCGTTGGTGTCTAGGTGAGAGTAGGACATTTTGGAAGACAACAAACGATGCAACTATTTGCATAGTTGCACCCTCCTCATCATTAATATAAAATGATTTCGGGAGCAATTTGTCTGTTAATTATTGTTAATTAATATTTCCATTCATTTCATATGTCGTTTTATATATTTACATATATTTGCATGCGATGTCTGTGACAGGGCCCGCTTCACGTAGCCCCACTGACGAGTCCGTGAGCGGGCCCGGGATGAAACATCAGCAAACTTGTAATAACGAAGACTTGTTTATATTGTGAATGGCATTTCTTGCCCGAGTTAATGGATCAGTTAACGTTTGTCTTAGAAATAGGACAACGACAGCTTTCTCAACGTTCATACGCCCTTCCCCCAGGGCCAGGGGCGTTCTCTACCCATGTGCGAAATGCCGATGCTGACCATACGGCCCAGTATTGGCCCAGCGTTGGCAGCCGACTTTCGGCTGCCGATGCTGGCCCAACGTCGGCAACTTCACTGTGCCAGAATCGGGCCAGCATTGATAGCCGATACTGGCTATAACAAATTGCCAAACTTCGGCTGAAAACTGGCCATCGCATCGGGCCAGGCCTGGCAAATTGATCTCATAGGTATTTCTCCCATTCGTCGTCCCAGCGTCGGCCCAATATTGGGCCCGAGTATCGGACCAAGTCTGGCAAAGTTATAGTGCCAAATCTCGGTCCAGCGATGGAAACATTCAGGACCGAACGTCGGGCCAATTCTAGCAAATTTATTTCATACAAGGTACTGACGATCGTAGGCCCACAGTTGGTCCAAAACCGACCCGAGCATCGGACCAACCCCATCGAATTAATAGTGCCAAATCTCGGCCCAGCGTTGACAGCCGACTTTCGGTTACCGATGTTGGCCCAACGTTGGCACCTTCACTGTGCCAGAATCGAGCCAGCATTGGTAGCCGATACGGGCTATAACAAATTGCCAAACTTCGGCTTAAAACTGGCCAACGCATCGGGCCAACCTGGCAAATTGATCTCATGGTATTTCTCCCGATCGTAGTCCCATCGTCGGCCCAATATTGGGCCCGAGTATTGTACCAAGTCTGGCAAAATGATAGTGCCAAATCTCGGCCCATCGATGGAAACATTCAGGGCCGAACATCGGGCCAGTTATAGCAAGTTTATTTCATACATGGCACTGCCGATCGTTGGCCCACAGTTGGTCCAAAACCGACTGGAGCATCGGACCAACCCCGTCGAATTAACAGTGCCAAATCTCGGCCCAGCGTTGATAGCCGACTTTCGGCTACCGATGCTGGCCCAACATCGGCAACTTCACTGTGCCAGTAGGACAAAAAGGGCAAAGGACAGGAAATTTTCCCCCGCGTTAATGACGAATATGTCTGTTTGCGGGTCGGCTCTCGGGTGGAGAGGTACAGGACAGAGCCAGACAGTACAAGACAGAACTGTAGGCACACACAACACCCACCCAGAGCCAGTCCCCCCTACCCCAATATCGGTACCACCAGCAGATTCGACGGTCTGTGCCTTAGCGAGTACGACGCGGGGCTTATCCCATCTTTATCCGAGATAAGACCCACGACGTACCGACCGCGGATAAGACGCTGACGGTACCGATAACTGCCGACGTAGCTCTGCTCGTAGCAGCGCATAAGATCTTGTCTTAGACCATCCGTCCACTGAAACCGCCCATGGGCATTTACATGTCGTAGTCCCGGGGCATCCGTTTCGGCCCCTCCACCTCGGGACTGGGCTGCATCCAAAGCAGTCCGATGGTCAGGGCCCTGCGCGTTCCATTATCTGTAAGCGCATTTACAGAGATTAGGGTGGTTAGCCTACTCCCCGTTGTTATGCCTCTCTCGTTCGTTTCTTACCTTACCGTCCACTGGGGTTGGTTACCCAATCTCTAGCAAGGTTGCAAGAGTCCAGAGCCCACCAGCTTTAATAAGCACACGTGGAGGTGACAGTAGGCCATTTGGGAAGACAACAACCCTGGCAGAGATTTGGCTGGTTGAGCTAACCATTATCCTAGCTGCTGGCTAGATCTGTTCGGCAGAATCTCGGTAGAAATATACACGAATTCTAGTTGAAAACCCGCTAGACCAGTAACATATATTTAAAGCAACATAAAGCAATAATTGCAAACTGAAAATATCAAGTTTGTATAATAGGTAAGAATGAATCGATTCGACAAAACGAGCAGATGTAAATGTAAACGATTTTTCTTTAAAAATGAAGATTTTATCTTTACAGCAGCTCAACTTGTTCGCGCGAATCAGCTGAGAGCCGGCCGCCATATTATTGGTAGTTCGATTGAGAGGTATTCGAGATTCTCGAATCGAGCCGAGGTCGCTAAGTTGTAGGAGCTTGTCGCACTCATGTTCAACGATATGTCTGTCTCAATGTCTCGCGTCTCGGTAGATTTCGGCTAGAATTCATGTCTTTTTTCGTAGGATTTCTATCCATATTATAGACCAGTTTCTATCCAGCTCATAATTCCCTATGGGCCCCTATATTTTTTATTAGTGTTTGTTATATTTTTAAGATTTTTTTTAATATTATATTGGTATTTAAAAAAAAATTTAATTTAGCGTTTGTAAAATTCTACAAAACAGTTGTCATCTTAATTTGTACAGAGAAGAGCGTCACGTGTTTGATAATACCATCTCTTCGAGAATGCAAAGTCCGGATATGAGCCGATCATCGTGTCTTTTTATGTAAATTTCAGATTGACACAGGTAAAACTGCTAATGGAAGGAAATGAATTTAGGTTTACGAGTTATTACAGCTTTGACCTATAAAACTTCGTTGGCAATTTTCGTAGCGTGTTCTTTGATAATTATCAATATATTGATTCATGATCAACACAACATCGTAGAGTCCCTATTCCCCACCCATCCGAAAAGACCCGGTCGCCCGGCCTCCACAGACCCGCCGGTAGCTCCCCCATTTACACTAAGGCAGCTGCAGCAGGCAGCAGCTTCGCTGCAAAACAAGAAAGCGCCAGGTCCAGAAGGAATTCCAGCAGAGGTGTTGAAGGCCCTAGTTGAAAAGCAGTCACAGCCCTTGCTTGATATGTATAACACCTGCATCACGGTGGGCACTTTCTACTCCCGCTGGAAAATGGGAAAGCTCGTCCTCATAAGCAAGGGCGAAGGACCAGTAGAGGCAGCGTCATCGCATCGACCTCTGTGTATGTTGCACACATCTGGCAAAAAATGATCAGACGTCGCCTGCAGCATGGTATAACGAGTACTTCTTATTATACCATGGCCTGTATGAGGCGATACAGTGGACTGGGGGTCTTGCCGACCGTCAATACGGCTTCCGACCGTGCAGGTCGACGGTCCAGACGATCCAGGAGGTTGTGCTGGCTGCACGGGCTACAGAACGGGGAAATCACTATTCTCGCCCCCTATGTCTACTGGTCACACGAGATGTGAAGAATGCTTTCAACTCGGTAAACTGGAAAAAAGCACTGGACGCGTTGCGACGTGACTTTAAATTACCCGAGTACCTCCAAAACATCATGGAAGATTACTTGAAGTCCCGTTTCATCGCATACGAAACATCGGATGGCTTGGATCGGAGAGAGATGACGGCAGGGGCAGTCCAGGGCTCCATCTTGAGACCCGACGTCTGGAATGCCTTCTATGTCGGGATCCTAAGATTGGATATGCCTGAGGGCGCATTCCTGGTCGGATATGCCGCCGATGTCGCGGCAGTCAGTATAGCTAGAGATGCCGCAACTGTTCAAGCTCGCCGCAACCAGGTAATGCTACGTATTCGTTTCTGTATGGACGAGCACGGGCTAGAGCTGCTAGAATAAGGGGAGGACTACTGTACATCAACCCTTGCGATGCTGCTATGCCGTTTTTAGGACGACATAAGTCTATCGTGAATGACTGCTTTCTGTGAGACGTCCAAAAAGCAACAGTGTTTTTCGAGACGTCAAAAAGTGATGATACTGAAATTTAACGTCTGTAATCTGTATTCTTATAAGTATATCTACATACACCGGTTTACATTTATGTACAGTAGAACCCCCTTTTAACGCCACCTCCGTTTATCGACATACTCTTTTCTACGACACTAGTGACACCCCTTTTAACGACATACCAGCGATTCCCGTCATCCCCACCACGTCTAAACGCTTCCCCTCACCAGGTGGCGCGTGTATACATGCATAGCCCGCGAAACAACTGCATTGGTCGAGTGACGTGTGACGTCACTTTAGCATGCTTGTCGATGGGTTGCCGTGCGGGAACGCACTTCTCCAGCTGGCATGTCGATAAACGGGAGCTTGAGGGGAAGTCGCGGAACCGATCCATGTCGTAAAAAGAGTTCTACTATACATGCAGATGAGGTTCACTGTAAAAAATTTAAGCGTAAAATTACCACGCTGAGAGTAGGTAAACAGTATTACCTACTCTGAGAGTAGAAAAGTTACTAGGCAGTTGTATATAGTTCACCGAAAGTGTAAATGTACTCGACAGTAATGTAATTTTCAGCCGACTTCGACAGGAAGGTTAACATTTACAATCGGTGCACTAAAATTACAAAAATTAAATTAAAATTACAATCATCTATTTTGTAGTGTTTTTAAAGGTATTATTTATTTACCTTTGTGTTACTTTCAAAGGGTTTAAAAAATAAATGATTTTTCGAGAAATGCATTTAATTTATGAAATTATAAAACGAAATTAACACTTATAAAATAGACATCTTGATCAGTAATTATTTGTTACATAAATGATATAGAAATGTTTATAAACTTTATGCGTCAATCACATCATTTATTTCAATATTTTGAAGTTTTCTAATAAAAGAATATACATTTCGGAATATTCTGATCTTTTCTTATTTTTTATACTCGATTAATATGCTTACACTTCGTGAATTCGTGAACGCTTTCTGCGACAAATATTACTGTGGAAGATTGTAGTTTTACAATAGTGGTTGTGATTTTCAGTTGAATAGTAATATTGAGAGAAGTAAAATTACTATTATCAGACTGATTAATTACAATTACCTACTCTGAGAACAGATGCGATTTTACTATGTGAGCTGTAACACAGTGCGGTATAATTTTACAATTCCCCCAGAGATTTTACACCGGCGTTTTTTGCGGTGTGTACCCAGCTCTTTTAATTCTGTCCCTTCCGATTTTTGTTGTCTTTGTCGTCTTTGTCTTTCACATGCATTTGAAGACAAAGAAACAACGAGAACCGGAAGGGATAGAATTAAACGAGTTGCACTGTAAAAAATCCTGTTATAACATTACTACTCTCAGAGTAGGTAACTTCTACGACCCACTGTGAGAGTAGTAAAATCCCTAGGAAAATGGTAAAGTTAACATCGAGTTTGTAAATTTACAGCTTCCAGAGCAGTGAAATTACATTAATCTTGTAAATTGACTACTTCCAAAGTAGTAAGAATTACCGTTTTCAGAGTAGTAAAATGTCTACTCTCACCATTGTTCGAGAATACGTTGGTCCGTCGGCAGGAGCAGACGAGTTTTTGTTTACGTTATCGTCGGGCCTTCGAAATATAAGGCGAAATGGTTTCTAATACTAGGGACCCACCCTACGGGTACTCAAAGTTCCGTCAATTCCACCGAAAATACGTACGCCGGAGTTACCGCAAGTGCTCTCTTTCCAGCTAAGGAACAAGCTGTTATTCTAGATTCTATCGAAGGTTGTACGATTGATGATTATCTAGACGATATTAAGAAAATTACTGAACTAACAAATGTGCGATTTATTTCCAAGATTTCCGCAGCAGAGTATATATCTACCTAAACAATAAAAACATCGTGGACAAACTTGTCGGTGCCAAGGTGTCAGTGAATCACAATGTGCTTTCTGTGCGGCCGTATATAGAAAAAAATAAACGTGTGGTTATCTCCAATGTCAGCCCTCCACATTCCGCACAGTATCATTATAGAACGCTTGTTGCGTTGTGGCATCTCTTGTGTATCACAAATGCACCACATAAAAGCCTCCTCCAGCAAACCTGGACGGGCTCACATAATGTCTTTCAGAACACAAATTTATATTAAATCAGAAGACAAACATCTTCTCCCCGACTCGTTTCAAATTACGTATGATGAAACGTCGCATTGGATATTCTTGAGTACCGATTCAGCTAACTGCTTCCTTTGTAAACAGCAGGGTCATATCGCTAAAGTATGCCCATCGGTACAAGGTACAAATCAAAACAATAACACGTCGGATTCCACTCTACCGTCTTGAGAAGCAGAAGTGAAACGGCCTGCCCCTTCTTCGTCTACCGACAGCCAAATACAATCTGTCACCGGCATCGGAGGAGAAAACGTTTCAATTCAAAACGACAACAATACACATCAAGCATCGTTTAAGAAACCTGAAAAAAAAACTATCAAGGACAGCAGTCCTGAATCATTTGTCACAAATACCGAAGATCCTCTTGACCTATTCAAAGAAATGCTGGAAATTTATGACACCTCGAAAATGCAACTTCCCTTGGACTATAAAGCCTTCTCTCGCTTTTTGGATGACACCTTCGGCAAGTCCAATATCGCAGACATCGCAGCCGCATTAACTAATGACACAGAAGGCCTTATTGAAATTCTCGATCCAAGTTATCAAACTTGAGATCTAGAGTTGCGAGAATTAAAAAAAAAATGCGACAAAACGTGGAAGGTATTTTCTGGAACTGATTCAGATGGTTCAACAACTTAGGCAAATATGTCTTCCAACAACTCTTTAAGAATCTTATTTTGGAACTCCCGAAGCATTTTGGATAAATTCACTGAAATTCAAGCGAAAAGTATCAACTTCGATGTGATCATCTGCGTTGAAATATGGCTCAACGCTAACAAACGAATTCATCTTCCAGGCTTCCTGACTCTGAGAAAAGACCGTCTTCACGGAAGAAGAGATGGAATCATCCTTTTTGTCAAAAAGAATTTAGCTTATGTTTCACTTAAAAATTTGATTTCTCCTGCCCAGTCAGTCGATCTTTGCGGCATTAAAATCACTAATGTTACTCCTTCGATTGACATCATTGCTTGTTACAGAGCTCCAGGGGTCACGCTATCTCAAGACCAATAGAACGACATTGGTCGTACTATTATTAGTAAACATACACTTGCTTATCGGTGATTTCTATGCTCATAATATCCTTTGGAACTGCTCTTACAGACCATAACAGTGGAAGGCTGGAAAAGGTCGTCGAGGCTACTTATTTATGCACAATAACAACTCGTATACATACGTCGACGTAAGGCGCAATTAAAGGTCTAACCTCGATTTAGTATTTTCCACAATTGACCTTGGTGATAAAATTGATATCGAAGTCTCAGATGACCCTTGGAGTTCTAACCACCTACCGATTTTTATTAATATTAACGTCTCTAAACATCAGCATGGAAATAAATCTTTCAGATTGCACACCCGTAAAACAAGATGGAATGATTTCTCGGAGACTCTTATTAAGTCCCTGACACAATTTTACACCTGGGACTATGTAAAGCTTAGTCCCACTGAAAAATATTCTATTTAGTGATTTTATAACTAACGCGATGAAGGCTTCTACTCCTAAAAGAACTAGGTATAAAGAAAATTGTAATAAAACGGACTGGAATCCCGTTGCCTAGTGGGATGACGACTGCCACAGAGTCAGAAGACTCAGAACTGCCGCCTGGTAAAAATTTCAATTTTCTAATAACCAGGACAACTTGGTTAATTATAAAAAAGGCGTTGCCGTTACAAAAAAAAACTGTCAAGGAAAAAAAGACTTTATTTTATAAACTTTGCTCAAAGTATATCCTTCCACACAAACCCTAACTATGTTTTGGCAAACCTGCAAAATTCTTAAAAATAGTTGGATCAAAAATTACAATGTCAATTCTACTCAAAATTTACAAGATGTACAAATTTTCGAAACTCTTGACAAAATCTGCCCACCCTGGGCCGAATCTGTGTCAGCCAAAGCATTACCAACCGCGAATAATTCTTTTTTTTGACAAACCCTACGAATATTCAGAATTTAACACTACTTTTGATTCCAAAAATCTCAAGTCATCTCCGGGTCTGGATGGCCTTGATTATCGAATCATTAAAAATTTACCGATGCAATACCATCTACTTCTTTTGGGTATTTTCAAGGAAATCCATTCTTCGAAAATCTACGCCGATAGCTGGAAACACTCCTACTTACATTTCATTCCCAAACCTGGTGGAAAAACCCTTAGGCCCATAGTGTTAACTTCAGCTATATGTAAAATTTTTGAGACCATGTGTAAAAATCATTTTAAAGGTAATGCAATATAATAAAATAAGAATGAAAAATTTAGTAATTATTTCTGAATGTTTACATCACGACACTGCTGTAGTTTATGTTTTTCAGAGCTGTTTAATAGAATTTTTAAAAATACATTTAGTGGGAACTGAAAAAATAATCTATTTTTGAAAATAAGCCCCGGCTGAAGTCAATCGGATAAATAGAACCGGAGTTATGGCAATTTCAAACAGTGCAGAATTGGAGAGTATTACAAATTTCAAACCGCCATATTTTCGAAAATATTGATTAAAAAAAAAATCCAGAAACACGTGTCGACTTTTTTTGTATAAGGAACGCATAAAAAAATTTAGAAGCAAATTAAAAATGGTACCCAATATGGAGTGTTCGATTTGTAAAAGAATGTCCCATATGCACCAATGTTAACCGATATGTATAGTGAACTAATATAAATGTATAAGTACATAATTATATCTACGTAGAATACTAAAATCATATGTTTGTTATGTATTAAAAGTACATATAAATAGAGACAAAAATATAGAGGCGTTAAAATGCCACAACATAATTTTAAAGCCTCCAAAATGACTGTCACTTTTAGGACGTCTGAAAAAATACATGTCTTTTATGAAAAAGATGGCTTCATCCACCTTCGAGCCTAAATTGAACAAACCGTCAGTGCCTGTCGAAATCCATGCTGACTATTGGGTAGGACTTCATTCAACTCAACCCACCATTGAAGACGATTTTTACACAATCCTTTGGAGACTAGCCCTTGCAGCTAAACGTTTTAAAGTCCCACCCAATCCATCACAAGGTCCTTTGCCATGTGATGTTGGAAAAAAATGCCATTCAGCCTCAATACCAAAATCAGATTTATGATAACACAGATTTATAAAATTCTTTTTATTTTTGTATTGTGCGCTAGCTCCATCAGAAAAATAGATTATTTTTTCAGTTCCCACTAAATGTATTTTTAAAAATTCTATTAAACAGCTCTGAAAAACATAAACTACAGCAGTGTCGTGATGTAAACATTCAGAAATAATTACTAAATTTTTCATTCTTATTTTATCATCACTCTTGTCCCGGTAATATATTGCAAATGGATGGACTGTTGCCTGGTCATTATTCCAATGTATTCCCTGAACAGAATTTTAAAGAACAAAGGCATAGTTCTCTGCAAAATCGCAGATGACGATGCATTCGTTTCGAGATAAATTTTGTTTTTTATCATTTAAAAATTCATTTTGTTTGTTTACAAGAAATGCATGCCGCAATAATTTTGTTAAGCCTTTTTCCAGAATCGCTAAATACTCGTCTACGGGAGATATAATAGTCTGTAAGGTCGTTCTATCAACGTGTGTCCATTGCTTATAAGTTACAGAATCATGAATGATTTGGTAAACTAAACAGATTAAAGCATGAATCACCCCTTCGTTTTGACAGACTAGATTTCTGGGTACTTTAGGCATAATTCAATCTGCAGTACTACAGTAAATATATTATGCATGTCAAATTATTAAAGAAACGTACTGAATAAGACATTTAATTATTGAAAAGTACTATATTACTTACATTTTATTGCACAATATAAACCTTAAAAGTAGATTTAGTCACTGTATCCGTTTTACGATAAACCTTTATTTATGCTCACACAAATCGTATATAAAATTCAACAGGCAAATATGTATTAGCTGTTTACTTGCTGTTGTCAACAGTTCAATGACTTCTAGGTAAAGAATACAGTACTAAAGACGCAACTATCACATATATCTCCGCTAACCGTGCCGATAACTACCGGATGGGGTCGTATTTTAATTTATTAACGTTATTATATTAATAATAGATTAAATATATTTCATTATAAATTTCGTCATTTACAACAGATCAATATTTCGTTATCCCTTATTATAATTATATTATTACTTTTATTACTATTAATACCACACTAGTAATGTTTGTAACAATTTGTACCCTTTACTAGAAGAACGCATGTACTGCGCAACTCGTTACGCGTGTTCTCTCGTCTTGCCATAGCGCCACGCGCTACAGAGCGTAATCTGCCGTCGGAAATTAATTTATTTGACATAGTAGATGTAAAATCGCCATTCTGGAAAAATATGTTTTTTGTAGGAAATTTCCCGAGTAATTCAATGGTGCAATAATAAAATTTGTATACTGTCGGCCTCGAGCAGTAAATGGACTTTCTAATATTCAATTGTTTATAACAATCGCTTTTTAGCAACAATTTTAAAAACTACGCATATAGAAATAAAGACAATTGCATTACCTTTAAAATGAGCCCCAGCTGAAGTCAATCGGATAAATAGAACCGGAGTTATGGCAATTTCAAAAAGTGCAGAATTGGAGAGTATTACAAATTTCAAACCGCCATATTTTCGAAAATATTGATTAAAAAAAAAATCCAGAAACACGTGTCGACTTTTTTGTATAAGGAACGCATAACAAAATTTAGAAGCAAATCAAAAATGTCGACCGATATTTTTTACGAAATCCGTTCGATTTGTGAAAGAATGTCCCATATACATATACTCAAAACTTTTAACCTTGCCACTTGTGAGAAACAGTATTCTGACAAACGTATGTTTCTTTGGAGACACCACTCACAAGTATAGACGTCATAAAGATGTCGTAAATGTGGCGTCAAAAATGTGTTTTTACCTATCCCTTTTTGGACGTCACAATTATGACTATCAATTCCTACCACGTCATTATTATGACAATGTCGTAAATGAGACATCCCCAATGAGACGGCGTACGTTTGTCATTTCGGAGAACGTCCCATTGAAGACAATGTCGTTTGTGTGACGTTCAAAAAATAATTTTGTCATTTCGATATCGTCCCAATAAACGAAAAAGTATCCGGAATCGATATTTTGCATTCTGTTTCTTTCTAGTGGCGTATTGATTATTCGAGATTCTTATTCGAATTTATACTATTTTATACGACCTGTAATACCAGAATTGAATTCATTCGATCTTATACGATACCGTATTTAACGCATTACAAAAATTGATTTGTTGCGGATTAGAATAGCTTTAAATTCTGTTAATTTATTCGAAGAATTGATTATATCGTTTTCGGATTTCATAATTTTCGAAGAAATGTTCTGTTTTCTAGTTTTGAGTTTAAATCATTCTATAATCCAAAATAATCGTTTCTTTGAGGTTATGTGCGTTTATGTATAGCGTATAATATCGTATACACTCGCATTCGTAACTGAAATAGTTGGAAAGAAACAGACTTATTTCGTATTAAATCGTACACAGATTTTTCGTATACTTTTTCGTTTGTTAGGGTCATATGCCAAGACGTACCTCTGTTGCCATAATGATGTGTGTTTTCCAGCTAACATATAAGCTGCGGAAAGACGTCATAGAGGCGTCGTTTTCGAGATGACTTAAAGTCGTGTCTAAAAGCTGACAAAAAGCCGGTCATGGAAGACCTTCTTAAAAAGGTCGTCCAAGCACCGTCTCTATTTATGACGTCTTAGAGGCGTCTACAAAATGATGCATGATTTTGCCTTTCTCGCAAGTGGAAAAGTTTCATGTAAACCTCTGTCTCTTTCAGTCGCGTGCTAGCTGGGATAATAAGGCGGATTTTAGGCGTCTTTAAAATGAGGTCTCTTCGAAGACGTCATTTTGCTATCACATGGACTTGTGTTAATGTCCAACTCAATAAAGTCGTCTTTATGTAAGCACCTTTAAATGCGCTTTTACGTAGTCCCCAATAAGATGACTTTTAGGCGTATTTAAAACGACACCTTGTCGAAGACGACATTTGGCCTTGTTTTCAAGTACAACTCAATAAAGCCGTCTTTAAGCCAACATTCTAAGGGTTTTTTTCGTTTCTCAAATATGAAAGACGGTATTAAGACGCCTGTTCGCAGAGAGTCTTTTAAGGACGAACTTTTACTGGAATTGTGGGTGTAGGAAAAAACTATTCAAAACAAATATCGATACATACGAAAGAACAATCTATCGAATGTATCTAAAAACTCGATATGTATCGATATTGTGATAGTTCGATATAGCCAGTGCTGTGAATAGTGTGAATGCATCCCCATCTGCTGTAGAGTATCGAGCTTTGAGCGATTCGGACCGCTGGTATTGACGGAAAAGGAAACGTCTTTCGTAGATGGTTGAATAAAAGATCTTGAACGTCGTATTGTGTACCATTTGACTTGCAGAAAGTTTTGAAAAACCTTTCGTGATAACAGCGTCCAGCAACAATTGCCGCTACGGCTTTTACAGAAATGGTTGGCCTGGCGGGCGGGGGTGGACGTCGATACCCCTCGCCCCCGATGCAGCCAATCCCCGAAAGTAAGTACCGAAATTGCACAAATTCTCTGCGTTCTATTTGAATTCACAACTTTTTTTTACTTTTCCATCGAACCCCTTCCTCGCCTTTGGCGTTAAAGATTCTCAGTTCTCGTGACTATTCCCTCCGTTAATTTACGCGACATCACTGTGAAGTGTAACGTCATTACTCATCGTACCACAGTACGACCTCTCCTTTGCGTTCATCACATTGTTTACTTTTTGTCAACAGTGAGAGACATGACTGGCATGACCCCCAATGCCCCAACGAGTGCAGATGCTTGCTTGAGCATCGTCCACTCTTTGTTGTGTCATCGACAAAGTGGGGAAAGCGATGGATTCAGCAAACGTGCCATCGAATCTCTCGTTAAAAAGTTGAAGGTACGTACATGCGTTTTTCTCCGATTCAGATTTGTTACAAAGTGACAATTAATGTAAATATTTGGATATTGTGCAGGAAAAACGAGATGAACTGGATAGTCTCATTACTGCCATAACGACGAATGGAGCACACCCTAGTAAATGTGTAACTATTCAACGAACACTCGATGGGCGACTACAAGTCGCAGGAAGAAAAGGCTTTCCACATGTCATTTACGCAAGAATTTGGAGGTGGCCGGATCTTCACAAAAACGAGCTTAAACACGTCAAATATTGTCAATTCGCATTCGACCTAAAGTGTGATTCTGTTTGCGTCAATCCTTATCATTATGAACGAGTCGTATCACCAGGAATAGGCAAGTACATTTATTTATTACTGCTTTTGTATGCATCGCAACTATTTTATGTCATGAGGAAATTCTTCGACTAAACTTTGTTGCATTTACTTCACAATTTGACAGTGATAACTTAAGTTAGTCAAAATTTAAATAATGATTTATGTTTATTTATATATCTGTATATGTATATTGGCCACCGATCTTTTGGCATTCAGGAATACCGGTTTCCATCTGCAGGGCCAGCTGTCGCCAATAAAAAGTTTGGCTTGCCTGCATCCCGGTGTGGAACCCCATATCCTTTGGTGTTCGAGCGCAACCTTCGTCCGGAATGCTTCCCGAGCGAGGTTTTTGTACACGCCCACCACGGGTGCGGGGCCAATAAAATTCTTTTTTGCTGCCAGTTTGGCTAGCTTATCCGCCATCATGTTGCCTTTGAATCCACAGTGGCTTGGGATCCAGCGCAGCGTGACGCGGGTTTTCACAGCTAGTCTATTCAGGGACTGGTAGCAGTCCCAGACTAGTCCTGACCTTGTGCTAAAGTTGTTGAGGGCCTGTAAGGCTCCCCTGCTATCAGAAAAAATGGTGGTATTATTACCGTTATCCTCATTTAGCGCTGTATATGAACACTGAATGATAGCCATTAATTCTGCTTGCAAAACAGTGGTGTAGGCTCCCAAGGGGTATGTGGACCCTTTTCCGCCTCTTCCTCTGTATACCCCTGCTCCACTCCCTCGCGCCCCAACTGACCCATCTGTGAACCAGTTGTTGCCGTTGAGTAGTGTCGCATGGTTGCTTTCCCAGTCTTCTCTGGTCGGGAGACTGATTTTATATTTTTTGTCAAAAAGATAGCGTGGTGACGTGCGATCTGCGATCTCGTCTAAGACGCTACCACGAAAGTAGGCATCCAGTGGTCCTGTTCTTTTGACAGAGCTCCTGTACCCACTTTTTGCTTTGATCCTGCGCCAGGCCTTTGCGGCTTCGGCTTTCACAGTTATGTGAAAGGGTTCTATATCCAGGAGAACACCTAGCGCCGCTGTGGGGGTTGACCTCACAGCGCCCGTGATACTCCTGAGTATGAGCCCTCTCACTTTCTCTAGGTCTTTGACAGCTGTAGCCAGAGTGGACCTGTTCCACCAGGCCAGTGAAGCATAGGTTAACCTTGGCTTCAGTATAGCCTCGTATATCCATAGCATAGTAGCCGGCTTGAGGCCCCAGCTGCTGCCTATGGTTCGTCTCATTAGCCATAGGGAAGCTGTGACTCCGGCACATCTGTCTTTCAGATGTTTCTTCCAGCTAAGCTTGCTATCTAGAGTCACCCCGAGGTATTTGGCTGTTTCCGCGTACTCTAGTCTGTGTCCAGACAGAGTGAGCGGACAGACACGGTCCCATTTGTAGTTTCTGGTGAACACCAGCACCTCTATTTTCCTAGGGTTAATAGATAGCCCCGTTTCCTGACACCAGTGCTCCACAAATGTAAGTGCGCGCTGCATTAAACTTGTCAGCGGACTCAAGAACGGCCCCCTGGTCAATTCCGACCAGGAGTTCATTCATCACTACATTCCATAGTAGTGGCGAAAGAGTCCCCCCTTGTGGACATCCGGAGTCAACATAGCCCCGGATTTTCGTATCACCTTTCTCCGCTCGCAGACTACGATTCGCCAGCATATGGTCCACCCAGTCCACGATTGGTTCCGGTGTGTTGTGCGTCCTGAGGGCTCTCCTTATCACTCCTCGCGCGGTATGATTGAAGGCCCCCTCAATGTCCAGCAGAACGCCCACTGCGAAGCCCCTGTTCTCCAGCTGGGTCTCAATCAGTGAGACAGCCTGATGCAGTGCCGTCTCAGTGGAGAGACCCGTTCTGTAGGCATGTTGGCTTCCGTGCAGTGGGCATCGTGCTAGGACCGTCTCCCTCATGTACCTATCCACGAGTCTAAAGTCCTTGGGCGATTCATAACCGCATCTCTCTGCTTTAGGTAGGAACACCACCTTAACGCCCTGCCATGCACTAGGCACATGGCTCAGGATGAGACTAGCTGTAGTTAGTCTCATAAGTGGTCCTATGATCATATCGCCAGCTCTTTGAAGAAGAGCTGGATAAATTCCATCTGGCCCGGTGACTTATACGGACTAAAGGAGTGTACGGCCCACCTTATCCTCAGGGGGGTGACGATTTCCCGAGCGATTCGGCGTCCAAGTTCTCTGCGGGCCTTGGACATCCCACCTCCCGGCTCGGTTCAGGTCTTCGTCTCCCCCCTTCGCACTCCCAGACCTATAAAAGTACGCATTTGCGCACCCTTCAAATGCACTGGCCGAAAAGTGAAACAAAGGAAAGACGATCAGAGAAAACTTGGAAATCCAAGAATCGATTATAAATTATACAATACATACGACAATATTTTATGATTTGTCAAAAAAAAGGGGTGTGCATAACCGAATATTGTAGCCACATTAAAACTTCATGAAAAAAAAATTTTCTTTTGCATATTGTAGTGGCTGTCGTTATTAAATCCCTAAATATAATAAATTTACTCTACAACTATGCATTGCACTTATCTTTTCATTTGATTAAATTTGATTTGTACAGCTTACATGTCAGAAAATCAATTTGTTCGCAGCAAAATACACAAGCGACTTTTTGCTGTCACATTTGCACAAAAGCTACATGGAACGATAATACACATTTCACATTTGTTGAATTTGATTAATTTCTTTTCAATGAAAATGTACGCAGGGGTGTTCACAACTGAACCTCTTACCCTAACATTTATTTAAATTATATTTGAAACTTTCTACGTTACACTAATTACGACTAAAAGATAGAATTTAATGAGAATAATGTTTTGGTACGCTTTTTATTTAACAATACAATGTTAATTATGGTTATTAAAAATTTAAGTGTGCACGATCTTGTCTGTAACAAATATTTTATTTGTTTATAAATTAAATGAGTAATTTGTTTATAATTTCACATTTCATACAATTTTTAACAAACTTTTGTGTTAATGCTTCGTACTGCTTGCAATGTACTGCTGGATTTATTTTCTGGAAGGTTTAATTAAATTTCAGGCAATTTTATTTTTGAGCAGATGCATTTATTAATCATTTGAGTCCCAGACGCCACTAAAATGGCGTCAGTTTCAGCCTTCTTTTGGTTCCTTTGGTTATTTTGGTCATATTTTTATATTTATACTTAAAATTCCATTTTGTTGTGTATTTTTAATAAGATAAGGGTTTATGTTTGTCAATATTACAGTACTTTTATTCATTTTATTGTTTTTGTTTTTGTTATAAACAAATTTACACTTAAAAATGTCACTTTTTACAAGATTAATTCAATTCCGAAAAAATTCGGCTGTAAACATGCAGTTTTAACTATTGTTACTTATGTTTTCGGGTTTGCTGATTCTGAAGCTGATATCAATTTTTGAAAATTCAAATTGGATCCAGTATGATGCACAATATTTTGAAAACTTAAGTAAAGTTTATAAAATTCATTACTCGCTTTCACTCTCGCTTTTCACTTTTTATTATCAGCGAAGAAATAATTAGTGTATCTCTTGAAATGTGGGTCTCAAAAGAGTTAACATAATTAACACTTATCTTATCTCAATTAGTGTTTCAAATCCATTGTTATGATATTTAAATTTTGCTATTGTTTGTGTTTACATTTCTGTTTACTGTATTCGTTAGAAGCTTAGCTTTTTATTATATTTATTTAGTATTTACTATCAATGTTCTTTATTGTTGCCTTGGTGTATGACGAACTGGGTTGGTATCCCCCACACAGACACATTCTTTACAGACCTGTCCGGACTTACTCTACAATCTGGAGTCGGTGTGGGACCTGGTGGTCGACTGGTTAAAGACGAGTACTCCGTTGGAAGTGGAACTCCAGGAGCTACTGCCGGTGTCGGTGTTAATGTAGGTGGAGGGATGGATGTCGATGGTGAAATGAATCAAACGATTCAACATCATCCACCGACTCAAGCTCCTGTGCCGAGTAACTCTCAACAGTCGCAACAAACGTTTATACCAAGTTTGACGCCTTCGGCTTCAGGTATTTTTTTTTTAATATAAATATGTAGTGCGAGCCTCAAATAATTACAATAGTTGCAAGGAAATAAGTCTTTAAAATATTATTGATGTGAACGTACATAAAATCCATTATGTATGAAGGAAGGAACATTAGAGTAATGCGAAATTCGTAATAATAATTTTTTTTAATTCAATAGAATTCTTTAATATAAATTCTGTGAAATTTGCTGAATTTTATCAAATAATATATGAGCATTTCTCTGAAAATTTTAATATTTGACTATCGAAAAAATTGAAAAGAAATTAAAGGCACAACTACCGCACTAAATCGCATCTCACTTTAAATCGAAACGCGGTATAATACATTAAAAGTAAATCACTGTATGATTTGTCAATAACTTTCATACGATAATTTACTTGTTAACATTTTCAACACAGTTTCATCTCAATCGAGTCATACCTGTCATTGTGAGTTTTTGAAATCTAAGGTCACGATTGTAACAGAGACCTCAAATGCCCTGAATGCACATTTTTATTTTGATCAAGTAATCTCGGATCCATCATTTGCAGTTAGATTCGTAATCAGCGACCTCGAAAATGACCACATACCCAGTTTCATCTTGTTCGAGTAACTTTTAACATTTTAGTCAGCCATATTGGATACGTCATTTTGAATTTTAAAAATCTGAGGTCAAATTCGTAATCAGCGACACCGAAAACAAATTTTAGCTATTTTTCGCATAAAGAAAAATGTATGCTTCAATGGGTTAATTTTAAAACTTCGATTTTTTACTTGCAACGTTAAATTTGACATATACCAAATAGGCATCTGTTATGATATGCCGATAAAAAATGATTATTTGATCCATTGTTGCAATCACGTAACACTCTTTGCATCGATGTTGGCAGAGTTCTATGCAAGGTACCACCTTTATCAAAGCGGATTTTGTTCCTCTTTTAATGCAGAATTAGTCGGAGGTCAAGCATAGGGCTGTCCGTAGGACCTCGAGGTCCCCAGAAGTACCCAGGTCATTTTTATGTATTTTGACCCGCTGAATCCGAAAATGCAGGGTACTTTGCGATTTTATGGGGAAAAGTTATTGTTATAAACAATTTTATAAACAAATTTGCGATTTTACCGAATTCGCTGGAAACTTGTTATTCTAGAATTTTTCGAAGTCGCTGGTATATTTATCTATAACTTTTCCAATTCTATCAGCTTCCCAGAAATATTCGAGAGTAACAAGTTTCAAGCGAATTCGTTTAATTTTTCAAAATGCCATTTTGAATTTTTAAAATCCCACATCATATTCGTAATCAGCGACCTCAAAAAACCCCGAGTAACGAATTTCGAACGATTTCGTTAAATTTGAAAAAATCGGCCGCCATATTGGATCCGCCATTTTGAATTTTTAAAATCCGATATCAGATTCGTAATCAGCGACCCGAAAAACCTATTATAATTGCTGTCACATAGAAAAAATGAAAGTCAAATCGGTAAAATCGCAAATTTGTTTATAAAATTGTTTATAACAATAACTTTTCCCCATAAAATCGCAAAGTACCCTGCATTTTCGGATTCAGCGGGTCAAAATACATAAAAATGATCTGGGTACTTCCGGGGACTTCAAAGTCCTACGGACAGCACTATGCTTGCTCCCGGGCTAAATATAGCACAATTAAATCAAATACTGAATTCAGAAAGTATTTTTATTTAATCTCGGATTCAATCAATTAAACAGTTTCAAAAACTCTGCGACGCTTACTGTTTAGTGAGGCACGTATTTGAGTAGCATATTTTTACAAACCTCAAACAAACTTGATTGCAGAAAAGTATCTTTATTTATAACAACTAAAAAAAATTAATTTTTTTTAAGTATGTAATAAAATAGTTAAAAAATGTTGTATTACACGTGTTTTTAAAGATATCAGACAATAAATCAACTAAAATGTATCATCTCACATATATTTTGGTTAGTTTTAAGTATTACCATAGATATACATGCATAAATGTTTTAATTTTGTGTCTAAAATGGTCAGTATACTGAATATTAACATTTTCAGAGAAATGCTCATATGTATCAAGTTTTTAATAGAATTTATAGGATTTAATTATCATGTAATATGATAACCATATTCATGAATAGTCAATTATCTTTGTTTTCACTATACAACTTTACACCTATAAAAAAGTCTTATAAAAAGAAGGGGTTCAAAATTCCGATTGAAAAATATTCCAAAAGTGCATTATTGTAAAGTGCATAATGAGAACTAAACGATTGTGGTTATTGTTATGCATTATACAGGAATCATAAAACAAAATATGTAAAGATTTAAGTTTGGAGTCTATCTTTCTCCTTTAACAAATAAGTATTTCCTATGATAAATTAATAAGTGGATCAGTAGCTCACAAACATCGTATAAATTATTTTTCAGTTTATTAATTTCTGGCGTAAAGCATTTTCGGAATATTTTTTATTCAGAACTTTAAACCCTGTCCTGAAAAAAGTATTTATTAACTTAAATAAATCAAGAAATGTTTATTTGGACATTTTTTCGTTTCCATTAATTAATTTTTTGGTCCTCGTTTGTCACCGGATTTGGTGCCTGCTGTGGACCTTAACCTTAATTAATAGATAGAAGTCTATATATTTAGAAAAATTAATTTATCATTAGACGATTGAAAGAGAAATATATATACGTATACTAAATACATATATCTATTGAAAAATTTCAAAATTTTGCAATTTGCAAAAACATCTTGCAATTTTAATTTAATTCTATTAACTTAAATGTTATTAAATAAACAAATACTCAATATAATTTATTTTCTTTTTTAACATAAGAAACTGTTCTACTAAATATCTAAATTTCAAATTTATTTTACATAGAAATAGTTGATGTGTTTAAAAATACCTGCACGATGCTATTTAGTAAAATTCATTGTTGTATTTTCAATTATGTTATACATAAAGCTTTTGTATTTTTAAATAGAGAGGCAAAGGTTAAGTTGTAGATACATGTAATGCTTTTTAGACTCTGTTAAATTATAGTTTTTATAAATTTAGTTACTATTAGTGTAAGAATGAATCGGTTACATAGATTACATGCACTAGCGCAAACATTTTTAAATTCAATTGTGAAATGTTACTAATCGAGTAAATTTAATGCACTACAATAAATATTGGGCTCTAATCTTTTTATAAACGATGTGTCTGATGTTGGTTTTTACATCATATGCTTTTTCCTGTAACAAGATGTGACGAATGCACACATGTAAACATATACATATTTTTTATCGGTGATAATTATGTTGAAACATTATATCAATTACAATTTATTCAATTAACGAAATAATTGAAACATAACACATTAGTCTCCTTTGAAAGAATAACCTATAAATGTGATACGTTACATTCAGGGTTGGGTAGTAGAAAATTAAAAAGTTAAAAGTTAATTAATAAATTAACTTTTTAGATCTTTAACTTTTAACTTAACTTAATTAAGTTTACTTTTAACTTTTAACTTTTAAACTTTCCACTTCTAACTTGTATCTTTTAACTGTCGACTTTAACTTTTATTTTTAGTGATTTTGCTTTCAACCGTTAAGTATACATTTTATTTTTCAAGTTTATTTTTCAAGTCTCTAAAAACTATAGTTATCAAGAAAATAAATTATTGGTCTAGATATCTAGAAAAGTTGAGTAATTTTGTTTCTGAAAAAGTATACAATTTAGAAAAAATTTGCACAAAACAAAAATATCTTAGAATTGGTTGAAGAATGCCGTAAAATTTGTTTAGATTTTTTAATTATCATTTTGCAAAATTTAGGATTTTCGAATTTTCGAAAAATTAAAAATTGTAACAATACATTTCGAAAAAATTCGAGGGTATTCTTTGACTCATTGTAAAGCAAAATTGTCCTTAGGAATTTTTCTCTAAAGTGTATGGTTTTGAAGAAAAAAATTGTTAAATTTTAAATAGAAATTCGTAGCTGTGGTGGCCATTTTGGATTTGACATCGCAAAATCTAAAATATATACCAGTGTAGCTTTTAAGTACAACTATTGAGTGTCCGCTTCTAATATATTTGAGCTCCTTCAAAGCACGATATTGTATCGGAAACTCGATATTTGTAAGAAATGCGCCCTTACAAAAACCTGTTTTTTTATTGTATATGTTAAAATCATAGATAAATTTTGAATTTTTTTATAATTTTCTCTTCACCACTCGAAAGAGCGATCCCGAAAATGGTAGAAATGAAAGTTTGATTTTTTTCGAAATTTATTTCGTATTGGAAATAAGCGTTGAAGTTTGTATAAATTGTGTGTGCATTTGGGCGTTAATGGGTTAAAATGTCGAAATAAAATAAATTACTTAAATCACTTATTTTTATTCGTACAAATAATCAGAATTATTTGAATTTATATTCATTAATTTGTGTGATAAATATCTTGTGATATCTTATCATTAAAAATAAAATCCTGCACATTAAAAAAAAAAAGATGTACATCAGGTTCGACTTTAGAAATCTTATTTAATAAGAATTAGTAACATTTCTTTTTTAGAGCATGGAAGCTAAAGTTTGCTGTAATTATTAAAACTACCCATGTGCGAAATTCGTAACGGCCCAGCCCTGGTCCAGTCCTGGCAACGGCGGTGCCGAGGCTCGGCTGCGACATTGGGCCAACACTGGCATGAGTCTTGGTGCGACACTACGGCCTAGACTCGGCAACCGGTATTAGACCATTAGTGGCTGCCAGCACTGTCACATCATCGCCAACCTGCACTGGACCGGCATCAAAGCCAGTATTGGCGCGGCGTTGATTCTCGGCGATGGCACAGAGCCTGTTGCAGCTAAATATAGGCATTATTGTCTTTGCAACGTCGCAGCAGCAGCACGATAAAAAAAGAAAAACAAAGGTTGAAACGAATTTATTGTTATTGGAAGAAACCTGGAAGATGTATATACATCGATGGGTATATGCATATATCCCTCCTTATTGACGAGTCTTTTGATGTTGAAAGCCCCTGGGCGGAGCCAAATTTGGAACTCCAACGAGTTGGATTAGTAAGTTCGTAAAACGTCATACTAGTTCCATCGTATTCCTGTAAATAAAAATATTAATTTCTAATTCGTCGTTTATCACGACGAGTTAGTTCTTAGTCGGAGGGAAAATCCCCCGACACCAAAAAAGGTAAAAGTGGTGAGATCGCCCTCCTGCCGGAGTAGCCGCGTTGGTGCTCACACTTCAAGGAACGCGGGAGCTACTTCATATGCGGTTCGGCGACGCGTTCCTAGCGGCTACGGCCGGAACTTAACTGCTGGGTTTCCCTGGGGATTCGAACGTCACGGCTGGCTATGGGCCGAGTCTCCAGAGATCGGAGGGTTCGTACACGGAGAGAACCGTGCAAGTATATAACTGTAGGGAATCCTTCGCCATTGTACTAAGATTTCGGGGCTGCTTCTGCACCTTGTGCCGCGAGATATCAATCTAAGAAAGTCACAGTCTCAGACTGTGAAAACGCTCACGGATGAGACAGCAAAACTACGATGCTTTCTTCGAGGCTTGCTCCCGCCTAAGTTATACTTTTTAGACTAGAGCTCTCCCGGCCTTTTTTTGTAGGAAATTTCCTCCTCTACCAAAAAGGTTTAGTAAATTTTTGCTCTATCTTGCATCGTTTTCGATACGGTCGATATTCGATCGGCAATATTCTGTTTGAAATAAATTTGCTAGGCTTGGACCGATGTTCGGTCCCGAATGTTTCCATCGCTGGGCCGAGATTTGGCACTATCACTTTGCCAGACATGGTCCCATACTCGGGCCCAATATTGGGCCGACGCTGGGACGACGATCGGGAGAAATGCCTATGAGATCAATTTGCCAGGCCTGGCGCGATGCATTGACCAGTTTTCAGCCGAAGTTTCGCAAATTGTTTTAGCCAGTATCGGCTACCAATGCTGGCCCTATACTGGCACAGTGAAGTTACCGACGTTGGGTCAGCATTGGTAGCCGAAAGTCGGCTGTCAATGCTGGGCCGAGATTTGGCGCTATTAATTCGACGGGGTTGGTCCGATGCTCGGGTCGGTTTTGGACCAACTGTGGGCCAACGATCGGCAGTACCTTGTATGAAATAAATTTGCTATAATTTGTCCGATGTTCGGTCCTGAATGTTTCCATCGCTGGGCCGAGATTTGGCACTATCACTTTGCCAGACTTGGTCCGATACTCGGGCCCAATATTGGGCCGACGCTGGGACGACGATCGGGAGAAATACCTATGAGATCAATTTGCCAGGCTTGGCCCGATGCGTTGGCCAGTTTTCAGCCGAAGTTTGGCAATTTGTGATAGCCAGTATCGGCTACCAATGCTGGCTCGATTCTGGCACAGTGAAGTTGCCAACGTTGGGCCAGCATCGGTAGCCGATAGTCGGCTGTCAACGCTGGGCCAATACTGGGCCGTATGGTCAGCATCGGCATTTCGCACATGGGTACATACAGTAGAACCCCTCTACATTGAACAAGGCGTGCCAGCGGTTAATTTCACTTCATTAATATTCATTTCTGTAAATAACATGAACGTTTCATGCAACATGTTAAATTTAAAGCGTTTAGTTATTAAAGCTATGTAATCATTGTAATCCTGCCTTGTAGATGTAAAATTAGCAATAGTTTTTACTCTTTAATGTGCTTTTTATTTTAATTTAGTACATTCTTTTTTGGTTGTGCTTCGTTATCACACCTGTATCATTTGATTGTTTGGCACAGCTAATGGTGAGGAAATGTTTGATGGGGGCGGGGGAGCGAGTAATAAACCTTGCACCAAACTGGAACCGAGTAATTGCCCTCGACAGACTTGGATTCC
Source organism: Trichopria drosophilae (assembly GCA_030407085.1). NCBI lineage: Eukaryota > Metazoa > Arthropoda > Insecta > Hymenoptera > Diapriidae > Trichopria > Trichopria drosophilae. Next base: position 156,768,910 of record CM059583.1, read on the forward strand.
TCATCATTCTTCGTCACGAAATATACATCATTGTACGTTGTGGCTTTTCTACGTAACTCCATGCTTTGCTCCCATATGCTATTATCAGTTTTTTCTTATTTTTATATTTAATCCTTAATTTACAATTATTGCATGATTATCTGCTTGTTGACTATTTTGAACTTTTACAAAATACCATTATGATATTTGATTATGCTGATGCATTATTGAAAATTTCTTGACCGCTTGAGATGATATTTGAATGGAAAAAAAAAGAAGAATTTAATTTACGTTTCGGCCGCAATGTTGGTCCTCTTCAGAAATTTATTGTCTACAGTTAAAAATTACAATAGGTTTAAAAAAATTTACCTAATTTACAGATGCATTGAAATAAATGTTGAATATCCCGCTGACGTTGGGATACATCAACGAAATTCTATATTTAAAAGTTTACGATTAGATATTTAAAGTTTTTAAGGAATAAAATGCGTTAATTAAACATTACATACATCGTATAAATGCACTACACCACACTCCATATAGAAAGAATGAAACTATTGACATTTGTGATGTTACAGGTTTTTAAAGACTAATACAAAGTAACTTGTTTTAAACGTAGGTGTATTCAAATTCGTAGTTAATGATAATTAAAGAAATTTGATGTTAATAACAATGTTCTGCTCATATGATCAGAAATAAGAAGCATTATGTTTTTACAGTTATATATTACATTCCAATCATGATCGTATTTATTGTTGTTAAATATAATATGATTCAAAGCAATATAAAAAGCAAAAGATGTATACAGGGTGATCGGCCAACCATTACCCAGCGGCTAACTGTGGATTCTACAGATAATTCTGAGCAACTTTTTCCTCTGAAAAAATTTCCGGGAAGGTAGAGTTTTTAAGTTATTCAACAATAAAATTTCGGGAAAAAATCACTTTTTTTTAAATATCTCGGCTCTGTTTGAAGGTATCTTAACGAACCGGAGCTCATTTTAAAGATATTTTAAAGCTCTATAAATTGTCTCTGTTGGTTTTTGACCTACAATGATCATTTCTCTTGTTATTGCCATAAAAACAGGGATAAATGCCGATTTTTCAGGTTTTTCGCGTCTAACTCGCTTTTCGTTTTAGGCCTTGAAAAAACAAAAATTTGTTGTCCTCTAATACGATGCGATTAAATTAAAACTGAACCCTACAAGAGCCTCGTAAAGTCGACAAAATACAGTACGACAAATAAATCGATATTAATAACAAAATGTTATGAAAACTAGTGCAAATAAAAGATAAAAATGATAATATCTTAAAACAAGATTAGGCAGCGAAATATTTACAAAACAAAAGTGTAAACTAAAAAACTAGAAAAAAAATGGGAATGTAATTAACTTTACTACGTGCACTACTTTGTGTACGTACTAACAATTTAATCAGGATTATAAAATGTACAATCTGAAATTTCAAAAATTTTGAATGAAAAAGTATGCTATAAAACTAATTATAAAACTAAAACTATTAAGTAAACTATCACTTACAAGTACACGTACTACAAATTTAATCAATGTTATAAAATGTATAAAGTGAAAATTTCCGAAGCGATAACGGGTCTTCTTTTTATTTTTTTCTAGTTTTTTAGTTTACAATTTTGTTTTGTAAATATTTCGATGCCTAATCTTGTTTTAAGATATTATCATATTTATCTTTTATTTGCACTAGTTTTTATAACATTTTGTTATTAATATCGATTTATTTGTCGTACTGTATTTTGTCGACTTTTTCAGTTCTAATTTAATCGCATCGTATTAGAGGACAACAAATTTTTGTTTTTTCAAGGCCTAAAACAAAAAGCAAGTTAGACGCGAAAAACCTGAAAAATCGGCATTTATCCCAGTTTTATGGCAATAACAAGAGAAATGACCATTGTAGGTCAAAAACCAACAGAGACAATTTATATAGCTTCAAAATATCTTTAAAATGAGCTCCAGTTAGTTAAGATACCTTCAAATAGAGCCGACATATTTAAAAAAAAAGTGATTTTTTCCCCTAAATTTTAGTGTCGAATAACTTAAAAACTCTACCTTCCCGGAAATTTTTTCAGAGGAAAAAATTGTTCAGAATTACCTGTAGAATCTACTGTTAGCCGCTGGGTAATGGTTGGCCGATCACCCCGTATAAACGAGTTCAAATGCCATTTAAACCTGAAATTCCTAATATTTATATTATATTGTTATACATTCGTAATTTAGAATTCTGCGCTTTCAATCAAACCTCTCTCTTCTTTTATTTATATAGCTTTGAGTTACGTGAACTTAGGCTGGAATTTTCAGTCGCGACTCAGGCTCAAGTCTCCAAATCGAAATCGAGATCTCGAAACCTGTGAGATGTACAGAGCGAAAATCGTACAGGTTATTAAAAGTCCAAAGATTGCAGTATTGAACATTCATTTATATTAATAAAAAATAATAATTTAAAACAATATTCGTTGATAACAAGTTGTTTTGTTTTGCTTTTAGCAGCTATTCTAAACCTAAATTTAAAATTTTGATTTACACACGTATGTTTGATTTCGAGATATCGAACTCGATTTGAAGACTTGAGTCGGAGTTTGAGCCTGAGTCACGACTAAAAATTCCAGCCTTAGTGACGTAGATTTGTTATTGTTTTTTAGAACCTAAGATTCTGTCAGTTTATGATTAAACCTTCATAAGATAACACCTCCTGTATTTTTATTTAAAAGTAAAATAAAACATTTGGTGTCAGAAGTGTCTGACGTTTTCCCTGCGCACCTTCTTTACAGCATGCCGCTTCCACGCCGTAATACAGTGATCCTTCATAGATCTTCGTGCCAACATCCACTAGGTTCCTCCAACCATGATCCTGCTGTTGAGAGAAGATCCTCTCATCACCGTACCCCTGCCGTCAACGCTGCAGCCCTTCCAGTTCCCGCTGTTCCCGTCACAACTCCTGAGGTCTGTCACCCTCTCCCGACGTTTCCTGAAGTTCCAGAGTCCGTACAAGCTACCACAATCCAGCAACTTCCTGGTCATCGTCCAACAAGGTCAGGTACTTTTGTACCTTCTATCCCTTCCACTTTTCCTCAATTTTCTAACTTCTTTTCTTCTCCCTTTATCGTACCGGGCACCTACGACGGTACATCCTCTTGGAACGCGTATATTAAACAATTCGAAATTTCCGCGAATTTGTATCAGTGGTCCGACCAATCTAAAGCATCGTTCTTAGCTTTATCCCTTCGCGGTGATGCTCGATCTGTTTTAGAAGATATTTCCGCGACCGAAATCACTAATTTTACATTTTTACGTGACATTTTAGAAAGAAAATTCATGGATAAAGTTGACCCTAAAATTTCTTTTTCCAAATTCCATTCTCGCGTACAACATGCCAATGAATCTTTAAAGTCATTCGCTAATGATCTTGAAAAACTAGCGAAAGTAGCATATTTTGATTCCACCCCTGAAATAATAAACCGAATTACAGCGTACCAGTTTATTTCCGAATTAGCAAATAAAGTTTCGATCTTTGGTTTAATTATTGTCAAGCGCACCGTGCGAATGAAAACGTGGAAAAAAGCGAAAACATTTTCAGTAAACTGCAAATTTTATTGCGAAGAAGTTCCAAGATCCTGTCAGGCCTCAGAATCCTGTGGCATAATGAGTTTTACTAAACGTTGGTCAATATTAAGATTTAAATTACAAAATGGCGTCCTCACAACGGCGCCTTTGATTTGGATTTTTTTTGTTATTTGCGTTTTGTTAAAATATTTCTGGTATGTTGGGTATTTTGAAGAATATGTTTTCTAGATTATTCTTGAGGTTGCTGAATACGAATCCATTATTAAAGTTTGGAAATTGAAAATGGCGAATCCAATATGGCTAACCGTAATTTAACAAAAAATGGAATTTAATATATAGATGTTATCGAAGTCATATTTAATCGGCCATTTTGAATTTCCAAAATTTAATAACGTGTTTGTATTGAGCGACCTCAAAAACAATTTACATATTACTCAAAATCCATGTCAAGATACCAAAAATATTTTAATAAAACGCAAATAACAAAGATTCCGTATTGATAGCGCCATTTTATAATTTATATCGTAATATTGACCGACTTTTTTGTATATTTTTTTTTTGTGTTTTTGTATTTTTTATATATTTTTTTGTTAAATTGTAACATTGACCGACTTTTAGTAAAACTCATTATGCCAGAGGATTCTGAGGCCTGACACGATCTCGGAACTCCTTCGCAATAAAAATTGTAGTTTACTGAACAAGTTTTTGTTTTTTTCCAGTTTTTTTTTCGTTTAAGTAGCCATATTTAAAAAATGGAAAGTGATATCGAAAAACGAATTTTAGATTCGAAAAGAGCATACCCAAAAACTATAGGAAATCTTCATTTCATAACAAAATCTCAAAGATATCCATAAACTTACGGAGGATGAAAACCGGCGACAAATTTTGTTGTTTTGGGACTAAACGGGTTAAGTAGAATCTCAGTTTAAAATTTAATTCCTCAGTTAAGATTTTCTCTATGTATTCCAATGTTAAATTCGGAATTACAGGTGATAAAGGCGAACCCATCGGAACTCCGAAGGTTTGTTTGTAAATAACTTCGTTAAATTTGAAATATGTAGAATTTAAAATTAACTCTAAACCACTTACAAAATCATATTTAGAGATTGCTATATGCTGGTGTATTTTGTACAAAACGTAAACTAAATCCTTTTTTGTCCAACGACCGTACCACCAAAACTCATACCATTCAAATTATAGTATTTCTGTGGTACTTTGAAGATCTCTTTGATATATTGATAGCTTATACACATTCCTTTGGCTGTGAAACCAATTTTCGTAATGCTTGCTTGAGTAACGGATTTTTATAATTTTATATTGAATATTATGAATGTTTATCTCGCAGCTGTAGTGCATCCCATGGGTCATACCGGCAGTCAACCCCAACAGTCCCTGAACAACGTTAGCAATAATGCGAGTGGCCAAATATTAAACTCGCCTTCTGGTCAAGGGACAGAAGCTTTCTACGGCACATCGAAACCTTCTCAGGATCTCAACCAACCTCCCACCTCCGTCGATGCACTTGCAGCATCATTAAGTGAGTTTTTAAAACATTCTTTTTTCTATGAACGAATTATAATTGTTCTATAATGTGAACATTGTTGAGAACAAGCTTAAGTGAATTTACTAGAAAACCAAAATATTCACACATAAATTGCTAAGAAGATCAGAATATTGGGTTCATGTAGAAGAAATGAAAATCAATTGAAAAAAGTTTAATCCCAATTTTATCAAATTCAAATGGCATGACTGATAAGTAGACGCCGAGTTTGTTGGGAAACAGCTCGAGAAAAATAGACAACTTTAAAAAATGTTTTTCCCATTTAATCAATCTTTGACAATTTATATTTGTGTATTTACTCTCTAAATTTCTTGGAGTGAGAATTTCACTATTGTAACGACTGACTAAGAAAATCACTCTAATTCGCCTTGGCAGATGGCCACAGTAGCCACAGCTTTCGGTAGAAAGAGAAATTACTCAAATAGGGTGAAATTCATGACATAATATGCAACAGCAGCTTATTTTTCAAATAACTCCGTAGAAAGATATTTCGATAAATTGATATTTGGACATTAATTTTTATTCTTTCAAAGCTGTTTAAATCCATAATAATATTAAAAAAAATTATTTCGGTATTATGATTTCATCATATAGCTTTCAAAAAATTAAAACTAATTTTCTCCCTATTTCAGTAGTAATCGTTATCGCTATCAGGTGGTGCTTTTGTTCCACCTTACAAGGCGAATAAAAGTGGTTGTAATGAAATTCGAATTTAAAAAGAGTTTACATTTTCACTGATTTAAGAAGAGTCCACATTTTCAGTCTTGTGGTAAGTCCTTTCTATTTTGTATATTAGATGATTTGAAGGAACGTTTGGCATTGCATATCTTATGTCATTCATGTATTGTATCATTTATTTAGCACTTTGCAGTTTTTTATTAGAATGGAATATGAATTTCATATTTTCTCTAATATTACCAATTCGAAGAATGTTTTTTCGTCATAAAGAAATGCCACGAAAAAATATCTTAACTAAGTTAACTTTTTCTTTTAGGAGTAAAATAAAAGTTTCAAACTTTCACTCTATCAGAGTGATATTCATTCTAAGGAATTTAGAGAGTATTGTTCTAAATTAAAAGGTTTGATTAGTGTTTGAAAAATATTGTCCAAACACAATAAATTGTTACGTTGTTGCTCTAAAATAAGGTATGATAAACAAAAGTTTGAGAACTAGTAAACGCGGGCCGTTTTTACCAACAAAGTCGATAAAGGAAAAAATGTCACTTAAGTTTCCCCTTGACGCATATTTTAAAATGTAAAGCAAATGTTTTGCAGCAGGTGCAAGTCAGAGCTCGCCTGTATCACCCGTACATCTTCACCATCAAAATGGATTTGCAGTTGCTGCAGTGACCAATGCTTACAATACCGGTGCACCTCAGTGGACCGGTGCGAATACACTTACGTACACGCAAAGTATGCAACCTCCGGATCACCGGCACTTGCACGCAACTTCGTATTGTAAGTTATTGAAACACTGCACAGATGCTGGAATTCAAGTCGATGACTTATGTAACATAAGTCTTAGAGTGATGTATGTTGTGATTCGACTCGACTTAACTGCACTGCCACTCGTTGGAGATGCGAATTTGACAATCGCTGATCACCTATAACTTTCTTCAATAGTACATAAATAAAACTGATTTAACTATATATTAAAACTTGATGTAAAATCCAAAAGAATTCTTGAAAATTTATTATTGCTCTTTAAGTAAACGTGTTCTCAAATAGAAAACACGTTTTATCAAATCTGTTTTGAGATGAGAAAAAAACTGTTCAGCTATCGTCTCATTAAACTCTTATCGTCATCATTATTTTGTCTCCTGCAAACGACTTTACAAACGGGTTTGATTCACGACTGTGAATTCTGGTTTAAGAACTCAAAATGATATTATAACTTGCAAAAGATTGTTATTAAAACGTACTATTTTATGACAAATAGGGGGCAATCATAGTAGCGACGTTGGAGGTAGTATAGGTGGATTACTCTCGAGTCAGCCTGCACCAGAGTATTGGTGCTCCGTTGCTTATTTTGAATTAGATACCCAAGTAGGAGAAACTTTCAAAGTCAGCAGCGGTTGTCCAACGGTTACCGTAGACGGTTACGTGGATCCTAGTGGTGGCAATCGATTTTGCTTAGGCGCGTTAAGCAATGTTCATCGTACCGAACAAAGCGAAAGAGCTCGACTTCATATTGGTAAGTAAACTGCACTTTTTTCTATATGATTGTTCAAATAATTGAATTTCATGATTTTTAATTAATCGTCGAAATCATTTTCGAGCAGCGTACGCTAAAAGTTTTATATTATCTTAATATGTTAGTTAGTAATGATTTTTCATAGTTTCTGTATAAAGGATTAGCAAAATTACATTTTTTGGTTCACTTTTTTTCATGAAACTGTGTTTCTTTGAACAAAAAAATTCTGCGCTTTATAAAATTACAGAAACATACTGAAAAACGATGAATTGTTTATTTGATTTTGTGATTCAAAAATAATAATATATACCATTATATCACAATCCCCTCTCACATTAATATTATCAACAAGTTTTTGACATTTCTGGAAAATTTAAGTAACCGACATTAACGCCCTAATATCCTAACCAAAATGCGCAAAAAACACTGTTTTTTTAACACTTGCATTACGTTTTTGTGATGAAACCAAAGTTTTGTTTGTAATTTGGCAAAACGCAGATTAAAGTGCTACCCTGCCAAAAATATGAGCGTCCATTAAGAGTTCATAAAGTGTGAAATTGAAGTTTGGGAAACGCGCAAGAAACGTGAATTCCGCTTCCACGAAAGCTCGATAGGAGTACTTAAAGTATTAATATGCGCCTTTTAAGAGTTCAACGTTTTGCATTTTTGAACGGGTACGTACGCTTTGGAAAGCGTACACCCAAGCAGCAAGAGAAGTCATTTCGACCAAGCCAAAGTCAGAATGCTCTAATGAAATAAAATTTACCACTTTTCGACTAGAAAATTGACCTAAACGCAGGACGAAAATCACCTAAATATAACCTAAGAAATCCCTTTAAAGTCTTATGACTTCAAAGTTATACATTAGGTCAAAATTACCAAATCTGGACCAAAAATATGTTTTCAAAGCCGAATAAACTTATAACTCGATATCATGCTCACTTTTAAGTCATATATGACCTTGCACGTTTCCCTTTTATCGATTACGAGGGCGAAATGTCTTAATTGGTCAATATGCCTTACATAAGTCTATATTTTGACTAAAAGGTTAACATTAAGACGTAATGGCGTGTTGCACGTTTGATCTGAAATTCGAATTTACCACGGAAAATTACTTATAAGGCATTTCCACTAATAAAGTTATAGCCGACGACACATGCCCACACTTAAATGACTTTTATTCAAAATAACGAAAACAACCTAACCTCAAACTATATAGGACAGTACTGGTCGTCCTGAGTAAATGTTTATAAACGACTACGACTCGAAAAAGCCCTTTCCGACTTTTATCGACGTTTTATAGGCAGAAAAATAAACTGTGTAGTGAAACACGGACGAATTTCGCCCTGTTTTGCTGCTTGGGCAGGCAGAGTTCCTGAATAATATATAAGACAAAAATATATTATATATTCTTTAGAAGATTCTAAAAATCGCTTTACTCCTGGTCGAACGTCTCGGGAACTCTTTAATTTTGGTTTTCTCATGGACGCTTAGATAACGCTTAAAAGGTGCATATTCACGCTTCGGAACTCTTCTCAATTAAGCGTCATTTAAACTGATTCTAAGCGTGCGATTCGCTTCATTAAGCGTACAATTTCGCAAAAGACGTTTCTTGTACTCTCATCGGACGCTTTACTGTACGCTTCATTTTTGGAGAGGTATTCTTCAGCTTTATCACGTCCAGATTTGGAGATGTCCTAACCAAAAAGTGCAAAAAAAAACGAAAATTCTAATCGTGCCTTAACAAAAACTTCGATAACTCGATTTAAAAAAATCGAATCTGAATTACTAAAAGAGCATGTTAAAGCTGAAAACTTACTGAAAATGAAAAAACCGTGTTTTTTGCATTTTTAGGTTAGGATATCTCGAAATCTTGACACGATCGAACAATTCTGCGGACAGATTTGGATTCAGCTAAAAAAGTGCTTAGAATTCATCAACAAATGCTTTATAATTTTTTCACACGTGTTTGGTACTTTCTAACATTTATGAAAAAACTAAAGAATTAAAATTTTCAAGATTGTCTTAAAAAAATTCTAAGCCCTTTTTGTAATTATAATTTTCTTCGAAAAGCTTATCATTTTTTAGTTAAAGCGTCCTAAACATAATGAACGAAAATTCTCGTTTCGGACGCCATTTTGAATCATTTAATTGATAAAATTACCTTTCCAAATACAGTTTTCTGAAATTCAGACATTTCCTCCACCATCTAAATTGGTTTCAAGATGATTCCATAACGCACAGTTGATACAACATTTTACACTTAAACTTACTTTTCAGTAATAATTTGTGGTTTTTTTTGTCTAATTTTGAATATCACCATTGGAACGATCGATAAAAAATCCATCAATTTCATATGTTCGAAATGTGTTGAGGCCCAAATTTATCCCATCTAGAGAGCTCTGAAAAAGTGTCGAAAAAGTGTCAGGGCTTTAATAGATTAAGTACAAAAATCAGGATATGTACCTTGTGAATGAGTAAAAAAAGTCTTAACAAATTAAAATCTGCGTTTAGTTGTTTTTTAAAGACAAGATTACCTTTTTAAACAGTAGCATTTTATTTGATACAATGTAAAAGTCAGTCTGAATTGTAAATATTTAAAAATAATCGTAGCAATACCTAAATTACAACATGAAGACTAGTAAAGAAAAAAAGGTTAAAAACTGATTTTTTATGGTTTAAATACTAACCCACGATGGAAATCTTCTTACTTGATGATCTGCCATTTCAAAAATATTGAAAAACAACCATTCTAGCGTAGCATTTTTTTAAATAAGTGGCTAATATATTAACACATATAACACAAATACATATTCATTACATATTTTCTGGGAATTTCTAGGAAAGGGTGTGGTACTCGATCTGCGGGGTGAAGGTGACGTGTGGCTCAGATGCCAAAGTGAACATAGCGTATTTGTTCAATCATACTATTTAGATAGGGAAGCTGGCCGAGCACCAGGTGATGCGGTACACAAAATTTACCCATCGGCATACATTAAGGTATTCGATCTTCGTCAGTGCCATAAACAAATGAGAGGACAGGCGGCCACGGCCCAGGCGGCTGCTGCTGCCCAAGCTGCAGCGGTTGCTGGTCATCTTCCTCATGGTGCACCTATAACTAAAAGTAAGTTCTACCTTTAAATATTTGGAATTCTGATAATAAATTACAGTTTACATTATATTAAGTTAAATCAAAGGTTTTACAATTGATTTTAAGACAAATGAAATTATAATATTTATATTTTTGTCTTGGTAATTATCACGTCCAGCAATGAAACTTTAACGAAAATGATATAACTATTTAAACAATGTTTATAAGCGTAAAAAGGTGGGTATTTGAGGAATAATAATGTTTCAGGTCTCAGTGCAGCTGCGGGCATTGGAGTAGATGACCTACGTCGTTTGTGTATCCTAAGACTAAGCTTCGTGAAGGGATGGGGTCCTGACTATCCACGACAGAGCATCAAAGAAACTCCATGTTGGATAGAGGTAATACTAGTATACTGTTACGAACATAACAAACTTTCGCTCGTTAATTCATTAGTCATTCCTCACCTTGACTATGGTATCCTCGTTTTTACTGATCTCTCGGGTTATCTTCATACCAAATTGCGACGCTTACAAAATGTAACTCAGAGGTATGATTACCGTCTTCGACGTGATACTAAATTTGCGCCCTTTAGGAGAAAAGCAAACTGAATGACCATTGCATCTAGGAGGACATTACTTCCTTGGTACCTTTACGCATCAAATAATCACTGCAACCCGGCCATCCAACCTTGCATCCAAATTTTTACCCATTCACAGTACATTACGCCGATGGTCTCGTTTACAGTCCTCCCATATCATGCTCCCGGCCATGCGTACAAACACCTTCATTCTGGATCATTGCTATACAGTTCTGGAATTCATTATCTCATCACCTGCAAAATCTACCCTTACCAGTATCGTTTCGTACCTCTCTTTTTTCCTATCTTGTCGCGGCAGACCAAAACTAGGGCTCGACTACAGACCGCGTCACATAAAATACACATTATGACTTTTATCCGTTTCAGTACGATGGAGTCTAAATATTCAAGTTAGAACTAGGTTATCTTATCCTTTACACGGAACGATGGCTCTAGGTTATGTAGCGTGATTGTATTAAATTGCATTGTACGATGTATTTTCCCACTAATCGATCATAATTTCTAACCTTTTAATAGTGATGGGCTTTATGAAATTTATACGTGCCACATATGACACAACAGTTAGATAGCATGCTTAAAAAGCAAGGTGTTTACATTCCGAAAGCGTGGCTATACATCATCGCATAATACCTCAGGCTCACGCTATTTGAAGAGATGAGTGTCCTGGAACTGAAAATAACGCGGAATTACGGGATAGGGGATCAGATTTGGCGCGAAACTGCGTGCAGTATGACAATCGATCTCTTTAAAGTTCTAGTTCACGTATGTATCCCGTATTCCAGTCGTGGAAAATCTCAACATTTTTTAAATACGTAATAAGAATTAAAGTTTAATGCATATCAAACATGAATTTGAATATGTGATGAAAATAGATTATAATTTACCGGTGCGCTCGATGTTGACTGTTGGCGATTGCCGGCACGTGTGACCGGAACGGCGGAACTGGCCGAATTTGGACTGCGCGATAGAAACTAGGGAACGAGACCGATCAGTTCCAGAAGTCGCTTATCCTAAAATAGGATGGCTGCTTTAATAGTACGGCGCCCTAGACATATTACGATGTTAGTGTACAAAACGGGTGAAAATGAAACGCGTGATTTGTCGTTGAATTCAATATTAAATTTATTACGACACTCAGGACGTAGGCTACAATTTTTACAGCAAATATCGGACCGACGCGAGTTTACTCAAATGGCTACGACTCTCCTCTCCCACGATCAATTTTTGAATGCCAGCCTCGAGGAGGTTTCCAGGGGAACCAAACTATAACAAGAGACCAACGTTCTCCGGCCAAACCGAAAAGGCGGCGCTTTCGAGCGCTCATATCGAAATACAAATCGATGCAATTCAAAGACCAATTATTTTCGAATTTGAAACAAAGACTACAGAAATCGAATTTCCAATTCGATTTGTCCACGCTCTGTTCTTAAGACTTCTCATTCGCCAGAGGCCTGTATAAGACACTTAGTCATACACATGTTCCTGTCAGGTTACTATCCATCAGGAGATTGAGCATCATGTGGACCAAAATATGTCACGCTTCTAACCTCCGGACTTCTTGTTCACCAGGAGGCCAACGCGGTCAAAATTGGAGTCTGACTCCAATCCCCGAACTCGTAACCACACAGGTTACTCTCCATCTAGAAACGAGCCACGTGTGACATCAAAGTTCGATATTTAAAACAATATCTGCTTTCAAAATTCCCTATAACACAAACCGAGCTAGATAGACTTTCGCCAATTTGGAGCGGGCTTCGCTCACAGGAAACCCGACTCTGAATCTGCGAAATATCTTTATACTATTGAAGCTCATTTTACGTTCAGGATACAATGAAAGGTTTCAGAGAGCTATCCGCAAGGACGGCTCTGAGTGTCCACAAAGACACTTATCAAATTCGAAATCAATCACACGAATTCAAACAATAATTCGCAATTTACGTGGCTCCTCAAGGCTCGCAAACTATAAATCGGTACAACAATAGTACATACTTTGCTGGTATTATTGATACTGTCGCCTTTCAGGATCTTTACAAACATGTGCCTAACAGATCCCCGTCGTTTGGCCATAGCCCAATTTTCAAGAGAAGTACCCCCCATTCGGGTGCGCAATGGCACAGGGAAAACCCCACTCATGTGGGGGGAAAAACCTGTGCCGGGTACCGCAGATTTCAAACATCGATTCTGTTCGCAACAGTTAGGTTACCTTTATTAGTTGGTAAACAGTCTATGCTTTATAGGAGTGAACTTATACTGCAGTAGAGTTCACTTCTAACCAATTCGTCACGTTAGGTTAGGTTAGGTTAGGTGGGCCGGAGCGCCATCTGGTGGATATTTCTCGAACACGAGTAATGAGTTCAAACAGTACGTAAATACATGGGAATAGTTCATATTTTTGCAAATAAATTAATTAAATGAAAGAAAAAGGGGCAAAAAAGATACGGAAGGAGTTGTTCTGTTCCTCAATGCACGACAAAACATGAAGACAAAAGGTCATATTATTATTTTCCTAAAACTCCAAACATAAAAGTGAAGTGGACACGCGCATGGAAAATGGGCAAGACTGTGTCAAAATGCATGTTGGTTTGTAGTGCTCATTTTTCAAAAGAACATTATTTTCCATGTATGTGTGTATGATATTTTGAATATATGACATTTCACCTTTCGTGTAATATGTATATATATTTCGTTATTAATAAAATAAAGTTGTTTATAGACTATCTACTCCATTTTATGAAAAACAGTGAACGTAATAAAACTATTAAATATTTATGTATTAAATACTTTTTTAGCTGGTTCACATACAAAACATAAAATTTTGAAACCATTAGCGATACCAACTGTCAACTTACCAAAATCTTCTAAATTTGATAGAGTTCTAGAAAATATTTGCATAATTCCATAATTTATGCATTTGCTTATTTATTGTTTAATTATTTGTTTCTTGACGTTTATTTATAATTTAATTATTTGTTCCAATTCATACTTAGGGTGTTAAATGCATCATTAAAGCAACGCAATATTTGCACTTGCCTTACATGAACAATTACATTTGATATGCTTTCTATCATCAGTACTAATTGTATACAGAAAATTTATCTCATGTGGCGGTCCATGTCAACAATTTCCAATTCATTTGAATTATTCGATGTAATTTCACGAAAAAAATGTGATTCGCGTTTAAAACACATTCTCCTCCTTGGTAACATCGTGATACATATGAAATTAAACCAGAAAAACTAATTGCAAATTCCATTTTCTATACTTTTACATGTATTTTCATGTTGTGCGGACTCATTACTCGTGATCGAGAAACGTCCACCAGCTAGCGCTCCGGGACACCTAACCTAACATGACAAATTTAGCATAACTTTCAATGCTTTCAAAGGGACAGTTTTCATGCTATGAAACCTAGATCCTTTGACCCGTGTATAATATTATTTTTTTTCAAGTTAAATATCGATTATTATTTATTAGTTTTATACATAGTTAGTCTCAGAAAGTAACCTATTAAATGTAAGCACTTTTCGTAATTACCCACTCTGTCCAGTACGATGTAAAGACAGAAGAAGCCTTTATATTTTTCCTACAGCCCTGAGAGGCCAAGACAATAAATAAGTAGTGTACACAGTCAGGCAGTCTCTCTCCCTCTCTCTCTCTCTCTCTCTCTCTCTCTCTCTCTCTCTTGTGCAACATTTGTTGTTTTTGTGTATTGATATCTACCACAAAATTATAATAATCTTTTATTTACTAATTTTAACAATTTCAAAGTTACGAAAAATGCAACAATACACGTAAATTTTGCAGGTTCACCTTCATCGAGCATTGCAGTTATTGGACGAAGTACTGCATACGATGCCAATTGACGGTCCACGAGGTATCGAATGACCTGACGTTATCATATAAATGACGAGCGAGGGATCTTGAAAGACAGATGCGATGGATGAGTACAAGACACAACGCTGCTCAGCACGAAGCTTACTGGAGAAAACCAAATAAACCGGTGACGATGGAAGCATTAACGGAGGAAGACACCTTTGCGACGCACGACCAAATTGTACCATTTTACAATACATAATGTAGGATATCGCGGATACGGGTGGACAGTGAAACAGTACGATATAATTTTATATTGAAGACGTATATAATGAAACTCGACATCAAGTAGACGTAAACGATTGAGATTACATAAACAATGAGAAATATTTAACGTGCCTCGACGAAATGCTCATTATCAGATTTTCTTAGTTGATTCTTACCATTGCTATTCAACGAATAGTTAAGTACGTAAGTTGGCACAGGTTTGTTACGATCAATAAAAGGAACGTTTTTTTTATATATAACGAGCATGCTGAATATATAAAACATGTATACCGGCATTTCCGTATCGAATATCGCACCTTATCTTTAGCGCGTATATAGTATTATATACTTATAATTTATTTATATTTATAGTTTTCAAATGTTTTCTTGAGAGATTATTTTATTATTTTAACAAACCTTTTTTTATAAGAGCTATTTTTCAATTCGAAAAACACCGAGAATAAGACAGGCGATACCGACGTACATCGAACGCGCTTCGGATCTCGCAAATACCTTGGGTTGCTCATTCGTCATCTTTATACCAAACACGTTCGTTTAAACCAATGCACAAGAATTGTAAGTTTCATTTAAAAGATTTCTACTTATTAAGACTGAAATCCTGGTACTAGTGTCGTCCGAACGTTACGTTAGTTTTATACGACCGCTGAAAGAAGCTATTTCTTGTTCATGGCGTTTATTTTGTAATTCGGGAGTGTCCGATTATGAAAGTTTTTTTAACATCCGAAACTATTTGAAACATTGCTTGGTTATTTTGTTAAACAGTTTTATTTCGTCGCGTTGTTTGGATATGAGCAGCTAGCGTCCAGTTGAAACCTATTCATAAAAGTTTAACCATTTTTCCAAATGAATTAAAGATTCTACAATGGTGAATTTTTCAGCTAGATTACTATGAAAGTTGATTACATCTTAGTTACGAATATGAAGTTAAATAAAAGCCTTACTAATTAGTAGAAAAATTTTATCACGAACGTGGGGCGTGAGATATTTTTATAAATTTACTACGTTACTATACTTGTAAGAAAAAGAAGTGTTTAACTTCTTGTGTACAAATTTGAAATATCATGCCCGACCATAAAATTAAAGTCATTTTGAATTAACTTCAAATTCATAATCAATGATAATCAGGGATTTCAAAGTAATGTAGAGTAAATCATTTGACATTTTGAATTTTTTAATTAGAGGATTGAAAAGAGGGTTAATCTTTATAAAGTAAATATAAATAAATTGTCACGAACAACTGCGATTATCCTTGCAAATCGAGAAAACGACATTTCGTCTCCACTTTTAACAATGTTATTCGGTGATATAATCTTTGTTGTATAATTGTATATTTGCTCTTTATTCGCAATTTATTATGATGTCATTATTTATCGATTTTTAGTATTGTTATAACTATCAGTTAGTATTTTATTAATATACCGGAGATCGAGAGGAGTTGTATACCATTAGATCATTATTTCCTCTCGTACCTATCGTCGTCGGAGAAGGACGCAGTTACCGCTAATTGGTACTCGATCTCGATATATGATTTCGACAAACTCATAGACTAACCATACTTAGCGCTGATGAAGTTTCGTGATTCTACTAAATTTCATTTGGTCATAAACTATACGCATTCACCCAATTGTACATTGTATATACTTTTTGTGTGAACGAATTGTTCGGTAGTAAATCTAATAAAATATGATACAATATACAATAACAACGTAATGTAATACTAGTAATATTGTAACTTAGTCTTTTGTTTAAGTTTTTAATACAATTTGTTTAATATTTTTACCAACATGTATTCAATGAAATACGCATCTTATTTGACATTACTTATTCGTCGTACCATATTTGTCCAAAAGTTCGTTTCGTCGTAGTCATTTGCGTTAAGTGTAGCGTTGTGAAAGTAGTAGTGAAATGTTATCGAACCAAGAAATATACATGCATCGAATATCTTATTTTTGAAGAAATATGGTAACGTAAGTAGTACAAACATACAGTGCAATATCCGGCGACAATCGTTGTGTTTGTCTTAAAATTGTTTACATCATTCATGTGTGACAGTACTTCATACTTCATTTTCTAATGGTCATTAAATGGATTTATAAAAATTGACAATTTATGATAGTCACTTTATATTCCATATATTTCCCTTGCCTTTAGCATATTTCGTACGTGTTTTTGTGTCCGACTTGTTTGATAGTACACTGTAATTTCATAGAATTTAATTAAAAAAGTAGGAAGAAAATTTCTTAAATGTTACTGAAAATTACGAATTTTTTACTTAAAACAGTTTAACCACTTCACCGGTACCCGTTTTCAACTAAAAAGTGCTAAAACTGGTAAGGTAAAAGTTCCAGTGGTTGCACACCAACGCATATATTTTGATTTATAAAATATTCCAAAAATCATTTTGAAATTTTAACACTTAAAAAATAATTGCAAACCTGAAATTGACATTGTAAAGAAATTTTAATTATTAATTTGCGTTATTTATAATTTATTTGTATTCGTTTATTGAGACGTATGCGTAAAGCTTAAGGGAAGATGAAAGCTTGTAACGCCGTCCATTCTGTTTCGCAATTGTGAGATAAATAAATTTGTTTAGAACCAAGCGAAGATCGAGAAAAAGACACAATTTTTACGTTATTATATTTATTTATTTAGTTCAGATAAATAAAGAACGGACGTGCAAAGTTCAAATTTTTATACGACAACTAATTCGCGAAGTCGCGCGATTGATCGAGGGACTCGATTCCGATGTGAATACAGAAAAATGGCAACTTTTCGAAACAACACTAAGACTCGAATATACGGCACACTGCCACAATTCCACGCGCTTTCTTGAGAGCGAGCGACCACTCGCGCTTTAAAATGGTCCCGTTCCGAAAACTGTCACAAAGGTGATCTCGGGTGGGCGACCACCATCACGTTTGGACTTCGGCACAACCACGTAGGGATCACGTAACCGGGACGAGAACTTCCACAAAGTTCCAACCGAACGACCGAATCGTCAAAGAACCACTCCGACCAAACCGACCCGGAAAACACTTCGAAAGGGGAACCAAAAATCTCTCGGTCGATCGGAACGACTTTATTTTATTCCGCGTTTCGCGGTTGTAACGACAAGACGAATTATCGTCGATGTATTGCAGGCAACGCGTAATTCTCCAGACCACAAGCGATTCTCTCTAGATGGCTGTCACGATTCCGTCCTTCTTTTCTTCTACTGATCAAACGATAGTCGATAAACAACCGTTGTCGAGGAACGATCGTAACTTGCAACCTTTCAATATTCGAACGAGTATTTTAGATTTGACCGTTTTTTGAACTTTGCATTTCCGCACAGCTGTGGCCGATTTCGCAAATGGTATTCCATTAGGAGTGCAATGGTGCGGGAAAACCACAGAAAACCCGCACCGGATACCAATACAAATAATTCACAATAATTTTCAGTATATAAATCGATGGTTCGCAACAAAATTAGTTCATTTTTTCAGGAGAGGTCAAGATTCTTTTGCAATATTCTTTTCAAACCAAAAATATTAAATTAAAGTGATCATTTTCACGTTCAGTCTACATCTAATAAGTCTACATAAAATAAATCTACGTTGATCTATATTGGTAAGTATTCGTCCTTATTACTTAACCACTTCACTGATAGCCGTTTTCAAATAAAAAGTTCCAAGACTGGTACGAGCCAGTTTTTAAGATATCGAGAAACTGTGAAACATGAGTTCCATTTTTTCATCAAACATATCATTTGCCATAAAAAACTCACCTACCCTCTCCCCTTCACCGGTGAATCATACATTTTTTTAAAGTACACATTTAACTTCGTCAAATTTCAATAAGAATGTTAAATATGCGGTTTTCGGGGTCGCTAAATACGAATGTGAATGTAGAATTTAAAAATTCAAAATGGTGGATCCAATATCGGGGACGAAATAAAACAATATTGAAACATCTCTTATCACAAGAAATGTGTTTATCTGAAGATGATTTCAAATGAATGTCAAGTGATTCATTTGTTTATTGGTATCTGACATGAAACATGCAATACTTGGTGGCAAATCGCGAAAGCTCTGCAAGCCAAAAGTTTGTATTGCTAAGCATAGCAGAAAGTATTATTTTTTATCTAAAAATTATTTATTTTGGTATTGTGGATGTTGGAATATTTTCTCCGCGCTCTGTAAGCTCAAATACAGATCGCTGCATAGTAAAAGATTGCTACAGCAGAGCAGAAAGGGATCTACAACTCGGATTTCATCACTTACCAAAGGCAAAGGAAGGCTTTGTTTTGATTAAAAATATATTTAGAAAAAGAAGACAAAATGAACAAATTAAAAGCGTGGACATGCTTTAAAAGTGACAAATGTAAAGCGACGAATGAAAGTTTGTTCATTGCATTTTGAGAAAAATGATTATATACTGACAGGTTAGGGAGGTTAACTTGTAACATATGTGTATATACGCTGTGTAACGCCACCTACGATACACCGTTTACTAGGAGATAAATGATGAAAAACTGAACCGGAAGTTCCATTTCCAAAATTGGATCTGAGGCTTAAAATTAAAATGAGGCGAGCCATCGAAGTTTCGAAAAAAAATCACCATTTTTGCAATAACATGGTTCTTTTTGAAGTTATGTTAACTAGTGAAAATCCATATTGAAGATTGTTTGAAGCTCTACAACTCATCTCGGAGGCTCTTTGACCTGTCATGAATATTTCTCTTGTTATAGCTAACGAAATATCACACAGGAAGAAGATGTAGGCCTTGAAAGAAAAACAATTTAACCCATAATACGATGTGATTCGATAAAAATTGAAACCACGAGGACCCTTTTAAAGTCGTGGAATTGGTGAGAAACTAGTTTTGCGAATATCAAGACATTTTTCGTCAATTCTGCGACTTTAAAATACTCCCTGTGGGTTTAAATTTTATCGAATCGCTTCCGATTATGGATCAAATTGTTCGTTTTGTTATGGCCTACAACTTCCTTATTGTGATATTTCGTTAGCTGTTTAGCGAAAAAAGTTGGACGAGAAAAATCGCAAAACTTTGCATTTTTCACTCTTTTTATGGCTATAACAAGAGAAATATTCGAAGTAGGTCAAAGAGCCTCCGAGTGAATTGTAGAGCTAAAATAGTACCTTACGCAATAAGTGCGCAAAATGGGTGATTCCAGCACGAGACGAAGTCGAGTACTATTTTTCCTAACGAGTGTGAATAAAAAATTTGCGTGCGCAAAAACGCATTTTCCGCACGAAGTTAGGAAATAGTATATTTCGTAACAAGTACGGAAAATGCGATTTCCCGCACGCGTAATGATCACACTGACACGAGTGCTGTGTGAATCATACGAGTGGAGGAAACGTCCGCACGTTTAGCGAACGATTTTTTTTGTAATAAGTGTGAGGAAAATGTGGGCACTACATGTAATATTTAAAATTTGTTATAGCATGCGTAAAGTACTTTCTTATGAATGATGGGGAGATAAAGGGGGCAAAGCCCCCCCCCCCCCCCGATACAAACATATTTATGATTTTACAGATACAAAAACTTTCTTATATTTTTTATAATATCATATCGTTTTCCTATATCAGTGTACAGTGTGATTTCCCAAACCGGGATTTGGAAAATATAAAAATTAAATTTTCCGAACCCGTATTACAAAAAATAATTTTAATATGAACTTTGACTGGTTAACATAACTTCAAAAAGAACCGTGTTATTGCAAAAATAGTGATTTTTTTTCGAAACTTCAATGGCTTGCCACTCAAATTCTAAGCCTCAGATTCGATTTTGGAAGAGGATCTTCTGGATCAGTTTATCGGCATTCACCTCCAGGTAAACGAGATGTCTTTTTGCCTATCCGGTAATTGTATATTATATTGAAATGGAAGATATCTAACATTATTAAATACATACACCATGAATGAATTTGCTACACATAACACAGATTTGCAATAATGACATATTAAACACAGTTTCAAAATATTTCTCTTTATTTTCGTTTTTCTTTAAATTTATAATGCGCCAAATAATTACTATTCGTTTCTTAATTATAAACATTCACTTATTTGAAAAATTACATAATTATTATAATGTTATACATATAATATTTAAGATGCAAAATAATACACGAGAAAGAATTTCGTCAGCTTATCGATATCGTGGATTATATCTATCTCCATTTTTGCCTGAACCAACAGCCAAAGTCTTGCATTCCATTTAGTACCGGACATGGCGCAGCTGTAAAATATATTTTTTATTATAAACTAATTTTAGGTTTAACCTAAGGTACATAATTTAAAATAAATTGTACTACTTTATATTACATTTTTTATCGAATCAAAAGAATTGTTTTCACATAAATTGTAAATATAAGTAAGGCGTACAAGATTAAAAAAAAAAACAGTTTTATTATCGTACAGAGCAGCAAAAAACCCTTTCAAATCTAGTACCTCCAAAACCAGGGTAGAAGAACCTTGTCTAAAATTTTCATTTCATTTTTCTGGCCTAATATTGAAGTTATGTGCCTCGTAAATAATTGCAGTTATTTGTAACCTAAACCTCAGAAAATTACATCGATAATTATATGGGGTTTTTTGTGGAGTCTAATTTTGGCTTCGGAACTTTGTTTCATCTTCAGCACCAATTTTATGTTTTAAATTTGCTTTTCTGAGGCATTTAATGTTTAACAAAATTTATATTTGTATGTGAAAGTGTCATAAATATTTTATTATTTCAAAATGTATTAAATACGGACCAAAGTAAGGCAATGGTATAATTAACATTATCTCACGCGTTAAAGAAAATTATAAAATGTTACTGCAAATTTTTTAAAGTACTATTAAGTACTAAGATCTTCCGCAAATATTAAAGTTTTGACTCGTTTTTTATCATAATTTGAGCAATATTGTATCAAGTGATACTAGTTAAATAACTAACAAAATGCATATACACTTATAAACATAAAGCAATACTTTTTTTATCCTTTATTTGTAACACCATGACACACTCGAGGTATTAAACTTTATTGTTGTCGAGAATGACAGGGGAAGGCCGATATTGCCTACAGTTTTTCGGATTCTGATTATTTTTGGTAAAGCCGAGTAAAAAATGATCGAAAAACTATTTTTATCTGAGAAAAATAGTGAAAAAGTTATTTCATGTCCCAATTTATCTTTACACTTTTTATAACTTTTTGTTAATAACTAATTATTGACCACTTTGTTAAAACACCTTTATTTATGATTTTTTCCCCATACATCATTTCACGGATCGATCTATAACATTTTTATTCTAGGATCTATCATCTGCCTATAAGTGCCATAGGAATCAATTGCATTTTTGAAATCGACAATTTAATGGGATTTAATTCAGAAGTGTTTACTCTAGGCGAGTAGAATTTAATTCGATTTCAAAAGAAAAAACTCGATGAGAATTAATTCCAAAAGTTGGTCCTCAGTGAGAAGATGATTTAATCAGAATTCGATTTTGTCAATGTAACATGTATTGTTTTGTAAACGGTACTGAATCGATCAGTGCAATTTCATAATCAACAATGTAATGTTATTTAATGAATCCGCATTTTGTAGGGAATGAATTGACAAATGTGATTCCAATTAAATATGTAAATTTAATGGTATATTATAATAGTCATTAAACCCGGTATTGAAACAGGAAATCTACAAGACGAGAATAAACGCGAATCTAAATATAAAAGCGTTACTTAGTCCTTACAATAGAGTTCTATCCAATTAGAATTGATCATCTTCGATGTCCAATAAAATTGAGCTAACTTGAAGCAGCATTTGCGTTTACTGATTCGGTGGTTGTACTACTTGTATCTGTAGTCGGTGCTTTCTCTTGTAGCTCCAGCCATGGCATGCGTTTTTGTAATTCAAGCCTGTTGAAGTAACAATACATTGTAAAACATTACGTAATAATCAAATAATTGCTATTAAATATATACCGCACAAATTGGTTAGTATCTTGATTGTTTTATTTAAAACAAACACAACTTAATAGATTTGCTCTTCTATGACGTTAAACTAGGTTCGTTGATAATAAACTAAATCAATGCTAATCCGCAAATTTAATTACTTCAGATTTAGAGTCTTATGTTAAATGGATTTTACTAAATTTCAGCAGAAACTTTATCCTTCAAAGTATGCCATGATGAATCATTTGATAGTAGAAAAGAATTCGCAGAAAAGCAAATTACACTGGTCGACAAAATTAAAGCAATTTAATATTTCGGAGATGAAAATAGCTAATATTTATCAATTTTGGATCGCTGAATCCGAATCTGGTAATAACAAAATGTTGATTAGCTCTTGTTTTGAAGATATACGGGCTCAAAGTTCGAAGAAACGTCGTTTCCTACTATGTTTGTGGAGGCGTACCTTTTGATGGAGACGTGGTAAGGACTTCAGTAATGGCTTAAAATAATGCTTGTAACTTCGACTTTATGGGTGAAAAATGTAACACACAAAGAAAACAACTTTGCCTTGAATTTTCATTTTTCTGAATGCATAAAATATCGGTCTGATCGTGTACGGCTGTAACTACTGCAACTATTGTGCTTTAAATTAAAATATTAGGCGAGCGGGAACTTTCGCGGTTCACATTTTTGTGATGAACCGTTTTTAATGAAATTTGATATACAACGGTTTTTGAGCGGTCTCAAAAAAACCCTGTGTACAATTTTAATGAGGAATAGTAACATGTTAATTATTGGCCGCCATCTTGGATCCGCCATTTTTAATTTCCAAAATTTTAGATGAGATTTCCAACTAGCGACCCCCAAAACCCTTGTATACTAAATTTCATTAAAAACGGTTCATCACAAAAATGTGAACCGCAAAAGTTCCTGCTCGCCTAATATTTTAATTTAAAGCACAATCGTTGCAGTAGTTACATCCGTATAAGGTCAGACCGATATTTCATGCATAAAGAAAAATGACCATCCATAAAGTCGAAGTTACAAGCATTATTTTAAGCCATTACTGAAGTCCTTGCCTCATTAAAAGGTATGCCTCCTCAAACATAGTAGAAAACGACGTTTTTTCGAACTTTCACCTCATCTATCTTGGAAACAAGAGCTAATCAACATGTTTTATTATAGTATTCGGATTTAGTGACTCAAAATTGACAAAGTTTAGCTATTTTCATCACCGAAAGAATTTCAATGTTGACCAGTGTTATATATTATATTATCAATAAGATCATTTTAGTTTTCATTGTACAGTTGGCAGATCTATAATTAACGTCCTCCTCCGCCTAATGACGCAAATAGGACTGCTAACAACATTAATACGATAAGTATACGACCAACCAATGGTTGTACTAGGTAACCCTGCGGGCTTAAATTTTGCATATCAGGGAGTTCTAGAATTACGCATGCAAAATTAAATCGACCCTTTGCTCTAGAGACCAGAATATACTTTTCAGGTATTTTTTAGTTGGCTGAATGCGAATCTAAAATTAAAATAGTTCAATTGAAACAACAAAGCTTACAATTTAAGATGATTATATTTTTTTGAGTAAAAAAAATTGGATACTACATAAAGTCAAATGTAGTAAAAATCGCAATTTTTTCACTTTTACATTAGGTTATCTCGAATTCAGCTCACCAAGAACCCTCGGAAAAATATCTTTTGGTCTATGGGTAACAGTAAACGACACTTCATCAGCTATATTCAAACTATTAATACTCTGAAACAATTCTTTTTAAACTTGTATATTTACCTGTACTTTGGATGACTGATAGCATAAACATACGGATCTAGACAAGCTACTGCTTTGCATGCACACGCCGGAATCATCGTAACCCCAGGTGTAAGCAGCGATTTGTCTCCGAAAGCTCCTATTAAAGACATAACGCCGTAAGGAGTCCATGCAGCAACAAATAAGAAACAGATGGTGATTGCAGCCTAAAAGATAATTGACTAAATGTTACTGAAAAGAAGTTCACATTCTAATCGATAAATTTATTTCTTCTATAATAAAAAATTGTTTATGTTTTGTGTGAAAAGTGGAGTAAAAATAATAGAAGCATAGATTTGACTGTAAATAAACATAATAAAACTCTCATATAATGTACAGCATACCTTGGCAATTCGAACTTCGGCAGACTGAGCATTTGCACTTGCATTGCTTCGGAGACTCTCGACATTCATTTTTTTAGCTTGTTCTCGCAACGCTTTCTCATGATCCATTACATGACCAACAATTTGACTATAATAATAAATAATAAGTGACATCGGGATTGCATAGGAGAAAGTAAATATCGTTCCAACGAAGTAACGAATTTCAGGTGTATCTGTGATGTAATCGAAGGTACAACTCGTCAGGAAACCTTCCGGTACAAAACGTCCCCAGACACCCATCAAAGGCATTAGACCCCAAGGGATGACGTATGCCCAAATCAGCACAATGAACAGCATCACTTGGCCCCTGGAGAGTTTTCCGTCGAGTGGCCTGGCTATAGTACTATTTACAAAATTTATTTTAATATAAATATGAGATTTGGGCGACTTTCAAGTATATTGTCTTATATTTTCGTTGATTTTCTATGGTTTACACGTCTTTTTGTATATTATTTGTACTTGAATCGACTGTAAAAAAAAAGTTGGTCCATTTAGCGTAGAGAACACTCACAAACATAGAGTGTTATTGATGGAAAAGCGATAATAACATTTATAGTTTATTGCAACCTTCATAATTGAAGTCTTATTTACCTGTATCGGTCATATGCTATCGCGGAATTTGTTATAGCGGCTCCGATTCCACTAAGTGATCCGATGAAGGCGAAGATCTGGCACCCGAGATGCCCCAGAGCGAATCCCGTATTGAAGGAGTTGTAAATAAAAATAGGAGTTTTGATCATCATCATGAAGTCACAAATTGCTAAATTCACCACAAACATATTGGATGGCGTGCGAAGAGACTTTGCCCTGAAATATCAAACACATAAAACGTTTTATTACTGAAAAAAATCCTAATACTGCAAAAGGGACTGTTATATTAGTATATTTTGAATAAGTAAGGATGTATACTTAATCGGTCTTATCTAAATAGGATCCTTTTAAGGAATAAAGGCTTATCTTGTAAAGGCACGATTTGAGCTATCGGTTGTTAAAGTTGTGTTTATAATAATTATTCGAAACAACGACCAGTACAGTATAAACGGATTACAACTCAGGTGTAGACGTATTTAATATCATAAAAAATAACTACACTAGCTAAATATGCTCGTTTCAACATGTTAAAAAATAGGACCCAAGTAAAAGATGCATTTGATATGGCCTTTTTGCTGAAAACGCGTTAGTCGACCAAAAATAAGAAAACATAAAATGTGGTCTCACTAAATAGTATTTAGAACTTTATTCTAAATCTTTATAGATCAATCTATAAGGTTTTTACATGAAAAATAACTACAAAATAAGAAATTACATTTTGTAGTTTCTTAAAAATCGTCGCATTTTCTGTATATTTCTAATAAAAAAAACGTATTAAAATCTGCATATTAGCATTTTGTCGCAAATATTGTTTTATTTTCGTCGAGAAACGTGAATAAATTTTCCTGTTTCGCAACAATAATGCTCGGGTTTCGAATTTAAGACCCCAATTTTTTAGTTTTTGAAAGACAGGATACAATGCATTCCTCTTATTTATACCCCTGGTAGAAATTGTGACCATCTGCGATGTTCGCTACAGAACGTTGCCAATTTATTTTAATATTATGTCCATACTTGATGTCCATATTCTGTTGCTATAAAACCGCTTTAAAGTGGCCAGTTTATGGTCATAATTGATGTCCATGATCTGTTACTAACAGTCAGTGTAATGTGTGACAGAAAACAGCAAGTTTCCGGCCGTAATTGATATTTTAAACGTTTCAGATGTAAAACAAGTAAATTAACACCTTTACTTGAAATGTTGAAAAGCGTAATTGCTGTTCAATTTGGTAACATTCTCACATTTTCTACTAGGGACACGCAGTTGACATTTATATAATATTTATTAAAATTTAAATAAATCTTGTGGATTGTTTACGTTGTTTCTACAAGAATATATTTTTAAAGCGATTGAATGCATGTACCAATATGTATTTATGAACCATTTTCTTTTTATGGGAAACGGATGTTTCTCGACACGATGGTCTTGAAGTAAAATAAAATTTGACTACGATGCCGACAAAAAGTGCAAAAGGCATCTTTCCGTGATGCAAAACCACTTTGACTTGAAATCCTAGCTGCCGGCTTGAACAATTTTTTTCCAAACGATTTTTCATTCCAAACAGGTACATCATTTTATTTAACTACTTCGTGGGCATAAACTGTAAAAACACTTTTTAGAGCACCATTTGATGATTTTAAATCACCAAGACTTCAAATCCTTGCTGTTCGTTTATATAATAATGTTCCCCTGAAAGGGGTAATTCTAAATTTTTCGTTAGTACGATTAGATAGGTACGTGTTTGGCTAGAAGCATTAATATCTCTATTTAAATTAAAAAATTTTACTTTATATATATCGTCGAATTTGGAATACCAAGAAATATCGTGAAATTTTACGTAACAGGGTGTGGAATTCGATTGTAGATACAGTTCTTCATCAGAACATAAGTACCATGTGCCAAAGAAGCCATATTACTTCTATCTGACCTTCGGTATTTGATTACTTTCTGATGAATTCGTGCATTGTTACGATTAACATGGACTCCTAAAAGTTTTAAGACACTTAAAACGATATAAAAAGAAATAAAACACAGTTTCGAACTTTAGTTTAATTAACTTTAGTATTAAATCACATGATATGATAAAAATAATTCAGAACGGCTGGCATTTATTTAGTTTTTTGTGTTGAATAATGTTTATTGACGTTTGTAAATGGTACTTTATAGTCAATCTTATTAAAATAAATCACTATCTTATCCTTATATTCTTGAGAATGATCGTGTATACAAATTATGTGGCGAATTCTTTATTATTTCGAATGAATGACTTGAAACCTTCAAAATGCTTTCATGAAAGGTAAAGCTGATGGACTTCCTGATGCTTTTAGGAAAGATAAGGAAAAAATTTGGTTCGCTCTTCAATATGGGGTTGTGATCAGTCCGTAGAAATTTATTAGTCACACAAGTATCGTCCGGAGTATGTAAAGTTTTATTATACGAGAGAAAATAATTTAATAGGTAGTTTTATGAGCATACAATCATGAGAGTTTTCAGTTTAAATTTTATGGAAATTACATAAAAATCTTATCATAATCAGGTCAATTCTCATACAAATCGCAAATATTGTCGAATAGTGTTTCCGTAACATAGTGCGAGTAGTATACGACATTTATATGAAATTTACAAAGTACTTATTTCAAATTCTCATGTAATTCTCGTGAGAATCCTACCTAACATTTTCCGCTGGATCCAAAGAGGGATGCCTATGAATACATGTATGTATGTAATTTGCGCCTTCGAGATGAAACCTTCAAACTGGTCAATTCGCTTAGTGCATAATGAGTACCTAATAGCAAATTCGATTGTTTTATCAGGTGGAAACTTTGCAAAAACGTTGAAATTGCGAATTATATATACGAAAATGTGGTTTCAGTAGTAACAGTCCACATTTACTGCAAAAATACATGGCACGGACTATTACTACTTAAATTACTGCTTTTGCCTACGCATCAAATCCGCGATAATGATTTCTTTAACTTTCCCGCATGATAAAATAATCGAATTAACTTTTAAATGTTAGCTCTTATCTAAACTATCTTACTTCAACTAAATTTTTGGAGGTTCCATCTCGAGAACGGAAACCAACTAATCTCTTGTCATCCTTTCCTTTTTTTGATACTTATATGATACTTGTATGACAAAGGAGGATGCAGTAGCAATAGCTGAATACTGTTAGTAGTGTTATAAGGTAAGTACACATCTTGTTTTATAATACAAATCCAATAAAGAGCAAAATATTATTGTTGATTACCATGAAGGCCGTAGCAAGAGGGGGGCTAGCGGGTCTGGACCCCTTCCAAAATGAAAAAAGAAAACATTGAAAAATAGTATATCCAAAACCTTCTTATTCAAATTGGATCAGATGGACCACTCTCGAAGTTTTTTCAGGCTACGACTTTGAATAACATAATCAAGCGAGTGAGTTATGAAGCCAAAATAAACGAGCGTGGCAAACTAAGGGAGAATGCTAGAACCAAGAATTCTCCCGGATCTCAGTTAAAATCGTACACTGAATGTTATTCCCTTCGAATACGTCATACCTAATTCTGCTCTTTTATTGCACAAGAATTTAAACAAATTTTTCGCAAAATTGGCTGCGCAATAAAAGGGGTTAGGTGTATTCAATATGGCATCTGTAACTTACAAATTACATATAATGTTAAAGAAAATATTTTTACCACTGGGAATATTTATATCATCTTGAAAAACCCCTTGAAGTAATTTGACCAGTGTGGATAAAGCATTGAATTGGGTCACCTTATACAAAGAAAAATTACCCTACAGTTTTTCATCAAATGTCGACGTTTCATATACTAAATAGTTAAAAAATTTAATAAAAATATTGGTGTCCATGATCTTATACGTACGTACATCCTCCTCGAGAACGGCAATACCGATTTCAAAGATCAACCGCTTTGTCAGTTTGTCATTACCTAATTTGGACCTGGTTAGTTTTTTGAGTAAATCCATGGTATATTATAGGAAGACCAAATAAAAACAAAACATGACTGAAAATAGTATATTACGCTTTTTCTGAACAAAAATACAAACCACACAGAAAAATATTTCAAACCAAAAAGATAAACCATCAAATTCTCTACTCTAAAAAAGGACACACATAAGGTTATATTACATAACACAGGTCTACAAAATAAGACTCTTTTTTTCTTTTTAGATATCGGAGTGGCATCCGATGTATTTTTGGAGATTGAATACGATCCCGGGTTCGAAAATTGCATATCATGTGAGGATTTTGAGACGAGTGGGAGTAAAGACGGCCCTCGAGATGGAACCTTCGAAACCGACAAATTCAGGTAGAGTATGATGAGAACTAACACCTAATAGAAAATTCGATTGTTTTATCATCTGGGAAAGTTTAAAAACACGCCTTTAAAGCGGCGGATTATACATAGGAAAATGCAGTAATTTCTGTAGTAATATGCCGCACTGTGTGTTGTTTGCAGTAGGTGCAGACTGTTACTACTTAAATTTCCGGCATTTTTCTATGTACAATTCGCGACTTTTATTTAAACTTTCCCAGATGATAAAACAATCGAATCTTCCATTAGATGATAGTTCTCATCATACTCTACCCGAATATGTCGGATTCGGAGGTTCCATCTCGGGGGCGGAAATCACCGATACTCGATGGTATCCTCCTTAACGTGCTAGAAACTTCTACATAGTCTTGAATTGAAGCTTAAACCCTACACTATAAGACCTATATCCTTAGGAATATTGACACAAGCAGAGAAGTGGATGTTGAAAACGTCTCTTGCGGTTGTACAACAGTATTTGCTATTTTTGACTGCAACATCAATATGCATCGCAAAATTCAAGCTTTAATTTATATATAGATTAAAGTTTTTAAGACATCAAGTGGAATGATATGATCTAATCTTAGCTCTGGTGTTGTTAGATCAATAGCTTGTTTGATTTTGGGGGTTTTACTAACACTTGACTGAAACCCGGACGTGATTGACACTGATAGCGACATAAAAGACTTCCACGTGGTGATTTTGTCTGCCGTATCGAATCCACCATGTTTAATGTTGAAAAAGCAACATCAAGTTTCGTAATCAGCGACTTCAAAACCCTTCAGAGTTCAATTGGATGACCTCCGATCAACTTTTTAATTTTTCGTTTGTCAAAACAATTCTGTTTTTTTTCTTTGTAAATTGCATATATGGTTAAAGTAGAGTCAAATTCAATCTTTAATTTAAGCGTCGGTTGAAGTCTCAAGCATTTCAGGTGTCTAAGAAAAGTAGGGATAAAAAAAAAACATGCTTTTTGAAATTTTGTCCCCCCCTGCACAAAATCCTGACGTAATACCCAATTTCGGAAACCGGTATCGTGTTCAACGCACAAAATTAAGTCGGAAACCACTCCGATATCTAAAAAAGAACATGTAGATCTGTGTTTTTGAGGGTCACAGAAGAAGAACCGGTTAAGCCCTTGAAGCCAGTAGTAACAGACAGGAGTCATAGAAAAAAAATCGACATCTATTTATTTCATCCACTTTATTTATTTCGTAAAAAGGTTGAAGTCGAATTATAAAATGTTAAATGTAAACATTGTTCCATTTGGAATTCTCTATATAATGGTATTTTTTTCAATTCGATTTTTGGAAGTCGATTTTTTCTGCCTGACTCTTGTCTGTTACTACTGGCTTCGAGCGCTTAACTGGTTCTTCTTCTAGGAGCCTCAACTAGACCGTCCGTTTCCATGAAGACACTTTTCTTAATTAATTTGTTAAAGCGGTCAAGAAGAAATTAAGCTTTTTTATTTGCAAATATTACGATAAAATGAGAATTAAAAATAATAATCGTTATGTTATATAATGATGCTTCGGCTATTATGTGTTGGGGGTCAAAGTTTTAAAAAAAAATCATTTTTAGTTTTTTTTCTATATTCAATTAAATAGCTGATTTTACCACAAACTTTCCAATTGATGAATACACGACCTAAAGGCCAAAAATTACAATTTTAAATAATATATTTGTAATGATTGTAATCATAAAAATTAATGGGCTTATTGCCTACAAATTTTATATATATACATATTTATTTATTCATTAATATAATTTTTAAAAAGTTAATATTGATGTTTCAGGAGCGATTAATTCAGTGAATACAAAAGGAGCTATAAATAAAGTGATGAAAATTATTGGTTTACAGAATAAATATAACAATAAGAAGACTATGGAGATGGTGTAAAGTATCAAATTCGGTACTGTTAGGTTTTATGTGTCGTTAAAAACGAATTTAATCTGGAAAATTCAAGCTGGTGGATCGAATATGGTTGAATTTATAATATCTTAAAATATCAATATTTATACAATTCGATTGAAATTCGGTGTATGGGGAGTAGGTTCAGGTTCAGGTTCGATAAACACAAATAACAAAACTAGTGCTGGCGTGGTGCCTCGCTCGCTTCGCTCGCTCAGAAACTTCGACCCAGTAGAGAGTCGGTTATTCCTTAATACTCGTTTGCTTACTAACAGCTTTCAATTATATTATAAAATTATATTGATATTTGGGGGTCCAATCATATTTAGGTCCAAGTGGCTTCGATAGATATGTTACAACAATATACTGTTTCTTATATGTATGAAAATTGAAAATGAGCATTTTCAAAACTTCGACCCCGAAAACAGGCCAGCCGAAGTATTAATAAATAAAAGTTGCAAAACACTTACTTCATGCACTTGTATTCTAATAGACTATTCGATGCATATTACATGTTTACTGCGTTTTACTAATTACTGTCTGTATTATTATGATCTTATATATACAATATATATACATATAATTCGTCAAAGATATCTTGAAAGTGTCGAAAAGATCTATGACGGATATCTTTTAGATACTATAAGACATCTTTTAGATATATCGAAATAGTTATTTTCGTATCAAGAGCGTAAAAGAACTTATGAGCCCGTAGGTGATCACCGCGCCCGAGGGGCTGGCGAAGACTATCACTGGGGGTAGGGAGTCGAAACGTCGAAATTTGATGAAAAACTATAGAGTAATTTTTATGCCCGAAGTGACCAAATTCAATACTTCGTCCAGACTTAGTCTGGGTCGAAGTAATTAAAGAAGTTTCATTTCATTTATCATCATGGACCCCAAAAAGATAGGATTAAACCATCTGGAGAATAATCAATCAATTTTTTTCATTCTTCGAACACCTACATGACACCGTCGTAACGAATGTTTCATTCTGTATTAGATTCATTATCATCGTTCCTTAAATCCCCAGGAATAAGTTTTGGATATTTAAAATATTTTTTTAAATTCTCAGTCCACTATATGAATCATCCATCTTTGATTTCGTAATTCTGTGGAAAGAATCGTATTCGGTGGCTCATGAATTGTAAACTATACACTTTTGAAAACTCAAGACTACTTGATTCAAAACATATAGTCCACTATCTTGAATCAGCCATTTTGAATTTTGAAAATTTAAGGTAAAATTCGCACTCAGAGAGCCCGATATCGAATAACAATTAATAATTGTTCTCGCAAAGAAATAGGAATGCGTCAGAGGGTTAAGAGGTTCTTACTGATTTTGACCCATGACATTTTAAATAAATAATTGCTATTCTGATGAAAGTTTCATCATCATCAAGAAGGAAACATACACGTAAAAAAATAAGTCTTACTTTCTTTAAATTCTTGATGTATTGAAACTTAAAAAATACGTTATCATTTCTCATTTTAAGACTGGAAGGTTTACAGAAAACACTGTTCGCAACGAACCAGAAGTGTGCCTTATTAACAGCTTGAAATGAGAAGATCATGACGATTCTTTTAAGCTTTCAGGGCCAATTCTTCAAGCAGCAAGAAAGATGGAAATAAAGTATCAATTACGATCTTGTTTGGAGCAAAAACACAATAACAGTGAACGACATAAACAATAACGATCTTACAAAACGAAACAGGTTCAGTAACAACCCAATGATGATTCTGAGTAGATTTTTTATAACATCCAACCAACACGAAAAGTTTTACGAATTTTTCATGACAAGTTATGCCTCGTATGAAATTAAAAAGTTAGTATTCTCATTTCTAATTAACCACTGTATCAGTGCAGTGGTGCACTTAACATTTTTCTCGGAGTGCGAGGGAGTTTTTTAAAGACCTTCAGTGACATAGCGAATCGATTTACGATTTTGAAAATGGCAAGTGTATTCCTGTTAAACAAGTTCCCTCGAATCCATTAATTATTGTTATAAAATAAATCCTCCTTTTTTATATATTTCATTTTCTTCCTTCTAATGATCGGTTTAGCCAATGGGAACCGAAGTTTTCTTTATAATGTATGAACAGTACGAATTAAACCGATGAAACGCGTGCCCGATAGCTACAATGAAATTTATTCTTTCAACGGATGGAGAATATTATTATTACTATAACAATTTCATTGTGTTAAATACACTAATAAAAGTTTCTTTCCATTTAATAAGCAATTACTAACACAAATAATTTTTTGTAGGAATAATAAAATATTTTATCCGTTGAAATAATATATTCCATTGTGCTATCGTTTCAAGATTTTTGAAGTTTACTTTTCAGTCGACCAAGGCTTCTTTTTGTTACATCTTAAAATTAGCTAACTATTGGTCTTAATTCAAGATTTATTTTTTCCAGTGTACGCATAACGTACATCGGATCATTAACACATTATCAGATTCGTCAAGAGGAGAATTCCCAAAAAATATTGTTTCCAATAATTATAACCTCTTTGAATTCTATTTGTTGTTTCTTTATGATCAATAACTTAACATTGTAACATATAAGTATGAAATGTCAGTCTGCAAAGCAGCTATATTGATAAGCTGCGACTCCCCCTTGTAAAATGCACATGTTACTTTTTGGTTATTTTCCACTAAGGACGTTAAATACGTAAATAAATAATTTTTTTTAATGCTTCCTTGTGAGTTTTATATTTAATTCCTCTGACTAATTATTGAGTCAAAACGCATCAAGTAAGCACCCCGAAAACAATTAGATAGAAAAGAATATCATATAATATACAATTACAATTTTAAATTATTGAATACAAGAAATTTTTCATAAAGATCAACAAATAGAATTCAACGAGATGAGAATTTCTTCAATACCGGTCACTCAGCATCTAGTGGAAAACAGTATGACGAGACATATTATCAACTTTGATAGCATTATAATAACGGATGGTTGGAAAAATATATGTATTTCTTATTATTTCATATTCAATTTATCCCAAGAATATTTCCTGATTACTTCCTTGCGAAACAAGTAGAGAGGGGGGAGGGGGGCTGAACCGTTGTGAAAATATCACAAGTGCGCTGCACAGCATAGTGCAATAAGGTCCAGGGGTATGCGAAATATTATTTTCCTTATCTCGATTCTGGGGGAATCAGATTGTAAATCCATCGGTTCTCGTCTGGTCTGTTTAAAAATTACTGTCAAGTGTATGGACAATAATTTACAGACTGGAGGGATATTATCGGTTGATATCGAGGGGTATAATACCCCGGCTAGTAGGAAAATAATCACAACAAAACTCGATATGACGTTGTCGCAAGTCGGAAATACGATTAGCAAAAATAGTGGTATAAAAAATCACTATCCGACACTGATTTTTGCTTTGACAATCACAGTTTAATTTTTCCAACTGAATTTTTTAAGTTGAAAACGATGGCGCTAACAGAATTTTCCTATCACGTTGCATTTTCGAGAAATGGAAGGTTAACCCCTTAACTGCAGTTCATGACGAAGATTTTGTATGGTAAATATAAATTTGGTTTACGAATTCGATTATTGGTGCAAATTTAGTATAAGATCATTTTCAGATGGTCTAAGGTGTACTAAATAAGATGCTGTTGTCCATTTTCAACATCATTGTTTTAAATAGAAGATTTTAAATATGTAAAACTGTAGTTTTTACGAATTTGGCAAAATCTTAAATATGTCAAAATGTGCGTTTTTTGGCCACATTTTTGCCCACCGCAGTATCATTTAAGAATGGACTTTGGTGTTAAATGTTTTGCTATAAAATAAATCGAAATGTAGTCAAAAACGCACATTCTGACACATTTAATTTGACTTTCCTCGAAAATAGGACATGATAGGAAAATTCTGCTTACGCCATGTCGTCGGCTAACATTGTCGGTTAGTGTAATCATTTATATATCACATAAAATAATATAACATTTCGTATAAAAATTATACGAAAATAGCAGCTCTCTCTCGTTCTTTCTGTTTAACTTAATATATACTTAAGTTATTATTTTATACTTAAGTTAATTCCTACAAGATCATTTATGTATCTGCATTAAAATTATTAAAACAAAATGCTAACAAAATTTTCTCGGAACAAAAATAGAAAATATATGTAAATTTAAGTACCTTAATAAAAAAATGATTTATTTCGATTTTGTTTAAAATTATATCACAGTTATTTTAATTTACTTTCAAACTGCCATAGATGCATAGTCACAGACATAGATGCATTTCAAAATGGCGAGTATGGGTCAAATTCTCAAAATCAGTTAGGGCAGTTGGCACAGGATGTCCAAAGCACATAGACTGGATTGGACTGGATTTGGACTACCATCCAAATGTGTGATTGATGGTGCGTGCAAACAATGGAGTAATTATTCTCGTATGTGGTGTTGAGTAAGTAGAGTAATAATTTAAGTAGTAACAGCATATGCAGATGAGGCGCCATTGTCCGGGAGTGCATTTTGTCAATTTCATTAAATGGAAACAAAAGTAAAATTATCGCGATAAATAAACATTTCTTCTGCTTTAAACATGATGAGCCTAGAAAATAAATAATAATTTGAGATTTGTAAAACTTTAAACTTTTTTACTAGTCTGAAAGCCTAATTCGAACAAATATACAGCTATCGCTCTAAAATGTTATCTTTTATAATGCCAATACTTTTTTATCATAAAATTATTAACTTTCTTTTATGAACAAGATCACAAATATCAATGTAAGAAATATAACTAGAAATACCGTTGCTATATAGCAACGTCAAAATGTTTTTTGTTTGTTTAGCACAAAATTTGAAGTGCTTCGTTTTTGGACTCATTATGAAAATGCATCCCTTGGACAAATGTGCCCTTCGGACAAATGCTACACTGAATGTAGGGGTGAAAATTATTCAACAATTAATATGTAAACTTTACAGTGAAGTTAATTTATAAACTCCTTATGGTACAAGTTTATTGTGTGTTTGCTGTTAATAATATTTCTCTTAGTGTACCCGGACGCCATTTAATGATAAAAGAGGATGCCCATGGGTATAGGTAGCTTTGTCCCTCGAGGCATAATTTCCGAAACTACCTAATTCTGACAGAGTATGATGAGATAACACCTTATACTAAATTTGATTGTTTTATCACTTAGGAAAGTTTAAAAAATCGTTGTTGAAATCGCGGATTTTATATTTAGGAACATGCAGTAAAGTAAGTAGTAACAACGAATCCGTTAGAAACAAGTGATGACGAGGACTGTTACTACTTAGATTGCTGCATTTTCCTATGTAAAATCCGCGTTTTCAACAATGATTTTTTAAACTTTCCCACCTGATAAAATAATCGAATTTGGTATGATGTATTACTTCTCACCATACTCCATCCAAATTAAGCAGTTTCAGAAGTTACATCTCGGGGGACAAAACCATCAATACCCGTGGGCATTCTCCTTATGTAAAGAAGCAATAAACTTTACTTATATAGTAGTAGTAGTGTGAAATATTTTACGGAATTTCTCATGCACCTCTGATTTATCATCTTACCCAAAAATTCTAATCTGTATCTGTATGGTTTATACTATTTAGAGCATTCCATAACAAATTTTATTCTACATAATGCTTTTAAATAAAAAAACTAAACAAACAATCAATATCTGCCAAATATGAAAGCACCGATCATTAAACGTATTTATATTAAGAAATAAGACAATATTTGCGATATTTGGAAATATTAATTATGTTCAGCTACTCTAGTGAAAGCAGCGATACTCATTCTTTAAGAGTGAATTTTCACTCCAGACAGAGCGAGTTTTCACTCCATATGGAGTGAGTTTTCACTCCTTCAGAGTGAAGATTCACTTTTTCAATAGAGTGGCCCAATGTTCACTCTATTAATAGTGAATTCTCACACCAAGGAATTTAGAGAGTACTTAGCATTCAAACCGCATTTGATGAATTACTAAGTGATAGCTTAATCATCGAAATTCATTTCCACTTGAGATGTAACCCTCACTGATATGTAACAGACATGAATAAGAAACTCACGAGCAAAATATCCATATGACGAGACCATTGCCAAGCAGGGCAATGAAGGTGAAGAGGATATATAGCAGAGCTAGCAAATAATGTAGGGACGGGTTCGGCTCCGGGTAGACCAGCCAATGCTCGGGGATGTGGACCAATTCCTGAGGTGGTAAATCCCAACCCAGCAGACGTGGTGGTCCTGCTGGTGCGATTCTGGCCTCCCAGTGAACGCTATCGTTGGCCATGTTGACGAAGGTCACTCGGTCGCACCGTTTGCCAGCTCCTCGCCTCGCTTTCGACGGTGCCGAAGGGTTCCTTACGTTCGTTCTAACCCGAGTGCGAATTCGCTAATGCCTCCGACTCTTTTTACCCCTATGCCTAAGACCTTAATTCGCTTACCCTCGGGGCTTCGGAGATGGCTTAGCGGGAGGATGATCCCTCGCCACTGTCGGTCAGCAGAACATATATCCTTCAAAGTCAAATCTATCGATGCGGATAAACGATACGTCTTAACCCAGTACCACTTTGCTGCAGTCAAAAGGCCGCACCATCCCAATAAAAATATTTTGAAACGTTACCAACTAAACATATTGAATTCATCAAAAGAAAAATCCTCTTTTCAGAAACATTTGAATTAAAAAATCAATCGAAATTCAATTTTCCAAGTATCCTATTATATTCACATATATGGGTGATTCTCCCAAATAAAACAATACCTCGATCGTGTCATTTTTTTCAAAAATTATTTTAAATTAATGATAATTATCATGGCCATACACTGATAAAAAGGATTGTTTGTTTAAAGAAATATCATTCAATTTAAAAGTTGAAATTGTTTTTTTAATGTAAAAATGGTATTGTAATATTAAAGGCGATTCATTTAATATTAGCATTTTATTTCTTACATTAGAATTGACCATTTGTTAATAGTTAAGAAATGTACACTTTGAACTCGGCAGCTGCGCAAATTCACAAATAAGACATGGGACATGTCTCTTATACGATGTATTTGTTTATGAAACGCGCATATATTTAAGACAACGTATAAATAATATATTTAATTTATGTATTTTCACGATAACAACCACCGAATTACAATGGCACTCAATCGTTCTTAAAAACCCAAACAAAAACATCCGTGTTGTCATTTGAGGTTATGTTCCGATGCATTGCGATCCCACCATTATATTCTGCAACTATTAATAAATCATTACATTATAGCTACAAACGTATAGTATACAAAAGGTTTCTTAACTATTAAGAAATGTTTGGTTGTATTTAATACATATTTCTTAGGATAAAAAATGCATTGTTTGCACTAAAGAAATGTTAGCTTTCTTTATAGTAAACAATCCTTTCCCTCAGTGTATAATAGTATTTGTCAATCTATTCAATCAGATCGTATAAAAAATAGGAATATCATATTATTTGAAATATTCAAGTTCATTTGTGGTTTAAAAACTCTACTCTGTAACCGTGCATGAAGTAAATTTTGTTCTTCAAAATATTATTGAAAATTTAGTTTATTTCGAACCGTGAATGTTATAAACAGAAGGATGAAAATAAATTGGCTATTACGGTTCCATTAATTCATTTTAATCTACCCTACGTTTCGATATTTGTTTGATGTCCTCCTCAGGGGTTAACCTTAAAACCATAACAACCGCATAATTATAAAAAATACAAAAAATAAATTAACAATACAGTATTTGAAAAAATAGAATATTCTACTAACCACCTAAGCGTTAGTGAGTTATATCACATGAGGAAAGAACTGATACATGTCAGAATCTGTCAACAATTATAATTACATAAAACAAAATAATTTAAATAAAGTTGTAAACAATTTTTAACTTAGGTGAATGTGCAGATTAGAAAAATAAGAGAAATAAACAAATTATGAAAAATGATAATAAAAATTGAGAAGACTAAAAAATCATTAACGACTTACAGTATCTAGACCTATTAGTTCCGTTCACATTTACAACTGACCTACAATCGGATGTATTTTCGCCTAATCAGAATTTTGACATGTGTAGGTGACAATGAGTACGAGAATTATTATGTTTGTATTAAAAATATTGTCACCTTCATTGTGTAATATAATAATATTCTTTATCAAGATATATCTATTGGTCATTCTGTATTTAAGTAATTTTTGAAGAGATATGACAACATATTTAAAAGAGGATGTACACGAGCATAGATGTTTTCTGCCCCGGAGATGGATCCTCTGAAACTGATAAATTCGGTAGGAGTACAATAAAAGATAACACCTAATACCAAATTTGAGTGTTTTATCTTTTGAGAAAATTTGAAAAATCGTTGTTCAAGTTGCGCATAATACGTAGAAAAATGAAGTCATCTAAGTAGTAACAGTCCGCAGTCTTTTGTTGACAGTATAAACTTGCTGTTACTACTTAGATTGCTGCTGTTTTCTATGTACTATCCGCGACTTTAACAACAATTTTTAAAACTTTCTGACAAGATAAAACACTCAAATTAGGTACACCGAGAACTCATCAGTAGTAAATGTTATTACAATTGTAATAAATATTACTACTGTAATATGAAAACGAAATATTCGTTCAAAAGTTGGAAAAATTCAAATTACATTTGGAAAAGTTACTACTTGAAGTAGTAAAATTTACCTGTTACGTGGTATATTTTGCCATGATTCCATTAAATTTTACTACTTTAAGTAGTAACTTTTGAAAATATAATACGAATTTTCCTCTATTTTAATGAATATTGCAATTTTGTACTAAACTACTTTTGTAGTAATATTTATTACAATTGCAATACCATTTACTACTGGTGAGTAGTTCTCAGTGTACTAGGTGTTAGCTCTCATTATACGCTAATCGAATTTATCATTTTCGGAGGTTCCGAATTAAATTGGTTTCTAGCTTAGATAGATTTTCGGTTTAGAAGTGTTCATCAACACAAAATAAACTCCACTATATGTATTCTGACCCACCGGCCACGAATTTGCAATAACAGATTAAGGATTCCTCGCTCGTTGTAGAGAAAATTCCCGAAAAATACAGTTTTATAGCGAAATATGTTTAAACAAAGAAGAATGTGACATGATTAACACCCTATGTTCTTTTCCATGTACGTTCAATATCTTTCAAATATGGATGAAATATTTCACCTTTCTCCTCACCAAAATCTGCAAGGTTGTGCGGAAATTTATCAACACGTTAATCAAGAATGTGAAGTTTTCTACCACTTTTTTTCGATCCTCTTGCAATTTTTTTATCTACTTCCTAAAAATGTTGTTGCGATATCTTTCAAGCTCAATTAGGCTACTTTTTCTGCATCATTCATATTTTACTTTTTTTGTTCAGAACATTTTTTCCGAGAATCTGCTATTTTCAAATAAAAAATGGTTTTCATCTTACGGCGTGTGTAAGGCGGTTAATAGCGGAAAAAGGAGGGATTGTAAGAATTACCAAACATGTTCGATGAGGACACGGAAAATGTGTAAGACTTGCGATGCCTCTTTTTGTGATTCTTGCTTTACGTCGACTCATAACAGAGAATAGATCTTGATTTATATCTACAACTTGAAAATAAAAACGAATGTAAGACAAGTAAATAATTTTTTTTAACTAAATTACAGAAAAAATGAAAAACAATGAAAAAACAGAAAACAATAGAACGCAAAAAAAATAAAAT
Organism: Trichopria drosophilae; assembly: GCA_030407085.1. Classification (NCBI taxonomy): domain Eukaryota; kingdom Metazoa; phylum Arthropoda; class Insecta; order Hymenoptera; family Diapriidae; genus Trichopria; species Trichopria drosophilae. The sequence continues at coordinate 156,810,728 of CM059583.1, forward strand.
AAAAAAAAAAAGATTCTTCATTTACATTTACTTCCACGCGGTAAGAACCGGGAAACGGTAAAAGATTTTGACGGCTAAGGAATGTACAATTATACATAAATTAGTATAAAAAGAGTTAATGATAAGATACATTACATATTATTATTTGTAACAAATTTTCTAATACATATGTAATACAATGTACTAAACAAAAATGTCTACAAACAAAAAATTGGTACTAAAAACATCATATTTTCTTCTTAGTGAATTTCATTTTGAGCAAATTATTGAACAATGTTGAACTAGAAAAGAAAACCTTGAAATAATCATCGAAAAGTTCAGGAATTTTTTATTTGAAAATAGCAAATTCTCGGAAAAAATGTTACTGAACAAAAAGTTCTTAGAATTAGTCAAAGAATAAGGTGAAATTTTTACAGAACTTTTTGAACATTTTTTTAATTTTTCAACATCTTAGGATTTTGGAAAAAATTTATTCATTTTTGGAAAAAAACGAAGTAGTGTCAAAATGTATACATTAAGCTTCCACATTGGACATAGATATCATGAAATTAATGATTCCAGCACATAGATTATGAAGTTTAATTGTTTTTTTTTCCGATTTCAATGAGAAAATCTGGCTGAACATAAAATGTTAGTAAAAAAGAACGGCTTTTTTTAAATAATCGAACGAAGAGATTAGGATTCCCATTTTTCTTCGTAAAGATCGAGCAATTTCACGTCAGAAATGAGTGGTCCAGATTTTTGCCAGTCCCGGAAATATATGAAGAAAAGACGTTGAAAACTTCCATCAAAAAGGCCTAAACAGAGACATTTTGAGCAACAGTTTAAACGTCGATCATTTGGATATAAAAGCATTTCGAAAAATTTTACTCCCACTATTTCTGACGTAAAATTGTATGCTCTTTCAGAATATTTGAATAAAATTTCGATAAAATGAAAAGCAAAAAAGTTATACACGTTTTTTGTAAAGAAACGTGGTTTTTAAAAATGTATTTTTCATTCTAACATCACTTTCACCTCGAAATTGCATTGGGAAACATGTCTAAGGTGAAAATATCGCGTCCATGGATCCTTAGGATTAAAACGTACCGTGTTCTAATTTGAATTTCAAGGTGGAGACTTCCAAAATGGCACCTAGAAGCTCAAAAATCTTTTTAAAACTTAACAAATTTTTTTCTTGAAAACTATAGACTTTAGAGAAAATTTGCTAAGAACAAAAATGTCTTAGAATTGGTTAAAGATCCTTCTCAACTTTTATCACAGTGTATTGATACACTTTTTGGTTTTTTGAAAATTCAAAAAATCGAAATTTTTAAAAAAGTCATTTAAAAAATCTGAAAAAATTTGAGAAGCTTCGTGTTTGGGTACGTTTTAATCCTAAGGATCCATGGACGCGATATTTTCACCTTAGACATGTTTCCCAGTGCAATTTCCAGGTGAAAGTGATGTTAGAATGAAAAATACATTTTTAAAAAAAAATGTATAACTTTTTTGCTTTTCATTTTATCGAAATTTTATTCAAAGATTCTGAAAGAGCATACAATTTTACGTCAGAAATGGTGGGAGTAAAAATTTTCCAAATGCTTTTATATGCAAATTATCAACGTTTAAACTGATGCTCAAAATGTGTCCGTTTAGGCCTTAATGGGTTAATGGGTTAAATCCATATCGCAAATCGATTCAATACTCCTCATTGGTCATGCGAGTTTTGAAGGAGATAAATTGTTCAACCATCCACTAACGCTACTCAGGAATATTGCAAGACTAGTTTGAACAGTTAGTAAAGTTAGAATACCTTTGTAACTGGCATCAAAATTTTATACGATTCTTACGAAGTCTTCTTTCAAAGTATATACTTACTTGTGAAAAGGGTGTATTAATTATACTAACTATACAACTAATTGTACTATCGGGGTTTATTACACAATAATTTCCAAAATACCATAAAAATTGTTTTAACAAAATTTTGTTAATAATACAATCATAAAACTTTCTATTAATAACTTATCGTAAAATATGATACAATATGATCAAACTGTGCACAATAAAATGAAGTTGATTATACAATAAAACCATGCAATAAAAATAAAAGAATCTGGAATGCATCTAAAAACCGAAGACTACTCCAATGTTAGCTTCGGCCATGACGTTCGGTACAGTCGTTTAGCAAAGTGTGTGCAGGCAAATACTTCGAAGCGTCGTTTGGGTTTTGTAATAATGGATTCTTCAAAGTTGTTGATTTTGCACCAAGACTCGTATAACCTTCGTCGTAAAGAGAACAATACGGTATGTTATGTTTTAGTAGAAAGTTCCAAACTTGGCTATACGTCCAGTCTAAAATTGGATTGACTCGCATAATTTGTGGCCATCCAGGGTCTGTAGCTGCAAAATGTTTTAATGTGGCAGAACCTGGATCGTTTTTCCTCATTCCCAGAAGACATGTTCGAAATATTGGTTGTTCTTCAAGAAATGCATTAAGTGCCATTTTTATAGGCCGCTCTTTTTTAACGAGGTTGAATCCGTAATATTTTGCTGCGTTATGTACAAATTCGTCAACCTGAAATATTGATAAAAGCCAATGAATACGATGAGTTCATTTCTTTGCTTGTCATCCTTAGTATATTAAACGTGAAGTATAGGAAAAGTCAAATCAGGTTGGTACACATTCGTATTACTATAGAACTTCTTTATCAAGTAATTAGAAAACACGTAAAATGTGCTAAACATGGTTAATGTTGTAAATTTAAAATGTGATTTAAATTAAATGTTATTAAGTTTTTTACCTCTGGAAATGAATCTCCTGTGACGTACAAACAATCCAGAGATTTAAGGCCTCGCATGCGAGTTACTGCTGCAACTAAGTGAAGAACAACAGTACAGTCTTTGCCTCCATTAAAACTTAAAAATACTTCATCGGCTTTATACCTGAAAATTGGAAACTCACTTACACGGAACGCAAGACGTAATATAAATTTAATTTCCATGCAAATATATATACACTTACAATTCGAAACACTTTTCTAAAATTTCAACGGTAGCTTTTACGTGATCATTTTCACTAATACTTTCATAAATTGCTTGAGCATCTTTCGTTGTAAATGATGCGCGTAATTCAAGATGTTCTGGAGGAAGCAGTGAAATTATTTCAGCTTTGGCTTTCATTACGTTTTCTTTGCTTCCTTCTAAGGCAATTCTTGTCAACGTAGAGTCTCCGCGTTGCGGATAACTCCCAATAGAAACAAGGCCTTGCCATCGACTTGCTTGATCATCCAAAATATCAACGATGGCATGTTCCTTCAATGTCACATCGATTGAATCATTAAATAACACCGTCCCTTTCTTCAAACTAGACGTGATTTTGTCAATTGCAGGTCTGAAATATGTCGGTGAACCAGGTAGTACATAAACATTTTCAGCTTTTAATACTGAAAAAACATCTGAAATAGAATTTAATGTAAAACATAAAAAACATTAAACAAATTTAAATGTAAAGTACTAAACTCCTATAACAATAAATAAAGACACTTCAATAATTACCATCCTTAGCAATAACATGTATGAGATCACAAGGGCTAGGAACTCTGGCTTGGCGATGATTTTGTTGATTGTCGAGTAAATGTTTATTCAATTGTTTCGCAAGTTCCGGATTTTCTTCTAACGTCAATCCTAGACCTTGCGCAACACTTTCATAAGTTACGTCATCGTGTGTTGGCCCGACTCCCCCCGACGTAAATACAATGGAGAAATTCTTGGACATTTCCGAAACTTCATTTGCTATATCATTTACCTAATGATTCATTAAACATTAAGTAAATGAATACAATTATCATGTATCAAATATTACATCGAACATAACTTATGAAGCATTCCATAATAAAGAGATTCATCTTATCACCGAATTTTTACATATTTGTTTGATACGAATGCCCTAGTAGTATTTAACAGCCTCGAAAATTAATTTTCGACAAAGAATAAATTAAATATATTTCTAATATATTAAAATATCCCCCGCATTTGGTGTTAATATAATAGCAATAATCAATCAATCTACTAATTTGGTTAGAGACATTTGGTTACAAAAAAACAGCAACCTCCTGAGTATGTTTTCATTAAAAGCAGATATCTATCATTGTAGGTATGAATACCATGCCTCAAACATAAATTGAGTATGTTATACAGATTATACAGTTTTATGAAAATTTTAAATGCAGTGTTCCACGCTGTTAACTTTTAGAGGAAAACCACTATAATGGCTCAAAAAAAATTCTCATGTTAGTTTATAAAATAGGTTCATTCTGGGGTTTTTGGGCATACTGATGACGAGTGTTATGTGATTAGTCAAAAATTACCAAAAAAAAACACAAACTACCCCTAAGATAAGGGGAAACTTGTGGATGGAAAAGTGTCACCTATCGGTGAGCGGAGAAACTAATGTCATGGGTCTAACTACTAGAAACTTTATGAAATCATATCTATCTAAACGCGTTTATCAAAATTGATAGGCGTTTTTCCCTCACGAATGTAATACCGACTTGTATCCGCCATTTTGCATGCGCCTTTTTGAATTCCAACAATCTTATCATTGGTTTATGAATAATAATATCAAGGTTAGCTCGTAGAATTTTTTTTCATTTTATTATATCAAGTTTAAGTGAAATGAAACAATTCTTTCATAGTGTCAAAATTAGCCTTACCCCTGAGGACGGGAAAGCCACTATAGTGTCTCGACCATGGATAGACACTTTACATATGAGTATTTCTCAATATTAGAGACTCATATTATGTGTTTTTTAAGAAATTGAAAATTTCAAATTCCCCGTCCTCTAAAGGTTAAAGCAAAACATTTTATATTATACAGGTACAGCATGGTCTTTTAGTTTTACCTAATACAATAACATTCAAAATAATGTAACCAATCTAATATTCCATTATCCAATATTATATAATATATAATAATAATTCCATTCTAATATTCCGGATTCCAGTATTGAAAATGATTCATTTTAGAAAATTATTCACAATTTATTTATCCACAAAGAGGTTGAGATTTACATTGTCCAACATCGTTCAGACAATTTGCTGAAAATGTACCGAATTTTTAAAAACACCTTCACCCAGCCGGAAGATTTTGACATTTTACTAATAGTTGGGAAATATTTCTCAATCATTTTTTGTTTGTTGTACTGGACTAACACACAACGAAAACCAATAAACGAAATCGTGTACAACCTTTCCAGTCATTTTCTCCTTACATTCGATTTGTTTCCACTTTCGAATTAAATTTACCAAAGGTTAATAGGATAGGAGGCGTTTAAAATTAATAAATGCGCAGTGTTAAGTTTGAGATAATGTTCATCTGTTTGCATGTGACTAATTTTGAAATAATTGTGGAATCGTAATCAAGTGCGCAAGTGTTTTCGCCAAAAAGTAGTTTTAATTTCAAATGCACACATTTTTCCTGTAGTTCGATTTAAAAATGAATTCATATATTACGGTTTTTAGAGTTGCTGATTACGAATCTGATGTTAAAATTTCAAAATTAAAAATTGCAGATCCAATATGGCGGATAAAAATATGAAAATTTATTGAACTTGACTCTATCTTGTTACTCGAGGGCTTTTGGGGAGGCTTATAAGGAATCTGAAGTTCAAATTTCAAAACTCAAAATGGCGGATCCAATATGGTGGATTAAGTTGAAAAAAATTATCAAATTTTCATAAAAATTGCTATCCGGGAAATTTTTGCGTCCCTACAATGAGAGAAATTGTATTTGAAATCGGAAAAAATGGGAAAAATTACTATTCTGCAATAAGAGTTTGCAAATAGACTTGCATAGAGTCTGGTGAAAAATTTAACACATTGAATCGGCTATTTTGGATGTTGAAGTTTTAACTTCAGATTCGTTATCAGCAATTCTAAAAACCCCCAGATATAAATTTTTGAAAAATTATCCCGCCATATTGGATCTGCCTTATGGATTCCGTCATTTTGGATTTTGAAATTTTAACGTCAAATTCGTAATCGACGGTCTAAAGCCATCGCTTTGAATCGCATTTTCACGAAAATCGTTTGTATAATAATTAATAAACATTTAAAATGGAAGAATATAATATGCGTATGACAAATTCCTATCCCTAACCTTTTATTTAAGAATTATTTCAAGGTCTAATGTTATATAAGAGGGTTAATACCTGTTTAATATCAAAGATGAACCAAGCAGATTTTCATGCGACTTTTCATCTTATTTATCGTAATAATATGCGAAATCGCCTGAAATGCTTCTATTGGGTCATAAAATTACATATTAACATTAAAAATCTAAAAGTCATGAAAAGCTTGCAATTTTCCATTCCCACATAATTTGCTATGTGAAAAAATTTCAAAAGATTTTCGATTTCTAAGTCCCAGAGCGATTTTCATACGGAAAAATTTGGTGGCTTCCTATACAGCAATAGAGAAAAAAGTTCAGAATGCTATCGAAATGTGCTCTAAAAGAAAACAGATGTCCCACTTTCCGAGGGTTCTTTGAACATGAGTTCATAAAGATCTCACAATGTCATCATGTTCAAAAAACCTTCAGAAAGTGGGACATCTGACTTCTTTTCGAGCACATTTCAAAATTATTCTGAACTCTATTTTGTATGATCCTTGGACCTTTCGGTTTCTTCATATTTTTCATTATGTGTGGAATCACAAATGGAGATTTTCAGTAGGGAAAGCATTCACTTTATAATTTTAATTTTGAAGTATGCCAATCATTCAAAAACAATACTTTGAATAATTCCATAATGGTTAGAAATCATTGGAAGTAGGGAAGCACTCATAACGGGCAACAAATAGGATTTAACGTAACATGTGTTTATGTGAATACTTTTGTCAATTATTCCGAATAATGTTTCGTTTGATAGATGGGAAATCTATCAAAACTATTTATATTAATCGAGTGTTATTACCGAATCACATTTCAGAACTATCTCCAATCTTTCTGAATTACGAATTATTTTGAATTTGTATAAATTAATTCGCGATGAATTTATGTCAATTCGTCTCAGTGTATATTCAAATACACAGCGTTTTTAGTTCTGTGGATTTCTACAATTGAGAATTATACTCGAATTATTTCGCAAAGATTAAAAAATGGAATTTCAAAACGAAATTATTTTCAATCGATTTTCATTTGTTGGGAATGTTGGGATATGACTGTTGTCAGAAACTAATCTAACAAACCACGAAGCATACGGAATTGATATTTTGCATTCCGTTTCTTTCCATTGGCGTACAGTAGCCCAGCCCTAAGTTATACTGCCGGTTCTTTCAAAATTACTGAAGTTTGTCTAAAGTTATATCCCCTCACTGTTCCCACTTCCGTAAGTGTTTATATCCGTGCAATGGGTGTACTACTTGCATGTACAGTGGCCCTCCCCTTATTTTAACTTTTCGAGTCAAGGAAGATAGCGGCTTCTTCCCTTATTTTACCGCTTCCCCTTATCCTCACCACTTAACAAAGTTAATCAACAAGATATGAAAGTTGAGGCACATTCTACTGAATATTTTCCTTAGAACGTAACTTCAAAGGACTCTAACTTTGGAACGAAATGAGATACAGCAATCTTTTTTTTTCCAGTTTTCAAGATAATTGTGCGTACTTTAATTTGTCCTTGAGCTATTTTGTCGCAGAATGCCTAGAAAAAAATTATATTTACAAAAAACCAATAAAACGACTTTTTTTGCCTATTTTCGTAAATATTTCGAGTTTAAAACCATAAAAGTATTCAAACCATTTCGGGATTGTCTTTCTAGAGCCAAAATATAAACGTTCGTGTAAAAAAACTAGATCTAAACGTTATAGGATGAAAATATTTGCAATAACCTTTAAAAAAATACTAAAAATCATGATATTTTGGGTTTCCCTCCGGCGATTATTTTCATTTATGGCTTAAAATAACCGTGAGACATATAAAAAAAGATGCCTACAAAAAACTGCGAAGTTGGGGGACTTTTGGGTTGAACTCAATCGAAGCTCACCGTGAGCAGTCCGCACTCTTTTGAACACTTTCAAATGGCGAATGGTGGGGGAACTCACGAGGGGAAGAAGTTAACATAAGGGATGAAAGAAAGTTAAAATAAAGGACGAGGTTAAAATAAGGGGAGGGCCACTGTACATTGCTTTACAATTTCTGTATATTTACGTATTAAAGAATTGCTTTTGATTTATTTCATTTTATTCCGAAAATACTTTTTGTTTTTGAAAGTATTCAAGTAAAAAGTATTCATAAAATTCCTATCCTTTTCTATCCACTTTTTTAAGCAGGGTTTATTATCGTATACACTGCGGCATTCATAACTGAAAGAGCAGGAAAGAAACAGACTTATTTCGTACTAAATCGTACACAGATTTTTCGTATACTTTTTGGTTTTGTTAGGATACAAGAGAACAAATATTATAAGCGAAGTACAAGTAGGGTCGGTAACGGAAAACGAGTCACGCGTTTAGAGGGACCTTTGGCTATTTGTTATTAATCTGTGGTATAACTTCAAACAAGGCAAACAAAACGTGTAACTTAGGATAAACATATATCAGTTATATATTATAACTTTGGACGGTATAACTTAGGGCGGGGACCGCTGTATTGATTTTCAGAGTTTCTTATTTGTATTTGTACGATTTTATACATCTTGTAAATCGAAAAATCAAATCAATTCGTGCGAATACAACTCCATACCAAACGCATAACAAAATTTGTTTCGTTGCAGCAAAGAACTTTAAATTACATCGACTCAGATGAATAATTGTTTTATAATTTTGCTTATTTCATGTTTCTGGAAAACATGGATTCTTTCAGCACTTAGGGTGCCAATCATCCAATAATTGAATATAAACGTTTCTTTTAGGTTAGGTGCGTTTGTGTATCGCGTATTCGCTCCATGCAAGTCGTTGGAGGGGATATAGAAAAACGATCGTAGCGCCCATGGTGTTGAAAACGATCAAAATTTTAGTACTCTTACTTAATGATACAAATTTGAAAATTGTCTTTATAGACGAAGGTTTTCAATTTTCTAAGACGATTTACGTAAATGGTAAATAATATAGAAGTTATTTTTTCTTTTCTACATTTGCTTTTATGTTCTTAAAAAGTACAATTTGCGTAAATCAAGATGTAAAGATGTAACAGGGCTTGCATATATTTATTACTTCTTTCGAATGTCTCAACATTAGGATGATCGAATATCATAAAGAAAGTAGAGAAATTGTAGAATATAGATAAAAATAGAAAGTGGGTCAAGTATTACAAGTATTTATGCACTACAGGTTAACTTTGAGATTATGTTTGAAGTTTTAATTTATTGAGCGATTGGTAGTTTAATTTTGAAAAGTAATTCATTAATTTAACTGAAATTTATTATGATTACGATGTATATAACAAAGATGGATTTAGTTATCAAGAATGGACTTGAAAGTTACTAATTCAATTTTCGACCAAAATTTATTTTAAAAGAAAAATTTTTGTTTAATGCAGGACATGTCCAAAGAGTTGTAGATCACAGAAAAGATGAAAAATATAAAACTTATTTTCGCTATTTTTGCCGTTATTTTCGCAAACGGTAGAAAGTAAAGTGACTACCCTCAAAATTAAATTTAACATGTAGTGCATGAATATTTATAATACTTAATTTACTTTCTTATTTTATCTATTGCAATTGCTCTACTTTCATCATGATATTCAATAATGTTATAATAGACCGTTTCAAAAGGAATAATTGTAAGACCTGCTGCATGTTTACATCCCAACAACTGTAAAAGAATAGAACAAACAAATTTTCAATCTGGAATCTATCCATTTTCGAATTGAAATTGTTTTATTTTAATTCTATGTAATTCGTTTTAATTCCATTAATACGATACAATGCGGCATTTTAGAATAGAAGGACTTCCATTTAATTCGAATCAATTAAATAAAATTGACTCATTTAACTAATAATATTAATTTTCTGCACAACGTCCGAATAAATTTCACTAAAGCCATAATTGAAGCTGATAATTAATTTCAATACTTCGTCAAAAGTTTTAACGTGGTTCAATTTGATCCAATACGGCCGGTCGAATTTACCTAAAGCCATAATAATTCTTTTCAATACTTCCTCTAAGTTTTGACGCGTTTCAATTCGATCCTATACGTTCGGACGAATTTCGATAAATCAACGATAATTCTTTTGAATACTTCGTAAAAATTCCAACGCGTTTCAATTCGACACTATACTTTCTGACGAGTTTCAATAAAGCAAGGATAATTCTTTTCAATACTTCGTCAAAATTTTGACGTGTTGCAATTTGACGTGTACATCCGGTCGAATTCCATTGGGCGCGAAAGTACTAGAAAGAGTTCTATCCTAGAGTAAAATATATTATCTAAACGAAGGGGTTTTAATTCTATTATTTTTTTCGTCCATTGATTTGTAACACTACAGCAGTATATTAATTTAACTATGTTAGTTTAATGTAGTATTATTGTCGTAAATATAATGCAGATTTCAAACGGAAATGAAAACTGAATCTAAAAATGAACATTATAATGAAGCCTCTGTACACTTGAAATCATAATGTTACAATGATATTAGGGAATAATATATATGGAAGTCAGTACAGGATAGAATCTATATCCATTTCCCAAAAATGCATTTCCATATTATTTATAACTGTATTTGCCAATTAGTCTTAGACGAGCGAATTAAATTTTGAAGATTTAGTTGATAAATAGTATTCATTTTTAAGTAATTACTTTATTTTTTAAATTTACACTAATATTTATGAATTTGCGATCTGCATGATTATTAATAATATTATTACTAAAATTGTCAATAAATTGATCAGTCTAATAAATAATTAATTTACTTGGACCATGCAATTTGTAGATAATTTTAAATGTGACGACACGACACAATAATGTATCCACATATCTATTTTTTTTAAGTATTATCAAACAATGGAATAAAACTTCGATGCACTTTTTATAAATCAAACTATGTATATATTATATCCAGAAAATACTCCCTGTTTCAATTATTCGTTATTTTTACTTTATTTCACAACAATAGCTGTAGTTGAGTGGTTATGGCTCGGAAGTGCTGCGCGGGGGATCGGGGTTCGATTCTCGGTTGGAACAGTTTTTTTTTTATTTATTTACTATAGGATTACAAAGAATTGAAACGTATTCAATACGAAAATGGACAGATTCCGGATTCAATTCTTTTTCAGTTGTTGGGATTCGTTTCAATCCATATTGTGCTTTTCGAAAACATAAAAGAAAATGTAGAAAGGGAAAAATAACTTGCATGTTATTTACCATTTATATATTACGCTTTATACAATTGCAAACCTTCGTTTAGCAACCTCGAAAACTCCCCATTTATCACTAAAAATTAGTTATTTAGATTTGTTTGATTCGTTCCAAGACCGACCAAGTGAATTCTTCATGTTATTAGAAATTTAAAAAATGTTTATGCTACAAAATGATGACTTACAAATACTTACTGTGGGTAGATTATTAACCCTTCAAGCGCCCTGGGGGTACTGGGAGACCCCACACATAAATATTACATTTTTTTCCCTTCTAAACCTGCACTATTACAGCATTTTTTTATCTTAAAGAGCTACATTTCAAGAGGCACAAGTTAAATTTTTAGAACAAAATATTGAAAATTGGCTGAGTTACGATTTTTTTGGTGAAAAACGTCACTTTTACATTTCATTGTAATAACGAGCACCAATAACGTTTTTATCAAGATAACTTATCTTCGCGTTAAAGTGATACTTGGAGAGTATCCACCCAACAATTGCAAAAGTATTGAATCCGGAATCTGTCCATTTTGGATTGAATACGTTTCAATTCTTTGCAATACTTTCGCACTGCATGAACGAAAAATGAATTGGGATTCGGTTCTTCTTCCGCTGATGAAAATAGGAGCATCCCTGAAGCGTTCTTGACTAATGTGTTTCAAAACAAAAAATAATTAGAATACAAAAATGTAAAAAATAATTTTTTTTTTATTTTTTATTATCATGAAAAAATCTGTTCTCAGACGGTCATCATCCAAGTAGTGTTTCCTAGCAAAGATACTTAACTAGTAATAATAACCGCCCGCGACACCGACCACTGGTCTACCGCTGGTTGATCACTGACTATAACATAATATCATATTTGTGTTACACGTTGAAATTTAACAAAATTCTTAATAATCTTGATAACGACAAGAGATACGCGAAATCTGCTATAATTTCGGTAGGTTATCAAAAGGGGGATGATCTCGAGGCTATTAACACATACATACAAAAGGATTTTCAAAATTTGCAAAATTTTTAAATATTTCGAAAACGGCAAGAGATACACGAAATCTGACAAAATTTTGTGATTTGTAGGAAGGGGAAATAATCTCGAGTCAATTATTGCGTAAATGCAAATGAATTTTGAAAATTTTGAAAATATATAAAATTCCATAATAGATCGAATTACAATGCGTCGAATTCAGCACAAAGTATTCAAAAGAATTATCTTTACTTCAATGAAATTCGACAGGATGTATTAGATCGAATTACAGCGCGTCAAAATTCTGACGAAGTATTGAAAAGAATTAACTTTGCTTTGCCGAAATTCGATCGGACGTATTAGATCGAATTACAGCGCGTCGAAATATACACAAAGTATTCAAAAGAATTATCTTTACTTCAATGAAATTCGACAGGATGTATTAGATCGAATTACAGCGCGTCAAAATTCTGACGAAGTACATATTAAGAAGGATTATAGTTGCTCGGCCGAAATTCGACCGTATGTGATCGAATTGCAACGCATCCAAATTTGGACTAAGTATTGAAAAAATTATTGTTGCTTAGTCAAATTCATTCGATCGTATTGTAGCGAATTCCAAACATTATTTCAAATGTGCCAATTTTATTTTCGAATTGATTCGAATTAAATGAAAATCTCATTAATTCTCAAATATCGTATTAAAGGATTGAAACGAATTATATAGAATTGCAAAAAATCGATCTGAATTCGAAATGGACAGATTCCGGATTGAAAAAAATGTTTTTCAATGCTTTTGCAGTTGTTGGGCAGTAATTTTGTTGAGACGAAATAATGAAAACTGTCCGCGCAGGACGATATTATCTTCGGATTGGGGTCTCCCACGACCCCACATGACGCTTTGTGTTATTTTTACATAGGGTGGCGCTTTAAGGGTTAATATTCTATATTGGTCAAATATAATCATTCATTTAAATTAAATATACAATTTTCCATCGAAAATGTTTTTGTTTCATATGCAAAGCATAATTATTATATTGTTATCAATTACCTACCGTTACCTTGGTTACATGTAAATAAAATTATTTTATGGCAATATTCAATAACTGATCATACTCTAGTAATAAGGTATAAAAATGAGTGATTTCTCTATTAAATATGGAATGCTCTCATGGTAATCTTAACATCAAACCTCATCCGGGATGACAACGACTCTTTGAAGTTTGTATCCTTTGGCCCGCAAACTTTTTGCCAAATACGATGTGTTAGTATCAACTACATCTCCTCGTAAAATTTCATCTCCAATGACGATTAAAGCCGCTGAATTTCTTTTTGGCATTGTCACTTTTTTGGTTTGAAGGGTTGAAAGAAAAGACTTCTGTTGTAAGAATAACGAGAATAAATTTATTGTACATAAAATATAAAGTTCTTATCATACAATATTTTCATTAATTAGAGTATTAAAGTTTCAAGTCTTTCAATAAATTTGCTGTCTGCTCTTTCGAAGGCCCACTAGGAGCCTCCTTTCTTTCATTTTGACTTATTTTCTTCGGAGCCGAAAGTTTCAAGTTTTTTTTATTACCAGACTGATAGACTTCTTTGCTAAGTTCAACCATTTGCTCATTTATGCGGTTTGTTTTTTCCTTGACTGATTTGCTCCCTTTCAAATCCAACTACAAATAAAAAATATTTTGTAATAATATTTGCGAATCAGATTCAAGGAATTGTTTCAAAGAGATTCTTACATTTTTCAAATTAATTGCTACTTTCTGCGCCTTTGATTTCAGACGAACGGAACGAGGTCCAGCAACCTTGAATACGTTTTTCGTTTTAGCTTGCGTACCTTTATTCTTCCCCATTATTCCTGCAAAATGAATATCTCTTTTAGTATTCTAATTTTCAAAATCTGCCTTCATTTTCTTCTTTGCTGGCTCCTCAATGTGCAGAATATTTTCGTTTAATAAGAAAGAAACACGCATCATTTCTTTATTCGGGGATACATTTCTAACATATTGTATTTGTACAATCGATTCTTCGCACAATGTTGTTCCAATCTTTTCCTCGATTAATAATCTTGCACCTTTGCTAGGATCCTCATGTTTTCCCAGTTTTACGAAACAATAAACATGAATCGTTGGTGGTTTCGAGCATACTTGTTCCATCTCTTCAGTAGTCAACCAGTCGAATAAAACATCCAAAAATTCAACTGCAAGCGCTGGCAAATTCATAGCTATGTGCTCATTACCAACAGAATTATTTTTTCTTCGTTGTAAAATATGATTTTTTATATCATTTCGCATAAAATCTCTTCCATCTTTATTGAAGGGTGTTAAAGATTTTACTTTGTTAACTGAAGCATTCTTCATTAACCATTTATAAGATTCTGGATTTAAGTCATTCGCTAATACTTCCACACCTTTTTTAGCAGCAGGAACTGCAAATGGTCCGACACCCGCAAAAACATCATACAAAACATCTTTTGGTTTCATAAAATTTAAAAGTAAACCGTGCTCTGTGCATAATCTCGGATTCCAGTAAACTTTCGCAAAGTCAAAATGATAGATGCAGCCATTTTCTTTGACGGAAACAACAGTGTTTTCATCTCCAGCCAAAACTTCCATTGCGAAGTAACGAAAAGTTGTTTCTATATTTGTCAACTTATTTACTACAGTTTTTGCTCTTGGTATTTTGTCAAGATACACTTGTCCTATTAAAGATTTAAATGGAAAATGTACTTCGCGAAGATTTAAATGAATTATATGCCCAATTTGACTATACGATGTCGGAACTTCAATATCATCTGGAAGAACAGCTCGAAGTACTTGACTAGAATTCCAATTATCATATTTCAATTCTAACTGAGTTTCGTGAAATTTTCCATGTCGAAGTAAGAATTCTTGATCTGGTTCTGGAATATCTTGAGGACTTTGTGCTTTCGCAGGATCAAGATACGCGACTGTTTCATTGCCTGCCGATTGCACAGGTTTAATACCTTGCATTTTTAATAAATACTTTTTCAAAGTTGGCATTACTTCATTGAGTACTAATTTATCAAATGATAAACATGGCATTTTATCCACTGTAGTCGAAAATGCATCTCGGTCAAGGGTTTGGAGTCCACGAACTGCAGCTGGAGGAACCAGCAAGGAAGCCATCGCAGACTGGAAAAATTTTTTGTGGGCCCTCGAAAGACAAATAAACAACGTTTGATCCCACGCCTACCTGTTATCACATGTACAATGGACAAAAAATAAATAATAAAAGAGGACTGTGATATTTGTACTGTAGGACCTCTCTTATTCTAATTGTCCAGCCTCTCTTATTCTCATCGTTCCCCCACAAGTCCTCTCCCACTATCACACGAAAAGTCAACGAAAAATATTGTCCACGAATCACAAGCTCGCAAGCAAAGTAAGTGGGGGTAAGGGGAAAATTAGATTAAGAGAGGTCGGCGCCATCTTGAAAAACTTTACTAATTAGAATAAGAGAGGTCCTACTGTACAATGGGCAAAAAATAAATAATAAAAGAGGACTGTGATATTTGTATATTGTATAAGAATATATTCTATTTAATAAAAGAAATAAACAAAAATTAATCCAGTTTCTAATAATCATTTGAATTTTTGCATTAATATTTAATCTGTCGATAATATAAAATTACCAAACTTTTAAACGTTAACATTTTCCTAAAATGTATGCAAAGTTTGAAGCAATTTAATGGATATTGATGTTTTAATTTAAAATTTTAGGTAGGATTCTCATGAGAATTTGAAACAAGTACCTTGTAAATTTCATATAAATCTTGTATAGTGCTCGTACTATGTTACCGAAACACTATTCGACAATATTTGCGATTTGTATGAAAATTGACCTGATTGCGATGAGATTTTTGTGTATTTCCATAAAATTTCAACTCAAAACATTCATGATTGTATGCTCATAAAACTACTTATTAAATTATTTTCTTTCATGTAATAAAACTTGACATATTCCGTACGATACTTGTATGACTAATAGATGTATATAATGTATATTTACAACAACTATAAAACACTTGTTTCAATTTCTCATGAGAATCCTACTTAAAATTTTTCGCAGGGTTCAGAAAATTAAAGAAATTGAAAATTTAATAACTATGACTATTAAAGGAGTTAATAGTAAATATAACTAATACTGATATTAAATTATTTTGTTAAGTTACATACATATAAAATTATAAAACGCTGAACTTGTATTTCATTATGTTTCGTAAAAAAGAAATGGAAATACTAAAAAAATCTCATTGGTTCCACAGAATATATATAAATCTATTCAAATTTCAGAGTATATGTAATAAATAATAATTTATTCTAATTTTATGCTTATATTAATATAACAAAAATACGTGTACATAATTATAATCTTTCAATGTGTTTCGAAGCACTTGATAAAATACGAGTTGTGAGAAATGAAAACGTGTGGAATTTATATTTGTAATTTAATACAATATGGATCAATGTTTATGCATATTTACCTTGTTACGTTAATCCAACAATAACAAATATCAGGTTAGATTAAAAATAAAATTCAATTTCTAGTTTTTCTTCAAGGTTATGGTTGCAATTGCATGTGACAGACAATTATTTATACATACATATATATATATACACATTAACTCAACTCGACACCAGTGAAGACTATTACCGACTGACCACAAAGCATATGATTATATGAGTTGGAAAATAATTGATCATTTTCTTCATTTCCGTATCGCTGCCAAGTGGCGCCGATTCGATGTCGGTATCCGGCGTATCCGGTGTGGTGGTATGAAAACGTGGCACAAATGGTCAAACAGGAATCTTCATATCAACTAAGCTGTTACCATTTATTTCAAAACAGCATCCCATGATTCGATTCTGGATGTTATCAACTATCTACACATAATATGTATGCATGTACGCTGGACAAAATTTATGCAAAAAAAAAACAAAATTGCTCATTAAAAACAAAAAAAAATATTAAAATAGTACTAATAAATTGTAACGAAATTATATTGAGTTTGTATTTTCGTTTTCAATAATATTCGTATATATTACGAACTATATTCGAAAATTACTGAATCCATATGTCAAAATTGGACCTCCTGCACCCAGCGAATTTATTTATACCCGGACACTACGTCTGTCAAAAATAAAGACAGTGTTTCCATGACAGAATTACATTCGATGGGTGTACAAAGTAATTCTAACTGCTTTAAATGTATTCTTTGATTTATGGTTTTCGTGTTGTTCGACACATTTTTCTTTTAATTTAACATATAACTGTTGTAACATTATATACTGTTATAACAACTCTTCGTCTGTTGGGCTAACTCTCTCCCGTACCTCCGGGAAGGTCACCGTCGCCGCCCTCCTAAAAAGGAGACTACCCGCCCTTAAGGGGATTCTAAAGTGCTAGACGGAAAAGGTAGGAATTTTCACTAAAAACCATAAATAATAAATTACTCAATCGATTTTTCAAAATTCGGGCTCTGTAAGGGCTATTTTAATTACTATAGACGGTTTCATAGAAAATACGAAAGAAATTAATTGGGAACTGACCGAGAATTGTCGGAAATAACTGATTTTTATTTATTTTTGTCACACCTGCACAAAACTGCCACCTTTCCGTGCAGGTTAAGCGAACGGAAAGTTGCCATTTATGGCCGAGGACGCAACTGCGCATGCGCACGGGCGTTTTTCAATTTTTATCGCCCGCTCGTTACCGCCGACCAGTAAGGTAGCATTTTTGTCGACAGGTGTGACAACAAGTATCAAGTGTACCACGGGCGGAAATGCATTATACGCTCGGGCGATGCTGAATCCCTCGTCTACAGCATGACTCGGCTCGCCTCGTCTTTGCCTACGACTCGAACTGCACTATCGCCCGCGCCGCAATACATGCCTTTCCGCCCTAGATACACAATATATTATTCCGAACAGTTCTCAATTAAAATCTTTGGTATTTTCTAGCATACTGTTTACATTGCTTAGAATTTCCCTTACAGAGCCCGAATTTCAAAAATGTTATTCAGTTATCTTTAATTCACGTTTTTTAGTCAAATTTTCTATCTTGCCGGCGGACCACTTTAGAACCCCCTTAACCCATTAACGCCGGGCGGACACATCTCCGGCATGAGTTTGGACGTCGTTAATTTCTGTATAAATACTTATGGAGAAATTTTAGTACAACTATGCCTAACGAAAAATGGTATGCTCTTACAGAAATTTTCAATAAAATTTCGTTAAAATGAACCGCAAAAAATTACACGCATTTATTTAAAGAAAAACACGATTTTTTACTTTTGTTTTTTTATTCAAACATCACTTTCACATTGAAATGGCATCGGGGTACATGTCTAAGGTGAAAAAGTCGCGTCCATGGATCCTCAGGTTTAAAATTTACCATGCCACATTTCGTAATTCAAGATGGCGGCTTCCAACATGGCGGGTAGATTACAGAAAACTAAGGTCACACCTTTATATTAAGGGCCGTCCTTATATTACGTAACGCTCGAGGGGAGGTTAGGAGGTTATTACCGTTATTCCAATAGTACATCATGTGCTTTTTAGTGTGACGGGGGGGGGGGGGGGAGGTCAAGATTGTTCAAAATTAGCGTTACGTAATTTAAGTATTAATAATATAAATATTAAAAACTATTGGCGTTACAATAGAATGGCAGTTACCATTTTCGAGGACATTACGAATGTGAGGTCAGAATTTGAAGGATGTGAGAACGTCATTTTTAATCCCTTATTATGAATTTAGAATTCTGACATCATATTCGTATTGAGCGACTAGAACATCTTCTATGTACCTACCTACGTTTGTTAAAAACGAACAAATAGCTGTACGAAATTTTCGCATTCGATGCTCGCCCTTTTGGATTCGCCAATTAGTATTTTGAAATTCTGACCTCACATTCTTAGTCTGTGCCTCGAAAATGTTAACTACGATTCTATTGTAATGCCACTATTTCTTCAACTTATATTTTTCGTAATACAAATATGTGATCATAGTTTTTAATGCTCTACCTGCCATTTTGGAGATGCCATCATGAATGACGAAATGAGACACGGTACATTTTAATCCTGGGGATCCATTTTTTTTATTCATGGGACGTTGAGGTAGCACGCTACCTCCAATTGGCCCATCCGAACTCCAGACTAATCATCTTGTCATCGCTTACGCATTCTTCAAGATAATCAGCCATCCACGCTTTAACTTGCGTGCCATACTGTTTTTTTTTCTTTCTGCATTACTGGCATTTGGCTATTCTCCGTCTCCTTACGGGATTAGGGGGTCGGCCCACATACTCTCTCCAGTTCCTTCTTCTTTTTGCATCAGAGAAGGTCCTCTACGAACTGTGCGACTGCATCCCAGTTATGATGTTTCTGCAGCATTATATCGATGATATTTTCCGGTGTTGGATTCTCACCAAGTTTGTTATGGAGCGTACTTCGTAATTCGTCCCATCAATAATACCCAAAAAAAAGTGTGCTCCACTATGTCACTGTCGTCATGACAGTAGTCACACATGGGACTTTGCTTCCTTCCAAACCTATGCAAGTAGGCATTAAAGTGCCCATGCGCCATCAGAAATTGGGTGAGATAGAAATTAATCTCTCCATACCCCCTGTAGTATCATGGACTGTACGTCCACCTAGCTGTCGTGGTGTTCTGCGCCCACTTTTCCTGCCACTGGTTCATTGTAGGCTCTCTCTCTCTCTCTCTCTCTCTCTCTCTCTCTCTCTCTCCCTCTTCTATTCTACCGCCTGTTTCCTCGCCATTTGCACGTCTTACATAAAGGCGTTTTCTTTCCATCGCAAGTAGGTGAATTGGGATTATACATCCGATTACCAGAACAGCTGCCTCTAATACGGTGGGATAGGCACATACGACGCGAAGGACTGCAGTACTTTGTACCGAAGCCAGCCATTTTCGGTATATATCCATCTTTAGTACGTCCACCCAAATTTCAACTCCGTACAGCATAATCGAGTGTACTACGCTCATCATAACCTTTTATTTGCTGGGTCTAGGTCCTGAGATGTTTGGCATGATTCTGATAAGGGCCGCAACGGTCTTTGCTGCTCTCTCGGCCTTCCCCAAAGATAAGTTTTTCATCTATCCTCGCCCCCAGATATTTGGCAGCCTTCCCTGCTGTCACATTTTCATTTTCGACTCGTATTGTAAGTAGTTCCCGAAAGTTTCTGCGCCTCGTGAATACGGCTACTTCTGTCTTATTTGTTGCTAACTCGAGTCTGTGGTCTTGCAGCCATTCTGCTACATGCCTTATTGCCCCCTGCACCTTTCTTTGTGTCTGTTCAGGTTCTCTTGCATGTCATCAATGACCGCAATGTCATCCACGAAGCCCACAAGTCGCGCATACTGCGGCAGCTCCATGCTCAGTAGATCGTCGTACACAATATTCCAGAGATCAGGGCCAACGACCGATCCCTGTGCTTCTTTCTACTATACCAACCCTCCGTTGTCTCGTATTCACATTCCCTACCGTTAAGGTAATCATTCATGACTCTTCGGATATGCGCTGGCACCCTGAAGTGTCTTTCCAACTCATCGAGAATGTCGTTCCATTTCGCCGAGTTAAAGGCATTTTTTACGTCGAGTGTAACTAACACACATACATTCCTCGTTCTGTGGTTATCTTGCCACTACTTCGTTGTGGCCTCAACTACCTGTTGTATGGCGCCAATTGTGGTGCTCTTCAATCGGAAGCCATATTGGTTTTTCGCAAGAGCACCGGTTTCCGTTATGGCTAATCGCAGCCGCGATCACAGCAGCCTCTCGTAAACTTTGTCAGCTCCGTTCACCATGCAGAGCGGTTGATTAGACGCGGGGATGTGGGACGAATCCTTGCTTTTATCGAGTAGAACCAGACTCTGTACTTTCCACATTGAAAGAAAAATCCCTGTATGAAGGCAGCTGTTACAGCGGTTCAACTGTAGGTAGGGGTATTCCTTCGCTATTATCTTTATTACCTCTCCGGGTATATTGTCTGGGCGTGGAGCCTTCCTATTCCCCATCGAGTTGGTAGCTGAAAGTACTTCTGCCACATTAAAGTATGGGAATTCCTCCTCGACCGTTATCTTCGTATATCTTCTTTGAGGTTGGTCTGGAAAAAGTGCACCGACAATCATCTCCTTGGTCCTAGGAGCATGGTGCTGAGGGTCCATGGAGGCAATATTTTCACCTTAGACATGTACCCCGGTGCCATTTCAAGGTGAAAGTAATGTTTGAAGAAAAAACCAATGTAAAAAATCGTATTTTTCTGTAAAAAAATACGTGTAACTTTTTTGAGGTTAATTTTATCGAAATTTGATTGAAAAATTCTGAAAGAGCATATCATTTTACGTTAGATATAGTTGTAGTACAATTTTCTCATAAGCGTTTATATAGAAATTAATGACGTCCTAACTGATGCCGGAAATGCGTCCGTCCCGGTGTTAATGGGTTAAATACGATCACTCATGGATTACGCTGCGATAATGGGCCGAAGAAGATTCAAATTACAGCTAACATCAAGGTACTCCAGGTCAATCTGCATCACTCCAAATCTGTAAGGCTGCATCCAGTGTAGCTACGCATACGATGACCTTGAGGATTATTAAAATAGGCATCCGCTAAAAACAATGGTGCCTAGGAAGTGTAGTACATTATAAAAATACCAATGCCATTTACCATATGATGAGGATAATCCAAGGACTGTGATTGAAGAAAGTGCAGAACTAATATTCATACCTGCTCCAGATTTTATTTCTAGAGATCTAAGAGTGGTGTCACGAATTTAACATGTAAATTGTGTTTGTTTGGGTCTCGCTCATGATAGGGATGTATGTGTGTGTGTGTGAAAGCGACACGTTCTCGAAAATATTGTAAAGAATCAACGGCAGTTGGTTCTCGGGACGCGTGTATAACAGTACACAATTTTTCGCTTATAAAATGTTAAATTAGAATTATATTAAAATATATTTAAGTGTCTTTATAGTGAAATTTAGTTTATTTATTTGTAGAACTACCTTTATTCTGAAACCTAATTATAATAACGCGAAAATTTAATAATATAAATTTTCGTGGTCGAATCTATTTCGAGTAAACGTGAGACATTATTACGCTTTTTTTAATAATAAGTTGACATTCTCACGCGGTTAAACAAGTGGTTATCGCCGAAGTATGTAGCCTATAAATGATAAAAGCTTCGGCCTATTTTCTTCAAGAGGAGGCATTTGCACTACCTGTGGTTCTGGAGGAACTGGTAAAGTATTGCCAAAGGACAAACCAACATCATCATTGGCTGAGATACCAAGGCGAATCACAGAGTGTGGCGTGGTACGAATAACAGTAGCAGGTGTGAGTCTTTACTTAAAGGAGGATGCCCACGGGAATAGGTGGTTTGTGCCTTGAAGATGAAACCTCCATAATTGACATATTCGTTTAGGGTATGATGGGAAGTAACACCCCATACCAAATTCGATGGCCCAATCATAGCAGAAGTTTGAGAAAATCTTAAATGTTAAAATTTAAAATCTGATCTGTACCTACCATTACTACTTATGTTTCATTTGATCTATTTGAGAATAATGCATCAGACAAAAAATGTAAGTAGATACGGTTACACGCACATGTATACGGGTCTCCGAGGTCAATGCACACAAATAGTCATTTTCATAATTTATGTAGTGAGATGTTCTACGAGATAGTTGAATTGACTATTCAGCAATGAAATGACGGTTTATGTACATTCAAATTTTAGCGTGATTGTAAATGTATTCTATTTTATAAAAAATGATTTCAAGCTTTACTAATTCATATTGAAAGATTGGCGAACGCTTAATACAGTTTAAGTCGGTCAATAAACGTGAAACAGAAAAGAGGTTAACCAAGCGAGTACGTAGTATAATCTTTTACTGAAGAGGATAGTTCAATTGACTACATGCAATAGTTATACCGTCCATTCACTACAGTAAGCAGTCATTTTTTAGTAGATTTGACTATATTTTTCTCTCAGTGCACAATCAGACATAGGCGCATTTTCCAAAATTCGCGATACTAATGCACCAGTCCATGTGCATTTTTAAGACACCAAAGGGACACGCAATCGCGCGCGTATACGTGTGAGGATGTGTGGAAACCGCATGCCCATACGCACCCATGCGCCCATATATAGCGCGTGTGTATGATTGTGCATGTGAATGTGTACGTTGACCTCGTGGACCTTTATATATGTGTGCGTAACCGTATTTACTTACATTTTATATTTAATGCATTATTCTCAAATTGATCAATTGAAACGCAAGTAGTAACGGTAGGTACGAATCAGACCATACATTTCAACAAGGATTTTCTCAACCTTCTGCTATGGTTGGGCCATCGAATTTGGTATGGGGTGTTACCTCCCATCATAGCCTAAACAAATATGCCAATTAGGAAGGTTCCGTCTCCAGGACACAAACCACCTATACCCGTGGGCATCCTCCTTTATTGCTAGATTTAATGTAGGCATTCACTAGAAACTACTTACTTGCGATTTTTGAGGGTCTCTGTTTACGAATACGATTTCATTTTTCAAATTTCAAAATAGAAGATCCAATACAGCAGGCGAATTTTTTATTGGCTTTGTTTAAAACTTGTTATTAGGAGGTTTTTGGAATTGATAATTATGAATCAGATGTAAATTTTTCAAAAATCAAAAGCAACCAACGGGTGTGCCCGCATTCCATGCCTGTCGCGAGAGACGAAAGTAGCCGCAACGTATAATCCGCATTATCGTTTGCTTGTAACGGATTTGCTGTTACTACTTATTTTACTGCATTTTCCTATGTATAATCCGTAAATTCAATAACGATTTTTTAAATTTTCCCATGTGATAAAACAATCGAATTTGGTATGAGGTTTTCCATCTCATCATACTTTATTCGAATTGGGAGGTTTCGGAGGTTACTCCTAGGACCCCATATACCCCTGGGCATCTCCCTTTGGCACGTGGAAAATTTTACCATTGATCGACCATATTATCTCAACTTTCGAATCAACGTCAACTGATTAAAAAACAATTGATATACGCCCCTCTCCCCGTTGTGGCCTCGATGAACCTGAGTTATAATATTTATGGATACATACAAAGGGAAAAAGAGGAATTAATAGTCTTATTACATCTTTTAATGAAAGCAGTAACATCTTACAATATAATCGTGCAAATGCAAAATAAATATGCAAAAGATAATCCAAACACACCAATGCGACTGGATAATAAAGAATTAAATTATGTATTATAAGAAATCATAACCCACGTATGTTTATGTTGAAGGTAAAAAAACTATGTTAAGTTTCACTGCAATAGGATGTAATTTAAAAGAATCTCAATGATTATATTTTCAAAAACTACGTGTATATTTGTTATTTATAATAACCACTATTAACAACTGAGGCAAGGCAACAGGATAATACCACGCTAGCAACCTGTAAAGAGTTTATAAAGAATAATTTTGAATAAGTTTGAAATGTTGTTAACAAATATTATTTATAGGCTTTATATAACGTTTATACCTCAATACACATAATGATAAATCCAATTGCTATGATTAAGAGTCCGTCATTTCGTATTGCTTCCTCCAGCTTAGCAAGACATCCTTGGGGATGAATTTCAATAAGATTCACATCACAAGTCTTCTTTCCAATATTATCGCAACAACTTTGTGGAATCGATCCATTGTTTTTTGATGTTATCCAGTCATACCATGAATCCACACCACAACAGACCAACTTTTAAAATAAAACATTTTAATAACGAAAATATGAATGTTACATTTAATATTTTAATATATCATATTCATATACATTAAGTTACTGCAATAACAATTTTAATAGAAGAATAATTCCTCGAGAAGTGATCGCAGCTCCATCGGTGACTAGTGTTTTGTATTATTCTCGAAATGACCTTTCAAATAAGCCCCCACTCGACCGATGTTGCTATGTAAGATTTTCGAACCTCCTTGTGCCTCACGTGTCCCCTTGGGGACAATAATTGAAATATTTGACAGTTCCAGGACTTTTTATCATCACTGTATATTATATCATAATTTACTATTACAATACGCTTATTTACATTAAGTTGTGTTACCTCGAAAAGCTTAAATTTCAATAATTAATTCCAATTTATTATTACTTATTTATAAATAATATAAATGTTATTAAGAATTTAAACTAGTTTACATATAAGTTAACGCGAAACAAGGCAATACCGAGCAATATAACTATCAGACAAATAGTTAACTTAGTTTGGTACGAAGAATGGAGATTTTGAAAAACTGACCCAAAAATTTGTAACATCTAAGCAATTTGTCTGTTTCTACTTACAATTTAAAATATATTTACAATCAAAATTTTACATACGTACGATTTTTATAAACTTTGCTTTGTTTGAACGACCTTTCATTTCTTTGGAAACCTTCATGTGTGTTTGTTTTTTCTCTGCCGTGGGCATTTTTTTATAGTTCGAGTAATATGAAAGTTAACACTTTAAAGCAATTTCGATTCGTCTGGCACTTCGGTAAGTTTAACAAATGGTTGAAAATGAGTATTATTCATAATAAAATGCAGTAATTTAAGTAGTAACAGTCCGCAACTACTGCCCACAAAACACGAGACGGACTATTACTACTTAAATTATTGTTTTTCTTTTCGTAGATTGGGTTTCGGGCTTTTGAAAGGAAATACTGAAATCCTTTTATATGCCACTAACCTAACACATAAATGCATAATCACTAACGCTAAACATTTAAATGCGTACATATATGGCACACGGAAAATATCGAAATTGCATATGGAGACTTCGAAACACCGTGCCCAAACAGGGCACCGTGGCACACGCACTTATGTTGTAAATGTATGTGTGACATTGGGTAAGAAGAGAAAAATATCTCAATATTCTCCACACAATATGAAATGGAGTCGTGCTGGATTTTAATTCTACGTGAAATCTGTACTACTATAATAATAACCATATGAGAAATCACGTGAGAAAAATAACAAACCCTCATATGATGGGGAGGTTTAAAAAAAAATTGAAAAAATACGTTTCCTCCGTCTGCGTCAGAATACTCATATTTCGCGAATGCCGCGCAAGAAGAAAGTAGCCGGTCCTTCCAAGAAGACTGATCTTCCTATTTAATTTGATAAAATGGTCAAGAAGAAATCAAAGTTTTATTATTTATAAATGTTACGACTAAAACAAAAATTTAATAATAATAATATCCATTATGTTATATGATAATGCTCCGGATTGCATGTGTTTCCCTTCGGATTGCAAGGGAGTCAAAGTTTTGAAAATGGTCATTTTCACTTTTTGTCTATAATCAATTATACAGCCGGGTCTATCAAATCCTCTCCAATCGAAGAGTACATGAGCCAAAGGCCGCAGGGTGGAAGCCACTAATTTCTTGTTGAAACACCCTAGTGTGTATTACACTACATATTATTTACCTTGGTTTGCATGTGATCCCATGCGATGCGATTCATTTCATTTTTTGAATAATGGTCAATCGATCTTTTTAATGTTTTCCTCAATGTAACATCTATAGTTTCTTTATGCATAAATATGGTCATTCCAACAGCCACTTCAATTGTAAAAATGATCGTCACAGCTATGCCAAACTGAAATACAAATTATTTGTACTGTTTTACCTATATGGCAAATTTTTCATCGCATTTTTATTTCCAAAGGTAGTATTGAATTTATCGACATACACATTATACTTCGGCAAAATAAGACGCTTAACAACACATGATTATATTTTCATATTTCAGAAACGTAGTTTACCCCAAAACGCTGAAAAGATAAGATAGTTTGGGGTCAACTACATTTTTATTTTTGTACAATATAATAAATTTGCCACCTGATGTCAGACATGCTTATTTCAATTAAGTTTACGTTGAGTAATAAACAAAAACTAATATATATGTATAGGGAAGAAGATTGCGGGTCTGTTGTTACTTCCCCCCTCCCCCTTTCCCCAATGTTTTTAACTTTTAAACATTGTCGATGCCACGATACCGATTTACAATGACACCACAGTAATAATTATTAATATTTATGCATTTTAAAGCATATCGGTGCGGCTATATTCTGTTACTCATTTATGTTGAAAATTTGTTCGTATATAATGTCAATGCCAATGTAAGGTTTTAATATTTTCCTACCCTCATTTTGAGATATTAATTGGCCAGTCTATACAAAAGGAAGTCAATATATAAACAGCGATACGATGACATCGTCCAATGGATTTGTATGTCTGATGTCTTCTTCGTATTTCAAACATAGACATCGACATTGTATTTCATCATCATTGTTATCGTCATCACCATTACCATCATCATCTACATCGTCATCATCGTGTTGTCATCATCAACATTTGTTATCACCCTATATGTGTTACGATTTATTCACTACATGTATATTGCGCTCGACATTTAGAAAATTTGAAATCTTTCCTGAGATTGGCGACCTTAAAATCCCCCCCATCATCTAAATTCAAGCTATTACGTTTAATTTTTAAACTTCGATACGGCATATTGAATTCGTTGTTTTGAATTTTTTAAATATGACCTTATTATATCCGCGATAAGCGACCTCAAAACCTGGAGTAACAACTTTTTGTTTAATTTTTTTATGTTCATTTTTTCAAAGGGAGTGGCAAACCAGAAATCGCAAAAGGTCAGTTTTCGTTACTTTTGAAAATTTGGTTTAAAATTCTTATTTTTCGAAACTTCAATTAATTTGCAGTTTATAACGACATATAATAACAATAAAGTTAAGGGACGGCAACCTGCAATCATCTCCCCTACACATATAGTTACATCTTGCAAATCGTTAACAAAAATAGAAATTCTTATCTTTCTATGGTGATATAACTGTTTCGACAAATTAAGTGAAAAGTGCTGCAGTGAAATTCGAGCGATCGCATATTAACTGATTATTTCACAATACTTTTCGCTCATTCAGATGAATAGAGTACGTCCACCAATTACAGAAAGTACAAACATTGTGTACAGAATGCAACAAGAGATTATAAATAATAGAAAATCTAGAAGATAGAACTTTTAAGGACATCCTAATATACGAGAAATGCACATTAAAATACGCTATATTGCCAATTATTTACATATAACATAGTTAAAATTAATATTATTTGATCTAAAATACGTTACGCCTATTAGCAGTTTAGAGTTGTGTTTTTTTGTTCCGCAGCCTCCAATCAATGCGAGAATAAATAGCACGAATCCTAATATTACTAATATAACTGGTATTGATAGTATTTTTCCTTGAAGAAAAGAGCCAAAGTGGGCAACTTCGTTTAACAGTATGCTTCCAGCTACTAACACTAAAAATCCTGCAATCTAGAAAGAGAAATCAATCGAAACTTTATCTTCTAATCTTAAATTTGGATAATACACGGAAAAAATCTTTATTAAATTCCACTGAAATGCGTCAAGTAGAAGTACGTAATCGAAACTTCGGTAATAATTGCAACATCTTCAGTATATATATTTACATAACCCATTATACTTAGATATCCGTCAATGTCACCAATAAAGTAGTCGAGCAAATGTTGCCGAAGTTACTGGTGTAAATTTTACTAGGTGTCTGGTGCCGAACTTTTTCGGAAAATTTTGCTTGATTTTTCAGAGGAGTTTCCTAAAGATTTTTTTCCGTGTGTTGATGAACTTTTAATTTTATATTTGATTATTTAATATTTAGCGTCTTGCGGCATGTTTACGTTATAAAGCCTGCGTTCAAAAGGACATTAAATATTTTAGTTTTTCGCGTAAGTCGGTGTGATTATTTGACACCTTGATACCTTAAATATTAACATCATACATGTATAAAAATCGAAAGATCCGTGGTGGCAAACGCGGATATAAAACGTTATTTTTTCAAATCAGCCAAAAAACGGAATGGTATAAATTATGTAGGTTGGACGATAAAAATTAGCATCAGAACTCACAGAAAACGTTGCACTCAAGGTATACAAAAGGTACTTCATGATGCTTGCGTCGAACATATCCATTTTGTTGCTTTAGTTGATAATTTTCCTTTGAAAACGATCAAACTCAAAATCAAGAAGTGTACATAATAGGATCGGAATAACTGTATACTTTTTTTAATGCTTCCTAGTTATTGATATGAAAACTTGTCAATGATATAGAAGTATATACGTCTATACTACGAAACTGTGAATAATATTGAAAATTCCCTTTGGGATATCGGAAAAAATGTCGAATGATATTCAAGACCGATAATAGTCGGTACATTAAATGGACTATTACTTATTGATATTTAAGTTACTTTCTTTGTTGGTATAACGTATCTATAGCAACTAACGTCGATTTATACTTTCATCGGTTTAAAATAAAAACCTCAACGTAGTCACACCCATTACTGTAAAGTGTGCTTTTAGTGATTATCGCGTGAGATGCCATGTACGATACGTACCTTCAGATCCGACTAAAAAATAGTACGTGCAGTTAAGGTGTATTTTTCTTATTCAAATTTACTGCTCTTTTATAAGCAGCTTACTGCAATGGCACATTTCTTTTAATTCGATTTTCTATTTTTTCATGTTCTATGAAAACATGCATATTAGAAAACGCGATAAATAACTGATTTTTATTCTATCCCTCCCAAACAATTAACCCGTTAACGCTGAATAGGACACTTTTTCGGCACGATTTTCAACGACATTATTTTTAATGTTAAGGCTTTGAAAAAAATTCTGAATCATGAATTCTTACTTCACATTTTGTGCTCTTTTAGAATCAGTCATCAGAATTGACATACGATGCTTAGGAAATTAAATATGGCGGTTTGAATGCAAAAAAAAAAAAATACGAAAAAACGCGTATCATTTTTTTCGTCAATTTTTTTCATAACGAAAATCTGTTCGCTGTAGTTCTAACCTACCCTATAAGTCGTCAAAATAGTTGTATTTTTTGAATAAATTTTTTGTATTATTTTAAAATCATCTCGGAATTATTAAAATGGCCGCCATTGCGTTGAAAAACTAAGTATGAAATGCACATTGATTTTATAGCACATGATGGCATTGAGAAAATTATATCCAAAAATGATTGTTTGTCTTCAAGCGCGTTGATTGCAAATCGGTTGATGAAATTAAGAAATTCCAAACGGCGGATCTAATATGGCCGACCAAATTTTTCAAAACAACGATTTTTTATGAAATTTGATATGAAGGGGATTTTGAAGTCGCTGATTACAAATCTATTGATGAAATTGAGAAATTGAAAATGGCAGACCCAGTATCGCCGACCAACATTTTTTAAAACAATGATTTTTTATGAAATTTGGTATCAGAGGGTTTTCGAGGTCGCTGATTACAAATTAGTTGACAAAAGTAAAAAATTCAAAATGGTGGATCCAATATGGTTGACCAAAAAATGTTTAAATTTATTTATCAAATGTATAAAATTCGTTTATCAAACGAATAAAAAGTCCATTTTTTTTATCGAATGGAGGGTAACTAGTTGCTACAATGCATATCATGTACATCTACGCCGCCCATGTACTTGTTATATTCATGAAATGCTTCTAGGAATTATATGACAATTTTTGAATGTTCTTCAGAACTACATATATCTTTTTAGCGGTCATTTTTATGCGTTTGATACAAGCAGCCATTGCAAATGCTACGATCTTATTCAATGCAGCTCAGGAGAACGAGAAAAAAGTTGGTACAAAAGAATTCGTTTTATGTTTTGCCAAACATTATTTGACAAACACCGCATCTCAAGACAAAAAACTGCACATTTGCTGGTATAAAGACTTGAAAAAAAGTGCTCATCTAGACAGTGCGAAATACGAACATTTAAATTTTGCACAACTTGTTCATTACACTTTTGTAAACATTGCTTCATTAAGTCACACTAATTCTTAAAGTATAAAAAAACTGTAAATAAATAAACTATTAAAAAAAAAATTATAATTAAAAAATAAATAAAAAAAATAATAAAAACAGTGTAAAAAAACTCTCCTTTTCGTCTACCCCCACGAGGTGAGAGTTGGTAACATAAAAAATCGTTGTTTTGAAAAATTTGGTCGGCCATATTGGATCCGCCGTTTGGAATTTCTTAATTTCATCAACCGATTTGCAATCAACGCGCTTGAAGACAGACAATCATTTTTGGATATAATTTTCTCAATGCCATCATGTGCTATAAAATCAATGTGCATTTCATACTTAGTTTTTCAACGTATTGGCGGCCATTTTAATAATTCCGAGATGATTTTAAAATAATACAACAAATTTATTTAAAAAATAAAACTATTTTGACCACTTATAGGGTAGGTTAGAACTATAGCGTACAGATTTTCGTTATGAAAAAAATTGACGAAAAAAAATGATACGCGTTTTAAAAATACGCATTAAAAATAATGTCGTTGAAAATCGTGCCGAAAAAGTGTCCGCTATATAATAATATACTATACATATATTAAAATTATATTATTTTGAAACAGGCTTTGGACTCGAGTAGGTATTGGTTTCAGTAGCCTTCAAACGGAATAAAAAAGGCCCATTAACTTCGATGCGTGAATTTTAATGCAACTCGGGTGCGGCCCTGCAGAGTGTCGTAGAGATTCAGAAAGTCTCGCTCCAACCGAGGAGTCCGATTAGCCTTGCCGCTATGGGACGGATTGGTAGGCGAAGACAACCCGGACGAAGATGAGTCGCGATGATTCGGGTGTATCCAGTCTTGTGCAGATAGTAGCCATTCCAGTAGCCTCGACAGATAAATGCAAGCTATGGTTATCGATCAGGCGCTGCGTTGCATTTGCTAACGACGATTTACTTCGTTCTATGAAGTGTTTCATGTATTTTATGAAATCTAGTTGTCACATCCTCTCCAACTCATTTGCAAATCTAAGAGCTCCAGGCGATACATCATGCATGTACCATCTTTGCATTTTTGTTGTTGTAGGAAACATTATCAAATTGCGTTCTGCATCCAGTGCTAATGCTATGGTAATCATCGTTCCTCGATCAGCATAAGAAATTAGGCAGATTTTTGTACACCATAAACTGTAATTGGTATTGGTATTGGTATATCTTCATCAGGTTCGGGGTGAACACCAGAAATCAGCACACTTAGCTGCTTGCCTTTGTATGCTATTCTTGATGCTATTCAGGGTTCCGTTGGATATCCCACTGCTTTGCAGAATCTCAAAAGTTGTCCGAGATTCCGCTCCCTGACTTCCTCCTTGCTCACAAATGGAGAGTTCAGGTATCTCCTTCGAGCCTCAATCAGGGCAGGGCACTCGCATAGGAAGGAATGGATGATTCTTCCTTGTTTTCATCACATCTAGTGCACATCGGTGAAGGTTTCCTTCCTACGGTGTGACTGTGCTTATTTAAATTTCCATGTCCGGTTAGGATTTCGATGGAGATTCTTATTTCTGTTATGTCTAATTCGATCAGTTTTTCAGCCCATCGGTCCGCCTGCAGCTCTCCTGCAAGGTTTTTGGTTGTGCTGCATTCTTTGTTTTTAATCCACTCTCTAACCTGTTGAGATTTCATTTGTCTCTTCAGCAGGTTGAGTCCTTCTTGAAATGGCAGTGCCACCCTCCCAGTCAAGTCAGTTCCATTAACTATTCCCGACTTGGCAAGGGTGGCCTCTTTCATTTCCTTTCCAGCCCATATGTCCAGGTATCCAGGTCAGGCTGAGTTTGTTTCTTATAGCCAGGTTACGTAGGCAGGTCGTTGTATCTCTAACTAAAGCTGATTTGATAAATGTATTGTCTAACGCTCTCAATACGGCTTGGCTATCTGAGCATATCCATATCGTTTCATTTGTCACTTCCTTCTCCATGAGGGTCTCGGCGCACTTGAGGATTGCCGCCACCTCTCCTTGGAAAACAGTGTTAAGTTTGTTGTGCCTGAGGGAAAAGTTCTCTCGCAGGTTCGGTCCGCAGTATCCTGCGCCTACACCCTGATTGGTTTTGGACTCATTTGTGAACCAGATGATGCCATTCCTGGGTATTGCTGATTTATTTTTCCAGTCTATTGGGGAAGCAAACCTTAAAGTTGTTTTCACCCGTGTGGTGTATTTGGATCTTATCTTGTGGTTGGTACCGCATATCTCTCAGATTTCCTCGAAAAAGATGGTTAAACCAATCTTACTTACCTGTCAAACTTTCCAAGCACTTGAGTCTATACACGATTCTCATGGCTTCGCATTTTACTGCCTGAGCCATGGACGGTACGCCCAAAAGGGACCTCATTGCGGCTATGGGTGTACTCTTCCTTACTGAGCAAATGCCCCTGAGGAACATAGCCTGTACCCTGTTCATTTTTTGTTGAACTTGGGTCTTTTCTGTCCTCTACCACCAAATTGGCGCGGCATAGGTAATCCTTGGTAACACAAACTGTTGGTAGATCCAGAGCAGCTGTTTCGGCCCTAGACCCCAACTGTTACCAAGAGCTCTCCTACAATGCCAGAATGTGGCAATTGCTTTCTGACATTTGTTTTCCAGGTGACCATTCCAGTTTAACTTTTTATCCAGGGTTACTCCAAGATATTTGGTTTCGCTGGCATATGGCACCTGCTTCCCGCCAATTACCATTTTCCTGAGTTTTTTGATCTTATATCTTCTAGAGAAAGTGATGACGGCAATTTTTCCCGGTTGTATCGATAGCGCTTTCTCGTTGCACCATTTTTCCACAACCCTCAGGGCTTTTTGGACAAGCTCCTGCAAAACTTTCTCGTAGTTGCCTCTAGCGAGGATAGCAATATCGTCCGCATATCCAATCGCATAAATTCCGCTATCGTTGAGTTTCCTGATCAAGCTGTCAGCTACCAGGTTCCAAAGAAGTGGGGACAACACTCCACCTTGAGGACAACCCTCAGAGATCATCCCTTCTACTAGGGTACCCTGCCATTCCGTATAAATATACCTATTTCTAAGGGTGCTCACAATCCAACTTACGACTTCCTTGGGAACCCCATGTTCTTCCGCTCCTTTCCGTATCACTTCCACGGAGGTGCGGTTAAAAGCACCCTCAATATCTAGGAAAGCACCGATGTACGTTCCCTTCGTACTGAGTTGCTTCTCTATAAAGCCCCTGGCTGACATAAGTGCCAACTCAGCAGATTTTCCAGCCTGGTAGGCATAATGTTTCCCATGAAGAGGTGAGCGTACCAAAGGACCTTCTATCAGATCCCTATCGTGCGCAAAGTAGGCTGATGCAATCACCAAGCTCCTTTCCCCTATTCCCTGAGAGACTTTGACCGAAGCCAGGTCTCTAGTAGAGAATTCCTGTAGCATCGTCCACGCCGAGAACCAGAAGGGTGCCATGCGGTAGCTCCTCCCTACGGTGGACAACCCACGTCCCGACCCTCAACCCAGCATTCTGCCTGTCCAAGATTTTAAGCAGGATACTAGTCTCCTTCTTGGGTGGTGGCGCGAGTACCGTCATTTTAACTCTCTTGACGAGTTCCTCAGGAAGTACAATCCTTACCTTTCGGCCCCCATCAACGGTTATCTGCGGAATTGCTTCCCGCAGCCAACAGGCACTCTCGTCATCCACACAAGCGAAGGTGGCAATTCCTCCTCTCAGGTGAGACTCCACGAACCTGGGTATGAACCCCCCTTCCGGGATGTCCACGACCCAGTCAATGATGACCCCCCCCCCCCCCGAGTTGGTCAAAGACGCCCATCTCGACCCACTCCCCTACGTCCTCGCCAAAGGCAATCAATACCCTTGGGAGTCCAGCAGCGGCCGTCGAGTATGACATCCTTGTTGGGGATTCTTGCCCCTGCTTACTTTTGACCTTCTTCCCTCGGGGAATCTGAAACGCTCCTCTCGGCCTTCCTTTTATCCCCAGAGGGAGGACCCATCGATTCTTTAGCGGTTGAGGTCGATCCAGGATGCTCTTCCAGACGGGTTCTAGCCCCAGCCACGGAAGATGCCTTTCTATTCTAGGACGACGTATATAAGCTCGAGGAACAGCTATGTGTAGGCGTGTCTAGTGTACTCACCGGCCGTCGCGCCTGCCGCCGAGGCTCCCAGTGTCCACACTGCAGATGGCCCTGACAGTCTCGGCGTATGTGAGACATTCGCACGGCTACTGTGTTAGTAGAAAGAACTGCTGCTCGAAATTTGTGGCCGATATATTCTGCGGAATCGTATAGGTCTTGTCAAAAACGAGCGAAACGCGGCAATGCTGTTAGATGTGCGTTTGACATTTGTCGCCAATCTAGCACGACTACCGTGCTAAAAGGCAAGCATGCTATGCTATATAATTCTTGCAAGAATATTAAAATGAATTGTAAAACTTAAATCCAATGTGTGATTTATTTATGGCCATTATGTCGCCACTTGTCAATCAAGACAATACACGCCCAACGTTTCGACCCATTATTTAGGTCATGTATAGATTCTTGACGTATTATTGTTTTCCTTCGTTGAATTTAAATTTAGTCTGTCATATAGCAGTGCTCAATCAAGTACGTTGATCAAAGTGTAGTTTTAAGTTGATTTATGTTTTTATGTTATTTTTTATATTATTTTTTATATTTTTTATATTTTCATATTTTTATAATAGTTGCCCCTGAGGAGGACCTAAATAATGCTATGCTATAGTCTCGGCGACTGTTGTGTCAAAGTTCTCTACGTGTAGAGTCTAGTACAATTGTACTAAGATTTTTAAACTATTGGGTTTTCAATAGCTCTCAATGCCATTTGAATATCGAACCATACCCATATCGTGTTTCCTGTCACTTCCTTTTCCAAGAGAGTCTCGAAACATTGAAAAATGGCTGCAACATTTCCTTGAAAGACTGTGTTAAACTTTTGAGCTTGAGGAAAAAACTATCCCCTTGGCTTCGGTCAGTAAACCAGATAATTCTATGCTTAGTGTTGCTACATTTTTGTTTCAGTCCGGATTTTCTCCTGTGGTTGGTTCCCCATATCTTTCAGATTTCCATGAAAGAGATCGCCGTTCCCGTCCAGTCTATCTGTTACATTTCCCATGAATTTGAGTGTGTATACTACGTTTCTCCTGGCTTTGATTTTTATTGCTTCAGCCAAATTGGGTAACCTGAAAAGAGCTCTTATTGCCGTTATTTGGGGTACTTTTCCTTATGGAGCATATGTGCAGGAACATCGCCAGTATTCTCTGTTTAATTTTTGTAGTACATAGACTGTTTCCACTGTACGTCACCGCGTTGTTGCCGCGCAGGTGATTCTAAATGTTACAATATGCTGGTAAATCTAGAGCAGTTGTTTGGGCCTGAGACCGGAACTGATGTCTACTGCTCTTCTGCAATTATAAAATGTGGCAATTGCTTTTCGATATTTTGTCCATTTGACCACTCCAGTTCAGCTTTTTATCCAGGATTATTTCAAGACATTTGGTTTCCTGGGCTATTGAATTTGCTTGCCCCCTATCACCAGTTCTCTGAGCGTTTTGATCTTATATGTCCCGGAGAAAATGATGGCGGATATTTTAATTTATAATTATGAATTATCTCCTGCAAGGCTTCCTCAATATCTGGGAATGTACAATGCACACTCCCCGTATTTTAAGTTGCTTTTCCATAAATCCAGCAGTTGACATTAGTGCTGCCTCAGTAGATTTGCCAGCTTGATAGGTGTACTGTTCACCATGTAAAGGGCATTCTGTCAGATACTTCTCAACTAATCTTTCCAATAATTTCAATAAGAAGGATGTTAGGCTGATTGGTTTGTAGCCCTTTGCCTCTACGAAGTTTCTATTTCCTCCTTTCGGTATGAATGAAACTCATGAGTTTTTCCATTCTTTTTATGTATAACCAAGAGCCACGCATCCCCGAAGAAGTCCAGTAAATGGTTCCAAAGTGGCCCCCAAGCCTTTCTGGAGGAGAAGCGGGTATATGCCATCTGGCTCCGGTGATTTAAATGCCTCGATAGCCATTAGTACTCTTGATACCTTCATTTAGTCCTCGCCAGTGCTGAGAACTATGAGGGTGCCATTCAGCAGAGTCTCGATTTTATGTATGATCGACGTTCCGACACTTAAACCAGCATTCTGCTTCCCCAGGATTTTTAGCAGAATGCTCGTTTCCCTCTTTGGTGGTGGTGAGAACACGCTCATCATCACCCTCTTGACGAGTTCCTCAGAGAGAAATATCCTCATCTTGTGGCCCTCCTCAAGAGTGATCTGCGGTACAACTCCCGGTAACCAACCTGCACTTTCCTCGTCCACACAAAGAAAGGTAGCGACCCCCCCCCCCCCCCCCAAGGGTGGTCTCCACGAATCTGGGTATATCTTCCTCACCCGGAATCTCCACCACTCGGTCCATGATGACTCCCTTGAGTTGATCAAATACTCCATTCTCAACATGCAACTCCACTTTAGTCGAGATAGACGGCTCCTCCAGACGGGTTCTAGACCCAGCCACGGATGACACCCTCTTCCTCTTCTACAAGCCACATTTACTTGGAGCTGGAGGCGAGGGGAGGAGGAGCCCTTCGGTCTCCGACTTTCTCCTCGTTTCTTCATACCTCTGCCACAGTTCCTTCCTCTGCTGTGCGCCACTCATACTGCCTCGGCGAAGACTAGTGTCCTCAACCGTGCCCATATTCATCGGAGTGTCATTGGCCACATCCGTTGTGCAAGGCACCTTAGGCTCGTTATTTATTGTTTATACTATATTCTGTACACAGTTCCCACGAGCAGCTAGGAATGTAGTCTTTCCCCCGACAGAGTCCCGTGTGCCGAGCTGAGGCAATTTAATACGAGGGGTGGCGTCTGGTGCCTTAAGATACCGTTTGAGGCATCTTCTTACCCCCGGTACCAAGACATTCCTGCCATTAGTGGCAAGAATAAGAGATCATTCTCCGGCAATTTGCCGGTTACCGGCACGGTGACCTGATACCTTCCGACTTAGGGGCTGTCTCTTCTTAGTTGTAGACCTGATTGGCTCACCGGTGTAGCGATATCTTGCCCAATACCAGCCTAGTTTAATACACCAAGTCGTTAGCCTAAGTTCGGCCACTTTACAGTGACACAATGCTCAGGTCTGTCAAAAACTCTCACAGGGTCGGACGCTAATCAGCGTCATAGTCCCTGTGGAAGTTTGAGGTGGTTTGCACACCCTCACAAACCTAAGATCGGCCACCACCGGTGACATAGTCTTCTGGTTTCGCAGGGTAACCCCGAGCTCGGACACCCATCGGGTGTCACAGTCCAGGGAGGGCCCACCTCATTTTAAAATGCTTTAGATCCCCCGTAGGGGGAGGCTAAATAAATTCACTAGTTTAATCAAATTCGCTCTTACTGACGTTACATTTTCATTAAAAGCATATGTTCCCTGGTAAATTTACAATGAATTACTATTTTTCAGGATAGTATTACAGTGACGAATTACATTTTTATAAGAATAAACAATTAAAGCAATACCGAAAAAGATTTGGAAAGAATAAAACTTGCTCGTAACTACGGGAAGTGTTTGATTATTACACAACAGTTTATTATATATCTAAACGGATCTTATGGAAATCTAACATGCATTCATAAAAAATGCCTTAAATAGAACTGTACTTGAAAATGCATCTTGTTTGCATTTAATTTACACTTCTTCAGTTAGGAAGTAACGTTATCGATGGGGTCGGTTTACCTAGGCGAATAACCCTAACCAGTGCAGGGGATGTCGGAAAAAATGCGCCCCGCGTCTAGAGGATTTATTACATGTTGTTCGTAGGACGGGTAATATTCGTGAATTAGGCAAGGCATTGAATCAGGATGAGATGAATTAGTATAGGGACTACTGTACATTGTTCAGTATACGGGGTGAAGGTACCCTACCCGCATTTTAACCGTATACGATATACCGGGTGCACCTAAAAACCCCGACAAATCACAAAACAGACACTTCAAAAATCTGTCATTCAAAAACTAAACGTTTAAAAATGCAGACATTAAAAAACCTGACATTTAAAAATACAGACATTCAAAAACCCGACATTTCAAAATATAGACACCTCCGATTGGTGCGTTCACTACATACAAAAATTATCTAGGGTCGCCGCCCGTGAGGTCACACTGCAAGATCATTTCAACGTCAAAAATGTTTTAACAAGGGATTAATTTTGTAGGTCACTTGAAGGTCAAATCAGTTTGAGCCCTGGATAATTTATTAATCACATTTAGAATTCAATCATTAATTACATTTTCAGAATATGTACATTTTGAAATGTCTGGTTTTTTAATGTCAGATATTTGAAGTGTCTGCCCTACTGAAAAAATCCAGGTGGGTTATTCCACGTGGTCTCAACCTGGTAGTTTTGGCCCATTTGACCAGGTCGAGACCACGTGGGATTCTCGCGTTTCTATCCTACTGAAATATTTTTTCTAACAAAAATAATTGCATAAAATGTTTGCGTTTACTATTTTGTTAGTAACTATTAACGTTTGCAAAGAATTGCTTAAGTATTTGTTTGAACTAAACCCGCATTTATCAATATGCCTTCTGCACTTGAATATAAGTTACTCTTGTTCACGTAACAATATATTTGCGAGCATAGGCTAGTGGTCAAGTCGTCAGCGTATTAAACGGAAGACCCGGGTTCGATCCTTGGTCGGGGTAAATTATTTTCAAGTTCATACATTTAATAAATATTATAAAAATCACATAAATATTAATAAAAAGTAAATAAAATATCTATAATATATCGTCTTGTTATTTTAGTTTTTTGGCTGTTTAAATTTATCACATGATAAATCACATGATATGTCATGTGACAATTTTCAGTAGGGTACACAGTTTTGACCAGGTGGTCCATGACCTATGGTGGCAAAATCAAACATAGTCTCGACCTGGTCAAATGGGCCAAAACTACCAGATCGAGACCACATGGAAAACCCCCACCTGAATTTTTTCAGTAGGGTGTTTTGTGATTTGTCGGGTTTTTGAGGTGCACCCGAAATAACCATTTACCGCTCAAATCGAACTCACCTAAATCACCGGGTGTACAAGTCAATTCTACTACCTATACAAAGACAAATCACTAGCAAAACTTTCTAGGAATAATACGCAGATTCCTAGTTCTACTATTTATACATACGAACACAGCACTTGCAATTGATACATGCGTGCTACATGTACATAACCTACACAACTATACAGTATACACTGTACAATAAAAAAACACAGAGCACAAAAATGTACAAGAATGAAACCTCCTAGTTCCCCTGGCTCCTAACCCTCATAACCTACATTTAGCCTCGGAATATATCATTTTTTACGTTTTAACTTTCGTTAAGTTTGTTAAATAATGAGAAATGAAAAACCCACAAAATGTCAGTAATTTAAAAATACAATCCTGTTATTTATTTCGATTCTTTCTATCAAATACCTTGGTTTACTCCATTTCTTCGTCAAATTATCGGAGTAAAATCTGACCGTACCCAAGTTTGAAATCTACAAAACGCTACAAGGATATTTTAAATCGTCTTATTCATTACTGGTAAATATCAGAAATATTTTGTACATCTTCTGTAAATGACTTATAATATGTACGATTATCAGCTGCATATATTGAATATTCAATCATGATGACTGTTCATTTCTGAAGTAACACTCACAATTGCACCAGTTCATAACTATTAATTAAAAAAAAGGAGCTCATAAACATATTACATACATTAAACAGTAGATAATGGTAATTTTTCGATAGATATCTCGTAATACAAGTAACTTCTATAATAATAAAACACGTTACTTCTTGCAAACTTTTTAAAAAGTTACAATTTATAATATTTTGAAAACTAACTACGAAGTCACTGAATAATATATGTAGAATTCAAAATCAACAAGGATAAAAACATACTTGTGAACTATTGAATAATTGACAAGTCATTGGATAATATTCAAGTATTTGATTCGTAGTAATTTTATATTGCTAATTTATTTTAATTAGTGCAAAATAAACAAAATAAACATTGACGTATAACCTATTAGTTTATTAATGTTTTAATACATTTATATCAAAGTTGCTGACATGCAAGTATGATAAAAGAATTTAAATTTATTTCAAACACAATACTTTTTTAATTATTAATAATTATAAACAGTATTAAATTAAGTCATATTCATAATTCATCTGATTTATAAATTTACAAAACTTTTTCAATTTGTCAACAATTAAATCTATCCACACAGTTAATGACAGTCTTTACAACAGAAAGGTTTTATTTGGGCAAGTATTATCGGAGGATGTTAGAAAACTTTTCTCATATTGTTCTGTTCCATAGACGTGTCGCTCATCAGAATATTAGTTGAAAGTATTTATAAAACGAACTATCATTTCAATTCCACAGTCGTACGTTTAACGAAAAAATGGAACTCCTTACCTCATCATATCGCTAATGTAAATTCTATATCTTTTTTTATCTATAAGTGTAGAGAATTATTTTTTTCATTTTATGAGTGATACTTGTTATATTTCATATTGTTTATTTACTTTGATTATTAATTATGTTATATATTTTTATAATTAATTTTTCGTCATCTATCTATATACATTGTTACTACATGGAAAGAAATTTGAAGTAAATGCCACTGCTCAGGGAAGTAACAGCTACCGCACGATTTCTGATGAATTTGAAATGACGGTTACAATTCGAATTCGTTAAAAAGAAAATTTTGATAAACAGATCCAATTTGAGTACACCTTTGAGAATATCTATTCATAATTTCTAGACGTTATAGTTATTAATAATTATTTATAAACGTTGTTGAAACGTAAAAACTTGGTACTTTTTTCATTCTAAAGCTTCCGTATCGAAAACAGTGCAAGAAAAGTGGATTCAATTAATCATTTTCATGCGTTTTAATTCATTTTAATTCACTTGAATTCATTTCAATTCGTATTTTTTACTTTCTATTCGTTTTCGTTTACTGGGAACTTATTATTTTAAAGAATATGCTTATAAATTTGTCTCAATTTTCAAGGATTTTTCTTTTCTTAGAAATGGGTATTTCATATCTATTAAGGTTTACCTTGAGTATTTATCATATTTTCATAGAAATTAATTATTAATAAGTTTTTAGAATTAAATTAAAGATGTTTTGGCCATTACTTCGAACTATGAATATTTTAAATAAATCAAGAAATGTTTATTTGGACATTCTCGGTTCCATTAATTATAGTTTTTTGGTCCTCGTTTGTCACTGGATT
The DNA here is from genome assembly GCA_030407085.1 of Trichopria drosophilae. Taxonomy (NCBI): domain Eukaryota; kingdom Metazoa; phylum Arthropoda; class Insecta; order Hymenoptera; family Diapriidae; genus Trichopria; species Trichopria drosophilae. The sequence goes on from CM059583.1 coordinate 156,853,302, forward strand.
TGGTGCCTGTTGTGGACCTTAACATTCATTAATAGACAGAAGTCTATATATTTAGAAAAGTTAATTTATCATCAGACGATTGAAAGAGATTTTATCTATTGAAAATTATGTATAATTTTTTGCATTTTTGGACTTTGCAATTGAATTCATTTCAATTCATATTTTTAACTTTCTATTCGTTGTCATTTACTGGGTTATTTTCTAAATCGATTTTATAACGTTTTTTAATTATTATTTATTGATAATATTTTTATTTTTATTCAATTATTTTTAATTTTATGGCGTCAATAAGAAATAATTAACGCAAATATTTCAGGCATAGTACACAGATAACATATAGAAGAAAATGGCAAGTAAACGAAAACCAGTTCATATTTCGGGCAGCACACCAGGATCTTCTGGGAGTGGCAGCTTTCGGTCAAGCGGTTTGAATTTTCGACCAAATATAATTCAAGACGAAAGAAGAGGCACAAGACCAACCGCTACTCCAAGTTCAATTGGTCTAATTCTTATTACGATAATCATTCACATTTGCAAGAAATCACTTCTCTTCGATACAAGATTAAAATCTGTGATCTATCTTGGAATTGTTTTCGTTGGCTCATTAATCGCTGATAATATAACAATACCTCGAACTTATTTTTCAAGATCTGATAATTTTTTAAATCAATACTTTATAAAGTGGGCATGGGGTTGGCTGTTAACCATCGCTATCCCATGGATTACTCTAACCGCATACACAATCGGTTGTGGACGAAGATCGTTCTTAGTAAAGCATTTAATTCGCCTGTTCATTGCCACATCTGCATGGCTGTTATGGACTAATCTTATGTTATATATTGAGAAGAGTTACGGTCGATGTTTGAACCAAAAGTCGCCGCAGTTGCAAACCAAAGCCAATTGTCTAAAGGCTGGAATGTTCTGGAGCGGGGTGGACATATCTGGTCATGCGTTTATAATTATATATTCTAATTTAATTCTATCTGAAGAAGGCACCTCGCTCATAGGGTGGGAAGGTATTAAAGATTTGATTAGACAAGAAGAACACACTCGTAAAACACCGAATGAAAGTAACTCAGGATCATTGCGTAACTTATGCGATACTGATCTTGAATTTTTAAAGAAATCCCATGAAAAACTTACGCCTTATCTTCGAGGACTTTTCGTTCTGATGACATTGCAACAAATATGTTGGGATGTAATGTTGGTAGCAACAATTTTATACTATCATAATCCTATGGAAAAGTTCTTAGGAGGAATTATTGCGATTCTAACATGGTATGTGACGTATTACTGGTTTTATCGGTTGCCGATATTTGGAATGGTTTGCCCGGGAGATGGCCTTTTCAAATATAACGAAACCAGGGAAAAGCCTTGCGAAAGTAATTCATTACGATCTAGGCGTAATGTAGCTAATAAGACCAGGCCAACGTTTATGGGGATGCCGTTAAAGACTACTGCACGAGAAGAATCTTTAGAAAGAAATGATTCTCGAGGAAAAGATATCAGCAATAGACGATACTGAATTCAGTTTTCAGAGGCCGTACTGAGCTACCATGGCTGAGTGTACAAAGATGGGCTTAAAAGCAATTGTAAATAAAAGTTTTTTAATCAAAGACTTTTTCAGATTCCTGTGGAATTAATTTCCGCTTTATGGGTCCTTGGTATTTTTTGTAACATATGGTTATATACGAGTGAAATATTTATACAGGAGTTTCAATTTTGCTTGAAACATATCAGGGTATAGTAGAATACAGAATCTTATACAGTTTTCAGTGTATGTACATTAATTATAGAATAAATTTTGCAATTATATTAACAATAATAAAGGAGTAAGAACTCTTTTAGCTAAATCTTTTCACATGTATGAAAAAACTTGAGAGAAATTTTTATTGGTCTTCCTCTTACTGCACATTTTATTAAAAAATATGTACTTTCAGCGAAATTGTAACTTGATAAATGTGGAAATATTTGTACATTAGTTGTATAAGTTTTGTAAAAATAATTGTAAAAAGAACGAAATATAGTTTATTATGGTTTATATTAAATAAAAAGTATATGCAGTGTATACGCAAAGTAATATATACAAATTTTGACATTAAGCTGAGACTTTTACTTTTTCAAATCCCAATTTACGAAACAAAATTGTACGTTTTTTTTAAAAAAGATATTAATTTCTTCTTAATGACGAATGATTTTAGTTTCTGTACAATGTTCATTTTTTAGAAAATATGTGAAATGGAGTAAAATATGTATAATTTTGTGTCCGTCTTCTTTCTATACATAAAGATAGTGAAAGAATAGCAATTAAGAAGTGTTAAAAATATTTCATACTCGTTCTTCAAATAACATTTGATTATTCAAAAATAAACATAACTACAATCATGATATTCAATCCCTGCCGAAAAAATACTATAGAACACGATTCAGAAAACATATAGAGCACCATACAAATTATATTTATTAAGAAAAAGAATTGCTGAATACCTGAATATTTACGTTACAGAAATGTTAAGGGTATACAATTTTATTCAAAACTTCCGTCAAAACTAAAAAAAGGAAGAAATATTGCGAATCCTGTGTAAAAAGACCTTGTCCTAAATTTAACTTTGTATGGTTTTTGCACCATACAAAATTAAATTCAGGACAAGGTCTTTTTACACAAAATTCGCAATATTTCTTTCTGTTTTAAGTTTTGAAGGAATTTTTTAATAAAATTGTAAGCCCTCAACATTTCTACAACCTAAATATTCAGGTATTTATGGTTATTCCCAGTTGAAAATGGAGCGTTTTTATAACATTTAAAACTTTGAAAAATCATAACTCGAACATTTCAAATATTATATTAAAATAAAAAACACGTATATTTTTGTGTCGAGAACAAGAACATTTTGTGGCAGAATGTAGTCGATTAACAAAAAAAAAAAATTTCATTTACAATTTTTAAAATAAATATTTTTAAAAATGCATAAACACAATGATTTTTGAAAAACTTAATTTTGATAAACACGAAAAATGTAGATATTGTAATATGTATAAAGTCGATTATTTTTGCAAGTCATGAGTGGAATATTGAATCTTATATCATGTAAATTCCATCATTCATTCCGCGAGTAGCGGTGACAGCGGCCGCGTAAAGTACATTTTTTAGTAATTTCGCCTTCATTACCAGTTTTTTTTGTACTTATAAAAAGTATAATACGCAATTGATGTAATTACTTGTAACAAACAGATGTTACGAAAAGCAATGGATTTAGTAGCGAGAAGATTTGCATCAAATTCAGGAAGTTTGCAGAATTGTCGTCGATTAGAAGGAAAAATTGCTATTGTAACAGCATCTACTCAGGGGTAAGTACAGAATTGAGTTTATATTTTGTTTTTTAGAATTTAAATAATTACCTGACAACTGAACATTTAACAATTGAAACATACTCATATTGTTATAAACATGTACTTGTTTTGTAAGGTTATAAATGATAACTTTGACTTCTTTACACAGAATAGGATATGCCGTTGCTCGAAGATTAGCACAAGAAGGTGCAAAAGTTGTTATCAGTAGTAGAAGAGAAACAAATGTAAAAGATGCAGTACAAAAACTTACCACTGAAGGTCTCGAAGTATCCGGAATTGTTTGTCATGTTGGAAAATCAGATGACCGAAAGAAATTATTCGAAGAAGTAAATATAAACAATATTAAAAATTAAGAATTCGATCATTAGTTATTATTAATAAATCCTCAATTTATATATACAAAACTATAAAACGATGTATAAAACGATGAAACATTCAGTAGGAACTCAACAAACCTGAGTTTTACATATTTAATATCAGGAAATATCATTCAAGCAGTATCAAATGCTAAAGATTTGGATGTTACATTTGATCACACTCTAAAGTTCTCTGAACATATAAAACAGGTTGTTAGTAGATCCTTATCGGTATTAAGATTTCTTAAACGTACAACTTTTGATTGTACTAACTGCTCGGTTATAATAAATCTACATAAAATGTTAGTCTAACCTATCTCAGTAAATGAAAAAAGATTTAAAAGTATTAAAAAGGGATCAATTGGAATTAAATGAGACTATTTTTAATTCATTTTGTTCAAAAAAGGGATTAGAGTGGTTTTGAATTCTAGTAAATTCCAAAGTAGGTATATAAATTGAAATTATTGAATCCCTGTGAATCCTCCTCGAATAATCATTGTGAAAATCAATCCCCTTGAATGCCATAACTGGGATTGAAAAACGTATGTTTCAATCCCCGTGAATTCCACATCTGTCAGTATCGTTTAAATACCATTTCTGGAATTAAAAATTCCTTTCTTGGATCCCCTTGAATGCCATTTATTACCAATATTTGAAAGAATGCACATTTAATACAAGATATTGGATTTTAGATTATATTCTTTGAATACCGTCGAATACTATCGATTACCATTCCCAGTAAACGAAAAATGATTGAAAGGTATTAGAAGGAGATGAAAATTTGATTGTTTTTATCTCATTTTGTTTAAAAAAGGTATTGGAATGATTTTTAATCCCAATAAAACCCCAATTGTGAAAAGAATTTTGACTTATTGAATCCCCTCAAATGCCGTTCTACAAACGACCATCAAAATGAATTCCAGCGAATACAAGATTTGGAATTAAAAAATATCTCATTGAATCCCCTCAAATTCCTCCCATTAAAAAATATCATTCAATACCAAATACGGCATAAAAGAATGTATTACTGAATCTCCTCGAAATTTATCAATTACCACTTCAAAATTAATTCCACTGTATTCCATATTTGGAATTCAAACTCATTTTAATGAATTCTCTTGAATGACCATGACCCTAAATTAATTTTAAATTCCAGCCAAGAATTGCAAAAGATATATTATGGATCCTCTTGAATCCCAACGATTCCGAACATTAAAACTCATCCCAACGGATACCAAATTTGGAATTGTGTTCAGTGAATACTGAATTTACTATTATGATAAAGTTATTAAAAACATAAATAATGATCATTGAATAGATGCACGAGTTTATAAAATTATATGTAAATTAACTTTCGTTTCATATAACAAAAATTTGAAACAACATATTTTCGAGCGTGAAAAAAGATTAAAAAAATGTTTTATGTATTTATGTTATTTTATATACACGCAGAAAAGGACCAACTCTATGTTTCGATTATTTTTAAAGTAAATAATTCAGTGAAATTTCGCTGTGAATTGTGGTATTTAATGTATTTTAGCCTGCTTGAATACATTATTATTATATAAACACGTAGAAAAATTCTCTGCTTTCTGTTTCAACTATTAGTTATTTTTTCATTATTTCACAAAACAGTGAGTGTGGCCGAGTGGTTGCGTTTCGAACTTGCTGCACAGAGGACCATGGTTCGATTCTCAGTCGAAGCGAATCTGCTTTTTTTTTTTTAATTTATTGATTTGGGATTATATGGGATTAAAAAAGATAGAATTGTTTAAATTTCAATACCAACAAAAAAGGTTTACTGGGTAAACCACTCCTTACCAGAAAGCTCCAAAATTTTGGTTTATCAGGAAGTCTATTAAATTGGATTAACTCCTTTTTGACTAAGTATACTCAAAAAAATTATCCATGTAAAAGACTTCCATTATAAATCAATAATAGTCAAATCAGGGGTGCCTCAAAGATCTCACCTTGGTCCACTTTTATTTAATTTATTTATAAATTGTGCCTCTTATTAAAGTCTTCATCACTACTATATGCTGATGATCTGAGAATTTACTCTTCTATTAAGTCACCCGCTGATGAATCAAATATGCAGAAAGATCTTATTTCCCTACAACCCTGGTACATAAAAAATGGAATGACATTAAATACAGCAAAGTGTAAAGTACTAAGATTTTTTTAGATCGCATAGATTATTTGAGTTTAAGTATGAAATTTAAGACCATCGAGGGCACGTACTTCATCAGTCCATCAAATTGTTGTTAGTCAATGCCCTTATCATACCTATTATTGATTATTGTTGTCTTGTTTATAATGATCTCAGAATGTACTTAAATTTAAAATTAACGCGATTGATAAATACATGTCTACGTTACAAATGGTATTAGACACGATCAACACATCACACCATATCGCATTAAAGCAAATTGGCTAACAGTCAGTTCCCATAGAAATTATTTTTTTAGTTCATTATTATTTTCTATTTTTTCTTCCGGCTCTCCATCTTATTTATTTAACCGTTTCCCATTAGTCTCTACAGATGTCCATCGCTCAAATCGCATCACATCCACCTCTAAACTTGTCCTTCCCTCTTATTGTACTGTTGCCCTTGAACGCTGCTTTAGAGTTTATGGCATTAGACTTTGGGAGTCCCTGCCACCTGACATTCATAACATTACATCAATCGCTACCTTCAAACCCCATCTATTTTGTCATCTTTTTTCCTGTGATAATCCTACGACAAGCTAAAAATCAAATATATTTATAATTATGAAGTATATAAGTTATAGCTCTGGTATTTCATGCTTGTTATATGGATAGTCTTATGACAAATCTAGGTTCATTAGTTTTTATATTAGGCGTAAACCACACTGGTTCAATTATGTTGTATTGTTAAATTGTTTATTGACTTATATCACTATAATTATTATTTTAATGTAACTTGAATTATATAGAGTCAACCCTAATATGTATTTATTTTGTATTATTTTATTTTATATTAATTTTAAATTGTAAAACTCTACATTGCATTTTTCTTATTGCCACAAGGGATTGCAATCCCATGGTAAAATAAACATTACTTACTTATTTACTTACCAGGAGCTTGAAGTGGTACACAAAATTAAGGATTTAGGTGTCTTTACGCATCATTATTAACAAAGAATAGATAGTTGGGATTTTTTATTCATTCTACCAAACATTTTAAAGATACTTCGGCTATTATCCACTTGTATAAAACCTTAGTACTTCAAATCACTTTGTACGTTTATCTCATTTGGACACCCATTACTGGCTTAGGCATTAAATTGCTCGAGTCAGTTCAACATAGATTTTTGCGTTTCCTATCGTTCAAAACTGGTAATCCAATGGAATTTACCTCACATGATTATTGCGATATATCAATTATCTTTTTAATATTCATACAGTAAAAAATCAGGCCATGTCCTCAACATTCTATTAGTAAAAAAAAACACTGGGCAAGTTTTATCTGCCAGCGTGGAAAGTCTATTCTTATACCGTGTAGCAGTTTATACCCATCTTACACTTAGAGTACTATTTGAAAAGAATTATAAATCCTCTTTCTGCTTTAACTCGACAATCTTTAGACTCACCAGAATATAGAACTCCCTGCCAATTGATATTACCACTGAGAGGTATTTCTCTACTTTTCTTAGAAAATGCAGGGATTTGTTAAACTATTAGAAATGATTTTGTTTGCCCAATATGATTATATTATTTTAATATTCATACAGTGAAATCAGGTTATATTAATAAATAAATAAATAAAATAAATACAAATGTTTGTAAAGTATTTTTTTCTTAAACATCAATCAGGAACTCTTCCTGTACGCTTTCCAAAGCGTAAGTAGCCGTTCACAAATGCAAAACATTGAACTCGTAAAAGGTGTAAATTCACACTTTAAGTGCTCCTATCGAACTTTTGTGGAAGCGGAATGCACACTTCTTAAATTTTTCCAAATGTCAATTTCAAGCTGTATGAATTCTTAATGAAGGCTCATGTTTTTTAGCAGAAAAAGATAATCATTATTCAATGAAGTGAAAATTCTTTGATTGTCAATATTAATTTAATGTATATTTCCTGCATGGCACATTAACGATTATACAAAATACATTACGAATGCTAATAATGTATTTTTCATAAATATTGGACAGGCATCTCCAGCTGCGTAAATTGCGAAAAATAAAAAAAACAAAGATTCAATCCATTTAATGTTAAAGTTTGACAAATTAAATTAGTTTATTCTAAATAATTCTGAATGTAATTAATATTTTTATCCTTAATATTAAACATTTCTCCAAAAAAATATGAATAGCAGTTATAAAAGAATTTGTATTAAATTTAATCTGCCTACAGAGCATTCTGGAACTCTTAATTGATCAAATTCTTTAATTACACAATTTTAGGCAACAGCACGATATGGCGGCTTGGATATTCTGGTATCAAATGCTGCGGTAAATCCATCCGTTAGTACTGTAATGGAATGTTCTGAACCAGTGTGGGATAAGATATTTGATATAAATGTTAAGAGTACATTTTTATTGATGAAAGAATCGTTACCATTATTACGAAAAAGTAAGTCGCCGTCAATTATCATTATGTCATCTATAACAGGATATCAACCTATCAGTGTGAGTACTAAATGTGGTAAACCCCTTTATTGCGGCGCATGACGAAGATTTTGTGTGGTAAATATAAATTAGGCTTCGATTTCGATTCTTGGTGCAAATTTAATATTAGTTTTCAGATGGTCTAAGGTATACTAAATAAGATTCTGTTTCCATTTTCAAAATAATTGTTTTAACCCTTTCAGTCACATATTTTTCTTTTCAACAAAATTTAAAGATCACTGTACACCAAAGGGTTTTCGTGGTCGCTGATTACGAATGTGAAATTCGTTTTAAAAAATTCAAAATGGCGGATCTAATATGGAGAACGACTTTTTCAAAAAAATGATCTGATTCACTTGAAAATCCCCATTTCTTTTCTGGGCTATGTCTGGTTCTTGCAGCAAGGTGTTTATATAATCATGAACAATCTATAAATTGTAATTTTAGATTTTTACACAATAGCAAACATTTTTAAAATACAATGTAATAAAATCTTATATTTTTTAAAATTATTTTCACATTATTCGATTTATTTTTAAATCCTAAAAACAACAATCACAAAACTTCCTCTGCCATATTGGATCCGCCATTTTGATTTTTTAATTTCTGACGTCATATTCGTAACCGGTGACCCCGAAAAACCTCGAGTGACGAGTTATAAGCGAATTTCATTCGATTTTTAGAAATTCGTCCGCCATATTGGATCCGCCATTTTTAATTTTTTAAAATGGATTTTAGATTTGTAATCAGCGACCCCGAAAATCTCAGAGCAACAAGTTTCAGGCCATTTGGATCGATTTTTACAAATTTCGTTCGCCATATTGGATTCGCCATCTTGAATTTACAAAATTTTATTACGCCTATCAATGCAGTTATTATAAAAGAAACCCATGTATTGTTTCATTAATTTTCATTTAATATTTCTTTTGAATTTTGTGAAAAAATTGATTTTTTACGTTTTGTAAGAATAAAATTTAATTTATTAAAAAATATATGGCGGAAAATTCTGAAATAATTTTCTTAATAGTATTGAATGTACTAAGTACATAAAAAAATTGTCATCTTGATTCTCTTAATCTACATGTAAAGAATGCATTCTTTCTGAAAATAGTACCACTTTTAACTATTTGTCAATTAACAATAGTACTGTTATTAACAATTAACAACTATTCAACTGCTGTTTACACTTGCTTATGTCTAGACAACAGTATAGAAACAAGAAATTATATATTTATTGATAAAAAATCAATTTCAAAAATAGAAAACTGGTAAAATGTAAGTGGGTATCTGAGAGACCCATCATGACGCAAAGGGTTTTTTTTTATTTAAATAGATGATGTGAAATGTGTAAAACTCCAGTTTTAAAGATTTTATTTATTTATTTATTTATTTAAGTAAATTTGATGGGCTACATATGATCCAAAAAGATCAACCCTTAAGAATAACAAAAATTTATGAGGTAACAAAATTGTTAAATGCGCTTTGTGTAACAAAGTAAAGGTAATATAATCAAACAAAATATAAAGAAAAGATAGTAATAGATAGTAAAATAACAAAAAGATAATAAATTAATTTAGATTCAAATTAGTGATAACATTACGCAGCTGTGTTTTAATTACAGAGATTTCATATTTAAAGAAGTGAGAGTGTCAGATAGCATATTCCAGAATCTTTCTTGATTGAATATTCCAGATTTTGGCAAAATCTTCGTCATCTGCAGTTAAGGGTCAAATATATTTCAATAAATTAGGACGGTTATTTACAGAATGTTCACTTTCAGCTTCTTGGAGCATATTCAGTCAGTAAAACAACACTCTTGGCTCTTGGTAAGACAACTGCTGAAGAATTAGCAAGCGAGGGAATCCGCGTAAATTGCATTGCTCCTGGAATCATTAAAACTAAATTCTCAAAACCGGTATGACAATAATAAACTTTAAAACATTAAAGAATAGTCAAATGTAAGCATAAGAATATTAATTAAATAATAAACATTTCAGCTGTATGATTCTGAATCGGCTAATGACGAACTGATGAAGCAGGTTCCAATGCAAAGATTAGGAAACATTGAAGAAATCGGTGCAATTGCTGCATTCTTAGCAAGCGATGATGCTTCTTATATTACCGGAGAAACAATTGTTGCTGCTGGAGGAATGAAGTCACGATTATAGATTCAGGATTGAACACACTAAATATTTTCATCAGTGGCATGTAAATATTTGTTATTACGAGGTATATATTATATGGAGAAATTGTTAATACACGTGCAACACTTAAATGTAAGAAATACATTAGACTATGTACATGCATAACATTTATTCATAAATGGAAAATGAATAACGGTTTTTGTTTTATACATCTGTAAGTTTTGTATTTGTAATTATAGTTTAAAAAAATGAAATATATTAATTTTATTATAACTACGTGTAATTCTTTTCCTTTTTATCAAAAGATCATTTAATTAAAGAAATGTAAGATAGCTGAAACCTACTATCGACAGGGAACCAACAAGCAAGTTTTTAATTAAAAAATAATTGAATTAATTAATCTATCTTTCTTCTTTTGTTTACAATAGTATACAAATAATAATATTATTGGGAATGATATATTACAAATTATTTCCCAAAAAATATTACGTTAATTCACCGCATGATGTTATAACTACTTTTTGCGAAGGTGTTCCAGATTTTGAACCAAGTTTCTCCATCTTTTTTACAACATCCAAACCACTAAGAACATGACCAAAGACAACATGCTTGCCATCAAGCCAATCAGTCCGTGCTGTACACAAGAAAAATTGAGATCCGTTTGAGTTTGGTCCAGAATTGGCCATTGATAAGGTTCCAGGACCTGTATGTTTCAGCTCAAAGTTTTCATCATCGAATTTGTTACCATATATAGATTTCCCACCAGTACCATTGTGATTTGTAAAATCACCTCCTTGACACATCTATTATATCATATTTAGGAAAATATATTGAGAATAAATGTTATGTATATAAAACCAATTATGCACACCAGTAAACTCACTATTTAGTGTTAAGCCCAAGTAAGACACCACTTTCTTTCAAATTCATCTCGATTTTCGAGATAATCAGCCTGAGCTATCTGGCTGAGAATCCCGCTAACAGAAGTGTAAAATGCCTGCATGCTGTCATTAAAGTCGAGTCGCAAATCGTGCGCGCTCGCCCCTGTAGGTGGCCCTCCATTGTCTCCTCTCTGAGCCGGTTCTTTGTAGGCGAGAGCAATGCGTAACTCTTGGATCTTACGCTGCCAATCGCTCATCCCCAAACAAACGAAGATTTGATCGGCCGGGAATCTCTGTATCCTGGAATACGGGGCATCAGTGATCAAGCCGTTCAGACTAAGCAACGCCTGCTGTCTCTGCACGTCATCCGAATAGTCGATTTTTTGCATCGACCTTAATGTTCTTGCGAGGTCGCAAACATTGTACCAATCGACAACCTCTAATGCCGCCACTCCAGTTGGCCACTGTCGATACCTCCCGAGCTGTGCCATTTCTACGCCTGAATCAGAACTACACGGAAAAAAATAGAACGTCCCTCCAGCCATATTATCGAGCTAAAACAGCTTCCCACTGTCCAGCAGATCGCGATGTAAGTCGCGAGTGAAGACGTAAAATGAAAATTAAAATTCGAAATCCTCAACATTCTTTTTCTATAAATAGGTATACTTTTCTTATGTCTTTAAGAATATTTCTACATAATTTCTAGACGATGTGGTTATTTATTTTATTTTATTTTATTTTATTTATTTTAAACGGGCACAATTGATCAAAGATCAGTCGCTTGTACAAAATACATTACATGAGCGGATACAGTTTGTTAAACATAGTGCTCTTACAAGATGTATATACAGATTAAAGATAATAATTAAGACCATTAATGGAGTTAACGCAAGTTTAAATTGGATATGTTCCTCCGAAGCATAGATCTGAATGATTTCATATTACTGATAGAAGTTAAGCTATTCGGTAAGGTATTCCAGAAACGCCTAAGTCTGACTCTTGGAGAATAGAACAACAAATTTGTGCTACTAACATCCTCCTGTAATTCCAAAGGATTTCTAGTGTTATGCAGATTTTGCCTAAATGGAAATAAATTCTTACAATCATTACAACGTACATTGTTACGCGTGATATTGAACATAAATATTAAGTCAGAGTAGATATGTAGGGTATTTATAGGCCATAAATTAAATTTTGACATAATAGGCTGATAATCATGGTAAAATCGATGCATTGGCATATTATATCTGAAACACAGCTGACGGAGAAATCTGTGATTTACTGTTTCCAAGGCACGCTGAGCTAAATATGTATGAGGCGACCAAATCTGCGAAGCATACATAAGGATAGGAATCACCAGGGTTTTATACAAATGAATATAAGTATTTGGATCCCTAAAGTTCCTTGTTGATCTATTTATAAAGCCTAGCATCCTTAGTGCCTTGGAGACAGTCATATCGATATGATTATTGAACGAAAGGTTACTTTCAAACGTAACTCCAAGGTCAGTTACTTTAGTAACCCTTTCTAACAAAGTATTTTCCATTTTATAATCATACTTAAACACATATTTAGATTTACTGAAAGATACAGAGAAAAGACAATGCTACACTGTTTAAAATTTAGAAAGAGACCATTATCCAAAGACCATTTAACAATATTATCCAAATCTATTTGTAATTTCGATGAATCCATTGAATTAGTGATCTTAGCGAATAACTTAACATCATCAGCAAATAATAAAGCTTTTGAAAACTGAATGTTAGATGGTAAATCATTAACAAAGACTAAAAACAGTAACGGACCTAAATGGGACCCTTGTGGAACACCTGTGGTCATACAAATACGACTTGATACAGCGTTATTATATCTTACTGATAAAGTACGGTTTGTTAAGTAGGATGCTAACCAAGCAAGTAGATTACCCCGAATACCAAAATTCCATATTTTTGCAAGTAATCTAGCGTGATTAACCCTATCAAACGCCTTTGAAAACTCAAGGTAGATAGAATCCACCTGACCCTGTGCACTAATTGTATTATACAAAAAATCACTATAAACTAAAAGATTAGTTACTGTAGACTTTCCTTTCAAAAAACCATGCTGTTCTAAAACCATTTTATCATTTAAGAAAACGGATAGTTTTTGTACAATTATATATTCAAAGAGTTTTGATAATGTAGACAAAATAGCAATTGGTCGGTAATTTTCAATATTATGTTTTATACCAGATTTATAGATTGGATAAATAAACGAATGTTTCCAACGTGAAGGAAAGATTTGAAGTGAAAGTGAAGAATTAAGTATATACAGCAATGGTTCTTTGAGCGAAAGTCCACAATTTTTTAGAAAAATTGGAGGAATATTATCTGGCCCACTATTAACATTATTATCCAACCGGTTTAGCGCCAATTGTAGATCTTCGGTCGTTATAACAAAATCTCTAAAGATATTAATATTATCCTCTAAAGGTAGTTGAGAAAGAGATGAGGTAGAATAAGACTTAGCGAAGTGGTCTGCAAATAATTCACAAACCTCAAAGGGATTGTTACAAGATGTATTTTGGTAATACATATTAGGGGGAACAGAATCATCCGATTTAGTATTCTTAATGTACGCCCAAAACGCCTTAGAATTCAACCTCAAGTTTCTCTCAACCTTTTCTATGTATTCCTTATAATTACTTTTAGAGCGAGAAATGCACTGAGCCCTAAGCTTCTTAAACCTATTGTAATCGTCGATCTGACTAGATGTTTTCCACCTGTAGTGAGCCACTTTCTTTTTAGTGATTAAGTTAATAAGGTGTTTGTCAAACCATGGCGGATATGAATTGACCACTTTATTAGATGTAGGCACTAAATTTGAGATTACTTTTTCTAACAAACTATACAATTTATTAACCATGCAGTCTATATCACCGTCACTAAACAATTGATTCCAATTTATTTCTGGAAGTGCCTCATTAATTTGATCGTAATTTGCTGCTAGAAAGTTGTAACATTTGTTCTTGACTGTAATACTAGAATCGATTGTAGATGTGGAGACTGCAAAAACACCTGGTACGTGATGCTGTTCTTGAATAGGAATGATGGGTTCTTGAGTTTCTTGAGGTAGTAAAATCCCAGGTGGTGCGAATGCCAAGTCCAAAGTATACTCTTTAGAGGGATGAGATGTGAAATATTGAGAGAGATTTAAATAAGAGCATGTTTGAAGAATTAGAGAGACACATTGTTTTCTGTCAGGTGGTAACTGTTAACTTCGACTTGGAGCGGATAATTAGACCAAGTAGTACTCGGAAGATTGAAATCTCCTATAATTACTAATTTATGGTCACTCCAGGTATTACTTTGGACTTCTACCTCCTTCAGAAAGTTATTAAAATCCTGGGAAGTTGCTGATGGTGATAAATATACTGCTATAAGTAAGATTTTCAGGGACCCAGTAGATATCCTTAAAAATACTGCCTCTGTTTGTGATGTTGAGAGAATTGGGCTGACCAATATGTTTTTTCTAACAGCAATTAAAACCCCACCACCTCTCGACAATTTCAGAAGTTCAACATCCCTGTCACAGCGATAAATATTGTAGTTGGTTAAGGCAATTTCATTATTTGAAAATTCAGGGATTAACCAAGTTTCGGTGAAAATAATAATATCGAGAGTAGTGCTCACAGTTGGTAAGGTTGGTAAGGTTGTTCGAAGGTAATTTATTTTATTCTTTAAGGACCGAACATTCTGGTAATAGATATTTATCCTGTTATCATGGACTATTAGTTTTTTGAATTGCGTTGAAAATTTACCCTTCTTGCAGGAACCATCGTCGGTACCCCATTAACATACTTAATCATCATTTTGTTGTCAACATTTGATGCATTATGAGTCTCTAGTTGAGCTTGAATGTTATGGAGGTAATCCCGCTGGTATTTAGTTTTGTCTGTGGTGACATACAATCCAGGTGGTAATAAATTTTTATTAAAGATGACCCTCATCACTTCATCGAATGAGCCCATCTCTATAATCAATGGTCTTGGTTTGCCATCCTCACTTACGATATTAATTCTTCTTGTGGACTTGATATTAATTTCTTTTACACAGGAGAAGGCATCAGTGACATATTGCATGTCATTACTTCCTGTGGTACTGTCCGGCTCCTGTACATTATAAACTAATAAATTATTTCTCCTTGATAATCTATCATTTATCTCAGAGTAACAAATTTCGACAGTAGGTGTAGAAACAGGTGTTTTGTTTAATGAAGAAATATCCAGTTCAACTTTAGATAATCTATCTGATATTGTATTAAGTTGAGGATTTATATTATCCAAAGTTTTCAATGATACGTCTATTGATTTCAATTTATTAGACACCTTTGATATCATAGTAGAGTTAGTTGTTATTTGAGTATCAAATGTAGTAAGTTGAGTGCGAAGTTCAGCAATGGCAGAATTTGTATGTTGCCCTTCGACAACAGTTTGTGACAATTTTCATATCTCACTAAGAAGCAGTGCAGTATCGATAACGTGTGTAGAGACATTTGATGTTTCAGCTGACTCCGAATCAGAAAATGTTGATCCTGAGGGTAACGGAGTGTTCGGTCGACTACTCTTGCAGCACTTGTAAACTCCTGTTTCATCTGTCATCGAACGTTCCGCACATGAATTATGAAGTAAAGACAAACATCCTTTACATTTAACGCCCGCCAACACAAACTTTTTGCAATAAGGACAGACTTTCTTATCAGACATCTTATTATCAAAAATGACACTCTAATAATCCTTTCAATTTTATGCTAGTCTAAGTTCAACGATCGAATACTGTAGACAAATTCCTCTGGTAATGGATGACTACATATATCCAAAACACATGCACACTTAATCTAACTTTTGAGTGCCTGAAGATCAACCGTTTTGCACTTTAGAGATAAAGCACGCCAACCCGAACTTATATATCCAAGGAATGCAGATTAAATTTTCGGTCAATATTTAATTTATATTTCCACAAATTATATGAATTTATTTATAATAATTGAACAATAAATATGTATATCACTCAGAGCACATGTGTACCAAACCGTTACACCTAACCGTTATTTATATTATTTTTATATGATTTTATAAAGTCGTTAATAGTGAAAAAATCACTACTTTTTTCATTTTAAGGCTTCCGTATTGATTACCGTGTTAGGTACGACAAAAATGCACTGAACCTTTTTCGTAGAGCACAAAATTTCCTACAAAAAAGTCAGAGAGAGCCATAGTCTAATGTTACTAGATACGTCACGAATAAGATAACTATCTCTGTTCTAAAATTTCAATGATTTTTTCAATAACTTCCGATGTTTTTCATGTCGTACATATTAACATTGGACTATGGCTCTCACTGACTTTTTTGTAGGAAATTTTGTGCTCTACAAAAAAGGTTCAGTGCATTTTTGTCGTAGCTAACACGGTAATCGATACGGTAGCCTTAAAATGAAAAAAGTAGTGATTTTTTCACTATTAACGACTTTAAAAAATCATATAAAAACAATATAAATAACCACATCGTCTAGAAATTATGTAGAAATATTCTTAATGACATAAGAAAAGTATACCTATTTATAGAAAAAAATTTTAAGGATTTCGAATTTTAATTGTCATTTTACGTCTTCACTCGCGATTTACATTGCGATCTGCTGGACAGTGAATATAGTTATTTTAGGTGTCTTACCTCCCTTGCGGGTTCAAAACACCCCCTCCCTGCGATCTGCTGGACAGTGGATAGCTGTTTTAGCCGGACAATTTTCGCCGTGTACGGCTCGGGGCTTCTTGGATTTCTCTAACAACAGCTAATGCTTCACGCCGGCTAATTTCACGTAACTGTGCTCGTTCTTCGCGTCGGGGGACTGGCTCTGATAGTAAAGTAAGTGTTCATATATTTACTGTTCAATATTAATAATTCCGATTTAACCAATAATTGTAATATTATGTATATTCGTGAAATGAGTACGGTACACTGTAAAAAATCTGTAATGAAACAACCAAACATATAACGGTAATTTTACAGCTCATTGTAATTTGCCTACGCGCAATGTAGTAAATTTATAATGAGTTTGTAAAATTACTGTTATATGTTTGGTTCTTTCGTTACTGATTTTTTACAGTGTAGAAAATTCGTGTTGAACCTAAAATTTCAAATTTTATTAGCGAGGTGTTACGTACAGACTAGAATTGTTTTTAAATGATACACTTTGTATATTCATTTTTTAAGTAATGGTCTAAATTTGTATTCGTATATAATCCTTATTTTACATTAGGAATCTATTTATGAAACACACATGACAGCTTAAAAGGAAGTGCTATAGAAAATTTCAGCCCTTTACGTACAATAGATTCGAAATGGCATTAGTTTTTCTGAAATTTCAAGTAGTTTGAAATTTTTGTCTAATTTCGACTTTTTTTATTAAGGGACATAGGGCAATATAAAAAATACAGGCTGGTTCTATATGAAAAAATAAATAAAAAATCTATCAATGAATTTTTCTATAAACCTGACAGTTTTTTAGGAAAAAAATAAAAGTAAATAACGAAAGAACCAAACATATAACAGTAATTTTACAAACTCATTATAAATTTACTACATTGCGCGTAGGCAAATTACAATGAGCTGTAAAATTACCGTTATATGTTTGGTTGTTTCATTACAGATTTTTTACAGTGTACCGTACTCATTTCACGAATATACATAATATTACAATTATTGGTTAAATCGGAATTATTAATATTGAACAGTAAATATATGAACACTTACTTTACTATAGAAACTCGTACGTCACTTTATTCGGTTGTCGCGTCTCAGTTATAGAAACGATAGAAACACAAAGTAACAATGGTATACTGGTAACACTAAATCGTTCCAAACAACAGCGAAAATGGGATGGCCACTGGAAGGAATTTCGAACGACAGAGTGGGGATTGTTTACTATCGGTACGATTCCGGCATGAGATTCCTTCGTTCTTTTTTCGTGCGGACATTCCCGATACGAAAATCTGTGTAACTTACGGCGATTCCGGTAGGGCGCTTGCTACGCATAACGTGTTACCGACTTCGTACGTTTTATGCCCGATAGAGCCCATCCTACGAAAATAGCGCCACTGGGCTTTCAGTGTGGGTGGGTGTTGTGTTGTATCTGCCTAGATCTGTCATGTACTGTCTGTCTCTGTCCTGTACCTCTTCACCCGAGAGCCGACCCGCAAATAGACAAATCGTCGTTAACGCGGGGGAAAATAACCTGTCCTTTGTCCTAAATGTTATGTATATTAGATTATTTGGGTCAGTCTGCAAAGCAGCTTCGTAAAAGCTGTGACTCGCCCCTTGGCATTGTAAAAGAATAATGTACTCTTTTTACGTGACCAATAAAGACGTCTATTATTATTATTATTATTATTATTACTTAAAATCGTTTTTGAAAAGGATACGAATTCTGGGATTATCCTGTGAAATATACTGCCTTGATAACCGTAGCCTTTTTCGTGTGTACATAAACACCTAAAATTTTCTGCAGTTTTCGGTACGATATCTGATCTTAACATCATGATTATTCTTCCAAGCTCTTGTTTACCAACACTAATATCAAAATACACTTGTGGATTCTGCTTTACTTTCTTAACTGTTGTATCTTCTTCCTTAGCAGTTTCATTGTCAGTTTTCAAAGTTTCACCAGCATGTTCTTGCAGCCATACATCATCAGCCCAAACTGGTTTCGAGGAACCTTCTTTAATTTTTTGTGGCTTAGCAATGTTTACTCGTATTGTACGTCCAAAAAGTTCAGAATCATTCTAAAATGTAGTGAAATTTACGGTACATATTTGTTTTTATTGCAAAGGAAGAGACAATCATACATAATATAATATCAGAAAGATTTACTTATTCTTTTCAAATTTTAATTATTGTATTAGTAAATCTGAATGCTATATATTTATTTATTTATCTATTAAAATCAGACGGGCCAAAAAGCTCTATATAAATATAAAAAACAGACATTAATCGTATAGAAATCAAACATTTAACAATATTCTTACAAACGCAGTTATAAAAACTACATACAAAATTACGTTATATTAAATTCTGGGTTCGAATCTACACTATTTTTAGATTATATTGTGAAAATTTCGAAATTATCTGTGAAGCCGATTTCTAGAAAATCCATTTTTAGTATTTAAAATATTGAAAATTTTATATTATTCCATTAAACTTTAATAATACATTAATTTATTTATTTATTGAGATCAACGGCACAGATGTGCCTTTTACAACAATGTGCCTCGTGGCGCTAAATCTGTACAATTAATAAAGATAACAAAAATAATGAAAATATGAATTACAAAAGCCAACGAGTAATTTTAAGACTAAAGCTAATTAAACAGAAAAAAAACTTTAAACGAAAGCTGAAGTAAGTCTTCTTATTGTCGATTTGAACGGAAGTAAACCTAAGCTGCATACATTGTGCGGTAACATATTCCATTCTATTTTTAACGCGCGGAATAGTCGAGAAAAAGCCGTAATTAGTTTGATGGAGACCCTCGCAGACAGGTCTAAAAGAGCGTAGGATATGTGTTGCGTTTAGAATCGATGTTTCAACCTCTGCGGTACCTGGCGTGGGTTTTTCCCACATTGTGGTTTTCCCAAAATTGGAGGAGTGGGAGGGGGTGAAAGTTTTGAACTTTTTTATGTCACGCGCTACTTTGTGTATTTATTCCACTTAAACAAATAAATACAAAATTTGTTTCAGATATGATTTTGGTAGGATTTTTCATGAACTTTCGATTGGTGTAGTCCATTTTGAATTTATTTTTTATTTTGACCAACATTTTTGAAAATAAAAAATATAATTCAAGTTTTTTCGACTTTGGGCACGTTTTTTTTTTTTTTTATATATTTTTAACAGAAAGCTGAGAGTTTTTCCTACAAAATACTTGAATTTCAAAATATCGTTTTTTTTTTGTTTTCGAGAAATTGAATTATAAAGATTGCGCGTCACGGCAACTCGAAGCACCAATACACCGCGCTGCTACGCTAACGACTTTGGATTATTGCCGACAGGTGGCTGAACTCGTGGCATGTTTTCTCATACATGAAACGTTATAATACAGAAATATGGTAGGAAATATGATATTTACTGAATCCCTTTATCACTCATACTCCACTGTGTCTTTTATCATGCGTTAAACTGTAATTATCCATTTATTTGATCTGAAAAGATAATTGTACGTAACTGCACTTTTATTAACATTTGCAAGATATTTTTTGTTTTAGATATATCTTCTTTTTTTTTTCTTGGGTTTAATTTTTTCATTTATTTTTGTTTTATTAAAAAATGAATGTTAAGGCAAGAAACGTGTGGAGAAGCAGGTGGATCAACCCACTTAAAAAAAACTATTAAAATAACAGGTTTGATTAGTGTTTCTGAGAGTTTACGAGAGAAATATCCTGAACTTCCAGAAGGTTCAAAAATTTGTACAACGTGAAAGTTTGCACTTAATAACTCTGGAGAACTCAAAATTCAATCTACAAATGAAGAAACAGTTTCCCAATCTACCGATGAAAAAATTGTATTTGATCCTATAGAGGAGTAAATTCTTTCTGATGAAAAGTCAGAAACGGATCATGTTGATTCGGATTTTAATGTTACTACAAGATGTAACAAACAAGAATTAGAAAGCTGCGATAATGATTATTGTAAAGCAGGAATAACAACCCTAAATAAAATAAAACAAAAGTTTCTAGAATCAAAATCTAGGTCTGAAAGAATAACATTACTTACACTTGCACCGAAACACTGGGGTCGTACAAAATTAATCAAAGAATTTAATGCAACTGAGCGAGAAGCAAGAAGTGCTGTTGAATTGGTGAAGAACCATGGAATTTTGACTTACCCAAATAACAAAAAAGGAAAAACTTTACCAACAGATGAGACTGTTGCTGAGGTAAAAAATGTTTATGAACGTGATGATATAAGTCGTTTGATGCCAGGGAAGAATGATTTCGTGTCTATAAAGCAAATTAATGGAAAACGTGAACATGTTCAAAAACGATTACTACTTGTTAATTTGAATGAAATATATGAAGTTTTTAAAGAGAAACATACGACAGTAAAAAAAGGCTTAACTAAACTATACAACTTAGGCCATTAAATTGCGTTTTTGCAGGAAGCAGCGAGTTATTTCAAATAAATCGATAATATACTGTTTAACGCTTGATGAAAGACACAATGCAAGCGACACACAATGTAAGAGGCGCAATATAAGGGACGAAGTAACTCAGCTGATATCATATATTTTCGAAATGTACTGCACTGTCTACAGCCTCCTGTTTATCAATTAAATGAAGTAACACGCCACGAGTTCAGCCACCTGTCGGCAATAATCCAAAGGCGTTAGCGTAGCGGCGCGGTGCATTGGCGCAGTGACGCGCAATCTTTATAATTCAATTTCTCGAAAACAAAAAAAAACGATATTGCTATTGATATGAAATTTTCACAACATAATCTAAAAATAGTCCAGATTCGAACCCAGAAAGAAAGTTTTAAGTGCAAGAACTTTTGGGTTTGGGCCTGTTTTGGTGCACTCCCTAAAGCTAGAAGGTACATTATTCCATAACCAACACAGACGAAACACCAACAAGTTAAAACCATAATTAACAGTGCTTTGGGTTTCTAAGATATTGGTGTTTGAATATTGTATGAAATATGTCGATACGAAAACAGCGATGTTATATAGTCACAGTTAAACCAATTATGAGCTATTGCGTAATTTTGAAAATAATATATTTATTTTGGCCACAAAAATATCGCATTGTACACTTACTGAAAAGTGAAAAAATTATCAATT
Source organism: Trichopria drosophilae (assembly GCA_030407085.1). Lineage (NCBI taxonomy): Eukaryota > Metazoa > Arthropoda > Insecta > Hymenoptera > Diapriidae > Trichopria > Trichopria drosophilae. The sequence continues at coordinate 156,875,533 of CM059583.1, forward strand.
GGTTACAAATAAATGAACATTGTTATTGCACTTAAAAAAAGTTTACTCAGATATCTGTAGAAAAATGTTTGTATTGATTTTAGATTCATTTGGATTAAAACAGGCATTATTTTGCTAAGTTGTGTATTGAAATGGATTTATTAATTCTGGTAATTAACCATTATTATTCATAGGTTCGATTGTATTAAAAAATTATCATTTCAAACTTCATTTATATTCAGATGGATTCATGACTTGTCTTTTTCTGAGTCAATTATAAATGGATTCATATGTATTAATACAACATATTTCACGATCATGCATTAAATTGTATTTGTATTTTTAGTAGTTTCGACAACACCATTATTTATGTATTCATTTGGATTCATTTGAATTCATATCGCAACAAATGAAAAATAATTAAATCGAATTAAATATGTTTTATTTCGGTTTCATTGAAGTTCTTTTGTTCTAATCTGATATAATACGTGAATAAAACATAAACAGAATCTAAAAAACATTGACCAGCAGTTTTTTACCTGAAAACACGAACTAAAATGTAATCAATTTCACCGGAACTAAGTAATAATAATATATGTGAAGGTAAACTATGCTTGTCATGAACGTAACATTTGCTTTTCTTTTTTCTTTATAATACAAAAATTTATATAATAAAGTCGATGCATTAAAACGAATTTTCCCAAATTCAAATATTCGGAAATCCATGTGAAAGTATTAAATCGATGAATTTCGAATTATGTTGTGACGTTTTTCAATTCGAACCGTCAAGAATCCGGACTGGAAGCGTAATTTCTGAATTCGTTCTTATTCTTTTTCGTTTGTTGGGATTTTTGTATTAAAATATTAGTAAAGAATTTTTTTATTCGAAAGTTCAAATAGCATTTTCAAAAACAAAAAAATGAATCCAAGTTAATACGTTTCAATACAATTCCGATTGCTGGGTAATAAACTGAAAATTGATATTTTTATAAGTTTAAGAGTTACTGAAATTGTATTCATAATAAAAGATTCAGTTATCAGAAATATTTTCATGAACGTTTTCAATAATCGATATATACAATGTTTTCGAAATAACCCCTACGATAAATGTCTTTCAAAGACTTGAATACACCAAAACAAAAATATTTCATATTATCTGGTGCCTATAATTTCTAAGTTAATGTATTAAAAAGTGATTTAAAAATTTGAAATACAAATTTTAATATAATTACCATATTATCAATGGCAGATGCAGCATCTTCAGCAGTTTCAAATTCTATAAAAGCAAATCCTCTATGTTTTTCACTCTCGTAATCTAATGGTATTTGAACATCGACAACTTCACCAAAAGGAATAAATGCTGCATTAAGTATCTTCTCATCGACTTCTTCAGCTAATCCTCCTAAGTGACAATAATTAACATTTTATAAGGTATTTTTGGCCCCCGTGGAGTAATAAGGTGAGTCGTAAAAAACCAGTTACTTTTTTGAGCACTAAAAGTGCTTTAAAATATCTGAAAAAGGTCAGGTACCTTCTACAATCCCTTAAGTTGCAATAACAACTGCATAATTAAAAAAAAATATTTATTTATTTTATTTTCTAAATTATATAATTTTATTTTAATAATAAAAATAAAATAGGTAGCGCAAATTGCAACACGTATTGAAAATAACAATTTTAAATATAAATATATAAATACAGTACCGCTCAAAAGTATGAGCTCACCCTTGCAGAATTTTGGCTAAATTAAAATGTTGATATCTCATCGTCAAGTTAACGTACGGGAAAAATAAAAAAAGGGAATTAAAGAGGATACTTTCAACTTCTCAGTCGTGGTGGTTTCATTTCTGTATATACATTTCTCTATGAACTATACTCGATGTACTAAAGTCATTTTTTCGTATTTTTTTTTTTTTTTGCAATCGGCTCACATTTTTTTTTAAATGATTGCAGGAGAAATGTACAACGTGTAATCAAAAGGTAATCCCTATAACTTTAATTTGCCTCTTCGGGATTTTCTCTAATATTTCTTTACAAATACTTATTTAATTTTAGAAAATTAACGTGATATAAAAAATGTTTAAGAAACAAAAAGTTTTATTTTTTAATTATCTATTGATTGAAATTTTTTCAAATTTTTAGAAGGAATTTTTTTTTACTGTATTTTGTCGACTTCAACATTTTTTATGTAACAATCATTTTTGGATGCAAAGTTGCATTTCAACTATGATCAAGTTTAAGATTATGTTTGTCTTTACTATTAGGATGTTTCACGCAAAACGCGTGGCGGTGTTTTTGAAGAAAGCAAAATTTAATAAATATGTACATATATACATGAATACAATTGTTGATATTTTCTATGTATGCTAAAATAAAGTTCATTGTTCATTTATAAATACATGTACATGAATTATTATATCTCAAACTGAGCATGGTTGAAATGCAAATCTAGATCTGTTAATAATCGCAGCACAAAAGCGTAAATTTGACAAAATAAGATTAAAACAATTTCCTTCTAAAAATTTGAATAAATTTCAGCCAATAGATAATTAAAAAATGAAACTTTTTGTGTCTTAAATATTTTTTATATCCCGTCAATTTTCCGAGATATAGCAGATTGAACAAAAATCACATTATTTTGTAAAAAATATTTATTAGTAAAGAAATATACGACAAAATCCCGAAGAGGCAAATTAAAGCTATAGGGATTACCTTTTGATTACACGTTGTACATTTCTCTTGCAATCATTTTTAAACAAATGGGAGTGGATTGAAAAAGAAAAAAATAATACGAAAAAATGACTTTAGTAAATCGAGCATAGTTCGTACAGAAATGTATATATAGAAATGAAACCACCGCGAATGAGAAGCTGAAAGTCTCCTCTTTAATTCCCTTTTCTTATTTTTCCCTTACGTTAAGTTGGCGATCAGATATCAACATTTTAATTTAGCCAAAATTCCGCAAGGGTGAGCTCATACTTTTGAGCGGTACTGTGTAATAATAACATCACTGCAATAAATACAAACCGATTTACAAAAGTCGACGACTTGTAACAATATTAATTAAAACCTAATTCTAAAACATAAATTTTCAACGCGATAAACTGACTAGATAAACCATCACAGCACGTTGTCAATTAAAATTACGAAGACAGTGTACCTTTAAAAATCTAGGTAACGTTACAAACCACTTTTGCACTGGTCCTCTACCAAAGTTCGAGAGTTCCTAATCGAATATGGCACATTACGGTGTACAAACAAGGCAAATAGATCACTGCAATTAACCTTACCATTAATGATCTTAGAGACATAAGAGACGTCATTAAGATGATGCATCGACTGGATTTTATACTGGTTAAATTGCTTAGATCGATCTGAATAGTTATGTTCCATATAGGACTCAAGCAAAATAAATGCTTTCTTATAAAATGGTGACCAAATAGGAGAGCAATACATAAATATAATATTGATATATTTTTTATTTAATGTTGTCACTTTTGCCTGTGTTTCTTACATATAAGATCCATCTTATTACTCTAAGCATTAATAAAATAATACAATTTTCTCAATTTGATAGTATTATTTCATATTTATACGCCAAATTCAGAACAAATACAATAAAGTATGTATTAGTTTTATAAATTAGAATAGATAATATAGCCTTAAAAACGAATTTAAACTTCAAAATATATTTAATAACTATAAAGAACTACTAATTCTAAGAAGAAATTAATTTTATACGTACCGACATATATTGTTCTTTTCGCATTTCCACTCATGTTGGAAAATGTTTCAGAAGTGATTTTGTTTGTATGGTTTTATAAATGTTAAAAATTGTAAATACTACACCTAACCTAACTTCAAATTCAACTTAGGTTATGTTTATTTCTTCGCAGTTCGTACGCACTCGCCGCTACGCATGAATACTGCGCAAGCGTGGACTACTACCTGCTGCGCAGCGCACTTAAAATTTGCACAGATTTTTGCACAGGCATATCATATTATCACCAAATGATTATTTATCGGAGATAAAAATACTTGCGATAATACTTATGTCGCGAAGTTTTATCGCGACTTCTGTACATAAATTATAAGACTGCATTCATAACAAGTTTATTAAACTGGCTTGAGTGGAAGAGTGATAAACGTGATTATTAAATCATCGTTTTCTCAGGTATGTGAGAATACATGTGTGTAAACATCATTGATTTGACTTTGACATTTCATTGTATAATGACAGATTTTTTTTATTTACCGTATACACTTTATGTGAAAAAAAAGTTAAAATATCTGTCAACGATAGAATCATTGCAAATGGGTGTACGTATATTTTATGTTTATCATGTACCTGTCGACAGTAGCATTTACTGTACGTTGATATGCATAAAATGAACCATTATCTATCTCAACATTGATATATTGGTTTATACTTCGTTATATGTAATAAATACGCACCTAGATAACATAACGGCAGCTATGACCGCATTTACCTGTAAAATAAACTGGCAAATTGCTAAAAGTGTGTAGATTTTTAACAAAACGTTGACAGTTAAAAGAAAGTTCTGACGTTTTACTATCTGGGCATATGGCAACTGAGAAAGATTATACAAATCTTGTAACGTAATGTAAGATTCTTTAGAGACTTTAGTTCATTTAACTTTTAATTTATTTGCACGAGTTTGAATTGAGAAACAATTAATTTGCACTAATATTTTTGTTTTTTATTTTAATAGTTAATTAAAGTTTTATTTGTAATAAATGTGATGCTTCTTTATGTTAGAAATAACAAAAATGATTACAAATCTAATTTAGATTTAGATGTTCTAAATGATTAACTTTTAGAATACATAAATTTTAAATTAAAACATATGTTCCAGCTTTAGATATAAATTTGACAATAAAAAATATTTAACAACTTCAATTATTTAAGTTGTTGATCGCAGTGTTTAATATCAAGCCTATATTGGATAAACGAGTAGAAAATTAGAAAATAGAGTAAAAGAACATAAAAGAAACATTTATAGAGACGAAAAACACAGCCCAGCAAACGAAAATTCATTGAAATTCATTGAGTGATTTTGAATGAACCTGAAAAGATTTGAATTGGTTTTCTTAATCATTAAATATCAATAGAAATCTATTCAACAGAGCTGTAACCAATGATTTTCTATTGTTTTAAAATCATCGATTTCAGTATATGCTTATTATATTATTGAAATTCATTGAATTTCATTGGCTTTCGTATTTTTTAATCATTTTGTATTAATGAAAGGTTGTACATTTTATATATTAATTTTACTAATTATTTACTATTATATTGTGGTACATCTTGTCACATAAGAAGGAAATATTATTGGTAACACTTAAATTATAGTAATTTTCTAGTACTATGGTGTTTTTCAAGGTATCAACCTGGCATAATACCTCAAACAGTTGGAATAATTCATATTTATTAATTTAAATCTTCTAGAGTAGATTAGACTATATTTAAAGGGATACCATTAAGTAGTAATCAAAGCTAAAAAAATGTAAATTAAAAAGTTCTGACTTTTTCTTTTTAATTCGGGCTTCATAAAGGCAATTCTAGCCATTGTTTACTATCTTCTAAAAAGAATTAAAAACGGATCATGAGAATTGATTAAAGAATAAGCTTTACCAATTTTAAATGACTTTTTTTCAAAATTTCAATTTTTCGAATTTTTCAAAAATAAAAAATGTTGACAATACATTCTGAAAAAATTCGTGGGTATTCTTCGACTTATTCTAGAACATAATTGTTCTTATAACATTTTCTTTAAAGTCCATAGTTTTCAGGACAAAAAATGGCTTAATTTTGAAAAGGAATTTATAAATGCAGTGGCCATTTTGAATCTTATGTCGAAAATTTCAAATATATACCTGTATATCTTTTAAGTACAACTATCGAGTGCACCCTTGCAATATACTTTAGCTCATTCAAACTAAGATATTGTATCGAAAACTCGATATTTGTAAAAAATGTGGCCGAAAAAATCATGTTTTTCTACTATATATGTCAAAATTATATATAAATTTCATTTTTACAAAATTTTCTTACTACCATTCGAAAGAGCGGTCTTGAACATGGTAGAATCTCATAGTTTTAATTTTTTTCCAAATTTATTTCATATTGAAAATAAGCGTTGAAGTTACAGTAAACTTTATGTGCATTTGGGCATTAACCCATTAACGTCAAGAAGGACACTTTTTTCACTTAAATTTCAATAAAAAATTTCATATGAAAATCCAAGTTAAAATAAATTGAAAGGTACATGTCTCACTATTTTCGAGGTCGATCTTTTCAGTGCTGTTGTAAAAATTGAGCTATCTTAGTTAGAAAATTAAATATGGCGATTTAAATGTCAAAATAACGCGAAAAATCGAGTGTTCTTTTTTATAAAACATTTTTTTCTCATTGAAAGAATATTTGTCGTCAGAAAATTTCTTCATTAAACGTGGACCCAATAGTTATAGTATTAAGATAAATTTTTTAAATATTTAAAAACTAACATGGTGATCACAAAATGGCGACTCAAATGACAAATTTCTAATTAAAACTTAACAATAGATTTTCTTGAAAACTATAGACTTCAGAAAAAAATTTCTAAGAATAAATACATTTTAGAATGAGTCAAAAAATCCTCTCAAATTTTTTCAGAATGTATTGTTAAAATTTTTTATTTTTAGAATATTCGAAAAATCGAAATTTTTAAAAAAGTCGTCCAAAAAATCTGAAAGAATTTGAGTGTATTCTTTGACCAATTCGAAGACATTTTTGTTCTAAGGAAATTTTTTCTAAAGTCTACAGTTTTCAAGAAAAAAAATTATTAAACTTTTCTAGATTCCAAGACTAGTAATTTTTTTTTTTTGAAAACTGTAGACTTTAAAAAAATTTCCTTAGAACAAAAATGTCTTCGAATATACTCTGAAATTTTTTCAGATTTTTTGGACTTTTTTAAAAATTTCGATTTTTCGAATTTTCGAAAAATAAAAAATTTTAACAATATATTTTGAAAAAATTTGAGAGGGTTTTTTGACTCATTCTAAAACGTATTTATTCTTAGAAAATTTTTTTTGAAGTCCATAGTTTTCAAGAAAAACAACTGTTAAGTTTTAATTAAAAATTTGTCATTGGAGTCGCCATTTTGTGATCACCATGTTAGTTTTTAAATATTTATCTTGATACTGTAACTGTTGGGTCCACGTTTAGTGAAGAAATTTTCTCAAGACAAATATTCTTTCGATGAGAAAAAAATGTTTTATAAAAAAGAACACTGGATTTTTCCCGTTATTTTGACATTTAAATCGCCATATTTAATTATCTAATTAAGATAGCTCAATTTTGACAACAGCATTGAAAAGAGCAACCTCGAAAATAGCAAGACATGTACCTTTCAATTTATTTGAACTTGGATTTTCATATGAAATTCTTTATTGAAATTGAAGCGAAAAAAGTGTCCTACTTGACGTTAATGGGTTAATTGGTTAAACCTATCTATAAATTTTTAATTATGATTAAATTTGTTTAAATATAAATTTAATAAGAAAACCAAAAATATTATGTTACAGAAAATTTAAAGATGTTGGCAAATATACCATCCATACATCACTCATTGTCAAATTCGTTAAGAACCTTTGGTCGATCCTTCTCAAATATGAAAAATTTGGCATTTATAAACGGCCAGTGGATTAGTGCATCCAGTGGTAAAACCTTTAAAGTATGTAATCCAGTGGACGGTTCTTCGATTGCTGATGTCCCAGATATGGATAAATCTGATACCGTCAAAGCGGTAGATGCAGCATCGAAAGCTTTTGAAACTTTTCGTAAAACAACTGCAAAAGAACGCAGCGATATGTTACGTGCCTGGTACAACCTTATGGTTAAGCATTCGGAAGAATTAGCAGAAATTTTAACTAAAGAAAATGGAAAATCCCTAGATGAATCCCGTGGAGAAATCAGGTATGGCAATTCTTTCATCGAATGGTTTTCGGAAGAAGCCAGGCGTGTTAACGGAGAAGTTTTACAAGCACCAGCAAATAATCGTGAACTTTTACTTTTAAAACAACCTGTTGGAGTGGCTGCTCTGATAACGCCATGGAACTTCCCTCATGCAATGATAACAAGAAAAGCTGGAGCTGCTTTAGCAGCAGGCTGCACTTGCGTTATTAAACCGTCGGAAGACACTCCTCTAACAGCGTTAGCGTTGGCTCATTTAGCCGAAGAGGCAGGTTTTCCAGCTGGTACTATAAATGTAGTGACCACTGGTGTAGAAAACTCTGTTGGTGTAGGCCAGGAACTTTGCAGCAATCCAAAAGTTAGAGTAATTTCTTTTACTGGTTCCACAGCAGTCGGTAAAATTCTATACCAACAATGTGCACCGACGCTCAAGCGTCTTTCTCTTGAATTGGGTGGCAATGCACCATACATTGTTTTCGATTCCGCTGACACTGACATAGCAGTTAACGGAGCTATGGCCTCCAAATTTCGCAATACTGGACAGACTTGTGTTTCCGCAAACAGATTCTTTGTTCAGGAAAAAGTATTCGATGAATTTATTGCTAAATTTTTAGGAAAAATTAAAACTGACATAAAACTTGGTGATGGATCAAAAAAAGGAATTACTCATGGTCCATTAACAAAAGAAAGTCAACTAAGAAGTGTTTGTGAGCTTGTTGACGATGCAAAAGCAAAAGGTGCCAAAATTCATTGCGGAGGAAAACCTCTTCCAGAACTCGGACCGCTGTTCTACGAGCCAACATTAATTACAGGAGTCACGGATGATATGAAAATATACGGAAAAGAAATTTTTGGACCAGTTGCTGTGATTCATAAATTTAAAAATGAGGAAGATGCACTCAAGAAAGCTAATAGCACCACAGTCGGACTAGCTGGTTACTTTTTCTCTCGTGATGTATCACAAATATTTCGAGTTGCCAGGAATTTGGAAGTAGGCATGATTGGTGTGAACGAAGGTTTGATATCATGCGCGGAAGCTGCATTTGGAGGAATAAAAGAATCTGGATTTGGAAGGGAAGGTTCGTCGCACGGTATCGATGACTTCATCGACATGAAATACATTTGTATCGGAAATGTAAAGCACTGAATAACGACAAACCATTCCATTTGTATCTCAAAATGTAAGAACCATTTTCAGTTTGATGTTACGTTTTTCTTAGTATTTTAAGAATCTAAGTCGCACTTGTTGAACATATCATTTATTTTGTATAGAAAAGATTATCTAGGTATTTTTATAACAATAAAAATTTATTTTTACTACTCGCGCATTTTGTAATATACAATGGTATCTATGCAGTGTCTTTGTAATTATCAAGAAACATATATCACGTTTCAATCAACCAATATTACAAACTAATATTAACATAATGAATCAGATAAATGTCACAAATTTGTCTTTAATATAGCTGTATGATCAATAATGCAAGTTATTGTACCTTCGGCAGCAAAGAGCCTGTTCCTTTTAGGTCAATTACACTCTAATTGGAGCAGTGAAATATAGCATTTTGCTAAATGTGCAGACAATATAAAACAATTAATCTGTTCTTTTGTTTAATGCATAGAATGTGTATGTTAATAAAAATAAAAATGGATGCAAATGGATTCAAAAAGAATTTCAATCTTTATTGAATCACATTTTCTCCATTTTATCTTTATAAAAGATAACCACCATTTTCAATTAACCTAGTCGAGTTTATAAAGCCGCACATAGGGTAAACTACGTTTAACCTAAGCATCAAAAACTTAGCATTTGTAAGACAATTTAATCGATGACGAACTGTTTAAAATTTAAAAAAAGAATGTTTCATGGTCAGTTTTGACAAAAATAATTAATCTTTGTAATACTGCACATTTCATTAATTTGTATTAAACTGAGGTGATTTGAGAAAATTAACACTTAAAAAGTATGTTAATATTGTGATGCTTGTACACAATAAGTCTTCCAAATACAGTCTTCCAAGGTGTTAGATCTAACTGTACAGCATCGAATCCACTCGAAAAGGCGATTTGAAAGGTTTTTGCGCAATTTACCAGATAATTAATTAGAAATAGATTATTGTATTCGTGAATTACGATAGTAAATACATGTACAACGAGAACGCTTATCATACACTTGTTCTTGATTTTGGCGCGATAACAGCGTCAACAGTCTGTGAGTCCGTGCTTTCTTATATACCTTTCCCTAGCTTCAGCTATCATTTTTGCTTTCCTTTCCTGAAATGACATTCCGATGGAACTAGACATTTTTTCTTGGGACGTACTGGCTGTCTGTTTGTTCAATGAAGTTCCTGATGTAGCTGCTACCGCAGCAGGTTCGGGCGAGTAAGTAACTATACCGTCAAGGATGTTGGTGATTGTCACATCAACATTTCTTGTTTTTACTGAAAATGTAAGTATACTCATTAGATTTATTTCAAGAAAATTATTACTTAATTTTAACAATTCATATTCATTTTGACTCATTTTTTATTTTAAAATATTAGTTATTTTAAATGAATGTTAGTTACTTTGCATATCAATTACTATAGATAATTAAAACTATTTTTCATACTTTGACTAACATCTACAATAGAGTATCCGTTAAACAATTCAAGTAAAATTTTCAATAATTTTAATTTCTGATTCAAGAATAAACTCGTATTTTTAATACTTTCAAATAATTTTTCATTACTTAAATCTTGTCAATACTCCTGTATCGTGAATAATTTTTAGAGCATTTGTAGTACATATTCACAAGTATTTACACTAGGTGCAGTCTATTATAAGCCCAGTAAAATACGAAAATTTTGAAGTAATAATTCGGCTTAAATATCATAACTAATTAAATTTTTGAAGTAAAAATCTGTTTTTTTATTTGTGTCTCCAATATAACCTTATATCGTTAGACAAGGGATTAAGTAAGAATTTTAATAATAATTTTAACTGTAAATATTAATTTTAACAATTTACTAATGTCTTTTTATTTTTCCTAATCCATGTCTGCTGCATATTGTCAATTTTTCCTTATTATTAAATTTCACCAATGTATATCTTATCACATATCACTTGTTAAAAATAAGTTATATCTCTGTCAGTATAAATCGTACGGAAATGTTTTAAAAAAGAAATTGTTCGTCATTAAATCCTCTACAATTTTTATTTGTAGTGTTTTACAATATGTGAAATTGTTTTGTCTCAAAACAAGCGAAATTTAAAAAAATATATATCAGGCCTCCTATTAATCGTAGAGACACAAATAAAAAAAAAATGTGTTTTTTAGTGTTTTTGTTTTTAGTAAAATTGTTATTTTCTGAGTTATTTTCGACAAAATCATTTCTTTGCCACATTTTCTCCTCTTAGTTCTCTTAAAGAGGGTGTAGGTGAGGGCTTTTGAACATTTCAAAAGGAGTATAAATTAAACAAAACACCATTATTTCCAAATCGTTACGTTTTTTCCTATTTTGCTGGCGACATACTTGCCACCAATCATTTTAAATAATTCTAGGCCAAGAAATAATATCCTGAAGTTTTAAGAATGATTCAATTTTCATTACTTTTTAATAATTTTTCGTTTACTGAAAAACAGACAATTCAGATTCTGAACATTTGACGCGGATGGCCACAGCCATATCTCTTCCTGTAGTATATTAGCATTTTTCAGTAAAGAAAACTTATACAACATAACCGAGTGAAAATTCTAGTGTTTGTTTTATAATTTAAATACTACAATTGTTATTATCGGCAATTAATCGATCATAATAATCCCAGCAATTTCTAAAATTTCAATTCTATTAGTTGATCTTCGCAAATACTTCCTTGTTGTCATTCATTCTAAATCTTATTAAAAACGAGTAGCTTGTTTTTTAATGTTTCTCAATGATTTAGGGCAAAATTATACAAAGCCATACTTCACAATTCTGAACGAAGCATTGAATGAAACAAAATCCAAAATAACAAACGGATCGAAATTGAAAGTTTCGAGTATAAAAAATTAAAGACAAATAGAACATTTTAAGCTGAACAATGATTACATTTAACGTTTTTTTATTTTAGTTTCATATTCAGAAAGAAATAAATTTTATAAGGCATTGGACTCGAGAAATTAATGCTTCGAAATTGATATATATCAATGATAAATTTTGGCACTTGAGTAGGATACTCAGGATAAGTGTCCAAAAACAATGTTATCTATAAAATGTTTTAATTTAATTTTAATCTAAAGTTATTCGTCAATAAAAGTTTCGCTTTTATCAGTCCAAATTTTCCTTACGTTATTTAAAATTACATTAAGTGTTTGCGTCAAAGCGATGTAAATATAGGGTTTTGTAGATGAAGAATCGAAGAAGTTTTTAGCAGAAACATTACTTCAGAATCAGAATTGAAAATTAATTTAGAAAAAATTAAAATACATGCAATTTAATAAACGAATGCAAATTATGATTATATTTATATTTAAAATCAATGAATATAAACAAAAAACTAGAGTTCATTTGAATGGAAAAATAGTTTTTGAATTATCCGTGGTATACAAGTCTTATGGATGCCAAATTGGATAACAACATTATTTGTGAATGCATATGAATCAAAACGCAAAAAATATGAAAAACATAAAATAAAAAAAAAATATCAATTAATTCTAAACATATGAACACAGGTAAATATACATTTGAGTACATTTTTGTAGAACGAAAAGGAATTTATATGCATTTAAAATTTTCAATGCCTTGGAATCCATTTTCAATTACTACAACATTAAAAAAATTTCGAAACTAGATAAATAATTCGTTAACAATATATTTATTTAAATCGTAATAAGAAATCTTAATACGAGTATTAATATTCTTTGGAGTATTCCTTTACTCAATAAGAAAAACTTTTGATAGTTGGTAAATTTCTAATATTAACAGGCAAAGAGTTCCATGCTCTTATAGTTCTAGGTATGGCCGAAAAGAACATATAATTTTGAGACATATTGAATTCATTAATAGACCCAATGTTTCTAAGATCAGGACTGAGCAAGCATGGCGAAAACAAATTACTTAACTCTCTACAACGAAACCAACTGTTAACAACTCTAAATCCTAATTTTTGGTCCAGGTTTAAATGTATTAATTTAATTAGGGAACTCAAACGATGTAGTGTGACTAGAGTAATCATGATCTATGGCACTTATAGGAGAGCCTGCTTTTTTGCATAGTAGACTTATAAACCGATTCTAAAACCTGAATATCTTGATTCACATATGGAGATCACATCGAAGAGCCGTATAGGATATTTGGAAGAACGATAGTTTTGTATAAATATTTTAAAGTTCCTATATCTGTGAAGCCTATTGTGGAACGCTTTAAGAACCCCAGAGTAGAATAAGCTTTAGATGCACTCAATCGCAGATGGTCATAAAAACTCAAGGATCTATCAAATACGATACCCAAGTCTCTGATTGTTGAGCTTGATTCCGGTACTTGATTATTCAGATTATACTCAAAAAGCACCCATTTACAACCTCTATAAAAGTAATTTATTAATATTTAGCTACAGTTTATTTAATGATGACCATGTTTCTAGACAATTCAAATCTGTTTGCAATCTAAGTACATCGAGATGGAACCCCACATACATGCCACTTTACATCATCTGCGAACTTGAACTTATATTCTTTTTTTTTTCATTTGGGATGCAGCTGGTTGTTGCTAAAATAGTTTATCAAATTTTAAATTTGCAAAATCATTTTTATTTGTCTTATTTTCTGTAATATTGGCAATGGTGAAACAAAAGCGTTTATAGGTAGGCAACAATAGGATTGGATTCAGTTTTAATTATCGAGAGAATTTAAAGAAGTCAAGTCTCGATAATTAAAAGAAGTCAAGTAAAGTTAATATTCTTTTTGTAAATATATCAGTTTATGCCTATTGTAAGCAAAATAACTCGAAATGGATTAAAAGCTGTAATAATAAAACCAAAAAGAATGTATGGGTCATTCCATGTAAGATTTACAACTCAATTTTTATTCTTCAATAGTATATTTTTTTTCTTATTCTAGACACAAAAATAAAATATACATGTTTTTTTATTTTAATATGAAATTTGAAATTTTTGAGTTATGATTTTTCAAAGTTTCGAATGAAAGAGAAAAGTACTTTTTCCAATGCCTGTAACTCGAAAACTGTTAATTGTACAAAAAAAATATCAGAGGGATAAAAGTTTGCTATTTACATAAACTTTACATACAATTAGCAAAAAATAAGAAAATTTGTTTTTTAACCTAAGAATTTGTGAAATTTTATGCAAAGTCGATTATTTTCAAAAAGGTGTGTTTGCTTTTCATCCATTTTTGGTGAAAGAAACCGTACAGAGTTTGTCGAGATATGAATAATTATTTATAGGTAGTCATGCACGCTTTGACTGTACAAATATGTATTCCTTATTATTATTATTAGGTACGCAGAAATTGCATTGTGTTGAACCACTCAAGAATCTACAACTTAAAGTCACATATTCTTCATGTGAAAAGTATCAAATGGTAAGTTTACTAAAAACAGAACGTAAATGTGCATTAAAAAGAAAACTTAATTAATAGAATGTTTTTGTAATAGAAAACTAAACAAAAATGTTTAAATATTGTACAAATATTATGTTTTCTCATTATAAAACTATAATTGTCACATTTTGCAATAAAAGTCATGAGAAACCAAGCGATTCACAGTGCTCTGGAGTAGATTTAAATGAATCTTCGGTGTTACTCCAATTTTTAAGTAGTTTTGGTTTCTAGATGGTATAAGGAATAGCATGAGCAGAATTCAGGAACATGATAGAATATGGCATGAATTTTCGGTGTAATTGGAATTCCAAGGGCTTCATAACGTTTTTTAAAAAAATTAATGAACATTGGAAGATCTAATTTGACCAAAAAGCATGCATCGACAACTTTTTTTAATTTTCTGAACGTATCAACATATTTCATGCAAGTAATACATTTCATGCTATCCAATAAATCTATTTTATTTAGCAATGCTTTGCACGGATTTCCTGCAAATGTTGGAGAACCATATGTTTCTTAGTAAGAACATTTCTTACTTTATTTTTTGGCAAATTTGATTTTCCTAAATCTTTTAATATTGAACAGAGATAACACAGACAGGTTTCACCACTTGTCATAGAACGAGTTCTTTCTTTAATTGACGTGAATGTATTGAAATCGGGAAAATTGAAATTAGTTTTATTATTTATTGATCTATTTAAAGATGCAGGAAAGACAGGAAATCTTTCATCGGAGAAGTCGAATTCTTTCAGAAGTTTCTTTAACTTCAATAGAATTTTTCCGTCAATTACCAGCATTCTGTTATTCTTCTTTAAACACAGCAAACATATTTTAAACCGATTATCGCTATGGTTTCCAGATTTTTTATAATTTGGTAAAAACATGTTAAATAAACTCTTAACTTAATTATCTCGACTTAATTATACATATGTAGAACTAATTGAAAGCAAAATAACTGTATTAAATACTGATTGTCAATACACTGACTATAAATACAACCTAGTATATTATAAACATTCTTTATTTCACAAACCCAACTTGCATGTGAAATAAATTCACAGATGTGTTTTGCTATTATTATGTAAACAGAAGTAATATATTAAGTAATTGGTATTGTTTTCAGTTCCCTACATAATGATTAATGTTTATTTATTCAGATAAATGTATATTTTCAGCAAAATAAATACGGTTGAAAGGATAAAATATTTTTTAATTTATAAAAATTTTAAAGAGTTATTTTTGGTGCTAAAAAGAAAAGCGCCTAGTATTTTTTTACTTTTTGGTCTCATGCTATTCCTTATACCATCTAGAAACCAAAACTACTTAAAAATTGGAGTAACACAAAACTTTCATTTAAATCTACTCCAGAGCACCGTGGATTATCAGTTTCAACACATCCCATGAGAAAAGTTCACTCGGACGGTAGGAATACATATTTGTGCGGTCAAAGCGTGCATGACTACCTATAAATAATTATTCATATCTCGACAAACTCTGAACAGTCCACTCTAAAATTTTCACAGTATCTTCCGAGGACTTAAATATATATTTTCACCAAAAATGGATGAAAAAAAACACACCTTTTTGAAAATAACCGATTTTTTGCATAAAATTTCACAAATTTTTAGGTTAAAAACAAATTTTCTTATTTTTTGCTAATTATATGCAAAGTTTAAGTAAATAGCAAACTTTTATCCCTCTAATATTTTTTTTGTACAATTAACGGTTTTCGAGTTGCAGGCATTGGAAAAAAATATTTTTCTCTTTCATTCGAAACTTTGAAAAATCATAACTCGAAAATTTCAAATATCACATTAAAATAAAAAAACACGTATATTTTATTTTTGTATCTAGAATAAGAAAAAAAAATATACTATTGAAAAAAAAATTGAGTTGTAAATCTTACGTGGAATAACCAATATATATTTTTAAATTCCTAAAATATTTTACTCCTTTGATGTTTGCAGACATTAGTTGTAACATTAGTTACCATTGTATATAGAATTATTTTTCCTATATTTGGGTTTCTAAAAAAATAAAATCTCTTGGCGATAGTGGTCTTTCATTGTTATACATACAGTTCTTTTTTTACTGTGCTTCTAGTACATTTTGCGGGTTGAATGACTTGATAGTTTTTGGTAGAATGTAAGTGACTAGTTGCAATTAGGAAATACATTTTCTTAAATCTAACAGATTTGTGAATTTGTACAGTTCCTCTGTTGGAAATAGATTAAAAAAAGTCGATTTTTATTGAACATAACTTTAATAATTCTTTTATGGATAGTTCCAAATATTTCAAAGTAAGTGTTTTTAGCTATTCCCCATACTAATAATCCGTATCGTAAAACTGATATTATTAATGCTTGATAAATCGTAATGAGTCGTGCAATCGTGAAATAGTTTCTAATTTTTTTAAATATATATGATGAGCGTCGCATTGTATTTGCTATTCAATTAACGCGATGGTTCCAACACGAATGACTGTAAATCCCAAGATATTTAACGTTTTCTACTCTCTTTATAATTATTTCCTTGTTTTTTTTTATAACATTCGAAAGGTAAGAAGTTTATGTTAGTGATGTTAGAAGTTAATTTATTTGCTCTAAACCACAATATTATTTTGCGAAGTTTAATAGACATTAATTTTCAGATTCGCATAATAGTTTAATATAGGTTATCGCTACTTCCATGGCATTTTTTTTTTATTAACAACCTACATGCACATTTAATTCAAGCTTATACAAGGAAAGAAATTTTAAGTAAATGCCACTGCTCAGGGAAGTAACAGCTACCGCACGATTTCTGACGAATTTCAAATGGCGGTTAAAATTCGAAATCGTTAAAAAGAACATTTTTATGAACAGATACAATTTTATTACACCTTTTTGAATAGTTATTCATAATTTTCCGACTATGTAGTTATTAATAATTAATTTTAATGATCTATAAACGTTGTTAAAACGGAGAAACTTGTTACTTTTGTCATTCTAAAGCTTCCGTATCGAAAACAGTGCAAGATACACTAAAAATGCACTGAAACTTTTTTGTAGAGCACAAAATTTTCTACAAAAAAGTCAGCGAGGGCCCCAGGCTAAAGTTAATAGCTTAACCACGAGCATCGATGGAACATGCCTTATATTTTACAAAAATTCTAAAATATTCATAATTAACTTGTAAAACAAAATTCCAGCATTATTCATAGATAATCTATTAACTTTAGACTAGGGCTCGCGCTGACTTTTTTTTATGGAATTTTGTGCTCTATAAAAAAGGTTGAGTGCATTTTTAGTGTATCTTGCACTGCTTTCAATACGGAAGCTTTAGAATGAAAAAAGTACCAAGTTTTTCTGTTTCAACAACGTTTATAGATCATTACAAATAATTATTAATAACTATATCGTCTAGAAATTATGAATAATTATTCTCAAAGGTGCACTCAAATTGGATCTGTTTATAAAAATTTTCTTTGTAACGAATTCGAATCTTTACTTGCATTTCAAATTCGTCAGAATCTGTGCAGTAACTACTACTTCCCAAAATGCTGTCGCGTTGACTTACAATTTCTTTGCGTGTAAGATTTAGAAAATATTCTATGGAAATGCCTACTATATGACAAGTGAACAAACATATCATTAAAACTTACAATTTAGAAATTTCAGCATTTTTAATTAATCTACTACTACTTTAATAATTCATTGCATTAAAGTAACTAGTAACAGTAATTTAAATAAGTTTAATAATAAAATAATTCAGTGTCGATCAATATGTATATAAAATGTAGTGTACTTACATAGATCTCTAAGTATTACGTTGGGTGGAACCAGTGGAAGCACCTCGCTGACTTGCCTTGCCATTCGCTGCATTTCGATACTTGCCACAATCTGTGAACTTGTCGAAGCTCCTCTCTGCGAATTTCTATTATGAACTTTTTCCATAACATATCGCTTTTCGAATTCCGTTTTGTCTGATACAGTGTGCGTGCTTGTTTTGAGCTTTAATGTATCAGCTATCTCTTTCTCTACCTCTCTTACGAGGACTTCATGTTCAGGATTCGTTCTTACTTTTAGAAACTTTACAGTAAAGATAGTGCAAGGTACGAACATAAACCACAGAACGTCTGTCCACCATGTGGATGCGATTGAAGTAAGACGAACATCAACAACTTCAGGTCTTCGAGCTTCGAGCACAACAGGCTGTACAGACGACTCTATGCTAAAAGGCCATGAATTGAACTTTAATAACGCTACACGACTATTAGTAGCACCGAATTCTGGTTGCAGAGCTACGCTGCTCTTCGATTCGGACAAAAGTTTCTTTATGTCTGCTACTAACGCATCTTTGCTCGTCATATCCATTTTATAAAGGCCAAGGGCATAGCTTAACGAGTTTGGCAAATTCCATAAACTAGGTGTTACCGTATTCGTAGCTGTACACAAAACAAAATGATCCAAGGCAGATACATTATTAGCAACAATTATTCTCGTTCTTTCATCCCGCTTTTCACTACTGGGACTAACTCGAACAACGATGCCAAATGTCAGCGCTAGACCCCAATTCAAGAAGGTATGCAATGTTTCGCAGTCTGGCGCTATCGAGGCGAGTAGCCACAATTGAAGACAAATCAGGAACCGCAGTAAAACTAGCAGCAAGCCAATAGGTGTATATATTAACAAAGAGAGAAGTTTCCATCCACTGGGAAATCTGAAAAATTAAAAAAAAAAAGTTAAAAGTAGATACATGAAATGGCATTTATTTTGTGGGCATAATTTCTTTTTAACCTTCAAGTCTACTTTTCTATTTGGCAGAATAAGAATTGACCTACGTCATCACTCACCTGCTCTCGTCGAACAAATCCTTAAGATAAATTTGTGACATTTCTCACAACAAACATCTGTTACAATAGATCAATTACTTTTCGATGTTTTTTTAGCGAATCATTAAATTTTCTGAAACAGATTTTTGTACTGTAATGTTAACAGTGTGTCTGACGTATTCGTTGATGACTAATGTAAAAACACGATTCTTTCACAATCGTCGACGCTGTGTTCGAGCAGTTCGAGACGGTCGTCGGTACACGATTGTGCACGATCTTCCATCTCATCTGAATCAGCTGTTCGCTGGCGCGTCGATCATCCGCAACACTGTTACTAGGGATTTTAGTTCATTATTGTTGCATCTTTCGAACATTGTGGAAAATTGAATTATGTATACATTATTAGGAAGCAAACTCTCCACAAAAATTATCACTGTTTTTACCTTTTAATGAGTTCGTAACCTTATAATTATTCAAATTAATTTATATGTGACACTAAAAAATACTATAGAACAGTAGCTCTTCGATGGTTCAATGTACAGTAGGACCTCTCTTATTCTAATTAGTAAAGTTTTTCAAGATTGCGCCGACCTCTCTTATTCTAATTTTCCCCTTACCCCCACTTACTTTGCTTGCGAGCTTGTAATTCGTGGACAATATTTTTCATTTACTTTTCGCGTGATAGTGGGAGAAGACTTGTGGGGGAACGATTAGAATAAGAGAGGCTGGACAATTATAATAAGAAAGGCAATTAGAATAAGAGAGGTTCGAATAAGAGAGGTCCTACTGTACTGAAGACCGAGGTTCGAGTCTCGGTCGAAGCATTTTTTATTTTTGTAATTTATTATATAATTTATCCCTTCATGCACGTTTAAGGGGCCTCTAAAGTTCTCGTCCAATAAGGTAAGAATTTTCACTAAAAACCATAAATAAAAAATTACTGTATCGATTTTTCAAAATTCGGGCTGTGTAAGGGCATTTTTATTTACAGTGGTTCCCGTCCTAACGCATATGTTTCGTTCCATCAAAAATGGCCGCCCCGTCAAACACATATCCTCCCTTAACTCCCACTACGGCAAAAGTCTATTTATGCATTTATCACACTGAGCATGCGCGTAGATGTCTCACTAGCAACGCTAGCAATTAAGAATTGTGTTGTGGGGAGAGGAACAAAGGGGAATCTATGCATTTAGACGGGAAAGAAATATGCGTTTGGAAGGGAATATGCGTTAGGAGAGGATGCGTTAGGAGAGGATGCGTTACGACGGGGACCACTGTACTATAGACGGTATCCTATAAAATGCCAAGGAAATTAATTGAGAATTGACTGACAATTTTCGGAAATAAACGAAAATCACTTATTTCTGAAAATTCTCGGTCAGTTCTCCATTAGTCCCCCCTTAAGTTATCTTCCCTTAAGTCATATACCCTCCTAACGCATATATTTCACTTCCTCTAAGACATATTTTTCCCCTCAGGGATTCTCCCACCATTTGCTGGTTAGGTTCGCGCTGTACCATTGTACAGTAGGACCTCTCTTATTCTAATTAGTAAAGTTTTTCAAGATGGCGCCGACCTCTCTTATTCTAATTTTCCCTTACCCCCACTTACTTTGCTTGCGAGCTTATGATTCGTGGACAATATTTTTCATTGACTTTTCGCGTGATCGTGGGAGAAGACTTGTGGGGGAACGATTAGAATAAGAGAGGCTGGACCATTAGAATAAGAGAGGTTCGAATAAGAGAGGTCCTACTGTACGTGTGTGTGTGTGTGTGTGTGTGTGTGAACAAGTGAAAATTCAAGAGGGAGGTGAGGGGAAATATCAGTAGGGAAGGCGCCGCCATCTTGTTTGCCTCAAGCATATGACTTAAGAAGGGGACTTCTGTAATTTCTTTGGGATATTCAAGGATACCGTTTATGTAATTAGAATTGTCCTTACAGAGCCCGAATTTTGAAAAATCAATTCGGTCATTTTTTTATTTACGGTTTTTAGTGAAAATTCCGACCTTATCAGTTGAGCACTTTAGAACCGCCTTAAGGGGTCCACCGGTAAAGTAGGAAATTTCACTAAAAAAACATAAATTAAAAATGATTGAATAACATTTTTTAAATTCGGGCATTGTAAGGGCAATTCTAAGCATTAAGCAGTTTACTAGAAAATTCTCGGTTAGTTCTCAATTAATTTCTTTGGTATTTTTTAGGAAACTGCCTATAGTAATTGAAATTGCCCTTACAGAGACCGAATTTTGAAAAATCGATTGAGCCATTTATTATTTACAATTATTGGAAATGAGTAAAAATCCCCTGTTTCCAATAGTTCTCATTTCCAATTACGTTCATTGGCCTTTTGTAAGGGGCCGTATGTAGTAATTCAAATTACCCTTACAGAGCACGAATTTGGAAAAGTTATTTGGGACATTTTTAATTTATGTTTTTTACCGTAAATCTCTACTTTATAACCCGCTTAAGGAGGTTGCAAAGTGTTCCGCCGATAAAGTTGGCATTTTGACCAAAAAACCCGTAACTAAAAAATGACTGCAACGATTTTTGAAAATTCAGTCCTTGTATGGGTGATTCTAATTACTGTAGACGGTATCTTCGAAAACACCAAGTTTCAAGTGAGTAGTCCTTGTCCAAATTCACGTTACTTCTATAACTCCACCAAGTCACGTTTTCCTCCTCCAACGCTACAAGTTGGCCTTCGCGCATGTGCGTGCCCTGCATTTTGTTTTTCTCTCTCTCACCCTAGCAACCTACAGTGGGGAGTGGAACGGAGGCGAAATTGTGAATTTGGACACGTAATATTCGTGAATTAGGACGAGATGAATTAGGACAGGGACTACTGTAAGTTAATTGAGAACTTACCGAGAATTTTAGGAAATTACTGATTTTTATTACTTAAAGGTAAAATATTAGAAATTATCTAGGTGAAAGGTCCAATTTAAACCCCTTTGTTGTGTGGGCCTTTAAAGAATGTTAAAGAAATGAATTAAGAACAGACCGAGAATCATTAAAAATAAGTAAAAATCACCTGTTTCCAAAAATTATCGGTCCACTTTCAATTAATTTTGGAGGTCGTACATAGTAATTAGAAAAACATCTTTGCAGAGTCGGAATTTTAATAAATTGATTTAGACATTTTTAGTTTACGGTTCTTAGTATAGATTCTGATAACTTATCGGCATACCACTTTAAAGCCCCTTGCCTAAAATAACAGTAACGAAGATATGGGTTTCCAAGTATATCGAAACGTTAAATATCCACTTTTAATTAATTTACGAAAATTGGAATATGTTATGTAGAAAGGTGCTAAAATTTCACAATATATTCCATAAAAAATATCAATATCTCTTGGTGCAGATTCAAAGTGATTTATATTAAATGATAATATACATACACATGGAAGTAGATTAAAAAGTGAGTTTGCAGGCATTCGTTGCTGAATAATAATAACTAATACTTTTCAATTGTTTTTGTTTGAAAAATAATTTTGTATATATTGGTTATATTATGTATGACATGATCTAACACATAATTTATGTATGTATGTTTATTGTGATCACTTCACTTTTGTGATTACAAATATTGACTTTCATCCTTTACACCTTTATTAATTTCATTTACGCTTTACAATTTTCATTCATTATCCAGTCTACTTCTATTATTTGTTCTTCGCATTCATTCATTCCTTCTTTTCTCCTATTCATCTCTCTCTCAGTTGTTCACTTACTACCGCACTCTTACTTGCTGTCTTTCTCCCTTCCACACCTTACCTTTATTTTCCATGTCCTCACTCTTTCACTCATTTACTCACTCCCTCTCTCTCTCACTCTATCTCTGGCTCTCTTTCTCTCTCTCTGTCTTTCTCTCCGTCTTTCATTCTATCATCATTTTTCTATCATCTCCATTCATGTCCTAGGCCACCCTCATTTAACACTACAAAATTTCTTCCGGCTTTTTCTTTTACCATCTTACAATTTTTTTCAGATATACATCCTCTATTTCCTTTCCATATCCCTTCCCTTCATCTCCACACATCCACTCCCTGCTTTTGCACCTCCTTATGTGCTTTGGTATTCCTATTGTCTTTTCATAATTCTTCTTACCATCTCCCCTCTCTCTTGCTCACCAACCTCTATATCCCTTTCCCTTAATCATTCCCATTTACATGTACTTTACATGTACTTTCCCATACTCCTCTAAACGTGCCTCAGTCTTCCCTACTCTCCACGTGTAGTCTATTCTCTCTATACTTTCTCTTCTTTATTCTTTTATTTCTCTTTCCTTCCCTCCCTCTCTAAAATACGACGTTTCCCAATCTTTCTAATTCCTCTTTCTGCATATTTCCTCATACCTTCCTGCTCGCCATTCTGTTTCTCCCTTCAATTTATTTCTCTTAAGATCCTTCCTCACTATGTATCCTGGCGACGTTCTCTCCAGTCCTAATACCCTCTTCAAATATTTCTCTTGCAAAACTTCTACTTCTTTCTATTCCTCATACCCCATATCTCTATTCTATAATACAGACAGAATGCTCTTAACGATACTATCGACGATGATAAACTCGTTACATTTTTTTCTCTCCGTAACTCCCAAACCCATCTCTTCGCACGCTGGCTCTTCGTACCCTCTGTCTAATATGTTCATTTTCTCCTCCATTTCTAACTACAGTAAGATCTCCCTTGATGGGATGGGTCTGTTCTCGGTTCAACCTCTTAATGGGCCGCGTGAGGGAGAGTATCGTTCCCCTACTACTGCGGCGTTTACCGCTGCGTCAGTGTACTACGCACATGCGCGACCTTATATATACACATGAGTGGGGGTCGGGGAGGCTCGCGTTCGCCCAAAGAGAGAACGGCATCTGGCCGCTTAACAGAATGATCCCTTAAAGAGAAAGCCCATCAAGAGAGATCTTACTGTATTATATATCCCAAGCATTTATATTTTTTCACCTCTCCCATCCTGTCCTTCCCTCACCACCAGAATCTTCCTTTTTTCTTTCTCCCTTATTCTTAAATACATAGTATTTAACTTTTCAGGGCTTATTTCTAATTTTCTGCCATCTTCGTTCTCTGTCACGATATCATCTGCATATTCTATCGACCATATTTTCTTCTTTCCCACTTTAACTCCTCCCAACCACTTTCTCATCTCATCTTCTGTTTTGTTACTTGATCGTTATCAGGGGAAGTAGATTTAATAAATCTCACAACTCGAATTCATAATTTTAAAGTTGTCTGTATTTTTGATTGTGCACATGGGCTGTGAGGCCGTACAGAAGAATGATAATATAAACGAAAACGTGTATTTCGATCGTGGCGAACATTTGTAACACCGATCGCGGCGCAGAGACGGGGGGCTAAATTTGAATCAAATTGAATTCGACTGGTAACACGCTTCAGGCGTAGCTGCCCACCTTGAAGGATTACCTTCAACTAATAGCTTACTCTATTACCTACAATTAATTACTGACTATTCATAAGAACACGATTAAAATTACATTATTATTATAACGCCTTATTTTACACTGGAAGGGGACAAATTTTTGATACACCCCACATGGTTTCGCCTCCTTTCGTCTTTAATTTTACAACCCTTACAATTCCGTCATTTCCAGTGTGTAATTCTACGACGCGTGCAAATTGCTAATGCATGGGAGGAACATTTTTGTCCTTTAATAATACTAATGACCTAACAGTCAAGGATGTACGATTTTGAGTGAGCCATTTATTCCGTTCTTGCAGTTGAGTGAGATATTCAGTGGACCACCTTGTCCAAAAATGTTGTTTCAACTTACCTAACAATTGATACTGGGTGACTCGATTTTGAGGAATTTCGCGAACATCAACTTCCGGCAGTTCTGTAAATTGCTGTCCAATTATAAAATGCCCAGGGGTCAGTCAGTGCACCTAGATCGTTGACATCATTCGATAATGCATTTAATGACCGCGAATTAAGGGCAGATCCAGTTTGAGACAAAACTGTATAAAGTTCTTTAAATGAAAGTATAACGTTGCTCAGAATTCGATTTAAATGATGTTTCGGAGACTTAGCGGTCGCTTCCCACAATCCATCCATGGCGAATACGCTGGAATAAATTTCTATTTTAAGCCAATATGTGCCGAATAATTTTGTACAGCGAAGTGCACCTCAGTCTTAAGATATTTTAAACTTTCTTTAAGTTCTCGATTAGCTCCGATGAAGTTACTCCAATTATCAGAATAAATACATCGACATCTCCCCCTTCCCGCGATGAAACGTTTTAATGCATTCAAAAATCTAACGGTATCCAACCCACTGGCCAATTCCAGGTGCGCTGCCTTTGTTGAAAAACAAACAAATATAGCAAGACATGCTTTACCGGTTTTATTGCGTGAAATCTTTATAGAAAATGGCCCCGCATAATCTATGTCACATGTTAAAAATGGACGATTGGCAATAAGGCGGTAAATTGCCCATTAATTGGTTCATAGATGTTGGACATGCTTTAAAACACACGATGTACCTTTTTAGTATGCGCCTAATCGTTTCCCTCCCATGTATTGGCAAAAATTTTACACGAATAATAGCAAGCAACATTTGTGGTCCTGCATGAAGTTGGTTATAATGCTCAGACATAACAATTAATTCAGTGATTCGATGCTTTTGAGGTAAAACTATTGCAAACTCGCGAGAATACGAAATCGAAGCGTTATTCAACCGACCACCCACTCTAATAATCCCATCCTCGTCGAAGAACGGATGCAATTGAATTAACTTGCTTGAGGTTATTTTAACTGGTTTTCTTGATGTTAGCACATATATTTCTTCTGAAAATATTTCTTCTTGGACATATTTAATTATACAGGTCTCAGTCGTATTCAATTCTTCTGCTACTAATGGTCCAGTGAACGACGTTTGGTTATTCATTTTGTTCATGAATCGAAAGAAATATGCCAACATTCGTTTGAGTTTCTTCCAATTTGAAAGCTTTGAAAATATTTTAAGCTTTCGGTTAATTGCAACTAACATGCAGACAGGAGTCGAACATTTTTCTGGTTTCTCTTCGTCATCAATATCTAAGGCTTCATCTACCCGTTGTTTACCATTCTGTAACCAACTGGGTCCGTGCCACCAAGTATGATTATTTTCCAACTCATTTGGATGCATACCCCTATAGATAATGTCAACAGGATTTTCACTGGACTTCACGTAGGACCACTTAGAAATATCACTATTTTCTTGGATATCTACAGCACGATTGGATATAAAGGTTTTCCATCGATGTGCCGATCCTCGAATCCATACCAAGACTATTTTGGAATTTGTTCAATATTTTACCTCATTTCAGTGTAAGTATAACGCTTCAATATTACTCTCTTGTATAAATGAACTGATAAAACTGCTGCAGAAAGTTCCAATTTTGGTATGGTCAATTTTTGCATGAGTGCTACACGTGATTTTGCACATAATAGTCGAGTTGTGCATTCCCCTTGATCGTTGATAGATTGGATATATATATGCATCCCCCATATGCCGACTCCGATGCATCTGAAAAGACATTAAAATTGATTTTCTTATACTCGACGAATGGCCTGTCTAGAAATTTCTAACTTTCGAATTTGAGGCAAACGTTCTCCAAACAGAGTTCAATTCTACTGGAATCAGTTGATCCCATGCAATATTGAGTTGCCACAGCTTTGTGACAGCAGTTTAGCTTTGACCGTAACTGGGCCAACCAACCCTAGATGGTCGAATATTTGACAAACCTAGGATAAAATTGATCGTTTTGTGACATTTGTTCCGGACATTACCCTTGATCTCTGATCGAAGAACATCAGTTTCGGCGATCCAATTCAAACCGAGAAGTTTTGTTTCTTTGCTTACAGAGATACTTGAATGACTGGATATCGCTTGCAAGATGGGCGTTTGAAGCCCATTTTCGCAACCACATTCCACCAGACGCCAAAACTTCCGAAATTTGATGTTTAATAATACTGGCTTCTTCGATTGTTTAACCTCCGGTAAGTAGGTCATCTACGTAAAAATCTCTCTGAATGAGCTGAGAAATCTTCGGATACCTTTCGTTATTTTCTATTGCCAGTTGATAAAGACTTCTCATTGCCAGAACCGGCAACGATGACAAGCCATATGTGACAGTATTTAATGGCAATTTATATTATTTAACTGGTTGATTAGAAGACTTCCGCCATAGAATTCTTTGCCATTCTCAATCTTACTCATTAAGCCAAACTTGTCGGTACACTTTCTCTATGTCACCAATCAATGCAAAATGATGTTGTCGAAAGCGCACTATAATAGAGTATATAATAAGTCTTGTTGAATGGGGTTCACCAGTAAAATTTTTTAATTATGTTTTATTATTTTAAATAATAATTTAGGTAATAAATAACACAAATAAAATCGAAAAAAAAATTAATTCTTTAATTTGGGTATTTTATTTGCCAATTAAAAACTTTTCCGTTTGAACGCGCGCCAGTTTCGTATGACGTCACTATGCAGGTTCGGCTGTCAACCAATCCCGTTCGAATATTCTACTGTGCATTGATGTCATGTTCAACCTCAAAAGTTTACTCCGACATTTTTAAAATGGAACAAGCAAACTTGTACTATGGAAAAAAAGGTTGTAAGTCCTGCTCTTTTACAAATGGGTTCAATATACACGAGGCGACAAACAGTAACGTCACGACGATTCGTCCAAAGGTGCATTCTTGTAGCTGATAAATGTTACCTATATATGTATACATAGATTTTAAAACTATTTTTGCAATTAAGAAAACGCAAATAACGGCATAGTAAAGTGTATGGGTCTTATATCCCTTTTTTCCATAATAAAAACTCAAACTATTGAGGTTAAACATGACATAAATGCACAGCAGAATATGCGAACGGGATTGGTTGACAGCCGAACCCGCATAGTGACGTCACACGAAACTGGCGCGCGTTCAAACGGAAGAGTTTTTAATTAGCAAATAAAATACTCAAATTAATGAATTAATTATTTTTTAGATTTTATTTGCGTTATTTATAACCTAAATTATTTATTTAAAACAATAAAAAACAATACAAAAATTTTACCGGTGAACCCCATTGTCGGACCTACTGCCAAGGTATCGTTCAAACTAATGCCAGTTTCTGTTTTGCAGCATCCGTCGAAAACAACTCTCAACCTTGTCGTTGAACTGGTTTTCTTTAGGACTGCATGTCCTCGCAGATAATGTATTGGTGTTGATTGATTGAATTACAGCCCTCGTCATTACAGAATACAGAATTAGTAGTAGAGGAAGTAGAGGAATGTGGGATGGTTTTGGGAAAACTCGCATACGAAACATATGGGGCATAAGAATGGTTAAGTGTGGTTTAGAAACCCTTATTTAGGTCCTCAAATAACCTATTATGAAACGCATTTAAAACAAAGTATCTATTTTATACTTAAAATTTCAATTTTACGAAACATTTTTTTTTTTCAGAAATCTGAAAATCCAGGGGCAAAGTAGGATGGGTTGTTAAAATTACTTCTGGAAAGGTTTGAGAGAGAGAGAGAGAGAGAGAGAGAGAGAGAGAGAGAGAGAGAGAGAAAGTGAGTTCTTACTTATCTCTGTGAACCTAAATCAAAACGGAACACACCCTACTTTGCACCACCCACTTTTCCCCAAAATAGAATTTTTTTAAACACGTCGTAAAAAATTATCCTCAACCCCAAATGAAACAAAGAAAAAATGAAAATAGAATGTAAGAGAAGACTATTAAGTCATGCAAATCAGATTTTAATTACGCTTAATTTATTGATACTAGTCGATTGAAAATATGTCTAAATTTACAAATTGACTTCGACATCCTAGGTCATGTTCGAACGTTTGGTAAATACTGAATGGGAACTGAAATATGTTTCAAAATTTGTATTGCGATAACTCATTTGTAAATAAACGATGCAAACAAACACATAGGAAATGTTCTAATACGGCGAAACGCCAAAATCCCACTTTGCCCCTACTTCCCCTAATACATATATCATTAAGAAATATTCTATTTTGATTCAAATCGAAATCTAATCAATTTCGTAAAGATTCTGTCATCATGTTCGATATCAAACTGTTGTCCAACAAAATTCTACATTCCTGCAATACGCCATGCCCATCATGTATCGAAACAATTGTCGTGGCTAGTAACGTTTCTTGAATAACTTTAATGTTACGACTAGGTGCTGTTTTGTAAACATTACACGTTTGATTTCGGTACTCTACTTGTTTATTAGTCGATTGATTATCATTTGTATGAGTTTGAGAAATATCGATGTTGGTATCGAAATGCAAAAGTGTATTATGCTTTTTATTACATCGCTTACAACCAGTAGCCACGCAATTCTGGACCTGATGACCATGACGTAGACAATTCAAACATAATTTTTGTCTTTTAATTTAATTTTTTTCGATCGAACACCGTTCATCCTCGACATGAGTATACTTATAATTACACAAATTTGTTTATTTTTACAAATTTGTATTCCTCTGCTTAATTTGAACTCTTTCGCATGAGTTCATCTAACACGGTTACCCTGACCTCCAAAAATTCAATGAAGTCCTCTAAATGGAATGTATCTTTACTCTTCGTTGCGTCGCGCCATTCACGTTTACTAATTATATCTAATTTCGATGGAACTACGTACATGATGAGATTATATTAGATGTGTTGTCATGAACCGTATTTCTTCATGCTTTGTTTAAACTAAAAGACTCATGGCCATTACAGTTGGATTTATTTTGTACCACAAACAAATCTTTTTTGTGGTGCTTCCTTAGCCCAACGTTTCGACCCCGGTGCTTCTTCGGGGGCATCTATTTTAATATTTAAAATAATTTTAATTTTTTTATAAAATTATAATCTGTGATTGTAATTCTAATCATTATATATAATATCCTACAAAATATCCAAAGAATTGATTAATTAATTGCTCTGCAGTTTGGAAACTGTTCCAGTCAATTTTAATTATAATTATACATATATGACCTTATCAACTGAGGACTTTAGAACCTTCTTAAATTGTTGGTACATACATTTCATTATCGATGATGCAATTTAGAATACACTCAAAACGTTTAGAATATTTTTTTAAGCTTGAATTTGGATAATCTTAGTACATATAAAGGGATATGCAAAAAAAAATGTATAGACCTTAATTTTTTACTTTTACTTGCACACAAAATCAATCTCACTTGGAATTTCGAAATTCAATAAAGCGGATTAAAATGCGAAAACTTAATTTTTATGAAAATTGTTACTCCCATTCCATTTTGAATTTTGAAAAAATATAATCGGATTCATAATCAGCACCTACTAATATAATATTGTCAAGGTACATTTTAAAATTTCTTATTTTTAAAAATTATTTCTTTCTACCCCAGCAGAAATGAAATTCGTACAAAAATGTACAGAAACGTACACAAATGTAAGATATCGTAAAAAAATGATTATTTTTGGGCAAATTCGGACATTTTGTACACTTTTGTACGTTTCTGTACGATTTGATACGTTTATGTATATTTTTGTCGCTGTATACTTGACTTGACTTTTAACACGAATTATTTTCTGATGGAATCTGAGCCGCGATTAGCTGCGGTATGCCAAGACACGTGAAAAAGTACAAAAATGTCTGAAAACGTATATAAACGTAAAGAAATGTCTACAAACGTACAAAAACGTTTCAAAACGTACAGGAACGCCTAAAAATGTGCAGAAATGTATGAATATATGTACAGAAATATGAGAAAACGTACAGAAATGTATGAAAATCTACAAAAACGTACGTAAGTATATGCATACGTAGAAAAATGTGAGAACGTAAAAAAAAATAAAATAAAATGCGAGATTAAAAAAGGACGAAAATGTACGGAAACGTGCAAAAGTGTATAAAATGTCCGAATTTGCAAAAAAAAAAACGATATCTTACATTTCTGTACGTTTCTGTACATTTTTGTTCATTTTCCTACGCTTTCGTACCTTTCTTATTGCCGCTGGGGTAAAAAAGGCCACGTTTTGATACTTTATTTGTATGTATTTACATCTAATAAGCAACCCAGCAATCGAATTTGGATAGAGTTGGATAGAGTTGGATTCAATTATTAAATTCTGAATCCATACTTTGGGCAACGGAGAATCCATTTTAATACGTAAATACAATTCTACTCGTTCATACGAATAAAAAGGTTACTTTCTGAATTCATATTAATCAAAAAAAGTTTTCGTTTCAAAAATTAAATCTTAAATACATCCGTATTCAACATTACGGATTCAAAACTATCCAAGTGTATTCATTTCAATAAAAAAAAGTTGTATTTCAAAAACGAAACTTTCAATACATCCGTATTCAACATTATGGATTCAAAACTATCCAAGTATATTCATTTCAATCCAAAACAAGTTGTATTTCAAAAACAAAACTTTGAATATCCGTATTCAACATTACGGATTCAAAACTATCCAAGTGTATTCATTTCAATCCAAAAAAAGTTTCCTATTTATAAACGAAACATTGAATGCATCCGTATTCAACATTACGGATTCAAAACTATCCAAGTGTATCCATTTCAATCCAAAAAAAAGTTTCCTATTTAAAAACGAAACATTGAATGCATCCGTATTCAACATTACGGATTCAGAACTATCTAAGCGTATTCATTTCAAAGCAAACAAAGTTTTCTATCGAAAACGAAACTTTGAATACATCTATATTCAACATTACGGATTCAAAACTACCTAAGCGTATTCATTTCAATCCAAAAAAAGTTTCCTTCTTCAAAACGAAATATTGAATGCCTCCGTATTCAACATTACGGATTCAATAAACTATCTAACAATAAGCATATTCATTTCAATGCAAAAAAAAGTTTTCTTTCAAAAAATAAACTTTGAATAAATCTGTATTTATTTGTATTCTTGTACTGCTTCCGATTGTATTCGTAAGTGTGTTCGTAAAACTGAATACAGATGGATTCCTTTCTTCGGAATTCAATCCATTTGAATACATATTTACGGAATCAAAGTATGAATAAAAAATGAATTGAAATTTCCAATTCAATTTTATCCAATCTCGATTGCTGGGAATCAATCAATATATTTTTTATACAATGTATTTGTTCCACCGTATATTGGAACTTATTGGTATGAAATATATGGTATAATAGAAGAATTATGTAAAAACTGAGTAAAACGAGGTGATACTCTGAGCTGAGAGTACCGCTAAGGAGCTACAGGAGTATACATTTGTGTTTTATGCACATGTATAATATGCAAAACCAGTTTTCCTGGGGACTTTTTGCGTAGTCATGTTTGCAATTCTAGATACGCATATATGTATATATATAAATCTCCCTAGAAACAAACTTCACCGAAGATCGAGCCAGAAAATGGCTTCGCCCGTGAAAAACGGAGTAACAAGGAGATCTGTCAACTCCGGGGCGAAAGTCAAGTCCGTCGCGTTTTGTAGTCCGAACTTGGAAAATGTAGTCGCGGAACTTCATGCCGGGCAATAATATGCGAGTTCAATTTCGAAATTCGCAAGTTAATTACATCTCTTGTATTTTTTTTGCGGATATTGACGTTCGTTTGACATATCGTGATATCTACATCATTCTATATAAAAAATCTCGGCCAGAATTTGAATCTCACTACCACCGAAGAAAAGAGTCCTGCCTAACATTATCCAACATATCTTTCAACGAAAGGTTCTAAAAGGACATTTAAAGGAAATATCATGTGGAAAGACGACAGCTGGCAGATATTAGTGTTGAAAACAACTATATGTTTTTTTGTTTTCCTTCAATGAGCATCAGAATGAAGAGGGTGGAGGATCGAGGTAGAACGACTTGGAGTTACAGAGACTCAGCGAGGAACGACAGAATCGAAATCAGGTGAGCAGGTGCTTTTCGCAATCATGAAAAGTCCACCGCTGCAGAACGGCCATCCAGCCGTTGCAGCTAAGAATGGAGAAGATATACGATTTCCTCGAAGTACTAGATCGACTTATAACAACAATGCACCAAAAGCTTGTAAACAACAATTGGTTTCACTAAATGGAGATTCAATACGTTGCAACAGTGTAGACCTCGACGAGGCTCTAGCTTGTGATGTTGCACTTACCTCAACCAAGACAAAGTCTAAGGCGATATGCGTACATATTAGGGAAAACAAGTGGTACGATGCAGGAAACGTTGTTTCTGTGGGTGTCGCAGGAACAAGTTTAAGTCAAGCTTTGGAAAGCATGTCATTGGCTTATAGTCCAATGACGAAGCAAATTTATTCTTTGGGAGATGTGGAACTATCTGACGATTCTCCAAGAACGATGGATTTATTAGGAACCAGAATTGATCACGATTCTGGTTCTGGAAAAGATGAACCACAAAACAGCGGTAATAGCAGTCCTCGAAGGAGTTTGCCTCGCTCCTGCAGCAGCACTGTATCGTCCCTAAGCGAATCTTCTCCTTCAAACAGTTTCCTAGGTCACGAAGATTTACAGATTTCTCCAGGAAAGTCAAATAATAAATTGTGGACTCTGAATACTAATTTCATGAAGGTATTTTCATGGAAGCAAAAGGAGCAGAAGTCGCCACCAGCAAATAGTCCTTCAAGAAATTCTGACAAAATAGGAGGCAGTCTGGCATTGATCCAACAATGTCGTCCTTCAAATTTACCAGCTAAGAGTGCTCTAGAAGAAGAAAATCATCGAAAACAATACAACGCAATTTTAGAAGCAGCTAGAAAACGAGAACATCGCGAAGAGAAAGAAAGAAGATTGCAAAGGGAGTTGCAATTACGAGAAGAAGAGAGACTGACCGAAGATTTAAATATGTGGACAACGCAAGTATTGCCTCGTTTTAATTCCATAAAAGATACCAGAAAAGTTCGTGACCTCTGGTGGCGTGGTTTACCCCCCAGTATCCGAGGTAAAGTATGGAAGATGGCAATATGCAATCCTTTAAATATAACATCTCATCTGTACAACCTTTGTTTGGACCGAGCATTATCGAATCCCAATAACGAGTCACTTGCAGCGATTAAATTAGACGTATCCAGGACTTTT
The DNA here is from genome assembly GCA_030407085.1 of Trichopria drosophilae. Classification (NCBI taxonomy): domain Eukaryota; kingdom Metazoa; phylum Arthropoda; class Insecta; order Hymenoptera; family Diapriidae; genus Trichopria; species Trichopria drosophilae. Next base: position 156,909,953 of record CM059583.1, read on the forward strand.
CCTACACTTTGTGTCTTTCAGGACGGAGGACCGTTGTCTGAGACTTTGCAAGGTGTGCTGGCAGCCTATGCAGTCTATCGACCTGACATCGGTTACGTTCAAGGCATGAGTTTTATCGGGGCTGTGCTTTCGTTGAATATGGATTCGGTAGATGCCTTTACTTGCTTCGCAAATCTTCTAAATCAACCTTGTCATCGAGCGGCTTTCACTCTAGATCAGCGACAAATGTCAGCATATTATAAAGCTTACTCAAACGCTCTTGCCTCTAAATTGCCGAAAGTGTACGCGCATTTTGCAGCTGCTGGACTTAGCCCCGATTTATATTTGTTGGATTGGCTGTACACGATCTTTGCTAAGGCGATGCCCCTTGACGTGGCCTGCAGAATTTGGGATGTCTTCCTCAGGGACGGAGAAGAATTTCTTTTTCGTACGGCGCTCGGAGTTTTACATCTGTACCAAGAAGAGCTACTGAGTATGGACTTTGTGCGTGGTGCGCAATTCCTGACCCGACTGCCTGAGAGCATGCAGGCAGATGCTCTGTTCAACAGTATTAGTCAAGTTTCTACAGTTGTTGGTACGACAACGTTTCAGCAGTCGTTGACTCAAATCTTATCGAAAGCGTAAGAGCAAGGTTTTTGTACATTTTAATAATTCGAGATAAGCTTGACGAAGGTGATGTACCAACGATTTTGGAATTTCGAGGGAGGGCAATGTTCTCCATTTTTAGTATGTTTTGGTGCCAAGCTCGCTACCTGTGCTCCTTGGAGGAATCTCAGTAGTTTTTTAAACGTTTATACGTCTTTTTTAAAATGTGATGGAAAACGATCGACAAACCTTGTGGTTTTAAAAGAACAGAATTAATTTTCTCATACAGTAGGACCTCTCATATTCGAACCTCTCTTATTCTAATTGTCCAGCCTCTCTTATTCCAATCGTTCCCCCACAAGTCTTCTCCCACTATCACACGAAAAGTCTACGAAAAATATTGTCCACGAATCACAAGCTCGCAAGCAAAGTACAGTAGTACTTCCCTTATTCTGATTTTTTCTCTTCTCCTATTCTAATATTTCCCCTCACGTGTGGATTTTCTAAATAAAAATAACGACGCATGCGCAACAAAGGAAGAAGAGACACTAGTGAGACAGTAAATCTTAGTACGGGGGGAGAGGAGAAAATTAGAATAAGGGAAGAAGTCCGGCATCTTGCTTGTCTGGACAAATTAGAATAAGGGAAGGACTACTGTAAGTGGGGGTAAGGGGAAAATTAGAATAAGAGAGGTCGGCGCCATCTTGAAAAACTTTACTAATTAGAATAAGAGAGGTCCTACTGTAGTTATTTAACAGTCATTTTTCTTGGAGTAAGACGTCATTCATATTTCTTTTTTTGTTTCCGCGGTTCGACCTCGAACTGCATATCGAATGTAAATCATTTATACATACACGAATCTGTTAACGTTCTACGAAACCAAAGAGATTGCAATTCTTAATTAGATGATGCAGCGTTCAATGGTACTCGACTAGATCAATTGAAATTGAAACGGTTCGAAGTCGTCGAACGATAAAAATCGGCTGAGGGACGGGGGGATATTTTTATAAATTGTGGTACGGCGGGCTTATTGCTTGGACCGATTGTATTTCGAAATACTCGAATGACGAACCCTTCTGCACGTTCGTGCGCTGTTAGCTAGGTAGATAGCAAATGCATATAACATATAAAGTACACACAAATATATTTATGATGAAGCAACGCGAACAAAGTCGACAATTATTTTCAAATAAATCGTCGGAGTCAGTACGAAGGGATAGAATTTGCTCCGAACCGTCCTTAGTTTAGAAAAACGTCCCAAAGCGACATTCCATTTCGTTTTCAGAGGACAATAATCCGATTTTGAATTCGAAATGTATTTCGCACTTCGACGATAGGGAATCGATTTTACATATTTGGTGCTGCAATACCCTTCGATAGCAGCAAGAAGCTACCGGAAATGCGCATTGCAGTGCATGGCAGGGTTTCGCGATTAGGTCGTTTCTAACATAAATTGAAAGCAAGTCATGTTTTATTCAACGATACTGTTTAGGCTTAATTCAAATTTATCTCGTTGCCACAAGGAAATGGCCATTGCCACTTTTAAATTAGTAACATTCTTTTATTTTAACTGACAATTGGATTATCTTTCCTTCTCGTGGTAACACGTTTATATGAGATTAATGAATGGAACTTTAAGACTTATAAATGCTCAATCGATACGGTGAAACTACATTGAAGTATTATTGAGATTATGATTTGAAGTATGCAATTAGGGGGTAGATGGCGAAGTATATATTTTTCCATTATTATTGACGACTCAATCTGTGACAAGTAAAAATCTTTATTTTAAAAATAATTAGTTAATTTTTATATATTACGTGAATAACATTAAACAGTGCTTGTTGATATTTTAAATTGATTACTTTCTTATATTATGCGTTATCGCATCAATATAGCACTAAAGGTAGAGGCAATACTGATAATTATTGTTTTATCAATTGCGATAAATACATTTTATTGCAAGGGAAGAATCAGTGGCTTGTTGAATACGTTTATACATACTAATTTTGGTCATTCCTTATTTCCTTCAAATAATTGATTATTTGAAAACCATAAGAAATAGACGATTGTTTTTGTGATAACCTACCCAACAAACGAAAAAGATTTGAAATGAATTGAATACGTTTTATTTCGGGTTCTTGACCATCTCTTTGAAATTGTGTACGTTCTAATCCGTAAAGAGAACATAAACATAACCTACAAAACAGTGGCTATAGCAGTTTTTACATGAACACACGTACTAAAATGAAATCAATTTCACCGGAACTATACGTAATAATAATATATGTGAAAGTAAACAATATCTATCACGAACGTAACAGTTGTTTTACTTCTTTCTTTGTAATAAAATATATTCGTAATAAAACCTAACGCATTAAAACGAATTTTGTCGAATTAAAATATTCAGAAATCCACATGAATGTATTAAATCGATGAACTTCGAATTACAGTAGTCCCCGCCCTAAGTTATACCGCCCAAAGTTATACCGCCCAAAGTTATATATTTGACTTGTCCAAAGTTATACCACTCTCTTCCTCTCCTTCCCCCACCGCATTGCACGGATATAAACAGAGTAACAGAAGTGGGGATAGTGAGGGGCTATAACTTTGGATAAATAATAATAATAATAATAATAATAATCGACTTTATTGGCAATAAGATACATAAGGATACAAATATAAGAACAAAAATGATTCGTACAATGCCAAAGGGCGAGTCACAGCATAAAAATATTGCTGTTTTACAGACTGACCCGCTAATTTTTTCCGCCATTTTGAAAGAACCGACGGTATAACTTAGAATGGGGACTACTGAAGGTTATATCGTTTCTCAATTCGAAATATAAAAAAAAAACGAATGGACACGTAATTTCTGAATTCGATCTTATTCTTTTTCGTTTGTTGGGTATTCAGTTCAAATATGTGGTAAATTTCTGCAAGAAATCAATATCGAATTTGAAGCTTTGAATAATATTCGTCCGTGATCGTTTTATATGTTTCAAAATAATCAATGTGACTGACATAGCGTGCATTAAAAAAACTGTTTTCGTGACCTTGTCCGATAGATCCACCTTGGCCTTGTTTGGCGCACGCTCACCTTTGAACTTTTGTCTTTTGTCTCTGGTATCAATAGATCCATGTTTTATCCATAATGGTTCAGAAACTTATTGCCAAACAAAGACACACATTTGCGATTGACACCTTTATGTAAAATATGATAATCCACTCAAAATGGGTAGTCTAAAATTTTAGAACCTCCTTAACCCATTAGGTCCTGAACGTCGTCAATTCTCTACGCATTTTCATCCATTTTTTTGTTTGCTCTCTGTGCCACAAAAAATTAGATATATGATATCCGATGTTAAATTTCATGCTATATCATAATATGACCTCAGAATTTGTCTAAAACCAATGCTTAAAATGTTATAAGTCATTTATTACAAAAAACGTCATTTTTTCGACTAAGAAAATTTTAAGATCTAAAATTTCTATATGATATCGGTTTTATACACATCCCGTATCATATAGAAAAGCGTTTTCGAGCCCTAAACTTGAAGCTATGAATGGTCCAAAATAAAAAATTCAATATGGCGATTCTCAAAATGGCGTCCGAAATTAAACTTTTTTTGAAAATCTTCAAGGCGCTCTGATTGAGAAACGATGAAGTTATTCAAAAAAATGAGAAGAATGAAAAGTTCTTAGAATTCATCAAGGAATGCAGTGGAATTTATTCAGATTTTATGGTGACATTTTTGAAAAATTTTGTATACATATGGTGTCTAAACCTATGAGCCAAAATAAGTGTAACATCAAACCTTATAAACATAGAAAATAGCGCGGAAAAGTATACTGGCTTAACATTACTTCTTCTCGAAACTGGACATAATTTTAGTTATGAAAAAATTAAAATTTTAGCTTCAGAAAAAAATAATAGAAAAAGAAAATCGAAAATTATCTGATTTAAAAAAATTTCGGTTAATATTAGATTTGAAAAGTCAAACTTACCCGAAATTTATAAATTTTGTGTTAATAAAATATTTGTATTAATATTATATAATAATTTCTTACCAAATTCTATTTTTCTGGTTAGTACACATTTCCACTAATAGATTCTACAATTTCTCATTACATCAGTGGGTTCTTAGCTAATTATATGCAATTCTGATGGTTTTAATATTTGAAAACAATTTCCTTTTATTTTCCTTAATATCTTTGATCTTTCTTATTTATAAAAATGTTATCTGAAGATCATGAGCCGAAATGTAATTTTTTTGTAATTTTTTAACTTTTTTCCTTTTTTGTAATTTTTGTAATTTTTGTAACTTTTAACTTTTTTCCATGTGATTCCTTTTTTGTTATGTTGACCAATTTAACCACGAATGTGAATATCATGAAGGTTGTATTCACGATTTAATGCCATTTTATGTTTTGGAGTGAAAGTTTATATTCAAGTCCGATTATGATCGATTTTGCCTTCAGTGCAATATAAAATGAGATAAAACATGATTAACAGTTTCCATAGAGTATTTAGAATGGTGGTTTTTTACTTTTAAATTAAAATCACAATTAATTGTTTTCTCAGTTTCAAAATTGGATGATACTGGAATTTCTATACATTTCTATTCGGTAATTTAATTTATGATTTTGTTATTTAATTTATGATATTGTACTTTTTTAATTTTAGATTTTCGTTGTTAAACATTTATTTAGTAACCCTTCCAAAATGTGATTATGACATTAATAATCGAAACATCGACAAGCATTGTTTAATGATACGATTCGATTGTATTCAAAGTAACAGAATACATTTTTTTTATTTTCGTAAAAATAAGATATGAAACTATCAGGTGTATTATTGGTGAACGTTTTGTTGCAAAGAAATATTTTTTGCCTTTCTTGCGGTTATGAAGAATTCATGAAATATTTGAGACATAATGTATTCTAAAATTTTAGTCCCAGAGATACTTTATAAATCATTGAAATTAATTTGAGATAAATATAATTCAAGGAATTTAATTTGAGATAGATATGATTTAAAATTTTCGTGTGATCGTAGCTGAGGTAGCAGCATATTTCATTGCGTATTCCAGATATTCTTTCAATGTTCTACTTGAGATGTAAGGTAACATTCTCATATCAATTATTTTTATAATTCTTATTTCCAGGCAGAAATTACAAAAACCTATTGAAGGCATTCACAGATAAAGGGGGTAGTTTATATCAGAATTTTGACATTTCTTCCACTTTCGTTTTCTTACATTTTATTAGATTCCTCAAAATATTTACATTAGATAGGTTATCAATACTTTATATTAAATGCAAGGAAACGATGAAAAGTGTCAGGAAATGCAATAAATATTAAAATTTTCAAAAAAAATTCGAGATCAATGTGCAATTTTTTCTGATTTCTAATATTTGTACATCTGCCTGGGCAATAAACTGTAAAATTCTCGCATTCCATCATTTTTAGTTAAATAATAATTTTTAGTAAAGATAATCAAATATAAAATTATATCTAATTAATAAATTATTTTAGTTAGTCAATTATATTTTTAATATGCGTGACCCCATTTTTTTGAAAGTCTGATTTTATGAAAATAAGAAATGATCATTGCATACAATTCTATCACAATACTTTTGTTTGCAGAACTTTTTCTTTGAAAAGGTAGTATTTTAATATGAGTTGAATCAAATATTTTTATAACATTTGGAAAAGAAACATAGGTAAGTTTTTCCTTAGTATTATTAGCTACGGCTATGTTTTGCGAAGTAAGCAATGCTGAATGGCTAATAACATACAACTAAATGGAGCATCTAACAAAATGGCTGAATATTATCTTATAATGCTATAGAAATATAAATTTAATTAGACATGGACATTGATCCTGTGAAATCTGATCTTGAAGCTATGCGATCTCGATTACATACAATGTTTATACGTATATTAGCTTCTGTTGTAGAGCTAATTCGAAAAAAGTCTATTTTGTAAGGTGTAATATCAATTTCTACATCTAATATTATTCAAATCCTGCCACGAGGTTCTAACATTAAAATTAAATCTGGAATCATACTTAAAAATCCTTGTCAGCATTGTAATTTTTTTTAGTAAGTTTTAATTAAAGTTTTAAGTTTAAGTAAAGTTTATTTTTTCAATAAAAACTCTATCTACGTCTAGTTATTTTGTGGAGTTAAACACCATAACATTTTCACTATTGAACGAAATGCATTTTAGAAAACTCGGTACGTTTAATTCTTTTTTCAAAATTATATTGATAAGGGATTTGCAATGCTATAAAGTGTAGCAATTCGGTGTTTTCAGACACGATTTCCAGTGTTCTCTTTAGGTATATTTTGATACAATGAGTTAAAGATCTACGTTTATTTATGCTGATCGATATCTATGTTTGTTACACTTATGTGAATCATTCTTTTACAAATCGAACACTCCTTATAAGTTACCATATTTAATTTGTTTGTAACTTTTTAATGCGTTTTTTATACACAAAAATTCGATACACGGTTTTGCATTTTTTTGTTTCACCAATATTTTCGAATGACTTCAACCTATTAATTTTTAAATGTTCTATATGAGTTTTCCAGCTACGTAAACCTGGCAAGACCACAATCACAAATCGGAAATTTTCTTAATGCATAATTTGGAGCTTAATTAGTGCTAATTTAATGCCCTAATCCGGAATTTAATGCTCTTTTCTTTTTAACAAAAAATATGGTCTTGCTAGCTTTACCACAAGCTAGCAGCGCCATTCCAGAAAACCGATAAGGAAAGCTTGTATCAAAATGTGGCTAGGGGCATAATTTGGAGCTCATTTAATGCTCGAGATATCCGATAGTGTCATAGCCCTACAGTTGTCCTTTAAGGGCGGCCCCTATAGCACGAAAATAAAAAAATATTTTTTTAAATTTAAATATAGCACATAATTTGGAGCTCAATTAGTGCTAATTTAATGTTCCACTCCGGAATTTTATTCTCTTTTCTTTTTTTAAAAAAAAATATGGTCCTGCTAGGTATACCACAAGCTAGCAGCGCCGTTCCAGAAAACCGATAGGGAAAGATTGCATCAAAATGTGGCCAGGGGCATAATTTGGAGCTCATTTAATGCTCGAGATATCCGATAGTGTCATAGCCCTACAGTTGTCCTTTAAGGGCGGCCCCTATAGCACGAAAATAAAAAAATATTTTTTTAAATTTAAATATAGCGCATAATTTTTAGCTCATTTACCTATGTAATTTAGAGCTCATTAAATACTGGAAGAATCTCACTATTGCTACTACAGTCGTTATTAAAGAGACAACCTTTGTGGGCTAATTTTTAAGAATGAAAATATTACTTCCCTTTTTTTCGTTGATTGTTCGTATTTTTTACTAAAAATCATTTTTCAAACAAATCGTAATGGTGTAGGCGTTAATAAAAATGAAATGTGTCGAATTGTGGTTTATCTTTTTTATTTTCCATATATAATTATTTCGGGCATTATAGGTGTCGATTCCCTTATTTTTATAATTTTTTGTGTGAGGTCGTTGTATTCCCACCACACGCCATTTCTGAAACATATCGATGTATAATGACCAATCGTCGTGCGGTTTCTTGGGCCTTGGTATCGGATCGTACCAATGATGCGGTATTTGTCGGACTTATTGACAACATCAGGAAATTCCTTTCTTATTTTGTTGATTTCTATTGCGTCCTTTCCTTCCATGTCGGTTTCCACGAAAGCAAATGCACCTGTAATAGCAAGACCATATTTTTTTTTTAAAAAGAAAAGAGCATTAAATTCCGGATTAGGGCATTAGATTAGCACTAATTAAGCTCCAAATTATGCATTAAGAAAATTTCCGATTTGTGATTGTGGTCTTGCCAGGTTTACGTAGCTGAGTTTTCCCGAATAACCACATGACTTGTTAGCTTGTTTTTTGTATGTATCTACCCTATTATAAATATGTATACTCTATTTATAATATTTAATAGTTTATAAAAAAGTATTTTATATATAAATTTTAAAACAATCAGAATACGAATATAGAGGATTTCATCACTTTTAAAATGAGCCTGGGCTGAAGTCATTTGAATGAAAAAAAATGAAAGTTATCACAATTGAAAAAAAGTACATAATTGGTGGGTATTACAAATTTCAAGCTGCCAAATTTTCGAAAATTTGGTTAAAAAGATATAAATTAAAAATGTCAACTATTAATTTTTTCGAAATGCGTTCGATTTCTAAAATAATGTCCCATTTGCAAGTATCAGTATATTTAATAAGGGTGCACCTAAAAAGCCAGACAAATTACGAAACAAAACTCGACATTCAAAAACCAGACATTGAAAAAACACGTTAAAAAACAGATATTTCAAAAATGCAGTCATGTTTTGAAGGTCAGTTTTTTGTTTAAATTTCTGGTCTTCGAATGTCTGGTTTTTTATTTGAAGCGTCTGTTTTGTGTTTTTTCGGGTTTTTGATGTGTACCCTTTAATAAGATCAAATCATATATACCAAGATGGAAGTCTTTGTAACAATATATTACTGTATCATATCAGGTGTATATTTAAAATTCAATAATAGGCACAATAAGTCTGACTAGATCTATCCGCGTATTAAATCATAGATCAATAGGTATGAAATCACTAAATTAGAAAAATAATCTATTTATTCTTACTTGATTATAACTAATAACATAGTAAAACTGCCCTTTTAATAATTCAGTTAGGAAATATTGATGAAATATATCTAGTAGAATAAATTGATCTTTAATTTATGATCAAATAAGATGATAATGCTATACCCAAGATTAGATCAAATTTTACATATTTCTATAACATTATACATTTCTCATTTTTGTTAGATGTTCTATTTAAATTAAACTTTAAATACTCAATCAAATGTTCGTAATACATTTTTATTATGAGCTAGTACGTTTCTTTTTTTGTTATATTTTAGTAAAATATTGTTTTTTTTTTAGTTTTAGTTAATATTAAAACTAATTTCTCGGAGATGCTAGTTCAGGATTTATACTAACTGAAAACCTTTAAGTAAAGATGTTATCAGTGATACCTGAATATGTATCTGCTGAAGGAGAAATGCATCACTTTTTAGCCATGAAGTGTAAAAATCCTTCATTGAATAATTTTCATTGTAACTTGTTCAATAAATACATAAAAAAACTTGATAAGATGAAAGGAAGAAGTTTTGAAATCAGACTCTCGAAAAGTGAAGTATATTATTATAATGAAACGTGAATTATATTATTTAATTTGGCAAGAAAAAAATTATGCAAAATGTATCGTGGAAAGTACTTTTAATTTTTACAACTTTTTTATTTATATTTTTTTACTAATAATAAGGTTGATCCCGATTACAGATAATTTCTTCAATACTTGAATCAAATACGAACTTATTATTTTCTGTAGCTTTTATTATTTGTGTAAATATTGTACAATATATTTTATTTAAATAGAATACCTTACAGTTTTATACGAAACATTACGTGATCTGTTCATCAAAATACCGTGTAAATATATTTAGTTCCTTTTACAGTTTTAATGTTTTAAGCTTGTAAGTTTTAGCTAAACTACTAGTTTTCCAATTAAGTTCTAGAATCATTAAGTGGGCTGTATCGTTTGTTCAGTTCCATAAGTTTTGACATATTGTGATTTTCCTGAGATGACTAAGCCTTAAACGAGTTTGATTATTGAATTATTTTATCTTCAACCTTAAGGTTACATGAAGTCTTCATTGCAGTTTCAGCGTAAATTCATGTAATCATATCCGTATGTGTAAATAGTGCTTAAGTTCGGCTTTGCAAAGTACACGCACAATTTCTCTTCAAGTTCTCTTTTCGCATATGCGCAGCGAACAACGATCGTTCCGAATGAAAAAAATAATGTCGTACCTCGGTAAGATGTGTGCCTAATATTGTAACGATCATATAATAAACTCGCTCCGTTCGTTCCAGTAATACTCGAGTTTTACTGGACGGCTTAAAATATACTGTTCCGTAATTCTTGAGCGCGTTGTCGACAGGACTTTCAGGATATATTAATATTAACAAATACCTACTATACGATGGACAATACTCGAAATACAGCCAAAGGCACTGGTGCAATAGTTGGTTTGATTTTCGAAATCGGACAAGACATGCGATGCGGCAAGATTGACTTTTATTATATCGGTTCATTTCCCTGAGTGGATTGAAAAGCACTGGACAATACGCGTGATCTTTTTAGGGGCCCTCGAGCATGCTCAAAAACCATAAATTATATTTCAGATGAATTTTTTGTTACGAAAATATGAAGTACATTATTGGTTACCATGTATGTAATTCTAAACATTTTTTTACGAGAAGAAATTAAAAATACACATGTTTATACAACATTTATAGTACATCGGGTATGTTCGTAAACTCGAGCGAAGGGGAAGGGAGCGCTCGGCTCGGCTCGGTTCGCTCTCGGTATCAGCCGGCTTCCATGCTCGACGACCCTTAATGTTCAATAGGTACACAAATTATTCAATTTCCTGTTAGAAATTTCTTCTAATTTCTGTACATTTCGAAAATTCGAGATTTTTAATAGGTTGCCAAATACGCAAACAACTATTAATTTCCACTATACGTTGAAGTGAGTTTTTCTTTTTTAATATGCTTTGAAATCAATGAAATTCGCTCATGGAAAGTTCGTTTTTTGTGGTTCTGTTTTTCATATTCGACGTTTGAAGTGTTTACAGAGATAAATGTACTTGGCCTAAGATGATCGATGTAATAAATGCGTTTATTTCGATGTTAATCAAAATGATAAATTTGCGTATGAACAGAAGTATATGTTACGTCGTGATTGATCGCACGAATTGGACACATTTGATGTACGCAGCGTTCGCGCGCAATGGGCGTTTTGATTTATTGTAAGTTAAAATTATTATGAAATGCGTATGACGCTGTGTCAACGTTTAAGAGAGATCCTAACATTTTTAATTTATTTTTCGATTAATTTATTTGAAAACGTGATTTCTAATAACTTTTGTTAGAAGCATTATAAATAACTTTTAACAATTATTACGCTTTTGAATTTATTCTAACGATGAATTAAATTAATGCGCAATGAAAATATTTGCAATAAATAAGCTATAAAGATAAAAGTAATAATATTCATTTATGACATTGAGACGAGCGTTTTGACTCAATGAAACACCTTTTTTCGCCAACGCGGCAACTTTGTCCTAGATTCTAAAGTATGTCATGTTGAATTAAAACGATGCTCATACGTTGGATTAGTCATTGATTTTAGGATAATTAAAAGATGAAAGTGCTTTCAATCCTTATTATATTGAATCACACTGAAGTACAAAATATCGCAGAAAAAAGTAATAAATAAAATGTAATATCTGATTTTTCATCAAGATATATATATCTATTAAATTAAAAATTAAAAGTAGTAGGATCTTACTTATGAGTCCAGTATAATTATTTATCGATAGTAAATGTGCAATTTTTTAAAGGGACAATGACGGTGCTTGTATTTTAGTACGTTCAATCTTGCAGGCTTGATCCGATCGCGGTGAATTTTTGCAAATTCCGGTAAATATTCGCGCAATAAAAAAATGTTCGACACGCGCAATCTGCAATAAAGGAGTAACGGAAACGAGATATCCTTGCGGTGAAACGGCTTAAAACGAAAAATTACTCATTATCGTAATGCTAAACGAATCAAATGATTATATATTGATAAGAACGTTACCTCGATTGTACACTTCGCTTAAATTTTCAAGGCTTTCCTTACCGCTTGATCGTGATAATCTTCTGCTAAAAATGTATGCATACAAATAACGATGTAAACGTTATTGATAACATTGTGAATGCAATTATTATCGGAAGCTTGGTGAAGAACCCTCCACACCAAGAGTACTCACTTGCGAGGAGTCTCGTGATCCGTTCGTCTGCAGTAGATAAAGCAGATTCCTACAAACTTCCATCAGAAAAATAGTGAAAAAGGAGATCGATGTAGAGTTTTAAGTTGGCGCGCGTCGTCTGTTCTCGAGATTTATTAATCATTTTTTCAGCTTGAAAGAAACGTAATGCTATGAGGTGCTAATGAATTAATCGATTGTCATGTACGCATTTTATTGGGGTTTGTTAATAGATACCAATTAGAGTCGTTTAGCGAAAATAGCGACACTAGTGGTTTATTCGTTTTTACATACGTACAGATGGCGGCGACCTACTTAAAATTCTAAAAAGATCAGATATTAGAAACGAAAATGCTTCGATTGTCGAGGACCATTACAAGGAGAATCACATTGTTGTAAATATATATGCGAATACTCATGTCGTACGTATGCCTGTATCTTGATGCGAGAATATCGAATTGCCGTGCATGTTTATTCTTTACTATACGCTTGAATGAAATCGTACCGTGTATTTTATTAAATTGGGTTATTAAACGACGAATAATTGTGTTTATTGTCGAACGTCGATGATCTAGCTAGACAAAATGAATGAGAGTGTTGTGGAGGAACGAACGATGTTTCTCTGAAGTTGAAAAGGAAGAATAATAAATAATATCACATTGCAAAAATTAGTGTTTTATTATTGCTCATTAATGTCTACCTTCTTTTCTTTTCTTCCTTTGATTCCCTAAATTTGACAGTTTTCTAACGACTAAATGAGGCGTTGGGATGCAAAACCTGCAAAGTAAAAAAAAAATAAAAAACTGAGATAATTATATAAACATACATTACATATAGCTCTTTGAATATTTAGAGATTGTGTATAAGCAAAAGAAATGTTACCCTTTAAAATTTAGCTGTACACTTATGAATCTGCAAACTTCCAATGTTAGCGGCAAACAGTTTTCCGCGTTTTTCTCAAAACTGCATAAAACGGACTTGGTACGTTTTGCACCACAAAGCCTCAAATATTCACGAAACATATGAGAGGTAATTGAGAATGGATCCGATGTTGGATTGTAAAAATTAAAAATGACGGAATTAAAATGTCTACAACTCAAGTGTTTTTTATAACCTAAAAAAAAAACAATAATCTATTCTTAATCATTTTCATGTAATCTTTCATCACCAAAGCAAGCAAAAATAGCAGAAGAAGACTGTAAATAAACCATATTAAAAGAAATCGAGATTGACACATCTCTTAAAAGGATTAATTACTTGAGTATTATACTCAAACATGGACGTATTAAAAGGTAAGTAATGAAATTAATAATTATTATTAATCTTTGGTTGTTATAGGGATAGTATTGTGCTCTTTAACCCGTTTCGAAATGCCATAAATTGCCGCCGTTTTTTAGCTAAATAATTTTCATAGAAAGGGTGAATGAATTTTTATATGTCTATCAACGAATTCTGAATCAGGAACCTCAAAAAATCACCTATACTCATTTTTACAGAAATTGATAAAAGTTTTGAATTTTTGTCCGCCATTTTGAATTTAAAGAATCTGACAACGGATTCGTGATCAGGAATCTTAAAAACCCCTCTATGCACATTTGTATAAAAATTTATAAAAATGTTTGAAGGCCATATTGGATCCGCCATTTTGAATTCTGAAAATTTGAAATGGAAAATCATCTTTTATCAATTGGTATTGAATGCATGTTCGTTTACAAAAGTATTACAACTGAATAACAAAAAATTGGATGAAAATGCCACCATTTTGAAACAGCCAATTTGAGTTCTAGGATGCGCAATACACTATCTTTTGGTACAATCAATTACTCCACCAGATCTAGAAGTAGGAATTGATTGGACTACACTTTCATGTAACTACTATTTTTTTCGGGTCTTTTGCCATTCTGGGCGCCATATTGGAAAAACGACTAAAGATATTGGAAAACGGTCTTAAGATTCAGAAAGAACAGATTTGAAACCTATATAATATGGACTTGTATACAAATTCATTCACCCTTTCTATAAAAATTATTTAGCTAAAAAACGACGACAATTTATGCCATTTCAGGACGAAACGGGTTGAAGGGAGGGTTCGACAACAAAATCTATGAAATACAACTTTACAAATTTTGAAAAAATGATGTCTTTAGTAATTTGTTATGTGGAATTCAGTGGTGGCAGAATAAAAAGAGTAAAAACTTTTTTTTTACCCAAGAATAAATATTTTTTCCGAAAAAAATTGAATTTTTTAAAATCCATCCGTAGTTATATAGAAAATGTGTTATGTTAACCCTATTTTTTTTTAATTTTTAAATTTATTTTGAAAGATGTTGAAACATTTTTTCGGAAGAAACAAATTTTTTATTTGCCGTAAAATTCATGGTTCAACAAAATTTTTCACGCTATTAAACTCCATCACGACTGAGTCCCTCATCAAAAATTACTATAGAAATAATTTTTTCAAATATTTTAAAGGTGTATTTCATAGAGTTGCCGAACCTTCCACTTAATCGAATTGAATTTAATATAAACGATCACCATTTTCAAATCAATAGAACTGGATATCTAAGTTATTTGGGTATAGATTTTGATTCACATTTGCGTTGGGATAATTATATTATTTACATTTTCAATAAATTAAGACTTTTTCCATATGTGTTCACAAAATTAAGAAAAATGTTAACACGATCACAATGCTTAATTGTTTATCATTCTCTGATTTTAACAATGCTTTTCAAAATAAGTTTAGTTTAGTTTATGTACTACAAAATAAAGTAATTAAAAGCACATTAGAACTATTTAAAATTTTATTCACGTTGCAAAAGTTATATTATTTAGACATTTTATCATTTGTTAAAAGTACAAAATTATTGCCACTTAAACAAAATTACGTAAATACCAGAACTCAAATTCTGAAACAAATAGAAATATCCTTTAGTAAGAAAAAGATTGGCACAAGATGTTCATTAATACAAACTTTATCTACATCATTCCAGGTTAATTACTTGTAGCATACAAGAACTTGACAAACTTAATGGTATCAAATAAGGAGTCTATCATTACTTGGGCACTTTCATTGTAATCATCTATTTTTCTAATTGTTTTATTTATCGTAAAGATGTAAAAACGAATACTGTCTGCATGTGTAAGTTGTGTATCGGGAAGGTAGATCTAGTTTTAAAATTAGTTTTAAATATGTAGTTAAACAGATAACCCTTCAGGTCGCGGATAATTACGCTTATGGTAATTTTGCGGTATGTATGTATACAAAATGTCATGATCCTGAATAAATTTATATGTATATTGTTTACCTTAATTTAAACAATTTTTGCAACTACAATAATAATAATACTAAAACTTGCAATACGTTTGACTAAAAATAAAGACGTTTTTTCACTTAATGAAAGTCCGCCATCAAAATATTATCAACAGCAGTAAAATTTCTAACAAAAAGTCTTTTCGTGTATGTAATCTAAATTACGTAAATACCGGACAGATTAGGACGACACGCAATATGTATAACTTTAGCATTTTCCGACGTCGACACCATTTCAAAATGCGTTGCTGACAACTGTGTCAGTAGGTACTTTTTTGCAGCACTTAACTATACATCGATTTTTTTAGAGGTATTCTATACAATTAAGCGACATTCAAGTTTTTGTTATATGTTTAAATAAAGTGCAAGTTGAGTAAAGGATCTTGTTTGTAAAATGTTATTTCAAGAAACGACATCGCTGTTGTACTTCAGTGCATTTCGTCAAGGATGATTATCCAAAGTAAAAGCTGTTGCAGGAAACGATGCATCATATACTGATTAGTCCTAATGAAGCGGACGTTGGTTAATTCTTTCGTTAAGAAAAAGGAAACGAACGGAATTACTCACTGCTCAGGTTTTATATTAATATAAATAGTCATTTTAAAATTTGCATGTATGTATTGGGATCTCCATCGAACAAGTAGTAGATTTTCACAACGGACATATGCCAACTGTAACATGTTTCCACATTGACATGGTGTCAGATTTAATAACGGTATAAATCCAGTTAATAGATATAACACAATGTGTATTACAAATATGTTTAATGGCAATATAAAGCCATGTAAAAAAATACGTATTCTTCGTGACAGGAATTAATTTACATTTTATATTACTATTTCCGATAATATAATCACTTTTGGCAGATCTAGTGATACTTTGTTTTAAGTCCAAGAGTTCAATTTTTTTGTTCTAATTTAATGATTATTTTAATCACAAAAAAATTTTGACGCGAATTCGCGTGATTTTGAAGTGTTGCAGGTCATGATTAATAAGTCCCATACTTAAAATTGAGTTTCTCCAAATAGAAAATATAATATGTACCGATTTTCCGAAAAATTATCTAAAAATACAGAATTAGTTTTGTACCTGTATTTATCAATTTTTTGACGAGCAATGATTACATTGAATTCATTCACAGTCGTTCACGAAATAGTAAAAGTGTAACAAAAATGACTTTTTTTTTGTACCTATTTTACCCGAATCTCACCAAAATGGACTAATATATTCTAAAATTACGCGAAATGTAAATTTTGAAAATATATCCACTATAAATTTGGCAAATCTGATATTAGATTTGAATTCCAAGACCCCCAAAAACCCCAGGGTAATAAATTTCATAAAAATTCATACACTTTTGAACGATATGTCCGCCATTTTGAATTTTGAAAATCCGTAACTGAATTTTGGTGCAATTTAGTAGGAAAAGCGGGATAAAATAAATATTTTGATACTTTTATTGACGACAATCGTGAGAAAACTCGATATTATGTTCACTGTCCCCAGTCGCCATATTTAATCCGCCATATTACTGAGGCCGTCAAATGCACTGAAAAATGACTGGAGATGTTTAATCAAACAAAATGTTATACTTTGGTGGTAATAATTTTATTGCACGTTGATACGCCACTTTTCTGCCATTTTTAAAAAGGTAAACCATATGAAGCTGAAAACAAAATTTGTCTCGTGAACTTCAACTATTTTGACAGGTTTTTAGGCGTTAATGGGTTACCCTTTTTCCCAAATTTTGATTCAGAAAAAAGTGGGCAAAAGGAATTCAATAAAACAGGTTCGAAATCCGGATTAATATGCAGATGTGCGTTTTTTTTTTGGTTTCATAAAAAGATTCTTTCTAGACCATGTACTTTCTAGACCGTTGCAGTCAAACTGTGGTACTGAAATTAACATTTTTTTTTATAATTAAACTATTCAGTGTATTACTGTATATATCTCTAATAACATTGTAATGCACAAATTTGTCTTAAATTTAGTACTACACTGAGTTTCGTGTCGGGGGAAATTCGATTTACAGTACGGAATTCTGAAAAAAAACGTGAATAGGAATGAATAGAAATGCATCTGCATGTGATTCAAAATTGATCAATGCTACCGTTGCGTAAATGTAGAATAAAAGATGTTTGATTCCTGGGCGTTAATTAGGGTAATGGACAAAGTTTTATGCATGGAACAAAAATCGATTTTTACAGATCCACGTTACACATTTGTTCACACTGATACAGTTCGTAACCATTAAAAATAATTATGCTACCTCTGCTTTCGATATCAGTATTTTGAATAAAAAAAGTAATACCGTCAGTGTTTCCTGTTAATCCCTTAGTATATAGAAAATCTTGTATTCCATACATGCAGAGTATCGTGTCTGAAATGATAATGAATATCTTATTACGGTGATAACCTAAGCGATGGGGTTAACTCGTGGTATTGTAATTCTTCGATTACTGTACACAAACCTTGAAAGTTATAAAGATAACCTTACGAGCATAAACCTCCTAAGTTGACATATTTCTTCAATTTTATTTTAACAATTAAGTATTACAAATTTATACATTGTAATATAAATTATATAAGTTCCAAGAAAATATTCTTTTTCTCAATCGTGTGATTAAAAATATAGTTATTATAAAATAGATTTACAATGCAAGCAATAATTAGCACGTAATATACATATTTATATCTATTAACAAATATGCCATTGGATTCTCATGCCCATCATAATTAATATTTCATTTGCAATTATTGCATTTACACAATGTACCAACTAAGCCATAAATCTTATTAAAAACGCTAATCATACAAATATTTCTCACTACTTCTTTTATAAATATTAATTTTATCTTAAACCTACAATTTTATACCGAGGGAATTAGAAACTTATATTATTCGCTAAGCCTCTTTGAACATCCGATAATCGGACGTTAACGCCAACTTGATGTATATGTTATATACTGATCCGATGAAGTCTTCATCGCAAAGAATATACCTTCCGTATCGTATTTCCTCGCTCGTGCATAATTATTAATGCCTTTGATTCAATGCCTGTGAATGAGTACATACAATTATACTTAAACAGATATTCATTTTTACACTTTGCGAATAGGTCAAATGTGTTATAATGAAATGTTTTCAAAAATATTATATTCTCACATTCCTATAATTAATATGTAGAAATGAGAGACGAAGTCACCAGTTGCGAGCTTTAACGAACATCTTAATGAGGTTATTGTACAAAAATGTAAATTATGAAATTAATGCAGAAGTTAATTTTAATTATTGGTCGATTCAGATACACTTCAAAATCGGGTGTCTTATGTGTGTCTTAAATGTGGAAGTATCCTCTTAAAATGTGATTTAGGCGTCTGAAAAACAAAGTGTTTTAATATTTAAAATAATTTCTGTCTAATGAAATAAACACATCAAATTTTGAAATTCGGGTTGTTCCTGTGGTATCTTTTTACGTGTTTCAGAAGGAGATCGAATTAAGTTATCCGAAATCACACACTAAACATGTCTTACGTAGATATTATTAAAAATCAAATGTTGCAGTTAGCCATTTTGAAGCCGTCATATTGACTTTCCAAATTCTAAGTTCTAATTCGTAAATAGTGACTATAAAACTCCCGAGTAACAAATTTCATACAAATTAAATCACTTTTTGCGGTTTCGTACGTCATTTTGAATCCGCTATTGTAAATTTCAAAATTCTAAGTTCAAATTCATATTCAGCGAACCAGGAAACCCTCTAGTAACAAATTTCAAATCAATCCCATAAAAAAATGTGAATTAAACATATGAATAAGAATGCGAGATTTAAAGATGTTTAAAAGAAAATTATGCATCGTAGAGTTGAAAGGTTAATCATGAAAAATGCCAAATATTTCAGGCAACCTATATTCAGGTTAAATTTTCTGATGCTTTTCATTTATATGAGTGCATAATTGGATTTTAGAGTAAAAAAAATAATAGAGATAAAAGGGTTATTGTAAAGCGTTAATATGACGTCGAATTAAATAATCCAACCTACAAAAAGGACTTTACAAAAGGTCATAATTCTTTTCGAAGACATGAAAAAGATTAAATTTGTTGATTTGTTAAATCTTCTTTTTCAATGAAGAGAATTGAGGTTCTGCTTGGATTGGTTTTGTAAACCCCTATATACGTGGAAAATTTCATATACGAAAGAATACTTAAATTACGTAACTTATTCAACTAACGCAAAATGTTCAATTTACATGGGTATGTAATTCAAATTGAATATATTAATAAAATATAGAGGTGGGTTCTGTATTTTAAAAGTGATTGTTTTTAATGAACTAATTTACCAATATTCTATTAAAAAAAGTCTTGTAATGAAAGATATTTCTGTCAATAAAAAATATTATAGTGGCATTATGCACATCGAAGAATTCTCGATAATAGGAAAAGTAGGAAATGTTGCAATTTATAGACAAATTTGAAATTTATTACTTGTAGTGTGTTCACGGCAATTAATCTATAAAAGTACTTCCCAATTATTTTGTTTCGCCACCAAAAAAATATAAAAATTTAATTGATTGTTCAGAAATAAATAGTACAGGGAAACATGATTTTGTTGTTTGAAAGTGAAGGTTCATTGCCCAAGTAATTGTTTACGAAGAATTCGAATCCAGGGTTAGGATTGCCCCATCACGTCAAGATTTTGAGATATTTGGGGTTGGGGGACCCAAAAATGTCGTTTCTTCGATACTTTTGAGGGTTATATGCAGAAGATACAACATCTTTAGGGGGTTTTCTTTTAGTTGGAGTATGTATGTAGTACTACTCTTTCTCATTAAAATAAGAGGCGCAAAGATTGATTACGACTTTTCGTCATCAAGATACGCCAATTTGAAATTATGCTATATATGTTAAAAAAAATACCTTGAACTGCCCTTGTAGGACAAGCTTAAGGTTAAAATCAGTGTCACGAAACCCGTACAAATAAAAGCAACTGCATAAAAATTGGATCTTTATAACTAAAATCATGTTTTAATATGGTGAATGTTTTTTGATGACTTTTTATATGGCATTTAGAATCAGGCTTCTTCAATTCGAAAATTTGAATACTTCGATATCATTTTCATATTCGGCAACGCCAAATACCCTTCAGTGCACACTTTCTAAAGAAAATACCCAATAAAAAATATCTGCCACAAAGTATTTAATGCAAATGCACATGACACCAATGGGGCATATCTCCTGGTTACAAAATGGCATAATTGATGATGAAAAAATTACAATTGAACTCGGCGACTCAACAATTTAAAGTGAAGGAGTACTATATTATGATCCGAACAATGAAAACCCTCAATCAACATTTTACATCTGATGTAGATAACCTCAAAAGTAGCAAAAAAACTGCATTTTTGGGGTGCAGAAACTCAAATATCTCAAAATCTTAACGTAATGTATCAATTCTGTCCTCAGGTTTGGGTTCTACATAAAAAATTACATCGGAAATGCTCCTCCACTTTCCAACAATTGGCATGACCTAATTATTTGCAGGCCTGTAATTATTTTTAGCAAAATTTAATTAGCAAAATTCTTAATGGTTGACTAGTGTAGTCAGTATTGTATTTCAATGTCCAAAAACTCCAATATAGTACATTTTAAGTAAACAATGAGTAAAATGTCGTATGTTTTGCTTTTATTCGCAACAATACCTGGTCACCGTATACTAAGGTTGAAATTAACATGTTGGAACGAGTCCAGCGAAAATCTCTCAGATATCTCGCCTTTAAATCAGGACATCCTATGTCGCGTTTCGATCACAATTATAATGCAATTACCAAAAGATTTAAATTCCCAACTATTAAATCGCTACACACTTTTCACGATGTATCCACTGTTCATCGCATCTTGAAATTTTCGCTGGGTGACGACTTAACGGGACTGTTTCCGTTTAGAACCACACCATATTCCATTCGAAATCCACGTATCATTTATGAAAAGCCATATCGTAGCAATTATTTATTTTTGCTCCCGTTCCTAGACTTAAGCATGCGTGGAATAATCTGAATGTGGTTGCGAGAGATTGTAATTCTTACGGTAGATTAAAAAAACTGGCATCGGATTATCTGTTTGTATATTACACGTGATCAATTCGTCTCGTGATTAGGCCTTTCTGTGTAGTCGTATTTGTAATTTTTTAATTACAACTAGATTTTTGAATGTTTCGCTTTGAATCATCAAAACTTCTTCAAAACGCCAATATGTTGACAAAATAGACCTTATGAACAATTATGAACATTATTGATGAAATTCATATATGTCAAGTGGTTTTAAGTAATTTCGCGAAACGTGGTCGGCCATATTACGTCCGCATTTTGAATTTTAATAATCTAACATTAAATTAATGATGAACGATTGTAACAACCCCCCTATCACGATTTTGAAGCATTTTATACATTTTATTATACTATGGGTATTAAATCTCCCATCTTGAATTTTAAAAATCTAACCTCAAATAAGTGATAAGACACTCCAAAAACTTCATTACCTATATTTTCTAGACAATATTATACTACAGAGAAATGGAATTCATCGATAATGTTCATAGTTGATAAAATAAGGTTTATTTTTTTTGAAATATTGTCGTTTTGAGAAGGTTAGGCTGATTCGAAACAAAACAATAAAATTTCTAGTTGAAAAGTTTCTTTACATTTTTGATATTTTATTGATGACAAAAAAAAACACAAATAATGAAACACATGAAATTTTGGTTCAGTTTTTATTTAAATGTGCTATATTAGTATTAGGAGCCGTTAAAATTCAGTTCTGACTACGTCAATCGAAATATTACCTTAAAAAATAGTAGATCGGGTATATATTTGGAATTTTTATTTCAATTTTTTTACAGCATAAAATACAGTCTCAAACATCAATTATTAAGAATTCTACATTTCCTGGACGTAATGGGATACACAAAAAAGGAAGATTTATTGTAAAATTATAATGAGGTGATTAAACACATTCAGTTGATGTATAATTTTCGAAATTAATGTTTCTTGAAATCAGTAAGTGATGCAATTTTTTAAATACTTGATGACAGATTTTATTTATTTACAAATAGGCATTACTGTCCTCTACTTTAAGTTAATGAATTTGGAAATTAATTTTATGTCTAAAATTACTGAAAACAATTACTTTTTATTTACTACTGACGATAACTGTATATTCAGGTTAAACGATAAGTAGGTATCCGAAAGTTCGTTTACAACATGTAATGATTCTAGACTGAAAAATTGTGTATTTTAGTCAGTGTCAAGTTTATAAACCGATTGCCTTTATTATTTCGGAACGGTTCATTGCCAATTTACGAAAATTGCCTCCCACTGCCACTTTTGTTCGACTGACCTACAATTGCCCAAAACTGTACCGAGTCTTCGCGATTTCGCCCACCTGAATTTCTCGTTAATAGTGGCATCTAGTTAAATTATAGTGTATCTTCAAGTAACATTACGGTGTTTAAATTTTAGTTAGTAGCTTGATGAAAAAGGTACTTAAATTGTTAACAGCTTAAATTTCAGTTATATATCTCGTGTCACGAAAAAAGTAGAATAACTTAACAATCAATGAATAACAAAATTGCATAGATACATAATGAAATGTTTACAGTATAGCGACAGAGCGTAAATATTATAAATGTTCGAAATACATTAAACCTGGATTCTTCAGTTGGAAAACCATGTAATTAAAACCGTCAATGAATTCCAAACATTTCGCCGTATATTTTACCATTTCCCATTCGTAATTAAACAAAATGATTAACTAATAAAGGGAATACTTTGCATAAATTCGAAATTCCGACGGTTATGTATAATTAATCATATTTTAAAATTTTTTATCAATATAGTATTAGTATTCGAATATTTCCCATGTGGTTAGTTTCAATGTTTCATTATTAAAAAAATGGCATGAATCTAAAAGTATGATTGACTTGGATAACTTATTGTTGATAGTCATGGTTTGTTCAGTCTTGAAAATTGTCTATGATACAAGGAGTATAAATATTATGCTTGAACAAAATTGGAAATTTGCATGGATTTTTTCTTACGAAGACGCATTAGGACTATGCAATTCAACCCTCATGGTTCCAATTGTACCGATTTTCAATGTTCACTTTGATTGTTGACTGTATTCACATAATGTAATATTCATTCAATGCTTATATCATATTTTTTGGAGGTAGCGCTAACAATTGTCGTTGAAAACATTAAAAAAATGACACCTAACCTCTATTTTTTTAAAGAAATTTTGAGGGGAAAATACTGAGTTTTCTGTATTTTTCTTCTGTTTTGTATATTTTTGGAGGAAAAATATTTCTATATCATTTTGAAATCTATCAGAAAGTTATTTTCGATGTCAACGGAATAAGATCATATCTAAACAATTTTCTTTTTAAATGGGCGGTTTCGAAATGGCCAAAAACGAAACAATTTGCTCTACATATATGAATTTCGACATTTAAAATTACTTTCTTACTCTGCCAAGGTGAAAATATCTTTTTAGGGCGTTTTCGGGGTCACTAAAAACCACCTCATTGCCAAAATTACAAATTAAAAATTGCGGATGCAATATGATGGATGTCTGAAGCTAAATTCATTGTTTCGTATCGAATAGCACAGAAAGTACTTATACGGGGGCTTTCGGAGTCATTGAATACGTACAAAAATGCTAATATAATTGCAACTTTCGAAATATTAGATTTTAAGTGCATTTTGTTTTTGCCGTTCATCAGTGAAATAAAATTTTGCTTAGGGTTTTCACTCTTTTGTGTACAGTCATTTCACCCATGTACTTTCTTATCCGTAAACAAAGCCACTAATAAAAATGATAAAACATACAAAAGTACAAAAAAGAAATAAAAAAAACAAAATAATATTCTCAGTTTCGTCTTCCTCTACACGGTGAGAATAGGGCCGAATACCCTCTTATGATTACTGTCTTATCCGATAAGAAACAATGATTTTTGCATCAGACATCCGCCATCTTGGATTTTGTATTTTTGACAATGAGATGACATTCAGCATACCCGGAAAACTCCTTAAAACGATATTCTCATCTTGGAAGCACGAGAAAGTAATTTCAAAACCCGAAATTTATAAATCTAGAGCAAATTATTTCATCAGAGGCCATTTTGAAACCGCCGATTTGGAAAAACAATGTTTTTAGTTATGATCTTATTCCTTAGGCATAGAGAACACGTTTCGAATAGATTTCACAATGATAGAAATATGTTTTACCTCTAAATAGTGTTTATTGGCGGCTAAAGAATAATATAGGGCGTAATATTTAAGGCTGGGAATGAACAATTTTGAAATTAGGCATTCATGGATGAAGATCTTCACTCGATGATTCCCTTTTATTGAGCTTATACCATCGCCATAGTGAAATTCTACAAGGTTCTCATAAATAAATTGTCGAGCAGTACTCAATTTTTATGTTATAAACAGATGATTGAGAGGTCACAAGTGTATAAGCTAATTTTCAATTTCATTCGAAAATTGAGTGAAAATGAAAAAAAATCGGTAAATCCTGATTGTATATAATTAATTTGAGGTTATGACTGAATCATGATGAGATTAGGTATTCACAAACGATAATAATTACATTTTCATCTAAATTCTCCATGATTTCAACCGTTAAACGGCCCAATAATGGATATTTGTGCGAGAAAATGCAAAATTGCAGACGCCATCTTTGATTTCCAACAAAAATCCACCGGGAGAAGAAAAGGCTGAGTATAAAAATGCGACTAGTACCTTTTGCGATGGTCAGTATTGCCCCTCTCGATGTCAAAAAATGCGGTTCTTGCGAACAAACGACGAAAAAATCAGTATTTTTGTCGAAAAACATGATCATAACTTTTTTCTTTGAAATTTCCAGCTGATTCTGACCACGACATTTGGAAGAGGAGGTCCAAATCTGTCCATTATACTCATTTAAATTTTTTTAACAGCGTGTTGAACAAAAGTTACAGCCTTGAAAGTTGTGCCCAAATTCTGGACTTTTGGGACGAAAACTTAATTCCGACCTTCATTCGTTTTTCACTTTATTGTAATCATTCAACTTATGTTGACTTATGTTGTGTACTTTTTTCGTCTCTCACATGTTTATACGCTATCGACGTGAGCCGATTAAAAAAAATAAACACCTACAGAATTTATATACGCAAATTTACTCAGTAAATGTTTACTCACTTAATATTGTTTAATACTTTCAACATAAAATACTTCTTAAAAACCTTTACTAAAGAGTTCGAGTGATTCACACTTCATTTCACTTGAAAATAATAGGGGTGCCCTTTTAGGGGAGGTTGAAATTATCCTCTTTTTACAAAATCTGAAAAATTGCAATTTTTTAATCGAGGTAGACGTATATAAACTTAAAATGAAGGTATTGATAATATCTGCAAATCTATGCATGTAATACACTTTGAAAAAGCATACCGTTTTCCCTTATATGTAGACATTTGGGGCAAAGAATCGCATTTTTCAAAAGAACCCAAAATTACGTTTCGCAATTTTTAAAATATATTTTCTTTCTTCCAAGTGGTTTCAATAAATTTATTCTTCGTTACAAAACTTTGATATGTACGTCTCTTCGTTGCAACTTTTAAAATATGATGAGTTTTAATAACTAATGAAATGCATTCGAATCTTCTTCAAGTATGTAAAGTAGTGTTTTTTATTAGAACAATTTAGGTCGCAGTAGTTTTTAACATGGGAACAGCTGAGCCTGGTTTTGAAAAGAGCGAGAAATTTCGGGTTCAAAATGATATGTTAATAATTGTTATGACAAGGACGAACGAAGGTCAAATTTGCGCATTTAAACTCCCTATTTCTATTTTTCAGAATTTGCCATCGAAGTTTCGAAAAAATTTCTTGGCAACTCTACTTTTCCAAAATTGCCATCGAAGTTTCGAAAAAAAATCACCATTTTTACAGTAACTCGGTTCTTTTTGAAGTTATGTTGACTAGTACAATTCACCTCGGAAGCTCTTTGGCCTGCCATGAATATTTCCCTTGTTATAGCCAAAAAAGGGGAAAAATTACGATTTTTGTGTTTCTTCGCGTCTAATTTTCCCCCTAAACAGCTAATGAAATATCACACAGGAAGAATATGTAGGCATTGAAAAAAAAGAACAATTTAACTCTTAATACGATGTAATTCGATAAAAATTGAAACCACGAGAAGCCTTTTAAAGTCATGGAATTGGCGAAAAACGAGTTTTGCGAATATCAAGACGTTTTTCGTCAATTCTGCACGGAAAAAAAATGTTTATAGATTCTGCCGAAAACTCAAGTAAAATTTGCCTAAGAAATTCAATAACCAACATTATGTGAAATTTATATTGTTACTTCGGCAATATTTGCTTGGTAATGTCGAGAGAATGTACCTAATAACTCGTATACGACTTTTCTGCAAATTCTACTTAGTAACTTCGGCAAAAATTGCCAAGTCTCAACTTTTACTTATCAGCTGTGCTGTCTACGCGCTCTCAGAACTTTCCTGGCGCTCGTAGCGCCATTCCGCGGCGAGACCCAACATCACCTTTCCACTCAGTCGCTACAGTAGAATGGAATTTATATTTGTTATGTTTGTGTAAATGCACTCGTTAAAATGACCGGGGAACAAAGTTCCGAAAATCAACACCGAAAGGCCAAAATTTCGATGTAGCATGGCTCCAGCGTGATTTTCTTCACTTTGTCTTTGAAAATTTGGCAAAAAGAAAGCAAATTAAAATACCTTGGACTCACGCAATATCGAAATTTTATCCGTTAGGGATTTTGATTTTCGGAACTTTGTTCCCCGGCCGTTAAAATTCCTTATGTTTATGCTGTATAAGAAATCTCGACCGTAAACAAGTGTTCTGTTTCTATCGTAAGCGTAAAGGAAGAAACTGCTCCGTCAATGACCCCTAATTTACCGACGTCGCGGGTACAGTGGCGCGGCGCTAAAGTTGCAGTCCACGAAAATCTACATAGACTGGCTAAGCATAATGCTTAGAAAAAACTCGGCAAATATTGCCGAAGTTCAGACTCGGCAGGTTCTATTTAAGCGACTTCGGCAGAATCTACAAAAGATTTTTTTCCGTGTGCGACTTTAAAATACTCCCTGTGCCCTAGTAGAAAATGCGACTAGTTTCTGGCCATTTTTTCTGGTTTGCATATTATAACTAATGGAGCCCAGGACAACTGGGTTTAAATTTAATCGAATAGCTTCCGATTATGGATCAAATTGTTCTTTTTTTATGGATTACAACTTCTTTATTGTGATATTTCGTTAGCAAATTCAATGTAGGTCAAAGAGCCTGTGAATTGTAGAGCTAAAAAATAACTTTAATATGAACTTTGACTGGTTAACATAACTTCAAAAAGAACCCAGTTATTGCAAAAATAGTGACTTTTTTTTCGAAACTTCGATGAGTTGCCAATCAAATTCTGAGCCTCAGATTCAATTTTGGAAGAGGAACTTCTGGTTAAGTTCATCGGCATTCACCTCCAGATAAACGGGGTGCCATAGGTGGCGTTACACGGTGTATATATTCGTGCGAAAGATTTTTATTGATAAGCAATGGTTTAGTTTGATCAATATGTACTAATAATAGTCATATATAATAATAATTTTTTGCAGTGTACCAAAGCAGGTTGGTTCAGTTTCCAGTACAACTCGACGTCTTTACTCCCAGTGTCCAGAATTCCGATTCTGTCAACTGAACCTAAATATGGGATGCGGGTCGTAAAGATGTCAAATGAAATAACTGTCAGTAAAGGCACCAACTATCACAAAATTATTGACCTGTATCAATTAAGGTCATGTTTTTTTTTCTACATAAAGCTTATGTTTTGCTCTACATCAAGATCATTGACAAACATTAATCGGTAAAATCAAGATTAGCATTTGTTGAATGTTTCACCATTAGTCCAGGAAGAAGGATTGTTTCTTACCCTTTTATGTGGGTGATTACTATACTGGAAGGGACTTTAAAAATTCTTAAGAAAATATTTGTTGATGGTCGGTTTTCGCCAGTTGTCGTTTTCATGGTCGTTTTTTGACTGTTATTTTATTTGTCGGCTTTTGGACCCCCACTCCAATTTTGAATGAATAATTATTTGTCCTTTTGCAATAATAGGTCGTTACAATAATAGGTACTAAACGTTTTCTGTTGTTCCATCGTCATCAGCAATTATACGCACGGAAATTCTTTCCCATAAGACGAAATTCGAATTTCACCAGATTCGAATTGCGATCGGTGGGAGTACCCACGACGGAAACGTCTCACGGAATTTCGCGGCTCCGTTATATATAGCGCAAGGCTCAGCGTTTCCATAAAATGCCAGCATCGTGTCTCGCGTTGCATACCGGCGCAGTAATTCCGATCCTTTCGCGTTGCTGCATCTCGATACTTCCACGAAGAAAAAAGATCTAATCGCCTTCTCTGCGGCGTTCGAACCTTATCTCGTAGCTGGCTGATGAGAAATCCGCTTCTATTATTACGCTTCGACACGATCGGTTGCGATAGCGATTAATAACATTCGTGGTGCATGTGTTAACACACGCGGCAGTCTTGTTGAGTCGTACGGAATGACACGAGGGGTCAAAATGGCAGGAGATAGGCTACTCGAAAAAAAAGAGAAGACAATTCAATATACCTACGGTGGAATACAATGTCCGAGATATCGCATGGCGAGGCAAGATTGGAAGCGACGAGGATGGATAATCGAAGTAGCAAGACAGAGAGAGGAAGGCCATCAGACAGAATGAAGGAGACAGACATCGAGGGGGTTGGGGGAATGGCGAATATAGCCACGAAGAGCAGTTGGACCTGTAATTATGGTTAAACAGAGGGCTAGAGGGCCAACATGGAGGACCCTATAATCTTGGTGGGACCGCCCCTTGTTTGCTTGTATAATTACCTATGCCCACCTCTTCCCCCTTCTATACGGCCCGTTTCTTCCCCCTCTCCCCATGATCACGATGAGGCCCCAGAGCAAGATCGATGTGTCCATGCACCCATCCATCGTCGTTCCTGCGCTTACATCGACATTTTATTCGGCCTGCTATTTTATCTGTCTTTCCATTCCATTTCTCTATTACACACGAACTGTTATTTGCCAAAAAAGATTGATCGTTCCTGACATTCCTACAGGAGCGTTGAGATATCGTCGGCAGATTCAAATAACAATGTTTATTGAAATATTTGAACTTTCGAACAATAAAGATGAAACGGAAGTTAATAACAAAGTTTTTACCCATTTGTTGGTATTTAATACTGTAAAATTAAAAATTTGTTCTTTTGCTGTACAATATTTTATTGCCGTTTTACAGTATTTATTGGCCGTTTTGCAATGTTTTATCGTTAATTTACAGTACTTTCGTAGTTTATATCCGATATATCTTGCAGTATACTTATATCTTCAATTACATTAACCGACAAAGTTTTACTTTTTTTGCCTTTATTATGCCAAGTATCGTTTCTGAAGTATCTTTTTCTAAACATGCCTTTCTCCAAATTTTCTTAGAACACCGCATTTTCGAAAAAAATTAGGTTATATTTGTCAAAATTGGCAATTTGGGTCAATTCACTATTATAAAAAATGGGAAACTCTGAGCATAAGTCAAATTATCAAGAAAATTCTCAGCACGATTCTTCAGCACTAAAAGATACTTTACAAGAAATCATTTTTCATTCTCAAACAGAAATTTACTTTTGTCACAAAAAAAAAACAAAATATCCAAAATGGCCCATTTTGTCACATTTAACCTCACTTTTCTTAAGGACACTTACGATTTTTTTTAACATAGTTTCAAGACTTTCTTTTCAATAGAAAAATGTATTAAACCTAATCACATTTGTTACACATTATTATTCACATATTGGTATATAAATATATTTTTTACAAATTTCTTCATGCATACGCGGCGACCAAATGGTGGTTGCAGTAGATGTCGAAAAAAATGCAGACCTGGTAACTGCAGTTGAAATCGTCTGAAATGAAAAACCATATAGATTATTGAAATATGTTAGCCGCTATATAAAAAAAATATAGTTGCAGACTTTTAAATTATCTTGGTTACCCTAGAAATAAGTGAAAAAAGGGTTAAAAATAAACGAAAAATGATCAACCTGGTTGGGACTGGACCTACGCATCTTCTGAACAATTTCTGAAAATTTAGGCAGACCGTTTAAGTTCTTCTTCCAAAATCGTGTTCGAAAAGTCGAAAACAAAGTTTTGTAACATCTCAACGCTTTAATAAATATGTACTAGCTAAAGAGGTTCTAAAGTCGTTCGTCGATAAGGTAGGAATCTACGCAAAAAAACGTAAATTAAAAATGTCTGAATCAATTTTTCAAAATTTGAACTTTACAAGCGTAATTCTACTTTCTATATGAATATATCGCGTTCGAAAGGTCGAAAACAAATTGCTATAGTCGTAAAAAGAGTAAAAAATGCCATTATTTGTGGTTTCTCGTGTTTATCTCATTTCGATAAATAGCTAATGAAACAACACTATGAGAATGTTTTGAACAAATAAACAATTTGAGGCATAACGGAAGGCGATTCGATAAAAATTGAGCCCAAAGGAACTTCTGAAATTCTCGGAATTACCAAAAACCGCGTTTTCAGAATATCAAGCCGTTTTCCGACAATTTTGTGAGATTAAGAGGTTCCTTTTGGGCGCAATTTTTATCGAATCGCCTCGTATCAGGTTTCAAATTGTTCATTTTTTCAATGACATCCTTATAGTGATATTTCATAAGCTATTTATCGAAATAAGATAAACGCGAAAAAACGCGCAAAATCGAAAAAATTTGCATTTTTTATCCTCTTTATGACTATAGCAAGAGAAATATTTATTTTAGGTCAAAGAGCCTCCTAGATGTTGAAAATATCTTTAAAATGACCCTAGTTTTGTTAAGATAACTTCATTACAAAAAGAGTAATTCTAAACTTTTAAGGCGAGCCAATGAAATTGTGGGCATCAGATCCAAGTTTGGTAGAGGATTTTTTTGTTTGAAATTTGACGTATAATACGTACCTGCAATACGGTATACGAGTTATGGGACGCCCTGTATTTAATCGCATTGTATGTTTCTTTGAAATGTTAATGTTTGTCGAGTGTCTATAACATTTAATAGCTGACATTATGTCTTTATGCTTCTATTTGTTATAGTATTGATTCATCATATTTTATATAAGGCATCGTTATATATGCTATTAATGAGATAGACATGTATGCCTTGATTCTATCAAAATATAGAAAATGCAATTATGTCTGTTTTAATATGATTTGGAAATAATTATACTTTGTGAAAAAGTACATTTTTCATTCTGAGCAATTTAGATCTAAAAGAAATTATTTTTTGCTAATATAGTAAAGTTATTTTTATAAAGCCCATAGCACACATGGACAGTGATTAGTTATGAGTACTCGATAAAGAGATAATTTTAATGTTGTATTAAATTAAAAATGCCATAGATGAATTACATATAGATAGGGGAAACATGCACGTAAGCATTAAATTTTCAAGTGAATTGAACCAGTATGAGGAATTATAATAAGTTATATGCTAAAGTGAGAAACTAGTTATACCATATACAATTGAAATACCAAAAATACCAACGGTCGAAGATAATTTTGAAAATCGCTTGAATATGATACAAATATTTTTTGTTTGTAATATTTAAGAACAATTGCACAAGCCAACAAAATGAGTCCGATCTGAATACTCAACAAGACTATACTTTTTCAAAGGCTTTCGATGCACTGAATCTGAATCTGTCAGTCGAATTGTTCTATCACGTCAAGATTTGAGATATCACAACGTAAAATTACAAAAAAACACCGTTCTTGTCAATTTTTGGTAAGTTTTTATTGCGGAACAAAACTTTTATTCGCAATTTGCAAAACGCTGATGACTGCGCTATTCCCCAACTTGAAAAGGCTCTTTTAGTAATGCCGATTCGATCTTTTCTCATCGCGTTATCGAAGTTTTTTATAAGGCACGATTATCATTTTCGTTTTTTTTCAATTTTGAGTTACGATACCTCAAAATCTTGACGTGATAGAGCAATTCTGCAACTAGATTTGGTTCCACCACATCTTTCGGAAATGTATACTTAGGTTTCTGATGAATGCACTTTAATAGGGTGTTTGCCAAATTGCAAACAAAATTTTTTTTCCGCTACAAAAACTTACTAAAAAGGAGCAAAAAAGATGTTTTTTGCACTTTGATGTTAGGATGTCTCAAATTCTTGATGCGATACTCAACAAAAAACAAAGTTTATTTTCCAGAAACATGACAACGTAATGGTATATTTTGTATCCATGATGAGCTCAATTTTTAGAAGAGCTCCGACTTTGATCAGCAAAAAAACATACCCAAACCATAACAGATCCTCGACTATGATTTACTGAGCAGTTATTCGTCAGCCGATTTGACATGGCGAACATGTTGTCTTTTCTACCAAAAGTGTCAAATATTAATTCGTCAGAATATAAGACCTTAGACTAATGTGCAATTCTCCAA
This sequence comes from Trichopria drosophilae, assembly GCA_030407085.1. Lineage (NCBI taxonomy): Eukaryota > Metazoa > Arthropoda > Insecta > Hymenoptera > Diapriidae > Trichopria > Trichopria drosophilae. The sequence goes on from CM059583.1 coordinate 156,943,342, forward strand.
TCATTGTGTTTCCGAGACTAATTCAACCTCTTAACCTTATTTTGTTTACGTAGCAATGGTTTTTTCGTATCAGTACAATCGTTCAAATGCATTAAACCCAGTTTCATGTTTCCGCTTCAATGCATTCCTGATTTAAATCGCAATTTTTGCAGGCGAACTTAAACTTTTGACTGCATATTGCATATTGAAAGTTAAAGTTAAGTTCAGATTTCTTTACGTTTTTCCAAGGGTTTCATTCCTTTTCATCATGTCTCTTGTATTTTCGTCACGTCATTTCATTACAGATCTGTTGATTTTAGTGGAGCTCCCAACATATTTGCACCGACATCCGTTTTTTTCCTGTCTGACTGAATTGAATGAGGTATTTGTGTTAATTAATCTTTACAAAGATAAAGGAATCGAAGTAAATATAAATATTATTTAATAATAGTAGTTGTTTTAAGCGTAATTCTATTTTAAAATTGCATACATGTACTGGTAAATTATAGTAAACGGAAACTAATACGTCAACAGTAACCTGAAGAATTTATTAATTATAATACGAAAACTGCGAAGCAACTCTAAGGTAATAAAAGTATTAAACTAATTTGTTTTTTAAATAAGAAAGCACTTTATTTAGATGACGTTGAATTCTTTACCAAGCTTTGAATAAAATATTTAGCAAATAATCACTAGAAAATATTATTGTTATTATTTTTTGCATTTGAAATAATACACGGCGAGCTCGATTAAATTTAGCCCAAAAAATTCCACTTGCTGCTTTCCTACAGATATCTGCCAGTTTATGAAATTAGAATAATTAAAAAATCGCCTAACGAAGTATAAAATATAAAATTCCCTATTTTACGGAAAGCTAAATAAAAGTTTTCATTGCATCAATATAACTGTAATGAATAAAGCGTGTACCTTTTTATAAGCATTTTAAATCCTAACAATAAACTGAAAATTTCGTGAGTTTAAGTAGCTCCTCGTGGGCATAATTTTTATTCAACGGCATCGTTGGGGGTCAAATTGTTCATTTTTTTCATGGCCTACAGATATTGGTATTTCATTAGCTATTTAGCGAAATGAGTTACACGCAAAAAGCCTCAAAAATTGGCATGTTTATAGCTATAATAAGAGAAATATTCATTGTAAGCCAAAGAGCCTCAGAAATAAAGTGTAAATATCTTTAAAATGGTCCCAACTTGTCTATTTGAAGATAACTTTAAATAGAGATGAGTTATTGCAAAAAGATTCTTTTTCTAAACTGTCAATGGCTCGCCACTGAATTTTTTGCTTGAATTTTAGCGCAGAATATGTAACTTCAATACTATTGGTGAGTTGTTGGACACCCTGTGTATTAAATTTTCAATAGATCTTATTAGAGTTAATCAAAAGATGAGTAGAAAATTTGAATTTGTAGTTTAATGTTAAATATTTTGACACTTACGAAATATCTATTATAGCGCCATAGATAATATTTTTATGGCGTATCAAATCTTTCCACTTTCGTCTTCATTTTTTTCGAAAAATTTTAAAATGATCCAACCTATTTCATCTTCATCATCATAAAAAAAATTTGAAGACATATTAAACTACTATTATTGGCCACATAGTTGAAAGTATTTAAATTTTTTTTATTATTTTGTGAGAAAAAATGTCAAGATTCTAAAATGATGAATTTATTTTTTATATAAAATATAAATAATTTATTTTCGTAAGTTTATTTGTTAAATAATTAATTCAGCAAAATCGTCATTTTTATTTCAGATAATAAGTAGATAATATTCAATTACACCACTTGCATCAAAATCTTTAAATCGCAAAGTAAATATTTTTCAAAGTAGTTTAGCAAATAATATGAGCCTTCTAATATGACCATTTACAAAAATACATAAAATTAACTTTTGTTTTCTCAAGTATACCATTACTCAAAGCTTCGTCATTATACGATGCACGTATATTCGTATTTTATCGCGAAAAAACATTCACGCAAATAATATTCTACCTTCGGGATATGCATTCGGTAGATTTTTAGTACTTCGGCATCATCTGGACACATATTAGGAACTAAAAAGCACGTTTGCGGTATTCATTGCAATTCTTGGTAGTCGTCGCATGCACGATGAAGATTGTTTGATTTTTGAGCGAATGTAAACCGTGGGACGTTTTAATGGGAAGATGGCCAGTAATTATTGCTTACTTATACTTTGTTATACACAGCTAGTTAACACGAAACGATTATTTTCGTTATGGAGATAATGATCCCTTTGTACGTTTTTTTTTGAGGTGATTAGAATCTTAAGGTTCTGTTTGTATTACATTTATTTTCGTAGTCATCATTTTTGACATTATGATGTGTCCAATCATACTTATGTAAACATACTTAAATAATAATAACGCCGATATTATTGCCAAAGAAACATAATTTACATGCTAATGAGGACGAGTTGCTGTCAACTTGGATATAAAAGGATATTACCAAACAATAATAAGAGTACAATAACTAAAAATCACGAAATGGTGTCAATTATTCATACAATTCAGGACGATCAAATAAAGACTGATATAAGAAATTAATTGGCAGATGTAACTTCGTATTGATACTAAACCAATAAAATTAGTTTAGAGCTGCACAATAATTTCAAATCGGTCTTCTAATTATTTATACTATTTAACTCCGATTCATTAAAGAATGAACGGAATAAGTCAGGAATGGAAAGTAAGAGATGGAAAGTATCTCATAGCCCCCTATGACTACTACCCTGCAGTACATGAATGTATTCATGTTTGTCTATGTTGCAACACTGAATCATGCACTGAAGCAAATATTTCCAATTTTTGGCATTTTGTAAAACATTACATTAATAATTAACTTGGTAATTTAAAAATTAGATTACTTTAATTGTAGTTTTTCCTCGTATAAGAAGCACGATATAAACAAAAATTACAATGTTAATTTACGGTCCAGAAAATGAATGGAAAAACAATACAGGTAGATGGTATCCGAAAGGTTGATTTCATTTTCGAAAAAATATATAACCATTGTGTTAATTTCTTAAATTCAATTAGTATGTCGATTTATTAATTTAATTATATAATACATATATAACATAGTTTTCGTCATGTTTATTATTGCAAAAAAGTATAATATCTATCGCATAAACCTGATAGTCGTATCCTACTACATAAGTAAATAGTTTAAGAGTACTACATTAATAATAGTTTAAAGACTTAATAATTTTTCACCTTCGGAATGGCATTTGCAAAATTGAAATTTGTCGAAAAAACGTGGAAAACATTTATCATTTCTACATCAACAAACATTTCGGCTGCTTCCTCAAATGTGAACAAATGTGACTGAACATAATTAAGGTAGTTAAACCAAGGTACACAAAAAAAATAATTAGTAGATTCTACCCAGAACTAAAATTTAGCGAAAACGTTGAGTAACCATTGTTAATTCAACTAATTAAAAGAACATTCCTAATTTTCTGCAGTTCATTTGGAATTTATCTTTTAAATGCTTGATAAACGCCACTGATCTATTAAAATCTTTTCCAAGTAAACAAATTCAGATAAATTTTATATTAATATAACTGGTGTCTATTTTGACTAGTTTTTCATTAATCTATGATTAAACGTCATTTAAAAACTTATTACTTAACCACTAGAGTATTATTTATTTATATTTTCCAATAAATTTCACTTTTAAATGAGACTCGGTAAATTTTTTTTACATAACTAAGCTTGGAAAATTCTACTCATGATTTTTTCCGTGCATATGCTATATTTAGGAACAATATTTAACAACGTTTGCCAGCGCTTAATTTTCACGAATAATGACACTGTTGAAGGAAGAAAGTATTATTGTACTTGAAGAAATTTGGACCTTCAAAAGTAATTTGATAAACAACTTTCGATAATGATTCAAAATGTCTTCTTACCGCCAGTAAAAAGTTTTTTAAAAATGAATGGTTTTACCCAATGACGGTTTATTTTAAAAAATAAAAAGGATTTTCTACACTTTTACTGAATGAATTTTTCCAAAATTGTTTTCCTGATCACTGATACTATTCAGAAATGATGAAAAGTAAGAATGTTTTTAAAAGTAATTAGAGATTTTTGGTGTTAGATTAAGAAATTCTCAAGTGGCGTAAAGAAAAAAAAATTAGTATTTAAGGGGGTTCTAAAGTGTTCGACGATAAGGTAGGAATTTTCACTAAAAACTGTAAATAAAAAATGTCTGAATCGATTATTCTAAATTCGAGTTCGGTAAAGATAATTATACTCGCTATAGACAGTTTTCCTAAAAAATACCAAAGACATTAATTGAAAAATGACCTAGTTATTTAGACTCTAAAAAATACCAAAGACATTAATTGAAAAATGACCTAGTAATTTAGACTCGGTTATTTCCCAATTAATGTCTTTGGTATTTTTTAGGAAACCATCAATAAGAATTAAAGTTGCCTTTACAGAGTCAGAATTTTCAAAAAACGATTCAATAATTATTTATTTACTTTTTTTTACGGAAAATTCCTACCTTACTGTCGGTCCACTTTAGAACCCTCTTAATAAAATTTTGTTTAAAACCAGTAATGCATTCTGTCGTCAACAATATCACTAATAATAAAAATTAATTTCTTGGAAACGGTTTTAAATATTTTTTCAAGACATGTACTATATCCCGGGGTCTAACTCTACTTTAAGTTAATAGAATGCGAAAAGATTCTAGTATGCGAAAATAGCAATATGATTCTTTTTTATAGATTGCCCTCTTTCCAATTTAATAAATATTATCACTCTATGTTAAAACTTATCAGGAATGTTTAAAAAATTATCATATAATTTTTTAATTTTAGCAATCATAGGAACGAATCTTGTCAAGTCTTGACATACTTGTTAATATACTTTCAAACACTATTAAAGATATAAGTAATAATGACAAATTATTAGAAGATCTCTTGGGAATCAATATTTTAAGAAGTAATTTAAAGATTTTTGGAGATTTATGGAGGGAGCTTTGGAAAAAAAAAGTTTCCAGTTTTATTTGAGTACTCCGAGAAAAAAATATAGTAATATTGACTAAATATGTGGATGTATGTTAGCAGCCAAATATTGAGGTTTTTCAACTACATTTTATTTGAATTGACAAAATGGTGTTCAATCAATAAAGTGATTCGTTTACAAAAAATTATATATGTAAATGAATTGACTAAATATTCAGGAGCTGACCGACCGTCACATATTTAGTCAATATAATTTTTTTAGTATATTACGCCCAAATATCGCTGTGAAAAAATGGGCTGTACTCCTTTTTTTTAATTACGCAATGTACACGAGTTTTTTTTTGCTTACAAACGAATCACGGGACAACTTGCACTAATGAAAATTGCCAGCATAATGATCGACATTTTGCGATATTGAAACCAAAGACGAAAATGCAATTAGCAGCCCATCTTACGTTATGAATATATTATGCTGTTTTGAATTTGAACGATGCACCTGGGAGTCTTATTGATATGAGACTCTTGACCAACACCTAATCACTTGCTTTATAATTAAATCCAAAGAGACATTGTTCTAAATTTACGGTTAAACTTTAAATTGTTCTGAGCTTCATTTCTTCATCAATTATTGTTCTTAATTAAATTATGAAATACAATTTATTACTTTTACTACTTTGTTTGATTCTGTATTTTTGTATAATTTATACGAATGAATTGTGCAAGTGAATTTGTTTTGATCAGGGCATTACGTTGTCAATGCTATTTTTTATGCGTATTGCGTCGATCGCCATAATTTCGTAATTGTAGATATAGAATGATCGCCATAACAGGCATATATACAATTAATACGTTTTTGAATGTTTTCACTAAATTCTGATACCTACACCACGGAAATAGTGACAGATACAAATTATTTTTCGATCAAAAGTTTGTTTTTCCCGTTGTAATTATTTCTATATAAAATAGGGACAGTATTTATTAAATTTTAAAATTCGATTTTCAATAATCTTCCTTTGTTTTGGAAAAGATATACATGATACAATTATATTACTAAATAATGGCTGATTCAGATTGGTTGCGCAAAGACATCATACATAAAAAGTTAATACATTGTTATTACTTCCAAAAATGTACTAATCAAACAATTTTTTGAGCCCTACAACTATGAGTTTAACAGGACGAGTAAAATTTCGAAATAATGAAATTTTCATTTTCTTGATGTGTACCAAGTTTACCAAAATTCTCATTGCTAGGTTTTTTTCATCTACGTCGTTTTAGAATTAAATTTTCAAAATGATATAAGTGTGATTTTGCTACTAAAAATGTTAAAATCCACATGGTTTAGTTGACGTCACGATATTTTGTCGGCCTTTTCAGATTTGCATACCAGGTAAAAAAATCGAATGTCATGCACAATCTCGATTGTTTTTTGCATGATGATTGCGAGGAGGTTTGGTAAAAATTGAAAAACATTTTTGGTTTGTTGTTATTTAATATTTTATACCTCTCAAATTATGCAGGGAGTTCAAGACAAAAGAATTTGTTATAGAATTAGTTACTGAGAACGAGTAAGTATTGAATGATGTGTTTTATGTATTTTTGATTGTTTTTGTTGTTTTATGCAGGTATCACAAAAATGTTTGATGCATTATTTTCTTGTTCCCACATTGTTATTTGTACAAATGTTACAGAATTTTCTCTCTGTATGATTCTGAATTTACTTGATGGACTTGGGTCTGTGTTTATCAAAATGGCTGTCGTTTACCAAATTTTATTCTTCTTAAAAGTGAAATTGTAAATTCACTAAAGAAGATGTATGTAATAGGATCAAAGAGAATGTTGTATGTTCTATGATTGATTATCTTCAAACTAAAAAAGATACGGTTATTTGAGAGTCAACATTTTGGCTGACATTTTGAATTCGCATTTTGTTGATAAAACGATTGCATCCATCAAACAGTTATCAAGATTGTTTACGTCTTTTTAGAACCAAAGAAAGCGTATTCAAAATTACATAGGAGTGATTTTGCATCTTCAAATTTTAAAATCCCCGTGTTTTAGTTTACGTTATCCTTTCTCGGCTATATTGCAATTACAAAATGACGAAAAACATGAATTGTTAAATTTGTTTACATTTTGAAAGATCTTGTGGATCCGTCAAGTCGCGAAAAAAGTATTTGCTATCACGAGTCTTTAATATACTTATTGCGCATTAGAAGTCCGACTTTTTTTTTTAATGTTATTATCACATTTGAATTTTCAAAATAAAAGAGAAAACATATTTTCTGTTCGGTTTTCAAAATAGTTCTAAAGGCATGATATAACGTTAATTTCATCCCCCATAGTCGTAATCAAAAGGCAACAATACATCGAAAACATCTTATTGAATTTTCTATTTCGCAAATGCAAATTTTGCAAAGGTTTCCTGAAACACTTAACCCTTAAGTCCTGAAAGTACTTTTTTTTACTATGGTTTTCAAATGATATATTTTGTGTAAAAAACATATCTTTCAGAATTTTTAATTAGATTGTTTGAAAAACAAAACTGTGAAAATCGTATCTGATTATTTTAAAAAATGTAAATTAAATTGTAAATTGTAAAAAAATGTAGTTTTATTGAAATTTGTTTCAGAATACATGTTTGAAGTAAAGAAATCCTGTCCTCGAGACTTTAACTTTGAAATGTGTGTATTAACATTTTGAAAATAAAGAATACAATTATTACATTTCAATCACAAAAAAATCGAGGAAAAATTCAGGAATATTTATCTAAAAATGATAGACTTTCGAAAAAACATAGCTGAATAAAAATTTATTCAAATTCGTCAAATAATATTTGAAATTTGTACAGGGTGTTTCTAACATTTTTTATGAGCAAACTTTGGGAAAAATGGTTACTGAATGTTCTTAGAATTGGTCTCAAAATAGGCTGAAATTTTTACTCCGAAAATTTCTCATTTTTATATAATTATTCCTGAACTCTTCGCTGATTTTTTCGTATTTCGACAGTCATTTGGATGCGTTTCATCTTTATTTTCAAAATGTACATACGCTCATTTTAAAGTTCAAATTTCGAGGACACGATTTTCTTACATAAAACTTCTGAAACGATTTTTCATGCGGAAAATTGAAATAAATACGAAAATACATTTATAAAATTCATGATTTTTTTTATAAATAATCAGATATAGTTTTTCGAGCGATTTTACGAAAAATCTAACAAAAGAATCTTTAAATTTCAGTTTACGCTAAAGTTTAGTAAATTTTACGTGGGATATGCCAGTTTAGAAATTTGTTAGAACATTTTACACAAAATACGACCGTTGAGAAAACGTCTATTCAATTCTGAATGGTTTAAAAAAGTAACTACCAGCTCGAAGCCATTGATAGAATAATAGAATATTGCAAGTCAATTTTGCAGTATTTGAAAATGGCAATTCAAAATATATGTTACTTGATATTTCCTAACAACGCGCTAACTATTGCTTTGCTTGTCTGCCAAGTCTTATTTCCTCGCTAAGTAGCAGCATCCGTTGGAAGGAACGCCGTGAAAAAGTAGCATTTTTACATAATTACTGGAAGTAGCCTTAATCACGGTCGGCGATTTCTATGCACCCGCCGGACTTACTTATACAAACAACCGTTAATGCAAGCTGCAATTACAATAAACTCATATCATTAATTAGCGAGTGGGAAAGAGCCGGTCATACCCGATTGATCCTTAGTTGCAGCCATTCTCCCTCCGGATGGAATTTGGTTGCACTCAGTCTCCCTGGATGACCCGCGAGATCGTTTCGCGGTGTCGATATTATTACCCAATGCACCGGGCACATGCATTTCGTGCAGCAGCACATTGCCGTGCCTCTCCTCCGGTGCACTTAATACACGTGCAGGAGATAGAAAAAGACGACGAGGAGGAAGAATGCGGGGCAAGGGCTCGGCCCTCGGGACGATATCCGATTCGACGAACGATTTCCCGGGATTATTGACATAATTGGCTTATTTGCGAAGCGAATTTCGCCGTCCTCCCACCGATACGCATCGATGGCTCGTCGACGAGGAAGATCCGCTCGAAATTCTGTCGTTCCTTCCTTCTCAGACCTTTTTTTCTTCTTTCCTCTCCGATGCCCCGTCTCTGCTCATCTTTTTTCCCAAACCGGTGCTTTATGAGCCGTGATAATTAGACTTCGTCGCAAGATATTTAGGCGATAATTAATTTCGGAGATTCGCGACGTTGATGCGTTTTTTTATTCCTCCCATTCGAGGGCTGCCCGTATAGAATTGTAAAAATACGCTGGGGTGAGCGCTGGGAACAGTTTCGCCGAATGTGCCTTTTTTCATTCAATGTTGGGAGATGTAATGGGGTGTAATTCCTCGTTACACATGCGGGCGATAACATCGGTGGATACCGTTGCAACGTTTTTTCGCAAAATTTATCGCGACATCGCAAAATTGACTACGCCCGGTTTCCTCGCGTTTGCTCAATTGAAAGAATTCTAAACTGTTCACGAATGCCGCAGGGAGACAATTTTTGCCGGTATTATTATCGTAGCAGATGGTTATTTGAGGACGGACCTTCGTCATATATGCATATTTTTCACTTTTTAAATTATACTTTGCCATACATTTTTGTTTCATTTTTATAAGCACGGTGGACTTGAACCACGGGTAAATAAATAGACCACCTAAGTAGCATTTTCTTTTCCAGTTCAATACTGTGAAAGTTGTGAGTCCTTTTTAAAAAAATTTATTTTTGTACTCTATCGTAGTTGTTGTGATTTTGCGTGACTCTCCTGGGCTCAAATTTTATCGAAACAAAACAAATGTTACTCTTATATGGGCAAATGAAACTTTTGACTTTCGCTACTAACATTTGTTTGTTTTAATTCATAGTCAACTATCCTTTAGAGGTAATAATTCGGACTCGTTACTTTTTACAAAACGCCCTTAAGATGAGGTCTTTGTGCCAAATTTTCAAAGAAAAAGTCAAGACAATCACGCTGAAGCCATGCTATATCGAAATTTTGACTTTCGGTGTGTTGATTTTCGGAACTTTGTTCCCCGGCCCGAAAAATTTTTCGAACAAAAAAATGTACAGTGTAAAATTCTCTTCGAACAATATTTATTGGTATTTTTTTGCAGAGAATACTACTTTAGACCTTTTGTTTGAAATATTTTTCACAACATTTCAAAGATTTTTGGTGATAACTTGAAAGACCACGAAATATCGTGATTTTTAATGGTTGTTCTCGATTTTCACTATCAAAATTGAATTTAAGCCTTTTTCACTATGCTATTCGATGTCCGCGGGTCGTCACAATGGGTAAAAAATATAGGCCCCAAAAGAATTGCTGGTGGCACCTTGTCAGAAATAATTCCTTTCTTGTATTCATGCAAGTGATGATCCCAATTGCATTACTGCAACTGATTTCCGTAGAATCGCCTGATATATTTTGCAGATTTATCTTTCAGAGATTCGTCCTGTTTCTAAAGTAAAGCTACTTAATTGTAAGAATTTATAGAATTTAATAGGCTATAAGTAACAAAAATTAATATGCCTATAGATTTTTCTGCAAAAAAAAATAAGCACCAATCGTACTAAGTGTGGCTGAAACCTACAATGGAATTGTAAACATTATGGCAGCGTTCTAGTCACACTCCTAGCCCTAGACTTATTACCTAAATGACATATTGTCATTGTATACTACTTTTAAGAAGTTATTATTTTAAGACAATAAGTGGTCACTTCAAAACCAAAACTCAATGTGTCTCGAATTTGAAGAAAGTGTTGAAAATGCTGAAATAATAATGCAACGAAAACTCCGTGAAACAGAAAGTGAACCTTGTATGTCATTTGATATAAAAAATATAGGCATTGTAATATTTTTTACAATGTCACCTCGTATTCTTGAAAAATTAAGTTAAAATCAATTGTAATATAAAAATTTGTATATGTATAAATTAGATACAATTTTACAGCAGTTATAATTCTGCAATCTGAACACAAGTTCGAACCTCATCGGCATAATTTAAAAGTTTTGAAGTGATGCTCGAAAAATAAAATATGATCGTCCGAACGAATTCTTTTTTCATTTTTTTTTTAGAAAAACAGAGGCGATAAATCGTTTCGACTTCAGAAAAGAAACGGATGTGAAATATTTAAAAAATATTTATACTTGTTCGTATGATAAGTGAATATATATTTAATTTTAATGTGTTATTACAAAATAACTCTGTAATTAAAATCAAAGAAATATATTTATACTTTTATAATTATTAAGCATGAAATAAATATGCGATGGACATAAGACGAGCAATTTATGATGTTTGTGATGGATACTTGCAATTTTTCTAGCTAATATTTTTCTGATGATAGACACTAAAAAACTTGGTAAAAAAGGAAAGATTTGATTATTTTAAGAAAAAAATTATTTTAAAAATTCTTTTGTAATTAAATGTAGGCTATCATAGACTCGTCATTAAAATGACAGAAATTTAATTAAATCTGCTGCCCAGCCCTATAATAGTTATGTAATTGAAAAAAGTGATAAGAATTTAACGTAACTATACATTCTTGAAAACTATACTGAAGCAAAGTTCTTAGTAAGTTTAACTATTTTATAACTACTGAAAGTGTTTCAATAGGTCCTCAACAAAGTTGCAGTTACGACCGTTGGAGTTAAATCAACTCTAAATATAGTTGGAGAAATTACATTTTGGAAGTTTACTTGACTATATTAAACAAATTACTTGAGTTTCACTACCAAATAAATGAAAAAAGCATGAAGATTTCTAGTTAAACTAGATTTAGTTGATTTAACTAATCTATGGTCGTAACTGCAACTTATAACATTTCGTTCAGGACCTAATACGTTAAAGTATTAAAAAGTAGTCATATTTGATCAGAATTTTTCTGGAAATTTTTTTTTTTGAATTATTTTTAGTGGAGCTACAGGCGATAAAAGTAGTACAATTGACAACACCAACAGAGTTAATCTCAACTAAAAAAGTAGTTCTTCTTACTATTTTCCTTTCAACCTTCAAATGGTAGTTGCATTTGTCAGGTAGATTTTTGAAGTGTACTTTGCTAAAAGTTATTGTATTGCATAAAAATAGTGAAATGTAGTTCCAAACAATACTGCATATATGTTGCATTTAATACACACGTGTAACATGTTACGTTTAATATGTTACATAATATTAAAATATATGTTAAATTTAAAAATATATTAAACTATTATCAACTGTAGTTATATGACTGAAAACTTTCCAAAAGTTATATAGGGGGTATGTTAAATAAATGGCAAAGTATTAAACATTTCCAAATTATCTCATACTCTTTCCTGATTAGATCCAAACCGTTTAATTACAGACCTGCCTGTTAAGGATTGATGTAAGTGACACTGTAGAGGTCATCAAGTTCATGTTGGGTAAAAAATTTGGGAGTTGCCTGTAATTTGCTGCTGCAAGACATTCCTGCCTTTTGTTCACGTTAAATTGCACGCTTAATTGATTTAAGAAGTTTTAATCGTTCGTGTAGCTTGCATCTACTTAACACGGGTTTATTAGGATCGTAGATTACAAAAGACAATAGAGACCTGCATTTTCACAATATAAAGGAATTTGTTAGCATCGGATTGAGCACGTTTAGATTCACATCGGGATAGGAGTACTTAAACGAGGCATTCCGAAACTATCAGAAGCTTTCTACCGTATACGGGAAGAAAATTGCATTCTTTAAATAATTGGCCGAGTGTTATATAACAGGGTTCAATAAATTTAAATCACGTTTGAATTTCGCTGGGCTTGTCAATAAAGTATGTTAGCTACTAGAAGGAGAGGACACAATAGTTGATATGTAAAGTAATTATATATGAGTAAATCCGCGGAACTTTTAAAATTCGAGGTACTGTGTGATTGTGTTTTATTTTATTATTGCGCGGGTTCTGTAATGGCGTACCATGATCAAATTGGGTTAGAAGAACAATAAACAACAACCAGAATTTGACCATTAGTCATTAAAACCACGTATGATTTATCAAAAAACTTTCGATATTGACCAGATTCTCAGGAGGTACTAGCAGAAGTCCTTACCTATTTGACCTAATAAAAAAATTGCATATTATCCAAATGATACCGAAATATGGTAGAATCTTCCTTTATAATGTATATTTTTAAGAAATGAAGTTCGTATGCTTGTGCCTACCATTCATCACGTCCGTCAAACAAATATGTGAGCGTAACTCGATTTCCACAAAAATGATTAATTTTTGCTAATAATAGTTTAAAAAAATGACTTTCATGTTTTTCAATTTTTTAAAATGTGATTTCATTTATATTAACTTAACAAATCAAACAGTTCTAGTCCGATAAGTATGCGATTCGTAATAACTATTTTGTACAATTTCAAAGATCATGTTCTCAAACGTGTTTCGTTTTTAAAAACCATATAAAGGATCAAAAATCTTTGCTTTTTTCTACTGTGTTCATTACATCTCAGTTTCTGAATAAAGGAAAAAATATGACAACTTCGTATTCAAAGCCCATCATACAAAAAAATGATTTAAATTTTCATCTTGACTTCATTTGTTATCAGCACATAAATGATTTTGAAAAAGCGACTAAAGGTTCCAGAAATGGGATTGCCGGGTATATATCTGAGGCGGTGGGGGAAAAGGGCATAAGTCCATCTTTTGAAAAGTCGAAAAAAACGCATTTAAAGTTTTAGATTTGCATTTAAAGCTGTGTAAATGGTTTTTATTTTCTACATTATTCCAACATGTGATAATGAATCCAAATTTCGATCGGTTAGAACGATGGCAAATCAAAAGTAGATCACGTTTTCGTTGGTTTTCCAATTTTTGCAAAAAATGCCTTTTTCCCTATATTTCCTATATTTTGACTATGAAGTTAAATCATTATTATTATCAGTGATGCATGCGGCTAAAAAAAGAGACAAAGTTCGGAAAAAACCTTCTTATGCCCATGATAAAAAATAGGGGTTCCCAGTTGAAAAAAACGATGTTGACCTTGATATAACCTTCAAGGTCATAGTCAAGGTCAAATTAAATATATTAACAATACCATTAGATAGCCACGAGAAAATTCTATAACTTCTGTATGTATATAACATTTTCCCCGAAACTGCAATCCCGCCGAGATATTTCGCCATGACGGAATTTTTGGATCATTTGTTATTTATAAAAAATGAATTTTTTTTTCAAGAACGAGAAACGGAATTTTTTAGTACTTCCTTATACGCATAGAAGTAGAAAAAATAACTGATTACTGACTTAATTTACTGATAATTAAATTTTAAAGGTTCCGCAGATTTACTCGTATACTTGTACATCAGTATCTTTTTTCATTTTAAATTTAGGCTTAATAAACTAGAAGGTGTTGCACCTCCTATATGGGTGAATGTGTGGTTACTGTCAGTTTTGAGATGTAATTTATAGAATAATTAAATTTAACAATAAAAAGTTTTGAGACATTTTTGTATTTTTGTTGCCTAGTAAAATCAATGTTTAAAATGAAACTGGTACACATTTCATATTACAAATGACACTCATATTTAAATATTTCGGCATAGTGATCACAAAACTATGGTAATGACAATGTAATATTTTTACATAATAAATGTACAATTTATATCACAGTTTACTAATCATGAATAAATATAAAGAGAGTACTTTTAGGTATACTGTGTAAATAAAATGTTATCAAAATACAATTTTTTTTAGAGAAATTAGTATTCTCTGTGCTTACGAAATTAGTATTCTCTGTGCTTACGAAATTATACGATTATAACATCAATTTTCAGAATAAAATATTTTATTTCCATAAGAATTTAACAATTAACTCAGGAGTACACATTTTAAACATACTAATATGATAACTAAATGTTGAAAACATCTACCACGTGTCAGTATTTTTTATATCTGAGTTTTCTTTGTATCCTAAAATAATTTTAAAATCTTCATGTAAATTCGGTCAGTTTTTAGGTTATGCTAATAAACTCTATTGAAATGTAAACATTGTTGATGTTTCGATGTTTGATGTAGTCTCGGGTTTGACTTACTATGTCCTGACACAACATTACTGTTGCTTCAATTGATGTTGTAGCTTCAAAATTACTTTTTAATTGTATGTACTAAGGATCAATATATTCACTTGTATTAAGCGTAGGCGGAACGAACAACTTTTTTTCTAGAACCTGTATTGAGATAACTATGTAAATCAAAGACGAACGAAATCTTACAGTTTTAGGTAACGAAAGTAATGAAAAATTACTAAAATATAATTCATAGTACGATATAAATAAAATATTTGTTATTGTGGACTTAAAATTGACGTAGCATTAGACTCCAAAATTGTTGGAGTGAAGTTGACTTTATAGATATTAATATGTAACATGATTAGTATATGATAAAGTCACATTCAAGCTCTACAATTAATACCTGGGGATCGTTGACCTAAAATAAATATTTCTCTTGCTATAGTCATAAAAAGGGTAAGAAATGGAAAAAAAATTAAGTAGCTTATATAATATGGATAATAAATAAAAATAGGCATTCGGGTATAATGCAACAAAAATTTCATTCCTCCAAGTAAGTGTTTACTTGAATAGTTGGAAGTGAAAGAATCACTCAAATTATCTTTATATTTTTTATAATAGAGTATGTGATATTAATTGCAGGAGTGGTATTCACAAATATTTCGATATCAAGTTTTTGAGGTACAGAATGAATGACGATTTTCAGTCTATTTGCATTATTATTGTTAGTCAATGGAATTTTTGAAAATAAAGGTAGTTATTACTGATATAGAGTTTAAGGATGCAAAAAAAAGTTTTTATGTAAATTTCTATGGACTTCCAAGTCTTTAATTTCGGTTTTATGTCCATGCAGTACTTACCCGCAAACGAAGCAGTAATTTGACATTGCTGCAAGAGGAGATATTGCGGCGAATTGTGCAATGTAAATTAAATCTTTTCCAATGCTACTATGTCGCCTTCTTAGCATTTAATTTCTGCACAGGTCGTTTTGTAGATTGAACCTTCAGAGAATAATGGCATTTCTCAAGAAGAATTGGTCTAAGGTGAAAGGTGAGTTCACAAACGTGAGAAGATGTTATTTTTACGTCTATTCGGCACTTTTTAATTCAAATGATTTTGTTATATTTATATATTTTGGGCGGAAATTAATTCTGTTCTTGAAATGTTTATTTTGTCTTGTTATTAACGGTATTATTGCCATTTTAGTTATAAATTAAAAATAAAAAGTGTACAGAATTCAAAATGATATATAATTTCGCAAATTTGCGATGTATGACCTTTCATGCCAACAAAAGACGTTTGAGGACTCAAAATGTTCACCTGCTCAAGCGCTTTCAAAAAATTCTGACCTTTTCAAAAATCCAATACAGGCTATAAAATATGGCGCCTAAAATCCACTTGTTTTCTTGGGACATTCAACCAAAAACGTAGTAAATGGTTCCAATTTGAAAAATGTACGCTCAAAAAACATTTAAAACTTAGTTTGAGACTTATTACAAAATCAATACAAATAAATTATTTTATTTTTTCCGTGTACAAACGAGTTTTGGGCCATGCGTAGAAACTTAAAAAATCATTTTAAAGCTTGAAATCATCGCAATGGAAACATGGATTTTTCAAATTTGATCATATTTCTTATATTTATATAGACTTGGATGTTAAAATGTACTCATTGTGCGTACAATTTAGTGTTAGAAATCATATTTTAATAAAGATTCATTCACATTTCAAAAGAAGAATAAAAAATATATATGTAATTTCTAATTCATAATGCCTTCTAGAGATCTATTTAATGTTTTGAACTAAAAAATTTGGAAGTTTGGACGAATTACAATAAAAGAGTCTGGAAACGTTGTGAATCATTTGATTTATGCGTTTATTCAGTATGTCTTCTGTCGTACGCAATAAAGATACATTATGTACGTACGTTTGCATTCACAAGATGCGTATGAAATTTGTATGGTGCTACTCCTGATCTGTAAAAACTTGAAGTATTTATATCATTAAAGTGTGATTGACTTTGACGTAAATGTATTCAGAGATTATTCCTCCAGTAAACACGTTTGGTAAATGTTTCTCTTTTTGCCATAATGACCACAATTACTGTCACGTCGTACAATTAAATATTCCCGGGCGAGATTAAAAGTGTGAATAATGCTTAAATTGGAATTTATGTTCTTTGTTACGTCAATCATAATTTTCAATCCGAAATACACATTTCAACATCACTTTTTTGGAATTGATAACTATCCTCGTGGGTACTGAAATATTCTTATTAAACTTTAGTGATCTTGGCACGAATAATACCTCTTAATAAAACAATGTGTTAGAAAAAGTATTCTATTAAGCATACGGTAAAAAGCGATACGTAAATCCAGTTAGAATGAATGCTGAAAGTAAGACGTAATGTAAACAGACTTGGATTTCTTAATTACGGACTTGAGGATTTTTCTTAAAACTGGCACACTTGTCAGAGTCTTCAGTAACATCAATGATTGATGAGTATAGTCCCGGATCATAACGTGTTTACCACGTTTTTAACGATTGTATGAAATGTGTCGCGTTGATTTCAAGTCTGCAAAGTACTCCAAAACGCAATACTTAAATTAATACAAGAAATGCGACTGAAATCTGGAATTAAGTTCGAAAATTTACTGCATACAAGATGTAATATAAATAACAACATTTAGACAAGGACTCACTTATGCACTATATATTGGCTGACTTTAAGATGTAATCATTTTAAACGTTTGTTTTTACAATTTTTTGTTCAAATGGCACAGTTTCGGTATGTACTCACTTATCAGCAGTCAAACATAGTACAGTGGCCCTCCCCATATTTTAACCATTCGAGTCAAGGAAGATGGCGGCTTCTTCCCTTAATTTAACGCTTCCCCTCATCCCCACGACTGGCAGTATGAGATAATGCTTTCGTTCTATTTACAGTGATCCTTCCCATATGTTTTAATCTTTCGAGCCAAGGAAGATGGCGGCTTCTCCCCTTAGTTTAACGCTTCCCCTCATCCCCACGACTGGCAGTATGGGAGAATATAAACAGAGAGAAGACATATAGTGGCGTCCTTCTTTACCTATAAGCGCAAGCGCAAACAGCAGTCCGCACTATTTTGAACACATATATATGTATCACATGTGGACTGCTACTACAAGTGCATGATGAATGGTGGGGGAACTCACGAGGAGAAAAAGTTAAAATAAGGGGAGGACTATTATACATAAAACAAGTGTACATTTAGTTTTTAGAAAACTCAAAACATTGAAATTACGGTTTTCTTTTGATAGTCCGGATTAGGTTACTGCCTGATATGAAGACCATTTTTCAATATGTAATTTAAATGAACCTTTTAAGTTCTTAATGCAGTTTTGAAATTGTCCATTTTTCCAACGTTTATAATGATGTTTACTTTAGTATAAGATGGAATTCTTACTGTGTCGGGTTTACTTGCTTAATTTAAGACACTTTGACTATACATTAAAACATTGCTTCTTAACCCATTATCTCCGGGAATTTCATTTTTGTCACTTCAATTTCAGTTAACTATTTCCTATAAAAATCGAAGGTACATGTCCTACTATTTTCGAGATCGCTCTTCAAAATTAAATATAATATATAAAAATAGATAAAAATTAGGATTCATAGTCGTCAGAATTTCAGTATGGCGCAGATTTTGAAAAAAATGATCAATAAATTAGGAAGTATCTATTTTTATTAATTTTTTTACAACTAGGAGAATATTGGGATTTTAACAATAAATTTCAAATACTTACGAAAAATTCTGAAAAAATGTTGGTACATACTACGAAAAAATCGAATTATTTTTTGTTGTGTGCAATTTCCTCCAAAAGTTCACAGTTTTCGAGGAAAGGAATTAAGAATTAAAAGGAATTAATATTTCAAACGAAAAATTCTTTGACAAATTCGAAGCATTTTTTGTTCTTTGTAATTTATTCCGAAAGTTCATTGTTTACGAGGAACAAAACCGTAAACTATAGTATTTTTAATTCCTTTCCTCGCAAACAATGAACTTTCGGAGTAAATTACAAAGAACAAAAAATGCTTCGAATTTGTCAAAGATTTTTTCGTTTGAAATATTAAAAAAACTGAAATAACAAATTTCTCAAAATACCGCTTAAAACACGCGAAAAATTCCAGTATATTCCTCGATGAATTTTAGGAACATTTCATTCCTAAAATTTTTTAAAGAAGCTAATCATTTTTTAGTTAGAGATTTATGACATTTTTCTAAGTAATTTTCATTGTAGACGACAGTTTAAGGTCGTTAAAATAAAGTGGGGCATAAAAGTAAAATTTGTTCTCATAATATTCCAATAGTTTGAATAGAACCCCAATATTCTGATAGAACAAAATGATTGAAAATCAATTCAATTCGACTTCGATTTTGATGTGCTATACTATTGAAATTAAAGTGACAAAAATGTAATTCCCAGCGTTAATGGGTTAAATCAATAAGAATTCTTATACAAATTGAATCTCTTAGATAAATTTTGTTTTTCCTATTTATACACTGAAAACAAATCTTTGTATTTAAGTAAATATTTATTTGAATAGTCGCAAATAAAAGAGTTACTTCTATTAAGAAAATATTTTTTTATTTTGATACACCCGTCATCTATTTAGTAAATACGACTAACTTTAAGATAATATTTCGTCACGTCAAGTAAATATTTACTTTTGACTATTCAAGTAAAGACTAATTTGAAATTACAAATTTAATTGTAATTGTTTTTTCTATGTATAAATGTAGTGTATGAAGTGTCACACTTTCTATTTTTCAAATAATATTTATAGGAAGTCGTGAACTGAGATTTTCTGTCCATATAGTACTACTACAGATTTATTTCACGTACAGGTAATCACACTGCTAATATTAGCTAGTGCGTGAAATAGCACTTATTGAAGGAAACATTTACAAAGTTGTATGGGGTGCCATGAGTGGCACACTTTGCAAGTTATATCCAATTTTTTACACGTAAAATAGAAATTCCATGAAGAAATAAACTTCTTTACTGAATTTTGCTACTTCATGCATAAAACATCGTATGCAAATTGTGTAGTGTGTGAAGTCACTCGTTGCATTATATACTATTTGTTATATAGACTAGTATAAATGCCACCGTCAGAGGCTAAGTGTTTCGAATTACAGCTTTTAAGTAAACAATTACTTCTATCATGAAAAATAATGTCGATAGCTGCTACGTGAGTATAAGAATTATATACTTATATGACTTTTATAGCTGTCAGGCAACTTTGAAGCTAAAAAACGTAGAAAATAAGAATGTAGGATTGCAAAACTGGTTTTCACTTTGACAGGTTGACCATAAATCTTAGTTTCAGTTAATCTTCCAAATTAAAACTTACACTTGCACTTAATAGAGAATAAAATTTATAACTTTCGTTCACTGTATTATATTCAATGGTGTATCATTACTAAAGAAAAGAATTAACTGGTCATAGACATCTCAAAGGATCACACGCGGAAGAAAAATATCAAACAACACTTTTTTCTAAAAATTTGTTTGAAAAATCTTTGAGAAACCTGTTTCAGCAATGCAACCTATCTTAAAAATTTGTGTAATTTCCGGTTTGTCATTCAAAAGTTCATTCGGTAGCAAATTTGATGAATTTTTGCAGCTGTGGAGGACCTATAAACATTTTTTTTTAAAACTATTACTGTGGTATTGAAGACTAAATTTATTTGTAAATTTTGATAGTATTCTGCACTATTATTTTATACGTCTAGATGTATATAGTAATGCCTCTATTTATAATTTTAAACTTGACTATTATATTTCATAAACTATACTAAATTTAATTATTTATTAAGGTGCAATTTTACTTTTTTGATTGATGAAACAAATATGGATTGGAAAACTAGTTAATAAATAGAGCTATGATGTAAAATGATGATAATTTATAAATAGTTCCGTTGCAAACTAAACTGCAAAATAGATGAATATTTTTTAGTAGCTCTTTAAATGAACATTTACAGCGATTTAATTCCTTTGTGTTAACAACATCTAAGCAGTAAAATTCACTACAAGAATAGGTCAAACTTATTAAGAGACTATAGTTGCTTTTACTACTCTAAGAGTGTTAATTTTACTACAATTCTGTTGTTACCCCTCGTTTACCTTTATTTAAATCTATTTTGACTCAACAGCTAATTGTAAACCACAAGAAAGCAGTATGGGAAGTTGTTACTTTCTTTTTTTAACTTATATAAATATTTGTTCTCAACCTAGTAGAAAATGAGTCCATTTTGTTATGCATGTTCAAAATTCAACTTCTTATTTTAACAATTACTAAAACACAAACTTCGAATCTACTACTCCCCCCCCCCACTCGTTTCATCTTCATAAAGTAAATTTTTATACTTCGGTCGGTCTTCTTGAATTCTCCATTTTGAATTTAGAAATTCTGATTTCAAATTCATAATCAGCGATCTTGTAAACATTTGAGTAGAAAATTCCCATAGTTTCACTTGTAAAGAAAAATGTATATATATTTATGCACGTATGTCTACTAACGTATGTATGTTTCTAAGGTTAATCTTCCCCCTAAATGTTTTAATTTAGTAAAAGGAGTATGTATATTATCTTTTCTTCAAAAATCTTTGGGTTTAGTTGACGCTTATCTCGTTTTCTTCGCAAGTTTTTCATGTTAGTAATATATTCTGAACGTATTTTCAATTATGCCAATTAGGATAATCATCATCACGTATATTACTATTACCAAACTTTGAATAGAACAATTTTGTAACTGTGTTTACTAAGCCTTTCATTAAATTAACTTGTGAATAAACATGGTGGACAAATAATATAATTAAAAAAATAATTAAAATAATTTAAGAGTTTTTACAGCAATTTATTAGTATTGTATTTTCCTTTTCTTTATTAAATTCTATGCCTAAACAATTAATATATTCATTTTTTGTTCAAATATCCGATATAAACTTAATTTTTGAATGGACGGAATTGAAAAAATGTAATGTTGGCTCCATAGTACTACCTAAAATTTTTTATTTTGTTTAAAAACACGTTTAAAAAGAAGCAGCATGCAGCCCATACACCAAACGCAATACTTATATTGTTTTATTTGTAAAAATTCTATGTATACGGATAAAATTCGCAAGTAAAATTTATCGGAGTTGGTTAAATAAAATTTGACGAACCTCGTTTTAACCCATTAAGGACTAGAGGTATGCAAAATGTAGCACAACGCTATAGCCTTTATTTTAAATGAGAATAAAGTTAAAAATGTTTCCAAAACTACTTTTGACTTAAAAATGATCCCTCTTTCAGATCCAAAACCTAAAATGTGTTTATTGTTACCTGAAACAAAGTTAGAGCATATTTTATAGAAGAAATCATAATTAAAAAAAAAATATGTAATTACTATTTTCGTTTAGAAACCGAGTTGAATTTGTCTCCAAAATCTAAAATATTGCATCCTGATATCATCAGCTATCAAAACCGATGGTCATATTGTAAAATTCAAGATGGTGGACGCGAAAATGGCGTCCAAGAATAAAAAAGAATGTTTATTTTCATAAAAATAGATATACAGATATTTTCTGAGATGCTGAATACGTAGGATTTAAAAAAAAACGCCTTCCATTTTTCATTTTTTTAAACCGACATCAGATTCATAATTTAGGACCTAAAAAATCCCATAGTAACGAGTTTCAAGCGGAATGGTGTATTTAAAAATAAAATTGTCTTTCAAAAATAAAAAACAACTATTTGGCCTTCACATTAATGTATAGTAGCCAGCGTTGATACACATATTGACGTTCCGAGTCACTCTTCTTTTGTTTTTCATTTTTGATTAGATTGGCAACAAAAAATACCATAAATTTAATAAACACTAACTAACAGATCATTTTTCGTAGTAATAATGAAATATTTCACCCGTTGAAAAAATACATTGCACTGTGCTATCAGTACGTTTTATTCTCCAATAAATTTTTTTCAGTCTATGGAGGTTCGATTTTAGCCCAAATAAACTAAATCTAAAATTCTCAACCGGCTTAATTTAAGCCCAAATCCTGAACAATATCTAATTTTTGGCACTGCATATTATATTAAGGTAGGTTTAAGCCTTTTGATGGTCTTAATTCAACAATTTTTCAGTGTTATTAATGAGTACTGAATTTGTGTACATATCTATTTAGGTATTACTGCAGTAACATGTATTGTGGTACATAAAATAACAAAGAAACTGCTGCAGAATCCTAGGCTGGAATATAATTCACATTGCTATATTTATCATTTGGACTTTTTTATTGTAAAATTTAAATTTATGATAATATGAAAAAAAGATTAATTATATTGCATTATGTTTCATTTTAGTTTAAATTTCGTTTAATTTCTTTTGTTTTCCAATGAAAATCGTGACACGTTTATACAGTAATTTAAATCAAATTGAATAGCTGTACAGGGGCAAGCCTTACGTGAATGCACGCGAAGACTCACCTTGAACGTTCAGGCATCAGGAAACATGATAGCCATTTAGAAGCGAAATATGTACGTATATGCGCTATCGTTACCGACCGGCACCACCTAATATAACGTATGCCTAAAACAATGCACGTCGGAGACAATTGAATGCATATATCGTTTAATTTCGCAACGATAAGTGGGTCCACATTTGCGACATAATTTTTAGAAAGTTGCACGAAGTTTAAACGGCTTCCTTATGGAGGTTCAGATGGCAACTGTAACGTTTTGAAAGTCATCGTGCCCTGGAGGACGAAGAAGACGAAGCACTAGACATGTTCTTGCATAGTGAAAGTACAATGCCGTTCGAGTGCCGTAATTGATTGAATCATGTCCGCAACAGTTCGTTTAATTTGAATCAGTGTTACGTCTGACCCGATTATTTTTACATCGAATCTGTATCCTCTTCATGGGAATTATAATATTGTAATTGATGGCAATCTTTCATCAACGAAACGAGTTGTTTTATCGAGAGCACTACGCAGAGCAGTCTGCGTATATGTTTATTCAAATCATTTATTGAATATTTATGAGTGGATGTTACATAACTTGATTATACGACGAGAAACATTGTAATGCGGTTATTCAGCGTTAATTTCACTTTTTTTTTGGTTTCTGTACTAATTAATAAGGTGATTTTCAATTCAATAAAAATGTTTCCTGTTGATTTAATTATTTCTCCATACTAGTCACTTTTATTTTGAAAGTTAGCAACGACCAGTATAACGATTCCCAGCAACTGCCTCATTCATTTTATGATTGTTATTTTGTATTTGTTTTAGTATTTAAATATGAAAATAATTTGTTACAAACTTAGCTGGTATATAATGCGAGATCAAAGTATATAAACTGCTGCTTGTTTACAATACAATGAAAAGAAATACATGTATGTGTATTAATATGGCGCATAAATTAAAATTGAACTTTTAATTTCTACTACATCTTTTTATCGCTAATAACGTATAGAAAGAACTACATGCATTTTAAAACTCATATAGAAAATTAATATAAATTAATATGGCTATAATACTGAGTAATATTCTGAACATATTCCATCGACAGTTTATTTCATTAAAGTATAATATTTTGATAATGTATTAACTACTTTTTAAATTACCGACTTTCAACGTTGATGTTTCGATTGCAAAATGTGTATATATTTTGTAACTGACTTTTGCTTATCTTTTAACGAAAAAGAGACTTACATTAATTAATTAATCATTTGATTTCTGATAAAAATTAGATCCAGTCTCTTTGTTTTTCAATAATACTCTTTAAATTTCTTGAAGTGAAAAATCGA
Source organism: Trichopria drosophilae (assembly GCA_030407085.1). NCBI lineage: Eukaryota > Metazoa > Arthropoda > Insecta > Hymenoptera > Diapriidae > Trichopria > Trichopria drosophilae. The sequence goes on from CM059583.1 coordinate 156,968,231, forward strand.
TCTGACAAAATCATTTCACGCTATGCAAAATGAGTTTTTACTCCACGAAGTGTTATTTTTCACTCGTAAAGAGTTTTCAATATCTTTATTACTGTTATCAATATTACTCATCACCCTTTCTTCCTCAGCGTTCATCATCTTGTTTCTTCAGCGTCATTCATCAAATCCTGTAAATGTTGTTATCATGTGTAACTAAAAATTTGCCATTATAGATCCCATGAAAAGCAGTTTCTCAGTAGTATGGGATAAGGTAACGTAGATTTTTAATGTAGATAGGTGCACGAGGCACCTTTAGAGTTTGAGTATGGTGCAGAAAAGGAAGTATATCCCACGCAGATGTAATATTTGACCGCATTTCGCGGTTTTGATGTGTCGATTTTATATTATATAATTAAATTGAATTTGAGCCTATAATCGTTATTTAAAATTACACGTTTTGCTATAGAGCGTATGTAAAAAGAATCTCATGTCAATGGTCTATCAAGTATTGGTAGTCACGTCATAAAATTTAGAAGATACTATTTTGCAGGAGCCAAAGATTATAATCCCAGACAGCAAAATAAAAAAGAGTTCAGAATGGTTTCGAAATGTGCTCTAAAAGAAGTAGATGTCCCACTCTCTGAAAGTTTCCTGAACGTGATGTCATTGTGAGATCTTTATGAACTCTTTTCTATTTTGTTGTGTCATTTAAAAAACTCAGTAAAATTTCATTAAAATAAAATATTATTTAAAAATATTATTTTTGAAGTTAGTAATTTATTGGATAAATAAAATGCACCGATCGGTAAAGTGAAGCTTTTAAAGAACATAAATATGCTCATCCCATTAAAATACCACTTGATTACCGAAATAATCAGACGCTAAAATTAATATTATCTTATGATGAAATGTATAGGTTACGTTAATTCGACGAAAATCACCTTAGAAAATTAGCTTAAAACTTTTAAACATGATTAGTCTTTAAAAAATACGAATCTATTATAAAATATCCTACATGTTATCACTAATTATTTAGTGTACATAAGTAAAATAAAAAAGTTAATGTAATAATAGAAATTTAAGAAATAAATCACTATTCCAGAAGTTCCGTGTCAGTTTTATTCGCACCCCTTGCTCTACTACTTTCAAATATTCCGAAAAATTGATACCACTTCCCTGGTAGAAAATGAGTCCAGTTTTTGGCCAGTTTCTGTGTTTCCCGTGTTAAAGGTATAGGAAAACTGGACAATGTAACAAAAAACTGGACAGATTTCTACCAGGGTTATTTTATGAAAATATAGAAATTGATCATTTTTTATTAAAAAAAAAAATTTTTAGTTTTAATTGTTTTGTTAAAACTTATAATTGTATGATTAGATTACAATTTATGCCTTTAACATTTCAAAATGTTAGTCAAATTTCAATCCAAGAAATTTAGAGAATAAATATATGCTTTTTTAAAAATAATATTATGTTATTTTACTCCCGAATGATATATATATATATATATATATATATATATATATATATATATATATATATATATATACTACATTATTTTTCGTATTTTATTGGGTATATAAACACAATTACTCGCATTTAGTTTTAAGAATTTATCGTTTTCATTGTACCTTCATAAAAATGTGGATTCTTTAAGCTAAATAACATTATTTATACCATTGATATTTTTACGAATAGGAAGCTTCACTATTAATTTCAAATAAAATTAGAGTTTGTATAACAAATTCTCACGAACATATTTTCAGTAAAAAGTGCAAGATGGTATAATGAAATTTCTTGAATGTATTAAAATAAATGTTTAAATTACCGGGGAAATTCTATAGAAACTCATTATAGTGACAGTATTGTTTTTAATTAGAATGCAAGTGTAGCCTCTGGCGCGGTAAACGCAGTGAGATTATATTAACATCCATCTACATAAGAACGACAGTATCCGCATACTATTATTATCACGTGTCGGAACTAGAACGAGCTGGACCCTCATGTTTGTCATGAATGTTAACACATCTAACAAGACGTTTATCCTATTCTATGAAAAACAAACGTTTTTTACACAAATATTGGTGACTTAGTAATTATTCATTCTTGGGCTACGTTAATTATATTTCATAACTTGAAAATGAGATGCGTTTTTCTATTATTTATTTATGGATATTATAAAACGAAATAAACATTCCAGAAATAACTCTGAATATAAAAGCTAATTAACATTAACTAATAATAGTGAAGGAGATTGAATATAAATACAAATAGAATATAAAACTAAATAGCATGGCAGGGTAAGTATTGGCAATGTGAAAATATGCAAAAAAAATTGAATATCTGATAATGATAGGTTATTTAACTTAAGCTGAAAAGTGAGTAGATTTTTTAATATTGATCGTATATTGATCTAAATTCGAATTAACTGAAATAATTAAAAAAGCAGTAATTTATTTTGCTAATCAAAATAAAGGGATCCTTGTAGAACACAATAATTATATAAAATCTAGACTGAAACAAAGAGTTGAATATGACCACTGGGAAATACTTGTTGTTACCAGTAAAAATAATTATTAATTGAATGGGAGCCCCCTATAATTTTGATTTTTTCCAATAAAGTCATTTTTTTACTCTATAAGGAATGGGAATTGAACCAAAAATTATGTGACATGAAACATAATGCAAAATTACTCTAAGAATTATGTTTCTGAACTTTAATATATATTTTAGTTTCAACCGCATTAAATGCCATGTATTAGTGGGCTTTGACCTTACATTGAATTTCATGTCATTTTTAACAGTATAATTATTGGTTGCGTACAAATTGAAGAGATTTTTCAATGATTAATTTATTATCAGTAATTACGAAAATTAAGTGATAAAAAATTGCAAATCGATAAGAATAAAAATTCGCACCTCGAAGTAGAAAACTATTTGTTTTTATAAGGGAAAATAGTAAGAATGTCAACTAACCTGAAATAGTAATACCAAGTAGAAAATGTCGTTGTGGCATGTTTACTACTTTTTGTATTTGAAGCAACGACTTCTCTCGTTGTACTATTTTTTTCCGTGTAATTGTATGCATTATATGTAAGTTTATTCATTACTCACTGAGAAAAAAGGATGATTGGAATCATGCAAAAAAGATAGAAGAGGTTATAACTTATCATAATAGTAGAATTAAAATATAAACAGTTGTAATTTGCAGTATGGTATTTTTACAGTTTAGAATATTCTAAAACATACCACACTATCATTATTTTTTACTATAAATAGACCTTATTTTCATTGAATCAATTTTATTAAATCTGTTTACCACTCGGCCGTGTTTAAAGTGACTATATTGAGTTGTAAAACTGCGGTACAGTTGATGTTATGTACGGTGATGGGTATCCTAGTATTAAAAAATAGCAAACGGAAAAATATTATTACCTTGTTTTAAAGAAAAAATAGTTAATTTAACATCCTTTTTATATCATATAATTATGTGTTTTACCTTTATAAAATTATTCCATTAAAGATATTTTCTCTCTTTGTGTATATGTATCATCTTTTTTAAATTTTTAATAAACAATCTACTACTACCAGTAGGAGAGAAAGGGAGCGCAAATTAACAAGGAAGATTAATTTGATAAACGCGTCTTTATTAACAAGAGGTACATATTAAAAATCTATAAAATAGCAAAATTATATGAAAATGGAATATAAACGTGAAACTAGATTGTTGGTATATAATTACAGTTAATTTTTCCAAAGTACTGAAAAACGAAAATCTCGTAATCACATCTTTTGATGTGCATATAGCTGCTGGATCAATTTATTTAAAATGTTGCATGTCGGTATCGGACGGAATTGAGTTCTCACTTTTTTATCCTGAAAACATTTCGTTCAATATCTTTTTCGATTTATTTGCCAGAGCAATATATAATTCTAAAAATAATATCATGATGTACTATATTAAATTAAAATATCTTTCGTGGTGCATGATGCTAGCGAATCGATTGATTTCATTTTGTGACGTGTGTTCAAAATGTTTGTTCGATTGCGATTCTTCCCATATTAAAAATTGTATCGGAGAGAACTACTACTTATTATCCAAAATCTTTTTTGCTCATAACTCTGATTAACATATATTGTTATTGTATATTCATACCATTAGAAGAAGAATAAAAATCCCCAATTCTGAATGAAAAAGAAAAGAAAATATGAAACATTCACAGAAATATTTCAAAAGTTCCCCTCCTCTCTTCTACCTCCTCTAATTTCCTCCTCTAAAGTAAACCATTTGCATTTTCGCTTACATGCGGTTCCCCATCAACTTAAACATAAATATTTTTAGAAATTTTAGTATTCATTTGCCAAACATTATCAGCTAAAATACTGTTCGATTATTATAATGAAATGAAAAACAAATGAATAGAAAATAAATACCTTGAATTATTGAGAAAAAAAATCATCGCGTTTGACATAGTTGGGATTCGATACCTCATTCATGGAATTACTATTCATTACCATTCATACTATTCATTATTGATCCAATCTGCGATGTAATGGCATAAATATATTTATATACCATACTATATTATATACTATAGTAACACCTATTTTTACACATTGTTTTTAGTGATAGTCGTAGTATGGACAATGCAATATGTGACAAAAAAAGTTCTAATAATCAGTTACCAAATAGGCACTTAGTAGTAATATGCTTTTTCACTCAATCAATGCCTGAAATACATTTTCCGAAATTATACTTATTAGTCCGACTAATAATTATTTTGTTCGATTGTGTAGTATCAATGTCAACAAATTATAAATTAATCATAATTTCCTAACAACTTTCTTTAAATCTGTCTTTATGGAGTGAAAATTACTTCGAGGAACGTAAACTTATGTTCAATAACCTAATTTCGTGTGAAACTTTCGTAGAAGAGAATAACTTTCAAATTATATGTACATTATTACAATATGTTTTTTGTTGCTTAACACAATGTTTCACAAATATATTACATTCTATAATTGCATTGCAATTGATAAATTAAGATTAATTTATTCATTTAGAAATACTAAGATTTCATTCCTTAAAGAGTTGCGTTCATAGTCAAATACACACATAAAACTGTATTATTATATTAACAAGATATTATTTATATATTATTTTAAATGATGAATTTTTCAAATTAGTGCGTAGAGTTATAACTTCAGTTGTAATTTTATTTTGTCTCCACCAACATTAACTGCTACAAATAACATATCAGGGGCATTAATTACGCGTGTCATGTAAAACTCGAAAACGAATTTATGAACGTATTTTAATTTTCCCATTCGTTATTATTTATAATTGAATTTTTCCAGTGTATATACTTCAGAGCGGCCTTAGGCTTCCAATTTTCGCTCGGAGTGTAGAAGGATTATTGCATATTGAGGTACTTTGAGAGCAAGGTACGAAACGGAAAAAGTTTAATCACATTCTAAATGAATATTTTCAGTTTGTTTTTCTACTTTCCTTCAGATGAAATTTGAACCTTTCAATTTGTATAAATACATTAACATTCAATGAAATATTTAAAGTTTCACAACTTATCAGGAAAATTAAAGATATAGCTTTTTAGAAGTATGCAATAAATATAATATATAATTTAATACTGCATTCAATAATAACAGTATAATATAAATATTATAATTGAATGCATAATTGTGCGTTATGTATCAAGAACGAACAATTTAATTCAGGGCCTGTTCTTTCTCCGCCGGAGTGAGTTTTTTATTCTAAGATGGACACTGGCGTCGATTTTTTGCCCTAGGGTCCAAAAATGAAAAATTTGCCACAAGTATTAAAACTAAAATTAATTTTTTTTATTTAGGGTAAATAATTATTTTATTCACGGAAAGCTTTTGGATTTTGATATCACTTCGTCCTTTCTATAAAAATGATCGTACTTAAATCGCACGGCAAGAAATAGTCTCATTTTAGCGTATTTTCATAGGTATACGCTATTTAAATTGAAAACAGTGAATTACAATCCTGTACATAGCAATGTCCAATCACAACGTATGTAGACATTTTTACACTGCTTTTTAAGAACAATGGAACAAGTATATTATATATCATGTTCCACCATTTCGAGCTGCAAATTCGCCGTATAAACTCGAATTTGATATCCACAATAATGAAAAATTATGTTCGTCAAGGGTATAAACAATTTTTCATCCGCAGATGACCAACGATCTCTGGGTGTACAAGTTGATTTTACTCCCTCGATGCGAAAATACCTATTTTAATAAATTTAAACTGCTGCAACAATTTGCAAGTTTATTATTGAAATTATTTTTCATGTCACTTGTATGAGTTTTCAAATCGAACAATATCTGGATTTATATGTGTTTGAGCATGCATTTTCTTTTGTGATGGATTGACTTGACATTTATGACTAGGAGGTTGTTGGAGTCGCAGATTACGAATGCCGTCAGATTTTCAAAATTCATGAAGGTAGATTCAAGATGGTGATTACTTAAATGTAAAATTGCGACACCTAAAAAAAACTCGGAAACGCAGTTCAGTCAAACTTATTGCATTTCAACGACCCTAAAAACAATCGAGTCTATATTTTTATCAATATTGGTCGCCGTCATGTTCCACCATTTCAAATCTTTAAAATTTGATACTGCATTGGTCATGAGCTACCCCAAAACACCTATTTTGGCGTGAAATCATGATTTTGACATGTTCATTTATATGTCAATCATAGACAATATACAATTATATCTTCATAACTGTTTTTATAAATTATTCTATTACTACAGTCACCGATAATAGCAAAAACACTGATCTGAATGCATTAACAGAAATTTAAATAATCTCTAAATTAAAGAAATCGAGATGGTAATGAGTCACCACCTTGTTTGTAATAGTTAAAGATTATTTGAGTTGAACAATATTTTTGTATATTTATACAAAGTTTCATCTTAGTAAATCTAATATTCGTCTATTCAAATCTGTATTAATTCATTTTTAGTGCTATGAAAAAAAAATTCTTATTAAAAATGACTTTTTTAACTATTGTGAATAGTTCAATAGGCCATTACACTAATTAGCTCTGAATAAAACTGAGAAGTTACATATTCTAGTAAATTGAATGACTAACTATTAACTTAAATAAAAATGGTAAAATCAACATCCACACGATCTAATGAAAGCAGTAGTTCCTTATGCTATCTAGCAGCAGTTGAATTTGTCTGATAGATTTTTTCAATGTGCACAACCCAGAATTCTGCTCGGAGTATTCTACACTTTTCATAACCACTCTACATAGTTTTGTAAATTTTATCGATTTTGCTGAATAACTCTGATGAAATAAATTCTGCTAAATGTCAAATATATATAATTGCATCGAAATGCATATTTATGATTTATAGTTAGACATCTTAAATTTTATGGACTATATCTAGAATACAGTGCGCGGTATAACTTTATGGATTCCGTATATAAATTTCAATATAATTTTACAGAAATATTTTGTAACTGTTTCGAATTGTAATTTTTCTCGTGTGTTATGTTTCTTTAATTAAATTTATGAAGTATTTCGTGAGAATAAATTTTCTGCAATATTAAATATTTTATCAGCTTTTCATGCAAGTTGTGGGAATAACATTTAATAAATGTTAATAATAATATTCTAATTGCGAACGCTAGTTATAATTAAGTTATCAAAATAGTTAAGACATGCTGTAACTCGTTCCGTAACGCAAACTATACGTAAAGACAGCAAAGCGACCGTGTAAAGACGCCTTTTAAGCCAGAGGCAATATTCAGATAGGTTTCGGATACCTTTGCGAAACTTCTATAATACGATGGAGAGTTAAATGTTCTTGTTGGGATGTTCCGAGCTTGTCATAGAATGTCCTCCGCATTTCTCGCCCAGCCGTTTTAAGTTATTGGCTTTCGCAACATCAGAGACATTTGGTGTTGACAGTTTAACTGTAATTTACAAATAGTTATTTTTTTTAGAAATATTAATTTGTAAGTTCTTTTGTATATAAAAGAAAATTAATAAACCGTACAAATATATCGAGGAATTTATTGAACGTTCAATTTACTGGATAATTATTTATCTTCCATTGTAAGTCCCTTCTGGAATAAATTGTACATGGAGAGCATGCAGCCAGTACAGTTACTTTATGTTAATAAAATGACTGTGAAGGAATAGTATGTAAGTCTAACAAATTTTAAATAATAATATCTGGTTATTCTTCGTGTAAGTTAAAAGTCGAGAGCAGTATTTTCCAGAATTATTCATTGCGAGATATTAGACTTTGTTTTGCCTTGATCATGTTTGATAATGCACTGAACTACTACCATGAAATGTCTTACAACCAAGATCGACTTCTCTTAAAAATTAGCTTAAATTTAACCAATAAGTCAGAATATGGTCTTAAAAAAAATTCTTGCTGTTTTGAAACTTAAAAGACGATGTTATCATTTCTCATTTTAAGATTGGAGGGCTTACAAGAAGCCCTGTTTGTGATTAACCTAAAGTACGCGTTATTAGCAACTTAAAATAAGGGGTGCACCTCCAAAACCCGACAAATCACAAAACAGACACTTCAAACACCCGACATTTAAAAACCAGATATTTACATACACAGACATTCAAAAAGCAGACATTTCAAAATGTATATATTCTGTAAATGTAATTAATGAATTCTAAATGTGCTTATCCGGGGGTCAAACTCATTTAACCTTCAAGTGACCTATAAAATTAATCCCTTGGTCAAACATTTTTTACCTTGAAATAACCTTCTAGTGAGACCTCAAGGACGGTGACCCGAGATCACGTTTTTATGTAGCGAACGCACCAATCGTAGGTGTCTGTATTTTGGAATGTCGAGTTTTTGAATGTCTATATATTTTGAAATGACTGATATTGTAATGTCGGGTTTTTGAAGTGTCTGTTTTGTGGTTTGTCGGGTTTTTAAGGTTCACCAAAAATAAGACGATCATGATGATTGTGTTAAACTTCCTGGATCAAATTTTCTTTAAGCCGCAAGAAAGACACCAACTAAATGGCAATTATGGTCTAGTTTTAGATAAATATACAATAGGAGTAAAAAAGATAAACAATAACGATCTTACAAGACGAAACACGTTCAGTAACAACGTGTTGATGGTTCTGAGCAGATGTTTTATCACATGTAACCACACGAGAAGTTTTACGAATTTTTGTTTGCGAAGTTATGCCTCGTATGACAATATTAAACAATTTAAGAAATTAGTGTTCCGCTCCCGTTTCGAATTATTAACCACTGTATCAGTACAGTTGGACTTGCAAAATTTTTTCTTGGATTGGGAGGTTTTGAATACCTTCAGTGAAACAATGAACTGATTTATGATTTTGAAAATGATAAGTGTACCTATTTGTGTTAAACATGTTCATGTCAATCCATTAATTATTGTTATAAAATTAAATAAATTTAAACTAAATCCCCTTTTTTGTGCATTTAACTTGCTTTTTTCCAGTGATCGGTTTAGCCAATCGGAACCCAAGGTTTCTTTTTCGTGCAGGAATAGAACACATATTAATTTATTACAATTAAAAAAGATTCATTGAACTGATGAAAGATGCATCCGATAACCACAATGAAATGTACTCTTCCAACGGATGAAATATATTATTATTAATATGAGAAGTTAATTGTGTTAATTATATTTATAAAAGATTTTTTCCATTCCATAAACACTTACTAACACAAATAATTTTTCGTAGTAATAATAAAATGTTTCATCTGTTGAAATAATATATTTCATTGGGCTATCGGTTGAATGTTTTATTGTGCAATGAATTGTTTTTAATATTTGGAGGTTCGACTTTAGTCTAAATAATTTGTATCTAAAATTCTCAACCGGCTAAATTTAAGCCCAAAATACTGAAATATCTCATTTTTGGTTCTACATTTTAGTCGTTTGGTAAGCTAGTTTTTTGAGTTTTGACGAATTCTATACTTTATAATCGAACAAGGCTTCTTTTTGTTACACCTTAAAGTTGGCTAACGAATGGTCTTTATTCAAGACTAATGGTCTTTATTTTTTTCAGTGTAGGGTTGGTGCACACTCATAGATTTGATGTAAATTATCAGCAATACCGAGGGAAAGAACTTAATTATTAATTAGTTATGATCGTTTACATTTACACTTTATTCCCTTACATTAGCGTTATTGGCACCAAGTCACTCTTGAAGTTACAAAAGGGTCTTCACACAACACCTATGTGGAGCATCTGAAGCACGATCGGTGAAATAGTCATCTTTACTAGAAATATTTTCAGTCCGTGTGAATATTGATCAAATCTATTCAAGCATATCCGACTAATACCCAATTAAGGTTCTGATTAAGATACAATGCAGCATGGTTTATCAGGAGTTTGTTGTCAGTGTTTGATCATGGTATCATTTGGATTCAACGAGGCATGCCTTATTAGGTGCTTTGTTTAAAGTCTCGGATCAATAATCTAGTAATCGTAGTTATTGTCGCATGTTAACATCCAAAACTATTATAAGATCTATACAAAATGAACGAATAATTTTTAATGCAAATGTGTAATTATGTATTTGCCATTGTAAATTTCAAATATTTGTTAAAACTAACATTTAATTTGATTAAATGCAGAGACTTTTAATTAAACAACTAAAAATTGATAGTTAATAATTATTTAAGTAAGAGGATGGACAAATCTGTGTTAGCTACGGAAAGACTAGGTACCATATAGGTGTTAGGAAAAACTAGAAAAATGCATTTCAAATTTCATGTATTTCCAATAACAAACAAGTTCATAGATATGTACAGTTTATACAAATTAAAATATTGTAATGCCGGACTTTACTTGTTTTGATACTTGTGCTAGATAAATGTTATGGACCGTTTCTGCTTTATTTCTGCATAAAAGAACTCAGAATATTTATTACGAATAACCTAAACACTTTTTGACCATTTTCTAGACGATAATTTAGGTAATATTAAATAGATGTTTTTTTTACGAAAATCTAAAAGTTATGTCAATAATTTTTATGCAGTTTTTGGCCTTTCTTTGTCCATTTTTTGTAGTTTTGGAGTATTCCTTTTTTTAAGTGCAATTATTATTAGGAAAAACATATTTTGCACGATTTTCATATTTAATATGATTTCTTACTTCGTCAGCCATTACCATCATCATCCTCATCATCATCATTAATGTTATGGTTATTATTGTAGTTTTCTTCATAATTTTCCTGAAATGTATCATATAATATCAAACACTCAATTATTTTGTAAGGGTTAGTTCTGTGTATTTTGTAAAGAAATAAATAAACAATTTAATCCGCTTCTATAATGGTCACTCGCGGAGGAAATATAATTGTAAACGGATAGGAAGCAGTGATATTATCACCAAAATGCAGACGGGCGAACTGCACTAAACGAATATTTGCGAGAAACTGATCGCCTTCCAATTTGATATCAAGATACAATTTTCCCAATTTTAGACAAATCGATGTTCATCCTTTTAATTTTGTCCATATGCAGAGAGGTTTATAACAAAAGACTGATTTGATGATTTAGGTCCAGGCATTCCCTTTAGTGTGTATAATTAAGAGGGTCCCCTGTACATCTGAAATAGATTCTTAAATAAAAAATAAGAATTTTATTGTTGTCAAATATATTTTCAACATGCAACTACAGCTACCTTTTCAGATACAGCACATGGTTGTAGGGTAGGATCGTTTGTTTTTCCGGCACCATACTTGCGAATTATCAACTTAGTAAGTTTCAAGTACGTTTGCTGCACTGGTTAAGCTAATATGTCATCGTTGATATGTCAGGGTTCGTTATCCATTTATTTATTATTTCTTCAGTTGCTTTGTATTGGAGTGCGGAACCAATTCTATTATACAGTAAAAAGTTTTAAATGAAGGATGAATATACGCTTAATTTAAGCTGTAACAAAAAAAAAACATACTTATGCTATACATTGACTTAATTTAAGACCTTATAAAATGTAATCATTTTAAGACGATTTTTTTAGAGTGTAGTAAGTATTTCAGTCTCGTGTAAAAGTACATGCCTTCTACCACTGCAAGGACAAAAAATGTAGTTCAACCGAACCCATCATATTTTCTGTCACTGTAATTTTAAACTGTACGACAATGATTACAAATTTTAACATATATATTTTATATAAGAAATACATTTTTTAATCAAGTTTCGTTTGTCACATACACGTGTATTTAATTTTCTATTCAGTGAGCTTGATTACGCGCTTTGCGTAATTATAGTTCCAGATATCATAGGTTGATTTCTACGTTCATCTCTTTGCACATCGAAAATGTGTGTAAATTGTACATGCGTGTCGCATCCGTTCAATGCGCATCTAATGTAAATAGCTGGTGGATGGACGTTGTAAATACGCCCACTTTCGAATCATTGCACCTGATCATTTAGGATAATTAGTAATTAATGTCAAAGGTGTACGAGACTGACGAGGTATCATCTTTATGATAATTTTTTGCAGTCAGGAAATAAAAAAAAACTATAAGCAAATAACATTTTTGTAATTGGAACACCCAAATATTTGCAACAGGGTGGTGATTATATTATAACGATTGGAAAGAATGAGAATAACAACAATTGTAAGTTACAAGCAATTGTTACAGAACAATATTGTAAAACCATATCCAATAACATCGAATTTTCAGTGTTCAATTCGTTGTTTATAACAAGAAACTTCAAACCTCCTTCAGTACAAATATCTAAAAGTAATTGTATATAACAGCTGATGTTATTTATCGATTATTTTTATGTAAATTACATTTTTTTCCAGTGGTAGTCTCTAAAACTATGATAGAAAACATATATGAAATACCAATTCTTCGTTTACTCTAAAGGAAATTTACATTAATTTATACAATTTGTTGATAAATGCGGTCACTTGACATTTTATTAGTTAATACAGCTGAAGATCAGTGGTTGGAGTATTGCATCATGATATTCATAATCAACTCCAATAGGAGAATCCCTCACGGAAAAAATAAAATTTAAAATATAAATTATAAATTTATTATAGATTTTTGGCCTGTTGACAATACCTGATTTTTTTAAATTATCGAGCAGTCCTTTGGCTATATAAAATTGACCTACCAAAAATATAATTAAAAAATATAAATTAATTACATTAAATGATTCGAAAACGGCAAAATTTTATATAAAAAATTATGCTTTTGCAATTATATTTAGTTTGGTGGGGGAAAAAACCAAGCAAGGGCAATTAAAGTTACTTCCTTTATTAACAGAACATTTCTTTTGCCTCCTATAAACCGTCGAATTTCAAAACAACGTCTTAATTTATTCATGATGAATTATTCATGTATACAATAATCTCAAAGCATATTTTGGTAATCTGTAGACCTTATATAATGTGGGTGCAATGTATTAGAATTGTAAACTCCTATAATACGGCAACCCAAATGGCAACGGTGTCTTTTCTCAACAAAAATTTTTTTGTGGGGATAGTTTACTCTACTGACCGATTCCATTCAAAATCGGGCAGGGGTACTATGTTGACTTCTCAAAAATTATTTTACATGAAATATGTTGTTCTTTAGGGCAAATAAGGTGATCCGTATTTTTTTGTTTCACGGAAAAATTTTTTTTTTTAAGTTCTGAGCAATTTAAAATTCACGCGTAAATCTGCAAATTCCAAAAAATATGGAATAAAATTTTTTTAAAATGCTATATTTTCTACGGTTATTAATATTTTACTATTATTGCTCGTTCATATGGTAGTGTTATTAGTACTTTATCGATATCCAATAATAATATTGAAAAAAAAATAATGGCGGCCATTTTTCGAAAAAAATTAAAAGTTAATTTTTATCAAAAACATCAGTTTTTTTTTCTTCAATTCTTTTTTATAGATTACTGGTAATATTAGTCACAAAATCTGAGTAGTCACATAGGCGCTGAACGAAGCTTCTTGCCTGTAGAATTTTAAAAGTACAAGTTTCGTCGAGGTGGGACATATTTTATTTTATCTAAATCATTTAACAAAGGGAAATATGTCGAAAACCTAACATTCAATGATCTGATATATTAAAAACCTGACACTAAAAAAACCGACATTTAAAAACCGACAATTTAAAAAACAAGCAATTTCTCGACTTTCGACGCATCGATTTTTTAGTTTTTTTTTTTTAAGTTGTCGAGATTTTAAAGAGTCCGATTTTTGCATGTCGGGTTTTTGAGGTGTCGGATTTTTGGCGTATTTAATAAATTTTAACAATATTTTTGTCTCAAATATAATTATCGAATTTTAATTAGAATAATTTCAAATTTGACGCAATTCACGACATGCGATTGTTTTATGTAGTTAATTTGGCGGCCACAAGAGGCCAATGCGACTGCAACTCGGCAAATGCAAAAACCGGACTCTCCAAAAACTCGACAATTTGTAAAAAAAAAAACAACTAAAAAAACGATGCGTCGAAAGTCGAGAAATTGGTCGTTTTTTAAATTATCGGTTTTTTTAAATGTCGAGTTTTTGAGTGTCAGGTTTTTAAAATATCAGGTCATTGAATGTTAGGTTTTCGACATATTTCCCTTTGTTAAGTGATTTAGATAAAATAAAATATGTCCCACCTCGACGAAACTTGTACTTCAAATTGAAAAACAGTAAAAAAATTCTACAGGCAAGTAGCTTCGTTTAGCGCCTATGTGACTACTCAGATTTTGTGACTAATATTACCAGTAATCTATAAAAAAAAATTGAAGATAAAAAAAACTGATGTTTTTGAGAAAATTAATTTTTAATTTTTTTCAAAAAATGGCCGCCATTTTGTTTTTTTTTTCAATTTTTGTCAATATTATTATTGGATATCGATAAAGTACTAATAACACTACCATATGAACGAGCAATAATAGTAAAATATTAATAACCGTAGAAAATATAGCATTTTAAAAAAATTTTATTCCATATTTTTTGGAATTTGCAGATTTACGAGTGAATTTTAAATTGCTCAGAACTTAAAAAAAAAAAAAATTTTCCGTGAAACAAAAAAATACGGGTCACCTTATTTGCCCTGAAGAACAACATATTTCATGGAAAATAATTTTTGAGAAGTCAACATCGTACCCCTGCCCTATTTTGAATGGAATCGGTCTACTAGGCCAATTATGTTGTAGAAAAATTTCGACAATTTTGCTTTACTAATTTCTTTGTGGACAGAACATTTTGTAGGTGATGTTTTGTAAAAAATGTTTGGACTAAATGTGTAATTTTAAAAATGTACAATTTTCTAGAAAATAATGTGATTTTTCCCGAAAGTTGTAGATATATTCGAAACAGTAGAACAAAAATACCTATTATAGCAAGAACAAATTTGTTTTAAAAAAAAATGGCATATAAGTTATATCGCTTAATAAGTTTCAAAGCTTATTTTTATAGTTCCCTTAAATAATTAGATAAGTTACAAGTAATATTTACGGCATGACTGAATGTCTGACTTTAATAAAATTAATCGAATTCGATAAATTTTATGTAATGTTTTTATAGTCTTTTGAACTTATAAGTTGACAAAAATAATAAATATGTACCACTTATATTACACAAATGTTTATTGTCTATTGAACTATGTCATTTGTGATAAAAAAAAATAGCATGAACTACCACTTGTAGCCCTAGCAACAACATGTAGTAACTAATATGACTAGAACAGAATATAATATTAGATACTTCTTATATCATAGTAAAATATCCGTCAACAACGTCAAGTAGTATTTAATACTTCTACAATATTATTTAATATTGCAAATAATCCCTAGATACTGCTTTTTGTACAAAATTACGCACAAAAATTGTTTTGGAAGTTTCTTAGTTTATATTTTTGCCCTATTTTTGCAATAAATCACATCATTATCACATTGCGTCATATACTAGACAATAACACTTTGTTATGAATCGTTGAACTACATCAGAAATATCGACGAGTGTTCTAAATTACGAAATATACCTAGTACATTACAAAACGCACCCTGTAACAAATTTAAATACAATATGTAAGTTTCAGCAAGAATCGAATAAAAGTACAAGTTCATAGCTACTGATAGATAGTTTTTTGCTAGGATTCATTGCAACAAGTATTCATCCAATAATGTCGTTAGAAATGAGTAAAAAATTTGACGCTAATCTATATGACGAATATGATGGAAAAATCATGAAATTGGGGATGGACTCTTTGTATAAACGCGAATATTATCTACCAAGTATATTGTATTATGTGCCGTTGCAGACGTTGGGATTTCTTGGAATATATGCAGCAGTGTTTACTTGCAAATGGAAAACGCTTTTATATTGTAAATATTAATTTCTTAATTTAACAGTTGTTGGTTAGATATTGTTTTATGAAATGTTTGTACAAGAACAACAAAAACTGTTGCGTTTGATAGTCTTATTAGGTATTTTAGATGTGTCTAACATCATATAACGAAATTTCAGAATAGTTAAAATCAGATAATGCTGTAAATAATGATACTAGTGTAATACAGTGTTATAAAATGTGT
This sequence comes from Trichopria drosophilae, assembly GCA_030407085.1. NCBI lineage: Eukaryota > Metazoa > Arthropoda > Insecta > Hymenoptera > Diapriidae > Trichopria > Trichopria drosophilae. The sequence continues at coordinate 156,984,795 of CM059583.1, forward strand.
ATAATAACGTATGATTTATATAAATGCAATAGACGTACATTTTTGTAGTTGATCTCAAGCGTTTAAACTTTTTAAAATGGATTATAAAAATTGTGCAAAGAACATTGAAGAGACCCATGAATTTTGACGATTATTTAAAATGGACTCAAATCTTGTAAAACTAAAAAATGATATACTGTGGTCTAACTACATTCATCTTCAGTGAAAGATATCTGGTGTTGCATGTCAGTTGGTTTTGATTACAATTGTATATTTAGATTATTTGTGTTTTAGAGTTGTTAGAAAACATAAAATATTTTTTTTTGGCTGATTGTATTTAAATAACGATTTTATGATTATTTAATAAATAACACAATTCAGTTACGTAAAAGAATTTAGTGACTCTTTACTTATTGTTAGTTAATAAAAATGTATAAATTAGCTCATGTAATTCACAAATACTAATGCAACATTTTCAGACGTGACGTTAAATTTTATTACACTTTCGTAGTGTCATATGCGATATTATAACCGAAAAAGCATTTCTATTTCCAGAATCTATTACTAAACTAATGAAATTATTTTTCTAATTTTTGCAGGTGGATTTATCGCCTACTGGTGCGGATTTGGGTTGTCCATGGCTTCATCGATATTTTAGTTACAGAAGCTTTAGAGCTAAACGGTCTTTTGAATTGTTTTTGATACTACTGGCTTCTGTCATTGGACAAGTAAAACTTATTAGTATATTTTATACTTATACGGTTTCAGTGTTGAATATAAACGAAAAAAATTTGTTTATATTGTACTGGCTTAATAATTCGAAATGTTTTGCAGTTGGGGACCTAGACACCTTATTTACAATTAGAAATCTTTAGTTCCTAGCATCTGAGATTATCTATTAATAATATTAGTACGAAATTTGTTAAAAGAGATAACGGATAGTTTACATAAAAACAACAATAACTCGCGAACAGCATACATTTGTTATTCATTGATTTTTAAACACTACGTTGTATATTATGCAGTTTTCACTTTACTTATTTATGAATTATCCTTGTCTCTACGATCAGATCAAAAATATCTTCAACAATAACAAACATTGCTCAAGATCATTAAACTTGGATGTCTCGGCGGAATTGTTGTTCATTTTATTGATCAGAGTACAACTTTATTAATTCGCGAATTTAACACGAAATGTGTAACCTGTGACTAAACAAAAAAATAAGTACCAAGTTTAAAGTGATTTCGATCGATTTCCATAAATTCCTTCTCCATATTTTGAATGTTAAAAAACTGATTTCAGATTCGTAATCAGCAACCCAAGAAACCCCCGAGTAACAAGTTTCAAACGTTTTTATTTAATTTAATAAAATTAAGTGGCTATATTGGATCCGAACTTCAAAATCGGAATCAGCTAGCCCAAACACCCCCGGTTATCAAGTTTGCAACAATTTTGATCGATTTCTATAAAATCGTCCTCAAAGTGGATCCGCCATTTTGAATTTTGAAAAACTAATTAAAATATTTTTAAGCATCCTCTAGATTTGGTGGCTTTTTTATAAAACATTTTTCCATGAAAATGTTAAAATGGAAATTTGTGATTTGTTGATATATATTACAGGAGGATATTTATTGGAGGGTAAGAGATAACAGGCTCCATTACAAATGCAGTGAAATTGATGCTCCTTACAATGCAACTCGTCGATTCTGGTTTCTCATATTAAATGGACTATGTCCAAGAAACATCCTGTCGTTGCCTAAACAGGGATGACAATCGACAGGAATGACCTAGAAGAAAATAATTCTAGTATGTTCATGATAATTCTATATACCAAATTTGTTAAGTGTATGAACTTTACAAGTCGAGTGTGAATGAAATGTACACCCAGTTTAATCTGTATAATTTAAAATAACAATGACATTAGCGTACACTGTTAGAAAATCATATTCATTGTACATTATATCAAGCATGATCACACTTCACAGTAATAAACAACCATTTACCTCTGAGACGTTTCTCCACGGAACAAACTATAATTCCAAAAATATAATTTTTATGTATAAGATTTTGCTGTTTTAATATAATTTATTATAATTAATTGATATTTTTTCATTTTATTTTTGGTAATTCCATTTTTAATTACATAGCCCAAAAGACTGCTTGATAATTTCTGAAAACCTAGCAAGAAAACGTGTAATAACATTTATAACGAAATATAATTACTTATACTTTGAATTATATTTTTTTTTACGTGGGGGTTGTACTTCACAGTAGGTCTCAAGTTATTAATAACTTTAGACTAACTCTTTGAAGTGCATTACATAATATGTGAGTAGTTTTCAAGAGCAGTATATAATATGGATATTACTTTCAATATTATATCAATACTAATTCCCAAGTATTTATGGCATGAAAGATTTTGGAATTCTTTGTAGCTTATGGGTTACAGATTGTCTATGTACTGAATGCAAGATGGGTTGTTAATTGTGCTGCGCATTTATGGGAAACTAAACTTTTTATCAGTAAGGTTTTTTTTTGCATTTGTGCGAATAATACTTTTTAGGGTATGTTAGCCAGATGCTATAACACAGAATATGTCGTACAATTTAAAATGTCCGCAGATGTAAATACTGCCTCACAGCACGATATTTTAACATTTAAAATACGTATTACTTCACAATAATAGTTAAAGATACTTCAATAAAGAATAAAACATGGGAGTATAATATTCTATTTCAAACATTGTTTTTTAAATAATTTTAGGAGACTACTAGATGTTCAGTGCAATGTAGTTCATGCTTTGACAAGGGAAGAGGAATAGGCACAATTATCACCATACATTACCTCACATCTGCAATATGCCTGAAGACGGATATTATGCAGGACTCGATGCAAGGCTTTTGATCTTAATGAAGAAACTAGGAGAGACTTATGGTCTCAAAACTGCTTCTCAAAGGGTCGTAATGTGACATGTCGCCAGACATGGTGACGTTTGGTTTTCTGAGATACCTTTTTTTTATTTGTAAATATATTCACTGAAAATTCTTATATTAAGATATAGAATATAAACGTTATTCGATAAAGGAGCACGCATTCAACAGATTAAACGGAGCAAATCATGTGCAGTGTCTTAAGACGAAGATTATTTATAGTTAAGCTTCAAATCGAAATGTATCGCTGTACTTTTTCAGACTAGCTTTGCAGCTTAAGAAGAAAACAAATCCTTGGTTCTTTTGCAAAATTGAATGAAATGCGAAAAACCAAATGGTATATGTTTGCTTTTGGTAAGCTTAATGTTAAAGTAATCATCCTTTTAAGAGTCATCAAGTTTACCTTGTTTCCTTTGCCTTCACAAAAATGTTGAAAATTATTAATAAGCTGAAAAGTGAGTTTGTATAATATCAATGAATATATAAACATATAATCCGGGTGTATTAAAGTTAAGTGTTATTTAAAGAATTCGAATTAGTTAGTTATCATAAGTTAATAATTGTATCTCCTTATGTTTGGACTTATGTATATAAATGGCAAGTAGTAATATGTTAATCTTGATTTAAATTCCTTTATAAAATTCTATTTAAGCATGTTTTGTAATACAAATATATGCTTTTCGAATTTGGAGAATCGGACAGAATATTTTTTAGATTCGTAGATTCTTCTTACTTATTGCATAAAGCGGAAATTCTCAATTGAGCTCTCAAATCTTCTGATATATTCAATAATTTTGCTATATAAGTTATTTGTTTGAAAAACATTTTAATAATATTGGAGTTGATTGATTGTCGCACAGGTATTATTTTGACACTATTTTCTTCAGTCGAAATAGTATACATATTGTTACTAGTGCTGGAAATGCGATATCCTAATATGCGGGAACTACGTATTTACGGCATACTATTAGGAAAATACCATTTATGCCCGGGCGTGCGTAAAGTCATTTTTTCAGTGCGTAAAGTCATTTTTTTTTCAGTCGAGCGACAGTCCCCCACTCGTCACCGGTTTCGCCGGAGCCTTGTTTGCACGTGTCGCTCTCGTGTAAAAAAGTACACTTTACGCACTAGTTGCATAATATACTATTATGTACAAAATATCCTGCTTTATGTTTAGTATAATTTTTTAGGTACAAACGGATATTCTATTCGAAAGGAAAACTCAACGTCAATACATACGTACTTTTCATTGTACAGTGACAAAACTCGGGCGCGGTTCGATAATCCGACACATCAAAAGGCCGTCAGATCAAAAAACCGACAGTCAAGAAACCGACAATTGAAAAGCCAACAGTACACAAAATTCGCAACTCATTCTGAAACAAAAAGAAGTACTTGAAGCGTAAGAGCAACAAGCTTAAAAATGAAATAGAAACGGCGAAAGCAATAGACACCAAAACTAAACAATACTTGAAACAATGTCTTATCTAGGCAAATACCAAATCCACTAGAAATATATCTGCGGCTAGTAGACGTGGAACCGTTCTTGGATGACTGTACCAGCAATGGTCATTGTTTTCATAAAACTATAGGTCCATCCAGGATAAAGGAAAAAAAAAAGAAAAACAACACAGTACAACGAGTATCCTACCTACCATAAAAGCAAAGAACTCTACCGAAGTATCAGACGCCGATTTTTTTAAATTTGGATATTTTGTAGTATTTGAAAAATTAAGAGAATCGTAGTTTCGTCTTTTTCAACAATACATTTATAACCAAAATCGTATAATTCGTTTCACTAGTCTCAAAGATGTAGCACTTTTCTATTACACTCTTTACATTGGTTCACTGTTTCACCCACCACCCATAAAAAAAAATACGCGTCTCATAATTTTTCATATTCAACAAATTATCCAAATTTCGGAAAATTAGGAGTCTGACACTTGAGTAGTGTTATAATGTCAGTCACAGGAAGGTGCTGGATTCAGATACTTAACTACCCTAGCCAAAAGAAGGTACTCAAAGATACACGTTGAATGCTCTCAGATTGAAAGCAGTTGGAAATACAGGAAAATACCTATCGCTGGTGTACAATCTCTTGGTACAGTGATACGATGTATGATAATATTAGTGTTTTTTTTCCTTTGTACAAGGAGGAAATTAATTTTGTTTATTTACATAATTTAAACAAAATAATTAACCTATATTGCAAATGTATAAATTTAATTTACCAAAAATGTGAAATGTAATATATACGGTTATATAATATATATTATAATAGTTACGGTTTTTTCACGTAAAAAAATTCTCTTTGGATTTAACAGAATAAAGTAAGCTTATATTTCTGTTAAATTTACAGATAAATTCTATTATCACATTCCATAAAATCAACAGATAAAATCAATATCTTTTTTAAGAGTGTTATGGTCATGATTAATACAAATAATAACTTCAAATTTCCTAGTAGAAATTTGTCAATTTTTCTTAGACTGACCATTTGCCCTATACCTTTAATATGGTAAATAAGAATGTTATACAAGAATTGTACAAAAAATCAAAAGATGTTTTCATTTCTACCAGGGTTTAGATTGATTTATTTTCATTGGATTAAAAATCATGCACAGTTGATACATATAGTTTCAAATAGAAGGTCACAATATCTTTCTCATCAATTTCAATTGATCTTTTTGAATCAATATTGGGACGATTTCTTTTTACTCATCACCCGTAAAAAAGATTCAAAACAGTTTACATTTGGAAGCTCGACACGACATATACATATCGTTTAAATATCGGGACACGGTGCATCTATTAATACACGCGTAAGACTGTCCTCGTGTTTACATTCTAAATTTGCTCAAAAGTAATTGAGCAGACTATCAGAACCGATATGCGGCCGACGTCGATAAACACTTCAGTTAATGCTATCAGCCAGTCCCGACACCGGCTTAATTAACCGACGTGAAATATTTCACGCGCCCTTGTAGCCTCTAACCCACAAAATCGCACCAATAATAAATTCAAGTGTCTCAGGCCTTTCGGGCGCGTTTCACAAAATAAACAACCAGCGATAAATAACCGAAACAAGCGAGTGATGCAAATCGTGGCGGCGCGGACGAAAAGCGTGGGATTTCAAATTTGACCTTATATGGGACGAGTCTTTGGCGCGCGGAATATCAGGGTCGTCTATATTTGGCGTGGGTTGCCTAAACTGGTTTTTTAGGTAACTCGAAGGAAGTCGAAATGAACGAAAGTAAGAATCACCCTGGACGTAAAAAAGGAAAATCGTGGAAGGTGAGGAGTAGGGAAATCGTGCGGTGTTTTGCGAGGAAGCATTTTTACGCATAAAATCTTGGACTTGGTGAGTCCGAGAGGAGGAGATAAGGGAATGACAGCGAGAGAACGAATCTCTGCGGAATCTATTGTAGTCACAGGGAACAACACGACGACCGAGACGAAATAGAATGCTACCATAAAGGGAGAAGAAAAAACACGTAGTCAGAGATAAAGGACTAGAGAGGAAGATGGCAGGGAGCGAGAGACAAATAGAGATACATGGAAGGAAACGCGACAGCGAGAAAGGGAGTGCGAGAAGATCTATGCGGATGAATAAATGAATACGGAAAAGGCGAAAGCAGGACATGCTGAGGGAATTCGTGAATTAATTATGTAATGATAGTTTATTAACTATGTACTGCTCTCTGCTGACTGTGTGGAATTCCTACTCTTGCTAAGCTCAGCGCACTTGAGGCGAAGATGCTAATGTGGGCACGTGATTTGTTTTGCAATCATGAATTTCGTGCGAACGAACAAAGAGATTTTCACAATTGCTTGCTCTTTTGTTACTTTGAAAATGTGAATACCGGCTGAAGATCATATCCCAGTTAACGAGTCCGAATTGTGAGCTACACCAATATACGAATCTGCCGTCCAAGAGTATTGCAGTGAAATGTTTCGCAAGTAAAGCTGCAGCATAGAGGATTCAATTTGAAAGCAATTTTGTTTAAACATTAACAAATTATTTACAAGTTTACTTTCATGGGTGAAACGGTAAAAACAAGCCTATTGCATAGGATAAGCTTCAGTAATGATGTTTATTTTGGAGCAGCTGCGGTAACTTAACATATTGAAGAATCAACAGTTATTTTTTAAACAACGGAAACTTAATAATTAGAAAAATAAAATTGAGAATTGATTTGGAACTGCGTATGTGAAATATAAGATATGTATAGGTAACGTTCGTTACCGTTTGGAATCCTGCGTTTATGGATATTAATGCACGATTTTTGCGAAAAACTCGATCATTCCGAAAGTTTTTTAAAAAATAGTATACGTTGTGATTGTGGATTAGTACCAACTAATGCGAACGCGTATTGTTCATGAGATGATAAATTCAATCGTCTTCGACTCGTGCTTTGAGTAACACACTTGTTGAGCTATCACTAATGTACCTTACTTCTATCATAACATCACACCAGGACGAAAAGTCCATTTTTCCGTCCGGACGGTGGGGGGGGGGGGGGGGGGAAGGTGCCCGATTGCCGCACGGTCTGATGAAGATGAGCGTCTCCTGTCGGAAAAAAATTTGATCGACATTTCGCTCGTGTTTCGTACGATATTTTTTAATAAGACGTACGCGGAGCTCGATTTTACGCATCTGAAAATCTTGCCCTAGTGCGAAAAATCAAGTTTCTCGTATGGAGTATTAAAAATGTTCTTTCTTCGCTAATATACATTTTTTCACATAACTGCTAGAGGCTGTTTGAAATTACAAAATATGCATAGAAAAAACACAGCGTTGAAAAATATTACAAATTGTATATAATATATAATTGAAATACATTTTTTATACTCAAATTTTATATTTTTTACACTAAAAAGAGTTTGAATTACATGAAAACTGTTTTTGTTAATAAACACTACATTTTAAACACGTATAATAGTATATAGGTATAAGTAATATTATAATATTAACAGTTTAAACAGCAACAACCTAGAAACTAAAAAATCCTAATAAATTTTTTGTTGGTTCTTAGACTTTTTATTTAATTTCATCAAAAATTCTATTGAGCACAATTAATGTTGAAAGGGGTATGTGAACATTTTCAACCCGAATTTATCGAGTTATATCGAGTTTAACCCAAAATGTAAGTACCCATAATAATGAAAAGGGTGATGGTTTGCTTATAGTATAAAATGAAGCATCCATCGAAGTGTGAATATAATTTTATGACGCGTTCTTCAGCAGATTTTAAATGTAATTTATGATTATTACCAAGAGAAATGTTTACAAATTGTTTAGTTTACAAATCTAATAGTGATACGTACAAGACCATTCTGGTCAATTTGACTAACCCGTGCACATAACCGTTCTGATTTTACTCCAAAGATTTTGTAAGAGTTCTCCAACAAAAACAGTTTAAACAAATTTTTTTCGATTTTTTATTTCTTACCGAAATTTTTCTCGTATTTGGACTCAAAATGAGTATAAATAATGCGGCGTTGGAAACAGTTTCAAAAAATTTGTTGAAAGGTTTGGTTAACAATATGAAGCTCATACAAAAAATAAAAATGGCAAAAAAATCAATGGAGAAACCTTATGAGAAATGTGCAATTTATTTAAAATATTAAAGTAAAACTTAAAGTAAAACTACAAATAGATAAAGACAAACAACAAAATAATTTTTTATTGATGTCATGAAATCTTATTAAAAAAATCTTATTAAATGCTTATCTACCTAGACAGTTATATTTGTACAAATAAAATATATAATATGGATAACGAAGTAATCTGATCAGACATTTATTTAAGTGTAATAATTTATCATTTTGGGAATTTTAACGTTCTTTTTCCTACCTCATTGACTCTTCTTGCGTCAAATTAAATTACTAAGTAATACAGTGTCTAATGAAAAGGTAGTAGCTATATTTATAGTAACACGTGCAGGCAAGCACTTTTAGTCACGTCCAGTTATGAATAGGATATGATGATATGAATGATGTCTTCAAGAACTTAAGTAGCATAACGTGTATTCTTGGAAGTTTGCAAACAGATATTCGCAAAAGCAAAGAAAATCATATCTGCGATCTAAAAATACATAACAATTTTGAAGAGCGATTAACGAACAATTGATATGATTTATCGCCCCCTCCCTTCTTACCTTAATTATCAAATACGCACTCATTAGAATGCCCTCGTGTTTTCTTCACACGCTTATGAATCTTGGCAGCTGTTTCTTCCTGGCAGCTGAAATTTGACTGAAAAAATCGCAGTCGTTACGGTCACGCGAGCAGTAAATAAAAACTTAACTTATTTAGGACCTATTAATACTTCAAAGTCTCTGAGCGAGCCATATAGAGTATAAATTAATCTTAGGGTGTTGTTAGATACCGTAATTCTGTAACTAGTGATGGAACATTCATCAATTTGTACAAAAATAAGTGTCAATATATTTACTATTGCACACATTTTCCTTTTATCGTGTATAAAAACAGCCATTTTTTCATAGAATGAAAATTATGCAATAAATTACTGTGAAAATCGTACCGTAACAAGTGTATAACTAAAATCAAGTATTGCACTTTGAAATGTGCACATAAATTAACTAATAATTTAATCGAAAAGTAATATTATTTACAGTAAATACGGTTAATTATTTCTTCAGTATCTGATCAAACGAAAACATTCAAATAAATACATATTTATTTTATTCAAAGTTTTTCATTATTTTGGTTATAGTAAAAGGACTTTATCTTTTATACATCCACGCGAGCAGATCAGTTCCTAGCTGTTTAATAGTACATGGAATATCCATATATATGACCATGGGGTGTCTTGCATGTCGCTCACATTTAATGTGGGCGTACAGATATTGCCTTGAAAAAAGGACATGAATCCCGAAAATCCGACACGACGGCTATCTCACTATGCTATCATAAAAGACTAGCTTTTCCGAGAAATGTTCTGATTGATTGTACATTTTAGTGGAATCAGTAGCAAAACATTAGGGATGTGTACTTTTATGTGCGTAATAAATTAATTTTTATTATTTCACCAATAGAAGACGATGGCATTCTCTGCCTTCCTCGACATAACCACATTTCCATAGGTAATGGATGAATTTAAATAAGTAAAAGCAATAATATTATACGTGACGAGTTAAAATGTATTTGAAATTATAAGATGTGTTTTTTACTGCAAAATTTTAATATTAATGGTATCGTTCGTAGTGATGCCTGTTAGTGATTTTTTGACGTCAACGTTTACAGGAAAATATGGAATGAAAATGGACGTTTCGACCACTTGTGTACCATCTTCGGGACTGCAGTTTTGTCAAACAGATTCACATATGTGCTGTAAAACAAGAGTGAAAATCCCACATACAAAACCAGTTGGGTTAAAAAAGAGGGTGTCTTTTCTTTCTTCATTCTGCACAAGATTCTCAGAGTGGGTAAATGGTTAGGAAATTGCGAAAAGAAAATCAACTGAAGTATCATATGCAGCCTAGTACATCTACAATATAATATTCAAGCGATGAGGTTTCGTCCATGCTGAAAATATAATCAGTTCTGCAGATGGCACACAAGTGACCGAAATGTCAATTAAATTTTATTTAATTTCTTTTCTTTCACACACGTTTCAGAGAAAGTATGATCGGCATAACTTCGAACGACCGCATTAATTAAACAAAGGAACTAATTTTAAATAACAATAAATAATTTATTAAATAATAAGGAATGTTATGGATGATACGAAGGAAGAACTGACTTTAACTGACTTTTGAATATCGAAGACGACTTGATTGACAACAGAATTTTCCGAAGTTTTTAGATATCATAATTACTGTAAATTAAAACATTTAAATCCTGATCAAAATCATGTTTGCATGTTCACTATCTAATACAACATTTGTTTAAAATATGGGCATTCTAGGTCTTTTTGCGATAAAATCAAAGTTGCGAGAACAAAAACTCTGTGTTAAAAAAACCATGTGTGTATCCTGCAAAGTATTGACCTCCAAAACAATGTGATTGTCCTCTTTTCCTTGCCCCAGATACAACGATTTGATTGGTACCGGCGATCGTTTAAGGAGGATCACCCGTAATACTGCAGAAACTTTATGGTACCAGTTATGAGGGCATGAGAAAAGTATTCATTCTAAAGATTTCTGAACTTTGAATGTTACAATTTAAAAAACATTTTCGTCTGGATTAAAATAGCGAAATCACTCCAATAATATACGTTGTTCGGTCCATTTTCAGTTTATGTTTATAGAGGTCAGATAACTTCCTTGAGGCTAAATGTAATGTATTTTCGTATTGAATATTTCTCAAAATATTTCGATAACGTTGTAAAATTATGTAATATTTCGATTTGAAAGATTATGGGTAATTAGGCCATTGCAAAATGCTGTCGTCAGTTAAAAAAGTCCGATTTCAATAATAAACACTACCATTTGCGCGTATGTTCTTTCCATTGACGACGCCAAATTGCACTTAAATTGCTTCAAAAATTAACATGGTGCATTTTAAATATACAATGAACAAAATTTTCAGTGTTTCATTTTTTGTGAATTTTGTTTCGCAGTCAAATTTTGTTGTTGTTTTGCCCCGAATTAGCGTCACCTCTTCAAAACATTATATATGTCGAAAAAATGAACCTTCTTTGATCAATTATGAACATTATGGATGAAATTCGTATCTCTAGCATGATTTTCATTTTTTCATGGAATTTGGTCGGTCATGTTGGATACGACATCTTGCATTTTAAAAATGAGGCCTCAAATTCGTGATGAACGACCTCAAAAGCCCCCGTATACATATTTTCTTGCGATTTTGTGTATTTTATTATATTTTTATATTATTTTTTTATTTATTATTTAACGGGCGACTTCGTAGTCCAGAGCGTTAACCGCCGATGATTATATGCATTTTTTTCTAAAATTAATGAAAACTGTAGCATTTTATTCCGAGACTAAGCCTCCTTTAACATAATAACGTCATTCAAGTGACTATCGAAAGGTATTCAATCTCTTAAGCGTGTATCTGAATGTTTTTCTAAAATACAAGAATAAATTAAAAAATGTTAATCTTTTTCAGTATGTTAGTTCATTTTGCAGTATTTTCGAAATACTTATGAATTCCGAATAAAAAAAGAAGTTTCTGTTTTCAGGCAAAACCCAGTTGCACTCTCCTTTATAGAAATTTTAATCTTCATTCATTTTTATATCGCATTAACTTTCATGTCTTCTATATACAAAACATGTTTACATACTAAGGCATGGCTTAATGGACATTTATGATGAATTTAATGAAGTTAATAATGGACCACAATGAAGTATCGAACATGCTTGAAAACAGGGGAAGTTAAAATACAATAGTCCGAATTGAAAAATCATCGGGTAAAATTTCTATCACAATCTTTTATCACACCAATGAGAATTTTTTCTACGTATTTTAGGACTGATGTTTGTATGATTTTTATTCTCACGATGTCAATCGCAAAAAATATATATGACAAATACTATCCGTCGTTCGTAGAGCGGCCGAAGGGGGGGCTTATGGAAATATATATTTCAAACCATTCATTCAGATGGTTAGCAAATTGCAAACCAAAAATAATTAATGTATTTATATAGAACTGGGTAATATCGCAAAAAGAACCGTTAAAAAGATAGCATACGTTAAATGCACCCAGAAACAAGATGAAGTGGAAAGTGAAGAGGCGATGATTAAAAAAGTACCCCAAAGACAAGTTAGCACGAATAATAACGATGGACAACTGTTGGACAGAAATAGTGAGCTCTTAGTATGAAATCGGATGCATTGAATGAAAGACAGAAAGATAAATGCAAAACAAGGCAAAATGTTAGCGTAGGAAAGATATACGAGCTGCATGCGTGTATAGTGGGAAAAAAGGCTAGATTTATTACGTTGCTAAGACTTTCGTCGGGAAACGAAATAATTATACGGAATCTTAAAAAATGAGCAGTAGTGTTTCATGATATATACTCCAAATTAACGATGTCATGACGAAGATAATGTCAACAACTTAGGAAATTATGATACTTTTTTAGGCCAGAATTCGTAATTCTTCACATCTGACCTATGCTCTGTGTAAGAGGAGACGGCTATCAACGGTACTTAATTTTTAAGAAAACATAATTTTGAGGAATAGACTAATCGCACTGAAATCAAACATATATATGCATATTTAAATTGGACGATATACACTTTCAAATGGTTCTCTCTTCCTATTATTAAGATTGAGCATGGGTATGCAATATTGTATTTAAAGTATATTCTACTGGCTTTCTGGATTTCTGAAACAAAAATATCCTAACTTTTTTTGTAACAATATGCACTTTTGCTTTACTTCCTGAATTGCAGGAGAAAACTGAGGTTTTAAAATTAATTTTTTAATATTTTCGATACGCTATAGAGTTATTTTGAAATTGTAAAAAGGAACTATATTCCTAAAAAACTAGTTTCTGAAACAGTTTCCGAAAAGCAGGTGAATTCTGCAAGGTAAGAAACTGTCGTATTCGGCTTGATATATGGGAAGTCCTATCTAAGTAAAATACATTATTGATGAAAAACGTAATATTTATTATAATATACATAAATGTTCTTTAACAAATGTTGTTTCATTAGGTTCCTCATAGAAAAGCATTGCAGTTAATGGTATTATAATGGAGTAGACTGTGTTATAAAGAGGCAGTATATAATTTTATAAAGGGTTAGTGTATTTATTCGTTACAAAATAGTATAATTTCTTAGATTTTAACGGTAAGAAATAGGAAAGATACCACATCTATGTCCGTGCATCATTAATGTGCTTTTGCCGTGATCAATTGTACTGTAGAATTTTTTTAAAGCTCGTGTAAACATGGTTCCGAAGGGTAATTATATTTTGTTATAATTTTATCGGCTATTGTTATATTATTTTGCATTAAACTTTTGCTTCCATGTTTAAAAAGTTCATGATAGAACACGGTTGAAATACTCCTTTTTTTGTATCGAATACAATTTTCTACAAGAGAACCTGCAGAACTTTAGTGTAAACTTCATAATTTAGTCACGAGTGAACTCACTGTTCGACAAGTAAGTTTGAAAACGGTCCTTAAACACACTTGACGCATATTTATTGCTTCTTCCGGATACGTTCACGACAATGAACGTATTTTCATGAAAACTTAGCTTGCCCACAGTCTCTTTTCATATGATCTATATGCCAAAAAATAGGTTCAGTTCAATTTTGCTTAATATTGCATTGTTTTTAACGAGAAGGTGGTACTACGAAGGAAGGTCACACTTTTAAAACTGTTTTCAAATTTGATTCTAAGGTAAAACCATATAAATAATTTAATTATGTAGTTTAAATTCAAATAAAAATTTAATAAATCATCGGATAAAAATAGTTGTTGATATCACAGTTTTTTAAACAAAACTTATCTACAAGAGCACCTATTAAATTCTGTTTATCTTATAGGATTGGCAAGATTAAATTCACTGAACTAATAGCCATTTCATTAAAATTTTAGCTAACTAGTATGAATAAAGTTCAATTATCTCTGGTGTTTTACAAAATATTTAAAAAAAAATATATATTTTTCTGTTTCAGTACCGTAAGGGAACTTACTTATTTTTAGTAGCTACATCAAAAAGTGATGGTTAAATTCCTGTGAATGTACTTATTTGTTTGAGTTTTTTTTCATTTTAGGGAGTAAAAAATCAAAATATTATTGAAATAATCAGTAAATCTGAAATATTTCTAGTAAATCGACAAAAATCGTTCAATTTATTCAGGAAATTTTTACCATTCTTAGCATTTTGCCAGATTTTGAGGACTATGACGTCCCAAAATCAGGTGAATGCTGGCCTTGCTGGTAAGAGTATAATGGTTAATGCGCGGGACGCCCTATTTTGGGAACGCATAGTTTCCAAAATCGCGTAAGCGCTTCCGTTTCATTAAATGGAAAATCCTTCTCTCATTTCGTATTATGTGCTAATTTTCTTTCCATGTGGCCCAAAAAACAATCGAACATTCTATAAGCGGGCGAGGACCGTTTGCATAAACGCCACCGCGCGGATTACTTCACTGTAAAATATAGGTGAAGCATAGGGAGCCTGCTGTGCTAAAAACTGAAACTTAACCTTGAGGGGGTTCCAAGCTGGGTCTTTGCTCGAGATTTTGTTGTAATGTTGGATCCGCCATTTTGAATTTTCCAAATCTGAATTCGGATTCGTAATCAGCGACCTCAAATACTATAGTATGCTCATTTGCACAAATTTAAGTTTTCTAGAAAGTTGTCGACATTTTGAGCCCACTTATGAGATTTTGGTCTCGACTGCGAAGGGGTTATAGCGTCGTAAATCTACAATTAAATACTATGTTATACTTTTGTTAAATTTCAACTTTTGTGACGGCATCCACGAAAAACACAGGTGAGGAGGAAAGTAACACGCCGTTACTATAACACGCTTAAACAAACACACTGCATATACATATATAAGCGCCAGCAACAAATACAAAGTCAACTTTGTACTGTGTGGGTGATGCGACATTATTACCGACAGACACGAAGTATGTGTGTGAAATAAATTAATGTGAATAATTTTTTGCAGTTATTACGTTTTACTCTATATTTATTTTACCCTTTGCGTCGATGTAGTTCTACCAATATTTGCTTAGATTTTGTTACTTTTTTATTAGCTGCTTCTCTTCAACGTATAGGTTTTATTAACGCCTTGACTGCCATTAAAGAAGATCTTTGTCATTTTGGACTTTTCCCTGACTGCCAGAAAAAGGCAAATCTTTGTCATTATATAAAGTAGACTAATAAATTCTGGAATTTATATAAAATAAAACCAAATCCATTTCCAGACAGTCTAAGGTTGCACTGAATATGATGTCATTGTCCATTTTCATAATCGCTGTGTCAAAAAAATATATAAATCCACAAAGATGGTAGTTTTCACAATTTTTACAAAATCTTAGTCATGAAGTATGACATTGTGTTCAATCAATTTATGCATAAAAAGTTTATAAAGCCCTTGAAATTATAGTTACTCGGGGGTTTTCGGAGTCGCTGATTATGAATCTGAGCTCTTATTTGGAAATTCAAAATGGCGGATCCAATATGGCGGACACTTTTTTGAAAAGTCTAACCATTCTGCTTGAAACTTGTTACTCGGGGGTTTTCGAGGTCACTGATTACCAATCTGATGATATATTTTGAAAATTTGAAATGACGGCCACAATATGGTGGAGAAGCCATTTTGGTAGTGTCCGCGTATTAATGTGAATATGAAAAACATGTTGAGTTTACACTAAAATCTAAATTTCAGCGCACCACACAAAATTAGTATCTAGCTTTGCGGACCTAATAATATGTTGGCATTACTTATTATACATCAATTTCTTGTAACGCATAATGTTTTTACGTAAACTTAACTATTATAATTACACATTATGTTTAATGATTGGTATTTAACTTAAAAAACCTGTATTTAGGTTTAATAAGTTAAATAAATAATAAAAAACTAATGGTTTGAAAACAAATCATGTACTGGGCAATATATTGTGTATGAGAAGGATGCAACTATTTTCTTAGCCCTATCTAATGTACTTCAGTACTATATGAAGATGTTGCATTATTTCATTTTTCGACTGGACTGACAAATTACTGGTAATTTATGAGATAACATTATAAAACGCATGTCTGATGATAATTATGATATTAAAATATCTAACAAATCACATGATAATTGTAAAACGATCAAGCTTTTATTCATATAGTTCTTGAAGCTCCGGCGGAACTTGGCTAGATGTATGATTGGCACCATCATAAATTTTGGTTGTCAAAATTATTTTTCTTGTCAGCATGGGCTCCAATGTATACAAAACCAATTGTTTCGTTTAAACTTCCGATAATATACAGAATTCATTTAAAGCAAATAGTAGGCACAAATTGGACAATGATGCTTCACATGTATCCTGATTTTAAGTGATATGTATAATTTACCAATTCATCTCATCGAACAAAAGAAGAACTAGCGGGACGATCCTTCAAGGATCTATAAAGGATGTTGCATAAAAAATCCAGAGAGTCAGCTACCCAGAGAAATCAGAGACCGTGGGGCTAAAGAAGTCCACGCATGCAAGAATACGGAAAGAATAAGTCGAAAGGAAGAAAAACAGGAACACCAAAAACAATAATAGAGGGCGAGAAAAAAGCAGATTGGAATATAAAGAATGCAAGAATGACAAATGTGGATAGAAGGAGGACGGAAAAAATACTCACCAAGACCGATGTGAAGAGTAAAGAAATGCTGCGAAGGCAAACTGAGTGAAAGAGAGGAAGGGAGAAACACGCGGCAGAAAGAGTGACAAACATTCCAAGATAGAGCAAACAGGGACACACTGACAGCCTAGGAAATTGAATAGGTGAAAAGAGAAGTAAAGAAAGGCAGAAAAGGCGAAAGGGAGATTGAAATAAGACAGAGATGACCGAATCGAATCTCTGGAGAGTAAGAGAGAGAGGTCGATTTAACGAGGCTGAGAGGGAGAGAGGAGGATAAGGAGAGAAGGATAGTTTTGCAGGTTCACCAGCCGCGTGCTCCGAGCGGATGCTTATCTCTGTTGCATCAAAGAAGAATACGGCACTGCCTGTGCTGACCCATGTAAGCTGCTCTATAGATGCGGGAAGAACGAGAGAGGAACTCACTTCTCCCTTGGTTCTCCCGGTTCTGAAGATTCCGTACATCCGTGTTCCAGGTTCCAACAAAGTGACGCCTCGGTTCGCTGCGCCACGCCAGGCTGTTGCTTCTTCTCGCGCGATCTTGTAATCTGTTAAACTTAAAGAACCGTACGTGAAAGAGGTGGCCGACGAGAAGAAGCTACATGTTTTCTCTCCAGACCTCTCCTTTCAACTTCCTTCTGATATCCGAGCATCGATTAATGATCGACAAGCCATCGCGCGAGTCCTGGAGACCCCATGTCGTGCTTTTCTTAATTAGATTCCTCTATTCTTGTCCCCGGAGTGTCGTCATCTGACATGTTGATGTCAGGAATCAGTACGAAGGACTCTTTTCAATTTTCTGAATGAGCTCTTCATTTTAGAATGGTTTGAGACTTTTAAATGTTTGCAAACACTGAAAAAAGAATTCTAATATATTCTGCACTCACTGAAAATAAAACGTTTAGTAAATTTTACTTAAAACTTGGCTAAAATTGACTGACAACGTTCCATATGTATTGCTGAAAAGAATTTACTTAAGGAGGTTGGTATGGTACGTAGGGAGTCAAGTGCAATTTTCGTCCAATTTTTACTAGTTCAGTACCGTTCGGAAGTCGAATAATGGCTTCTAACCTGTACGATAATGAACTTTTGACAAAAATTTCATTGAAGTTCTCTTACCTAGTGTATCCAATCGATCTAATTCTTTCTCTCAAACATGCATTATATATTTTTCTTTAATCGACATTAATTTTAAGTAAATCTATTTGTCAATTCTGTGCAAATCTCGCATGTAAAGACTTGAAAAATGCCATTTTACATAAGACACCATGTTAATAGGCACAAAATGTTTTTCACAATTTCTCAATACTGAAGTATTTAAAATAACTCAAAATTTTTAGGGAATTCATTTTATATTCATGTTAATGTTTAGTAATTTTTTCGTCAGAATCTGTTTGTTAATTCTTAACCATACCAACCTCCTTAATTCTATAATATTCCAATTTATTGTGAATATACAAATTACATAATCAACGATTAGCAAATGCGGAAATTTAATGCTGGAAGGTTATCGAAAGTGACATGATGCATTTTGATTCATATATATGTATATGTCTTCTCCAATTTAATTAATACACAATAAATATTAACGAATTCTTATTTAAGCCTATCATTTTATCGTTCATTTATCGAATCTGATCCAGAGGTAACTAACATATTTAACATAAGGATTAACGCATACCGATCTTGGGGATAATTTTGTCGCATTATCTCTATTTTTTGTTCTATATTAGCACAAATAAATACTCTAATTGTCGTCACAAACGCGATAGCGCACTAAATCTTCATTACTCATTACTCATATTAGCACAAATAAATACTCTAATTGTCGTCACAAACGCGATAGCGCACTGAATCTTCATTACTCATTACTCACACTAAGTCGAAAATGAAATATGTGGTGTCGTCCACTTTGGATACGTTGTCGAAAATCCAATTCAATCCAAAATCCATTGAAATTTCCAAAATATTATTTGGATCTGCAGCAATGTTGACTGGTCTTCTCCGTAAAGTGCGATAGACATGAATCCAACATTTATGGTTGAAAATACCATGTGGGTTGCAAACCTAACCTCGAAGGCACCATGTGATTTGGAGCCACACGCGGACCCCCACTTCCTTGCATTCCCCTAGCTTAAGCACTCGCCTCTCATGTGAACGCATCATTTTCACTAGTTCATGAGTACGTTCCCTTATTAAATCCCCTAGATGTATACGCGCAACTATGTAACGCGTTACAATTCTCTGTAATATTTATTGCGAATGTTGCGAACAGAATCAAAGGTCCCCTGAACGGTGGGTTTTACCTACGCCATTGCACACCTGAATGGCGGTATTTTTCAAACTGAAGATGACATGTAAAGTAACTGTCTGGAAATATTCGCCGATGGATGGAATTGCTAATAAATATAATAATATTAGATTTTATCCAGAAACTTATGAAAGTATTTTTATTAATCCGATCGGCGACAATATTTCGAAAAGTAGTAAACCCGCGAACTAACTTCGAAATCCGGCATATCAAAACTGCCACAATTAAAAGCTGACTATTGACCCTATCGATAAATGGAAACCTACTACGGACATAACTTTCCCGCGTTGATCTATGTCAAATATAAATATCGTCGCCATTTAAGAAGGACCCGTACAAAGTTAATCCTGCAGGCAATCTTCTGTATCCTTGAGGAGTACCCTCATTCGGATGTGCAATAGCGTAGGAAAAAATCATCGAAGTGGGAAAAAACCTACGCTGAGTACCGCATTTGTTAAAACATCGATTCTGTTCAATACGGTAACAACAAAGGCCCTTCAAATTGATGACAATACCGATAAAGTAGATTGCGTTTGTTATATTAATTGTACACGCCGAATTCGTAAGATGGAGATTAAGACAGTGAGAATCGACGAGTTGAATTAGGTGAAATGTGATAAAGTGATTTTGACAGCGATTTGTCGAATGGTGGAGCTGAGTCGTGATACAAGCGATGGAAATCGGTTGGTATGGCATTTAATTTGTCCGTTAGTTACGCGTAAAGATCCTCTAGTAAGCCCCGAGCAGTATCACCAAATGATATTTTGTCAAAATAAAGTAGTGTGATTTGGGTTAACAAAACCGACGTGTTGTTATTTATCGCGATTCCGTGCGTTATTAATAACGAAATTGAAACAAATCCTAGTAAAATGCTTCATTGTTATTAATTATATTTTCCAATGGAGGCGATTAACTAATTTAATCCCGGGTATAATATATCTGCTTTGAATAGAATCGTTGTTTTATATGAAATTAATTCTACTCCAAATTATTTGTGTTTACACCTAGTTTTTATAATTACGGTAGTCGATAAAATTTATTAAGTTTAATCCTCCCCTGGTGGAGGGTGGACCAAATACTACTAAGTTATATGCAAATGTAGCTACGTAAAAGACGTATTCATACGGTAACTAGTATTTTGGTTTAAAATCCTGCGCAGGCGAGGGATTGTTCGTCTTATACTGTCCGAGTAGGTTGCATTTTTAAAACTGTTAAAAAAAGTGTAATAATATGGACATGACAAAATTGCGACTTTTACATACCTTTTTAGCAGAATTTTATTGCAATAAACAGTGCTGAATATATCTCTTTATATCCATTTAGTTCAATTTTCTTATTTCATCACAAATATGGTAGAAAATCCTACTCGTCTGTACAAAACACGATGTTCTGTCCATGTGTAAATTTGCCTAGCGGTTTTCTATACTTGACCATAAAAGAAAACAATAATCAGAACAATATAATATTATATGTTACAGTTGAAATAGAAATGTTTCTAAGATTCTGCGCCCACATGTAACAGTGGATCCACCTTATGAAGAATACAAAGAGAGATATTCGCTATATACTTATTTCTGGACCCTGTGACCTTAAAACGCCTGCCCAAACATGTAAGATAAAGTAGCATAAACAAGAAGCGAACAGAGGTAAGAACAAAGTAAGCGCACTCGTGGGCAGAAATGTGGTGAGGTACGATTCCCTTCAGGAATACAAGGGCATCTTTTTTTATGAAGTATGCCGAGCCTGTTGTGTATGCTTTAGTAAAGCATTCTGAATACTGTGGACCATTTTACATATTCTTAAATCATAATGAAGATTTTAGATTTTCAAAGATGGTCATGTTTATTGTGTTCTGAAAACAAGAAAAATATATTACAAAAGTTAGATTTCTCTTGATAAATTGTAACATAAAGAATCAAATTTGGCCAGATATTTAACAAGCATGCTTTTCGCTCTCTTTCTTCTGTGAGCTTTTTGGAATGTTGAATTAGAGTTAGGTAGAAAATAATTCTTGCCGTCACATTCTTATAACAGAATGCGTGTAGTGGAAATTGGTAATTTTGATAGAGAAGAAAAGTTATGAAAAAGTAAATTTAGCAAATTATGATTAATTTATAATTAACTTAATTTGTTATTTTTACAGTAGAAAACTAGTGTTGGCATGGTGCCTCGCTCGCTTCGCTCGCTCAGAAACTTCGACCCTGTGACGAGTTTGTTATTCCATAATACTCGTTCGTTTACTAACAGCTTTTAGTTGTAATATAAAAAGAGTTCGTATTGTAATTTTTTGTGTGAAAATTTGCACTTACGAGAACATTCCCGATGTAACTTAGGTAGGAAAGAAGGGGAGTGGAGGAGGCGGTTCCTTAAATGTGTAAAAATAACCGAAATATTAATAAATATCCTTTTTACCACTCCTGGCGCAAACTCGATGTCGCGCCCTAGGGCGAAACCTTTGGGCTCGAATTATCGAGCCTCACGCTAGTTGTATTAAAAAATATCGTTTCAGTTGCTTCAATGTCATCGTTATAAAATCATATTTTTAATGTCACAACATTATAAGATAAATTTTGAAATAAATCGGTACTCTAAATTGATACTTTAGGAAATCTACTAATGTCCATTAGTACTTGTTTAACTATTTGCGTCCTATTTACTGTTTTCCAAAACTCAATCAAGTATTCGCATCCAATCATCTAGTAAAACATTTGAAAGGTCTTCTCAAGAATTAGAAAATTTCAACTTGCAAAATATGTTTTGTTCTAAATCTATTAATGTAAATTAGTCAAAAACTAGTAATCAAGAAGTGTAAAGTCGATGACTACCTAAATTATTAAAAATGTTTACTGACAAAAACTACTTTTTAAAAGATAGTCAGTCAGTGATTACACTGCCCTTCATGAGTTTTTGGGAATAAAATGGCACCAAGTATTTTCGAACGGATTTTGCTTCCCGAGCACGACTTAGAGGTCAAAATATCCCCAACGCGTCACGTTTTCATGTTCGTTGCAATTCAAAATTATAAAAATAAAACGGAGTGTATTCAGAGTGCCTCCACTCTTATAATATCGTGAATTTCGTAACATTGATATTCAATATTAAAAATTGTGCCGTAAATATTTTGCAATTAACCAAATTATTTAGTAAACTTTTTCTCTGGCAAAATCCAATACTTAAATAGGGGAAGATGTGGGTAATTTGGGACACATTTTTTTAATTTGGCCATATTCCCAGTTTTTTACCACGTATTGTATCGTATTTATACTAAAATCATAGATATATTTAGTACGCAACTTTCGATTATGGACACTTACAATGTATGCATATTACTTACAAGTTATGAGAGATTTTCTGAAGACCCAAAAACTGGGGTAATTCGACGCACCAACTGAAATATTATATTCTCCTTCGTTTTTCTCTTATAATTTCTAACCATTTCCGGGAATTAATGTATAACGTGTGAGCTAGAGAATAAACAAAACCTATATGCAAAACAAACAATAAATATATAAAAACACAAAATGCTGATACTTGTATATACTACAAATGGATGATGTATGAAATGAAATGCTAATCATACCCCGCTGAATTACCCCAAACAGAATGTGCCGATTTGCCACAGAGTATATTTTATCATTTTGGTATAAAAAAGATAAAATCGTATGAATCTAATTGCACAAAAGAATATCACTCGTTAAAATAATGTCATTTGGAACTTATTTCACTTTCC
The DNA here is from genome assembly GCA_030407085.1 of Trichopria drosophilae. Classification (NCBI taxonomy): domain Eukaryota; kingdom Metazoa; phylum Arthropoda; class Insecta; order Hymenoptera; family Diapriidae; genus Trichopria; species Trichopria drosophilae. The sequence continues at coordinate 157,008,049 of CM059583.1, forward strand.
ATCTAATAGAATTAATAATGAGAACACAGATTTCTAGTCACTTCAAACCTGTGAATGAAATTAATATTCAATATTGGAATACACGACCGTATTGTTGTATCTAGTATCAATGCGCCGAATTGCCCCATCTTCCTCTGTATAAAAATTTCTTCTACCGTATTTTATCTGACGTTTTTAAGTTTAAAACTCTGTCTGTAAATTCATAATCAGCGACCGTAAATACCTCCAAGTAACAAAAGATTTAAAGGTAAACGTTTTAACGTAATCAATTTGGTTCATAGTTTATTCGAACAATCATTATTCAGCTTTTTATTACTAAGTTTGCAGCACTATCAAGGTTTAGGTGTATAATTTAAAAAAAAACGTTGAAAAACGCTATTTTGAGGATGTCAACGCCTTTTTTATCGAAAATTGCACATGATGTGAACTTTTTGGGATTCGCATTCAGACTGAAAAATACATTCGGAAACACTTGGTTCCGTCCTATTAGTACGAACAAAAATTTGTGTAGCACTCTTATCGATCGAGGGAAATCAGTCTAAACTAGTAAATGTCTAAAAACCCTTTTTTTTTTAGAAAAAGCATTTGTACTTAAGGTATCTCTGATGTTTTATCATTTTTACCATTTGAGAGCATCTGTAGAATTTTGTGTTTAGTGCCTTGAGATAGTAAAGAATAGAATCTGTATTCGAGTAAACGTAGCATCGAAGATAATAAAATTACCATGTGTTATCCAGTACCACTCTTTTCGCTAATTCGTACTATGTTGTTCATGAAAAGTTCCATTCATTTTTTATGCAGAATTTTGTTTTCTTATATTAAAATAGTAAATAACCAAAAACATATGTAATTGGGTATAGAAGACTTGTTAATAATAAATAAAATGGTAAAAGTGGATTTTTCGCTACAAATTTTAAAGTTACAAATGCCTGGTCGTTTCGAACTTCTTTCAAGTTTCTTATCAAAGCACTATGCCATCGTCCTCTTGATAAGGAACTTGAAAGAAGTTCGAAACATCGAGACATTTTTTAACTTCAAAATTTGTTGCAATACGATGCTTGTACCATTTTATTTATTATTATAATTATCATTCTACACCTATTTATATATGTTATTGATTATTTACTATTTTAATATAAGAAAAGATTTCTACATAAAAAATTACCTATCCTTACTTATTATCTACTACTAATAATATGTACTTACCGGAACATAGCCTACTTATAGTCGAACGAAGAATAAAATTTGAATACGAAAGTTCCAGAGATATTGCAAGGTATGTCCACAGATGATGGAGTGCTATACAGATAAATCCGTTAGAAGCTATAGGACGCTCATAAATCGAACAGTATGTATCCCAGCTTTGTTTCAAGTAGTCCAATAGGAATGAACTTTGTACAATCGATGAACATACAGCTTCATTAATTTAAGTCCTAATGACCTAACTAATTTTATTTGCCGTTGTTTAAACATATTTTGGCCTATAATTACTTTTTGGTTTGCCTGGTCAAAGAATAACCCACATTTAATAATACTTAAACTATAATTGAGTTAATTTCCTAAGGAATATTTAGTAATGATGTCAGATTATGGTAAAATGATGAGGAGGAATGATGACAGATGATAATGGACTATTTATTTCAAGTAATTCCCCATACTTGTTGCTTCCATCCTTCAGAATTAAGTAGTTTGCATGATTATTATTCGCCATCATCATTCAGCTGTACGGGCCTCAATCGCAATCCATCTCCGTTAAAAATTGTCAGTCAACATTAAAAAACATCATCCTATATCAACCAATGCCATTCATCATCATTATCAGCATCATTCGTCAATATTTTCATTCCCATCATTCGTTACATTATTCATCAAGAAACCATTAAATTTATATTTTACGTAGAGTTCAACCTGTTGTGAGATGATTTTCATGAACCCTGTTTAGTCCATATTTAACTATTTCCTGCAAGTCAATAGTGATCAAACCCGTTTTCCTAAAAGTTTTTGAATGATGACCTTATAGGAAAAATGTAGATTACCCACATAGCTTGAAAATAATTTCAAGGAAAAGGATTTAACGAGAGCACATACTACATCCATGCTTCGGTATAAATTTTGGCAATCTTCTTCCATAATTCTAGGAAAGACAATAATTTTGGAATGCATCGAAGCATAAATCACTGATGTGTTTAAGGCATAAACGATATAAATCACATTCTTTCACCAGGTAATTTCACATCTCAAGAATGGATTTTCCAGTACGTTCCAACTAGCAATTTAAAAGTCGCTTCTCGCCACGCGGTCGAACCTCGGCCAATCAGCGTTCGCCCTTCGGCAATGTAAATCATCGACCATACGTTTTGTTGGTTCGTGATGTCCTCGAAAATAATAAATCGGCAGCGTCGGTCGCACATCGTGCACTTTGCGCGTCATCGTTCGAACTCGTTGTTTTTGGCGCGTTCGAAAACTCGGTTGGAGTGTCACGCGTCTTCAAGCAGAACAAAACGAAGATCGGGTTTCGCGGAAATCGTGACGATAGAAGGCGCAGCCCGTTGGGATGCAAAAGAACTACACATCCGTGATGATTTTTGTTTCTTTCCATTTTTACTTGCAAAACAAAAATTGTCAACCATTTGGTATGTTTAGGATAAATGCGAGACAATAGAAACATTTAGAAACATCGTTTCGCCTTTAGCATGGTTGTAAATTGGTACCTTCATGAGCGCCATCTTGATTTTGCAATTTTTTCCGAGTTGTGCCAGAGATGAGTATTGCGTAAAGTATTCACGGACAGGATGTATAGAATTCGCTACAAAACATATGACAAATTATGCCACGGGTGAGCCGGTGAAATCATGGGAGACTAAGTAAAAGAGGTTTTTCGTCGAACACGAATGATCGATGTTTCAAGTTTCTTCTTCGTAGTCCGAGACATTTTGTAAAAAGCACGAAATGACCGGCGAAATACTGTCGCATAGTCAGATGCATTTTAAAATATCTTAAAACTTAAAAAACAGATATTTGTGTTTCAGGTTATAAGTAAGATTAATTACAGATACAATGCATTAAGTATTTGCAGAAATATTTTATGCAAGTGTCCTTGAATTTATTGAAAACTTTCTTTATCGCCGTATTCTTATTAAAGACTTTTATGAGTGTCATTATTTATAAAGATTATAAGAGACAGTCGAGTCACTGCATTTATTCTGAACATTAGACTGCAAATGTTAATCTGAAATGAAATTCAAGTTTTTTTTTACAAAGTAATTATGTGCAAGTCTAGAAAGTCGCGACTAAAAGCATTTAAAGTTGTCAAGATTAAAGTAAATAAATTGTCACATTCAGTTTTTTTTTCACACAGTAAGCCGAGCATTACATCCCACATCTGTCGGATGAGTGTGAACTAGAGTGTTTGCATAAAATGTGTTTTGCATAGTGTAAACAAAACTATCAAACTTTTACGTCGGCAATTAATTGTTTAACCCTTTAACACTTAAATGTCCAACGTTTCATCATGAAGTTTGACACTGCATTTTAGCATTTAAACTCTGTGAGAAAAATTTGAAGCTATTAATTTCTTATTGACCAGGACCGCTCTTACCAATGGTGTATGCCAAAACTGTTCAAATTCTGAAATAAAAAAGTTATATATGTTTTGTTAAAAAATTATGTGTAATGGCATTAGACCTCTAAAAGATACCAATATTGTGTCAAAACTGAATTTGCTAGGAGATAGGCGTATTTCGGAAAGCAAAAATAAAAAATGGCGGATACACAGAAAAAAAGTCTTAAAATTGTTACATCTTAAATTCATCATCAGGTGACGCTTAATTTAATTTTCTTAAATTCAGTCAGTGTTTTGGCTTAAAGTCTTACTTTCAGTGAGCAAAACAAATATAATCAATAAATAAGATTTATCGAGCTTATGGCATCTAAGTTAGACGAATCTTATTTCAAACCAAAATATCGGCTAAAGGCAGTTTTGTCGTTTGAAAGGAAGACTTTAAGCCTAAATATTGACTGAATTTAAGAAAATTAACGTAATTTTGTGCTGAAATTAAGAATCACCTAATGATGAATTTAAGATGTAACAATTTTAAGACTTATTTTTTCTGTGTACAAAATTCCGATAAAAGTGAATTATTTGTAATATCTTTGCCTTATGTCCAAAACAGCAAAACTGTATGAAGATTTAAAAACCGTGGTAGCCACAAAAAAAGTATTAAAATTGCTACATCTCAAATTATGCATTGTAAAAGACTTAATTTCAGTCTAAAATTGCGCTAATTTTCTTAAATTAAGTCAATATTTGCGCTTAAAGTCTTACTTTCAGACAGCAAAGTTTAATTTCAGTCGAGATTTATGCTTAAAGAAAAATTTGTTGAGCTTGTCACACCTAAGTTAGAAAATTCTTATTTCGAACCTGAATATTGACTAAAAGTAAGTTTCCAAAACTAAAAAAAAAGGTTTGAAGCACAAATATTGACTTAATTTAAGAAAATTAGCTCAATTTGAGACTTAAATTACTCTTCTACAGTGCTTAATTTGAGATGTAACAATTTTAAGACTTTTTTTTCTGTGCAAGCGTTCTTAAAGGCGTTTATTAGGAATCTGAAGTAATTTGTGAATATGGCGAACTAAAATGTTTAAAGTTGATCAGATACACTTGAAACTTATCATGTAGTGATTTTTAGGGTCGCTGATGACCACATTGATCCACTAGCAATTTTTTACAAGAGTTTCGTTATCTTTCCTGTCCAATGTAAGCTACTTTTTTTCTTGATGATTTATATTTGGATATGTTTTTTCCAATACTTTTTAAAAAACAATCTGGAAAAAAATCTTATGCAGATTATCCTTCTTTCTGAAATTTCATCAGATTAATTATTGTACAATTATTAATTTATTAAAACATTTGTAGTTGGCGTTATATGAATTGAAGTGTTCGTGTTTGTAATAAACAATTAAGAAATAAATCAGAAAGAATAATCTTCGTACTATGGTACCGTACGATTGCATTGTAAATGAATTGCAATAACTCATCTATCGCACCATTCAGCAGAAGCGGCCCTCGAATCACGGAAGAGCAAATGGATATAAGTATAAAGAAAATGCTGAGTTAGCCGTTTTCTTTTCTCCATTAGCTAATATTTCACGTTGATGATTTCATAATACATCACCCGAAGAATAAGCCGTGTAAAAGGTTTTTAATACATAAAAAGAAGAACATTATTTGTCAATAAATAATATTTTTTAAATATATTTTATATAACATGTTATAAATCAATATTGTAATTGAACAGATATCTGCAAATTTTCTTAAGTATTATAATCTTTTAAACATTTTAATGATTAAATTAAATTTGACGTTTACTAAACTTTTACTAAATGCGTTCCTTTTTGCATTTTTTTAAAATAATAATTGGATATCATGATTAAGCAGCGTTTTTCTTAAAACACTCTAATAAAATAATACCAAATTATTATTAAAATGTTTAGGTATACCAAGTGTATAGTGCAATATTAATGAGCTGAATCTGAGAACGTAGAGGCCATTGACACCATTGTCCATTTATATTATACAAATACAGTTTCAGATTCTCGTGGAGAGAATTATGAGGTACTAACACGTTATTATCTTTCGTAACAATCTTGTTTTCTTAATTAACGAATGTTTTTTTTAATTCATAATTTCACAGTAATGTTAAAGAGCAATTTAACAGTACTCTCAAAGATCATATCAATACTTGAGCTATAATTATTATAAAATACATCTTCATTTTATTATTTGCCTTCATTTTTTTCTTTCTTGCGTACAATAGTAAACAGCTTCATTTGTGCCTAACCTATTAATATCGAATCGAGGGAGGGGCTCAAAATAGAAATCGAAATAAATCTTTTCATATAATAAATTATCAATTATTTTGGATATTGCTTCTCAAATAAAATATATTCTAATTGAGGTGTTGGAAATGTTCTCATTTTTTTCGTAATAGAAATAATGAGATCTTCGGTATTAAAGAAACTATTGCCATTTTCTTTCCTTGAATGTATATAAAACATCAGATATTAAACTTCCGGAAAAACAGTTATTTAATTTTTATCATTGAATGAGATTCGAGATTGTTGAGAATAATTTCACATACATTAAGTAATGAGGAAAATCAATATTTGATATCGTACTCACATGAATGACGATGACATTTAACATTTTTGTTTTGATAAATTCGATTTCAAAACTGTCTGCGTTTACGTGGAATAACTCATATCTATAGTACATTAATAAAATAATTACATTAGTAAAATACAATACTTACAGAAAAGCATTTTGTTAATTTAATAATACGTACTACAAAATCACATTTTTTAAATCGACCTGGTGGAATCCAGTATTCAAATTACAAATGTTGGCATGGTAATTTCAATTTATGTTGTACATTTGGAAAAATTACACTTATAATTTCTGTTTTTATTGTATATTTGTTAAACGACTTCTTTGAGTATTATGAACAGTTTACACAACGGATTTAATTCCGAGGTAATTTGAGTTCTTGTTTAGGAAGCTTATGCGTCGTATAACGAGTTTTTAACTCGGACGTGTACTGCATTTGTACAGCACTTACCCGTGAACATCGACACACCATGTCAATGTTGAATGATAATGTGATGTTAGTGAGGACTAACCCTTTCCATTTATCATTTCTAATATTCAATCAAATAGTTTTTTATTCAATGTTAGGTTGACATGTGTCAAATTGATGTTTCAGTATTAATATTTAATTTATCTCAAAACGTATTTTTGAAAGTTAAGAACAGTGAAATGCGAAGGGTATATTGCAAGAAAGGTATTTGCATTGCAGTTTTCTAAATAAGTAATAAGAATTTACTTTCTGCATATTATACATGCAAATTATATGAAACTCCATTTTTCTGGACTGGGTACACAACGGTAATTTCCAGGATGATGTCTCTTTAGTTCAGGAGCGTGGTACGAGTAGAAAAGAAATATTACTGTCCATTTATAAATGAATGCATTCTTGATGTAACGACAGTTTTTCTCGTATAATTTCAGTAAATTATTAAATACCTGTTAACAAGCTATATTAAAGTAATGATGTGTCATATTTGGACTGTTACATGTGATTTTGTACTCTTAAAAATACAATCTTTTCCATACTCAAATAAGATTACAAATGAGTTATTAATAAGGAAGTTGTGAAATAAACAGCTTTTGTAATTCAAGATGTCACCAGAGTGTCTGGATTTTACGAGTATTTTCGAAAATTAACTAAATTCGTCTGACAAGAGATCTTTTTAATAAAGAAAAATAATTGCTATTAGAAAAATGACAGGTATAGGTACTTGATCTAATATTTAAAAAAAATACAAGATAAACTATTCAGTAAGATATAAAGATTCTATTCTACTTGTATGGAACTGTTTAGACATATAGAGAAAGGTGATTAATTAAAATATTTTCAGACCTCTGTATTTGAGGATGTTCAAATGAGGTGGGTCTCTCAATGGAATATATTAAACAAGATAGTGTTTATATGATCTATGACTTTATTCTGTATTATTAACTGAGATTAGTTTAGACTTGATTTTGATTTATTGGTATATTTTCTGTTTTGCGTCTATCGAACTGGACGAATCTAAAGTAATCTGTTCTGACATCTAATTGGTATATGTGACAAGGTTTTTATAACAAAAGTTAAATTGTACAAATTCTTTTGAATAGAACTAATATATTGTACATACCAATTTCACATTTATAATTACAATTAGATCATCGAATACCAGTAAAATATAATCTGGGAGTAATGGAGAACTTTTATCACCGATTATTGTGATTTAACACTGAATACTTTCAGAATATGGTATTTACTATTGTACGTTTATCAAACTATTGGAATTTACATTTATTATAGTAATTAATGGAACTTTTGTGTATTTGTTAGAGTTTAAATGTAATATTATAGTAGTTATTGGCAAAAATATCAGTCGTTGATGCAATGTAATTTAACTTCGTATTTTTCTTATTGATGTTGTGAACTTTTTGGTTCATAAAAAAAATGACACATCCAATATGGCGAATCGTATATGATTAGATTGTTTTGAAACTTATTCTTTCTTGGGGTTGAATCTTTCTAGTCTAGATTGGAAATCTGTTAAATTTGAAGAGAATTGTCAAATATCTTGGATTTAAAGAGCCCTTTTTGTTCTTATTTATATTTTTTTCCATTTTGTTTGTAATCCTATTTTTACTATTTTTTTTTTTAATTTTGCGAAATTATTTTATTTATAAATTGAAAACATACCTAAGTTATGTGGTCTTAATATAGATTTGAAATCTGACGTCAGATCAGAGTTCAGTACCCTCGTCAAGTGTCAATATAAAAGTAAAATAAAAAATTACTTTTTTATTTTACTTTTTTATTTGACTTATTTAAATTTAAAGTTTAATTAAAGCACTATGCATTGGTTGCGTCTGAAAGAAAAATTTCTCTCCTCAAACTTGTTGGACCGTTCTCTTGAAATTTTAAAGTTTAAAAAAAATATTGTTATAAAAATTGTCAAAACATTTGTTTTCGATAAAATGGCTATAAATGGTTGAAAATTCACTTTTTGTCATTTCATAAGCAAATTCTGAAAGAGCCCGTTTAAATACGTAAGAAATGGTTCTTGGAATATAGTTTACAATTCCTAGTGTCAAAAATAAAAAGTGTCCACTCCGATGATTTGGATGAAACCTTTAACGCTCAAGTGTGTCACAATTTGTGCACGGATTACAACATTGTTTTTTTGTATGCAATAAGAATTTTTTAAAAATGGAGACCTCCGAATCCCACTAGTTTTGAGATTGCTTTTTTGAATGGCGCTGGTAAAATTGTCAAAAAATGAAGTTTAGCTATTGCAAATAAACGCGAATTTTGAGGTTTAATTTTTATTTAACTATATGATACATGTGTTTCCGACAGTTTTACTTAAAAAATATGCTTTCACATATTTTGATTTTCGTCGATTAAGATTTTAATAAAACGCTTGAACGACAACGTTTTTTTTTTAAATGTGTGTTTCGATCCATGTGCGTGTGCATGTGCCCGCATGTGTGTGGAAATGAACGTGGATGAATTTAAAAATAATTATTGAAACTTCACTATAACTACAATGTTAAAAATGTAGTGAAATTTAATGCACATTTACTAATCACGTGCTGGAAGTTTTTTTGCAACATTTTTACAAAAAAATGTTACTATTTTATATAATATTTGTAATGAAAATAATAGAGTACAGATGAGTATAAAGGACTGAACTGAGTGTATAGCTAATAATAATCTGAATAATTACTTCGATAATGCAGTGCCTCAAATGTATACACTTTCTCGATTTTTATTTTTTTAATGTTCAGACGATATCGTAAAATTCCAATTGATAAAAATCACCATATATGAAAGCATACTTTTGAAGTGAAATTTAGAAGGTAATTGAAAACTGATATCATAGTGGAAATGTGCTTTTTAAACAAAATCGTAGCTCAAACGTGTTCTTTTCGAACTTCATTTTTCCAAAATTTGCTCTATACGATTGAAAAGAGCGTCCTCAAAACTAGTTTATTGCATACAAAAATGATGCTGAAATCCGCGTGCAAATTGTGCGAATTTGGGCGTTAAAGGGTTAAAGTATGAAGACGATACCCCAGCTTCCAATTTTGATGATATTCACCTTCATCTGAAGGGTCGACGAAGTGTTATACGACGCAGTAAAAATGGAATCACGCAATTTAATAAACTGGAAAGACGCAAATTATCCATATTAGTATTAAAGGAGTGACCGTATGGATTTCAAGTTAGGCTCTAAGTACTTTAAAGCGTTGCATGAATCTTGTACAAATTGGTTAAATATGAGCTTGGTGCGCCCGTATTTCTTCCTCTAGGGAAAAACAGGTTCGGGAATTATTCCCGTCGTCTTGAAAATGTCGGTTCAATTTGTATTGGGACGTTTTTTTTTGCCTTAACACTTATGTTAGCCATCAAACTCGATCGAACTACCTTAATCCGAAGCTTCGGGTGGTCGGCGCCGCTTCGTACCAAGACGAGAGTGCACGTGTAAATCCGCGTTAGTACAGAGAGATCCAGGGAGGCTGTTGCTGGTGCATGGCTACTTTGTGGCTGCGGCTTGTGACGAACGGTCGTACGTGTCGGAACTGCAAAGCAAACAGCCCCCGTTTTCTTTCGCCGCGGGAGCTCGCGACGACCCCGACTGTCCTATAAATAAAATTCCTTATAAAAATTATTGTTAACAATTTCGCAGACAAGGAAGGAATATTTTAATATTAATGAGCGCTTGTAATGCGGCCGACGTAACGTATAGTCAACATTACGATAAAATGTTTGATTTACGCTCTGAGCACTGCTAAAAGTGCGCTTTATAATTTTCAGGACACCGGTTAATGGGGATGCACAAGTGTTTGTCGCACCCGCGCATACTTTATTAATTGTTGTTTAATTAGCCTTTGGTTTCATAGCAAATTAGTTGTGCTTTTGTTAGTTAAGCAATTTCATTCTTGGAAAATTATTATATTCTATTGCCCCATACGCAAACAATTTTTTGTTTATTCTACTGATAAGTCCGCAAAAATTTAACAAAAAATGTGGGCAACCGTATTGAAATAAAATGTCCATAGTTTCTTCAGGAATATGTACTCAACCACTAGAGCAACATTGGCGGCGTTAGAATTGAATTGTTCAGTGATTATCTGATGCTGTGGAAGAAAAAATGTAAACTTTGTGAGAAAAAATCTTAGGTAAATGAATAATAGCTCATTTTGAAGCTTAAGATACTAAATGTTGCAAATAATAATAAAGCCACAGATTTTTGTTGTTATATATACATAACCTCAAAAATGGCAAAAATGGTCTGGGTTGGTTGATCAGATTACTTGAATATGCCTCAGGGCTTGAATAGAAATGTAACGCTTGATCGTGTCTGAGTTTGATCAGACTGCTTGTCATCAGGCCCTGGTCAGGTTTTTTCAGTCTTCACTAAAATTTTGCTGGTTGACTCAAGATAACACTACAAAAAGAAGGAATGTCCGGACTTAAAGGTCAGACGGTGTATATAATAATAAAGAAATATTTTGGTTTGAAAACCATATCATATTTCTGCTTTGTTTTTCCGCGAGGATTTTGGTAGTCCTGTGGTTTTTCTAGGCTTCTCTACTAGGAAGGTCTTTTTTTTACATCTGCCGGAAGTTGTTCTAATATTTTCTGCTACTTTAAATGAATAAAAGCGTACTGATACTGGTAAAAATGATTTTTGTAGTCAATCCTTTGTAATACTTTCGATTTTGTTTTAGCGGTCCCAAAAACAAAAAGCAAATATTTACTGAACTGCTTATATGTAAATTTAAGGATTTAACTAACAATGGATTCTGTGCTCTCGTGACAAAATAAATAACTAATGTCTATTGTAGATACACGTTTCGTCCCAGTAAATTGAAGTAAATTTCAGTAAATCGAAGATTATGTATCTGGCAAAATTTCAAAATCTGGCATATACAACTTTCTTTTCATATATTTTCGGCGGCTTTCATCAGAGCTCCAATGTTTACATTTGTAGTATTCACCGTATATTATAATGTTTCAATTAAAAAATATATAATCTAACATCACTTACAAACACTTTTTACAAACTAATTTTACGATGGTATCAATACCTTGGACGAAAACAAGGGATTTGCGCAGAAATGAACGAAAGTATATATTAAAAATAATATAAAACTATACTTTTTAATTAGCATACATTATAATTCTCCATATACAACGAGGCCAAATTGGAGAAGCGACCATTTTTTATTTTTTGCCTACGGTAACTAAAAATAGTATTAATATCTGTTATTGAAAAAAATGTTGTTCAACGATTTTTTTCAGAGGTATATTTGTTGAAAAATATTAAAAAATAGCGATTCCATCTTCATTCATCAAAGGTACTGAATATTAGTTAGTATAACTATGATTAGTTATATTTTATTTCAACAAAATAATAAAAATTACAGGTATAAATGTGAAATCCATTCCAACAACATTTTTTAGGCAATTTCACCATCTAGCATAATTTTCGCAAATGCTTTATTTTTTAATTTAAATAATTTTAAATTTCATCAAACTAATTAATCATCGAAAAGAAGAATGCTGGAAAACAAAATTATTCTGCATTTTTATTCTATCATGAAATTCCAGTTTCTGTTTTTGGATTGTGGATCAAAATAACATGTACACGTGGGTCAATGACTTCACAACAAAGAAGCATGGAATCCATTTTTCTCTTACTATAGCATAAACAGAAGATTTACTAACTTATATCAATATATGATTTTGCAACAAGTAGAGAAATTCACTGAATAAAACAAACACTGCTACGTTTACACACGAAATATTGAAATAAAATGAAATGGTTTACGTGTGGACCAACATCTCATGTTAATGAATGTACTGTTAAATGAGGTGAAATAAAATAGTAATTTAGATTTATTACGAATTTAGGTAATTGGCTTGGAAAAGCGATATTACTCTTGATAAATATACACATGGCATTAATCAATGCCACCAAAGAAATACTCAAAAAAATGTTCAACGCAACAATAATGCCTTAAAACTGAACCATTTGTTTTCGTTGCAGCCGTTTGAAGTACAGTTACAGACTGAGCGCGGGGCCTTTTTCGAGAACGCTTCGTTCCTAATTTAAAGACATTCTTAATCCCGTAAGGCGCCATTTATTTCAGTAGTCACTTCCTTAGGTAGTCGCTTTGCGGGTAACTCACCAATTTAAAACGGGACCCCGCTCTAGAATAGTTCATAATAAATCGGGTAATTTGTGACTTAAATTTAGAACTTTTCTCAAATCATACGATGGAACTTTTCTTAACTGTTTGTACTATTTCTAAATTATGTAAATGGTCGGCACGTGCGAAGCACATTTGCCTTGCCGGTTCAGTCAATTAATTGTGGATCATGCAAGGAAGTAATTAGTCTTTATAGTTATCAGATTCAAATGCGCACTTTAAATGTTAAAAATAGCTCACTCTAATTGTTTAAAGGACTTATCGGTGTTGGACTATCGAATGTTTTCCATTAATTTTTACTATGAAATAAAACTAATAATAAATTTAACTGTTTTCACTTATAAAGTCGAGGAATTAAAAATATTGCAGTTATAAATAAGCCATAAACATTATAAAGGGTTCTACCATCAACAGACATTTGCAAATGTTCTCGACGTTCCGTACCTTTTGGCTCTCTCATTAGGAGAATAAAGCATCTAATTGTTATGACCAAATTTTACTGTCGTTTATATACTCACTCCGCATTCGTGTGCGTTTTTGTGTGAGTGAGAGAGAGAGAAAGAGAGAGAAAGAGAGGGAGTGAGTGAAACAAAATTGTGTAACGAAATGTTATAATTTTAATTTTAAGTGTCATGTAAAAGTATAAATGTAATGTATCGGAATTCTATGTAACGTCTGGAAGTCTATATAATCAAACGAAGTGTGAAGCATTAAATAAATTCTCTATCTATCTATCTATATACTCACCGAAGTACCTAAAAAAAGTAGGGAGTAATAAAATCATCATGCAAGAGGACACTTTTTTCACCATTTTTTCAGAGCTCTCTAGAGGGGATAAATTTGAGTCTCAACAATTTTGAACATATGAGAATGATCCTTCCAATGGTGATATTCAAAATTCGGAAAAAGAAATGAATTATTACTGAAAAATAAGTTTAAGTGTAAAAGTGTTCTTTTTTAATTGGATTTCGTCTGTTATGGGATCATCTTCAAAACAATTTAGATGATGGAGGGAACGTATGAACATCAGAAAACTGCATTTGGACAGTTAATTTTGTCACCTAAATTGTTATCGAAAATAGCGTCCAATCTTCTCTCATTATGTTTAGGACCGTTTAACTAAAAAACTATAAGCTTTTCAAAGAAAATTAAATGATCAAACGAACTTACCAAGTGAAGTTCGATCATAATTGCATGATTGCCTCTTCCGAAGATGATCATAATGTAGTCTTCTTCATCTGTAGATATTGCCACAAGATTTAAAGTCTAAAAATCTCCTATATATATTCAGAGCCGTCATCTCTAAGTCATTCATTTAAAGTTGTATTGTCGTAACATGAAAAAGAAAAATGGGTAGGGCAGGGGGGGACTGATCATCTTCGGAAGAGGCAATCATGCAATTATGATCGAACTTCACTTGGTAAGTTCGTTTGATCATTTATTGCATTTCTCGCCTCTTCCTCGATGATCATAATGTAGTTGTTTAAAGATGTTACGACAAGAGAAAATAGAAGTACGTGTAATTCATCAATTACAATGTTAAAATACTTTTTGCGAATACATCATCATTTGTTACGTTGAGTTTATAAAATCGCACAAATGTATGCGTCTTATTTGTCCAACCTGCGGTTTTTCTTATCGTCTCAATAGAAACGCCTTTTCTACTTGCTGCAGATGCATGACGAGCACTATACGAGGAAAATAATTTTGTTTCAATTCCGCTTTTTGTTAAAAGATTTTTGAACCATCTGCTGATTGTTTGGTTGGTAGCGCATTCATAAGGTAACATATAAATAATTTCGAAATTTTTCTTAATTTTTTAGAACGATCTATGCGATCTAACGCATAAATTTAATAATGGTTGTGATCGATTCAGGCCTGAAGTTTTTATTTTAGCGGGAATCCTAATTTGTGCACCTGAATCTGTAAATATAATATTTTCAATATCTATCAACGAAAAAGTTTGCATCCTATGGGCAGTTGTTAAAGCAATTTAGCCAATCAATTTTTCATATAATGATTGAAATGAAAGTTTATCATGAGGATATAATGATTCTAGATAAATTAAAACTTTTTTCGGATTCCAAGTAGAATCGTACTTGGGAGTATTAAGTCTGTTATTATAGATTCCTTTGAAAAAACGTGTCATTTCTGCGTCTTTACCGATGTGTGGACCTATAATTATTGAAATTGCAGAACGATAACAATTCAGTGTTCCATACTTCAAACCATTATTAAATTGTTCGGAAAGAAAACACATTACATCCTTAACTGTACCATTAAAAAGATTGACATTTTTTTAAATTACAAAAAGTCCACCAACGCTTTAAACCACGTTCATACTGTTTGATGGTACTTTCGGAAATCGATGCTAATTGTATATCAATAGCTTCCTCAGGAACATTTCTTAATCTGAACGCCTCGCTGATACAACTCCTGCCATAAGTGAAAGAGAACTTCGTAACGGATGAGGTGCTCTATTAAAAGATTTTAAGAGATATCATCTGGATTAAATATGATCGGATTAGAAACCAGTAATTTTTGAAACGCAGGAAACCATGGCTGACCAGGCCAATATGGAACTATTAAAATCCCTTTGCTCCCTTCTAATTGAATTTTCTTTAAAACTCTCAAAATCAAAGAAAAGGGCGGAAAGTCGTAAAAATAGTATTTTTCCCCGGAAATAATAAACGCATCGATTGCAAATGCTTCCGGATCTATGTGCCATGCAATATAGGTATGACATTTGGTATTATATCTGCTAGCAAAATGATCAATCTCGGGTTGTCCAAAGGTGTTTACAATTCTTTTGTATGCTGAATTACACAATTCATATTCCAGTTCAATTTTTCTTGTTTCTTTATCTGCGTGAAAATTTTCTTTCGAACTTATGTATGATGCAAACACATAAATATTTCGCTTTTCGCACCAAGCCCATAGTTCTCTACTTAATACATTTAGTTTTGATTTCATACTTCCCATCCTATTAATACAAGCAACACCGGTTGAGTTGTCTATGCGTAATAAAATTTCGCAATTACGTAAATTGGAATCAAAACATTTTTAGGCCTAACAGAGCTGCTCTGAGTTCTAGGCAATTTATGTGCCATGCAATTTCGGAGTCTTTCCAATTTCCATGAGCCTTTTTTTAAGGCTTTAAGGCTTAAGAAAAACACCTCCTCCGGTGAGGCATGTATCCGAAAAAATTTCTAAAATAAAATTTTGTGGTTTAATAGAATTTCTTCTATTAATATTTAATAACCAGCATGTGAGATCAGATTTAATTTCCCCGTTAATAAACATTTTATATTGTAATTAAATTTATTTCTTTGTAAAGCTTTAAGCTTCCATTTTTCTAATATTTTAGTATATTTCCAACTGTAATTAACTGCTGGACAAGATGTTGTTAACGATCCTACAATTTCAGCAAAAGTTCGAATTTTGATTGGCTTTTTGGAAAGTAAATGATTTATTTTTTGTAAGATATTTTGTATTTTGTTTTGTGGTAAGGATAAGGACACATTTCTGGAATCAAAAATAAAACCTAAAAAGGTACACGCTTGAGAAGGCGTAATTTTAAATTTTTTATCGTTTACCAAGACAGATTAATAATTGTTTTGTCGTATTTATATTTACCCAGCAATTTTGATAAGAAGAGCCTATTAGTAATAGATCGTCTAGATATATTATGTTCGTTAAGCTTTGATGACGAAGAAACGAAATTACTGGTTTCATTAATTTTATAAAAACGTATGGTGCGGTGGATAGACCAAGAGGTAAACAGGTAAATTGGTATAAATTACCATTTAAATAGAATTTTAAGAATATTTTGTGAGTTTTGTGTATAGATATATGAAAATAAGCATCTTTTATATCAATTGTGCCAAAGAAATGGTTTGCTTTGATAATATTAGAAACAGTTCGGCAATCCTCCATTTTGAAGCGGGTTGTATGTACAAATTTATGTAGAGGGTTGAGATTTTAGATAAATAGGACCCCCTTTTTATCTAATTTAAATAAAAATAATTATATTAATATATTAAATAATTATAAGGTTTCGGAATTAAGAAAATTCCAGAAATAAATTGATGATTTTCAGGCATACTTTTTTCAATTGCACCTTTCTCTAAAAGGATGTTAATGTTTTCTTGTATCAATGTAAATTCTTTTCCATTCAAAATATTTTCTTTAGGATTATAAAATTGTTTTGGTATTTGGATGAAAGGTACTTTGTATCCTTTAATCCAATTTAAAACACTTCTGTGAGATCACTGGTGTGTATCTTCGACTCCTCTGTCTGGATCTCCTCTGCAGGTGGAGTTTCGAATTTTTTGAATATTTTTCAATATTATTTATCGGTTTCACATTCAATTTTTGTTGATTGGGTGTTTTTGATTTCAAATCTTGCTTAGTTTTTTCTAAGGATTTTCGTAGATTTTATACGATGTTTCAAATTTGGACCGAACAATAAATTGTTAGTCGGAGCTTTAACTAACATTTTTTTCATCGTCGGATTTATTTTGTTTGAAATAATCGTTTTTCTCGTTTCTGATTCCAAAAATTGACATTGTGCTATAGATTTTGCAGCATCGTTTGACCATTCAAGAATTTTTATTAATTCGCTATTTTTATCCGTCATTTGACAAATCCAAGTAACACTCTTACCCAGGGTGGATAATGCAATTGTTAATCAATTTTGTTTCTTCTCTAATTTCTTGTCAGTCAAAATCGCGGATTCTGGTAAAAAACTTTTTATCTCCTCATTCAACTTTGGTGCTTCCATCATTTTGCAGTTTTCTGGCACTTTGTATTTGTCAGTCAGAGCTGTAACCTCATCTTCTGAGATACCTGATTTTAAGATATCTTCCCATGGTGTAGCAATTTCATTTTGAATAGGTTCATCATATTTTTTCACTTCTGATGAAGATTTGCCGAGTATGTTGAAAATATATTAATCCAGTGCAGATTTTTGTAGGTTATTATCGTCTTTTTCTTGAATTTTCGATTCTGTAAAAAATGTTTAAAAATGTTTAAAATTGAATTGTATTCGTTAAAACATTGAACGAGGTAAATCTGCTGTGTGAAAGATTGATACAACTGTATAGAAGTGTCACAATAAAGTTAACCTTTGAGAAGTATGGTACCATACTTTATGTTGCATAGGTGTTTAATTGATTCGCACAAATCAGAAGAATAGAAGACAGGGACATGAATACTCATGTTTATCTTTGCCAACACACATGTGCAGAATTATCACTGATAATTCCTCCTCACACGAGGACTGCACATGTACAAATTATGATTCTTTTTTACCTTGAGAATCATCTTGTCTCGAATAATTATCCTTGTCTGATCTTTCTTGATTTGATAAATATCCTCTTGAATCACGGTCCTGTGAAGAATGATGATTTTTCGATATACTTCGACTTGACGTATGTCGAGAATAGGAGCAGTAACCTGCGTGTCGTTTCCTCTCTCTCCATTTCTCTTTTTTCTTACGTTTTAAACGTTTAATTTGGTCCTTTAGTTCTCCTTCTGAGTAATTAGAACTAGAAGAATAGGAGCTTATTTTGATTTAAACTTAGTTTTCAAATTATTAACCTTGAACTAATTTTTTCCTTGCGGCGTTGTCTACACAAGACAAAAGAATGACTTAGAGATGACGGCTCTGAATATATATAGATATAGGAGATTTTTAGACTTTAAATCTTGTGGCAATATCTACAGATGAAGGAGACTACATTATGATCATCGAGGAAGAGGCGAGAAATGCAATTATGGTTACAAAAAGGCCTAGGAATTCATCATGGAATGCAATAGAATTTTTGCAGAAATTTTGGAAACAATTTTGAAAATTTTAATTTTTGAATTTTTTCATGCATTTAAAAATATCTGAAAAAATCTAAACAAATTAGAATGTTCATGAATTATAAGCACTGTTTACTGCAATTTTTTTGTCTAAATGTTGATATTTTTTTAGGTAAATACTTTTTGTAGGAAACTATCAAGCGCTAATTAACGCAAAATGCATAAAAAGTGCAAATGTTTGTACTTATAAAAAAAGATATTACATTTTTTTTATTTCCACCTAAAACGTCCAAAATGACGGCTTATTTGCTGACTTTTGTTTAATTTAGAGTTTGGATGGCTGAGAATTGTATGGTATTCATAGACGAAATATATAGTTTTGCAGTGTATACGCAGCCGCCGATGACAAAATTGTGTTTAGTTTTGCTATTGTAGTTGATGTAAACAATTTATTTGACCAGTGTATTTAAGAATTTCTAGTGCAAAATTTACCTACTATCGGATTGACTTGAAATAATGCGCCGTGGGGTTTTGGTGTTACTTATTCTCAATATACGATCAGGGTTTTCAAATTCAGATGGACAATTTAATACAACGGGTAAACATTGACTAACACAAAGAGAGCAAAACTTGTCAAGTGTTTTTTTGGGCTTTTTGAAATTTTGAAAATTCTGATGACATATTCGGAACCAGCAACCCCAAAAGCAGCTACGTTCTACATTTAAAATCAGTTTGATATTGAGGAGAATTTGCGCCAAAAATGATTTTCTATAAATTGTTGTAATTGCAAATCTGTGGTCAATTTTACCAACACAACATTATACAAATATTTATTTCATCTGCAAATAAATATGCAATTCTCGGAAATCTAATAACATGTCTTTAGGTACAATCATTTTATGCACTCGAAAAGTATCACATTTTGTTATACATATTCGTCAATATTAAATTGATTTCGTTTTTTCGAAAATCTTAAGTGAGTGGTGAATTTTGCAGTGTGAACTATATTTAATAGTTAATATATTTCTATAAACTGTTAAAATTCAGATAATACAACTTTCATTTAGCCAGCTGAAAACGTCGCTATAACGACTAATAAATAATTCGTGCCCTCTCGTTTTTTAATTAAGTATTATGGTTGGTTTAGTGTATTATTCATCACAAATTATTTAGGAGAAAAGAGTCATCGCTGAAGTGTTATTTTATAACACGATCTATAAATAAAGGTTCTAATTTTCTTAACAAGGTTGATTATTTACGATGTAGTCACACAGGTGCATTATTACACACTTCAAAATACATTTTAATAGTCAATTAACAGAATAGAAGTGATACTCTTTTCTTTTGTGACACTCTCATTAATTAAATTATCCCGCAATAAAATTTCATTATTTGTCTAGCGGATAAAAGTATAGGCCAAAGGCGGCCGCCTCTTTCGTAAAATTTCTCCGAATATACACTACTTCTGAATTTATAGAGAACAATCGAAAGTTTACGGAAGGGACCAGCCGTGTCGTATACGTGTTTTTGTTGCTTTCCCAGAATCATATCCCTAGATCCCATCGAAACGAGAGTGATTTCAGCCACAGACTTCATTTTAGAAATTCAATTTAAACGCGTATGGGAAACTGTGTTTCCCAACGTGTAATTAAGTACCAGTCGTAAAAATATTTTTTCAGTATTATACGCGTCCTGAAATACATCCAATTCTGTTATTTAATATTGCTGTTCAATAAAACATCGACGTACGTCTCTGAAGTAGCTTAATGAACATCTTTATGATAGAGTAAAATTATTTTAGGATGCTTCTGGAGTTTCTCTCAACGGTTATTATTTATTACCGTCTTTTAACGCATTCAAGTATTATCAAGAGATAGATTTATGCGCGCGAATGAGTCTGCTTTCATTGGAAACTTGGAATAATTAGTTAGCGATTTATTGCTCGAGCTCTCGTATCACGTCAATTCATTTCGATTATCTCTTTAGAATTCCGAGTACAATACGCGATTTAAAGTAGCGTTAATTCGCATAAGCTTATACTGTATGATTTGTACCCATTCTTTAAATGTAAGATTTATATCCAATGACGTGTTATTTTGACTAATATTTTGATATATCGCCATTTTTTGTAAACCGAAATAAAGGAAATGACATATAATGGCGATATATTGTTAAGAGAAGTCGCAATTTAGTTTATGATTCAATCGGAACGATCAATCATTGCATGCAGGTTTATTTTAATTTTCTGTGGGTTTTAAAAAACACAATTACACGCGAATAACTTCTGGAATGACATTGTGTGAAAATAAACATATAGAAAATTCAATACATTTTATTGCACAATTAGTTCCTTTTAAGTAAATCCACTTTTCTGTCACCTGTGTTGCTGGAGCTGCATTTTTCGTCTTTAGTAAGTGAAAGTAGTCGCACGAAGCAGGTGAATACGGGTTGAGGTTAATATTTACGATCTGTCAGTCCCGCATAAACATTCCCTGATTTGCCCCCTACGATCGCATCCGGATTGAATCAGATTCCCTAATCCGTATCGGACCAGAATGTTATACAACAGTTTTGGATTTTATAGATACATACATGCATATAAATGGAAATCATTTTTTTTGTAGATTCTGCCGAAAATTGAAGTAACATTACCTAAGAAAATAAGTAATCATCAAGTAAAATTTACGTGACTTGTGTTTAACAAGATGTAGAAAATCTATTACATGGTACTACTGCTAATTTCCGTATAAGAATTTTGGGTGAACTGTAACCCGCCCAGCGGTTTCGATCGAAACCACTTTTGACTTCAAACCTTTATAACATCGAGAACAATTAAAATATTTTTGAATTCCAAACACCCAACACCCACAAATTTATTCTACTTTGTGAAAAAAAATGTATATTGCAATAAAGAATTAACCATTTTTTAATTATAACAATAATATAAACAGAATGTTTATGGCAAGATTTACAAAAAAATTACAAAATTGAAAATTAAATAAAGGTAAGCTAATGAAAATTACTACTTGACGGTTTTCGAGGTCGCTAATTACGAATATGAAAGCAGTTTTTTAAAATTCAAAATAGTGGATCCAATATGGCGAACGAATTTTTTAATTACTAAAAAAAGTCGGGCGTTAAAGGGTTAAAGTAATTAATTATATGAACTAGTTAGGGGGAATATTAGTGGTTTATTATTTTTTATGCTTGATGGTAATCTATTAAAGAGAAATCCCACTCATTTTTCTGAGTAAAATTCCATACTTTATATACTCCTGTGACGTATTTGGATGGGTAGTGATCAACTGTCATGTCACATATATGATATACGTATAAATAAATAAATAAACTTTACTTTGGCTAGTAATAGGTTCCTTTAATTGACTTTTTTTAAGGAAATGTTTTATATAACAAAAACACCGACAATGTAAATAGTGTATACAACAACTTTATTAAGCTCTTTTAAGACTTTCACTATTTGCGATACTTTTAATATTTAGGAAACTGTACATAAAAAGTAATAAATTTAGTATTATTGTTGAATACATTTTTTTTATATACATTGGTTGTTGGAAAATGTCACACAATAGTTTTGGTTGATGGAAAATAATAATTTTCGCATGAAGAAAAATTTAAACTACGTTCTTTTTAAAGATTTATATTTTTTACTTTCGTATAAAATAAAAAATGTGCTGTTTTAGAAAGGGCCGAAAAACGATTTCCTAGTATCTCCAGATATTGTACTTTTAAAACATGCATTTGCATTTAACCAGAAGAAATTTTAAGGCTTAGTTTTGCCCGGCCACCATTAATATAACTTAAAAACTCACAAAACATATTGTTTTTTTTGTTTGATATATTTTTCAGTGTATGGTATTATTCTCGAGTTGCTAAAGGTCCCATTGTCTAAAAAACAAGTTTGACAAATAGACAGAAAAAGAAGAAAATTAATTATTTTATATTATATTGTTCATTACTTTGTATTGGTATCATCCTTTAAGTTGTTACATAATTTAATATTTTATACTTAAATATTGCTATTTGCACCTCTTAAAACAACACAAACAATTTTTTTTATATATTAAATATTAAAATTATAGCGGAATTAGTCATATATGTTAATGAGTTCGCTTTAGTATGTTCACCACCTGGGATTAACTTAAATGTAAGTAACACAATTTTAACGCTGTGGACGCAGCATATTTTAGGTATTTGCAAATACTTTTTAAATGATTATTAGAAGTTCTAAGATGTTAATATTAACTTTTATTTCAATTTTGTTCTCCCTTCTTTGTGTTTTAATAATAGTATTATTTTTATTTTTATTTTTATTTTTATTGTCAATTTTTATGCTTTCATTTCGTATATTGAAGCAAAATACGCTTCGAAATTGAGTAAAGTTGGTTAGTATATTTAATCATTAATGGGTTGTAAAACTATAAGAAAAGAGACTGTTGTGTAAATATCTACAATATTTGATTCACAAAGGTATTTACACTGAAATTGTTAGAAATAAAATAAAGTGTGTCATATTTTTTTATTTATTTTATGCTTTGTAAATGTTAATTTACAAGCGTGAACTACGGAAATTAGTCTTTCGAAAATTAACAAAATTCGGGTGAAAAACACCAAAATAGCGGATTGTGGTTTTAACATTTTCTTGCTGTGAATGAATGTAAGTAACAATTCGTTTTAAAAATTTGACATCTGTATTACTTTTTTTATATTGTCTATTATATGAATACTTTTTACTATATAAACATTTGACCAATCTAATTTTTATTTATTTAACTTAATGTAACAAAATGTGGCGCAATTTCAAAAAAGAAAACGTGTCTTCTAGTTTTGGTGAAAATATACTAAAATTACGTAATTTGATGACATGACCAAGTGCGCAGTTCTGCATGATTTCATATGACATCGATATAGTGTAGTTGCTCCAGTGATGCTGTTATATTTTGAAAGAAATGTATACAGTCGATATACATTATACCAACCACCTCTTAATGCACTGTTGTTGATATACCTCTAATTATGTCTGTACTCTGGGATCATTTCCTTTAGTGTATCAGTACACTGTCGTATAATGCAGACCATTTCCCTGCTCACGATATTCAGGTCGCACGTAGTGAATACTCAACAACAACCGCTTCGGATTGGTCAAATAAACACATCCATTAATAGGTTGGCCACGTTGAAGGAACCCCTTGGACAATAATGCCACTGTAGTTGCACACCGAGAAACCCGATCTGAGATTTAACTATTTCGATATGAAATATAGATGGCGCAGAGACGTGGAAGTATAAATTACTAGTTTATTACGTAACCTAACATTCATATATAACTGTTGAATTAGTAACCAAAATTAACTTTTTTGATTTTCAATTTTTCTCAAAACCTATATATGTACATGGAAGAATATTTAATATACCAAAATGTCTACATCGTTGCAGGATATTTGTTTGGCGTCTATGCTTAATCTAAATAAATCTAAGTAAACCTAAGATCGTAACGAAAGTCTAAGACTAATTGTAGACTATATTCATAAAATGTGAGGTTAAAACTGTCGTAACTTATATTTTGGGGTCCTACAATCGATTTCCACTGAACATTTAAAAAAATAAAAACTCGGAACATTTACACTGATAAAAGAATTTATTTACTATAAAGAAGGCTTCTTTAAATATGCAGAAGTAAACCATTTTATTATTGTAAACAATATTTATTAATAGTTAAATATATTTTTTACTAAATAAAATGTCTTTGTTATTAAGTAATGCATTTTAACCGTTAACAAATGTTGATTAAGGTTAAAACATAGTTTAGTTCGTCATATCTAAAGAAGACTTCTTCACGATAAATAACTTCTTTTATCAGTGTATTTTTTTAAAGAAATTAGGAAAAGATATTGATTTTTCATTTCTGTTTGTCTCATCTTCTTTATTTTTCGATGGGGAAATCATTTTCTGTCACTCAAAATCAGGAATAAGAACGATGGTCTCCAAATGACTTTTCAAGTTTAACATCGGTATTTAATTTAGTTTTTATGCTTCCAAGCTCAGAATATAATTTCCGAGATTTGTACTCTAGATCAAAGTCAATTTCCCTAATAAAAACGTTAAAAAACATGAAAATATAAAATAAAAAACTGCATAAAAAGATATTTGATTCATGTCAATTTTAATATTTCGAAATTTGCAATTTTATCATCAGGGTCGTGATCAAATCTCTAAATACACGTGTATTTAATTTAGGATCGATTCGCACAGTGAGCTTCGATCATGTAATAAAAGTTGCGCGCACTTCGTGTTTTTTTTAACGGGATTTTTTTTTAATAAACTCATTTTAATGTGTCAAGTATTTTCAACTAAACTTTGTAGGCTTAAATTATACATCTTATTGGTAAGAATAATAAAATATGTCTACTTTATGTACAAAATTATTAATGTTAATGATTTTAATAACGCTTATTGAGCTGTTCCAGTAATGGATGAGAGCCATAAATAACGAGAGAGGTCTTTATATTAATATAAAATAGATTAAGATTAAAACTAAAATTAAAATCATTGGTAATTATGGTTGAATTATTGTTTATTCATTCGATAATACATATATTTGCAATAAACGTATTACATTAAAACGATAAACCTTACATTAAAATCATGAATTGCATTAAAATTATTGTAAATTATTGTATTTGCAAATACGTAGCATGAAGTAACCTCTCTGAATAATTCTAATGATCCATAGTCACCTTGTATTTTTCCCATACCTACTTAGAGTTACTACGTACCGATTCGATGTCTTGTACACTAAAAAATTCAAGCACCTTTCATATTTTTTCGCAGATTACAGGAACATGAAAAATACTGCAAAATTTTCCATTTTTACAGCGATTGTATAGCATGGTTTAGCTTTCGGAATTTTTACTAATCTTATGTTTCGCATTTGATGTTATGTGGTTTCCAGGTAACAAAATCCGAAATTTGTATCGGTAAATCAGGCCACCAAAGGAACTTAAATATGTACCTAAAGACAAAAAAGAATAAAAATAATTTTAACATTAAGATTAATGATTTTCTACATCTATTGAACATAACTTATTGTTTGTATTAATAACATTCCTAATTAATATAATTAAAAACGTAAAAATATTCGTATTTTATTTACATAATTTGTCTTTTTTTATTTATCCGTATTTTTCATCAAAAATTGATTTTTTTCAACCCTTCCTCACCGCGATTATTTTGTTTTTAGGTTTCAAAAGTTCGTACGGTATTCAGGAACAATTCCAATTTATTCTTCCACCATGTTTGTAGCAATTACCAATCGTGCCTTTAAGTAGTATTAATGTAAAATTCAAATACCATTTTGTCAAAATTCCCTGTAACTTGTTCAATGAAAACGTTTGAATATTAAGAATCCTTTATTGACTATTTATTGCATGATATTTGCATCTATTATCAAATGAATTTGATCACTAGACTCCTTAAATACAAACGTATCTGATCTCAGATTTCTAGATATAGATACTAATCGATTTAGAATGTTTTTGACTAGTTTCCAGTTATGTTATAGTTATTCAGTACGCAGTGACTTTAAAAATAAATAATCCTTTCAAAAAATGATAAAATATCGTGTGAATTTCTACTGAGATCAATTAAGAGCGCGCACGTATGCGCAATTAAAAATCTTGATTTACTGCCTGAATTATAAATTTTACGATGTCGCTTCTCTTTCAGTGTATCTGTCTCTTCGATCACATCCATACAAATTCGCACAATTCTGAAGAAACGAATCGCCATCAGCGTATTGAATTAGCGCGCCGAGCTGGCCGTCTATTTTGCGTGTTGTATGCATAAGGGTATTCTTCGCGCCGCAGTCCTCGAGGAAGTCGGCCCTTGAAAAATTGCCCACAGTCGTCCCACCACTTTAATCCCCAATTTTTCATCGAAAGGCCGATTACCCGTACGCCTGTGTCGGCATTCCTCGCTGCGAAATAACCGAGACCTTTTGTGTCCGATCCTCCTCTTTCGTATACCGATCTATGGATGAGCGCAAAAATTTTCGTCCCAAAATAAACTAAAAATTGTGTTACGTAATAATTTAACTATTTTTTCACTTTGTACCTTGACCTGAAGTGTAGATAGTGTTTGTTTCAAATGTTCCCAGTGTAGATTTATGTTTAAATGAACATCGTACGAAAAATATATGGCATGTGTTTAAAGATGCAGAGGCTTGTGCTTTAGGTTATCTAAGTCTGCAAATCTTATTGTTTTAATCCGAAAGAAATATTCAATACTACTTTGATATTATTCTAATTAACAGTGTACTTTATACGCCAATGAATCGTCATTGATCACCAACATGTCGACTTGTTCCTAATAAGCATTACAGTGCAGACTCGAGGAATGATGCGACGAAATTACGGGCTAACTATGCTGTCAATATTTAAAAGGAGTTACAAACAGATTGAAAAAGGGCCTATTGGTGTGGTATATTTTTTATGCAATATATGAGCAATAATGTTTTAAGTATGCGGAAAACTAATACTGACATTCATCTATAGTAGCTACCTTTTTAGGAGAGGTTTTATATCTTGTGTAAGTATACATCGTCGAGATTACTTTTGAACATCACTGAAGAACTTAGCGATTCGTACTTCTGATTACACAATAGATCTAATCAAATCACGAAACATTCATCATTGACGCGATATTTTTTTCCGATTTGAATTTGAACTGTTGCTAGTTCATCAGTTTAAGAAACAAAATTACAACTTATGTTTATTACTGAATCTAAGATCTTTGAATCCAATTTATGAGCCCTAATATGAATCGACATCGATTATTCAAAATAAACTTCAGTTTAACACCGATATGAGAAGTCCAATATTCTTCCATGAATCTAATAAAAGCAAAATGTTGTTTGGCATGGTGTAATAGGACTGCTGATGTTCCACCGAGATTGAGCAACAGCTAAAGAAATACATCCGATCATTGTTGGTGTGATCGATTCGAAAACTATATGGTACTCCTTCTTTGCTATACGATTTAGAGATCTACATCGTACGCGTCGTTCATCTTCCCTGCAGTCGAAACGAACACATCGTTATTCCCGACTTCATCGATACTTCACCTTTCGTGTAAAGATACGATAAGAAACATTGCGCGTTGAGGTCAGCTATGTAGGCTTGGAGCAGTTCTGATTGGTTCCACGTGCCTTTAGATGACTGCATAGTCTCTAGAATGTTTCGCCTTGTACCCTTATCTCGTGTCATCTTGTCGCAATTCTTATTGGTCCTTTTTTTCTTGAGCGATCATCTATCCTGTGAAATGTTTCAACTTGTGCCTTTAACATAAGAGGCTTTCTTTCCCTGAGATTTATCTAAAAGCTAAGAGAGTGTAGACCATAAAAGACCGACAATCACATTAAAATACACGTACAACTTCAGTATAAATTATTTGTAAATATTGCTAAAGTTGTAACTAGCTGTTTTTTAAGGTTATTTGTAGAATACGTTCGTATTTAAAGGGCATTAACAATGTCTATTACATATTAATTATTCATTTTATAGATTATCTTTAACCCAAATAGGATGTCCAATATTTATCTTATTGTATGTTTTTAGTATGTCTGACGTGATCGTCTATTGTATCTTAAACAATCGAAGGGTCCAGTTTCGTCCTCAAAAAGTTTTCAGTAATTTGTATACAACTGTAGTATAATTATAAAAAGGTTCAGACAATTTTTCAACTAATGTCCATTTTTATAACCAGAGAGAAATAAAATCTAGAGAATGTAAGCTGGGTCTAGCAACAACAAATCTATTTTTAACAATAGACATCGGTTTACTCCAACCCCTTAAGTCCAATGAACATTTATTATTGCTCAAATGGATGAACATTATAGGCCCAGGAAAGTGCATCTCATTAAAATCAAGAAATGTATAAGGGTTGTTTAAAGACGTAAAGATCTACGAAGCGTTGAAACTTTTTCAAGCTGGTACTTAACAGACACTAATATTTCAAAGTATTTTTATATCAGTTAAAAGTAAAGGCAGTTCTAAATTAATTCCATTTTGCAAACTTAACAGTGTGGTGATCAATTTTATTTTGCATGCTACTCTTGCAACTTTTGTAAGTCATTCAATTATGAGCGGAGACTTTTCCCAGTGTCACTACTATCCAACTAACATAGAATTACTCAATAGTATGTGCCTATAGATAAAGGAGCGTTAAAAATTCGCAAAAATTCAGACCCCTTTTTTTAGAAAACATACCTTGCACAAATATGTATGCAATAAGCTGTTTAAAAGCTGCCTATTTTTCTGTTCACACGACGATAATGATGACAGAACGAACACATGCGAAACTTCAAAACATGGTTCTATGCTCAAAACCGACAAAATATTACGTTAACCTTTATAAAGTACAAATAACTTCCGACACGTTTTCAAAGACGTTCGATGCAAACTTTCAACAAATTTGGGCCTATTTTGTTTCGACTTTACATTTTTGTTTTTTAGCGGTTCCTAAGGTTTCTTGACTGCAAAGTTTGCATGAAATCTCTAAACATGACAGGGTATCGGAATGTGCAATAAAATGATTAAAGAACTCATTAAATAGTTCATAATAAAACTTGGGTGATTTATTTCATGGTCTCTTATTGATTATTGGATTAGTCATTTTTGACGAATCTTACTCTTATTTATAGTATTTATATTATAATTTTCTGGTAAGTTGTTTGCTCTTACAAAGAGTAGCGAAATATTTTGCAGGTTTTTGCCACAGGTCCATGTTTTCGCGATTTGCATGTGTTCATTCTGTGACCATTCTGGTAGTATCGGGAAAATTTCGGCGGTCCAGAGGACCACAATGATTTTCTACAGATTTCTTTCCTCACCACTTTGCTACATTCGCCTAAATTTTGAAAATTTGGTCAGAAAAGTAGGCAGCTTTTAATTTAAACAAAAAATAAAACACTATATGGAGGTACACTGTATACAATGATATAATGGTTTATATCCAGATTATACCCAATTCTATATAAATTATATATATGGGCTTGTATATAATCTATTTTTATTTGGGTACCTAAAGAACTGCTGCGCAGAAATGAAATTGTTTACATTTCGTGTCATACGAAATCAATACCAAGTACGGACATTAATGGCTTGTAAAAATATCATGTAAGCATCGATACCAGCTCGATCAATATAAGCGACAGTTGTTGACTGAAGTAGATCGTTAGTAGTGCATGGGAACTGGAAACCTCTTTGGAGTAAAGTCACGCTTCAACATTGCTCGCTCTACAAAAATATTCGAAAACACGAGAAAAGCGATTCATGCCTACTGAAGTTTAACAAATATGTTTGCTATCTCGTTCGTCGATTAAATAGAACTGCGTATATACACCGGGTTTATATTTTTATATTCAAAATAACACGTGAAAAGACCACATAAACAGTCACCGAAGCATTTGTCGAATAAATTGGTGTGCTTTTCTAGCTTGTGCAGTACTTTATTAGTTGGTTTGATAATAATCTGTGCAGCACTACTATCTAATTAATTTCGCTTCAAAATGATGTGTCCACGTTTTTAAAATACAAAGTAGATACTCTAACGCCATTTTGAACATAACTTATATTCTTTAATAGAGTTGTTTACATACTACATGGGGTTTAATCTATGGCAAAGAAATATTAAATGAAAGGAAACGAACCATGGCATTTTACAGTGAAGGTTAATGTACCTTATACAGCAAATACTGTGAAAGATTGCTAACTGGGATGAAGTGCAAACAATATCCAAAGCTAGAACATTCGACTCCATGGTTTGCAATAGTAGTACTCAGCCTAATGTAGCATGTGCTTCGAGATCGGGCTTTTTATCTAGTACACAGAGAGAAGTTTAGGGTAGCTTTTGCCCTAAATAAGAGGACTTTTGCTTGTAACTGATATTAATAAAGTCTAAACATTCTACATAATTAAATGATGTTGATAGTAGAAAAAAATGGTTAAAACTATAAACTGAATTAAAAATCTCATAGAATGCAGTAGAATTAAATCTTTTTTGTAGAGCATAAAATGTCCTACGAAACAATCAGTAACTTGTTACATAATTTTATGTTGTACTTGAATATCTATTCGTGATACCGCCAAATTCTTTAACCGAACTCTATATTTCGCAGTCATCTATCTATTACAACTAGCGTGAAAGAATGCATTAACACTTATTTTTTGTTTTGATTTTTCTTTATTTATTTGAATTGTTTCATGTAATTTCGAATAAAATATGATTACAAAAAAAATATGATTTGAATGACCGACTGTGTCGCCCCGTGCAGTGTGGCGCTTCGTATCATGATTTTTATGTTTTGTAAAGAGTCTGTGTATCGGTGTTTGTAAAAAAAACACACTATACGCTTCATAGGTATGTAAATTAGAGTAACAAATAACTTATCGTGTAACACTAGTCTTGAATCTGTATTCTCATTTCCGTAGGTATACAGAAACCAATTCTGCGACGCTTCTTCAAGTCCTCCGCCATTCCTTGAGATTAAACATATTCTGTTAACCAAGCTTTAACAAATAACCGTACTGCACGGATGTCTTATGGCTGTATTAAATGAAGACACTAAGACAGACGTGTCCTCTTTTAAACTGTGTTTTGATTTAGGCGTCTTAAAAATGAAGTGACTCAAAATTTAAAATAATTTCTGTCTAATGTGATAAAACACATTTAATTTTTAACTTTTGGTCCTTCTTATAGTAATTTGTTAAGTCTACATTTTTAGAAGAAAATCGAATTAAATTATTAAAAAATCACCTAGTAAACATGCAGTTTGATCAGTTTTTACTTACTGATTTGAGGATAATGAAAATAAAGTAAGATATCAAGAAATATCTAACCTACCATAACCTAACCTGATATTAGAAGCGAAATTGCATCATATGTAATTTATTTTATCGGATGGCGAGTTATCGTAATAGATATTTAAATTTCATATCACTGAGAAAAGAAAATAGTAAAATCTACTAACTCCAAACGGGATGATTATTGGTGTAGTCGAAATGATGACATGAACAACTATCTTAATGAACAAGATTATGTGTAAAATATTCAGTAATTTTCAGCTTGCATTCGATTTCTTTCTATTTTCGAATGAAATTCAACATGTTCTTAAATGTTTTCATACGTCCAATGCTTTTCAAAGGTTTTTTGTCTTTTGAGTTTCTCGGATGTTACGCGTTGCATTCGATTCTTTGCGAAATATTCAAGACAATATATTCATTTTTCGTTCGAAGTGATACATTCTTATGATCTAGCCTGTTTAAAATGAATATTTTTTCAATTTCATTTGCTTCTACATTTGAATGACATTCCGAATTAGCTATTTTTGCATGTATACATTGAACATAACCTCAAACTTGAAAATCCTTCAATACTGCGGATATATTCGTTTCAAATCGTTTAATATCGTATTAAAATTTGCTAAATTTCATTCGAAAACGGAATTCAGCATAACCTAAAAATGGTTATTAATGGTATTTAATTTAAATACGTATATAGTTTTACAATCAAGTAGGCAGTAAATTGTCTATTTTGTCTCCATATTCGAATTCTTCCTAGCTGAAACTTAATTTTGACCTCAGGATATTGAAGAGACACCTAGAACATACTACGATAAGTAGTTTTCAATATTTTTCAACTTTGGTTGTAATACGAAATACTTTATTGAAATTGAAGTAAAAAGATGTCAGTCGATGCGTTAATGTGTTAATATATCATAGCGAAAATTGGGGTACATTCAAATTTCATAGTGAAAATAAAAAAAAAACATTAAAGTTGTATACAATTTTAAATTTACAGCATGAAATTATTTGCAAAAAAGATCTGATGCATTTTTCTGTAAGAATGGTACAAATTGAGGAAAATGTTAAAGAATATCAGTTGTAACCAGTGTATTGTATTTAACGCAGTCCGTCTACATTTAGTTCACAATCTCTCCACTGTATGTCGTCCGTGGTTTCTGTTGTGCGTGTAACTATTTCAGTTGCAGATTGTACATGTTCACAATTTACCTAAAATATGCATTAGGTATATTACGCTATTGCGAGAATGGTGTAAATAAGGGTGTTTGGAAACCCCCATCCCCGCGCATATGCACCCCGACTTACAGGCATGGAATAGAGGTCTTCAAATTTAAGGAAATATTCTATTATAAATGCGTTCACTATGAGGGTCGTTTACAACATTATGTTCGGGACAACACCCCCCCCCCCACTTCATCTCTTCCTAGACTGATCTAACTAACAGTGATATTATACAATGTTTATTTAATTTAATTTTTATTTATTTAAATTTTCCAATAAATGTACATGACTTGGTGTCGATAGACTGAAAGGGGATGCTCCAAGCCCACTGTTTTCATCCCATCGTACCTTTAGGGCATTACTGTTGGTATTGCGAAGAAACCGCAATTCACATTTTTTTGTTGAGACTTTTATATTTTATAAAGGTTTTTTGAAATTTTCAAGTAGTTTAGAAATAATTGAAATAAAAGTATGATATTCGAATTACGCACTAGTTAGCCCAGTTCTATGCGTGGCGCTTGACTGGAACGCTAGCGTGGGCCATTCGAGCTTTCTGCACTCTAATTCTTTTAAAAATTGGCTTGAAAGTCGGAATATGATCTTGAAATAAATTCTAGCCATCTTGAGACTTAAAAAACGACGTCATTATTTCTCATTTTAAGATTGAAAGGCTTGTAATACGCACTATTCGCCATGAACTCGACGCGAGTTTTATTTTTAATAATATAAGATAATTGTTTTAAACTTTCATGGTTAATTTTAACAATTTTAATTTTTTATGGAAATAATAAAATATTTCATTCGTTGAAATAATACATTTCATTGCTCTTACTTTCAGCCGATATTTTGGTTTGAAATAAGATTCGTCTAACTTAGATGTCATAAGCTCGATAAATATTATTTTAAGCCAAAATACCGTCTAGTTTTGCTCACTGAAAGTAAGATTTAAGCCAAAGCACTGACTGAATTTAAGAAAATTAACGCAATTTCGGCCTTAAATTAGGCCTCACCTGATGATGAATTCAAGATGTAACAATTTTAAGACTTAATTTTTTCTGTGTATTTTCTCGACCGTTTTAATTTTAAATTAAATAATAATTAATAATTCTCGGTGTTACAGGTCAATTAACTGAAGATCAGTTTTTTGATAAATTTTTTTTTGTCTTGAGTAGCGTCTAAAAAAGAAAAAAGTGGACATTTATGAAGTCAGAGTTTATGACACACTATAATAGTCATCACACACTAGATTAGTAACATCCTAATCTGTTATTCCAGTACCAGAAACATTTAACGTCCACTACTTACAGTATCTAGATCTTGATTTCATTTTTTCAACATGTCATGAACCAAAGAGACTTCCGAAGTATTTTACTGTAGATCCTGCAAAAGTAACGATGAAAGTCAGCTGGATAAGTTAGAAACATGGATCTTGCAAGCTATCGAGTAGTTTGCGTGCCATCGATAATAAGACCGGACGTTTTCACGGATGTGCATGGGATGAAAGGGAAGGTAACGAGAACGAGAGCAAGCAAGCAAGCAAGCAAGGAGGAAAATCCGCAAGTGAGGTAGCATGTATAGCAAGGTTTCGGAGCGTGTGGTCGGCTTGGTCCAGGGACTCTGGACGAGTCTCTCGGTGATAATTTATCGCGGCATTACTCATGGACGGACACCTCAATGGCCAGAGAAGGACGAGGCGGACTTGCCCTCCCGCGTGTCCGGTGCGACTCCTCCGCGTTTCTCCGTCCCTTTATTTAACCTCTTGCCTTTTTTCGGGCCTCGGTCCAATGCAGCTCCCTCTGGTACCACTCCGGGGTCCTCTTCCATCCGTCTCGCCTCATCTTGTCTCTTCTCGTCTTTCTCGCTGATATTGTTTAGCCTCCGCGCACGCTACTAACCCGCGCGCTCGTGCGGAGAATGCTGTTTCATTCGAGTCACGGAAGGTCATGGTGACCATAGATCATCGTCGGAGTTTCATCTCTCTCTTCCTCTCGCCCACACGCTCGTACACGTACAAATACCGGTTTCTTATCGCGACGGGAGATTCGCGCGCCGGGCCGAGCTACCCCGCGAATATTTGCAGATTACTTCGCGCGCCGCACCGAGGCGCAATCGAAATGACGAACGATCCTTTACGACGATTGCGCCCATCTCGTTTTCTCCTTATTTTACCATGGATATTCCTCACCTTCGAGTTCTGTCGAGGTGCGACTTTGTGCTTGCTCATGATTGGGAAGAGGTCGCTGGGAGGGTTATTGAAATGCCCAAGACTCGCCTTTTTCTTTTGCTCCGGCTCGTTTTTTATTCTTCACTTTCATCGGACGGGCACTGGTATAAACGCTCGATAATGTTTGGAAGGAAGTCCCGCAACTCTTGCTGGGCGCGAACGCACACACGCGGGTACCGGAGAACTTATTATATTCCGACTCGCGGCAGGTGTTTAGGGAGAGGAGTCCCTCGCAATAATGAACTCGTATACGAGGGATTATTTATGGCGGTTTTTACAAGCATTGGCGGCCCGAGGTATGCGGTTTATGGCGGCTGTTTAACGTGTGTATGAGGCATCGTTATAATTAACGAAATGGAAACCGCGATTTCGCGGGATTAGATGTAGATTAGACACCGACGGATAATTTCTTCATAACGAGGCCTCGTTTGGAACCCGACTCGTCTTTCAAAATGACAGTCTCGTTTTTCCATTTAGCAATTTCATTTGCAGCGTATAAGGGTGTGTTACGAGTTGCGTATATGAAATCATATATAATATTAAATTGCAATACTGCTGAAGATATCGATTCACACGGGCTGTTCAAGTCTTTCCCAGGCGTCAACAAAACTACTAGGGAACAGCCATTGGTAATAACAAAATAAACACAAAATATTTCATTAAAATAGCGATGTCAATAAAATAACGAATTCTAAACTTTTGATTTTATGTATTCTAAACTATTCCTAAAAATGCAATTTACAAACATAACTGCCAAAGGTCATGGAGATCGATCATCGGTTTCGTACGCATTAAAAAATTATCTACTGAAAGAAAATGGTAGAAGGTACCAACTTTTTATATTTGGTCTGAAATGACTCTAGAAGCAAGCCTATTTATGGGCATACCTCAAACACCCCACAAATCACAAAACGAGACATTTCAAAAAACACACATTTCCAAAAATAGACTTTCAAAATATGTGTGTATTTTGAAATATCTGTTTTTTGAACTATCTAATATTTGAATGTCGTGTTTTTGAAGTGTCTGTTTTGTGATTTGTTGGGTTTTTGAGATGCACCCCTATTTATTTTTAGCCTTATATTAACTTCGAGGACAAAGGCACGCTGATTGACGGTTTTTGGATGATGCGATTTTTGGATATTTGGCTGAAACAATGAGGTGAGCTTTTGGAGTCATTCAAGACCAAATATATAAAAATGAGAGGGCTACTATCTGCCCAATTTTATTCCAATTAATTATTTTTTCAACACTCCGGGAGTAGAACTCGATTTTGCGCCCTGCAGAGAAATATTCGGACGCAAATTATCGAGCCCAATGCCCGTTGTATTAAAAAATATCGAATGGAACACGGGCGATATATCGATCCCCGATGAGTGTGATCGTCACCATCGCGTTGCTCGTGCGATAAACTTTGCACTCGCCGAACATCCGTAATTGCGCCCTTGTTATATAATATACTATTGATTAAACTTTTGCATAGCGGCATCACCTGAAACATATTTCTAACCAATTTTTTGCGATCTCTCCACTTTTATATTTATTTATTTATTATTTTAATGGTCGGAATTGCTTTTTTACACAGTTTTTCCCCATTTATATTCACTTGTATTATTTGCGAGAGCTGCAGATCGACTTAAGAAGATGGCGCCATACTTCACATTTGTGTATGAAATGTAGGAACTGCAGAAACCTACACCAAGTACAGCAGCCGTCATCAGTCGATTTCCGCCAGATAAACAATATTTTCGAAATGTAAACAAACAACGTGGCTCGTCTTACCAACAGCAAGTTGTTGCTTGACATGTTCTAATGTTTAGACATATTTTATACTAAGAGTGGTTAACATGCGATCACTTGCTGCCCTCAGAGGACTGTGATACCAACAACGAATCAAGTTGTCCTTTAAACGTGTGTTTCATAAAATATGTTTTAAGTTTTTTAAAAAGTGTAGTAATTAGACATTATGCTGCTAACATATTAAAAATGATTATAATTGAAAAATGAAAGGACGCCGTGACTTTGAATTTCGATAATCATAAAACACGAGGCAGAATTCGAAAATCAGCAGTTTTGAATCATGACACGCGCAAAACATTTTCGCACATGAAGTCAAATCATGTTATACTAAAATCGATTATACTATTACATCCCATCTTTGATCAAAATTATTCTGAAAAATGTATTCGGTTCTCTCAACTAATTGATTAATTTGTCAAACTTCATAATAGGGAGCTACTATTGACAAGAAATTATTTAGCGTTACATAAAGCTTTGTTCTGAGTCCGTGTTTAAGACTCTCTTTAGAACCCCATGTAATTGGAAAATTTCTAGTTCCTGCGAAATTTCTAGTTCCTGCTAGAAATTCGGCCGTTTTTATTGTATCCAGTCCATCTCCAGTCCAAACTAAGTGGTTTAGATTGGTTTAGATGACTATATATTTAAAATCAGTGAACCGGAAAAACCTCCAAGCACCAAATTTTCGGTCAAAACCTCAAGCACCTATTTAATATAGTGACACATTGTTTTCAATATGAACCACAAAATTTTACAGTTTACCCAATCCATAAATATTTTATTGATGTATTTTAATCTATTTTTAATGTCGTTTGCATTTCATGTGTCAAAATAGATGTAATAGATAATAACATAGTGTCTACCAGTCTGTTTTAGACGTAATACAGCGTGCTTTACGAAATGGTTCTCTTAAGAACACTTCTTGAAGAAGTCATTTGGGTAATTATTATGATGAAATGTATGTAATCATTTATTTGATGTATTATTATTTTTAAGTTTACTAAATAATGAATTTCATATTCATGCTTTCATAGAATTTTAATTGCCTCGGTAAGCGTACCCAGGTCATCTGATTGTGTTGCTCGCAACATACCACTGCCTACGCGTGTATAGCACTGGGCGTCCATGAGAAGTTCACTTTACATCTATTTGTCCATGGATGATTAACGGCTGCACATTCTTCGTCGTTTTAAACGATGTCTGGAGAGCGTAAAATTGAGGTAACTTAAATGCTAATGGTCGTAGAGGACAGAAAATGCAATTTTCGTGCGATTTTTCTTTTTCATAATCATAATATCTCCGT
The DNA here is from genome assembly GCA_030407085.1 of Trichopria drosophilae. NCBI lineage: Eukaryota > Metazoa > Arthropoda > Insecta > Hymenoptera > Diapriidae > Trichopria > Trichopria drosophilae. The sequence goes on from CM059583.1 coordinate 157,046,121, forward strand.
CTAATAAAATTATAAAGCGGGATGTTTTGTGCATCTGTCAGAATATTCAAAAGCATTCTACATTCGTTTATATTAACCTCAAAAGAAACTAAGGTGTTAGTCTACTTTTGCGGTCTACATAAGAAATTGATTTTAATAATTGATTAATTCGTTAGATCAGTTAAGACCAACTATGGTTAATGTAACTATTTATTAATTATCCCTACTATCTTATACTTACTTGCACCATAAAGTAATAGAATGTCAACATTCCGTAAACGCCATAACGATTGATTAGTTCAGTTTATTAGTCCACTTGTACTTTATAGTAGGTTGGCATGTAGTCGGACAATGTTTTGTAGAAACTTGTTTTACGAATTACGTCTCCAATATTCTTAAATTCATTCAGATACTTGGTACGTAGTTCGTCTTGTAAGAACATGTATATTTCCTTTTTAAGATAGTTAGGCTCCAGCATATAGTATGTTCGGGAAAAATACTTAATAACGTTTCCAACAATTTAATTTACACTAATAATGACATTGTTATGGGAGAAAGTATGGTTCTTGAAAAAAATTGAGATCTGCAAAGATAATTTGATAAATAACTTTTGTTAATGAATCAAACAATCTTCTTATTAGCCAATTAAAAATTTGTTAGAATGAATGGATTGTACCTGCACAGTAAAATTATTGAGAAATTGTGAAAAGTAATACATTTTTTTTAAATAAAAAGAGATGTTTGATATTAGCTTCAGAAATTTGCCAAAATCGTACGACAGAGTTGTAGGGAATCATTTTCATGAAAAAATATCCCGTCAGTCGTTAAAATCCATTCATTTTTTAAAATTCTTAATTGGTAAAAAAAAAAATTTTAGTTATTAATAAAAGTTCTTAAGAAATTATTTTTGCAGGTTTTTTAAGAACAGCGATGCTTTCTCTTGTCAACAATGTTATTAATAATGAAAATTAATTTCTTGGGAACGGTATTACATATTCTTCCCAAACATAGTATATCCCAAAGTCTAACTACCTTAAGATTCTATTTTATTAAATAATTGAATGTTGCATTGTGTGAAAGCTAGAAAATAAAATCATAAACGTGAAAATTTATATATAAATTGACCTAAAATTGTATATGGGAAAAGTAAACTATAAATAATATTAATCGAATTAATATCTGCTTATTATAATAGGTTCTTTTTTTATCAGTTACATAATTACTTAAGAGTTATATGGAAATACATTTTTACGGTTTACTGTTGCATATGACTATTTAGGATAAAGATATTTTAGTCCTTTCAAAGTACCAACATCGCACATTTTATTTTTAAGTGGTTTGCAGATTTCAACAGTTACTTTTATAGACAAATTAAAAAATAAATCATTTATTATAAAAACAAATATTTTTTTTTAATTTCATACCGGAATGGTCTCACTAATTTAAGAATCTCGAGTTTATTAAAATATCGTTCATTTTCTAAACCACTCGAAATAAGAATGTTTTAATTCAGCACATTTTTATAGATATTGCTTAAATTTTTTCAATAAATTTATAACCAATAGTCCAAATAAAATTTTCGGTGGATATGGAAATCATATGATATCAGATCTGAAATTAAATCGTAAATTGCTTTACGGCCTTTCTTTGGAAATAAATATTAATATTAATATTCTGAAATAACTACTCTAACTACTTGGATTTTGAAGATCTAATTGGTTATAATATATAAAAATATTGCATCAATATTATGGCTACCCATATCTGTTATATCATAACGGCGTTTTAGTATAAAACGAAGGTACTTAAAGCCCGTTTTTTAAGAGAGATATAACCATATGTATATTTATTTAGGGCAATTTCCACAGGTGCTGATTTATAGGCGACAATGTAATTCAGAACGATGCACTTGCATACAAATTATTCCCGATCCAACGTTATGATATTCTTACATTTTGCTCATTTTATATTCACTTATTAATTCTTGGGATACTTTTTGAAATATATGGGGTGATTTAAAGACACGGGTTGGGTTTATCGCCGATAATTTGTTTGTATAGAAGGGACTTCGGAGATATAATCGTGCCGTAAAAGAAATTGAAACAATGTTTATGTATATAAAAGTGAATGGGCGACATCGATCTAGATATTTGTAAAAATTTTAAACTGATTCTTATCGAATTAAGTATTAAAATAAATGTTGAGTTTAAACAAAAAATATTGCTCCAAAGATGTTTTGGTCCTTGCAAAGTTTCAATTAATATATATATATATAATCGTGTCCATTGTTTCAATTATGAGAAAAGGTAAATTATTTTTAATTCTAAAGAAAATTTCGTTAAAACCACAAAGGAAACATCGGTTTTTTATTGAATTATCGAAAAATAATAAATTATATAAAAAAAAAACATTTTGAGTGACCGAAGATTCCCATTTTACAAAACATTTCCAAGTGTATAACCTTTATGTCACAGATTGAATATTAGAAATAACAAATGAAAATCAGCGAAAATAATCAGACAATGCAAATTTAAAAGGTGATTTTTTATATATTTTGCAAAGGTTACAACGCTGTGAATTTTGAGTTTTGTATGTCGTGGTCTTTCATCTTTGTGGGTATTCTGTTACAACATTTTTATATTTTTGTTCTATGTTGAATGATACACTGCGAGATTTTTTATATCAAAAATTGCCCCACTTTAGGGATACTCAGGGCTGTATTCCTAACTTTATAAAAATAGAATATTTTATTCTTTTATATGAGTTTATAAAATACAATATCAAAAAAGATAACCGTTGTTGATGTTCTTACTGATTATGACTACTTGGATAGGAAATTCTGTAAACAGTTAAACTGCTTTTTTGTTTTTCTCGAAATCGATTTTTTTGACTTACGGCATTTTTCCATGCAGTCCCTGAATTTACTTGCAAAAATCGACCATAATAGAGTATGATAAAGTTTTATACATTCGACTAGGCTAGAATAATTATGAATGTTTTTCCTTTCTTCAAAGTTACATTAATTAAAACGTTAAATAACACGAAGAATTCGTTTGAGAACTATTAAAAAATGATACAATCTTTATAATTGACAGCTTAGACTAATTTTCTTATTAGATAAACAGTTTGCTAGAATACATTTTTCAGTCTATCTTGAAAAAAAAAATGTGTGAAAATTATATAACTATTTAATAATGAACATTTATTTATTTTCTCCATTATTGTAATAAAAACCATCCACGATCAAAGTTTGTGACCAGCGAATATAAAACTCAACGCAGCAGTATTTTCAGGAGCGAATTAATGTAATTCTGGATTGCCTCACCACTGTCATGTGGTTACCGGGTCGGCATGATGGTCCTGACTATTTTACCGAAATTCTCAAGTTCGAATTTCGAAAACAATTAATATTTGATACGGGTCTATAATTAAACGGATCGTTAAAAAGTGATGTATTCACTTTTGAATATTCTGAAATATCTGTACGATTACGAAAGGCTAAATAATAAATTATGGTTTATTAAAAAACAACGATTGGTTTCGGCTCTACAGAAAATGCGGACATTTCAGTAATTTTCGTTTTGATTCATTTCAATTTTGGAGTGAATAATGTCATCATAAAGTCGATGGAATAATAGGTACATTCTTTACCTTGTATTATATAGACCTTTGATGCTTTACGTATGATGGGCGTATATTTCAATTTTCTAAATTTCACTCTTATTAATATGATAATCGGCCATCAGTATTTAAAAATTAACTAAACTAATGGCCTGCGAGAATATTTAAGTTATCAAATTTTGTTACACTAAAAAAGAGCAATGTGGAGAATGCAATTTTAATCATCGGCGTTATGTGTGGTTTTCATTTCTTTATATCTTTATAATAAATATGTTATTAAACAATTCTTATTGGGTGTCTGATATTATGAGTTTGTTAAATTGAGTTTTATGATCAGCAGATACATATATGTTAAAATTAGTGGCTATAATGTATCAATAAATGATTGATGTATAACATGATATGGCATACGTTGTTTCGATTAACATCGTCGGTAATAAAATGCAAATGAATTCAAAATCGACTTTATGTTATTAATTACAAATTTCAGGAAGTTATAAGTTCAAAATACTATTGAAATTACACTCTATGGTAATTAAAATATTTACAAATCGTAAAATTGCATTGAATTAAAATTTTAGTTGATCAAAATAAGACTAAATGTTTTTAAATAATAATTTGTTAAAATCATATTATAATTTCAAAAAAAAAGATCATGTCTCTATTCGTCATATGAAATTAAGTTTATAAAATTAGACCAAATCTATACCATATTGTGTTCAACGTATATTATATTTGGATGGACATCAGTTAAGCAATATTTTACTGTTGAAAACAATAAACGAACCCTGCTGGAAGTAAACCGATTCAAATACTATCCATTTTAATGGGTCAGTTATTACTTCATATACGTTTGAAAGCTTTTGAATACTTCTTTATTCATTTGTATCCGCTACTTAATCCGCGTATATCCAGGAGTAACTTTGTTACTTCTTCAGAATTGGATGCACCGAAGAAAACGTGCCTCAAATGGTTAATCAACTAAAATTTTGGGAGATTTAGATTCGTGCTATTTTTTTTTGTAATAATGTCTATTATTTTGAAGGAAATACCACTGAGTTATAGAAATTTAGTTTTTGCTTTGTATTCAGAATAGAAAAGTACGAAGTAAACTTTATTCCCGAAATTTAAAACATATTTTCAATGTATGCATAGTGTAATGAAATTATATAGCATACTCAAGTTGCTTTCTTTACTTCCGTAGCTAACCAACAGTAACTACAACGTTGTTTAAAAAATTGACTGGGCAATATTCAATTTATGCTTTTTAGCATCAATTTTCACTTTAGCGGCGGTCCACTTTCATAACCACCACATAGTGCTTCATCTACTGCCACTCAATAGCAGTTCTTTATGGAGTTTGAGTACACTTTCAAGTCGTGGCTATAGATTAGGTTAGGTTTAGAGAATTTTTCCATTTGTGTACATTATATATAATATATAGAGATAAACGCACAAAAAACGATACTTACTAATGTGAATATATCTGCAATTACATAAAAATTAGACGCGATATTTCAAGGCATAGAGTTTCTTCATAAACTTGTGATACCTAGAATCATTTCTTTGCAGACAACAATGATGTTGTGAATGAAATAACGAAGCAGTTTTTAGTCCAGTAGCCATCTCCAAGGAATCTTTAGATGTCGTCGTTTGACTAAAGCAGTTGTTGATGTCTGAAGGAATCGTTCGTCATCTTTTTCTATTTTTATGTTAAATTATGTAAATTGTCGTTAATAAATGTGTTGTCAGTGTAAATTGATGTGGGAAGCATTTAATAAACTTCTAAAACAGGATAGAATATCAATGTCCTGATGTATCCAGATATTGTATTAATTCCTGCCACGAGATGTGGTCAAACATGGTGCCTTTTTTGTTGTGTGCTAAAAATGATATGATGAAAATATGATGAGCAGTCTTCAAAGTGACTTTTGCATTACTGTGACTCGTTTTTTTGGCATTGTCTGCAACGTTTGTATATTCTTGAACCCAAAAGAGCAGTATTTTTGTACGGAAAGAGGAAATGCATTAGGTACCATAGGAGGTTGAAGATGTCGGAGAACTCACCCCCCCCCCCTTCGCCCCTTTATTTCGGACTCTTTTACCCCTTTGATGTTAACTAGAAGGTTTACTGACTAAAACTATGACCGTGGCCACTCATAATCCATGTGCGCAGTCTGCAGGACAGAAGTGTCTCCAATATTCAACTCCTCTGCTGCAGACTACACCGACCCTTTCGCCAGTGCAACCACTCCCTCTACGATCAGGTTAGTGGTTACAGGACCTCGTGTAATCTCAGTAGACGAAATGACCCCAGAAGCACGGCTTTCTACATCGGGCTTGAGATGGTATTAGCTTATTAAATACAAACCGTAGTAATTTTGACTTTTTCGAGAAAAGTTGGTCTCATTCCTCCTTCCAGCACTCCAATTATGTGATCGATGAGCTCTATTTTAAATTCTCGTTAACATCTGCGAATTTCGAACCGGCGTTCCTGATATTTAATCCGTTTGTCTTCTTTAACTATATTCGGCTCTGCTGGTGCAGGGAACCGAATGATGAAAATGGAGTTTTCAGCAAAATCAACAAAGATGATGCCAGTCTTATTAGCTAATATTTTCCTGTTCATCGAAAATGAGTATAATTCCAGTATATATATACGGTACGGCTTAGATTCGACTCCGGACAGTGGCGACGTACGGCAAAACTGGAGTTGTGTCTATACCGTACGTGCTGCGAAGACGGTAGTACATCACTCGGAGAGCCGCTTTGTGACATTCGGTGTGTGCTGAGCCTCCATATCTTGAATTGCTACCAAGAGAAACATTAGTGTCTCAACATGTCATCTAGACCTATAAAGCACACACTGAACCACCTGGTGTCCGATGGTCTAGCAGTGCGGTAAGGTATTGATGACCACATGATGATATACATTTCTAATGAAACTCTCGCATTTCAAACTAACTGATCTTAGAGGAGGGAGGAGGGGGGGGGGGGAGTGATGAGCATGTCTACCGATAACACAAGTATTTGGACATTTCAAAATAATTGTCCATCCATTGTCTTGCTCACATGTCTTCCCTCCAAAATTCGGAGTTGTTCTTTCAGTTTCATGGTCCCGAGACACCCTGGGTACAGATTGAATCAGTCTCCTGGGTACCAGTATATCCCAAGCGGAAACCTAGATCGATGTTTAGTGCCGCTCATTCCTCCGCTTTGCACAAATATGTCTCCTTACCCTGAATTTCATGCTGATGAACTAGAGTTATCCGGGGATCCTCCGTTTCATTAATAACATCACAACCTTTTTCTGTAATGCCAAGTTCAAACTCCAGCTTCAAAAGGCCGCAGTTTCCCTTCATTTCAGGTAATAACAGTTGTTTCAAAGAAGATCTTGGATGCAAACTACGTTGTATACAAATCAACTTTGGCGTGAATTGGTCAAGACCCAGCATCTCGTCAAGGTTCCACTTCAGTGCTTCAACTGAATAGAGCACTGGTGAGGCAGACACCATACTCCTGGCTGCCACCTTATTTTTCCCGGTCAATTGTGACGGCCAGGTCCGATGGAGAAGGTATCAGTATTTCTTAACGATACTCGTTTTAGCAACCTGCACTTCCTGGACATGCTTCTGGAGTACTTCCAGCTATTTTTAGGCTTTTCGGGGCCAAGATGGTGAATGACAAGCTCCATATTGGAGTTGGTAATGGAGTCTGATGGTCCTCTACGCAAATGAACGACTGCATATGTGTCCAATCCGAATTCTATACCCATATCTCTCGAGTATGCGAGAATGCTACGTAGAGATCGATGTAATTGATCCTCGCCTGATACATATAATTTAAGATCATCCATATAGAATAAATGGGTGATTTATGTACACGTTCACCAGGTGGCCCACAAATGTACCCTTGAGATTGTCAGAGTGCAACGTATAGAGGTATTAGTGACATTCGAAGTGGCAGAGGACGCATAAAACCTCCCTGATAGACACCTTGAAATAAAACCAGTCTAGACTTGTTCTACGCCTGCTCTATGTCATGCCATTGTAGACTATCTGAACATTATGGATGGAAATCAGATCGATTACATGTGTCGTGAACGGAATTGAGTCTGGTGTTCTCTCATAAGTGCAGATGAACATGACCGGGGACTGAAGGATGTAGTTGAAAAGGGATCGAAATGGCAACGCTACCTAGCAGAGAATTCATCAAATGTCTATTTTATAATTTGGGATGATACAAAGAACGAAGTCCGGTGTAGATATTCTCAGGTGATTAAATTCTAAAGTGTTTTAATGGGAGACCAACTCACTTCTGAATGGGGAATAGTCTGTTGGTTCCGAGCACACGGGGTCAAGATGAACATCGCAGATCGATGAACAAGAAGTCCGCAGAACAAAGGCTTTAATATATATAAAAGTACATTCAATTAATTATTATGTTTAATTCATATAGTTCGTCCATAATGCTTGAACAAATTTTCTAATTCTATGGTACGTTCAAAATGTGTGATCTAATTTGTTAATCCTATGATGCTTCATACCATAATATAAAGTGGTTCTTGCTTTTATCGTTTGCATGAATCGTTATTTGATTTTTTGTTATCCCTCCCAGAATTCCCATATGATGATACTACAGCGAGAAACGGATGGGTAAGCAGTGCGAGGAGTAGGGGACACCCAGACGATACTATCGCCACTGCGCGGATTAATTGTTTGGTCTTAATTTGGTTACATAAATAATTAGAGGGCTGAGGCAAGCCTTCTTATTATATCTCTCTAGAGGGAGTCACCTTTGAAAAACAAAAAAGAACTGTCCGAAATCGGTACTTTATGTCGTCGCCACAGTCGCCAGACAATTATATATCTAAAACTATATATCGATAATATAACCTGCGAATAATTACATTTATTCTGTAAAAACTGAATTCAGAAAAGTACTTTGAAAAGCATACTTGGCCTACATTTAAATCTACCGTGAAGTATTGCGCGTGCTTTGGACAAACTCCTATACCTTAAGTCGCTTACACGGACGCCTTATTGTTAGGATTCAGTGGACTCGATGATTTCAAAAATAAACTCCGTTAACAAACGCAGAATGGGAAGCATGTCGTCGAAGGCTTATAACAAGTTCTCCGGGCACACTAGTAAGAAGATTTTCCGTCGGCTTCCGTGTTGTCAGAGCCGTTGCTGCATGTGGAAGTCCTCTTGTACACTTTAAAATGCGCACCAGGAAGTATGTTCGCTGGTGACTTCTGTGTTGACGGGGCTCTGGAAGGATGTCCTCCGTATTACGGGATAACAATTCCGCATGCAGGGGACTCTGAGTTCCGCGGACGGTGCTCGTAAAAGACGGTGCTTCGGATGAACGGCTCGGCCACGCTTGACGCGAAAAGGAACTTGAAAACGATACCCTACCAAAGAATGAATGAGAGAGAAAGAAAGAGATGGTGCATTCTCAAGATCGACTCTTGAATGTACTTCCCTTTCGAGCGGATGAGCACTTTGTCATCCTTGTATCTACATATATTCGAAGTTCTCGCAGAAGCGGCTCTGCGACCGTTCGACGTATTGTTAGAAGCTTGCCCTCTGCCGCGACGACAACCTGTTGCTTCGCTCGTGCTTGAGAAAAGTACACTGTGCAGTAAAGCGCTTATTGAAACGCTTATAGCTATAAATCTGTCCACTTGCTGTTATTGATCGTTAAAGCGTCAAATTGCCCTTAAAGGGGAAACGCCGGTAATTACAATAACGCGCGCGATCATTCTTTATGCGCGACGTGATTTATAAGAGGCGACGAAATAACGCGTTTCCTTCGTGCTTCCGAGTTGCGAATATACTCTCCGTTCCTGTATTTACGAGTTTTTCGACGAGATTCGCAAGGAGCCGCGGCTCGTCGCCGAAAATATTTCTTTCATGTGTACCGCGACCCGAGCTGGTATATGCTAGGGTCGAAGAAAAATGTTTGTTTAAGCGACTGGACTCAAAGAGGGAGTGATTAACTCGAAAAGAAATGATTTATTGGGTGGGTTGCATTTTTTATTGGTTCTTGGAATTGGCGTCGTTTTTATGAAAATAAAGACTGGTGTATTTTCGGAAATAATTCCGAATGGAGTAAAAACCATAATCTCCTGTTTTAAGTTGATAGTACGTCGTACACGAAACACTTTTCCAGACAGATATTATCACCAATTAAAGCACATAACTCACATAATAAAACACGAAATTTTCATGTGATCTGGAGAAGATAATGTTACGGACAAAATCGATGTTTTATCAACTGCGGTACCCGGCGTAGGTTTTTTCCCACAGTGGTGGTTTTCCTTACGCCATTGCATGCTCGAATAGGGGTACCTCTTAAAAAGAAAGTGTCCTGTTAGGAAAATTATGTAAAGGCCCTTTGAAATGGTGACGATCTCGATGAAATTATTTGTAACTTGAATATTATAATATTGATATAAAATCTGACTTTGTAGTCTATTTAAATGTTCGAGAGTTTGGAAAGTCGAACTAAGATATACAAAATTGGCGATCGGATTTTTTCCTACTCAAAAATTATTTCACGCATACTGTTATGAAATTTATTTTCTCAAAAATCACCATATTAATAAATCTCGAAAATCACCATAAAAAAGTAAAATGAATTTTTTTTCGTTTATTTCAAATTTTAGCAAAAATGGTTATTTTTTATGAAAAGGATGAATTAATAGCTAATTTCCATAATTTAACTTTCTTTAGTATCGAACAGGGGTATATATATATATATATATATATACAGGGTGTACGAAAAGTCCCGGGACGGTTGAATAACTTTCGAAAGAATAAAAATTTCAAAAATCGCCGAAACACGTGATTCGATTTTTCAAACAAGCTTTTGAGGGGGGGTTTCGGCCCCCCAACCTGAAGGGGGGCGGGGGGCACGAGGGGGGCCAAAAATCTTAAATGGCAACATGGTTTGAGTGGGGGCTCATTTGAAAGGTATAGTCGAGATAAATTCAGATCACTGGTCATAGAGGGCGCTGCGATCATTTTTCGCAGAGATTTTTGACTTTTTCAGATCTTAGACGTACTAACGTTTGAAAAAATGAAAATTTCGAAGTCGCCGAATCGTGTAATTCAATATTCTTAAAAAACTTAAAAAACTTAAAATCGTGTAAAACAATATTCTTAAACGGGTGTCAACCGTATTAATTGAGGGAATATATCTACATTTTTTCAAACGTTAGTACGTCTAAGATCTGAAAAAGTTAAAAATCTCTCCGAAAAATGATCGCAGCGCCCTCTATGACCAGTGATCTGAATTCGTCTCGAAAATACCTTTCAAATGAGCCCCCACTCAAACCATGTTGCCATTTAAGATTTTTGGCCCCCCTCGTGCCCCCCGCCCCCCTTGAGGTTGGGGGCCGAAACCCCCCCTCAAAAGATAGCTTGTTTGAAAAATCGAATCACGTGTTTCGGCGATTTTTGAAATTTTTATTCTTTCGAAAGTTATTCAACCGTCCCGGGACTTTTCGTACACCCTGTATATCGAATCTAATATAGCGGACGAATTTTGTGAAAAATGGGTTTTGATAATGGATTTTAGTAATACTTAGTATTTAGAAGTCTTCTGTGTTAAAATTCAACAATTTTTTTAAAATTTGCCATTTTGAATGTTGTAATTCCCCAAAAACCGCAAGGTACCAAGTTGTATGAAAATCCATCAGTCTGAAAAATGTGTGCATTTGGAAAAGTATTTTTATAACTTCTTTAAAAATCATCGTTCATTAATTATTTAAAATGTATTTTGAGGCTGACAATGTATACTATATTATGTTAATATAGAAAATTAAAGAAAAAATTTCGGCCTTCCAGAACAAATGGCTATTTTTGTCGTTTTTCGGACATTTGGTCTAGAATTACTCAAAATGCTGACTTGATGGACCACTTTTTACAACAGATTCGTGTTCAAAGTGGAAAAACTTATACGAATTCTTCTCACCCATTTTAGAATCTGAGAAAAGCTTTTAAACAAATTTCAGCAAAAGAAAATTGCTTCAAAGTCATGTAAACTTCAAAAGCATATACAATATGTAACCATATTGCATTTTGAAAATGTGACATCAGCGACTTAAAAAATATAGTATACCAAATTTAATGCAAATTAATTTTAAATTATGGAAGTTATTTAACGATGTGCATATATATGATACAAAACCATAGTGAAGAGGTTAAACCAAGCAGAAACGTTTTTTACGCTCATCGAACCAAACTCGATCGACATCCACAACCACACGCAAGAAAGTGGGTAATCAAAAATAGTATAAAGCTTTGATATGAATGATAATTTGTTTAATTGCTATTTGCAATGTCGTAAAAAATGTTACAAAATAATATAACTGAAATATGTCAAAATATGCTATATGCAACTAGGGGAGGGTGGGGCAGTAAGGACACCTTAACATTAAATAACAATTTTGTAATATATAAATAACGTAATAAATTAAAAAACAAGCAATAGATAGATAAATGTACAAGGTAATAAATGTCGTAATTTATAAATAATTATATTTTAGTTTAGTATTGAGTATTTTTTATGAAAAATGAAAGTCATGTATTTAAAACTACTCTACATGCGCCAATTGCAACTGCCCCTTGTTCCAATTTTAACGTTTATTTTTTTTTATATGTCCTCAGCCTTTTTAATTTATAATTAATACCTACAAAATACTCTCAAACTAAAACGAAATGCGGATCTGCCGTGTGACATTCATGCCCCACCAGAGGTGACACCCATGTCCCAATTTGATGATTTTTTGTCAACTACCACAAATATTTAAAACAACATTTTATCTACAAAAGAAAAACGCAGCATGAAAGTGCATTGTTTACAGTATTTGATTGAATTTCATTATTATAATTGCCATGTTGACCTGGTGTCAAATGACTCAAAAACAAAACCAACCTTTTTTTCGACTCGGATTTTTGAGTTTAAGTTATTAATTTATAAGGTATTTTTTTAAATAAGTTTTTTTGCATTAGATGGTAGATATATTATGAAATCATTTTCATGGATGTTTGCTTAAATAACAAAAATTATTTGCCTTATTTGCCGTGTGACAAACCGACCCGCTTGACATGCCCCACTCTCCCCTACATGTGCTCTCGGAACCCGAATTTCTACTCGATTTTTCGCAAAGGAATATTCTGAATAGAAATTGTAAAAGTTTCCGTTTAGCCTGCAGAGCATTTAACGCTTTTTGGAATGTCAGAAAGCATGATTTCGAAAAAGTATAGTTTGTTACTTTGCAATGTGTGCAATCTTAAATTATACTATTCTTTATTTACGTTCGTCATGTACATCTGCATTACGTGTACTTTTAATAGTAACTCTCAAAAATACATTAAGTTACTGACGAAGGTTGAATTGATTAGATTCGTTTCAGTGCCCACAAAATGTACTCCGTCATAAGGGTATTGGTATCACTTTTAATCGAATTACATATTTACATTTTCCCCAAATAACTGACAGTATTTATTCTACGTATTACAAACTAGACAAATTTGAGTAATTTGATTCAAGATTTTGGACAATTGTACATATTTTATTCGGCATTTATTTATCGATCATCGCGTGTAAATTTTGATTACGACACCTAAATTAGTGCAGGTTAGGAATTTTTTAAATTATTAGTTAATCTAAGTCTTTTTTATTAATTATTCATTATCAGTTAAGACTGTACTTCTGAGTCAGAATTTGTCAAATACCGTCGTAAATATTAAATTGTACTTTCAGCGACATTTTGATTAATTTCTCAGAAGAAACCGATGACGTCATATCAGCACCTATTAATCCGTAAAACATGCAATAAAGTACAAGTTATTTCTCGCTTTTTCTCTTATTATCTCCAGGGATATATTATAGGTATGTGCGTTTGTAGATACCAGAGGTACATATAGTGAAAACTTTAAAAGTTTTATTTACTGATTTTTTAAACGACGCATCGTCGCGACGTTCGTATGGTAGAGCCAGAAATACGATAAAAGTAAAAAGAAAGCGCCCTGCATCAATAGACGTTTATATTTACCTCGAAAAGCTGTATAATTTACCGACAATGTAAAGAGAGCTCTACAGCGGACTTTGTGTCATGCCGACTTCAAATCACAACAGATAAAATCGAAAGTCAAATATTAAGCGAACAGATTCATTAAACTGTCTTTCAAGAAGTGAGCATTATGCATATGTTTTTAATAATATTTGTCTAGTGTCTTATTTTGCATTAATTTGTTTACATTAATGATGCTTTAACCCATTGCGAGTGATTTTTACATATATTAAAACATACGTTTACCTATTGATCTTACGTAATTACAGTGCAGATTATAATCATTCCCATTTTAAGGTACACGTTTTCGAGGAATATGACTCAGTATATAGTTTTCGTAGAATGAGGGCTTTTCTCCCTCTTTGGACTAAAAAAATAATAGCACAAATGGCTTGTTGTGCTAATGAAGTACTCGTGTAAAATAAGGCAGAAATTACCAAATTGTAAATACGAATAAATTATGTAATTAATATTTTTCGAACGTTGTTATTGAATTTCGGCATGTATTATTACACCGGTTAATTTATTTCATTAGTATAGTGTACTATTACAACATATATGTCATCGTATAATTTATTTATGCATTTTTCATTCACAATGTTGGCTCATGCAAAATTGCATTTTTGAAAAATTATTAAATAGTTTTATGTGGACAAATTAATTAAAAATTTAAAGACAAAGAAAACGATATTTACGATTTGAGTTAGTTATTGTCAATTCCTAATTCTTATAAATTGCAATACCGTGCAATTAAGAATCTAAGCAGGATAGAGAAAACTAGTGATATAATATAGCTCGAACGACGGTGAAGATGTATGGGTGAAATGTTTACTTGGATTAAGCTAAAAGCAATGTGGCTACATTACGTTCTGAAAGTGAAACAAAAATGGATATTTTGTTAAACAAATTTTCGAAATCCCTAGTAGAATCTTGAGGTGTACTTTAAGGCGTCAGAATTAATTCACTCTGGTGAAAGAATGAGAATTTACTAATTTAAAGAGTGAATTCTTACTAAAATTTCAGGCATTTAGGGAGTGCATTCAGTTCAAGGGATTTACACCATAAATAAAATACAATTATGATAATATGAAATTCATAACATAATTACAAATGTAATGAAAGAAAAGAGGATATCAATAAGCACTAAACAAAATGATTTTCGAGTTATTTTAGTTCCAGAAGTAGAATCAGATGCTACAAATATCGTTGAACAAAATTCATAAGAAGTCTTTGCACATTGGAGAGATTATACATAAATTAGCAAATTTTTTTCATAAATGCAAATATGTAAATGGGAAATTTCGCAAAAATAAAACAAAGATGCGAATGTAATTATTATTAAGACTAAATAGACTGTTTAAGAGCTTTCATGGTTAAGCTTGATCTAATCCATCTGAAGAGCGATCCCAGTAGACTCATACGCTGAGAAAACTTAGATTAAAAATTGATGACTCAGGTACATACCAGGTAATATTTGCAGAGTCAAAGCCATGAACCATTTATTTTGATACTAAAATGATTACTTTGTCTAGTGCACAATTGGAATAAAGCTTTGTCTTTTAATTAACAATCATTCAAAACTGCAAAAGAATTTCTTTTGAATATTTGAATAGTTTTTTCATCAATTTGTATGTCGGCAATTGTTATTAAAAATAGAGAGATAGATATAAAACATTTTGAAATGGTGACGTATTACATCTCTCTGAGATATTATGCAGTAGAGGCCATTTAAGAAATTATAGGTCCGATATAATGGTAAAATGAATGGACAGAACGTATAAACTACACGAGGATAAAAATTTTGGTTTACCGTACTACAGGTAATCTACCATGCTCTTAAACTACATAAGTGTAGTCAATCCGAATAGCGTTCGTGTTTATTGATCGGGAAGCGTTAGTACATCAATCACGTAACACCTTCAAGGGAACTTAACGAAACCGCAAAAAACTCGTCTGTAGTAATATAACACTTCATAATCTGCCGATAAAAAATATCGATCGTAGCGATTTTATGAAATTCTGGTTCTGTACGGAGCTCTCGTCATTATGTAAGGCTTCACTTTTTTATATAGAATATTATAAGAAGCTAATGAAAAGATATTACATTTTCTAATCAACTGCGGTAATGGTAGTTTTTCTAAATAATTGATAATAACATTTTTAAAGCAAGTAACATTAAAAATATATCAGAAATTGGTCTTCATTTGTCTCTAGCCGAAATATAGTTCCGGTAGTACAGTAATTAATAAATAGTTCCATTAGGTAATGTATCGGTTTTATAAGAGAAAATAGCAGCTGGAGTGTCGTGATTTCGGCTATTTTGTATGCTACCGGCCGCAGCATCAAAATAACTTTGAATTCGATCTATAAATAATCTGATTATCAAATTTACCTCTGGGAATTCAGGGATTTTCAAATTCGGATGCCCCAAGTAAATGAAGCAACCTCTAAAACTTTCAATAACGAGTTCCCGCCGTCCCTGAACTTCCGACTCCCTTCGCTCGTATGATTTAGCCTGATCAAACTATCCTATACCTAACTGTATCTCTCTAATCCGAAATATATCGTATTCTGTTTACCAACATGACATTGTAATGAATGTTTTTATTCATTTTTTGTGAAAAAAATTTAATTACGAAATTTGAACATCCTGACACTACCTGGCAAAAAAATGTTCAAAGTGAACTAGATCTTGGTTATGACTATTATAGATTAAATCCAAACTTTACTACGATGAAATCCAGTTATCCTCGTCAGAAATAATAATAAAAATCTTTATGCGATTCTATGCGCAAAGTGTGACATTGACTATATAGAACATTTTAAAGTTGACTGTAGTAAAAATTGTGAGGATATTTATAAAAATGTGTCTTGCTTGGTCTTGGTCTTGAAGAAAATCTGGCAAATAATCTGAGTCTAATCTTGGTCTTAATATGGTTAGGAATTCGTTACCTTAGTATTGGTCGTCTTGCAAATCGCGCAACTTTGCTGAAGCTTTTGGAGTCGACACGGAATTGATAAAATATATCCGATATTACATTTTTTCTTAAATGTAATAAGTTAATTAAGGTCAATAACAAAAAAAAATCTTGTAAGGAGATATGTTGGGAGTGCTATAAAGTATGACGGTCTCAACCTAATGCCTATATTCCATTGATATACCGCATTCTCGTCAAATTATAGCAGTCGATCTGGTAGAATTATTGATCAGAGTGTCTTGTAAGACAAATCATAACCTTGATTGAAAATATGAGCAGATGACTGGCCATTACCTAGAATATAAATAGTTTTGCTGCCCAATATTTGTTTCCTAGAATGTAGCAAAAAAACTGGGCATTTACTTAAGTAACTAACCTTCTCGACGTTCGTAATGTCACGTTAGATATCTCTATACATGTTCGCTACATTTTAGTGCAAAACACGGTGCAAAAGAGCGGAAACGGTGCAGATCCCGAATTCGCTATTACATATATAGGGGAATCATATTTTCAGAAACATCGATTGTAGAAATGTGGATAAAACTTGCTTGGTGCGGAGGTTATCAGATTATATTTCCCTAGAAATGGGTTTTTTGTAGTAAATTATGTATGTTAATTTGTATATAAGTTCTATTGTGTTTGCGAATGTTGTTGTTTGGATAAATTTATTTGTCTAGGAAAAGAAAACACAGGTTAAGGACAAAAAAACTCCCACATGCAATGTAAGCTATTTGTTAAATAAATTTGGGCATTTTGCAATCACATCAACATTTGTAGATTAAAGTGGATATTTATATTCTCTCGTAAACACCCGATATGCTCTTCGAATTAAATATAATCATAATCACACAATTGTGCGATATAAATACACAGAATGGACATGTATTAATTATTAACTTTCTTTGACATATATGCATGCGCACAGATATCCTCCTCATTTCTAAAGAGGACATGACAAACCTAACCTATATAGATCGATAAAATCTGCAATTACAATTGACGAGTTATTGGACATTTTCTACCCGATACTGTATACCTTCATTTAAATACAGTTTGCGATGACTAGAAAATAGCCAACTATCAGGCATTATATTCTAAAGTTTTTTGGCACCAATAATAGCTAGTTCGTGGATACATCAGCATTACATTACCACAAGAAAACTGGCCAGAATTCAGTGAAAATGTTGGCCTTAATCTGGCTATTAGCCGGTAATAATGGCCATAAACCAGGCCAAACGTGGTCAATTTTTCCACCTCGGAAAGTGCCTTTAATATATAATATATATGTAGGCTTCTGACGACATTTTGGTCAGCCATATATTGTCCGATATATTGAATTTCAAAAACCTGGTATCAGAAATAGTAAACAGCTTCTCGAAAAAAAAATCAGAATAGAAATTCAAACCCAGGGCAATAATAGACCATTATGGAGGTTAGATATAGATTAAGTGTTTTATCCGAGGATATGAGGCTTGCTGAGACGAGTTGAAGTCGAGTTCGACAATCACATCTGAAAAGAACACACGAATGTGACTGTGTGGCGTATAGTGGAATCCCAAATTTGTGGAGAAGAAACCTACGTCAGGTACCGCAGTGTGAACTGCTGCGGTCGTGTTCGCAACAGAACTAATTTGAGTCTAATTAATATAATTCACCACAATAAATTAACTGCTGATTTTACTAAACCAAACATTTCTTTGAATTTCACGGAATGTTCACACGGTTTAGAGCGTAGAATTTCGTGACCAAATAATGCTTAAAGTTTCTTCGTGTATCCATTAATAAACTGTTGGGGATGACAATCAGCCCGAAATAATTAAAATAATCAAATTTAATTTTTTACAATCCATCAGAAACGAAGGGTCGGCCGATCCCGTTTCGTGTGTCAAAGATTTGCGTTGGTAACGCACGAACGAATAAACACGCGCATGCATGTGATTCGCATGCTTTGCAGAAGAGCCGATCGCATACACGTTCCTTCGCGCTTGGAGTTCCTCGTAAATTCAGCTCTTCGGCAATCGGTGAATTCCAAGTTGAACCGCGTTTCGTGCTTCTGCCGCTGAAGGCCTAATGCTTCAACTGAAAATTGCCACTTAAACTTGTCGAGGTTTCCAGTGCTGCTTCACAAGCAACGGCCCTCGCGCAATCGTATATATACGCGAGAGCCCGAGTTTGATCATCGAGGAAATACGAGTTCGCCGAGTGCAGGAACGATGTCGAGATTACAAGTTGTTCCGATCGGAAAGGAACAACAAGGTTTATTTAAAGAAAAATTCGTTAAGTGGACTCTCCGACCTTCCGTTGCAACCAGCCATGCTGGCATGAGGATTCTATAAGAGCGAAAAGAGAAAATTAAGGGATTTTCTCGGGAAACGCGGAGAGGGTGAATGATGTCTTATTACACATCTGCGGAAATCGCCGAAGGCTTCAGTATTTTTTCCCTGCTATTTTATGTCTGTTTCAAGAAAACTCGATAATGTGAAAACCAAGGTAATTCACTACCTAGCATTGAATTATCACTTTTCTTATTTGATCGCTGCTAATCCAAATTAATATTCGATCATGTTCGCGAATATGGAATTATTTCAGTAATTCCCCAGTCTTGTCAGGGCCAGATTTCATAGTCATTTTGTAAATGCACTCTGCACAAACATTTGCAACTTTACAAAACATTACTTACCACTAAAGGACAACTTAAGTATTTTATAGTTCTCAACGAGTCTCGTTTAGAACTGCTTATCGGAGAACAGACTGAAGGATGAACATGAAGAAACAATGATTTCTCCCCTTATAGTATGCACTGTGATGAGAGTCGGTGATCATAGTTAATTATACGGTAGCTAATTACTAATCCGCTATTGCGATAAGTAACAGATCACAGATGTGATTTGGCTCCTTAAATTCCTAGTGTCTTATCATAATTTTTACAATTAGTGATTACACCAGGAGTCAAATCAGGAACTGGTGATTTAGGAAGATCAATTGCCTCACCTGCTATTATATCCCGGTACTCGTGATAGGTTATGAAAGAAAAGAAGGTAATGAGATATTAAGGTTCTGAGACCTTATTCTGATTATATTGGCAGGGTAGAGTCTGCCCCTTCTGCCAACGGAGTTCTGATTTAAATGGTAAATCGGCTTGACGTATTGCTTCTCGTGCGACACCAGCAAATACCAGTGTAAGTGCATTCGAAGAATTTATACAATTTGAACTAGTGAATCCGAGCATGCGATGAGTGTGCCCGTTACAAAACTCTTCAAGACGTTTCATAAGAATAGAACTTCTGCAGGCCGTCAAACATGACAAACTAAACAATAACTACAACTGGAGTGCCTATAGTAATAGTTAAGACCAGAGCATGCCTCCCTCGGGCCTCCATGTTCAATGTACAGAAGTGTCCCCCTCTTAAGTCATATGCTTGAGGCAAACAAGATGGCGGCGTCTTCCCTTAAGTCATATTTCCCCTCACCTCCCATTACTTCAATTTCCACTTGTCACATGCGCACACACATACAATGGCACAGCGCGAGCCTTTCAACCAGCGAATGGTGGGAGAATCCCTCAGGGGAAAAATATGAATTATAGGAAGGGAAATATATGCGTTTAAGGGGGCATATGACTTAAGGGGAGGGTATATGACGTAGGGGGACTCTGTATGCGGATATTACGACACATGTACGTGACAGTAAAGTCATACTACTACTAATGTGGTTAGAACATGGTAGTTAGTATCATAACACTTAGTAGAGCTATTGTAACTACAACTAATCTCCAGTACCCTCTAATAGTTGAGTTATGAAACTTGTAACTTGTATGTCTGATCGTCAGATGGAAGTAGATAAGTAAAGTTGGAAAGAGCAGAAAATGAAAATAAAAATGAGTAAAGAAATCAAGAGATAAGAAATAAATATGAATAAAGAAAGCAATACTGATAAGAAGAGCAAAATTTCGCGGCTGCTGAAGGACAATAATTTTTTATAACAATTAGACTATATTACTTATCAGTATTGATATGGCCGTTTTGTTGACAGGTAATCAACTTTGCGTATACTGACAATCATTACAGCGCCGGTATTGACTTATTTTGGCAGTTGACAATAAACTGGCAGTCAGTATTGATTGTACTGGTTTTCTCCGTCAGTTAGTACTGATTTAATATCGAATACAGTGATGACTACCTGTAATGGCAGTACTGGGTTATCTTGACGGTGTTTTACTCCGCCCATTTCTATGTGGAAAGTGCACTGACAAATATAAAACGTCATCATGGAGTACTAAATATTCTGTTATAGCTTTGATTTCAAAGTAGAATCTTAAGACTAATCTTACGACAAATCAGCTTTCGGCGTCGAAGCAATTTTGATTTGGAAACCGTGAAGTAAAGTCTACCTTAATGAAATAAGCAGTAGTAGCAGGTATTACAGGTCGGAACTCCAGAATTTGGTCATTTAAAATTGCGAATCAATTATGACGTACTTATATTTTGAAACTAATTGAAATATTATTGTAACGAAGTGAATCATTTTTGGCATATCGTACGTAGTGCTACTCTCGCGATATAGGGAGCAAAATAGTATTTTGAGTTCAGAATGCCAGAAAATTATTTCGTTCCGGATATATTTATTTTGCTCCCTAGGGAGAGAATGTATTATTTTGCTCCTGCAATATAGGGAGCAAAATAGCATTTTGCGCACAGAGGGTGAGAGAACTTATTTGTCCATATTATTTTGACGAAATCGTTGATGAAAATGTTAACAATAATAACAATAATATGGATGATTATGATAATGATGTCGATGACGATGACGATGGCGACGACTATGATGTTTATGATGATGAACAAACAGATAGAATTTTTCCATGTGGTGGCATGGATACCTTTTCATGAAATTTTATGGACAATGTCATTGATTTTATTTTATACATTGTACAGAACAGAATTTAATTTAGATTTATTTATGATAACAACATAAAAATAAAATTTTTTTAAATAATTTTTTGTTTGCAAAAAGACCATTATAATTCGGTACTTACAAGCTAGGGAGACTAACTTATACCTATATAGATACTACGTAATATCTATAAAATAAACAATACTAATTTTCTAATATTATTACATGTAAAATAGATTAATTCTGATTATTCAAATGACTTACAGCGGTGTTTAACGCAGAAAAAAAAGACATTAATAACAATCATATATAATATTACGTATAATAGTAATCAAGATACTAATAAGATAAGAATTAGTTTTAAATTAAATCTTGATATTAAATAAGAATTTTGGTTTGATGTATATGGAAATATGAAGGCCTTACTTCCAAAGTTAGGTCTTTTAATTGATTATATTAGAACGATTAGCATTATTTCGAAAAAGTAAATATTTCAAGTCAATGCGTTGTTTTATAGTGAAACAAATATATAGTAAACAAAATTTAGCTCCAACATCAGTTACAGTTTTTATGTTTATCCCTTTTTTGCGTCATTATACTTGAACCAAATACGGGTGCGTTAACACAAGGAAAAAGTGAATTATTCGAAGCGATATGTTCGACGTATGCCCCCGGAATTTGTATCCGTATGGAACGAGCTGGAGAACAAAAGGAGCGGGCAATGTGCCAGATCTCGACTTAACCCAGATTGGCGAGCTTTTGAGAAAATTGCAAATAAAGTCGCGGCGAAGTTTAATGAAATGCATTTTCGCGAGGAAACGCACAAGCGTACTAATCTAGTAGAGGATTCGAAAATTTCAATTTTCACGCCGAAATCCCATTAAGATCGAACACTATTGTGACGCTTATGCAACGTAACTCATTTACAAAGCTGGTTTTGTATGCATAGGCCGCGAGATCCACGGTTTCTAGTTCACATATAGGCGATCGGTACTTGACCCTATTCACTCGTCGACGTTGCATCGCAACGGGGATCGGTGTGGGTGGCACGTGGACCAATGTTCGAAGAGCACCGCGCCCCGAGCAAATCCGTTGAAAACAATAGGGCACGCCGAGCACTCGGCCAATCAAATCCTAACATTTAACTGTCCATACTCAATCCAGTTTACTCGGGAAAGACCGAGCTTCCCGCGACAGCGGTCCGAATTGCTCCAGGTAAGCCGAAATTGCATTATTAAAATCTAATCTGCTCTCCCGCTACTCCCGATGTATCCGGGGCAACGGGACCGATTTTCGCTCTGGACGCTGTTCGTTTAAAAAGGTTGAACAAAGGGGTGAAAGCAGAGTGAAGAAGGCGATGCGAAACGTGTCCCGATGATCGTTCAAACTAATATGTTTTCCGGTACGATCTTCCCAATTGAAAATTCGATAGAGTATCCGTACCATACAACAAGATTACAATAGGTGTTCTCCGCCCGATGAAACCCCGCATTGTACGGAAACAATGGACTCCTCGTCGAACGCTAAACTTTTAACAACAGGTTGACAATGAAGGTACGTTTTATCTACTGTATTGCGATTTGGTGAAAGGAAAATCGAATTTTTGTTAATAAATGCGCCGAGAGTCGACAGTAGACAAGTATTGTCCGCACTAATGGAAATCGAAATGTTTAATGTACTATTCCAGCCCAATTTTTAACTAAATAGAAACTCGTTCCAATGAAGAATGTTTTGTTATACAATATTCTAATTCATTTATTTCAAAGTCATAACTTGGATTTGGCATCGTGAATGTTCATTCCGGGTTTACTATAATCTAATAATATTAAATCATATTTTCTTTCAATTGATCTGTAACAAAAGGCAGGTTCAGGAAGGAATCATGTACGAAAATGTACAATTGGAAAATTGTCAATTGTTATAATATTGTATATTCTTTCAGGAATAATACTATCACTATATTAGACTAAAATCAAAATACCATCCAATGATCTAGCGATACCATCATCTTAATAACAAGTGACTTTACGTTCAATTAGAGCCGTCCAGCACTACATCCTTTCGAGATATACCTGATTTTATAATTTCGCGAAAAAACAAAAATTAAGTAAAAAGGGCGATTCCGCCCGTTAATTAATAAACAAAAAAAAACAAAAAAAAAATATGCCAATATAGTATTTATCGATACAAGGCCGTAAAACCAGATTTTACGACTCGAATGCGATGCCAGCGTACGCGGACCAGCGAAGCCGATAATTTGTAAAAAATTGTAAAAATTCGATTTCGAGGTGCACATTTAGTCCGTATGGGTTATGTTTTGAAAATGCAGATTCATGTTACACGTGATCCGTAAAGTTTCATTTTAAAATCGGATTTTTCGGTTACAGTACCGAAATAGTATATTATGCAACAAATGCGCAAAGTGCATTTTACCGCACGGGCAGCGAGAGCAAGCGAGTGAGATGAGCTGGGCATGCTTTGCTTACGATATTTTATGCAATTCTACATTGGGCAACGCGTTAATTTGCGCCCGAAAATTTCAATGCGCAAAGAAAATTTTGCCGCAAGTGTACTAAAGCTAGTGCAGTAAAATTTACTTTGCGCATCGAATTTTAGTGCGCAAAGTCACACTTTGCACACAGAATTGCATAAAATAAATAAAAAAAATTGTACAAATTTGACACACCAAATCTCTTCGAAAAATTGAAATCTAAAAAATTTTTAATGGACAAAGCTGAATTTTTTAAACGTAAATTGTAATTTTTTAATGTGGTGTGAGCATTTAAATGGAAAAACCTTACTTGAAGGTTGCTTCTGCAATGGGTTGAAGAATTTTGTTTTCATTTTGACGTGATAGAATATTCTAATTTCAATTACAATCTGAATGTATTGACTGGTACACTGATGTTAGGAACTGCTACATTACAAAATGATACACTGATAGAAACTGTAACACTGAATGACTTTGTTGTATCATGTAAACAAGTCCGCGGCTGTGCGCGTCATTGTCCTTATTCACCGGAAATATATGTTTTGGAATCAATGTCAAGGTCATTTACTATAGCTTCCATCAAACGTATGCTAAACGGAGTCAATGCATCGTATATTTGTCCATCTTCCATAAAAGACGTCACATCCTTGGAAAACAAAGTAGGTCGTCGATATTCGATTTTGTATTAATTTAATTTCAATATTAGAGAATGAAGCTAATGGACGGAGGCTTCCATTTTATAAAGGAATGAAAATAGGGAATCTTTGAAGTAACAAAAAAAGTAAATAAAAAAAGTTACATTAAAAATTGCTGAGATTTAAGTTATTTGCTTTCTTTTTTATATTGTTAGAATTTTGCCCACGAAATTTCGGGCATCGATTTTTTATTCAGACTTTTTCCCATCCTTACTTTATTGTATACCTTATTGAGTTTTTTTTTGTTAGCAAATGAAAAAAACTTGACATTTAATATAAAAAGACAGCAATTATGAAAAAGTTTGGGGAATCGAGATTTTTTCATTTTTAAATTAAAAAATTGCATTTTGCAAAACAGAATTTTAATTCTTTTCGCAAAATTGAGAATTTTTACAGCAAAATATGTTATGTCAATTTTTTTAACATTGTTTTTTTTTTATTTCTCTAGGACCAAATTTTTATATTTTTCGCGAAATAATAGAGGGTTCTAATTGGAGGTAAAGTCACTTGTTATTGAGTACTAAAACATATTAAAAAATTGTAGAAATCGGAGAGAAGGCGCCAGTTAAGTGGATGGTATTTTGCGTTTTTACCCAAATATTGCAATTCTCCTATACTTTTTGGATCACTGATGCTTACTTCAGTAATCTTTAAGCACCTAATTCTTATTATTTTATCTTAACCCAGGCAGCCTTTATAATTCGAGTTATATTCAAGGGCGGTATTAATAGAAATATTGTTATGACTACAGAGAGCTGGATACTTTTGAAACTAAAAATATCCGGGGTCGTTTTTACATAACTTAAATGAATCATCACAGATATATAAGTAGAACTTCAAAAAAGTGGTGCCGAAAGTAGTAACATACACAATTACATTGTTATTGAAAATAAATATAACCTATCTAAAAATATAGGCATGTTCAGAAATCGTTTAAATTGTTCAAATTCTCAATGATACCACGTAACGTAGATAAAACGTTATTCCGAACACGTTTTAAAGAGGAAAATGACGACAAGATAATGTCGAAATTCAACGTGTTTTCGGAGTATTTTATAAACGGGTATTTTCACCATTAAGAAGTGGTTTCAAAACGTTTTGAAAACGCGGTACGTGATCAATTTCTAGACGTTTGAATAGCATTTAGCCAGGGTATTAAAAACGTTGCGTAAGTAACGTTAAGTCGACGGACATATATACGAATTGCACGTACGTCATTGTAACGACTATTCGAGATGACTTTACGATGACGATCGTGAAACGTTTCAAAACGTTTATTTGACCATTTGATATTGACTGTGAAGATGGCATTTTTTATCTCGATCGATTAACTTGTAGATCGAGTATTACAACTGTAAAGCCCTCGATACCCTACTTGTGGGGTAGTATAGTGAACAGCCAAATTAAGAGTAAGAGATGTTGTAAAAATCGCCTTTTTATCTTGTACATATAAGCACTTTTAATTAAATAATTGGAAATTCGTATTCTCAAAATTTCGTCTAAGCCTCAGGTCATCCGAATTATTGATAAATAATATTTCTTTGCAAGTAGTCATAATTTATTTATATTGCAGTCTGCTAAATTACAAACTATACATTTGGAATCAAAGAACGACATGCCGACTTGACATTTAAAATCTGATGTTTACTCTCATGTAAAAATATCTTGAACCACCCATTCCACCCTTCCCTCTGCTCCCGCCGTTATAATACCACATCCTATGTTTGTTTAGATACACAGTTCAATCTAATAAAATCCAAAACTAGTAGTTGCTCCAAAACCAACTACTAGTTTTGAAGAAACCGCTCCAACCTTTGAACCGTTGCGAAGCACTGCGCATGTCCCATTTCCAACCTAAATTGTAAAGCAGTTTTTTAATCTTTAGCTCAGCGCTGTATCTGTAAGGTGTATCTGAAGTACATTTTAAATTCTTGTCACCATACAACTACTGATCGTGAGATGATCCGACAAGCCTATCCGACCAGAATACCGTGGTTGTACGGTAGTCCTTCCCTTATTCTAATCAGTCCAGTCAGGCATGATGGCGGCCTTCTTCCCTTATTCTAATTTTCTCTCTCCCCCACTACTTAGATTTGTAGTCTCACTTTTGTCTCCTTTTCTTTTGTTGCGCATGCGCCGTTACAGTGGCCCTCCCCTTATTTTAACTTTTCGAGTCAAGGAAGATGGCGGCTTCTTCCCTTATTTTACCGCTTCCCCTCATCCTCACCACTGGCAGTATGAGAGAATAAAAACAGAGAGAGGAGATATAGTGGCGTCCTTCTTCACCTGTATGCGCAAGCGCAAACAGCAATCCGCACTCTTTTGAACACTTTAAAATGGCGAATGGTGGGGGAACTCACGAGGGGAAGAAGTTAACATAAGGGACGAAAAAAGTTAAAATAAAGGACGCAGTTAAAATAATAGGAGTTAAAATAAGGGGAGAGCTACTGTATTTGTATTTAGAAAATCCACACGTCAACACACGTCAGTGGGGAGAACGCGTGAGGGAAAATATTAGAATAGGAGAAGAAAAAAATTAGAATAAGGGAAGGAGTCCAGGGATATGTGGAATCAGAATTTTTTATGAGGTTTTCCACGCCAGATCCCAGCTGGGTCTCTGTTTCTATTGGTTTCAAGTGAGGCCAATTCTACCCGGGCTGGATTGGTGAATTTTGGTACACGGACGGAGAGTTCTGTGAAAGTTCAATATGCACATTATACGGTCAAAGTTGAGCAGTAAATTTCGTACCGCAATCGAAATAGTCATCAATCGGTGATCGGAATATAGACTTCGGATTAGATTTTAGTTCAGTAGTATCAAGTTTCATTTTAACTATTAGTAGGTAGGGTAGGGTACAATAAGCATCTTTAAAGATACATATGATAATAATCGATTAAATGCAAAAATTAATATTTTAGTCACCCTAGTAAAATTAATTTATCTAAATTCGATGAAATTTGGCTGAAAGCGTAACAAAATAATATCACGTATTTGAAACATTTTAGGATGTGAAATTTTTCGGTAATTAATGGGATCTAGATCAGAATTGCACACAAATGAGATCTCGTTCCGATAAGTATTTGATCTATTTTGATCTGTTTTTATATACACGTACTTGCGATGATACTGTGTGGATTCAAATTGTAGATTTCGATCAGAATAGGACCACTTTTTTATCAAAATCCAATCAAATTCAACTTCCAGTAGAATGTAAAACGTTCCAAAGTTGGAGTAATTTAGATTTAAGCAGATTTTGGTTTTTGGTCCATTTTGAATCGAATCCTTCCCACATTTATTCTGTCATCTGAAATGTTTAAATATTGTATATTACTGTAGGAGAAGAACTTTATACATATGGCCAAGAAAATTGACAGCTGTTACAAATTTGAAAATCCGTAGGAAAAAGTTGGAATTAAATTCTTGACACAATGACACCAGAAAAGAAATCACGTTTCGCTATTATTTATTTAATTCATTTTTATTACAATATAGACTATTTTTAATATGACCTCCCTCGTTTCATGGAGCTTCGACCAAAAATGTAAAAAAAATGCGGAAATTTAAAAAGCTACATATCTTAGCAGTCAACTTACTAACGGTCGAATGAAAAGCCAAGAAACTTGAATTTTTCTCTCCTACAATAATATAAAATAAAATATTTAAAAATTTCAGCCAACGGATGGTATTTGGAGAAGATTTGGTTCAAAATGGACAAAAATATAGTGCTTTTCAAATCTAAATGAGTATCAAGTAATGGAACGTTTTATATTCGATTATGTCGAATCATGCCGAATTAGATGCTGTCAACAGAAACATGTCGATACCATGCTACTTCCAATTAATTGGCGAAAATGTTAGTTCTAAATGTTTTAAAAAAGTAATTTTATTTTGATAATTCTTCGATTCATTCTCTTTCGGCCAAATTTGATTAAATTTAGATCAATCTTTATTTACTCCGGCAATACCTTAATTTATATCTCCAAAAGTTGTAATTACACATCATTTTAAATTTAATAATGATTATTTCGAAAGGTAATGAACAAATTTACAATTTTATGCAAAAGCCTGATTAAAATTAACAGTTTCATATGACTGTAGTATAAAATATAGCATTTACTGCAATATAATTTGAAGGACATTTCTTTGGCCTCAACTAAGAGATATAACTCAAAACAATCTAAGAGAGATCCGACTGTATATCTGTAGTGTCGGCAATCAGAGAAACTTCTCAAAATGAATATCATTCAAATGTTGCGTGCAGCATTTCCTTGAGATGTAAATAGATAACTGTATACTGCGGAGGATATGTCAGTGACATCCCACGTAGGGTATATCCTGTCAGAGGTACTCCAATCGCATATTGTTGAATGTGCCTCTCGGATATCGAAAATATAGGACAACTTCTATAGAATATCCTACTATTATTCTCCCCCCTTCGTTTACGGAACGTTTCCTGATTTTGTTGACATCCGATGCTACATCAAAACGTTACAACATGAAAGACTCGAAGATACGATCGCATCTTTAAACATTTGAACCACATAGCAATTCAACAAAACCCGAAGAAAATCGAGTTCTCAAATGGTTTTGGAAAAGATATTCATTCTTTTTAATGTTCATGGATTGTCTTTAAACAGAGCTGCATATTTTTTATAAAATTACATTTATTATTTCAAAGACTTCCAAGACATAAAAAAATATTATTAATATAATAATTTCTACAAAACAGTTTTTCTACTTCGTAGCTCAGCAAACCGTCTTATTACTAAGCAACAATAAAAAAAGGACATCACCGTCATCATCATTATTTGCGAATGTGAAGTACTTCTGATAGAGAGGATGAGTTAGAAGAAAATCACATTTAGAAACGAGCATAAAGGTGGAATTCATGGAGAGAAAAGAAATCGTTGGAGAAAACTGAGAATATTTGTTCAGCTTCCGTCTGTTTGAGTAT
This sequence comes from Trichopria drosophilae, assembly GCA_030407085.1. NCBI lineage: Eukaryota > Metazoa > Arthropoda > Insecta > Hymenoptera > Diapriidae > Trichopria > Trichopria drosophilae. Next base: position 157,075,820 of record CM059583.1, read on the forward strand.
TTTAAAGAGATGAGAAATATATCGTAATTAATTAATATATACTCTAATTGTGAATTAAAGATTAAAGTCCTTTTCTATTTTTTCCCTTATATTCCAGAAGTATAATACGTATTATCCAATGGTCACAGATGCACGTGAACGTTGCATTACAATCACAAAATGACGTAGATCTTGTAGTATTATTTATAACAAATATAGTGTAGAATAGCTATTTAATTTGATATTGTGTATATGATTACTAATATTTAAATGAATATTTCTACAATAATTGCTTGCAAAGAAAGTATACTTTTACTGCTATACTTTAAGTTGGATTATACGATTAGTATTGCTGAAATATCAAATTTCTCTATTATTCTGTCTTATATACAGGGTATTTAATTCGTTTAAACAAGTATATATGGGGCATTCCATGTAAAAAGAGAGACTTTTTTGAACGTATTTTTTAATTTTTTATTAAATTTTTATTTTCATCACATATTATCATTCGGCTATGTAAATGTTCACTTTTAGATTTGTTGACTAGTATCACTTGCAGTATATATTCACATTGAATTAAAATGTACTTCCATACTTCACTATATTAATAAAAATACCGAAAATGATGTCCTCAATACGGAAATAACATACAAGATGTTTTCCTGATCGCATAATTTAAATACAGCTACGTACATAATTTTGGGTTAAAGAGCCTTGAATTCTGTTAAAAATAAAAAACAATCGTTCACCCTATGCTAAAAATGGAAGAAATTATGGTCACATATACTTGCACATAGATGCCCCCTGTAGTACATGCGTCAAAACATTTTAAAACGATTTTTCACCAAGATAATCAACATATAGTTATAAATAAATCTTTGCACAAGAAAACACGTAAAAAAAATCTCCAAATTTATATTTAAAAAAAAATTGTTTTCTGACTACCCTCATTAACAAAAAATCAACCGACAAGGCAATATTGAAAAATGAAAAAATAGTCTAGAAATTTGTTGTGGACGAATAACAATTTTTAACATGGGCTAAAAGTCAATATTTACATTCACGAAATTAAAAAATATGTCCAAAAAAGTGGCTCTTTTTACATGGAATGTCCCACGTATTAATAAATATATCTACCTATTTTCAGCCGTGTCTCATTTAGACTGACAGTATTAGTATTTATGATTACATCAATAGGTAATATGTACTTACATGCTCTGTTTCTATAATTATTAGTATCATCACTTTAAAGCGTTTTTTTTGGATTGAATATTTACCTTAAGTTAAAGTACTTAATATTACTTCTTTGGAAGGCAGAAAAAAGATTTTTTCAAGGGTTCTAAATCTTCATAAAAATCAAACTTTTTGCTGTTATTTCATTCATTTACGAAAATGTGCTGCTGAAACCAATGTCTGCGTATGCATTCAAATGTGCGACAGTATCAAATCCTCGGTACCTTTAAAAATTCATGACACATACTCGAATTCACACGAGTTCCAGGCTATTTTAGCGTGAGAGACTGCAGTGACGAGGGTCGCGAATTCAATAGAAATTGTAGTCTTTAAAATTCGCAATTTTTCTTTTAAAGTTTTTTTATTTTAAATCGTGCGTTAGTCATTTAAGTTTTTTTTTATTTTGTCTTCCTTCTAAAACTTGCGTCGATTCATATTTTAATTTTTGAAATATAATGAATGCCATGGAGGAATTAGCATATACATGCATGTGATTACCAATGGATTTAGATTTTCTAAACTATTTGACTGAATGATACAAAACGTTTTAAAAAGTACGAAATTTCATTATTATTATTATCCAAGAGTAATTATTGACTGTTTTACGACGTCGTTTTCTTAATTGAAGAAACTCATCAATTATAACCTGATTAACTGATAAATAGTATTGTAAAATTTGTTGGAAACATGTATAACAAAAATTGTCTGCGTATTTATCAATTTTCGATATAATTTACTCGGTTCTTCAAGTACAAACTTTACTTGACTTTTTCAAGAGTAATTTTTAACTAAACTAAGCTAAAAAAGTTCCGAATCGGGGGAAGTACTGAAAAGAAAGCAACCCTCTTGAAGTGAAAACTCTCATTGGAGTGGAGCGCTAAGAAATGACTTGCTCAGTCCAGACCGTAACTTTCCTTACAAAGGCACGTGGTACTTGACATTTGTTCAGTTTTAGAAACTAAGTAAATTACGTCTGAGAGAACAGAAAAAAATTAGCTTATTAAAAACATTCTTGATGCTTTATAAATACCGAAGTGTTCAAATAATACAAAAATATCTATTTGAATTTATTTTTATATTTATTATTTATTTACAACTCATTATTCAAGTTGTATTGTTCTTAGAGAGAATACAGTTTACACACCAAGAGAATAAAGGGATATACTTTTGCCTTCAGATGTATTGAGTAAGAATTTCTATGCGGCGTATTTTAACAAAATTCCAGAATGGTACTAATAAATATCCAAAGCACAGAAATTTATTAAAAGACAAGTAATCAGATCAAACGATGACGATCAATATCAACATTTGTTATCATACAGAAGTTACTTCGATATAAGGATATTTAAAACTTCAACTGGGTTTTTTGCGAAACCACTTTTTTTAGATGGGTGGACACATAACTCGAGCAAATTTTTACCAATCGATCTGAAATGTTTACAACACTTTAAATACCTTTATCTATCACAATAAATAGGATTTTTTATATTGCTTAGTTTTTTTAAACTTCCTTCTGAACTATTTTTGCTTTAAAATTTTAACTTTTAAAAAAACTTTTTTCAAACACTCATCATTTGGTAAAAATGCAGTATATCAAACAATTTTTTATACGACGATAGCTGTTTGTTTATAAAAACTGAACTTTTTTGGAGTTTACTTCTAGATAAAAATTAAGGAGGCTAGACGTCTGCCCATGGACCCTCCTTCGAAAATTTGTTGCAATTGAAAACAGTAAGTTTGATATCAAAATACCTAGATTATGAAACCTATTGTTATATTTTTGCTTGACCTTTTCATTCACCACAAAAAAAATCTCGAAAAGAAGATACTTTATGAGTTTCAGTGGTGACACCATTGAAATTAGTGATTACTTGCGGTGGTGAAGCATTCTGCATACTTATCTTTCAATAAATGTCTTTAATCGTAACAGATATTTACGTCTACCCGGTGATACCAACGGTCGGGTCGCTGCTTATTTACTGACATTTTTAGCTGTACATGACCGATCGTAGTATTTTAAAATTTCTGAAATTTCTACTCAATAACAATACAGAACTCAAATAATCATGAGAAAGGCAGACATATATAACTAAATAAAAAACAGGGGGAGAGTAGAAACCGGACAACCAAAAAAGCGTGAACTTGTATTTTTTAAATCACTTTAGGATACATTTGGCAAAAATATTAATCCTCGAAATATTACGAATACTTTTTGGATTGTGAAAATTTAATGAAAAAGAACCAAGAAAATAATACTTTTCTTGAATTATCAATAAATAATGTTAAAATCGTAAGGGCAGATAAAATCAAAAGCTTACATTTTGAATTACTTGTAGGAACACATTTTCATAACGTATTGGGTAGCGGCGATTTGTTCTAAAATAGTACTAATTATAGCTTTGACGTCATCACAAATAAGGACCGTGTTATTAACAATGTCCGGAGGTAAAAAACCTTGGAGGTGGCAACTTACAAGACTCTCCCCTACTCGTATGTCTAATACTGGTCTCCATTTAAGTAGGTGTAATGAAATATTTATTTTTAAATTCTAATGTAATATACCGGTTATAATATTTTAGTAGCAGTGTGAAAATAATTTAAACTTATTTAAATAAATAGAAATTGAAAATAAATTGTTGATTTACTATCTAAAAAAAGTTATAATGAATATTTTTGTTAAATTAGCTATTACATTTATTTCCATGCTGATAACTATGGCGTATTATAAACAATGCCGTTTTATATTAAAAATATCTACGAATTGAACAATAACTATATACAAAATACTTCATAAACTGCAGAGCAGAATGCCTCAAGCAAGAAAAATTAATTCGAGATGGAAGCTTCACGCCAGAATTCTACAGATTTAAAAGAAATTATATGTCCTCCGTATATTGGATAATGTTAAAAATATACCTATCAAATGCAGCTTATAAATGCAGTAATACATACCAGTTAATGAATCTTAATTCAATATATATGTCTCGTCGAACTACAAGGAAATACCTTTTGCTGGCATATATATATATATAATTTGAAAAATTATATATTTTCTCTGCCGGCAAAGTTACAGTTTAAACATTCAAATTGTAAATAAACCCTCAGCTATTTGTAAATTTGTTTCGGGAGCAGTTTGTTTCGTGTAAAATTATATATATTTTCATGAAAATATATATTAGCATTTAAACTACAAGAGAAACATATGTCACTAGTCATTTGTTATTGAGAAATATCTGCTCTTTCCAATGATATTGACATTTTTCAAATATTGAAATAGAAAAGTTTTACACATTTGAAAAAAACAAGCATGGAATTTTTTTGTTCTATTTTTAATTTATCCAATTTTATCAGTGATAATTTTTAGTCGTAATATCGCATAGGTTAAAAAAACTCAAAACTCAATGAGTTTTAATGAAACTGGTATTTAATGGTTTTGTTGAAATGGTTTCGAGATTGCCGCTCACGAATCGGAATCAGTTTTTACATATTAAAAATAGTGGATCTAATGTGGTCATCAGCGACCAACAAAATTCCTATATAAGTTTCATGTGCATCCGGACAACTTTAAACATTTTTGTTTGTCATAGTTGAGCGGCCATTTATTATTTTCAAAAACTGACTTCAGATTCCTAACTTGTGACTTGCAGAACGCTTGGTTATCAGGGTTTATAACAATTTATTGAGTTTTATGATTTTTATCATATCGCTAGGATAAAAATTCACTTTTATCGCTAATTTTGTGGCCGCCATTTTGAATGTTTGCTTTCCGAAATGTACCTATCTGATAGAAAATTCATTTTTGACACGATATTTGTGACTTTTATAGATATTATAATGCCATTATCCACAATAAAATTCTATAAACTTTGTTATTTCAGAATTTGAAAAAATGTTGACATGAGATTGAAACACCATTGAAAAGAGCGGTTCTTGCCCAATATGAAATCGCTAGTGTCAATATTTTATCGTAGAGTTGAAATGCTAAAATATAGTGTCAAACTTCCTGAAGAAAATTTGTACATTTGGGCGTTAAAAAGTTAAATCCTGCTGTATGATATTTATGCGAAAAGGTGCATCCTTAAGATCCAATGTTTTCAATATTGCAATAGAAGCAGAAGACCATTTCTTTTCTTTATATCCTAACTTTTGATAAACATATTTTTGAAATGTAAATTTTATAACTTCCACCCATGGATGAATTTTTATATTTATCACAAATTTCTCTATTAATCGATAAAATATTTCTATTACATGCACAAACCATATTATTGGTCTGTTGCATATGTGTTCACTGGCTGATGTTCATTTTCAATTTTCTCATCCTTCAATTATGACTGTTCCTAACACGAAAAGTGCTAATGACGGGAGCTGGAGAATGAACTCGTCCACCATCATTTGCTCACTTTGTTTGATCAGGTACTATAGAATTAAAAATGTTGTATGATTTACTAACAAAGCACTTGTTGATTTTTATTTGAATTCCAATTTTATTTTAATTCCTGGCAACTGTTTAATATCTTTTGGGACCGGGAAAATCTAGCTGTTTAACCCGTAAAACGAATCTGGCATCAGATTTTTAAAATTCAAAATAGCATATCCAATATGGCGGATAGAAAATCAAAATCATTAGTAATCTATCACAAAAATAGTTACTAGTAAGTGTTTGGGGTTGCTGAATACAAACCTGATGGCATCAGATTTTCAAAATTCGAAAATAATATCATTTATATATTCGCTTTCTTAACTTTCATCGTCATTTGGGATTTCAGAAAATTATTATCTTACAAGTACGAGTCAGCAATTATATTTGCTTAAAACATACGTACTCCTTTGTATCGATGGACATTTTTTATAATAATGGAGAAAATACAGTCACATTTTTAATCTCTGCTCTGCAAAGTGCTAATTTTATTATGTCTATTACCAAATTTCAAGTATAAACCAATTATAATAATTATAAACAATTGCAGATTCACAAAATATAATTATTCTACTAAAGACAAAAAGCCGCTGAGCTTTCTTTGGCTGTGATATAAACGTCTAATTCAGGGGAAACTGTTCCCGCTGGGACATTACTTTTCCCCGTTTTATTTAATATATTTATAGTATCTACCAAACAATGTATATGTGTGTAACATAAACCTATTTTTTTATGTTACATTAACATTTTTATTTGCCTACCTAAAATGAGGATTTCCGTTTGCGTTAACCAAAAATTGCCTGTTTTGAATAAGGAAGGGGGTACGAGATGCAGAATATTCGCAAGACCGTGACCTCCTAAAATCTGCTGAATATCGATGATTGGGAGCGCCAGGCATCCTTCGAAAAGGTTTGTCTGTTCAAGCCTTTATTACACTTGACATACATTGAGGATTTTAGATGTATACATTTCATGCCAATCATTGAAATTTGAAAAGTATAAGTTTGAACATCAGTATACTTAAAACAAAGTAAATATGATTTAAAATAAACAAATTACTTAAGAAAGTTCGTTGAATTTCGACAATATGTAATGAAGCACATAAAAGTCAAATACCACTTGTATTCAGGTGTGATAAAATTAAAACAATGTATTTTATATATTCCGAGACTGTCAATATAACCAATTACCCAAGTAGAAATTTCGATACGGCCCTGATCAGGCCCTGCTCAGGCTGCCTGATTATATTTCAGGCCCTTATCAGGCTACCCTATCAGGGCCTGATCAGAAACGTAACGATTATTTTGGTCCGGGCCTTATCAGGCATCCTGAAATAAGGCCCTGGTGGTCAGGTCTCTTTCAGGGCTTGATCAGGGCTTTATAAGGGCCTGATGAGGTACCTCTAAAGTTCGTTGAAACAATAATAATTAAATAAAATAAATCAAACAAATGTACGAGTCACTTTTATATACACTTTATATTTAATGATATATATTTATTATATTATTAATCCAACATTTCATAAATGTGTCATTCGAACGATTATGTTAATTTTTATTTCTGAATTTAATTTTTAAACATTAAAAATGTTTTATATTATTTATATTTTATATTATACTTTTATATATCGCATCCTGTATTTGCATTTTTCAATGCTCGCAAGTAAATAAGAAAAAATTTTACCCCGACCGGGAATCGAACGCGGGGGTCTCTCGCTCACTACGCTGGCGCCTTAACCACTATCTACGCTCGCAATTGTAGCATTTTATAAAAAATTGTGTCTTCCATTAACCCATTATGGCCCATACCTAGCACAACTCAGGTAGCGTCAAACCAACTATCGTCAATAAAATACCTGCCAAAAATCAAATACCCGTGTTTTTTTGTTTATAAAAAATAAGTTTATAACATTTTGTCAAGAAACAACTTCGACAATAGTGGTTCTATATTAAATCTGGCGGTTTTAATCCAATCTAAGAGAAAAATTGATTGATCCATCTTAGATTGCTCATTATTGAGACAAAGTCTTACCGAAGGCTTTATAAAGTAGTTTAATTGTTTAAATAGTGACATATTTTAGTTCGCTTTCGGAAATATGCAATATCAAATGTTTAATTCTACAAATTACTTTTATTATTACTTTTTAGGATATGCATTTCGATTCAAGTACGCTAAATAGGTAATTTGCGCATGAGTGAAACGATGATAAATTATTACAACTGTCGGTGTTCTGTAAAGAACATGCAATTTATACTACAAAGCTTCCAATCACTTAAATTCCTTGCACTTGCAATCAGTTAATTTATACTGCACATAATTCATTCACAGGAAGCGTTGACAAAAATTGGGACACTGTTCAAGGATTAATACCAATATTTGCCAATTAGGTAATCTCACTAAAAATAAAACTTTCATATGTCAGTAAATATTTCAAAACAAAATCTGTTACTAATAATACAGTACAACCAAATACATACATATCCTAACTTCATAGTTTTTATTAGTTGATTAGGTTTATTCTTTTTTACTAAAAATATTCGACTTGATGGATGTACCGTATGTTATTCAACCCTTTGAATTAAGATTTAAATGAGATTATATGAGGTAAATCGATTAAATACATGCGCTGCAATTGTTATATGAATATTATTTTATACTTTCACCTTCCTTTCTGTATGCAATAAAAACTAACTTAAAATTTTAGCTGGACTCACCATTAGCTACCTCTCACTCAGGAATGCAAAAAGGCACGCAGAAATTTTGAAATTAATAGGATGAATGTCAGGAGTTGCCACTTCTCAGCAATACTAAATATGCATTGACAACGGACAATATTACCCTGCCATTTAAATGATTTTGAAAAATTCAATAAACTCTGTTTAGTGCGCAGATTGCCTAATTTGTACAATATAAAAACAGTGAAAATACTCCACGTATTCAAATTAATATGTCAAAAAATTGACGTATGAAACACATACGAGATGGGTGACTTCCCCGCATGTCTTAATGTACTAACATCCAATCGTTGTTAAAATTGTATATTCTCCTGCAATTGTACCCTTTTAAAAAATTTGTCTATCCTTCTTTTCCATGTAGTCATTGGTATCATCTGTTCTGTAACAAAACAAATAATGCTCTGTTAATATTCTAAGAATACAAATAATATCATATACACTTGAGGAATAATAATTTTTTATACGATATAAGAATTCGTTTTATATATATAGTAAAACGCGATAAATCGCCAATTCAATTTCAATAAAACCGTTCACAAAATATATGAAGTAATGTAAAATTTTAATATAACCTAAAATATGCAAATATATAACAGTCAAGAATTATTTAATTTTATGCACACCACATGAAAAACCTTCCTAGTGCCCCTCGTTAGTGATATCGGTTCAGTAAAAATGTATTTCTTTGTGCATTAGGGAATTTTTATAAATCGCGTCTATCGAGGAATCGGCTCTTGGATGCTGGTGTATTGAATTTCTGAAGTTTCCTTGATACTTGACGAATTCTCGCATAGAGCCCTTCGAAGACGGTCTGCAGTTCTTACTCGTATATACTCATATATAGAAGAACAAGCTCTTTGAGAGCTTTTGAAGCACCTCATTAGGTACAACATAGAGGAGGCAAAGACTCATGTTTGAAATTTAGTTTAGAAGTAATTTATAATAGATGAGAACATTGAAAAATATTTTTCTTTTCAATGCTTAATGTCGAGGGCTATTGTAGCATTCTCATAGTTTTTATTGAGCATTCGCAAAAAATGACTGAACTTTTTTTCTAAATAGTATCGAAAGAGATCATCATTCTTAGGTTACAAGAGCCATTTTGGGAATTTTTTAAATCTCTAAATCTGGAAAGTTCAAGAATTAAATAAATTTAATAAAATTGTATGAAGTCATGTCTGTGAAGGTGACTTATCTACTATAAGAATCTTAAAAATAAATACCGTATTTAATGGCATCCAGCATAGTTCTGCAGTTCCCAATAGTTGTGCTAAGTAGCCCCTTCAATCACAAATTAACTAAATGGGATGTTAACTTCACAACCCACATGTTAGCATCTAATCATATTTCTGAGTTCACCTGAGTCATTTCCTGTATAGTTCTATAGTTTTTGAAGCTTTTGGCAAGAATTCTGAGGAATTATGCAAAAATTCGAAATTGAATAGACCTGTGATGCTAACATCAAAATTACATTATAGCATCTCATCGTAATTCGTATTATTGAGCAAATGCAAGTACTTTCCAGCACACTACAGCGGGTATTAGCTACTATTGCTCGAGTTCGGTTTATTAATAACGTACAAAATCATGCGCTATATAACAGCATTCCAAATAACACTCGAGGTACATGTTTCCTGGAAATGAAACCAAACTGGCCTACTCAGATGCTATAGTGAAGATAATGAATCATAATGATAGTTAAGTTTATTTATTAATTACTGTGTTAAGAATTGTGTTGACCAAAAATAGTAGTTTGCGCAATTATACGTGACATGCTGATACATATTCGAGAGTTCTGATTCCTATATAGCGTGGCATTTGCTTCGGTTATAAGAATCAAACTATTGAACGGTACTGTCTAAAAATTTTGTTTGTTAATGTTTTATAACAACTAATTGAGAGAACAATGGTAAGAAAAGTGACTAGACCCAATATACTGGTACTTTTAAATTTCTGATATCGAAATAACATGGGATATGTTTATTGGAATGCTACGATAAAAAAGAACAATAGAAAACAATAGAAAAGAGTTCTGATAGATCAGTATATATATTAATTGTTTACATCAATAAATATTAGGAAATTAGAGCGATTAGACGTAATATGCTAGTACCTTGATCAGAGTTCTAGTCTCGAAATGTCGTAGAATTTATTTATTTGATTATAAGAATGAATGGAATGATTAGATTGTTTATTAACTTATGACAACGATAAAAGTGCTGAAAAATAACAATTATAGAGGAAAGTTATGAGATTTGGAATATATAGTCTACACATTTGTAAGAATGAACACATGACAAATGAAATATCTACTATTTTAATCTAATCAATCAGAACTCTTTGATGATTTCCTCCTTGCAGCAAAATAAACGAATGATATACCACTTCGAGGACAGAACTCTGAAAATAAGTACCATTTCACTACTTTCGCGTGGATTTGATATTTTTCTATCATTTTATCGTTGTTATATATCTCTTCCATTTTATTGGTGTTAATAACAATCTAATCGACCTGATCTCTTCGTTGATTTAATTTTTGTAACCAAAAACACAAATTGTACACCAATTCGAAACCAGGACTCTAAACAAGTGTTAGCATCTCATTTCTTTCGTCTGAAATTGCTTTTCTCATCCATGTTATTATTGTGAAAAGTTAGTAGACAATATAATCGATCAGAGATCTTCGACGATTTCATTCCTATAATCGAATAAACAAATTCTATACCATTTCAAAACCAGAACTCGAATGATGAGATGCTGTGATTTCTGATGTCAGTATCTAAAGTTTATTAAATTTCGAATTTCTGCAGAACTCATCTGCAGAACTCTTGTCAAAAGCTTCCAAAACCACAAAACATAAAAAGAAAATTGTCGACGTTTTTACCATTTTTTACTGCAGTGCAAATATGTTTTTTCAAATTTAATTTTTTACATTTTCAAAAAAAAAAGTTTTAAAAGTTACATTTAGAACTTTGTTTTTCAAGAGTCATTTTTTAAATTTTCAAATAGGCGTAAAATACAAACATTGCAGCAAAAAAACATTTAACACATTACTAAAATAAGAAAAGTTAGTGTAAAGAAACAAAAATTTCTCTCTGTTTTTCATGAAATTCATATATTTTGTATTTACATTTTCCACAGCTCGTAACTATTCGCAACGAAAAAGATTCTCTACAACTTGACCGAATGGATTTTTCCAAATTCTTTGCCTAATTACTAAAATTATACAGAAATTGTATAAAGTAATAGTTTTTTTTAATGGAATAGAGATATTTGCACGGGTATTCGACGTCAGCGCCAGAAAATATACAATAATAGTACGGTCAAGTTATAGAGAATCTTTTCATCAAAAAAATAAGCCGTCATTCGTTAAAATCTATTCAGTTTAAAAAAATGTTTGACAGGCGATAAGAAAAAATTTTGCGTTATTAAAAAAAAGATTTAACAACTTATTTTTGCATGTTTCAATTTTTTTCCAAGAAGATTAATGCCTTCTCTTTTCAACAATATAATTCGTAATGAAAAGTACATTTTTGAAAATATTTCTAAATATTTTTGTCCCACGTACGATAGTCCAGGGTCTAACCACCTTAAATGGATATTTAAAACTTTAAGTGCGTTTTTGTAATCTTTTTAAGAAATGAAGTTACCTGATTTTTCCTTACGACCACAGATTTAATGAACTTGATAGAAATGGCTAATTTCGGACGCATTCGTCTACAAATTTAAATAGTGAATGTTCCACTATTTCGAATAGAGAATAAGACGCAAAAAAGTGGATAAATTTTTAAATAAAAGTATTCGTAAAACTAATTTACTGGTCTTTGCTCCGGCATCGATTCCGGTTTCGAATAGTTTCCGATTCTCAACTAACAAGCGTAAATCGTTAAAGGGAATTTTCATCGTGATATAACTGGTTTTCGTTGAAACGCGAATTCACGAATTGACAAAAGAGGTAAATTCGACAAACGATAAATATGCACATATAAACCGTTATCGCGAAAATTATCCTTCTATAACGAACGGATTTGTCAAAATTCCAACTGCTGAAAAAAAAACGAGCATTCACCCCGTTACGTTTCCAATAGTAAATTACCCATAATCAGCAACTTCTCACGAGCTGCGTATACCGATGGCGATAAAATCACCGTAACCATTCTTTCGGAAAATAAAAATTTCAAATTCATTTGAAAATAACACGTTGCGCCAAATTTATAGGCACCCCACGAGAGACAACGGGCGAGTATATGCGGGTGCTGATGAAGTCTACTTCGCAAAGCGATTTTTCATCATTGCCTCGCGCTGCGCCGAGAATCGTCCCGGGTCATTACGTTACCGGTGCTCGTTGGGATTCGAAAATAAAAAAAACGGTAACAAGTCCGTCGTGATTAAATAGGCGAAGTTTTATTGCCGTCTCCAGGATCTTTTCTTTTTCTCCTCTTGGCCACGATAGTGGCATGATGCCCAGGTGGCTCTTACTAATTCGACGCCTCGTAATTTACAATTTTTAGTGGACTTGTCAGCGAGCCATCTGGTGTGAAGGGCCAGGACGAATTCATCGGGCGGCATCTTTCCTTCCCTTTGGTTATCATCCTCATCGTCGTGTATAGGAAAGTATGCACACGAGGGTGAAATATCTCCCTCATTTTCCTGTCGGGGGCATATCAAAGGGGTGGAGTTCCGCGACCGGGGCTCTAGGACACGCGAAAGTGGGTAACCCCGTGCAAACGACCGCGAACAGCTGAAAACGAGCCAAGTGGGCGGGCATCGTCAGATTCGAGGCAAACTTTGGGCCCTTCCATAACACCGTACCGTAGTTAATAAGGGCATGGACGATCAGGCAGTCCGTCGCTCGAGCAACTGACTCGGAACGTCTCCGACGGGCGAATTTATCGTCCGACCGACTTCCAGTCCATTACCGGCCTCGACGGGCATTATTCAAAACAAAGAAATAATTATACACTTTACCGACTAAGAACAAACTACCCCATTGTCAGAACGGTGGTCCTTATTGCCTCGTTACCTTTTCGTCCTTGTGCACCTCTCTCCCGCATTTTCGCGAGACAAATTGACGAATGTTTTCGGCTCTCGGTGATATATTGCGAGCACGTTGCTGCAAGGGGCGTTTAAGGGTAATTATACGTATTGCGACTTTGTTTTCGAAATATTGGCCTCGGGTTTGGAGCGTATCGGTTTATTACGGATTCAAACAAAACTCCTACGATGTCTAAACGTTGGGCGACTTTCGCAAAGATAACATCTAAGGGTAAAAGGGGCGGCTGCAGTATTTATGACTCTTCTCGCTTAGAGGGTGTTCGAGTTTGCTTTGATTGAAGTCCACGATTTTTCCGTACTTTCATGTCGGATTCGTCGAGAACAAATTGTTATATATTACGATCCAAAATGTTATTGATGAAGGTAAAATAAAGATTTCAAACTGAAATAGTTTTCGGATACTTATTAAGATTCAATGTTGCAATTCATTTTTAAACTATCCGAAACATCCAAAAACTTATTTAAACTATCGCTATAAATAATTTCCGATTTTACGACAACAAATAAAATTCGTAATATTCTTAATTATTTCTGCTTTTTAATTAAATAGGAACACTTGTCACGGTTGATTATTTATTTTTTTAATAGAAACCATTATAAGTAATAATAATTAATATCAATCTCTTATGCTGAACTAAGTTCATACGCTAAACAATTCTAATTTATTTTTTCCTCCCTCATGCGTTTTTACAAGATTTGTAGAATGGATGATTTTCATGTTATCGTTGGCCTTCGTCTTATAATTTTCAGTGAATTTTACTAACAAGTTGTGTATTATTTAATCAGAAAGGGCAATTATTAAGTTTTATTTTTGAAAAATAATTTTTCATAATCTTAACAAAAATTCCGTTTTTCATTCGCGGTCTTCGAAACATTTTTCTAAACAAATTTTGTACTGCAACAGAGGAATCGTTGGAAAAATTGAAATAAACATGCAAATCCATTGAATTCCTTCATTATAAAGCATAGAATCTCAATTATTCTAAGTTCAGTGTAAAATGTGGGCCTTGAAACACTATTTATGTGTTTTTTGTAAATAATGCTAATTAGATTAATTACAACGCCTTATGCTCAACAAAAGATTTTACTTGCATTTTTTCCATGCCAACATTTGTGACCCGGAAGTCAGAAACTTGTCTGTACAATTCAGAGATTTATGCAAATTTTTGTTGTAAAACCTTTTTTTGTCAAAGGTGGAAATTTGTTGATATCAATTTTGTTGATCATTACTGATTTATGAAAAAATGAAGGCTGCACTTTTTAGAGATTTGACGCGCCGGCCAGAAAATTAAGTAAAAAATATCCGTCTTTGACAAGCATTTGCACAAATCTCTGAACTGTACATACGAGTTTATGACTTCAGGGGCAAAAATTGAAAAAAAAAAATTGAAAAATGCAATTGTCATAATTTCGATCAGCATAAGGCATTAGAATTAATTATTACACTGAGAAAAATTGTATAATAGTTTTTACTATACTGACCATGACTGCGAGGATATACTTGCAATTGTGTTAATATTTACTATTATTTTAGTAAATATTCCTATATTTTATAGTAAAGTTTTCTATTTGAATAAGAAAATTTATTGAAATAATAGTAAATATGCTAATTAGAACATTATTTAAACTATATTCTCTTATAACAAATTACAGTAAAATGTTTCATTGATGTGGATGTTTTATTAACATTTTTCTTTCTCAACAAATTCATCTCGTTTTTGTAATAAAATATTGACAATCCCATGTTTTTTTCAACGTCATCGTTTTCTCCATAACTTAACCCGTTAATGACCAAAAGACACTTTACTTGCCTCAGTTTCAATCCAGCAGTCCGTATTAATGTTGAAGTTGAAAAAAATTGAATGATTCCGAGGTCAAAATTGAGATTCAGCCATCAGAAATTCGAATATTGCCAACTTGAAAAACATTGCTAAAAAATGTGGATATCTTTATTTTTCTCAATTTTTGTTCGAGCTATTAGAATATTATAAGAAAAATCTGAAAAAAGACTCATACCATTGTAACGATCTTAAAATGGCATCCTCAATGAAAATTTCTTTGATTATTTTTGGCGACTGGATTTCTGCCAATCAGAGCGCGATATTCAAAGGGATCTATGGTCATTTGTTTAAAATTATACTGGAAATTCCACGGCAGCTCCTGGAAACTACATTCGAAAATTGCATACTCGCTACTCATTTGTTAAAACTTCTAAATTCATATATTCGTCTCTCCTCTCTGCTCAGCTGTAACCTCAAATACCGGCCACAAAAAATAATCCGCCGAATACCCCTCGACCTTCAAAATTAATCGCAATATTTCCCTCTAACTTTCCTGCGAAAAAATAAATATGTTAAGTTTTGCAGAAAGGTTCCTCGTGCTACGCACTCGGGATCTTTAACCTGCCAATCTTGACATATTCACTTGTTTGCAACAAAGAAATATTCCGATAATTTTGAAGGTCTCGGGATATTACAACTGAAAATTTCAGGACGCTCTGACATAAAAACAATGAGCTTCTATTAAAAAATGCTAAGATTGAAAAGTTCTTAGAATCCACTTAGAAATGTAGTGAAAATTTTTGAGATTATTTTGATGATATTATGAAAAAATTTTAATCAATCTTGAAGAGCCACCTTGAATATAGTAGGATATGTACCTTTGAATTTTTTTCAACTTCGATTGTCGTACGAAATACTTGATTGAAATTAAAAAAAAAAAGTATCGGGGTTAAGATGACTTTCTAGGATTTTTTGAACCTCCTATGGACAGGCACAAGGTGTTAAAATAAAAATTAAAAATATAACAACGATTTTTGACGAAGATAGACAACGTATAATTAAAAATAAATATTTTGAGTGAAAGCCCGTGAAAAAATCTATAAAATCTATGTTCAAACAATTTTTTTTATTAATGTGTGTGGATATAACAAAAAAGCAATACTGGAAATTCGTATAAACGAAAAAGTTCTCTAAAAATATGCAATGAAGGAGTACACATTTTTTAATAACTAAACTTTGTTTTCTATTCGCTTTCAGGGTTTCTTTTAGAAAAGTATATCTTTTGGATTCCTAATTTTTTGGTAATCAATAATTGTATTCTAACTATAACTCATTCTTTCTGTTCCCTTATATATGTATAATAAGTTCTTTATGTAATTTACATTACGGGTGTAAACATGTACTTAAAAACGTTTTGAAACTTTGATTTTCACATTTTCCGATGTTTCCTCTTCTGAAGATTAAAAGTTCAAAGAAAAGAAAAGTTAAAAAATGAGATATCATAATCGTAGAAAAGACGAAAATATTTTAGAATTTTGTTCATTGCTTATTGGTTTGTGAGAAAAAATGAGAGGTGGTTTAAAGCGTTTATTTGTAAATTTATTCTTTTTAAAAAATCACTCATTCGTTTTATTTACAGAGTTGGAAAGTTTTGAGGGAAAATGTCAATTAAAGTCGCATTACTAAACAAAAGTTGTTTTTGTTATCTAAGTTGTAGTATATGGCACAACTATCTTTTTAGTTTATTTTACTATTCTGTAGGCTTGGTTACTTAATTGGTTAAGTTGGTAAAGTCACGATTTAGGTACTAAAATTAACTAAAAACGATGGATTTACCTTATGCTACTATCTAGATAGTAGTTTCAAGTATTTCTTTTTTCCCGTGTGCATAGTTATTTAATGTAAAACTCACAAGAATGCTAAATTTCTTGTATGTCACTACTAACTACATAGACAATTATTTTTGCTTTGCCACTTATGAAAAAAAAAAATTTGTTTATATTTGTATCATTAATGGATTGTATCTTCAAAGATATGCCTTTAGAAAAATGCATAGTAGATGTATGTGACTATTGTAGTCTCTGTATAAAAGCAGATCCCAGTATAACTTACTTTTTCAAAAAAGACTACTTATTAAACCCAAATAAGAAAAATAATTCTTTTAATCGATTAAAATTGTCGTTTGTAAAGCAATTGTATTTCTGTAAAAACAAAAACTCAACTTGTAAAATGCTTGTGGGGAAAATAGCTGGAAATATCTGTGACGTTGGTCTATTCAAGTGCGAATCAATTACCAAATTGTTATTTATCAATCATACAAGAATAAGGGTTGAAAGTAAGGGTGCCAATTTTGTATTAACCATTTCAACGAAAATTCATAAAAAAATCGTCGATGCTAGATATTAGATATTTGGAAGAAACTCAAAATAATTATTAATATTTGCAACATTATACATTCATTTATTAGTCCTGAAATCAGATAGTATTTCTAAAAAAATATTATTGATTATCGCATAGTTTCAATTTCAATTTTACTTTTATTTTTACGCGTGGAAGGCATGAATTTTAAGCACTATATATTGGAATAAAAAATGTAATGAACATTGTTTGTGCATTTATGATTACTTCTTTCTTATTTATAAAAGGTTTATCCTTTGAAAATTTTAGAAAATATTGTTGCTAAAACAATCTATTAGTCGTGTATTTTCGCTGTTGTAAAACTTCTGAAGTAATACTGATCTCTGATATAATACATTTTTTTTCGACATTTATTTATCGTTTTGACGTAATATTATTACAATTTTAACATTACAAAAATTCAGGTTTCAGTGAAACACAACTAGTAATAGCATGTAATTACAATAAAGTGTACGAAATTTGAAACTGGTAAACTGTTTTGTTTTCTCAAGTTTTAAGCGTGGCGGCTCGAAAGATGGGCGAAATTTGAGAGATTGCAATGTTTTAAGACCTTATCGTGTTCTACAAACATGTTTGTTTCTTTTATGATAGGATCGTGTTTTTGAAGGTTTTGTTCCATTATAAATAGAACGTTAAGAGGATTAGAGTTTGAATCTTAGATAGTTTTAATTTGTTTTGTAATGATTATGCGAACCTCTTTCATATTGTTATAGGCATTTATTGGTTAATAACGATATACCCAATACAATGCCGCTTTTTTGAATATTTCAATCCAGATACAATAATATTGTCATCATGTTTTCCCATGATTTACTAGTAGGTTATTCAGTTTTTAAAAATTATAATTAAGTTATATAAATGATTTCAACATTTTTCAACAATTTACAGTTTCCGAGTTGGAAAGCTTCTTTATAAAGCTTTATCATTGCTTATATATAACCTTTTTTTTAAATTTATCTCATAATAATTACATGTAATAGATTTATTACAAAGATAGTAGATCATTTACTGAAATTTAATTTCTTATTTTCAAATTTTTGTGAAACATATTTTTATCCTACGCAACTTATTTTCTGATATTTTAAAATAATTGGATTAAAACGACAGAAAAGTAACAGCTGTTACATATTCAAATATCACACGTGAATAATAAATGACCATCACATGTGTTTATATCGCATACCAGAGCAGGCTAGAAATAGTTTTTTTGACACATGATGATACTAATATTCGGTTGTGAGTATGACATTTTATTCATTTCAAGTGTTATTCTTATGACAATGTTTCTTCCAATTTATTATAAATATATAATCGAATAAATATGATTTGTATACAGATAACTACTATTTCCGAATATTTATATTGATTTATTAATTCGAAACATATAATTAGTCAATCATCAGTTTTTATTGATTCTGGATATTTTCGGTGCTATTATTGATATTTCATTATCATGCAGCATTTGAGTTTCGTGAAAACTTTATAGCTTATAACAATTTAAGGATAAAATAGGATACAAGTCGACGTGTTTTGAAAAGCAGTTAAATTTTATCAGTTTTTTTCAGATATATGGCGTATACATCCAATTTCAATCAGCATTATTACTGCCGGGAAATAGTTTAGTGATTTACTTAGGAATACATTTCTTATTATAATTACACTATGAGAAAAAATATAATTAATGGAACCATTTTACAAAAGTAAAAGACGGAATACTACAGCAGTTTTGCAACTGGTTACTTTAAACATTCCTGAGTAATAAAATAGAAAAATTAAAATTGATTAAACGAAAATAACCTCTTGACATAGTAAATTATTGTATGTTATAACATTCTGAATTTTGAAAATCACATGCAGTGAACAAAAACTTTTCACGTTATTAATTCTACTATTATTATGTATTAAATTATATTTATACCCTGCTGTCTATGGGTTCATTGACCATTGTTTTGTTTCTCTGTACATAATTTAAAAAAATCAGCCGTTGAAAATGTATTCACTCATTTTTTCTTATTACTTTTATAATAATAATATTAAATATGGATAGAAGTATTTATTAACTAATATTTTTTATTTAGATGTAAGAATTTATTAACCATTATCGTATAAGATTGCATAGTAAATATGATTATTCAACATTAAAATAAGTTTAAAACTTATATTTAATATTATCTTTACTGTAAAGTTACATCAGAAAGTTTTTAAGGTATTTTTTGCAACTAAGATTTAATGAGCAGCTGCTTCAAACATGATAATTAACGAAATGTTTGGAGATTAAATAGACGTTTAAAAAAACTGAAGCCCTTCTGCGAAAGAAAATGTCCTACTAATAGATTTCTGTGGTTACAGAGGGAGTTTTGATACAGAAGGTCTTCCCAAGAAGCCACTACATGGCAATTCGCAGTAAAATACTTTGTAGCTTAAATTTTACCAGGTTTGGAGTAAATCGCTCTGAAGTATTAAATATAATGAAATATGACGAAAATAGAATTGTGATGAGTACTTACGCGAAAATGGTTTAAGCATGGAATTTATATTTCATAGTTGGGTAAAACAAGGCAAAATAGAAATTGTTAAATGAATGTAGCTTCAAATTGTTTAGTTATTTGTTTTTTAATTAAATAATATTTTATATTTTAAAAGCAGGTTACAAGGAATTCACGGGTTCATGATGAATATTAAATATACGAGACTTCCTGCAAGGTGAGACTTTAAACTCATATTTCGTCATGTGTTTAAATTAAATTCATTCAAAAATTGTAAGTAAAGCCCATATCTATTCTTAATTATTCCTGCAGATGAGTTATCTTTATAAGATATGTTTCTGAGAGTATTTTAATTTATTGAGTAGATTAATTTAGAACTGTAATTGGTAATGTGTATACAATAAAACAAACAAAAAAAATACAAATGTATAAGGATAACTCGAAACTATACTCGTGACTGAAGTATATTAATGGGTGTTATTACCATGAATTTCGATATTTTTTAATATTATATATTTTAACAATATTTGATCCATTTACAAAACTGGTATGCAATTTAACTGGACTTTTTTCACTATGTCAACTCTCGCATGCACACAAAATTTTCTTGCAAATTACCATTTAAAATATACTCGTTTGATATCGACCAGAAGTGCGTTTCCTTCTAACAATTTTTGTCTACATTTTTCTCTGAATATCACCGGACCACAAAAATATTTTATTATACTGGGCAGAAAATATTCTATCGTATCAAAATATTTATGAATGTACAAACAGTGAAAATTGACGCGATGGAAATGTCAGTGAAGCTATTATAATCAAGGATATAACTTCAACAAACACAAAACACTTCAGACTATTAGATAATTTGCTTTAAACAGCACATTTAATTTTCTGTAAACTATACAGAACAAAATTTGTGCATGTTCCTGTAACGAATATATTTCTTTTGATAAACTAAGAATTAGTTTTCTTGTAAAAAAATGTTTGATTTCAAGAACTACTTCTGTGGATATACGAAAAAAATATCTGAAAATTGTTCAAAAAGTTCTACGTAAATAGGCATACTAACTCTGTAGTATATTTACAATATTTTAAAGACCTTATATTGTTATTTATGTCCTGAGACTGATTCAACTACACAAGATATGTGCATTTCCAATTCAGTGATAAGAATACGAGGAAAATGCAACTAAATCATAGGCCTAATTTAATAATCATAAGCGTTTACTTAATAAATCAGAATGATTCAGTCTTGCAAATCTTAACTGGATTCAGAGAGTATCTTGTCTTGGACAATAAGCAATACCAGTAATAGTAGTACATTAATATTTAATAATGTCAGTTAGTTAAATACACCAGCTTGAAGGTAGAACGTATTTTTAACATAGTATATAACTCGATAAAAATCCAATAATCTGTTCTTTTGAATTATATATGCGTGCACATGTCGCCGGATGTAATAGCAAAGTTCAAATGCATATATGAGCAGGGAACGTGTTAGATAGGCGGTCACGAAATTTGAGTTTCATTTTAATTGGAAATCCGGTGGTTGATGATAAATTTCTAGGGTCGTATAATTTATAGTAAATCAAGCCAAAAAAACATGTATTCCTTGTACGTCCGGAACTATTGCACCGGGAATAGGGTATTTCAGAAATTACGAATGTGGATCGTTTCCGTTTGCTTAACCTATTTCCCTACCTAATCTGATCCCAGGAAGTGATATTTCCAATCGTTCTGTTCCTAAATTACGCGAAACGAATCGTTTGTAGGTTTTAAATAACCCTTTGGCGTTTTCGGATTGATGTATTTTGAGAAATTATTGATTCTGCTTTAAACAAACGTGACTCATGATTCTTATGCGTATAATGTGGGCATTCAAAACGTTCGATGCATTTACTCGTAGAATCATTATCTTATGTTAAAATTTTACATGTATAAGTTCCTGATTTATTGCAATAGTCAAGTTGATAAATCAAAACATTTCAGGCATTTGTCACTGTGGTTAACAAGGAGTGTGCGTTTAGAGTGAGCAAATAATGACACGTCCATAATGAAAACAATGAAACAGTGACACGTTCTTCCTAAAATAACGCCTTCGCGACTTGCAGACGTTACTTTTTTATAGCAAGTTTCGGAGCCAGTCACGTCAGTGATGAATTACGAATTTCATTACAGTAATAAGAGATACTTTTTGGAAGCAATAAAATATGGCGAAATTTAAAGAGCGGTAGATTGTTCTCAATCATATTCTAAAAGTAGACATTTACCTTATTTTTCAGTTCTTTGGTGAAAAGCGGTTTTGGGGATTTTTTATTATGTTATGCATTATTCAGTAAATTTATATAATGAATTCATTGAAATGCTATTTAAAGGAACCTTCTAATGTGAACGTTTAAAAAATGTACATTTTTTGTAATTTTTTTTCTAGGGGATTACTGCCTAGAACCGAAAAAAGATAAACCAAATTTTGTTGGTGGTGAAAAATATTTATTTATTCATGTCTAAAATAAATACTGCAGTCTTCTGGCGCAGGTGATACCAACTCTCCTCGTAAGTGGAAAAATATGATTAATTTGTGTATCTCCTGTACATCAACTTTTATATTTTTTCGAAAATTAGAAACATGGCGGCGTTTTTTGTAAATGAGAAAAAAGTTCTCGTTTTGCACCATAAATGATGCGAAATTCTTAGTTACAAATCAGTTATCAACAATTTTGAGCTACGATCGATATAAACGACAATGGTGAATATTGTATTAAATTTTTGAAATGTCGATACGCCCTTCCTGTGTTTTGGAGAAATCACTTGCGCCAGGTGTCGAAATCTTATAATGAGAAAAATACATTTAACGCTTTTCAAGATGAGAAGTCAAAGAAGAATCACACTTGCAGCTAATCAACAATACCCATGCTTTCTATTTGGTCAAATGGCTCGTAAATTATTGAAAAAATTAAAAAAAAAAGTTAAAATTGCCTCCTTAAATAAGTAAAAACTCCGTATCAAAAGTAGTTTGGAAAAAGTTACATAAAATAGACATCTTTTTGAAGTTTAAATGACCATCTCCGCAGAAGCAGCTTTAACTATATTCTATTTTCAATAATAGACATTTTCCACTTACATAATTTTAAATGTTCAAATGCTTTTTTTAAAGTATATAAATAATAAGCCAGAAAGAACAATTTCACTTGAATTAAACAAATTAACAACTTCCTATGAGATTAAATTCAGTGATAAAAAGGATTATCGTCCTTAGGTGCATTAAAAAAACGAACTCATGCGTGTCCACTAAACTTTTCATAAATTTAGATAAAACCACCTATGACAAAATAATCGTTTAGCTGCCCAGCTGCCCAGTCAATAACTTGACTTTCTAACCTAAAATATTCAAATTAAATGGAAACTAGACACATCTTGAAGCCCATATATCTATTTTAGGGTGTTTTTACGCATTTTTTACGAATATATACCCAGTTTTACCGAGATCGCTTCAAAATTTTATGAGAATTCGCAAGAATACATTTTTTTGTAGCAGTAAAACAGTTTGCATTGTTACTTTCGAAATTTATTCTTGCGAATTCTCACCTAATTCTGAACCGATTTCAAAGAAACTTAATGTACATTTTAAAAAATGCGTAAAAGCACTGTAAAGTAGCAATTCGTTATGAATTCACCCTATAATCTATGCGTTTTAATGAAAATCTGACGTCGGCAAAAGGGGATTTAGCAGCTCCTTAAGCGCAAATCTTGCAAACAGACTCAAAAGAAGTATTAGATTTGCCTAGAAACTGTGCCATGATATTACATATATTTAGCACTTGAAAGAAAAATTAAGTAAAATGGAAAGGCATGATATGGTACATTTAATCCAATGAAATATTACGACAAGGTATATATATTAGGGTGATTCAAAATAAAAAGGAACGGAATATGGATACGGCTGTTGATTTATTCAAAAGTACATAAAAGAACAAGAATTTTGACCCCTTACAAAACGCGATTGGTTAAATTTTAGAGGTGGCTCAAAGCGCGCCGGAAGTTTCAAACTTTTAATTAAAAATAACTTCTGCGACAAACATTTGTCTATAATAATAATAATAATAATCGACTTTATTGCTTATATCAGGAATACACTATATACATGGGAGAGTTCACTTACTTACTAAATATATATAAGCAAAAGGCGAGACACAGCACCACTAAGCTGTTTTACAGTCTGACCTTAAATTAACCCGATTATTTAAATCAATATATCTTAAAGGGTTTTCAAGGTCAACAATCACAAATCTGTAGTCAGATTTCCAAATTCAAAATGGCGGACTCAAAATGGCGGAAGAATTTTTGAAAAGCAATCCTATTTTTATAAAATTTAGTATACAATGGTTTTTGGGGTCGCAGATTATGAATCTGAAGTCAGATTTTAAAAATTCAAAATGGCGGACTCAAAATGGCAGAAGAATTTTTAAAAAGCTATCCTATTTTTATAAAATTTAGTATACAATGGTTTTTGAGGTCGCAGATTATGAAGAGGCCGAAGCATAATAAGAACTTTACCTTTTTTTTTATTCTCTCATTCGTTATAATTAACTCGAAAATTTTAAAATCGAGTTTTATTTAACACGAAACTTTAACGTTAACGACGTTCTATCCTTTAATCTCTCATGCAGTTAGAAACGGGTAGAACGACGTCAAGGTTAAAGTTTCGAGTTTAAGTTCTATGGGCTTGGGTGGAAATGAGAGAAAAAATTGCAATGATCTCTGGGAAATGAAATCGGACATGTCATTAATGGGGTAGCTGCCCAAGTCTTCGATAACAGCTCTTTCATGAACGGTTGTGCTCGTTCCTTATTTTGAAATGCTTTTACCATTTTTAATTTGATCTCGACTGATACATCATCGTCGAAAAATGCCAGTGGAGCAAGTTCATAGCTCAAGTATCATAGATGCCCAGAAAATTTGTTTATTGCAGCCTGTGACACCTGTTTGTTTACTTGGTCATACTCTTGGAGTGACCTTAAAAGTCGGAGATCATTTCTCGGCGCAGAAATCGCAAGTGGTGCCCTAAACCAAGCTTTAGTGTATACTTTGACCACAAAAATGCACACTTCACTTAGGCCCGAAAGTTCACTACTTGTTAAGTGAAATTGTGATCGAAACATATATATTTTTAAACTGTACAAAGCCATCCATCTAGCGTGGTGTACTGCACCAGGTGTACGAAATTTTATCCCACACGGAGGAGTTTAGCTGATAAAAATTAAAATAAGTTCGAGAAACTCTTTATAATCATCTCTTGGTTGCGTGTTCTTAAACAAATAAAAATAGAACTATCAGTAATAATATAAATTAATGACTCTATCGTTTACATTATTCAACAAGAAATATTAATAAAATGTTGATATCTGCTTTTATTTAACCTCTAGAGTCACGACGTTTTTTCGGCACCTTTAGAGCCATGACCAGGGTAGTTTTCGTCCGGAATGTTCTTAAATATGCAAAAGTGATGTAAAAAATCTGAAAAAATTCATGCAGCTTTTTTGAACCTTCAACTTGAAGTCCCAATTATAGTGTTAATTAAAACTTGATTTTAAATTATTCGAGTTAATTATAACGAATGAGAGAATAGAAAAAAAATGTAATGTTCTTATTATGCTCCGGCCTCTTCATAATCTGTGACCCCAAAAACCATTGGATACCAAATATTATAAAAATAGGATTGCTTTTTAAAAATTCTTCCGCCATTTTGAATTTTTAAAATCTGACTACAGATTCATAATCTGCGACCCCAAAAACCATTGGATACCAAATATTATAAAAATAGGATTGCTTTTTAAAAATTCTTCCGCCATTTTGAGTCCGCCATTTTGAATTTTTTAAAATCTGACTTCAGATTAATAATCTGCGGCCCCAAAAACCATTGTATACTAAATTTTATAAAAATAGGATAGCTTTTCAAAAATTCTTCTGCCATTTTGAATTTTTAAAATCTGACTTCAGATTCATAATCTGCGACCCCAAAAACCATTGTATACTAAATTTTATAAAAATAGGATTGCTTTTCAAAAATTCTTCCGCCATTTTGAGTCCGCCATTTTGAATTTGGAAATCTGACTACAGATTCGTGATTGTTGACCTTGAAAACCTTTTAAGATATATTGATTTAAATAATCGGGTTAATAGACAAATGTTTGTCGCAGAAGTTATTTTTAATTAAAATTTTGAAACTTCCGGCGCTTTGAGCCACCTCTAAAATTTAACCAATCGCGTTTTGTAAGGGGTCAAAATTCTTGTTCTTTTATGTACTTTTGAATACATCAACAGCCATGTCCATATTCCATTCCTTTTTATTTTGAATCACCCTAATATATATATGTGCGTGTATAAAACTAGAAGATTATTAAAATATCGTATTACAGAAATAACAAAAAAACATTTTTGACAGATCTGAAATATACTCAAAATTAAATTAACAAAACATAGAATAGACACTTCTAATAAATTTTTCTACTATGACGTTAATAATTCTAGTTTACGAACAAAATGTGATTTATCACTAACCAACAAGAAATAGTTCGAAAATGTCTTTATTAGTCAGAACAATAAAAATAATAAATATTTGATTAGAAACATCTTTTTCACTGCAATCATACACAGCTTTACTCAATTTAAATAATGAAAAAAATAATTTTAAATTGAAATAAAAAACTATATTTTGTATACTATACTTAATTCCAAAGTTAGAATTCATACGTGTTTATTTATTTTCCCTTGCATTTAATACATGTGACTTAAAAAATCCTAGTAATTATCCGTCCATGTATTATGTATTTTGCCTAGATTGTAAGATAGAATTAAGAAAATCCAATATTTTGTATTATTTGATTTTCATGTAACTTTACATAGAAACATTTTTGTATTATTATTCATTTTGTAATATGAAAATAATTTAACTTTCATTGGAAATATTTTTCGACGTTCCCAATTTTTTTGAAAATAAACTGGAAAAACTGTGAAAAATTACTTTTTTAGAATTTTCATGATTTTTACTACGTGGATTGGATTTGCTCCAATTTTTGTGACAACTTTCGTTTTCAGCGCACTAAAATAGGAAGGATAATTTCAGAAGCAATTCAATAAATAATACAAGAGAAATATATATATTTTACTAACGATAATAAAACGCGACATTTTATTTTATTACCCAGTTTCAGTTGGTGATTATTAAACCGGAAGTAATGTTAACAAGGTAAGTTCATGAGTGTGCACTCTCCTCCATTTTTTTTAATTAGCTACTTTTTTGCTTAAAATATAATTATTCTCGAACATGGTGTCTACTAATTTTTTTAATTATGCATTACACATAAAATGTAAAAGCTTGATTAATAGGGAAATGTACAATAGTTTGTTAGTAATATGAATTACATCCGCTACGAAACATAAATAGAAACTATTAAGTGTAAGTAGCAATATATTACGAGAAATAAAGAACATTATTAGAAATGATTATAAGATCGCTCAATCGTAGAGATATTGTGAGAGACGTGATTCGTCAACTAGAATACGCGATTAGTCACAGATGATCAAAGGAGAATAGCCCTGTGATTCAGATGCTAACAAGTACATTATTCTTAATTATAGCCGCAAACTGCAAAAGTAATAGATTTATAAGCATAGTTTATTGATGATTTATTATTTTTTCTCATTCTCACGATATTTTTAGCATTCTCAATTTTTATGCCTAAGACATGTATATATATTCTGAAATATAAATGGCTCGTCGGGATCAATGAATAATTTTGACAAATACGATTTATCTATCAATTTCAATAAAATCGATTTGAATCAAAATGATTAGATCAAAACTTCTAATATGATTTTTGCCTGTTGACAATAACAATGCATTTTTATCAAAATTGTTGTTTGTTTCAGACACGTTTTTATTATAAAAATCATAACACTTCTCAAAGCAGTAATTAAGGGTCATTCGTTTCCAAAAAATATAGTGCTCAAAAGGTTACAGCGCTTCAATGACCTTCCAGACATTCCTTTCGTTTTAAAATAGTTTCCTAAACGATTCGGGGTTTCGAGTTTCGAACCAATGCACCGAGAACGCCTATTGTACTTAATTGTTGCGTTGACAAAAATAATTTGGAAAATACATTGCTAAAAAGACGGGTTTATGTGAGTCATTTCTGAAAGCAGTAATAAAACTGTCTTTTCAATAGCTATCCTAAATTTTAGAAAAATCATTTTTATTTTATGTATTAGGCACTTGGATATTTATCATCAATTCTTGAAATATAATACGATATTCATCAACTCACCGAACAACCTGTCAGTCCTATCATATTTCGTTTCTGAATTATTTGTTTCTTGTAATTAAATTACAATTGTCCGTTTAACTAGATATTATATATTTTATAATCTTTACCGTGTTTGTCTAAATACGAAAGATGCTTGTCGACAATGAAGATTAAGTGTCAAATGTAAAATTTGCTTATAATTTGTATATATATTAAAGTGCAATCTAATATTTATCTGAGAATATGTAATCACTGAACATTACTGAAATTATAGAAATTAAATTTGTATATTTTGCTAAATGCAACTTGAACGTGATATTGTATGTCCTACTGAGCCGCAATAATTTGAATATGCTCTTAACAAATTAACATTATTCAAGTAATTTATTGGATATTAAAAATTAACTATCTGTAGTTAATATTATTTATTTATGATGAATTTATAATCAGAATTTATAATCAGATGTATGTCGAAAAATAAAATGTGAAAAACGTACACAGCAAATTAAGTTTTCAGGTTCACTACAAAAATTGTTTCAAGAAAATACCTTATGACATAAAATGTTTGTTATTATTATACGGTCTAATTCACTAAAAAAACAAAATTACATCTTGCATGAAGAAACAATTTCTTGGGAATTTTAGGATTCTAGATCGTTATTTTGAAATAGACTTGTAGAATAAAGAAAATTGTCATTATTTCTGGCAAAAATACTAAATTTTGTTTGCATTTTTATTCTCCTCATATTGAAAAAGAACTTTATCCCAAACAATGACAACTTTTCTTACTCTGCAGATCTGTATTAAAATGGTTATTTTGCATTAATTTAGAATAATAACATTTTTCAGAAAATTTGTCTTCTTGTAAATAAAATGATTAGATACAATAAATTGAGAAATTCTGTAGGATTAACCGTACTTTCTTTGCATAGCAATAGAGATTAGAATTTTATAGATTTTATAAAAAATGTATAAAGTAGAATGATTTGAAATATATTTGAATTGTGTCAATACTTCTATTAGCTGTACCTTATACATTTTTAAAGCTTTCCCTTCTATTCATGAATACGAAAAAGAATAACAACTTGTAACTTATGTATAAAACAATTTATTGATAAACATAATAGAGAATAAGATCTGTGACTTCTAAATGCAAATTTAACAAATAATTTTGCTGCTTTTTCATATTAAATATTGGATATACTCCACTCAATTAAATCGATAGATAATTTTTCTTGCACATATTTGCAGTGTATTTACGAAATTCAGAGTTTAAACGAGATCAAATTGACGGCACAGACGCAATCAATATACATCTGCTCGTCCTTTTAACACAAACTTTTTTCAAGTAAAAATTAAATTGAGTTTTTTATGAATGAGAAAAGATTGAGAATAATGTTTGTTGTCATTTCTAAATGAGTTAGCACATCATAAGTAAATAATGTCTACATTTCACACAAATGATTAGTAGATTTGCATTCTACACATGGACAGTTCGACAACAATGTCAATATTGAGAATTCTGGCTCTTCTAATCGAACAAAGTGGTTGATATTGGCATAACTAAACTCACGGGTTATGGTGATTAATCACGTTCAGCAGAGTAAAGTGCTTTCGGCGAGCTAGCAGTTCGGTTGCGAATTCTGTGGTTAATGGATGCGAGTAATAGTACAGTTTTGACTTATACCATGTGCCTAAAATCATAACCTAAATATGTATGATAGGGTACATTATCCTCGACAAAATTATCCAGGTGTGAAAGCTAATTACATAACTTTCGAAACTTTGAGCGTTCGTATTACTAGTAAAATGACAGATTTCAATAATTTATTCAGTTAGAAGCAGTGTATCATAAACTTATTAATAAAAACAGTATGGTTTACTTACCAACTTTACGTAATATTTTCATTTATTTCATTTTGATAACGAAATAACAAATAATTGCAGTTCTTATATCCTAATTCGATTGTTTTCCAGATTTTATAGTAAGGGGCGATAAATAACATTCTATTAATTGAATTTACAATTTTGTGCTGGTTTATCATATTATAATATAATAGGTAATCTAGTTGAAAGTGTCACTTACATATTAAAAAATTTAACTGTAAATAATATTTCCTACAAACATTGTTAGGAATTGAATGAAAAAACAATTTTAACGAGTCAGATTGAGCTCAGACAAATATTTTAATATGTCATAATTTAAAAAACAAAGTAATGTTCTGAGAAAGCGTTCTTCGCGAACAGAAAATCGTAGAAATGAGATAAGTGTCAAGATATTTTCGTGCGATAGACATCTTAGACTAAGACACTTATATATTAAAATAAGACACTTGTTTTTGCAGTGTACAGCTCAAATTTAAATAGCCGACAATGTATACTACATGTAAACTCGAAGTGCTTCAGAAGGTCGATAGTGAACAAATGTTCAACAAATGCAATTGGCCCCTATCAAATAATTCGAACCATTTTACCTGTCAAAGACCTTTTTTATGTACTTTAACGAAAAATCAGTTTTGGCCCGATATAGACATAAAATATTTGATTAATCTCAATTGCACTCGTTTACTTAAATTTACTCTTGAATAACATTGGTTTTGATGTATTTATTTTCGTGTTATAAAACTGTAATAATGCGCGTCATTATATCGAATCATTTTTGGACCTTTGTTGGGCGCCAAATTAAAAAAACTTGGCTAGACTCATAAACACAGTTATATGTAATATAGAAATGAAATTGGTGTCATTATAAACCTTATCGGTTAATCGCCGAAAATTTCTAGAAAAATTTTATTTTCATCTGTGTTCTGAGACACTTTTAAAATCGTTACGATAGGCATTTAAAATGGGACACCCTGTATATAAAGTAAATTTCAACTGAGAACGATTAACTACCATTAATCTAATAATATCAACGTAAGTAACCAAATAAAAGGTTATGCATTCAACTGCATCAGTTTGGCGAATGAAAGAACCAAACCTAAATGGAAGTGACTGTCACATTAATTGTGGAATTGAACTTGGCAGTTGTGATTCACTGCAGGCACTTCGAGTTAATAGTTTAACCATTACATAAATAAAAACTGGAATACGATTAGACGAAGTGAACTAATGACAAGCAAAACGATTTTTTTGTTGTAAAAACCATTTTATTCCAATCGCGCCTCGATTAGTTGGCACAACCGCCGAGTTTGTTTACGACAACCTGTTAGAAGAACCCGAATTAAGGGTACGGCAACCAAACCAGTTTTTACGCCCAACGTGTCCGAGAATCATGCTTGTCGGCACATTTTAAGAAAAGTTTCAATAACATGTTTCGATTGAGCAAATCATATAAGCTGATGACTTCTAGATTACGTACTCGCTTTAATGGACAGAGGTTATTACCTACAAAACAAACAAACCATCTCGAGTAAATACGTTGAAAAGAATTTGCCCAAGAGGAAGAGAGCGGGTTGATGAGCTTGTTTATGAAACGACGATGGCAGAAGTACCAAAATGCCTATCTAATATAATAATCACAATCACTTGCCTTTACATAATGACAATCGTTAGCATACTCGTTACGCGGAATTCGGAATTTCGAATTTAATTAGGGTCAATTTTCGCATTCATCACATCATTTTAAATAAAATTGACTTTCCACAATTTAGCTAATAGCCCGCGCCGTATTCCAGTTGCTGCGCATTAATTCTACGCCCGAAACGTATGCCCACATGAAGCGTAACGGTTACGGGCACTTTAATGAGCGTACATTTTACTCAAAATACGTTAATTAAGTCCATATTAAAATAAATACCCACTGTTAACTCTCATTATTGTGCGCCATCTCGGTTTCGGCATAATGTGCATCATATTCGAAAACGAATAAACATCTCTTTTCTTTCGGTTAAGTGGCGAATGTCCGTAACGAAAAAAAATTGATGGGCGACCCACGTAGGATTAACGACTTATCGAGATTTCCTAATTCAACCGTTTTGGGGTCCTTAAGAAATACTTAAAAAACGACTGCGAATGCCAGCCGTTACACTTTCCAGCCCCCGCGTCAGTAAATTCATAAGACGATGAAGTAATGCGAAGCGGAAGAAAGCTATAAAATTGTGAAAATGTGGGCTAAAACACGAGCCATGGCACGTTCAGTTAATCAATAATTACCTTGCAATAGGTCCTTATTCCAGTTCATGAAGATCGGTCCTAACGCGAATCGAGTTGGTCGACGGACCTTGCTGGAAAAATGTAGCGCCCTGTAATTAGAAACATCCTGAAGGAGGAGGCGGTCAGGGCAAAAAGGGATCTGGCTCGAGGGGGAATGACAGCGGTTTAAAGAAAAGTGAACGCCTAGGCGGGGCAGGGACCTTTTCGAGGCTCTCAAGGTCTGATATATATTTTTGGGGACTACCCCACGAAGTCGAGAACTAGTCAGGGAGCGACCAGGGGACTGGCGGGGAATCGAGAGGAATTATTCGTAGCATCTGTTTTCGAGGCACACGAAATATATGATGTCGGAGCGCCGTTTAGATCTTCCTCGTCGACTGCCGTATATATTGTCGAGAAAAACCATAGAGATATATAGAACAACGGGGACGAACCAAGGACCGAGGGAAGGAGACTGAGGAAAAAAACTGTTAACGAGGATCGTGCTGCTCTCGACGAACAACGTGTCGCAGCATCAGCAACACTTATAGCCTTTCTTAATCCTCTGCCCTCTTTCTGTCTCCTTTACTACAGTAATCCCACTTGATCTCTCTCTTGCTCTGTCTACTACTCTTGTACATCTTGTCGCCTTGGTGTGAAACGTTATCAGGTTCCGGAACACTCGCATGATTTCCGAAGCAAGAAGTCGCGGTGGGTTCAGATCCGAGGGCTCAAGATTTGTCACGGGCAAAGTAATGGTTATTGCGGTGATGCGGAAACGCGGAAACATAATTTAAACCTAACTTATGTATAAGATTTTCATTTGAAACTCAGTAATGCACTGCATTGTTCGCTTTCTTAGTGGATGGGACTTCATTCGTGTCTGCGCGTATTTATAAGCGACACGAGACTTGGTGCGTGCAGCTCGTACGTCTAGTCACACACCGGGTTCGAGGTTCTGTTGGAAGAAAATGGGATGTCGGATCTTTCACGTGGTGTGACTTAATGGCACGTATCATTATGTTTTGAGGCAATTTGCGTCGCGGTCAAAACCAGGTAAACGTTTACGGTATCCTGGCGTTTGGGCGTATTGACATCATGCGATACTTGCGTTTTCGACGATGATTTACGACATTCCACAAGTCGATACGGTCGACTCGTTAATGATGTTATTCTTACATCATTTTATGCTGAAATGCCATAAAGGGGTGGTACTACACATTCGTGAATCTGTTAAAATTTCAATGTGATGCTGCATCACTCCAGCTGTCACTTTAAAATGCAGCGTGTTACGAGTATGCTGGTCCATTTTTTTTTGTAACATCGAAGGAACCAAAAACGATTCATTTCATTTTTTTTTCTGAAAGGAAGTGGCTATAGAAAAGGATTGTAATATTTGGTTTTGACCTCTGAAATAGGGGTCAGAATTGATCCTTATTAAATGAAACTGACTCAGTATTCGTGGTAGATGTATTTTAGTACTTTGTGCAGAAAAATATACGAATTAGGTAAACTCATGCAGATAATTATAGAGAGTTTTTTATCCATATCCTGTTTTTTATTATAAACAACCATGTATAATAAAAAATAAAATGCAACTAACTTGTTAACTATGACAACTGGGTTTCAGCCCACGACTAGGCCGATTAAGAATTTGAAAAATTAAGAACAAAAATGGACATTTTTTTTTAATATTATTATTTCGTATATTGTGATAACATCAATTTCAGGATTTCAACCGACTTGAAGCAGAACAAAAAAGCCGTCGTTTCGACTCAAACATTCATCACAGTCGTCAGTCTAGGCAAGACAAGCCCATCTAACCTTCGTGATGGTTGTAGCATTTGTTTTGTTTCAGTTTTATGGGTATAAATCGAACTGTAAATCTTTTCTAAATTTGTCAAAAGTATTAAGTAAAAAAATGATTGATAATTTTCTAGTCTTAGAGAAATTGAAAAATTGGTACATTGAAAGTCCAATGCTGTAAATAGTCATTATGTCAGATCTATAGAAACAAAACTATTGGCATGTTACTTTTGGATACTGATAAGCGAGAGTGACAAAAAAAATATACAGTCATAATCGTTAATACGGAAATAGTCCTATATTAGTACTTAATTTTGATTACATAGTTAATGTAAATGAACCAATTTCGCACATCAACAAAATGTTTTGTCCATTCCGAGAAAATGTGTTATATCATCAACTCGATTCGCTGATACCTGAAGAAAAATATCTACATTCTAGCAAGTATTTATTAAATGAAAGTTAGATTTACTACAAATGGTAATGTTTTAATAAATATATAAATGCATATCTTTGTAAATAAATATTTACTTGAATGCTGAAAATTTGCTTTGAATATTCAATAAAATATTAAATATGTTAGCGGTTATAAAATCAGAATCAGCAAATACATTTAGTTAAACTAGTTGGTATGTGTTGTAGTGATGAATTATTTCTATCCGTAATAGAACAACATTTATGTTGACCTAATAATACCAAGTATTATTTTTTTTTAAATTAAAGTATATTTAACTACATCTAGAACTGATAAAATCAATGAAGGTGTAATAATGTTTGACAGTATGAATTCAATTGATTGATTATCACTTTCCAGTACACATTTTTATGAAAATTAGCACACCCGCAATCTTGGGGTCATTGAACTCATATTTGAAAATTTAAAATGTCAGTTCCGAGATTTAAATATTACTAGATTTTACTAAAAATGTTATGTCTTGCATAGTTGATGAATTAAGAATTTTGAAGATTTGTTCAGTTTATTTTTTAACCAATTAAGAGTAGAAATGGTTAATCATATGATCTCATTCAGCGGACATCAGTGGCATGAATACGGACGTTAAGGTAATTGTCTCAATTTTTTTATTCCGTTTTTCTTATATTTTAATTTACAGTTTTGAAATTCATTGTTTTTTTTTTGTAATTTGAATATTTTGCCAAATTCTATACTCGTTTGAATGTTTGGAAGCGATATTCTATTCACCATTTGGAATTTACATAATCTGGGTTCATTTTAGTGTACAGCGATAAAAATTATATGTTTGAAAATTATAGTGGAATCCAGTAATATTTCTGGTTTTTCTTCAATTTGAAAGACGGCATTTAAAATGTTCAAACTCTGACTTCAGATTAATAATCCAGGATATTCAAAAACCCTAAGATAAATATCGTTATGCCAATTCAATTAACCATTTATCCGCAACTGGCATTTATCTATAAAAAGGATATTCTACAACTGTTTAGGTATATACAGATATTATATCAAATCGTTTTATATTAAAAGAATTAGATTTTGTTTAATTAAGACTAAATTATTATAATAA
Source organism: Trichopria drosophilae (assembly GCA_030407085.1). Lineage (NCBI taxonomy): Eukaryota > Metazoa > Arthropoda > Insecta > Hymenoptera > Diapriidae > Trichopria > Trichopria drosophilae. The sequence goes on from CM059583.1 coordinate 157,111,714, forward strand.
ATTAAATTAAAAATAAATTATTAATATATATATATATTTTTTTTTTTTTAATGATATACTGCTAGGTCTTAATAAACATAATACGGTGTTGCAAAACAAAAAATCTGCACGCACTTTTATAGCGACTAGTGGTACAAGTTGTACGTCTAGTCAGACTGCAAAAATGGTATGGTATAATTTTTCTACCTTATTTTATGTTATTTTATATAATAATTAACAGCTCTAATTTTGATTTGATTTAAACGCACACCTTTTCGATAAATGCCTCATGTTTGATGAACTGAAAACTGACGTGCCTACAGTTGAAAATATTGTCGATTTCTTATCATTTATTGCAACTTTGATGCGGATTTTTCGATATTGTTCCATCTCGAGGATTTTTTCTGATACATATTTAGAAAATAACTATAATTTCACGTCGATTTCACGCGTTGGTTGAACGAAAAAGGATGAAAATTAACCCAGTTACGTGAGTTTTATTTTTTTTTAATTTTTCACTAAATTTTCAAATATGCGTAATGTTTTTACTAATTCCTCGTATGTGGCCTGTAATCATATTGGAGTTGAATATATCGCATATTTGGCATTGTATTTATAAACAAATTATTCGCACGATGTTTTTCTAAAACTTTCTTAGATATATATAAGTAGATTATTTCCGATATACTTGAATTACAAACACAATTGTTTATAAAAAAATTGTTTAACAAATTTGTTCGAAACAATTTTCAATATCAGAAATAATAAAAATTATATGTGCCTTAAAAGTGGTACTATAGGATACCGTTTCGGAAAATTAAAAAAAAAATTGTTAAACCCAACAAAATTCACAACACCTAGCCAAAGTGTCCGTTTTTTGTCAATTGAACCTAATATTACAAACATTTCTGATATGGTGGGCTATTCTGGATGTCAGATTCGGATTCTGCGTCAAAAAATCTACAAGGCTCACCTACAATTTACAGCTTACATTTTTCAATTTATCTTGGTTACTTACATGTTATATCTGTACATCTTTACACTGTCATTTAACAAAACATCATAAGTCATTAATTAAATTCTTTTAGATTTTGAAACACATGGCGTGAACGTGAGAATATAAAGTCTTCCCAATAATTCATAAAATTCATCACAGAATAATCTAAACAAATGGACGTTGATGGAATTAGACAGGATATTTCTTCTCATGATAAAAAATATGTTTCAAGTAGCATGAACTGAAAAAATACAGATGAATGTAGTATTTATCAAAGATAACTCGATAAATTGAGTTATATCGAAATTAACCACTTTTCTAGAGGATCATCAATCTGCCGCGTTTAACCCATCATGCCTTTAGAGCTACGTAGTTCAGGTTTAATTTTAACGGGTATTTTTTCATTTAGCCGACTTTGAAAAAAAAGTCTTGTCCATTTAATTCTCGTGTCAGATTTTTGGAACTTATCGAACATGTCCTATTAAGAACTGAAATCTCTATTACGACTTCTACAAAGTTAGGGCGTGCTTGTAATCTCAATAATGATGAACTATTGATTTGTATTTAGTATCTACATAACAAAATTAAAAAAAAATCATAAATTGAATATTGCTGTAATGGATGCTTATTTCTTTTTATTTATTTCTTGTTTAACAATTTGTTGAAAGTACCAAATTAAAAGCACACTTTGAAGATGATCCAATAGTAGTACCGAGGAACTTTATTATTTAATTTTGACTTTTATGCGTTTTCCTATTTCAATAAGAGAATTTTATGATCGTTTATTAACTACAGTCTTTAATATGCAATTTATACCCCAGTAAATTTAATTGTTTTACTTGCTTACATTATGTATCATGGTAAATGCAACAAACAATTATTTACAAACGTATATATGCTGTTACTAAGTTTCACGAACAATAATGTAAGGAAATTAACCAACTGTTCCGTTGTCTCTGCAATAATTCAGACCGTATAAAAAGCTGGACAATCAACTTCTCCATAGCTGCAGGTGCATATTCGGTCTTGGATGATGATCTTGAAAAGAGCCAAGGCATAATATTTATTCTGCATTTTCTAGAATTGCAGAAGAACAGAGTAGTATTGATTAATGATAATGATATAAATACAGGAAACCCTGATAAGTTTTTATGTGATTTTAACCTTTTTCTGCTTTTGCTAGTATTTTAAAAATATAATTTAATATTGTGAGGAATACAGGAAGGCAGTTAAAGTAGCATAATAACAGAGACGAACAGCAAGAACAATTCAACTTGTTAGTGATTGTGATTTTTTATTACAATAAATTAACATTGTTTAGTTTATTGTGTAAATATACGTGTATTATGCGTTTATATAACGTAACGCAGTATCCGTGTTTTATTTTCATTTGAATAAAATGTTATTTAGTTAATGATTGAAAATAGTCAATTTAGTGTCAAATGAAACATATCATTAATATTAACAATAAAATAAACGTATTTGATGCTGTTACATTTAGTTAAGTGATGAGTATTTTTAGCATTTTATACAATATACACTTACAGTTCTAGATTTAAAAAATATTTGACTATTCATAGTATAAATATTAGTTTGATTGTCATAGATCATAAAATTCCTAATGAATCGTGTATAGTCGTGTTATTTATTATGTTATCTTTTTCAAATCGTTTTCATATTCTTTGTAGGTTTGAATTTCACAAGTTTTAATCAGTTTTTATATTAAAGGAATTTATATATTTGTTATGAACTTGTTACTCGTCTTTATTAATTTTTGATCATTCCGAAACAAACTTTTGATGCAGTGTTACTAAGAAATCGTTGAAAATTGAAAACCATCATTTAGTAATACAATAATGTATATTATAAGTCCTACAAAATTACAAAAGTACAATAAAATAACACAAAAAAAATATGTAATTTTGCAACAGTTATGAGCGTTTACATCATTTATTCGGAGTATTTCTTACAATGTACAATTTTATTAACACTTGAAAGTACTAAACGATTGACCGCTTGTAGTTTGAAAGGAACCTGTAGCTCCCTATTTACTACATCATTCAGCAATTTCTTTTTATGAAATCCTTGAAAAAAGAAAGATCTTTGGCATTATAAATATAATCCATAAAAGTAGACAGATCCCAATTATTTACAGTGACAGTATTATCAAAAATTATGTATCTGACGTCAGCGTATAGTATAACTACGTGAAGTACGAGTCATTTTGTCAGTCTATGTGCACATTATTAAAACGTTCTCCAAAATCGTCTTTGTATCGTCCCATTGTAAGTTTTCCTTACCGCGTGGAGAAAAGAATTTCTTTTAAAGGGAATTTTGAAACATAGAATTGAATCGGGCTTTTCACAAAGAACTGCATATCGACACGAAAACATTACTCACGATTTACGACTCCGTTTCTGAGTATTCCGAACATCTTTTAAAAAGTAAAATTAAATGAGCGCAATTTCGAAACTAATAAGCAGCAACATTCATTTCATCGTCGGCGATATTGAAAACGGAGTTAATTTATCGCGTGTTTGTAAAAGTTTTTCTTTGCGATTGGAACTTTAACTTTATTTACTCAGCTTTATTAATTTTGAAATTTTCAATTTAAAATATTGACATTAGCGAGGGGCAAAAGAATATTTCCGCTTTCTATATTACTACACCGTTATTAATAATTTCGATGCGCCTATTACATGCAATAACCACAATTATGGTTTTTAAATCATCACTTATAAATGTGCAGTCTAATCTATTATGATCCTGATGATGCTGAACAGATTAACATTAAAAATTATTATAATAAAAATATCCCTCTTTCTACTCTTATTTCAGTCAAACTGAAATTACTTCGTTGCTGAGTGTAATTAAACTAACCAATATAAATTATACATTTTAAGCTAACGAAAAGTGTATATTGTTACTGCCAGCTTTTATTATAGGAGCCTCGTTATTTAAAAATAGTATTTTTTAAATTATTTGTTATTTTTAATCTCGGGCACTCAGATTACAAATAATTCGAATCTTAGTTTTGTAATAAAAAAGAGAACATTTCACAATACAGAAATAGGTATATGTAATTTTTAATAATTAATTACTCTTGGTTCATTCAGGGTGTTATAAATTATGTCAAAATATTTTAAGATCTGCAGTAAAAGTAAGAACCTAAAAATTGTATTATTTATATTAACATTATTCTTATGTACTGTAGTTCATCATATGCAATAAAATGTAAATAATAATAAATCAGGTACTCAAAGAAGGAGGGCCCCTAAAGCCTATATTTCGCCCCCTCGGGATTGGAATTTCAATGGTTGAAAAGTTTTTCTTATGGTAGAAAATGTAATTTTTATTGATTTGAGAAGCAACTAAGCTATTTTGATCAAATTAACTCTCATATTTAATTTTTTTCTTTCGAAAAGAGTGTCAAAATACCTGCAAAAAATAGTCCAATTGTCGGGCAATTGGCTTAAAAATCGTTACTCAGCCGTTTTGCGGTCACTGATTACGAATTCGATCAAAACACCTCCGTTTCACCTCAAATCAATAACAAAATTACTTTCTCTACCTCAAGAAAAACTTTCAAGCATTTAACTTAAAATCCCAAGGGGGCGAAATGTAGGTGTTATGGCCCTCCTCCTTTTAGATAATCAGTTTTCAAAAAAAACAAACGACAAACATAAATTACTTATTTCCTAGTAAGCAATGGATAAAATCAGCAATAAATGATGCAAGTAGTAAGAAAGAACAAAGAAGAATCACATTTTTAAGTACATGTAATTAACATCAGATGTAGCTCAAAGCCATGAAGTGATGGGTTAATTATGACCGCATATTTAGAGAAAACAATCACCAGGACGTAATATGCGTTACCAATGTTCAGAGTCTTAATAAACTTCTTCTCTAGTAATTTCGGAAATAAACGACTAGTTTTCAGTAATAAAACCTTATTATATAGTATTCAGAGACAGAATATGCTGAAAAAATGTGGAATATTCGGTTATGCCAAAGAATTATTATTATATCAGTCAAATTATTATACAAATTTAAAATGTCTTTTCGATTTAAAAAGTGGTCATTGACCTAAATAATATCGTAGGTAGAATATTAATGTATTAAAAAATTCTTATTAATATTCTAATTTATGATTATTATATATTAAATGACAATTAAAAGATTGTGAATGTTATAAGGAGAGGGAAGGGAGTACAGTGGGACCGACTAAAATAGTGGTTTTCGATACAAGAGCGTAAATGGTTTCTTTCTGAATGTGAGGGTCGCGAGCCCAGCCGAAGGGTAGAACCGCATTCACATTGGTATAAAAATCATTTATGTGCATGTGTTGAACAATGTTTTTTCATTCAAGTGTTCGTAAAGTGTACTTCAATGCACACTGATAAATAAAAAGAACTTTTCAACATTTTTTGCATAGAATTTGGTATTTTATAATCAAGGTTTGAGGGACTACAAATATAACTTTAAAGTGTACACCAAATTCTTTTTTCGTTTATTTATTATATAAGAAAATGACGGATTTCGTTTATTTATTATGTAAGGAAAAGACGTCAAAGAAAATATTCATTGTTTTATGGCGTAAGTTCTGGGAGCTAAAGTATTAATTTGAAATAAACAAATAAAAACCTAGATTAAATACACTTAAAATTTGTAATGAAATTAAACAATAAGAAAGATCACAAACTCGAAATTTAACACATTTTTTAAACTAATTTTGCAATAAAAATATGATGTTTGAAGAGACAACATTTTTGTCAGGTTATCAAGGAAGTAACGTAATGTACAAAAAATATAAAAAATTTCAAACTAATCGGTTGATTAGTTTTTTAGTTATCCCTGATGCAAATTCAGAAAATATTTTCTTGAGATGATGCTCATGTCTAAGGTTGCAATTCCATAGCCGTATTGAAGGTTTTTTAATTTCTGTTTCTTAATTTCAATATCGTATTCTAGGGAAAATTTACTGATATTTCGAGAAAAAACAAAAAATCTACTTTTTCATCGTTCCAATTGCACAGGCCTTCAAATTTTGGCTTAGTTCTGTAACAAAAAAAAGGAAGGTGATTCTGATAGGATTTTTGACGTAGAGAACGAATCCGACCTTCAAAATGGCCCATCACGTCTGGATTTCTTATAATATTGTCTTAAATGGCCCAAAAATTGCCATTTTGGCTATTTTTCGGTATTTTTTGTGGATAACCAAATTTTTTTTTATTTTTCTTTCATTAGGTTGACTAAATTAAATAGGTATATTATTCTTTACTAGATATATTCAGTTACTTTTATCTAGTAATCATTAACTTGCATTACACTCGTAGAATTAACTACATAGACCGGGATTATTGAAGTACAAGAAAGTATTTCTTATTACTACTTTTAGATGTGTTACCCAAGGATAATTGAATTTAACAGATTTTGTCAAGTAAATCGTAGATGCAGCATGGTGCGAATCTGTAAGAACATTATTAATCCGTTAAAATAGTATGTTATTTATTAGTTGTACTGAGATAAATAACAATAATTAAATATTAATGCTACGACAATAATAAAATTAATAAACTTGTTCGTGTAATTTTAAAACTTTCAAAAACATCAGTTCGTCGCCACGAATGTCTTAAATAATTACGATTCTTCGCGCAATTATGTAGTATAAAAGATTACGTAAGACCAAATGATGAATATAGCAGATCGTTCACAATTTAATAGTAGTATTGTACTCAGTAATATTTCTCACTTATCGATACATTTCTATATAATTCATAAGTAAATACCGCACTCTCGCTAATTGTAGAATGAATTCTAAATGAATCGGAGAAAACTCGACCATTTATAATTCGTTAATTGTAAGGTACCTTATTAACAATATGGAATGCTAATTGTATTTATTAATGGAGTATTATTATTTCAATCAATTAATTTTACTAACAGCTGTCATTTCAAAATGGCATTTGACAACAATATTTCAGAAGAACGTCATTTCTAACAAACAGCGGATACTTCCACTCATTCTACTTGCATCATAACGTGCACATATACACTGTAAGAATATATGTAGAGAAAATAAATGCTGGAAAAGTGCAAAATGTAGTGTAAAAAAACATACGTAAAATAGACGGAAAATAATGTAAAATCTACAGCTTCATGACTACACTTTGGAAGGCGACATTTCGTCACCATGCAAAAAAAGTTAACGTGAATTAATGGTAGGATTCTTATACGTTGGTCAAACAATAAAGTTAGATCAATGAGCTAGTTGTTGAGATCTGTTTTAAACTCAGTCAAACTTTAAGAGAGATGGACGGATTGATGAAAAAAGTTTATGCCGAAGAAGTTTCATCAGTTCTTAAACTTGGAAGAGAATACCTGCTGAATAAGTTTGTTGCGTTTTGACTGAACATTATGGTTATCGGAAGATCTGTGTTTGTACTGTAAGTCTCAAATATTAGAGAAAACTTTGTTGTTGAATTAAGAAATTGATCTTTCCATATCAATGCAGCAATAATTCTAAAAGAAATTACTGAAAGTACTAAATTGATTCCAACGATAAGTTGGAAGTGAAGATTACTAGTTTTAGTATTTGCGAAACAATTTGCAAAATTAGTCATATATCATCAAATAATAAATGTTAAAGATGATTCTGAAAATGCATTTTGTTACAATTGCCTCACGTTATTGGTATATTCAATACGTACAATCGGAATGACATGAACACGTCAGTATTACAATATAAAATGTAACCGTTTTTTATGCTGAGCAAGGTTCTTCCAATCTCTAAATGCCTGACGGTTTTTTCGTTCTACAACTGAAAATGACAATGAAATAGATCACTACATTTTAGATGAGTAAAAGTCATAAACACGGTGCCATGGCATAAATTCTCAAGGTCGTTCAAACGACATAGAAAAATCCTTGCGTACATTTTATTAATTATCGTGTGAATCAACTTTAATTAGCTTTCTTTAGTACAATCAATTAACAATTCTAAATCATCTAATATATCACTGCATTACAAATTAAAATCATAAAAATAAAAAATAAATGAAATTTTAAATTTACAAGACACGCGGAGAAAATGCAGTAATTAAGTAAAAATACGAAACCGTCAACAGTAGCAGTAAATTTTATTTATCTATAAACAGAATTAATTATCCTTAAATAACAAAATTATCTTTATTTATATCAACATTTTTCTTACTATTTGTAATGTAGTAAGTAACATTTTACATTTAGTAACTTATTTGGATATTGAGCCGAATTAGCTGATACTATGTATCATCTCCAAATTTAGTCACTTTTTGTCAATGTAAAGACTAAAAAAATATTGCATATTGCAGATGTATGGAATTTTCGACTATGAACCATCAAAGTATATCGTTTTACATTCAATTTCCAGTTTTAAGACAATAATCACAGGTTACAGTAGCATACTATTGACGGTGTTGACAGAAGTATCACATACCCCGGTCAACTTTTAGATGATGCGTTACTTACATAAAAAAATCGAGTATCTTATCAATGAGAAATTGGGAAAATTATTAAATGCTTATAATCGAATAGTCAATAGACCCACGGAAAGCTGTCGAAAATTGCGGTCTATTTTTACCGACGTAACAAAAAGTAAAGTAAGATATATTCGCTGTATCCCGCTTCTGGAAAAGTTATATTTATATTTGTGCTTGCGTAATATCGACTTTTAAGATTATGTATCTTAATAAGTCTAATATTCAAGAAAGTTCGAGTTGGAAACTTTGGTCAGAAGTAGTTCGAACAAGAAGTTATTATCGATAGAATTTCCGAGACGTAAAAAACGCAGAAAAAAAGTTAAATCTCAACATCCTGTACCGCTAAATCTTGTTTTATTATTTTACTACGCGTAAAGAGTTTTTTCGTAACAGATAAACTTTTAAAATGGGCTTCAATTATGTAATGAACTTATACTTATACATTTTCAATTGCAAAATGTTCTTATACATCGTAACTGTTTTTGTGGTAATGTCGATCATTGCTTATGTGATAGTGTAGGAGTTTTGCGATAGTTAATAAAAATGTTTGACGGGAAGTTCGAATAAGTCAATCTTTTGTAGTTTTGAACTTTTATTATCGTTATTATTTCTTATATTAAAAAATATAATTTGTTTCAAAGTTTTAAAAACGCAATAATATACCCCTATAAATATATTTATATTTCTTTTTTAATTAGTGTTAAAAAATATCACATGTAGCATATTTACGTAGATATGTTAAATCTCGTGTATCGTACACAGAATAATTGTGTTTTATCAACAAAACCCTATTTTCCGTGTAATTTAAACGGAGAAAAATTATTTCTTTTCTAATAAGTAATATTTTTGTTAAATTCCTTAATTCAATACCCTGATGCTACATTATCATTTTCAGTAGGAAATGCGGTTCTTCTTGACACATGTGTATGTATAAAGTCCATATGTCAGCAAATATATGTATTTGGATTAATTCAATTACATTGAATGAGTCATCACAAAAAGTAAATAAGATGGCATGTAAAAATTAATATTTGCCATTAATTGACAAAGTGTAAGGATAAAAGTTGTTTAAAAAAACGAGTTATTTGGGAGACAATCTTTTGCGAAATCAGCGGTATTTATTATCTATGATAAAATGTAGATTCTTGGTTTATTTTTATATGACTAAGCACGAAAAGTAAACTATTACTTAATTCTCGTTAAAAACTTATTTTTATTCATATAAAGATTGCACTGTAAATCTGCAGGAAAAACTTTATTAAATTAAAATTAAAAGTTTAATGAGAAATTTTTACTTGATATTTAGACCAGAAAATAATGGACTTTTTAAAAGTTTTTTCTTAGTTTAAGTTGTTAGTATCTACATTATTGTAACATCTTCGTTGCTTTCTATTTTAGTTTTTGGCATAAATATTTTATTTTCGCAGAGAATTGAAATTTTACCACGTAGGTATTTAATAACGTTGTATAAACCAGTAATTTCATAGTAAAGAATATAGTTTAGATATGGTACCACTATTATATCAATGCCATTTTAATTCGCCTATCTAAAATAATTAAATTTCAATATTAATCAATATGCGACTTATTTAGGGACAAGTATAATTCTTTTTCAGAAACGGCACATTTTAAATAAGGATTAGTTTACATGACAGTCTGTAATTAAAGGAAAGATATAACAACATTGATTTAACAAAAATCATCATATTCTGATAATGTTCAAATTATCTGTAATGTACAGAAATAGCGCCATGCAAATACAAAATATTTGTTGGCAATGTGGAAATTTTCATAAATATTATTGTACTTTTTCATAAAAATGTAGCAAATACATGCAACACAGAAATAGTTTATTTTGCCAGTTAATAGGGCAACAATATACAGTGCTTACATTTTTTTGTAGTAAAATCTAGCAGAATCGTGGGAAACAACCGTTCAAAAATTCTCACTATTTTGCTCATTTAGTAGTTGTTATAACACAAATATAAAGTTTTTCCATGTGTTTAGTTAAATTTATATTAATAATTGGATTTGATATGAGAGATATCTTGGGATGTAAATGTAGAAAATATTCGCAAATGTATAGATATTATTCTTCGCACTATACTTAATCACAAATTTACCATAAAACGGAATAACATTTTAAGTGTTGTGAAAAATACCAGTGCACTAAAATGAAAGAACAATTATATAAATAGAAGTTAAACAATTGATATGTTGTGCAGTAAAAGAAAAAAGTATTCTTTAATTTTAAAACGTTGCATTGTTGCATAGGAGTTTCTGCCTTCAGAATAAATTACTTTGGAAAAAATAAAAAAAAATACTAGTCAAAAGTGATTTTTTTATCTAATTTGTAAAAATATTTTTAATATAAATTTTGTTTATATTATTGCCTTAATTCTGATGGAGAAGAACATAACGTACAAATGGAGAGTTTTAATTCAACATTAGAACATTTTTAATGCAACTATTATCGTTCCGGTTGAGAAATTATTTTTATGCATTTATAAAAAAAATGTAAAAAATAATTTATTTCATGAAGTTGTTTAAAAAAGTTTGAAGATTATTGTTTTGAAATTATCGTATATTGTGATATTTTATACTTTCCGGGTGACTTTCTCACACATTTCCGAATCGTATATCCTAAATGACCATTTTTAACATTTTCTTTCAAAAAATCCCGCTGTTCGAGAATTGAAACGATTTCGACAGAGGGCGCCGAATACTATCTGAAATTATTCGGGTAAATCCCTTAAGACTCCTGAACATAAAGGAAGTTATAAAATTTTTCTTTCGTTCTTGTTCGTGATTTTCTAACTTCCGTAATTTGACTCCTTCATTTACATACAATGAACCTGCAACCAGCAAAGTAAAAATGGCATCAGGATTATCCACAAACGTGCTCAAAAAGATGTCAGGCGCGTTACTTTCTGAGATATTTCAGACCTTCAGTTCATAAAGATGTCATAATGATATTGAGTTCGAAAAAACTTTAGAATGTGACGCATCTGACTTCTTATTATAACACATTCCCAGATAATTTTGTTCAATACTGTTCGCAACAATAAATTAGTACTGTCAACAATACCTGAAAGTACTGATTCAGTATAGGCAGCCATTAATGTATTAACTAATAAACGATTACTGAGGGACGGAGCAAATTAATACTGATGGAATACTGGCTGCCAGTACTGACATTAGTAAGAAGTAACGTCTGACCTAGTACGTCAGTATTAACAGGTATCCAGTACGTCATTCGGTAGTAAATCAGTAATACTAATTCAAGACTGACTGACAGTAAGTGACTGTCGTATAGACGCTACGCTAAAAAATTGGGAAATATTCATTCTTCACAATTTTTGTCGAGCTACGAGAATATTAGGAATCTATTCAAACTGTAGTTTCAATATATTCCTAAATATATATAAAGGTTGTCAAAATATTTGAATATATATAATATTTTAAGTTTGGCGCCATGTTGCAATTCCTTATGACTGAAACTCAATTTTGACCTGGAAATTAGTAGGATACGTACTTTATAATTTTGTTCAACCTGGATTTTGATACGAAATGTTTGAATGAAATTTAAGCAAAAAATTGTCGTTTGGTCGGTAATGGCTTAATTAATAATTCGACTCAAACGAATTGGAAAGCTTATTATTAGTACCTGATCACTAGGGTATCTGAAATATTGTTCCGAAATAATGTTCGTGCGGTAACTTTGTAAATTAAAATGTAAAACCATGTTATATTTTAACATTTATTATTAAATAATACTCAATTAAGTACATAAATAGGATTGTATACTATTTTTTTATTCTATATAGATAAAAGGATTTGAAATTTCAAGGATTTTACCCGTTTTCTCTGCAAAGCAATTGCCTAAGTGGTTCGTCGAATTTTTAATGTGAGATTTATTTTTAATAATCGTCAGATTTCTTCCACATGAAATTGGGTCTGTTTAAGGTCGACGTGATAGCAATTCCGCTGCGGCATGTTCTGAGGAGTCCATTGTGTGTGACGAGCAATAAAATTTCTTTAGTACCCAGAGATTCGTCGAATGAAATTGTGTATCAAACAGGAGAGGCTTGTGAATCTATACACCCTCGCTGATAAACACATGTGCAAATGTCACATATGTGGATGTGTGCATACGTGTACGTGTATTTGCGAATATCGCACCGCTCGTGAGGATTAGGGCATTACCAGATTGACATTTGTGCCGCGCGAAAAGGTGGACGAACGAATAATCGAATGTGTGAGAGTATGAATGTACGTACTAATGCGTGGGCTTTGAAATGATTTAGTAAGGGCACTAAATCTCAGATAGGATACACGTCGAATGAATATCCGAACCGAAACATGAGATCATGCACTTAGGTACTTAGGCGGTGTGTGCTTGTCCATGTAATAACTAATAACGTAAGCAGTCGCGTTAACGACCCTTGCGTCATCCTTTTGTCGTTCGTTCGCCAATATGCCGTTAAAAACGGAAAACCATCTTAGCAAATTGCTTTCTTGCAAGATAACTTATCAACTTACAAAATTCATTCCGATGCGCGCTTATGAATAATTTAAGCTCGCCTTTAATTCCGGCCAGCCGGTACGCCAGTGAAGTTATGTTCCAATGAAATGTATATTATAATAGATATATCTAATACAACTATCCTTGATTTAATGAGGTTTAAAGGATATCGGCGCAGTACTAACATATTATGAACATCGTTCAAGTTAGAGCGGAAATTAATTGTTATTGCCACTTGGATTTTATGTTGCATATAAATTGCTTTCGATTTAAACACGGAGTTTTTGTAATCTTAGCATCTGCAATTATGTATGAAATTATATTTTGCCAACTAATACTCATTTTTAATTTTAATCTGCATTGCATGCAATTTTAGTGTTGCGAAGATATTGGAAATTCATTTACATCATCATGAGAAAGATGAGAAAGAATTTTTGACTATTTTTCTGATTGTTTTTTAGTTTAAAAAAAGGATGAGTGTAAAGGAAACGTTGAATGATTTGAAATCAACATATTGTTATTTTTAAAGATATATTTAGTATCTTTTTTTTTAATTTCGTTTTTTTAGTGAGTGCCTGCTTCAGAACATGAGTTACTTCATTGGTCATAGAACTTTCTAACTGCTATCAATTAAAATATTTTTTTTTGTAATTATAAAAATAACTCTGTTAAAATATGAATGGCTTCACTTTTTTTACTTTTGGTAACTCTAGAAATGTAATAGTATAAAGCAGATTAAAGGTGTCATAAAAAAGAATTTCAAGTTTTTGAAAATTGAATTTTAAAAGTTCCATGGAATTCCTCACATGTCTTAAACTAAATTTAAAGTCTGGGGTATATAAATCGATTTACTTATAACAGTCATAATTTCAATGATAATCCTTTAACAAAAAAAAAAAATAAAATTTAAAAATATAGGTTTTGAAAAATCCAACTCATTCTTGTATGTACGAGGAACATTGTGCAATATATCTAGATTTACAATATATTTCAAACCTTTTATCAAAATAAATAGTTGACGCTAACAGTGTTTTTATACGTGCAATATTTTATGTACTGCTGCGACCTGGTTTGTGCTGTTTGGTTAATCCCGAAAGAAACGTTTGGATCATCACGTAGGCTTCGCGTCAAAAGCTAAAGTCGAAAACGTTGCTCCAATTTCCAATTTCCCTAGTTTTCGTTTACATCGTATGCGGTTCAGCTTTCTGAGATCAATTAAAAATTGTTATTTCAATATGCATTACGTTATGTTTTATATAATTTCAATATTACATATACTTTACAAGTAAAAAATAAAATGTTAGATTCACTCAATAAATCGGAAAATTAACTAAATTGCTATAGTGGAACTTGAATTACCTTAATTTTGTGTTATGTTAACTTTTAGACGCTGAATATTGAATTTATTGTAAATATGTATTTACTATAATTTAGTTCCGAGGAACAATATAAAGGTAAAGTATTTTCTGTCGAACTATCTATGTAACCTAGTCCAGACATTAATTAAGTTGGCGATTTGAATTTTGTAATGAAGGCAATTTTTGCACAGACCAAATAAATGAGTCTTAATCTCTAATTCGAAAACAGATTGTCGGAAAATTATAACTTTAGTCGGCTCTATTGCATATTATTTTGACGAAATTTTTTGTCTTTTCGAAATGAAACCGCAAGACAGATTGAGGCATATTGTGTTTTAAATGTTTAATTGAAAAAATGTATGTTAGTTTGAACGGGTATTTGTACATCAGTTCACATTTAAAATAATTTTAGATTGAAACCTGAGCCAAATGGATTAATTAGTACATTTTCACTTGTATATAGTACGGGTGAGTAAACATCGCGAAACGTAATAAAATGATGCATGCGGATTTTATTAAACATATATAATTCTAGTCGAGTTAAGAACCGAATTTAATTTGATCTAACTTTATACAAATTTTTTTAATTTTTCGTAGCACAGGTCTACATTATTTGCAAGAATCAATAATAATCAAAAGCTAAATAAGAATCAAAAGTCAGAGTTCAGATAAATTTATATTTAAAACTCAATACATTTTTTAATTTACACTCCATATTGGATCCGCCATTTCTAATGTATGAAACCAGGCATCATCATCGTACTTAGCTACTCGTAAAGTATAAACTCTATTGTACTTATCACTAAAACACAACTCACATTTACCTGCAGGTTAAAAGAGATAAAAACAGTAATTCTCAATGATGAGAGCATTATATACAACAGACGATTTCTCAGAGATCGAATTTTTATGTTTCAAAATGGATTTTGATATTGAAATGGAAAATAAAATTAGTTCCCGATATTATATATCATGACTTGAATACAGCGAAAACTCCTTTTTTTGCATTTGTGTTCTACAATATCTCTAAAATTTGACATTTTTGTTAACCTCGGATTTTTTTGAGATCAGATTCAGAATGAACACATCAAAAATCTTCAGTAAAGTATCATCTGCTTCTTAGTGTTGATGATGATCAGTCAAATGTTTCAGCCTGTGTAATGGTTCTCTGGAGTTCATTTTCGTTTAATTTCTGTATGGAAGAAGCGCATGTTTATTTTTTATACAGAGGAATATTATGAGGTAATATTCCAATCTTCCTGTTTGGATTTTTTTTTTGTGATTATTCTATTTAGTACAAATGGAAACATATTTTCACGCAATAAAAGCTCTATACCACATGTTGATCGGCATTCTGCAACGTTGACTACAAGTATTTATTAGACAGTGTTTTTAATGGAATAGTTACAAAATATATTCAAATTATCATTAATTTCGTTATCTTTAAGTTCGTTACAATAGATAAATAGTTTGCACTTAATATATATGGATAGTTTTAAAACCAATTGTTTCAACACATTAATATCTAAGATCTATTTATAATTTGGTATCAATTCAAAATGCTATATTTTCACGCGTTTAACTATTCTTTGAATTATTATATTGTAGCTGATGTTTCTTTTCTAACAACAGCCCAATTTAAAAATTTATTAAGTTCCTGATCGGGCCCTGATCAAAGTCTCAATATATTCCATAATAAAATACTTGATCGATTATTTATTCTCTAATAAACTTCAATTTAACAAAAATATCTTACATTCTGTATATCGTATTTAATTACAAAGGAATTAATGCTTTATAGTTCATTGTCGATATGTATTTCGTATTAGCATTTCGAATTCTTGTGGATTTTGGCGTATACAATAGTATCGAAAACGGGTGATTTATGAAAGTTTACTGTTAAACTGGATTTTTCGCATAGATGCCATCACTTTCACTGAATACTTGTTCGACAAAAACACATCGTATAAACCCCTTCTATGTTCGAATTATCATATGACCAGAAACAGTGCCATTTTAAACTCAAAACTCCATGTTCCACCTGCTCATCTGCATGAACGGGATTTTTATTCCTTTTTTAGTATCTCGCCGAAACATAGACAAGCATGTGCGGCCATTGCACCACACGTTTGCGCAAGACTTGTGATATTCTAAGCGGACCTTCATTTCATGAATGGGAGAAAAATAGAATTAGGACAGCTGTTTTTACAACTTCAGGCAGCAATACTAATTACTATGCACAAAAGGTCTATAGGCTAGCTCTCATTAGAATTACAATAGGTGTACGTTTATGTGAAGTATTCTTCCTCGATTTATCCCCCATAAAAATTCATCTGAAATAAGCGTTTTCTGGACGTGCACTGGACGATCGTAAGTATAGATAACTCCTTTAGCCAAGATGTTAAAGTTACGACGAGATAAAAACTTTCTTTTGTAATTGCGTACTTGCAGTAAACGTACGTATGTGTAGGCGATGACATGAAGTACAGTGAAAAGGTAATAAATGAAACAAATTAAAATAGCGCGGAAATAATGTCATACTGCACACTTAACGTTCGTATAACGTTGCACAGCGTGAGAATATATGTACTTCACGCATTAAATATGCACTTTCCGGTCCCTTAAGTTATAATGTCATCTTCATATTAAGTGCATACTTTTGCTTAAAGATATGTATGATGATGTTTTGTTACTATTCGCACGTTTTTATTTATTAGTGCAATTTCACTACATAGATGTGGCTTCAGAACTAAATTTTTCGATAGTGATCACGCACGTCTTATCATGTACGCCTGATCTCGAATTTCCGCATGATACTTGTTCAACACCTGATCTAGGTCCAATGAGGGGTTCGTGAGTGATATCTGATCACGACCTGGTCGTGATTGAAATTAGCCATGCTTTTAGCACGCGTTCGTCAGTAATATATCTATTAATCTGAATCAGTGAAAATTTCGCCAAATGCGTCAGCGAAAACAATTTGCGCTATTATATCAATCCATTTCACTGTTTAACCAGTTTTATAAATATTTTAATAAAAATGTTAACCAGTCGAAATATTGTATTTACTGAAACTCGTGCAGAACTCAATCCTAATGCCCACTATTTCACTGGTTCTTCAGTTGGTACATTCTTTTAATACCGATCACTGAATATAACCAGTGATTTGCTATTCATACTACATAAAACTGAACATCTATATACAATTTCAATAAAGTAGATTTTAAGGCTGCAAGAACTTTATTCCTCGAATTTGAGCAGAGTTTTCTGGTCTAAGAAGTTTTTATAAGGGTAACGTAAATGAATGTTGTGTGTTGTTTTTTGCGTTTTTATAATTGCATGTGAGTTGCCCACAAGTTGCCCATGCAAGCACGAAATTCTAGATACTGGAGACGCTACCGAAAAATTGAATAATAGCGATCTGTTTCAGGTATGTATCTAATGTTTATCGTAATTCGTTTTTAACCATTTTTATAACCTTGAAAATTGCATGCATGTGCTACTATATAGTTTGAGGGGAGTGAACAAAGTTATATTATCTCATTTTCCTAGGGTTGTATTATAGATTTTGCTTAAATTTACTGAATAGATTAATTATATTAGAAAATTAGCTTCTATTTTCTATTATACCATACGCAACACGCGAAACTAGTAAGTGTTTATGGCAATTAAAATATTTTTAATAGCTTTGTGTATTACTTAAGATGAGTAGGATCTGATTTTTTTAGCACAAACAGTCCATTCAGACGATTTTAGCTAAATTTGCTTATTTGATCAGTTAGTAAGCACTATATTCCAGCGAAAACCACGTGATTTCATTCGCTGATTTTCGTCCGATTCGCTGAATTAATCAGTAAATAGTCACTGTTTTCCAATGAAAACCACTATTTGTCGACACAAAGCATATGGTTTGTGTCCAGTGATTTTAGTGAACTTCGCCTAATCTATCAGTTAGTAAACAATATTCCAGGGAAAAGCACGTGATTTCATTTCAATGATTTCAGTCAAATTTACTGGATCGATCCGTGAATAGGTATTGCTTTGAAGCGGCAGAAATGTGATTTCTTTTCATTGATATTCCAACAAATTTAGAAGAATTCTCTGTTGAAATCAGTGTCTAATGGCTGATTCACAGCGATTGCAAATGCGCTTTATGAATTAGCGACTATGAACTGTCAATTACTAGTTTTTCGCTGGTTCAGATTAAGAGAGTATTATCACTAAACTCATATTCACATAATGGGAAATGACGGTATCACTTGCTGCATTCATAACTTATTCAAAACGTAAGAATGGGTTCAACTCCCGGCGCATCGAATCTTCCTACTTTGGTCCTCATTTTTTGCTAAAAATTTAAAAAAATCTAACCTTTCCATCGTTATAATTGAAAAAAATTTCTTCTAGCAAAATTTGCATTAATTTTTGTCAGAGCAGACTAGTTTCTGTCAGAAATAAACAATTGGCTATAAAAATTAAAATTATGCATCACAAAAACATCGTGATTTGCTCGACAAAGACGTACACCATATCTTTATTTCTGGGCTCATAACAATTACGAGCGTATAAATGGATTTATTCGATGTGAATCAAAAATTGTGAACGAAAAATTGTAATTTAATATTTTTTATCCTGTGATTGGGCTCTAAGTAAATTTCGTATTAACGATTTAAGAAACGCTTATTCGAGCAGTACAAAATCAATGCTTAACAGTTACAAATCTCACAAGCTGTCTTTTGGATAGCTTTAAAAATGATCGATTGTATTAATTTTTAGTTTCGATTGTTTTACGTCTTGTTTACGTCAGTCCTGATCAGATCAAACCTTATCACCCTGTTCAGTCCGCATTGTATTTCTCACAGTCCCTATAACAATGGTAATGCAAGAGTATACATTCATTCAAAATGAATTTCATATTGATCAAGCAGTAATCTGCAATCGTTTTAGTTGTCAGTATTATTTAAAAAATTTCAGATTAAACTCTCTTTCGTAATTCTCTGGAAAATGAGATAATTTTTAGTCATTTTTATTGGGATTTCTTTTAACAACCTTTCACGGTTGATTTATTTCTTACGCGGCTTATTGAAAATTTCCTAAAATTCTGATTAGCCTATTCCATGTCAACGTATTTTATAAAGAAAAAAGCACGTGAAGGTTCGATATACCATTAAATATGAAATCTTCGATGAAAAAGTAAAACTTCATGGTCGTATCCGAGTAATACGATAGATACAGCTGAGTCAGATAAAATAGATTAACCGATATGTAATGCGATACTAAATGAATCCCGCCTAAATTGGTTTACATCGTCTTAATTCCCGAAAAGTCGTCAATGTCGGAGGATCTCCCACAAATCGGATCCGATATACGATTACAAAAATGGCTTATCTCGAAACAGTCATTTGGAGGTAAATAACCGCAGAGTCGATTTTCAGGGAAAACGCACGTGTATGTGTACTATATGATGGCGTCTAAAAGCCTGACCCTACCTGCTAACGTTTATACACTGTTATGGGCTGCAGCAATAACGAGCGAGTTTGGTTTTCTGCTTTTCTATATCGAGTAATCGATCACTACTCCATCGCTCATGTACACTTCTATTTTGGGGTGGCACGTCGCAGGGAGCGTGCCCACGGGCGAATTCGAGCCGGAAAAGCGGTGATTTCTCCCTCGTTTTTTTCCCTTTCGTCTCTGTTTGCTTGATCGCGGGAAACGAGGATTATGGCGTGGACCGTTCTTGTTTTTCAAAAGTGATGCGATGCGAGACAACTTTGAGCGACGTGACACGACTCATCGACTGACAGCTGGCGTGTGAAGAGGAGCAACCGAGAAAAATGCGGTGGGCATGTGAATTCGCGCGTGTTCCAAATAGAGAATGAGATCGGTTCATGAGATAAGAGGACCAAGGATGGACATGGACCGGACTCCCGATATTTCCGATTGATGTCTTAATTTCAGTCCACGGACAGTTTTTTTTAGTTCTGCATTGATGACTGGATGGACTGAAGTTTAGCGAGCTGTTCAAATTTTGTGGAATTTAAGTGTCCTGAGGATTAAGGTTGATCTAAAGTTGGTAATAATTATTGACGTAACCTCGAAACTAAAAAGTGTATTCATTAAAATAGTTTCTAAGTTTTTTTTTTAGATTTTTTGGCTCCAATTCTGTTATTTTTGTGGATAATATTTAAACATGTCCTAAATTAAATGAAAAGTAACTCAGTAACTCAAAAGTACTATATTATATGAGTTCATGCACTGCAGACATTTCTTCAGTTCAAACTTGGTTCCAGATACGCTAAAGTAAAATATTGGTTTACAATACTAGTGCGAAAAAGGTTTTTTTTCATTGCGAAGATTGTGACCCTAATCGAAGTCGAGCTTTTGTAATGTGAAGAACATTATTTTATGTTGCAAGTATCCGCCATGTATGCGTAAAAAAATTCTGACATTTTGTAGAAATTAGTACATTAACAGGAGTGTAGAGTATATAGTTTTATGCACTAGCTTCGAGCACGCAGAAGGTGCTAAAACTTTTTGATTATTTAAATCGATCCTTATTTAATTACATTAACAAAATCATTGCACACAAATTTGCACTTTGTGAATGTTATGGTGGGCATTGCAAAAAAGTTAACTTTATGCACGTAATTATAAAACGTTTTATGGAATATATGAGTATGTAAACTTGTATTAAGGAATCCATAACTTTTTAAATATTAAGTACGCTGTTGTAGTTTTTACGTTCGGACGAGAACTAATTTGTTTTATGTCAACATAATGAAGACTTTTACAGAAAAGTGGGAATTTTTTCCAGAATAGAATTTGGTGTTTTGTTATTCGTAAAAACATCAGGAGCTCATCTATTAATAAATGTAAATATTCATTATCTGTAATCATAAATGACAGATTTG